>CP126196.1:1465833-2931666 GCA_030272155.1 Tetradesmus obliquus | reverse complement strand
GCCAGTGATAAACGAGGAGTCCCTCCGGCACTATTATGCAGAACCACTGCCCTCCTTCCGTGATGTGAGTGAATCAGGATGCGATTCATTGGTATAAGCTGCGCTGGAGCCGTGATCGTCCAGCTACTGCTTGGGAAGGGGGTGCACTGCTGATGCAGCCACTGCTGCTCTATCTGCTCCATCTGCAGGCTTGGTGCTGCCCCATTCCCTTTCCCCCCTAGCTGCCCATCCCTAATTCCCGTCCACCTCTCATATGCAACGTCACCTGACCCTTGCAGGTCCCGCCAGCTGAGAAGCAGCTGCTGTTTGTGCAGAAGCTGCACCTCTGCTCCTTCACCTTTGACTTCACGGACCCCACAAAGCACGTGCGGGAGAAGGAGATCAAGCGGCAGACGCTGCTGGAGCTCGTAGACTACGCAAACTCGGGCCAGGGCAAGTTCACGGAGGCAGTCAGCGAGGACATCATCTTCATGCTGAGCCAGAACCTGTTCCGCACGCTGCCGCCCAGCCGCTCGCATGATGTGGACAACTTTGACCCAGAGGAGGAGGAGCCCACACTGGAGCCAGCCTGGCCACACCTGCAGGTGAGCCACGCTGGGGTTTGTTTGCTTGCAGGAAAGCTGGTGGCTTCCTGCAGTGTTGGTAGGGGTGGGGCTGCCGGCAGTTGCTGCTGTTGTTGCTGCACGCAGGAGATCAGTGCCCCAGGAGCAGCAGCAGTTGCCTTGCGCAGCCGCGCTTGGCAGTGCAGTGCGTCGCTGCAGAGAGTGCTGTGCAGCTTTGCCAATGGCGCAGCAGCAGGGCATGCTTGGGCGGATATCTCGGCAGCAGATGAGCAGTTGCAGTGCCCAGCAGATTGCTGGTCTGGACGCCTTGCAGCAGTTGACAGCAGCAGCGCTCGCAACAGCAGATGGCATGGTGGCTTGACAGCCCCCTGCACACAATTGTGGCTTGGTCAGCATGATCTGTGCTGCTTTGCCAGCACCACCATGTGCTGCTGTCGGTGCAATGCTTGCGGCCATCTGCAATGCACCTGTGCTGTGCAGCAAGGTCATCTCTCTCTGCAGTGCTGGATCTGCACGTATTTTATCTTCTTGTGCGTGCACCCACATCACGCTGCCCACCCTGTGCATGTTGTCGCTGCCGCTGCTGCTGCGCCCGCCACATTGCGTCCTACCTGCTGCGCAATGTGGTCGCCCACCTGTGCTGCGTCAACTAACAGCTGCATCTGCTGCGTTCTTCTTTCCCCTCCTCCACAAATGGTGTATGAGGTCCAGCTGCGCTACTTGGGATCTCACTTGTGCTGCGCCTCACTGCTGCCGCTGCTGCTGCCGCATTCCCTTCCCAGATCGTGTACGAGTTCCTGCTGCGCTACGTGGTGTCCAACGACACGGACGCCAAGGTGGCCAAGAAGTACATCGACCAGCACTTTGTGCTGAAGCTGCTGGAGCTCTTTGACAGCGAGGACCCGCGCGAGCGCGACTACCTGAAGACCATCCTGCACCGCGTGTACGGCAAGTTCATGGTGCACCGGCCCTTCGTGCGCAAGGCCATCAACAACGTGTTCTACCGCTTCATCTTTGAGACCGAGCACCACAACGGCGTCGCGGAGCTGCTGGAGATCCTGGGCAGCATCATCAACGGCTTCGCGCTGCCGCTCAAGGAGGAGCACAAGGTGCGCTGCTCATGCATGTTTGCTGCTGCTGCTGCTGTTGGAGGAGGAGTACATTGTGGGGCGTGGGGCTTGTCTGTGTGTGTCTGGTTGGGCCTGGTGTGTAGTAGGCAGGGTTTGCAGCACTGCATGGTGCACAAGGGTGTGTGCAGCATAGCTGCTGGGTTTCACAGAGGCTGTGCAGCATGCAGCAGCTTGGGTGCTTGCATGGGCAGCGACGGAGGCACAACAGCAAGGGCAGATGCAGCACATGTGTGCCACTGGCGATACAGCCTCACACCTCAGTGGGTCAGATCAGATCTGACAGCAGCATCGGTGGCGTCAGCAGCCCTGGCAGGTCAGCCGCTATGCAGGTGGTGCTCCCTCCCATCATGCTTGTTGGTTGGCTAGCCTTCATCTTGCTTTGACTCTCTGCGTGCCTGTTGGCTGTACCTCTGTGCTCGCAGCAATTCCTCACGCGCGCGCTGATGCCACTGCACAAGCCCAAGTGCGTGGCGATGTACCACCAGCAGCTGGCCTACTGCGTGACGCAGGTGCGAGGCAGAGCCCTTGGATCACATGCAGAGCTTTGGATTTTGAGCAGAGCCTTTGGATCACACCCGACAGCAGTGCTCGAGCGCTGAAGAGCAGCTGTCTGCCACCAAAACCTGATCAGCAGCAACAGTCACTTCGTGCACGCCACAGTCAGCTGCCAGCGTCGCACCAGCGCAGCCCTCCGTCACGCCCCCTGCTGTGCCTGTTCCAGCCCCAGCCCCATAGTGCAACCAGATGATTGCATAATACACCCTCTCCCGCTTGCCGCTGCTGCTGCTGCTGCTGCTGCTGCTGCCCTCCCCCAGTTTGTGGAGAAGGACCCCAAGCTGGCGGAGCCGGTGCTGCTGCAGCTGCTGAAGTTCTGGCCGCTGACCAACAGCCAGAAGGAGGTGCTGTTCCTGGGCGAGCTGGAGGAGATCCTGGAGCTCACGCAGCCGCTGGAGTTCCAGCGTGTGCTGGTGCCGCTCTTCAAGCAGCTGGCGCGCTGCCTCACCAGCGCGCACTTCCAGGTGCGTGCGCGTGTGGGTGCGGTGTGCGAATAGGAGTGGGGGCGTCCGGGGAGGGGGGGGGGGGTACACCGTGTATCAGTGGTTGATGGAGAGGTTGTTGCAAAGCATGGGCAGCAATGATTGACATCTGGTTGGGTTGTGTGGTTGTGATGTGGATGTGCGCATGCAGGGGCCGGTGCTCAGGACGCAGATTCCGCTGCAGCTGCATGAATGAGGTTGCCTGCTGTGGCTCTGGGTGCGTACAATGCCTGTGCAGCGCGTGCTTGCCAGTCTTTACTTGTCGTGTGCTGATGCTTTTGCTGCTGCTGCCTCTTGTATCTCCTCAGGTGGCGGAGCGCAGCCTGTTCCTGTGGAACCACGAGTACATCATCACGCTGGTGGCGCAGTACCGCCAGGCGGTGCTGCCCATCGTGTTTGGCGCGCTGGAGGAGAACGCGGCCAACCACTGGAACCCCGCGGTGCACGGGCTTACCTGCAACGTGCGCAAGATGTTCATGGTGAGGCGGCTGCTGGGAGCTACTGGGTTGTTTGGGGTGATATGGGCAGCAGTATCTGTGATAACAGCAGGGACGGCATTGGCGGCAGCAGTAAGGGGAGTTCAACCCTTCTGGCTGCCAACCTCTGCGGCAAAACTTTCAGCCAAGTTGATGCGAGATCAGCAGCGGCTGACGCACTGTGGCGGTTGCTGCACACCAGCAGCCAGCTGAGGGACTGTGCTGCAGCCGAGGTGAATCTCTGGATATAATAGTCAATCTATTACATTGCTAACATGCGCGTGCTGCTGCTGCTGCTGCCGCGTCGTGTGTGCAGGAGCTGGACGAGCAGCTGTACGAGGAGTGCAGGCAGCGCTACGAGCAGGAGCAGCAGCAGAAGCGGCAGAAAGAGGACCAGCGGCAGCAGGAGTGGAAGCAGATGCAGAGCCGCGCGCAGAAGACGGCAGCAGCCAAGGGCCTGCCCAACTGCGTGGTCAACTGCAGCAGCACCTACCAGCCCATCCTCATACGCAGCAAGTCGTAGGCTGCGGCAGCAGCTGCGGCTTGTAGCAGTAGCCTGGCGGCAGCTGCAGCAGCAGCGGTAGCTTGGCGGCAGCTGCAGCAGCAGTGGTAGCTTGGCGGCAGCTGCACCTGCTTGTCGGTTGGCAGCAGCAGTAGCAGTGGCGAGGCGTGATCGTTTACTGCAGCTGGGCTGCAGTTTGCTCTTTGCAATCTAACTGCTGCTGTTGCAGCTGCAATGCTTGCGCAGTTTGTCTGTGCTGCTGTGCAGCAGCGTTGTGGGCACCTGTGCTGCTGTGCAGCAAGTGCTAGAAGCACTGGGGCGGCCTGCTGGTGATTGATTGATTGATTGGCTGGCAAGGCTTTTGTAGTCGGAGGTGTCGGAGGTGTGGGAAGGGGAAAGTGCTAGGCGCGGGCTGCTGCAGCAGCAGCTGTGTGTGCTTGGTGGGTTTCCTAGGCCCCCTTCGTGGACGAGTTGTGAGGCTAGCTGCAGCAGCAGCTGCCAAGCGCTTTTAGCGTGCAGCGGTGGGTCAGCAACAGCAGTAGCGGAGTGTGCTGCTAGGCACCAGGTGTATGGCATTGCGTGCAGCTTGTAGCAGGCGGAGCTTGGCCATTCTTTGTGTGGCGCGGTGCGCAGCTGCGCTGCGCTGTGTTGGCAAGGATAGGTGCGGCAGGAGTCACGTGCAGCACTGCCATTGACTGTGTGTGCACTTGCAGCTGACATGCGCTGCAGGGCTCTGCATGTGCAGCTGTGGCTGCTGCACATGTGGTGCTGGTGGTCTTGTATGGTACGGTGGCGTGGCTGCTTGCGCAGCGGCATCTCCTGTTTTGCAGCACAACTTTGCAGCGAAGCATTGCAGTTGCCAGTTGTGCCGTTCTACGAGTGATGCGTGCAGCGTTATGCAGTTGCCAGCAACCGAGGAGGTGGCAGTTGCTTGCAGTGCACCATGGCAGTGCAGCAAGCGTGCACGCAGATTGACGGTGTTGAGGGTTCCACTTTAGTTGGCATGTTACTGTGTTCCTGTCATTTGCAGAAAGGTGCGGCAAGCAGCGCTCAAGCAAGTGGTTGTAGGAGTGCTGCTGCTTGCCTTGGGGAAGGGGAGGGGTTAACTAGTTGTGTGTGGCATGTGTGTGTGGTGGCTTGCCGCTGCACACTGTATATCTAGCTCACTGGCGTCTGGCAGAGGGATTGTTGCATGAACCGCATCTGATTTTGCAGCTGGCGCTCCATGCCAGGTCAGCTGGCTGGCTGGCTGCCTGCCTGCAACGTTTTTGTTCCATCTTCATCCGGCATCCTCCAGCAGCGCCTCGCACCTGGTTGGTACAGTTCACAACGCGTATGTGTTGCCTACTGATTTTGGCAAACCTTGGTGCAGCTGCAGCTGGCAGGGCCTTGCTGGCAGGTAGGAGAACAGGAACTGGGTGGGATGTACCTTTTGTGTGTCAGGCATGCTGCAATCTTCCAAGTTAGGCAGGTTTCGGCCGTGTGCTGCCACGCAATGGATATGGGAGCAGCGCCTACCATGTATTGTAATCCTACCATTACATTTGGCAGGTTGGCAGGTGATACCACCGTCATACCACACCACCTTGCAAATCGCCACAGCTGTCGCTGCACCATGTTGCCACAAGCAACACCTGGCCACTGGTCATGCATAATGCTGCTGATGGTGGGGCGCAAATCACACCCGTTCCAACCCAAGTAGCTGATGGCAGTGTACAGCAGGGTCGCCCAGCAATCTGGGCTCTTGACACATAAGACAGGACATAACAATAGCAGCACGACCCTACAGCGTGTTCACTTGCAGCTGAGTGCAGCAAGCAGCAACCCGCCAGCACACACCTGCACACTCAGCTGCGTTATCCACCCAGTAACATCCAGCACCCAACACACAGCCAAGAGCCACAACACCAACAGCAATGGCAGGTGCATCGTCTCCATAAGCAAGCATCTGCTCCCGTGGCGGCTTGGCGCGTCACCTGACATCTGTGTCACCACGGCCGCCACTGCGGAGCCCTTCATAACCAACACGAACAGCTGTCGCCAGGCCATAGCCACAACTCAACCAAGCATGCAAGCCAGGTGGGCCTCAATCTGCCCTGCAAGCTTGATGCAAGCGCAGCTGCTGTAAGTTGGTACCAGCGATGCCCAGAAGGCCATGCAAGTTCGACACCTCTGTTTGCTGCAGCCACCAGGTTGAATCTTCAACTGCCAGCCCTTCGTGTAACTGCTCCAGCTGCTGCGCTTGGCAGCACAAGTGTGCAGCAAGTCGGCCATCGCCTGCAACTGCAGCTGCAGCCGCGTCTGGCCATGCCAACCTCTCAGCACAGTGCCAGCTGCACTGTGCTGAGCTGCTGCACGCTGCTAACCAAGCAGTACGTTTGTTCTTGAGCGCGCTGCAGCACCCATCACTCCATGACCACCTTGCCGCCAACTGCACAGATTGAACAGAAGCACGGGCGAAGCAATGCAGCATAGTGACAGCACATTGTCAGTGTTGGTTAAAGCATAGCAGCAACCAGCGTATGTCAAAGCATGGCAAGGACACCATGTTATGTGGCTTGTGCTTTGGCCAATTGATATCATGATGCAGTGCAGCCCCTGTCCACCCAGCAAGCACAGGCATGCGCAGGCGGCAGCGGCCAACCAAGTAGCAGATATGTGGCGAGCTCTGCAATTATAACCAACAGCAGCTCAACCCTGCTGCAGCAGAAGCGCCTCACCTGCTTCTAACTGCTTCTGCATTGCCTCAGCATCTGCCTTGCTGACGCCTGTCTTGATGACCACAGGGGCCTTCTCAACCTGCAGCAGCAACATGGCAGCAGTGACAGTGGCAGCAGCAGTTCAGCAGGAGCACAGCTGTAGGTGCCCGAGCAACAGCGGGCACCCACCCCAAACTTGTTGCAGGAGGTGACTTCTACTTCATGCATGGCCCGCTCCACGCCTCAAATGAGAAGGGACGGTGTGATGTTACACAGCAGGTCCAGTGCACCGCAGTGTGTCCACTTCTGTTGCAGCTGTACAGCCATCCTTGCTCAACAGCCCCGGCAGACAAGGCTGTCAAGGGTCATGCAAAGACTCTGCGGTTGCTGTGGCTGTAAACTGCAAATGAGTTCTGTTCCGCACGCACGCACCAGCTCCTTTGCCTCCTTGAGTCCTAGGTTGGTGAGCGCTCGGATCTCCTTGATCACTTTGATCTTGCCCTCCGGTGTGAACGAATCCAGCTTCACATCGAACTCCGTCTTCTCCTTCTTCTCCTCTTTTGGTGCTGCTGCATCCGCTGCTGCTGCAGCGCCTCCTGCTGCTGGCATGGCTGCTGGCATAGCCATCATGGGCATGGCTGCTGCTCCCTTGGGGATGCCCAGCTTTTCCCGCAAGATGTTCGAAAGCTGGCTGCACTCTAGGATAGAAAGAGCCATTATGTCGGTGGCGAGCTGCTTGATCTTGGGCGGAACCTCCTCTGGCTCTGCTGCATCCTCCTGAGCAGCAGGCTGGGCAAAGGCCCGCTGCTGCTGCCAGCTGCCTGCCTGGCTCAAGGCCTGCTGCATACTAAACAAGCATCCCTCCTGCTGGATGCATGCTGCGCGTTGAGCGCTGATCAGCGCGCGCCGCAGAAGTGCCATACTAGTGACAGGGGTGTCGCTGCGCGTGAGCGATCAGAAGACCAGAACAAAGTTTCAGGTAGCTTCAAATCTTTTATATGCCGAAACAGACGCTGAAGATAGCAGAGAAGCGATGGCACGCCCTAGCCTCAGATCGGCAGCTCAGACGTTGTTGGTGTGCGTGTATGCAAACGATAGTAGAAGACAAACAGTTGAGATACTGCTTGAAGCTGAACTCCCTATGCTGCGCAGGTACACTGCTCCTTGTGACCCCTAAACCTGGTGGCACTCTCTCGTACTGCTGCTGCTTTTGCTGGTGTCCTGCAAGTCGGGAATGCCAGCCTTCTAGCAGTAGTTCGTGGCAGTTGATAATGCCTCTCGACAGTTTTAACGCCACCTGATTCACGGAGAATGTCTGGCCTGCTGTGTGTGGCAGCAGTACTGCGATGGTGCGCACACGACGACACCGTCACAGTGCACAAGGCATGTTATGTCATAATGGGTGCACCATATCGGCCATTTTACTGCATGCAAACACCAATTCTCTGAATTGTAGCAACTCCTGGTCTGTTAATGTTGTTTTGCTACTGCAACAGCGCACAACTGGAGCACAGCATCATAGTCAACCAGCTCTGGTCTGGTTGCAGAGCTGGTGCAGCACTGACCAGGCTGATTGACATCCAAATCGGAGTCCATTTGACCAAGTAGTAGCCTCTCTTGATTACATCCAGTGACAGTGCCATCAACTATACTATATATTATACGACCACCACAGAAAGCAACAAAATAAAGATAAAGATATCAGTATCAACCCTGCCACAAAGTCGTGCGCTTCACTGCACGCTGCCACCTGCTCAAGGGCCAGTCACAACCTGAGGTCCCTGCTGGGAACTGCCACGGCATTTCCAGCACACCGCTCTTCTCTTGGCAAGCTTTTAAGTCACACATCACCACCAGGTGAGCTGAACATGAGCCATGTAACATGGCCCATGTTCAGCAGAAGTCCTTGGGACAGGTCACGCCAGTCAGGCCTGCTCCACACAAGACAAGTAGCAGATCTGCTGTTGCTGTGGGCACCTGCTGCCCGCCGTCGCTGCAACCACTTGCCTGCTGCTGGCCTAGTGCTGCCAGACGACGCTGCACCCAGATGCAGGCTGCTGCCATCACACCACGTAACGACTATTTTGCTGTGCATGTTGCTGCTGCCATGTCAGCTGCCATCGGTAGGGTGTGTGTACACTGCAACAGGGTGCTGTCTCCTTTACAGCTGCTAACTGACCACAGCGCCCGGCTGCGGCAACAAGTGCGGCTGTACAGATTGTTGTCGGCGGACGCTGGCTGAATCACTGCTATTTGCTGATGCACGCCAACCAGCGGCTCACTGCTCCTTATCCTTGTCTGCAGCGTCATCCACAGGACCATTGGCTACCTGATCACTGCTGCTGCAGCAGCAACACACGTGGAACACGCACGCAAAGGCGGTCAGCATAGTTGCTGCAGAAAAGTAGAGGCATCAAGCAGTTGCAAATGCTGCGTGCAGTTCAGCGGGCTACCCAAGTGAACCAGCGCGGCAGACAGCTGCCGAGGTTGTCGCTGCTTTGCAGTGTGGCAACACCGCTGCCATGGCTGGCTGCCTGCTGTTCATGTGTTGTAGACAGACCCACCTGGGTGCTGCTGCTGGCTGCTTGCTGTGGAACGTGTAGTAGTTCCAGCCAGCGCCCATCCACAGTGTCGACAGTCCTGCAGGCATGACATAAGGCACAGCACACACACCATTGCTTGGTACTCGAGGAGCGGAGTGCTGCTTGCAGTTATGTGTCACGAAATACTGTTGCGTATATTGAAGGTGGTATTTGCTGCTGGCAGCTTGTGAGCTGAGGCGACAGTGTGCTTGCAGGATGAGCTCCAGCCAGCTGGCCTTTAGCTCAATCAAGCGCAGCGGATGTTGCGGCACTGCTGCTCTGTTATCCATGCCAGCGATTTACGTCTGCTGCATCCCCCGGGCATAGCTGAGCATGCTGGCGTACGTTAGCTGCCTGCGTGATGCTGGTGTATACAGGTGAAGCAGCCTGCTATGCAGCTGGTGGCTGCATCCTGCAAGACTGTATGTGGCCAAGCCGTATGCCGCTGACGCCTGCAACTGTCTCAAACTACTGGTAACAACTAGCAATCAGCTGAAAGACACTTGCCTGCAATGATCATGGGGGTGGCTGCGCCTTTGATGGACATGGTTTTGAACACCAGCAGCTCAGTCACAAAGTGCACCAGTGCCACCACGAATGACAGCAGCGTCGCGCCTGCAGGTGCAGCACAGCACAGATGATTGATATGGACAGCATCAAGTGCGCTGCACCACCGGACACGCCTCACGGCTGGCTTATGTTGATGCACGTGGACAACCCCAAAACAGCCCTACTGCAGCACCCAACACTGCAGCACAACATCACTGCCTCACTGTGCTGCTTGTACGCTTGACTGAGCTGCCTGTAACATGATCATCGACGTTGGCGTCAACAACTTGCCGTAAATCGCGGCGTTCGTGGGGTTGCGTGCGCAAATCAGGCACAGCCCGCATGTGAGCAGCGTCCAGGTCGCAAACAGCCTCCCATACAAGTCATTGACTGCACATGAAAGACGTTGACGTCAGCGTTGAGACCCTGACTGCCTAACAAGGCAGCATCATGCTGCACAGTTCCCCCCATGGCTTGGAGGCAGGCATCTCTCTCACCTAGGTCTGGCCGCAGGTCTATAAGCTTTGTGCGGAAGTATTCTGGGCTGAACATTCCTATGTAAACTGATAGTAGACGTAGGCAAGCAACCACCACCAGCCAACGTGCCAGGGCCTTGACTGAGCTGGCCATGTCTCATGTGCCTGCTGCTGTTGTGAGTCTAGTCACAGCCCTTGGCCATCACTGCAACACGCAGCAGCACTGACCAGCAAACGAGCGGCTGCCCAATCATAGCAGCAGGCAGTTGCGCCAGGCTGTGGATCAGGGTGCAGGTCTTTGTTATGTTCTGTCACAACGCGCTATGAACATCCACTATCAGAACCTCTGAGCCTGAAACAATGCTGCAGGGACTTGCAGCTGTTTATTACTGAGTCCAGTTTTTACATGGAGTTTGTTTGGAGTGTCTTACATCTTTAAACTCACAGCCTGGCTTTCAGAACATCCGGCATTGGAACAGCACAACCGCAGCCATGCTGTGCTCTTAGAAGCTGGGAGCGCCGCTTGTGGCGTGGTTTGAGACAATGGACGGCAGTCAAAAACAGGTGTTTGTCGCTGATGGACTGCAGCTCAAGACCTGATAGTGCTGTAGTGCACCAGTACTGTACAGCAGCTGATCATCAGTCTTCTTGCTCTTTGCAGACCAAGGCTGGTGGTGTGACGGGCGCATACAATCTAGTACCAGCTGGCGCCCTACAACGGAAGCGCAGATTCGTAGCTGCGCGCTTTCCCGTGGTGAGCGAGGACTGTCGAAACACCACTCCGCCATCAGCGTGGCATGGTCTTGAGCAGCTAGCATAATCCGTAGCCTTGTTGGTTGAATTTGTACGATCTGTGTTATTTACGCGCGACCTTGTGCCTGCTGCCGCTGCAGGCCCCTGCAGGTTTTTCAAAAGGAGCTGAATTCACTTTGGGGGTTGATCAGCAGCAAACAGCAGCACCCAGCAAGCAGAGGGACAGGTGAGGGAGCAAGCACTGCAGCATGCTTCTTTTGGCTCCTTCAGATCCTCTCAAGCTGGTGAAAGCAAGCAGCTGCGCCAATGGCAGCAGCAGCAGTAGCAGCAGCAGCTGCGCACTGCAGTACAATTGGTTGCCACAGCATTATTGGTAAGTTGCATGAACACAGCACATATCAATCATTAACCTTCATTTCAAAGCGGTGCAAGACAGATTGAAACTGTAACATGCAAGAAGCAGGCCCAGCAATACCAACACGCTGCAACAGCTCACACAACGCGTTGCATACATACCTATCGACCTCGACTATGTGTCTCTGCTGCTGCTGACTGCACCTAAACAACACTGACCCCTGCAGTGCCCCACCAGCAGCTGCGCCACCCCCTGCGCTGCTGCTGACCAACAAGTCGCTGCCAGGCAATGCGCCAGGCAAGCAGCTGCAGGGCGTGCCCCGCACAGATGCCATTGGCAACTACTTCGTGCTTATGAAGGTGCGGCACTGCTGCTGCTGCTGCTGCTGCTGCTGCTGCTGCTGTAGCTGTACCTGTGGGCATCCATTGCATGCAGTGGTGATGCTTTGGGGCGAGGTGTGGCTGTGCAACTGCCACCTGCCCCACTTGGCCTACAGCAGCACACAATCAAACAACTACTCTCAAGTGCTGCTGCTGCTGCTGCTGCTGCTGGTTCTGCTGCTGCAGGCCGGCAAGGACTTCTCAGTGTACCCCCTGGAGGCTAGCTACACCTTCAAGCCCTACACCAAGTGAGCAGCAGCAGCAGCACCAGCAGCAGCAGCAGCAGCAGCAGCAGCAGCACGACTGAGTTGCGCGTGTGCCTTGCTTCCTGCGCCATGACAGATGCCAGCTGCATCACAGGGCGAGTTGCTGTGCAAGCTGCTGTGCAACAATAGCGGGCAAATTTCAGCAGCATATCACACCTATCACCTGCCGAGCACTGGTTGTTAGCGCTGCCGCAAACCCACAAACTTACGCCATGAACATGTTGCTTGCCTGGCCTGCAGGCCATCTGGGCTGGCCATAGAGGACATAGAGGCACACAGCACGCCTGCCAACGAGCATTTGATGCTTGGCTCTGCCGTACACCTACACCCCCACACAAAATACATGCTGCTTGTTTGACAATGCAGGCCATCTGGGCTGACCATAGAGGAGGTGGAGGCACGGCAGCGGGCGCCAGCAGCGGCAGCAGCAGCAGCAGCAGGCGGCGGCGGTTCGTCGCTGCTGCTGCCCAAGTCGATGCGGCTGGCTATGCGGGAGCAGCAGGCAGCGCAGGCTGCAGACAAGCAGCTGCACGACGATGCAGCAGTGAGTATGGAGCACGATGCACCTGAGGGTTGCAGGCGTGTTTTTGATGTAGGCGTACCAGCCACCTTGATGCAATGTGTGGCATGGCTGTGTGGTTGTCAGCAACAGCAGTGCTGTGTGATGCTGATGTGTGCCGAACACCTGTGCTTGGGCGCTGCCGCATGTGAAGGTGATGGTGGCCTGGGCTACAGCCACCTGTGGGGTTTGGTGCCACTCAAGGTCTTGCTTGCGCATCATACATCACAAATATTACGTAATAAAACCGCTGAATAGATGCATTTGTTGCTGCAACCGCTGCTGAAGGAACCTGGCTGAGCTGGCGGTCAAATATGGCAGCGGCAGCAGTGTGTTGTGTTGCTGCCTCATCCTGGTCTGCTGCTGCTGCTGCTGCTGCTGCTGCTGCTTTGAATGTTGCTGCTGCTGCTGCAGCCCCTGCTCAAGGACAAGCTGGCGGAGCTGGCGGTCAAGTATGGCAGCGGCAGCGGCAGCAGCGGCAGCAGGCTGGTGCTGCATGCCAGTGAGGATGAAGATGGTGGCAGCAGCGACATGGACTTTGGCGGGGATGATGATGAAGGGGCAGGGAAGCGCAAGGGGCCCAAGGCAGATGCGGCGAGAGCAGCAGCAGCAGCAAAAGGCAAGAAAGGTGAGCCAGCGTTTCTCTGCTGCTGATGTGGCAACTGCAGCTGCTTGCTGCTGCAGCCGTATCTGCAGGCAAAGGTGCTGCTGGCGCTGCGTGTGCTGCTGACGTTTTCCCTGACGCCTCAGCTGCTGCTGCTGCTGCTGCTGCTGCTGCAGGCAAGGCTGGTGCTGCGTCTGCTGCTGCGGATGACATCCCCGATGACGAGCTAGCGGAGGACATCTATGCTGGCGAGGAGGACGAGCTGCGGCCTGAGCGGCCCGACAAGGTGATTGTTTGAGCTGGTTGACTTGGCTGACCTGCCCTGGCTCGGCGGCGTGTGTTGCTGTTTGCTGTTTGTGGCTGGGCTTGGAGTGACTTGAAGGAGGTGCAGCATGTTGGATTTGGAAATGGATTGGTTGAATCGGCTGCACAGTGCTGGCCTGTGGTGACTGGTAGTGGCTGGTTTGACTGCTTTCTGGCTTGGCTGACATCAAGCGGGCAAGGAGCATGAGCTGCGCCCTGAGGGGCCTGACAAGGTGGGCGCTGGTTACTAGCGCGGAAACAACTGCAGCTGTAGTGGCTGCTGGCTGGAGGTGTGTTGATAGGCATTGAAGTGGAGCCCTCACCAGCTTCTGATGCTGCTGCTGCTGCTACGTCAGGCTGCGTCAGGCTGCCGACTGGGAGTTTGTTGAGGATGAGCAGGAAGATGACCTGGGCATGGGCTGACTGAAATGCTGCTGCTGCTGCTGCCGCTGGTGCTGCTGCTGCTGCTGCTGCTGCTGCTGTTATAGGCTGCTGACTGGGAGTTTGTGGAGGATGATCAGGATGACGACCTGGGCTTGGTCAACACAGAATCTGCTGCTGCTGCTGCTGCTGATGCTGATGCTGCTGTTTGAATAGGCTGCTGACTGGGAGTTTGTGGAGGATGCCCAGGACGACAACCTGGGCATGGGCTGGGTCAGAATCTGCTGCTGCTGCTGCTGCTGCTTCAGGCTGCTGCCTGGGAGTTTGTGGAGGATGCTCAGGATGACGACCTGGGCATGGGTTACCAAACTCTGCTGCTGCTGCCGCTGCTGCTGCTGCTGCTGCCGCTGTTGTTCCAGGCTGCGGACTGGGCTTTTTTTAGGATGCTCAAGACGTTGACCTGGGCATGGGCTGAAATAAATGCCCCCGCTGCCGCTGCCGCTGCTGCTGCTACCGCTGCCGCTTTTTCAGGCTGCCGACTGCGAGTTTGTGGGGGATGTTCAAGATGACGACCTGGGCATAGGCTGGGTCAGAATCTGCCGCTGCTGCTGCCGCTGCCGCTGCCGCTGTTGTTTCAGGCTGCGGACTGGGAATTTGTTGAGGATGCTCAGGATGATGACCTGGGCATGGGTGGCAGTGATGAGGAGGAGCTGGAGGACGACCCGGGGCTGCGCAAGGAGCTGGGTGAGTGTGCGGCGGCTGGTGTTGTTATGTATGTTGGTGCAACATGTATCTACGTGATGCTGACAGCATGTACTGTACCTGGCCAGGCATTGAGGTGGAAGAGGAGGAGGAGGAACCCTTGCGTGCACAGTCATTGCAATGCTTGCTGTTGATCTCCATCCTGTGTATGTGCTTGCTATTTTGCCTGCTCAGGCATCGAGGAGGAAGAGGAGGAGGAGGAGGAGGAGGACCTTGAGAAGAAAGGAGCAGAGCTGGGTGGTACACAAACCTCTCTTCCTGCATGTAAATCCCTGCACTGCCGGCTGTGTATCTGCTTCACGGAACACTGCTTGCTGTGTATATGCTTGCCACTTATCTGCACCCTGCCAGGCATTGAGGAGGAAGAGGAGGAGGAGGAGGACCCCGAGAAGAAAGAAGCAGAGCTGGGCAAGGTGGCAGAAGAGGCAGCTGCCAAGTCAGCGGCAACAGCAGCAGCAGCGGGCAAGGCTGCTGAGGGCGGGGGCGGCGAGGATGACATGCCTGCTGGTGATGACGAGGATGATGATGAGGACCTGCTGGAGGTGAGGGGGCGTCATCTGATACATGTAATTATTATGTGTATGGTTGATCTGGTCAAGAGCTAGGGGCCTGATGATGATGTTGTGGAGCTGGCGATGACGATGACGAGGATGATGAGGAGGACCTGCTGGAGGTGAGGAGGGCGCCAGTTTATTTGTTCAAACTTATCTGGTGATAATCTTGGGGCCCACTGGTGATGTATGGCCGTTGACAATGCCTGCTGGCGATGACAGAGGATGATGATGAGGACCTGCTGGAGGTGAGGGGGCGTAATCTGAGATGCTCAAAATATGTTAATAACACGTGTTAGATCTTGGGGGATGGATTGTCATATTATCTGTGCTGGCGTTGATTAGGGGTGACGAGGAAGAGGAGTGCGGCCTGCTGGAGGTAGAAAGGCTTCTTTGCGTGTGTGATTTTTGTGGTTTGGTGTGACATGACCTTGGGGCTGGTCGTAATCTGCGGGGCTGGATTGTTAAGTTTGGGGCTGAAAGGGGCTCGAAGGACTGAGGCATTGTGCTGTTGAAGGCGAGGATGATGCGGGAATCTGAAGGTGGCGTGCGGGCGGGTGCAGAGGTGGGGTTGTTGCTGTGGGTGAGAGGTGGAATCAGCATGAGCAGTCGTGGTTTACGGGAGAGGGCGCAACTGCAATTCAAGACGCGCAGTGTATAAACCGCAGTTTGTCTGTGTTGGCGTTGCAGCTCATCACTGCATGTTGTACTGGCAGCTGCGCATGCATCAACTGCGGCTTGTGTGCTGGGCTTTTGCCACCACTGCGCCCAACCTCCTCTTGCTGCTGCTGCTGCTGCTGCTGCTGCTGCTGCTGCTGCTGCTGCTGTACATCACTGCAGGTTGACGATGACGAGAACTTTGACGAGGACTACCTGGACAGGCTGGCCAAGGCAGCTGATGAGGTGAGGGCGCAGCAGCAGCAGCAGCAGCAGCATTGCAGTGCCGGCCATGCTGTAATACACCGCTACCTGCAAACCTGCAATGCTGAGCATGCACCAAAGAATTGTGCCGTTGTATGCTGCCAACGTTGCTGCGACCAACGCTGCTGCTGCGCAGGACGCTGACGGCATCTCCCCGCAAGGCTTCAAGCGGCGCAAGCAGGCGGCAGCCGCCAGCAGCAGCCGCTACCGCTCCCCCGCACCCGGCCAGCGCGGCGCAACACCACCAGCAGCAGCAGCAGCAGCAGCAGCCAGGGACGGCACCCCAGGCGCCGGCAAACGCGGTGCCACGCCACCTTCAGTAGCAATGGCAGCAGCATTGGCAGGCCAGGGCAGCGGCAGGAGCGCCACTCCCCCAGGGGGGAAGCGGCGCACGCCGCCTCCAGGAGCAGCAGCAGCAGCAGCAGGCCGGCGCGCGACGCCGCCGCCTCAGCAGCAGCAGCAGCCCAGCGCTAAGCGCAAGCGCAGCGATGCAGCTGCTGCCGGCGGCAGCGACGGTGCTGCTGCTGCTGCTCCTCCTGGCCCAGCAGCAGCAGCAGCAGCCGGCCCTCCTGCCCCGAGGTGGGCTGCCCACCAGCTAGACCCGCAGGGTGTGCCCACCACAGAAGGTGTGATTGAGGCGCTACGAGCCATGGGGCCGATCCCTGTTCAGCTGCTGGCGCTGCTGCAGCAGCACCTGTCACTGGCACCGGAGGGCAAGGCGCTGCTCAAGCAGCGGCTGCTGCAGGTGGCCAAGGTGGATATGGTCGATGGGGTCAAGTGCATGGTGCTGAAGCCCCGGGCGCCTTGAGGCTTGCAGGGCTTAGGTTATCGGGTTTAGCCCCAGGCGCCCTGAAGTTCCTGCAGGGGACTAGGGTCTATGGTAGTAGTTCCAGGCGCCTTGAAGCTGCCAGGGTTGGGGTGTAGGGTATCTTGGCGCCTGCTGCTGAAGGTGGCCACGGTGGACAGCATCACGGGACACAAGCTTTGGATGCTCCCCAAGCAGCAGCAGCAGGCGCAGCTGTAACATGCTGCTGCGGATTTGATGTCTACATGATTTGAAACGTAGTAGATGTTTCAAGCGGTGTGCGGCTACACGGAAAATGTGGCCAGCGCCTAGCCGTGGTGCACAGCGCTTGTGCAGCGCCGCTGGGTTGCCGCCAGCCGCCTCCACCTCTGTGCGTTCACGATCAGCCAGCTGTCATGACATGCCGTGCACAGCATGCACGTCCTGCGCAGGCGCAAGCATGCTTGCAGGCAAAAGGTTGCTGCATGTGCACACGCGTGGCTTTGCTGGCAGCGCCATTGGCTGGACTGGTGGCATCGTACCGGGGCACTGCGCTACAGTGCAGCTGTCGGCTCATCTGACTGTCGCATTGGGGGACTGTTTTTTCCACAGCTATGTGTGCTCACACACGTTGCTGTGTGTGCTGTGTTGACTGAGTGATTGCGTTCGCTTCGCCGCTGTGTGTGCCGGCGGCATTCAAGCTTGGGGTTGTGTTTGGGACAGCACGCGCCGTGCCTGCTGCCAGTGGCTGTGCATGGAAGCTCCCGCATCATCATATTGGCTAGCTGCCAGGATGATCTGTACAGATGTCGCTACTCGTTGGTAACAGAACACCCTGGCAGCGATTAGTTGGAATGTGCCACGGAACCAGCCATGCAGTGTGTTGAAAGCGATGGCATCCACACCAGTGAGCCCTTCCTGCATCGTCAAATACGAATTACAACGTTGCTCAGGGTTAATGTTGTCACACGCCAAAACCCTCTGTGAAAAAGTGCCTGCCAGACGGGCAGCACGCTGCAACAGGGCTTCCTGCAAACTCTACAGCCCCACAGTCAACTGCAACTAGTTGAACGATTTCCCGACACACAACCCGACCTGACCAGCCAGCAACACAGCTTTTACAGCAGCTGGCGCATGCATTCAGAGCTCAACCTACAAAGTGTTGTAAGTGTGGCAAAGGTCCAGCACTCACACAAGTTTTTGGAAAGCACGCCGATGTCACTGACCAGTCGCCCCTCCATCTGATGCAAGCACAATCACGCACTGCCAACAACTGGCACTGACCAGCTTTTTGACGTAACACTGCATGCAGTCCTTGGCTTGTGTGCATGCGTAAAAGTAAGCAATGTAAGCCACCTGCAGTCAAGCACACCTGCAACGCTGCGTTGAGCAACACTTGTTATGTGGCAGTGCGGTGAGTCAAACCAGGCGACAAATGACAAGCTGGCGTAACAGCTGCTGACATGCATGAAAGCCTGTATGTTTGATGAGTGTGTCCAAGCAGAACAGACCTGTGCCATGCATTGAGATTAGTCTACACGTATACGCACGCATGACATCAAGCTGCAGCAGCCGCCGCCAGCAGCAGCAGCTGCTGCCTCACACGCAGCAGCGCCAGCCCTTGCAGCAGAAGCCTGCGATGGCTGAGAGCCAGCAGCCACCAGCAGCAGCTGCTGCCTTGCACACGGCAGTGCCAGCAACCGCAGCAAAAAGCTGGTGATGGCTGAGCGTCAGAGCCTCACACACAGTAGCGCCAGCCCTTGCAGCAGAAGCGTGACGGCTGAAAGCCAGCAGCCACCAGCAGCAGCGGCGGCGGCCTCAGACCCAGTAGCGCCAGCCCTTGCAGCTGTAGCTGGTGATGGCTGATAGCCAGCAGCAGCAGCTGCGACAGAAGCAGCGGCTCCTTACACACAGCAGCAGCTGCAGCCTCACACGCAGTAGCGCCAGCCCTTGCAGCAGAAGCCCGTGATGGCTGTGCCCCGTGTGGCGTCCTTGATGTCGTCAGACAGCGTGCCAGAGGGCGACTGGAAGTAGCCTGCAGCAGCAGCAGCAGCAGCAGCAGCAGCAGCAGCAGCAGCAGCAGCAGCATCCACACACAGGAGTGTCTCAGCGCGTGCAAGGTGAACCAGACACGGTCAGAGATGCTGCAAGAAACTGCGTGTGCTGGGTGAGCATAGAGCCCACAGGTTGCCCGTGGAGAACGACACATGCTGCCAGTGGTCAAGGCACAAGAGCTGCCTGTGGAGAATGACACATGGTTGCGACACATGCAGCAAAGGCAGCAAAGGCATTGCTAGATGTTGGGACATTTGCACTTGGATTTTTTATCTGAACTGGACATCTGCTGCACCATCCCCACCAGGCAGCCGCGACCGCCACTGGGGTGGTGGCACCACACGCGCCGCACTCACCCACGCCATTCTTGCTCTTGCCGCTCCACGCCTCAGGCACGCAGCCAGCCATCTGAGGGTTGTTGAAGATGGTGCTGCACGTGGTGGGAATAAACAGCAAGGGCAGCATGTCAGCAGCTGCTGCGGTATACGCGAGAAGGCCTGCATCTGTGCCTGGCCATGCAGCTGCAGCTGCACAGAGCAGCCGGCAACTGTAAGAAGTGTCTGCACGTTGGTTGCTGCTGCTGCTGGCTGTGCAGTCTCTTGCTAGCAGATGCTGGCTGCCAGGACTATGCCTGTTGCTGATCTTGACGTTTTGCCTTTCGGTGTGCAGCAATGTCAACCAGCTGCGACTGTGATGCGTGCACTGGCTGTCACTTAGACGTGCCCGGCGCCGCCCACACCATTCTATGATGGCATGAAAGACATCCGCACCCCGCTCACATGGTGCTGATCTGCTTGAGGTTGCCATAGGTCTGCGGCACGCCTCCCCGCAGCTTGAGGAGCGCATGCACCGGCTGTGACTGAAGAAATCTGACACCAATCCCACCAAGCAAGCAACGAAGCCAGCTGCGCAAACCATGGTGTTGATCTGCTTGACGCTGTCTTTCACCCTGCAATGCAGAATCCACTGTAAAGCAGTTTTTTTGAACAAAACACCTGCATCCCGCTCACATGGTGCTGATCTGTTTGAGGTTGCCGTAGGTCTGCGGCACGCCTCCCCGCAGCTTGTTGTTGTTGAGCTTGAGGATATGCAGACTGGTCATAGCACCCCACTGAGGGGGCAGCCCCCCGGTGAACTGGTTGTACGGCAGGCTCCTGCACGTAGAGACAGCGGACAGTGCTAACTAAGATTTGTATCAGAGTCGCAGCAGCTGTAAAGCTTGAGGATCTGCAGGCTGCTCATGGCACCCCACTAACGGGGCAGGCCCCCAGTGAACTGGTTGTACGGCAGGCTCCTGTGAACAGCAGCAGCAGCAGCAGAAGGTGGCACGGACTGAGACTGAGATATGAAGCACCATGACGACACAACTTTGTAGCAGTCACAAGGATGCACAGGCTGGCCTTTTAGCGACAGCTGGAAATGCAACAAACGTTGCTGCGAGAGGAGTATGGCGCAGCATGCGCTGAAAGTCACAGCCCCATTTTGCCTGGCAGAGGGATGTTGCCCGGCATACACATTGCTGTGCTGCAGTGCGCTTTTCTGCAGCTGCTGGGTCGCACATTGAATGGATCTGCATACACAGCCTGCAGGCACTCACAGCACGTTGAGTGTGCTCATGGAGCCCCACTGAGGAGGCAGGGGCCCCTCCAGCTGGTTGTCATTCAAAAACCTGCAGCAGCAGCAGCAGCAGCAGCGGCAGCGGCAGCAGCAGCAGCGATGGTACCCATCAGACAATATGCTGCCAACGCGCTGATCAGCCTGCACCATAGCGCACAGCTGCCCTCAGGTGCAGAAGAAGCGAGATTAGCTCTGTGTTTGCCCAAAAGGCAGTGCAACATGTCAAGTTATTCCTCAGTTACTTGTGCGCTTCAGGTGGTTGACTGAAGCACACTGCGAAGGCATACAACATCACACGGCTGCATGCAGTGCAAAGGGCAGTATGCATCTTAAGTGTCACTCACAGTTCCACGGGCTTCAGCGTGGTGCCCCAACTGGCTGGCAGGCTGTCCCTCACCAACAGCGCTTCACACTACAGAATGCAATGTTCACGGATGCATTCCACACTCACAGCACCACAGGTTTCAGCATGGTGCCTCAACTGGCTGGTAGTGCCCCTCACCAAAAGCACGTCACAATGTAGAAAGAAAACTATGAACTTCAAGGTATGCATTTCACACTCACAGCTCCACCGGCTTCAGTGTGGTGCCCCAGCTGGCTGGGAGTGTGCCCTTCAGCAGGTTGCCACCCAGGTAGCTGCAGAATGGTGTGGTGCAGCAGCAGGCAATGCCAGCAGGTGAACATGATATTGGTGAGAAGCAAGTAGCAGGGAGCGGTGCAGGCTGCAAGTACTCAGAACAAGAAGATGCATATGCACTTGCTGCTGTTGTGGTGCCCCTGGCGTGGCTGTCTTGTGGCAGCAATGACCATGTATGCTGTGCGGTCAGTGCAGAGTTGCGACTGCTACAGCAGCAAGCTGAGTAGGCGGGCAGCAGCAGCAGACCCATCTCTCCCAGCAGCGCTATTTGATGCTGAGGAAGGGTACAAGCATTAAGCTGCATGCGACAGCTGCTGCCAGTTGCCCTGTCAGCATTGTCCCCTCACATGTGTGTCAGGTGTGGCAGGTTCTTCATCACGTTGCCATCCGGCAGCTTGCCTGCCAGCCCAAGGTACACCATGTTCAGCCTGGCAGCAGCAATAGCACCAGCAGCAGCACGAAAAGCTTACATAGGTGCTTTTAGGTAGTTATGTCACAGCAAAAGCCACACAGCCACTCAGCAGTGCAGTCTGACAGTAGTGGCGGGGTGCTGTGATACATGATATTAGCATCCAGGCAGGCATAGTGCAGCAACACGCCACCACTGTACAACCATGCCTGTGTACGCAATGCTAACAGCACCCAGGCAGGCTTGTGTTGCTGGGCTGCGTGCGTAACATGAGTCAAGCAGTACACTCCCTTCAACAGTACACATGCCATCGTGCCACACCCGAAAACAACAAGATCACCGGTTTACCTGATGATGTTCTGGTTGCGATCGCAGGTGACATACACCCAGGTGCAGTGCAGCAGCCGGCTGCTCCAGTCCTTCAGCACTGCATTGGCGGGGTCCACTGCCGCCTTGAACTGCAGCAGCGCTGCAGCACAGCAAACAGAACACAAGCGGACTGATTTAGGTGTCACAAGCTGGCGCATGGGATCCACTGCGGCCTGGTACTGCAGCAGCGCTGCAGTACACACCACCACTCAGCGCAGACAGCAAGATACGTGTGTTACAAACTGGCACGCATGTCGCAATCTGCGTGCAAGCATGACACATACATGCCCTGCAGCTGCAGCAGCAGCAGTAAAGTCAACCAACCGCTGCTGCAGCAGCAGCAGTAAAGTCAACCAACCGCTGCTGCAGCAGCAGCAGTAAAGTCAACCAACCGCTGCTGCAGCAGCAGCAGTAAAGTCAACCAACCGCTGCTGCAGCAGCAGCTACCACCCTACATCCTCGCACCGCTGTGCCTACTGCTATGCTACACAACCTGACAGGTGCTGCCATTGATATCTGTGCTTTCTCCAGTGCACCCACCTTGCGCCTGTGTTGCTGGCGGCACCAGCGACTTTACTGCTGTTGCTGTAGGCGCATTGGCCCTGATGGGTGCTGGCACAGGTGCTGCTGGCCGCACTGCAACTGGCGGCGGCCGGGCAGCAGCAACTGGAGGTCTGCCGGCAGCAGCTGGAGGCCTAGCAGCAGCAGCAGCAGCTGGTGCAGCGGGCGTGGCAGGCCGCGGGCCTGGCCAGCCGCGCGGCTGCGGGCGCTGACCTAACAGCACGAAGCAGCAGGAGGGGTAACGATCAGGGGTAACGATCTTGCTTTGGAAAAAAAAAACGAAGCAGCAGCAGCAGCAGCAGCAGACGATTGTGCATGCCCAGTGATCAGGCTCTGGTGTGCTTTGTGGGATGATGCCAGTGGCGTGATGTCATGTAGCCGACGCTGTTGCAGGTGTATGTGCCTGCCAGCTGCTGACCACCACAGGCATGCAGTTGGTACCTGCAAGTGCTTTCTGCTGCTGGCTGCTGGCAAGTCTAAGCTGCTGCCGACCCTAGCGTCCCGCCAGCTTGCTGCTGGCTGCTGCTCAGCAACTGGCAAGCCCCGAACTCCAACAAGCTGGCAAGCTGGCAAGCTGGCAAGCTGGCAAGCTGGCAAGCAGACAACCAGACAAGCTGACAACCTGGCAAGCTGGCAAGCTGACAAGCTGACAAGGATTGACCAGATCAGCTGCGCACCGTTGCGGTCGCACAGCAGGATGCTGCGCCCCGCCAGGGGCTGGTTTGGACTGCTGAGGCTGCCCTGGTTGTCAGCAAGCACGTTGAGGTAGTCCAGCCGAAACAGCCTCGACACCGTCTGCACTGTCTCACTGCCGCTGCCCTGTGACACAGCATAGAAAGCAGGAAGATGCAGCATGGCGGTAATGAGTAATGCAGCTGTGGTGCAGGATTTGGCTGGTGCTTTCCTGTGAAAGGATGGCAGCAGTGGGCTGCAGCATGTGCGGCAGCGTGTGACGATGCAGCGATGTTGTTAGTGACATGCTGGCGTGTCGCGGGGCACAAACACAAGCTCATAGGGTAGAGATTACTTGTAACTGTCACAGTGACTTTGGATAGCGGGGGGGGGGGGGGGGGGGGCGGTGCAGGGGGGGCTGGGGGCGGTGCGGAGCCTTTCATGGCCAAATCTCACTGGGAAAAGGGGCTTCGGATAGGGGGGGGGCTGGGGCATTTCGGGCACAAGCCCTGGTGCCAAGGCCCCTAGGGGTAGGGGCATTTCGAGGGCTTGTTATCCGAAATCACTGTGGCAGTTACAAGTAATCCTTACCCATACGTTGTTCGCTGGCATGTAGCAGGAGTGATTGCAGTATCTAAACACTGATAGGGTGTGAGCGGTGCACATCCTGCAGCACCAATCTTGCCGGCACTGCATGCAGGTTGCACCCGTGAGTGCTCAGGCTGGCAGGGCAGCTGCAGCAACACAGCCTTCAGGACCATGCCACGCACCTCATACACAACGCAGTTGTCCCTGCGTGCTGGTGTGAACACAGGGAACAGCCAGCCCAGCAAGTTGTTGGTGCTGTAGGTGGTGGGGCCTGCTGCTGGTACTGCTGCTGCTGCTGCGGGTGCGCCTGCTGCTGCAGGGGTGGTGTACACTGGCGTGCCAATGCCCAACCCCCCGACAGAAAAGCCCGTGCCCAGCCCTGTCCCGCCTGTTACTAACGACGAGCCTGTGTTGATCAACCCTCCTGTGAGGCCAGTCAGCCCTCCAAAGAGATCGAACTGCGCTTGCACGGCACTGCACGCCCCTAGCAGCAGCAGGCACAGGCACGGTGCCCGTGCACCCCGCATTATGTCTTGTGCTGCTGTTTATCAATGGACTTCACGTCCTATTGGTGCTTATTCCGACGCGATCTGCTTCCAGCCACCCTGCCTGTAACCAATGGAACCGGTGCTGCTGCGAGATGAGCAGCTACGTCAATTACAAAACTCAGCTTTTAGTTTGAATTGGTATTTAATGGTGACCTGAGAAGAGAGCATGCAGTAGTGACTCTACTTTCACTCTTTCCACAGGGTGACACCAGCTTCTCGTGCAGCAGCTGCGAGCGCCTCGATTTAAAAATTCGAATACTCACAAACGTTTCATATCAAGCTCGCACTAAGTCACTCGGCAAGTACAGGTCCCACTTGTCACCTAACACCCTGGTTCCGGACCCTCCGGGACCCTAGTGACACCTGCTCAGCGCTGCTGCTGCTGCTCCCGGTGCAACACCCTAGCGTCGCTCTATCTGTGCCTAAGCACTTTCCCGCTCTCCACTCAGCTCACAGCTGCTGATCTGCAGCATTTGTAGGCACGAACCAGCAGACAATCCTCCAGTGGTAGCAATAGCAGCAGCATCACCACAAGGCGCACCAGCAGGCATGGCTGCGCAAATTCCACGACCCTTCAAGCTTGAGGTATGTGCAACAGCAGCCGACCTTGTGTAGCCAGCGGAAGTGATAGTTGGGTGCACTGGGTGCTGAGCTGGCATAAGGAGCACTAGCATACACGTTGACCGTCCATGCAGCCAGCGGTGCAACCTGGGAATGTAAGTGATCTTGGTTGCATCATGGGCATCTACGCTGTGTCAGGCAGCACCCTTTTTCTAAGATATTCCTGGAAGGCACCCAGCACTGAATGCATCCAATGCACGTACACCTCTCCTCCCATCGCTGCTGCTGCTGCTGCCACTGCCGCTGCTGCCACTGCCGCTGCTGCCACTGCCGCTGCTGCCACTGCCGCCACTGCTGTTGCTGCTGCTGCTGGCTGCAGCGCTTCTTTGCCAAGTACGAGTTCCAGTCGCCCTACCTGCTGTGCTGCAGCGACTGCGAGGCGCTGACACTGCAGGAGCTGCTGGCAGCTGCTGACGAGGACTCCCTCAGCAGGTGTGTTAAGTGTGCTTCCTGCACACTTTGCAGAAGCACAATGCACCATAACGCTCACGCACATGTTTAGATGGACGACCACGACTTAACTGGACGCAGGTTTTGATGTGAGCGTCCGTGCTGTTGGTGCAGATGGTCTGACCTGAAGCTGTCCTACACTGAGAGCCAAGGCCTGCCAGTGAGCAACACAGCAGCAGCAGCAGCAGCAGCTCTCACTTCAGAGATGTCGGCAGCTAGATGTTGCGCAGCCTGCCTTGTGGCACACAGCACTTGTGCAGCAGTCACTTGCTGCGGCACAAGGCGTGAGGCGCGTTTCCTGCACAGCCTGCTCTATCGATGCAACGTGCGCAGCTTGCATAGTGTGGTGGCGAGCGTGGTGGGCATGTGACACGTTGCCTGGCGGCTGCGGTGGCTGCATGTAATGAGTTACAGTAACAACATCTGCTGAAAGCACAATGCATTGTAATGCGTACTGCAGGCGCTGCGCGAGGCCATTGCTGCGCTGTACGAGAAGGTGACGCCTGAGCAGCTGGTGGTGTGCGTGCCTGAGGAAGGTGGGCGGCAGCCGTGTTAGGGCATCCACTTGCGTTGAGATTCAGCTCCAGCAGCAGAGCAGCTTCTGCGGCAGCTGCACCTTCTGTGATTGCACATGCAGCTGGTGGTGTGTGTGCCTGAGGAAGGTGGGCGGTAGCCCTTGCGGCACACACTTGAAAGCTGTGGTTTGCCTGTGCTGTTTCCTCATCTGGCTGCAGCAAAAGCAGCTTCTGCGGCTGCAGTTTTGGCTGCGGCACCTGTTGTAGTGAACGTGAAAGCCTGGGGGCTGCCTCTGGCCCAACACTACAACCTGTTTAAACAAATTTGCACCCAGGAACGCAGAATAGTGAGTGTGTTGCCCTGCGTGCGCCGAGTCTCATTCACACCCAGCATTGCTGCATGCTGCTGGTGGTGTGAGCAGCTCGTGGTGTGTGTGCCTGAGGAAGGTGGGCGGCAGCAAGCCTGACAGCGCATGCGCGTTGCTGTCTCGTTGCTACAGCAACAGCAGCCGCAAGGCTGCTGCCGTGGCTTCTGCAAATGTTGTGATGGTTGGGAAAGAATGCCCATGAGGTGCCTCTGACCCAGCACTGCAGCTTGTTGGGAATGGGCAGGAGTATGAGTGGACGGCCCTGCACGTGCTCAGACATTATCACACCCTGCATCTAATGTTTATATTTTTGCTGTGCAGGTGTGTACCTGGCCATGAGGGTGCTGCTGCAGCCTGGGGACAAGGTGGTGGCAACATACCCAGGTGGGCAGTCGGAAATCTTGAAACTGTACAGAGGCAAACCCTGTCTTCAAAACACCAGCTCTACAATGCCGCCTTGCTGTCATGCTGTGTGAGGGTAGCTGCCAGTGGCCATGATGATGCGTTGGTGCATGCACTGCTGTCGGCAGCGGCTTGGCCACGTACATGTTTGCACACGTCGACCCGCGCCAGCGGCGCCGGCTCAACACCTATATGCATGTCGATGTTGTGCTTAAATGGCACGGCCCGCCCTTAGCCAATTGAAGCGACGTGTGGTGCGTTGCGTTGTGGTGTGCAATAAAGAGGTTACCAGAGCCTGCACGAGCTGGCAGCCACCATGTTTCAGCGGCGCACCCTCAAACCCTGTGCACATGTTTACACTGTGCGTGAACAGCGCAACACACGCATGTTGAGACACAGCCATGAAATGATGGTGCTGTCCGTTTGTGTCTTCAACAAGCAGGTTACCAGAGCCTGCGCGAGCTGGCAGCCACCTGCGGCTGCCACGTCAACCATATTTTTTGCTGACGCATGCGCTGGTGTTGACCAGGGTTTGGCGACGTACATGGATGAACGTGTTTATCAGCGCCAGTGGCTTTGGCTCAATCCCCGTGCGCCTGTGGACGGCACGCATGAGCTGAATGATGCCTTTGCTTGTTGCACTATGATGGCTAGGTTCGTTGCGTTGTGCTGTGCTATGACGGCTGCTGTGCTGCATTGTGGTGTGCAACCAGGTTACCAGAGCCTGCATGAGCTGGCAGCCACCTGCGGCTGCAGCATCAGCCACTGGGAGCCAAAGCCTGCAGCGGGCTCAGCAGGCGCAGCAGGCAGTGGCGGGCTGGAGTTCAACATAGAAGAAGCAAGGGTGAGTAGCAACATTTGTCAGGGGCGCTGCTCACACATCATCAGCGCATGGCCATGATTACGCAGGCCGGGTTGTATGGACTGCATTGATCCCTTGAGCAAGGGAGCTACTCTCCAGGGCTGGCAAGTTGTGCGCACAGGCGCACCCAGCAGACATACTCTGCCTGCCTGTTGATACCATCACAATGGTTTCAAATGCAACTCATGACACCCATGTGCATCTCATCACACAGACATGCAGGCGCTGATGCAGCCGGGCACAAGCTGGTGGTGGTCAACTTCCCCTGACTGCATGTCGTTGGCATGACAGCCCTGTCATCTCACATATGAGCATCTTGTCACACTGTGTGTTATTTCATAACACACATCCGTGTGGTGTTACATTTGTGTTACATTTGTGTTACATGTGTACTTCAAAGCACACATGCAGGCGCCTGCATGCTGGTCCAGCCGGGCACCACGCTGCTGGCGTCCGCTGCCTCTGGGGATCAATGGCGTCATTTTATATCTGACTTGAAATCTGACAACATTGTGTGCAGGCGCTGATCCAGCCTGGCACCAAGCTGGTGGTGGTCAACTTCCCGCACAACCCCACAGGGGCCACGCTGAGCATTGGCAACTGGGCCGCACTCATACGCCACTGCAGGGAGGTCGGTGCTTGGCTGTTCAGCGACGAGATGTACAAGTTCACGGGTGAGTAGAGATGGACAGTCTAGCATGAACAATGCAAAGCTGCGCACCTTCAAGCATTGCTTGTCCGGGAGACCCCCCCCCCCCCCCCCCCCCAAGGTCCCCCGGCGCTCCAAGTTGGCGTCCATGCAAGCACTGCTGTCCAGCATGATAGCATCATAGCATCATGCGAAATTGAGTGCTGGCGTGCAAGTGAGCTGGCATTCAACTCCACCAGTGCCGCTGTTTGTTACCTATGTGCCAGCCCATATGTGTGGCTGTTCAGTGACAAGATGTACAAATTCACGGGTGAGTGCTGGCGTGCAAGCGAGCGTCAGGAGCCCAGGGTGGGGGGCTTCTAGACCAGCATTGCTTGAAGGTGCGCGGCTATGCTTTTACCATGCTTAGCATCGTCTTATTTGCAAGTGAGCGCTGGCATTCAACTCCACCAGTGACGCTGTTTGTTACCTATGTGCAAGCCCACATGTGTGGCCGTTGTGCGACGAGATGGACGAGTTAAAGGGTGAGCGCTGGCGCGCAAGTGAGCTGGCATTCAACTCCACCAGTGCAGCTGTTTGTTACCTGTTTGTGTGCAAGCCCACATGTGTGGCCGTTGTGTGACGAGATGGACGAGTCATGGGTGAGCGCTGGCGTTCACGCCCGCAAGTGACGCTGGTTACTGCTTATGTCACCTTCACAAGTCCCCATGCGTGGCTGTTCAGTGGCCACATGTACTGTCATTGCCTGCTGTTAATCATGCCCTCATGCAGAGCTGCCACCCAGCGCGCCGCTGCCAGCTGCTGCTGACGTCTACGAGCGCGGCGTGTCGCTGTGTGGGCTGAGCAAGAGCTGGGGGCTGCCGGGGCTGCGGCTGGGCTGGCTGGCCTGCCAGGACAGCCAACTTCTGCAGCAGGTGCTAGCCCTGAAGGTGGGTCCACCTGTGAACGAGGAGTCTCAGGCTGGGTAATGGGCTGGGTGGCAGGCTGGGGGCTGCCCAGGCTGCGGCTGGGCTGGCTGGCTTACCAGGATGCGCAGCTGCTGCTGCAGGTGCTGGCACGGAACGTGCGGCGTACGGGGCGGGCGTAGTTGCTTGTAACATCATTGTTGCGCGAGCGTATACGATAGGGGAGCTCAGCTTGCAGGAAAGTGATGCGCAGTACAGCCTTTGAAGCGCTGAGAGAGCTGTGCATTGCTGCTGCTGTGTGCTGCAGGATTACACTACCATCTGCAGCCCAGCTACCTCTGAGGTACGCCTGCCGCCGGTGCACTGATAGCTCAGCTATGAAACGGTGTGCCATTCAAACTGCAGCAGAATGAAGCCACGGGTGAACTGCGCTGTCCCTTGTGCATAATTTAACTCGCTTGGTATACTCGAACCCTGAGACACATGGAATGACGGCAGCACACCTGGAGCAGCACACTGATGCAGCAGCATGCCGCAACTGAAAGCAGCCAACGCACACCACCAGGCTATGTTATCCTCTGTTGCCCGTGCTGCCGCCCTGCAGGTGCTTGCGCTGGCAGCGGTGAGGGCCACCCCAAAGCTCACGCAGCGCTGCAGGGACATCATCGCAACCAACCTGGCCGCAGCAGACGCCTTCTTTGCCCGCTGGACTGACGTTTTTGAGTGGCACAGGCCTCAAGGCGGCCCCATTGCCTTCCCTAGGCTGACTACTGGGGAGGATGTTGAGCAGTGGTGTGAGCAGCTGGTGAATGAGAGTGGTGTGCTGCTGCTGCCGGCAGGGGTGTATGACCATGAGCCGAGTGTGCGACGGGGGCACTTCAGGGTTGGCCTGGGGAGGCAGAATTTGCCGCAGTGCTTGGAGCAGCTGGAGGCATGGCTCGTGAAGAAGTACAGGTCATGATTCTGCATAATGTATGTCTTATGGACGTTGATGCAGGTGTTTGTGTGGGTGTGGGTGTGCACACGTGCTGCTTGTGGTGGCCCAACGCAAGCGCAACAGCGGTGTGGTGTGAGCAGCTGTAGCTGGTGCAGGAGAGTGGCGTGCTGGTGCTGCCAGCTGGCGTGTATGATCATGAGCCTAGTGTGCATTTCAGCATTGGCTTGGGCAGGCAGAACATGCCGCAGTGCTTGGAGCAGCTGGAGGCTTGGCTGGTGAAGAGGTACAGGTCATGATCTGTTATGATAACTGATCAGTTACGGCATAACTACTGATAGTACCAGCTGGGTTGCACCTATGCAAGATAATGCACGCGTGTATGAGTGTGCGTGCACGTGCTGCATGCGGCGGCCCTGCTCACAAGTTGGTGCAGTGACATGTTCAGGCAGAGGCGTGCTGTGCTGGTCTGCCTTCACTTGCTGGACCCTCGGTCATATATGACCTACATCGCCTGCCACAGTGGCAGCTGCTGGTTCTTACTCAGACACTGTCCGGCATTGTGCACCCTTGTAACATCAGACATCAGGCCAGTCCAAAGTTACAGCCCCATGGTCATATGGGGCCATACATGTGCATCCCGGGCGTGATGGACACTGGTGTTGGTACAGAGACGAACCAAGTAGACGATGTGCCACGGCAGAGCCGCTGCACACGCACGATGCTATGCTGGGAGCGACCTTCGCATGCTGTTAAGAAACCTGTGCGCTGCGGGGGTGTAATGTGCAGCAGCGCACGAACGACCTTGGAAATATGAATATGCGATGGCTGCAGCCGTAGAGCCCCATGCACAAGCAACTCAACACAACTCCAACCAACAACCAACAGCAACGCGTCCGCGCCACTGCCGCAGTGGCACACTGCTGGCATTGCTTCAAGCACGCTGCAGCAGCCGCTGCACTCGATGAACCTGAACTTGGGGTTGAACCCCTGAATGTATGCACTCAGTACGTAGCTGTTGCCACAGCTGCATGCAGGCTGGTGTGCCTATGATCTTTGCGAAGAGGTGTGGCGCTCCTGTGCTGCTTCTACTCGCTGCGCATCGCGTCAGCCACTGTTGCTGCTGCCTTGCCCACATCAGGCCCCGGGGCACCAGTGTCTGGGGCCATCACCGGTGTGCCTGCGCCTGTCTTGGTGTCAGCCGTGCTGTTGGGCTCGCCAGCTGCAGCAGGCAGGAAAAAATGTACAGCACTGGATGTGTAGGTTACCAAGTGCACTGTGTATGCGCTTGGTAGCCTGCACACTGTGTAGTTGACCTACAATGCAGCTTCGCCTGCTTTTGATATGAATGGTGAAACATCAGTCATCCGCAGCTGCCAGCACGGCATGCAGGACACTGCTGTCGCTGCCAAGCACACAACAGAACTGTCATCATAGTACAATCTCACCCACCTGCATTGGCCGCCACCTTGCTCATGTCAACAGCAGCACCCTCAGGGCCGCGCTGTGTGGCCACAGTGCCGCCAGCAACAGCGCCTGCCAGGCCCCCAGCTGCTGCACCCAGCACGCTGCCAACAGGGCCGCCTGCGAACAGTCAGCGTCATGTGTACGCATGCATGCACGGCAGTGCCTTTTTCAGCAGATATCGTTCTTTTCCTTTGCCTCTGAAGCTTTTAGATGCATTTTTTTGTGTTCTTGCAGCCACCACCAGTGGATGCACATGCACACGTGGTGTGCCGCAGAAAGCTGGTCGTTGCTGCTGGTGCCCATTTACACCCCCGCGACCTGCATCAGCAGACATCAGCCTGCAGCTGTCCAATGCAGCAATGGCTGACACAGCACTGGTGCCGTCACGGCACACGGTGTGCAGCAGCGCAGCCCCACCTGCTGCTCCTACTGCTCCGCCAAATGCAGCACCTGCACCAGCCCCACCAGCTGCACCCTCGCCCATTGACTTGTATTGACCCTGGTCAGCCTGCAGCAGCAGCAGCAGCAGCAGCAGCAGCAGCAGAGGTGCATGCTCAGGCATCTGCAGGAGGTGTAAAGCTGACACGACAACTGTGCTGATTAGTTTGGCTGAAACATCTGTTGATCATGCACCTGCTAGCGGCTGGCACTGCAAATTGTGAACGGAGTGCGATCTGTCATACAGCAAACTCACTGCTGCTGGGTCAATAGCAGGAATGCCCTGCTCAGCATCTCTGCCGGTGTTGGACATGACGATCTAGCAGGTGTTGCCTTCGTGAACGGAGTTGATCGCAGTGCTGCTACAGCACAAACAGACAACGAATACAACCAGCTCAGCAGTGCTGCAGATCGGCGATGAAGACGTGAGTCACAGTAGATGTGCTTGCGCAGTGACAAATATCGCTGTAGCTGGAGGTTCAAGTGGATCCAGCTGGACTGATGTGGTGAGTGTTCTGCGTCCTCGTGTCCTCTTGCTGCGTCGCACGTCAACCTTGGTCTGGTCCGAGCTGGCTGTCCAACATCATCTCAGCTTGACCTTTGTGAACGACAAGCTGAACTTTATTTACTCTATCAGAACTTCTTCCTCAATCCATATTCCCCCACACAGTAACAATGAGTGAGTCTCAGCAAGGCCCAGTACCCATGGAGGGTGGAGAGCGTGCGAGTGCAGACAACGGGGCTGGCGTAGCTTCGAAAGCGAAAACTGCAGGAGCTTTGACTGGTGCTGCTGCTGGAGCGGTTGGGCTAGGCACCGTGACAGGTGAGAGGGCTACTGCCAGCAGTGGCCTTGCACTGCTGCTGCTGTTGCTCAGTCAGGAACACCACCCGCCAGAAGGTAGGCTGCTAGCAGCACGTCAGTTTACGCTTGCTGTTCAACAAACGACGTGGAGTAGTAATGGTCTGACTGCCAGGCACAACATAATTGCCACGCTGCGCTGTCGTGCTGCGTGCACGCCACCACACATTGCATCTATACTGATCATAATGCTGCGCTGCGCATGCTTGCAGGAGGGCTGGGTGCTGCAGCAGGGGCTGCTGCTGGTGCGCTGCTGGGTACCGCAGTGGGCCAGATCACTGCCGCTGAGGCAACCTCGGAGGCTGGCAGGGTGGAGGCAGTGGTGCTGCCAGCACCAGGGGACGATGCAGCAGCGGCTGGCGGTGATGCGCAAGCAGCCAATGTACAGATTCCAGGGTTACCAGGAGTGCAGGAGACACGGGAGTGAGAAAGATGCCAGTAAGCGCACGGCTGCGCATAACGTTGCTGCAGTCTGCAGTGCTACTGGCCCGTGCATGGCGTCAGAGCATGCGTGCGTGGCATCAGAGCATGCACGAGAAGGATCAACTTGCCCGCCAGCAGGCGTGAATAGTGTCCATGCTTGCATTTGCACGTGCATATGCATACATCCTTTGTAGAGTGGGCATGCAGCATAGAGCTCTGCTGCTGGGATCCAACCAAGCAATTGCTGGTTCAGCCATGCTGATGACCATGATGGCACATGCCACATATCACACATACCATCCAACTGCCTTGGCATCTTGCCAGGCACTAGCTAGCATGCGCATGGTGCATAAGCCAGCAGATTGATCACCCACTCTGCTGCAGCACTGTAACAAACAAATTGACGCTTTGCTGGTAATGTTGTTTGCACATGCGTCGCTGTGAGACTCTCGGCTGCAAGCCCTCGCAATAGAGCGCCAGCGCTGCTGAAGCACTCCAGTGACTCCCTTCTGCTGCGTGAAAGCCCACTGCTGTTGATCGGGTTCAGCTGGTGCTGCAGTGCCACTGCTTCTGCTGCTCCACAGCGCTTCATGGCTGGATGTTGTGCTCTAGGATGCTACGATTGGCAGATGCATCCCGCGCTGCAGGTGCTGGCACCCGTTTGGCTGCTGCTACTGCTGTTACTGCTGCTGCTGCTGCTGCTGCTGCTTCTGCTGTTCAGTGCTTGATGGCGCGCAGTGGTGGTGCCCGCATGTTGTCTAGGTCCAGCGAATCGTACAGCTCCTCATCCACCTCGCCGATGACAGCACTGCACAGCAGCAGCAGCAGTGATGAGGCAGCAGTAGCAGGTGTTTGAGCGTGCATCACTGGCAGTGGCAGTACACAGTGCAGCAGTTAGCATGCCGCCACTCTCACTGCAATGCAGCAGCACGGCTGCTCTGTAACATGCAAGCAGCCATGCTCGGCAGGCGGCAGGGGCAAACAGCAAGATGTGATAATTTATCAAGCAACTGTTCAGCGCCCGCTGCTGTGTGTCAGTCGCGAGATGCGGCACCATCAATCCTTGAGCACATTTCACTGTGTTGTGTTGCCACTCACACGTTGTCTCCTCTTATGAGCTGCAGGCCCATTTCTGCCATCTGCACGCCAGACTGCAAGCAGCAGAATCGACAGGGGCCAGCAGCACAGCAGTTGTGCATTTATCATGCCTTAAACTGTCATGTTACAGCAGCACAGCAGTTGTGCATTTACCATGCCTTAAACTGTCATGTTACAGCAGCACAGCAGTTGTGCATTTACCATGCCTTAAACTGTCATGTTACAGCAGCACAGCAGTTGTGCATTTACCATGCCTTAAACTGTCATGTTACAGCAGCACAGCAGTTGTGCATTTACCATGCCTTAAACTGTCATGTTACAGCAGCACAGCAGTTGTGCATTTACCATGCCTTAAACTGTCATGTTACAGCAGCACAGCAGTTGTGCATTTACCATGCCTTAAACTGTCATGTTACAGCAGCACAGCAGTTGTGCATTTACCATGCCTTAAACTGTCATGTTACAGCAGCACAGCAGTTGTGCATTTACCATGCCTTAAACTGTCATGTTACAGCAGGGGCGGCATGTGCTTGAGCATGCCAGTAGACACACCCTCAGAGATAACACGCAGCAGCATGGTTGCAAACATAAGATGTACACCCAATGCACTGCATGGCTGCAAGCAGACAGCTTCTACTGTAAATGTGCAGGAAAGGCGTGCCAACAGCTGCTGCTCTGCTGCTGCTTTGCTGTTCTGCTAGCGCATGCGACGCCAGCTGCAGAAAGAAACGGGCTCCTGCACCTCTGCTTGCTTGCAGGAACTGCTCGCTGCTGTACTGCAGCGTCCTCAAAGCAGCTGCCTTGTACATAACTTCGCGTCTTTACACCAGCCAGCAATAAGCATGAGCTGCGCCTCAATGAACTGTGCATAGCAGCAGCCGGGCGCAAAGCCAATGTGTTTTGGTGAGCCACGCACCGTAGTGCTAAACACCAGCTCGCAGCAGTCCTGGATGATGAGGTTGTTGACTTGGTCATAGCCACGCAGAATGCCCTGCAAAAGCAGCAGCAGTAATCAGCATTAACAAACAAACAGTGATCTTGCAAGTGCAGGGCGGGCTACTGCTGAGCTTGCAGGGTTGGACACAGCCACAGCCGCATGCTCAGCTGTTTCCTGCAGGGCAGCGGCAAAGCGTGCTGCACCTGCTGCAGATGATCTAACCTACTAGGACATAAACGACGCGTACCTTCACTACTCGCCCGTCGTTTGTGATGACCTCAATGACCTCTGCACAGCAGGAGAAGCAGTGAGCAACAGGCAGCTGCAGGAGCAGCAGTAGCAGTACGCCTGCCACTGGCTGAAGATCGCACTGAGTGAGTGTAGCTTAGCTCGGCGTACCTCCAATCAGGTGCGCAAAGCCAATAACGTCTGGCTTCGAAGACATGGCAGCAGCAAACGGAGGAAGGCACAGGCCGTCTGATGCTGCTAGTGCTGGTGCTACTACTGCTACTGCTGGTGCAGTTGCTAATTCACCGAGCCCCAGATGCACTTCTAACGTCCAGAAGTTACAACAACGCAACCTAGTATTGACAGTGGGTGCAAGCTATGTGAGAGGTTGGACGCTGAGCACCGCCAAACTTCCGTGATCTTTGCGAACTGAGGATGAGTGTATGACTCAGTCGGATTATTGCTGTTGCCAAAGCGTTTCAAACACCGTGCGCATGACTGCACGTTCAGGACAAGCCCTATCACGCAAGCCCTGGTTCAGTCACACAAGTGACGAACTGCGTATTTTGTCGCCTTGCCGGAACGTTGAGCATACAAGCAGATGGTCTACGTACGACAACAGGTCTCTCTTCAATGCGTGGAGCTTCTGTCACGCTGTTCAGGCGTTCATTTGGCAGGTGTACTGCTGCCACACCCAGTTCCAAAGCTTTCGCAATCCACTGCAGATCCATGGCCAGCAGCATGAAAGCGGTCATATTCAACGAGCACGGAGGTACAGAGGTCCTGAAATTCACGGACATCGACAGGCCGACTGCAGGGGAGGGCCAGGTTGTCATCAAGAATGAGTATGCTGGGGTGAGTGAGCTGCTGCATTTGCTTGCAGGAAACGCATGGGTGCCCTGCACAGTGCAATGAGTTCGTTTACAAGCAACTTCCCACACAAACAGTAATATGGTCTCCCTGCAAGCTCTGCACCTTGCTGCCTGGGGTGCAGCACATCCGCGTGTGTGCGCATGCCCATCATCATGGCATGATGGGCACAACGGCATGATGGGCACAACAGCACGCTTCACTCGCAAAGCTGCTGTAGGTTTAATCAGTGCTGGCAGAACCCTGCCTTGCATATATCAACCCCTGCTCACTGCTACATCATATGGTGCATCCCAATACCGGTGTGTGTCTTTGCCACTGCCACATGCTGCTGCTACGTGCCTTCCAGGTGAACTTCATAGACACATACCACCGCAGCGGGCTGTACCCTCGTTCAACGTTCCCTGCAGGCCTAGGGGAGGAAGGCGCAGGCACAGTGGTAGAAGTGGGACCAGGTGAGCTTGTCACTGCAGCAACAGTACACAATGTAATTACATGCAGCAGCTACACACGAATTCACCTCCGCCCGCTACTTCTGTGCTGCTGAGCACATGCACATCGCAACATGTAATGCCCGCTCCTGCAGCTGAACGACAAGCATGCAACTAACATAATGCCCTTCTTCTTGTTTTTACTGGCACGTGTAACTCCACCTGCCATAAGGCCTGGCTGTTGGCACTTGCCTGTGCGTGCAGGCGTCACTGGCTTGGCAGTCGGCGACATCGTCGGCTATGTGTCCCGCTCCACCCTGGGCGGCAGCTTTGCTGAGTTCACAGCAGTGCAGGCTGGCTTGGTCACCAAGCATGCAACCATAAAAAAGCTGGCTGTTGTTTGATAATTGAGTGTATGTTGTTGTTTTCTGACACTCAAAACACCTGCCTGGCTGCGCTGCTGTGCGTTGCTGCTGTGCGTGCAGGCGTCACTGGCTTGGCAGTCGGCGACAGTGTTGGCTATGTGTCCCGCTCCACCCTGGGCGGTAGCTTTGCTGAGTTTACAGCAGTGCAGGCTGGCCTGGTCACCAAGCTGCCACAAGGTGTCAGCACACAGGCTGCTGCTGCTGTGCTGCTGCAGGGCCTGACGGCACTGTCGATGGTGAAGACGACCTGCCAAGTTGCTGCAGGTGGGGTGGGTGGTGCTGGCTTGGCTAGATGGCTCTGGGCAGAGCTGGTGGTGGTATTGTTGTTGCTTCGAGTAGCTGGCCTGCAGGAAGGTTGGATTGCTGCGGCTTCACGTGCGCGCTGCAGCCTGACAGGCAGCCTGGTGAGTTGCCTAGCACTTTTGATTTACACGTCAGGCATGTGAGTGTGCAGACACCAGCTGCTGCCGTGTGTCTCAGCTAGGAGCTGACCTTGTGCATTACTGTCGCGCTTGTGCATCAGTGTTTGTGTTGCGATGCATGCAGGTGACTGGGTGCTGGTGCATGCAGCTGCTGGTGGCACGGGGCAGCTGCTGTGCCAGCTGTGCAGCCACATTGGCGCCAAGGTCATCGGCACAACATCAACGCCTGAGAAGGCAGAAGTGGCAAAGTGAGCAGCTGCTGCAGCAAGCAGGAGTATGCACATGTCAGGACGACCTTAAATGGGAAACGGCTCAACTGGACATGCACAACGTTTCTGGTGAATCGACATGCTGCTGCTGCTGCTGCTGCTGCTGCTGCTGCTGCTGCTGCTGCTGCTGTTGCTGCAGGCGCTGCGGCTGCAGCGATGTCATCCTGTACAGCCATGAGGATGTGGTGCAGCGCGTGATGCAACTGACAAACGGCAAGGGCGTGAAGGTGAGGACTTGAGCAAATGGCAGACTGGTCATCCTGGCCCACTGCATGGGAGTTCTCCTGCACGCTACCTTCAGGGCATAGCGTAGCCGCCTCCAGCTGTATATTTGTCATTGCTGAGGCATGCTGCTTGCTTGCTGGTGCTACCTGGACAATCACCATACGCCTCTCAGTAACGCTGCGCTTTGAACACATGCTGCTCCTGCTGCCGCCGCAGTTTGTGTATGACGGTGTGGGCAAGTCCACGTTTGATGCCAGCCTCAAGTGCCTGGACTACCTGGGCTGGCTCATCTGCTTTGGCAACGCGTCAGGAAAGCCGGAGCCCTTTGACGTGCTCAGGTGTGCAGCAGCAGCAGCAGCAGCAGCAGCAGCAGCAGCGGCAGCAGCAGCAGCAGCAGGCGCCTAGCTGTCTGCGAGCTTGAAGGCACTTTGCAGTGCTCTGAGACCATGCGGAGTGTGCTGTGCCAGCATAAGATCCGCCAGCTGTCATGAGCTTTCTTGTGCCTGCAGGTGCTGCATCTGTTGGCTGTGTTTGCGCGACTGGAGTGAGATGTTTGCAAATGTTATTGGTGTGCTGTTGTATCCACCATAGTGCCTTTACCCAACGGCACCTCACAAAATAACCCACCTTCCTAAAGCTCTGCCTCTCTGTCGACGGCCTTGCCCTATGCTGCTGATTCACATGCAGGCTTGCAGAGAAATCGGCCCGCCTGATGCGGCCCAGCCTCTTCAGCACTCTGGCTGCAGAGCCAGGCCTCACAGCCAGCTTGACTGCAGAGCTGCTGCAACTGGTGCAGCAGGGCGTGGTGGTACCTGAGGTGCACAAGGTGTACCCGCTGTCTGCAGTAGCGCAGGCGCAGCAGGACTTGACAGGCAGGAAGACCACCGGCAAGCTGCTGCTGCGGCCTGACACGCTCGGCTAGCCAGCTGTTGACCTGGTGATAGTGATGGCTCGCAGGCTTGGGCGGTTTGAAGTAAAGAACTTGTGTGCTGGTGGAATTTGCCTACACGCCGCATTTTGAAAGTGTCAGCGGTTCCAGCCGCTGGTGTAGTGCGCTGCAGTGATGTGGAGCATGTCCATTTAGGGCGCATAATCTTGGGGGGGTGGCGTGGGATCCCACGGCACCCTCTGGCCTGGATACTTAGAACGTAGCAATCGCAAATCTGCTTCAACGAAGTTGTAGTGTTATGTCCAAAATGTGCCTGACCAGCGCCTGAGGGCCGGGCATGCCGTATGCTCGGACGAGATAGAGTCGAAAGACTTTGAGGTGGCACTGGCCTGGATGAGGAGCCTTTTTTGCCAAATAGACGGCAGCAATCGCAAATCCGCTTCAAGGAAGTTGTAGTGTTATATCCGAAAAGCAATTGACCAGCGCCCGAGGGCCAGCCGTGTCGTGTGCGCGGACGAGATGCAATTCTTAGGGTGTGAGGTGGTGGTGTCCAGGTACAGAGACAACTGGGTCTGTACAGCCCTAAGCTGTACCTGCACTTGCAGCAAGTTACACCTCAACTCCTCTGAAGTTGTGATCAAACGTCATTCCTTCAGAAAGGTGTTGTAAGAGCAGCTGTGTCCTTGTCTGTGCTCACGCGACCCTTGCTGACAGTCTACAAGGCACCTATAGCCCTGAACGATGGCGATGTCCTATAAAAGGATCACTCAAGCAAATTGTGAATCCATGGCAACTTAAGTAGGGTGGTCAAGCACTGGCAGCTGTTGAAAATTGTGCACTGCAGTTGCGTGCTTTCAATTATGCTGCCAACTGTGCTTTAGCCACGGGTAATGTACCTATAACGAACAGAGCTGGGACGGCAAGTACGCACATCATCAAGGGGCGAACCACAAACCGCCCTATAGGGGGGGGGGGGACACGTAGCCACTTTCGGGGGAGGGGGTATGGGTTCGACGAGCCCGCCATGCGGTAGCTACCGCTATAGCCACTCCCCCTTCGGAAGCCACTTTTCACATAGGGGGTAGGGGGTCCTGGAAACCCCGCGTCCTTCCCCCCTATACGGTGGTTTGTGGTTCGCCCCCAAGTGCTGTTCACAAGCTGTCACTAACTGCGTGTTTGAAATTGTAACAGGTAGTCATTCCCAGGTTGATAATCAACCGTTGATTGCTGCTGGTCATGGGCATGGACGACGCCGGAACGTGTCATCGTACCTGTTAGCTTTACCTTGTGCTTATAATCTTGCCATCTCGTGTCTGTTTGTGTGCTCAACCTCGGACTCTGCCGATGGCTTTGCCTGGACAGTGAGGGCACCACCACGCCGCGGACTTGTGGGAAGAAAGGCCTCGATGAACGTGAATTTTTTGTAGCCTGTTGAGCGCGCTGCAACATGCAGGACCACGAGGTGGGTTGCATGGTCCCGCTGGCCACACCAGCGTGCTCGAAGCCTTGCTGAATGTCTGCAGCTGCAGCTCCTGCAAGCAGTAATCTCTACTTCTTGCTCAAACCTGTATACCGCTTGCACGTGGGCCTCGTTCAGGTTACCACAAGGAAACCTGAGTCACCTGCTCTGTCTGCAACTGCTGCTGCTCATACTGCTTTGTGCAGGCTGCCCCAAACAGCAGCTTGCTGGCGCTGCCCTTTGCTGTGGAGCATCCTGCCTTCAGCTCTTCGCCCAAGACCCTGTGCACAGCTGCCTGTGTGTGCAAGGACTGGCGGCTGGCAGTGCAGCAGTGTGCAGGCTGCAACACAGACGCGCACTTCACGATGGGCAGCAGTAGCAGCAGCAGCAGCAAGTCCATCGCTGCTGTGGCCACTGCACCACTCCAGCAGACCAAGCTAGCCAGCTTCGCCACCTGGCTGGCAAAGCATGGGCCGCTAGTCAGGAGCTTGAAGTTTGACTCCTGGTATGTAGCAGCCGCAGAGACAGCCACTATCACCAAAGAAGCAGCGGTGCAGCTGCTGCTCTCGAGCATGCAGCTAGCAGCTGCTACCTGCTGGGAACAGCCAGAAACAGCAGTAGATCCTTCAGCAGCAGCCGTGAAGACAACAGCAGAAGCATCAGCGCCAGCTACCAGAGGCGCTGGGCGACAGCAGCAGCAGCAGCAGCAGCAGCAGCAGCAGCAGCAGCAGCTTGGCCTGCGCCTGGTGAGCTTCACGAGTGACGCAACTCGGGCGGTGGGCTTGCTGCCTGTGCTGCCAGCACACAGCCTAACGCGCCTGGACTTGAAGTTGGGGTACAGGCTAGGGCATCCTGCCTTCGCGAGTAATGCAGCTGTTGTCGCAGCGGCATTGCCACGCCTCAGCAGCTTGCAGGAGCTTGTGCTCAGTGGCGACCCAGGCTGGGGAGAGCCTGGCATTGACAGCTGCTTGACAGTGTTAAGCCAGCTGAGCAGGCTGACTCGGTTGGAAATTCACATGACGCTAGACAGCATGGCATTGGCAGCTCAAGGTTTCAGCGCCCTGCAGCAGCTGCTGGCACAGCCGCCACCACGCTTGCAGGAGCTTGACTTGTGCTTGATCTTGCCTGATGGTCAGTACACGCATGAGCAGGTGCTGCCGCCGCTTGACATGGGCCGGCTGCAGCAGCTGCAACGGCTGGTTTCTCGGAGCATGCTGCCAGGACTGTCTGTGCTTCCCGCGCAGCTGCAGTACCTGGAACTGGAGGTGTGCATGTCCTGCCAGCTGGCAGCGGTCATGCCGCTGCAGCAGCTGACAGCACTCAGCATGGAAGTGGGCTTCAGAGAGCAGCAGCCGCTGCTGCGCTTGGCGCAGCAGCCGCTGCTGCGCTTGGCGCAGCAGCTGCCAGCACTCCAGGAGTTGCGGCTGGAGATGAATTGGGGAGTCGCAGTGGCTACTGCGCCGGTCTGGGGCCAGCTGCCGCAGCTATGCGAGCTGGAGGTAAACTGCGATTTACACATCCCTGGCCAGTGGCACGCAGCTGTGTTTGCAGGGGTAGCTGCTGCCACCACACTCACCAAGCTTTGCCTGATGGTGCCCCGCCTGGATGATTTCAACTTTGAACAATATGGTAGGGACGGCGCTTACTATGGCGGGATGGTTCCTGGCTTTGACGAGGAGCAGGAGGAGCAGGAGGAGGAGGAGCAGGCAGCGGCCGGTGTTGAAGGCAGGCAGCTGCAGCTGCACGAGCGACTGAACGTAATTGCCAGCACAGCAGGGCTGACGCGCTTGCAGCACCTTGATCTGCGGGAGTTGAGGAGTCTGATAACAATCACAGGGCTGGCTGCAGATGTGATGCCGGGTGCAGCCATGGGTCTGACGGCACTCACCGGCCTAACATACCTAAGCCTGCAGGGTGGTGGTGCATGCGTGGGTGACACTGCAGCAGCGGCATTGGCGTGCTGCCTCACGCAGCTGCGCCACTTTGATCTGTGGGATTGTGAGCTAGGGAGCACAGTGTGTTTGACAGCCATTGCCCAGCTGCCACAGGTGCGGCATTTGACTCTGATGTTCAATCCGGCTGTCACGCAGCAGGGGCTGGTGATGTTGACACAGCTGTCCCGCCTGCAGCTCCTGGATGTGGATAGAAATGACGAGGTGACAGACACCTTTATGGACAGTCTTTTGCCAGCACTGCCGGGTGGGGCCTGGCGCCGCACATCATGCTATAACGCTTACAGGCTGGTGTCGATGGTCACACAAGTCATCTGATGTGCGTACATGCAGCAGCAGTGTTTATCAAGATGCTGTATATCGTCTGTGAATAACGTGTTCCCCAGCTAGAGGACCACAACTGTGCAGCCGGGCACAGCACACGGCGGCTGCTATGCTTATTGCTGTACAAGGCGCTATTGACGCAGGCTGTTGTGAGACAGCTGGCATGCATGATGTTGCTTGCAGATAAGTCACTTGCAATGGCCGTGGTGCACAGGAATGCGGTGACTGAATCCAGATTGAGGTGTGGTTACTGCAGCTGGGGTGTGGCTGAGCTGTAACCTTTCAAGTGCTGCACCGTGGAGCTATGCGTTCATGCGCGTTGTGAAGCAGTTTTTGCTTATACTATTCAGACGCTGGACTGGAGCTCTTAGGCTGCGTGTGCACCACTGTGGTCTGGTGCACTGGCTGGCGTTGTGACGTGTGCTGCTCAACAGCTGCTAGCAGCTGTGTGGCTGCAGCAGCAATGTCATGTCAGGCTGAGCTGCCTGGCTCGCTGGGTGTATGCCTGTGCAGCTGCACATAACAAGCTCTAATTACATGCTTTATAGTTTATGCATGTGTGACGCGCCGTAATGGCATGGACTCACATGCAGCTGCATGAAAATCTATACACCGCACTGAAGTGCTCGGCACTGCTGCATGTCTGCTACAGGAGCATTGCAAGCCACTGAATTTGCATACTTGATAAGTGATTACTACAAATCATAGCATACAGGACATGGATATATATCAGTGTCAGCCCAGAGCTGAGCTCGACCCCGACAACACATCCGACCCCTGAACCGGACGGCAGGTTATACTCGAAGCCTTCATCAAGCTCGTTTATGTAGAAATTTTACATTTGGTTTCTTTTGTTCTGCTGTGCAAGTCTGTCGATAAGTTTGCTCGAAACAAGCAAAAGTTCCCGCCATTCTACAAACGCAGCTGTAAATGCCCGTCATACTGCTTGTGATATGCAGACACGAAAGGCCTGCACAACAGCCACAGCAGCAGCGTATAACTCGCAGCAAGCGACCCTGCTGTCAGCGGTGTTGTGCAGCAGCCTTGTTCCCCAGATTGCGGTTCATTCTGGCAGCTGGCAACTGCAGGCACAGCTGCAGTGTGCTTGAAGCAACATGTTGTGCGATTTGTGAGGGGCTGCAGCACTGCTTAGTCGTGACAAGACTTCAAGCAATGCTGATGTGGCAGCTGCATCACCGTCTACCTGGCTATGCCTGCTGGGCTTCCGACCAACTCCAAATATAAGTGTCAACGTGACAGCAGTTCCATAACTTTCGTTCTACGAGCGGACAACATTCCAAAAACAATAGGGCGCACTGAGCAGAGGTGTTTGCTGTGTTTTCAACACGGCCTTGTCAAGAGGGGTCCGCCTACTCTTGCACCTCTGCACAGCCACACTCTGCACCCAGTGCAGCAGTGTGCCAGCCCCGGCCTCCCGCAGGCCGGCATGGCTGCTGTGCAGGACTTGTCCTGCTAGCAGTTGTGATGGCTGGGTGTGCCCGGCGTGGTATGGAGCTGCGCGTTTATAGTGGTGTGCAGGTCGGGGTGAACTCCCTTGTGATTCCCGTACACCCGCGTGCAGCAACCGCCACAACACCACCAGCTGCAGTTGATAGATGCCTGAACAACAAGTGAGTGAGACGAAGCTGCATTTTACATGTGGCCCAGCAGTGTGCACAAAGCATTCACTGGCAGGGCAGCAGGGATGCTGCAGCCTTGTCATGGCAACCTGGCAGCAGCAGCTGCTATGGTGGGTAGCAGACAGTAGCTGGCAATCACTATCTCGAGATACTGCCTGCCCAAAGCTAAAACTTTGGGCGTATATATGTCTGCAATTTGGCGTGCATCCTCTGTATATGTATGCTGCTGGCTGCTTGTGGGGACTGGTGTGTCAGCTGCAGCTGTTCAGACTCTTAGCAGTCACACCAGCAACAAAACTGTGCACGAATATGTAGCACAGCAACCATGCAGCAGCATGCGGCCATTGGAATGCATGCTGCTCAACACAGTTTGAATGCAGCATTCTGAACAGACTGACATGGCTGATGTATCCTTGGTGTAGCAGCAGTAGTTGCCGTGGTGGTATTTTAGCTGCAATTGCCGCTGCCGCGGCAGTGCTTGGCACTTCAGTGCCTGCATGGATGTTTGCACGCACGCATGCATGCTCTGGCTGTGCTGCTGGCTGCGCGTGCAGGTGTCAACATCAGGCCAGACCAGCAGCATTCCCTCCTTGCTGATCCGCTCAGCTAAAAACGTCCTTGGTCTTGTTTCAACCTTTCTTCATCTCCTGCCTATCTTCTACAAGCTGGTTGATCCCCAAAACTCAAGGGCGCACTGCAGCAGAGGTGTTTGTTGTGTTTTCAACACGGCCTTGTCAAGAGGGGTCCGCCTACTCTTGCACCTCTGCAACGCCACACTGCCGCCATCTAGTGCAGCAGTGTGCTGGCCCTGGCCTCTTGCAGGCTGGCACAGCTGCTGTGCACAGCTTGTCCTGCCAGCAGTTGTGAAGGCTGGGTGCGCCCGGCATGGTATGGGGCTGCGCATCTAAAGTGATGTGCAGGTCGGGGTGGATTCCTTTGTGATTCCCGTACACCCGCGCGCAACAACCGCCACAGCACATGCCCGACAGCAATCGCAAGCATGGTCAGTTCCTGCCAGGCAGGTGAGCGCGCAGCAGTCTGGGCATTTTGGCATGGCTGCTGTAGCCCTAGTGCAACAGCTTCAGTTTGGCAGGGTGGCCAGCAGACAATGGTTCCTTAGCTGCAAGTGCCTGCTAAATCAGTGCTTGATTGGGTGTACTATGTGTGCATGTTGGTGTGCGTGGATGTTTGCTTGCATGCATGCACTCCCTGGTTGTGTTGCTTTCCGCTGGTGCAGGTGTCAATGTCAGGCCAGGGTCAGCAGCAACCATGTTTGTGCTGCCAGTCCGGCAAGCCCTGCTCCTTCCTCTATCTCCCGGCCCTTCCTCGTCTGCGGTCTGTACTTTACAACCGGGCCACCCTGTGCAATGACACTAGGGCGCACTGCAACAGAGGTGTTTGCCGTGTTCCTCAACACGGCCTTGTCAAGAGGGGTCCGCCTGCTCTTGCACCTCTGCAGACTGCCACACTCTGCACTCCCGTGCAGCAGTGTGCCAGCCCTGACCTCTTTGAGGTCAGCACAGCTGCTGTGCGGGACTTATCTTGCCAGCAGCTGTGAAGGTTGGGTGCACCCAACGTAGTATGGGGCTGCGCGTCTAAAGTGGTGTGCAGGTCGGGGTGGATTCCTTTGTGATTCCCGTACACCCCCGCGCAGCGACCGCCACAGCACCACCAGCTGCAGACAGCAGACGCCTCAGCAACACTTGAGTGAGGCTAGCTGTGTTCCACACGTGGCCTAGCAGTGGAAACAAAGCAATATTGGCAGTGCAAAAATCTGTTGTATTCTTGGCATGCCTGCTGGTGCGGTGATGGATGTCAGTGGCCTCTCAGCTGCTTGCAGCAGTGCTTGGATGTCTGCATGGATGTTTGCGTGCATGCATGTTCTGGCTGTGCTACTGACTGCTTCTGCAGGTGCCATCAGCAGGCAAGGGTCGGCAGCGTCCTTCTTCATGCTGTCATGCCCAGCCATTGTCCAGCCATCCTCGCCCCTGGCACCTTGTCGTCTGCTACCTTTCTCCTACAACCTGCCCACCAGCTCAAGACCTGAGGGTGCACTGCAGCAGAGGTGTTTGCTGTGTTTCTCAACACGGCCTTGTCAAGAGGGGTCCGCCTACTCTTGCACCTCTGCAACGCCACACTCTGCACCCATAACAGTAGTGTGCCAGCTCCAGCCTCTCCGAGGTCGGTGCAGCTACTGTGCAGGACTTGTCCTGCCAGCAGCTGTGATGGCTGGGTGCGCCCGGCGTGGTATGGGGCTGCGCGTCTGAAGTGGTGTGCAGGTCGGGGTGAATGCTCTGTGATTCCCGTACACCCGCGCGCAGCAACCGCCACAGCACATGCCTGACAGCAGTTGCAAGTGTGGTGAGTTCCTGGCAGGCAGGTGAGTGCGCAGCAGTCTGGCAGTGTGACGTTGCTGCGGCTGCTCTCGTACGGCAGCAGCAGTGTGGCATGGCCACCGTCAGACAATGGTTGTATTGACAGACAGTATAGCTTGGACTGCCTGCTTCAGCAGTACTTGACAGCTGGACGTTTGCGTGGACGTTTGCATGCATGCATGCTCTGTGTGTGCTGCTGGCTGCTTGTGCAGGTGTGCAACATTTGGTCAGGGTCAGCATTCCTTCGTTCCCTTGCCCTGGCCCTTGCTCCATCCATCCACCCTTTCTTGATCTCTTACCTGTCTTCGACCCTTTCTTGATCTCTTACCTGTCTTCGAAAGCCAGCAACCTTCTCAAGACATGAGGGCGCACTGCAGCAGAGGTGTTTGCCGTGTTCCTCAACACGGCCTTGTCAAGAGGGGTCCGCCTACTCTTGCACCTCTGCAATGCCACACTTTGCACCTATGGCAGTAGTGTGCTGGCCCCGGCCTCTCTGAGGTCGGCGCAGCTGCTCTGCGGGACTTGTCCTGCAAGCAGCTGTGAAGGCTGGGTGTGCCCGGCGTGGTACGGAGCTGCGCGTTTCATCAGTGGGTGTGCAGGCTATTGTGAATGCTTTGTAAGTCCTTACACCCCGCGCGCAGCCACCACCACAGCATGACAGCAAGATGCAGGTAGGATTGCAGATAGGTGAGCGCACTGCACTGCTCAGCCGCCCGCCTGGCAATCGGCAGCAGCGTAGAGGTGATGCCCCAGTGCTTGTCTTGCCTAATGGGCAGTTTGAGATGACAGCACGTATTGGTGTGGTGCTGAACCGCGTGTATGCGCAGTACAAACATCACCCAGAGGTGTCACGGATATTTGGGGGCCCTGCAGCACGTGTTGTAGTTGCCTACACCAAAAACAAATCCATTGCATCGCGCCTGATTCGCGCGCGGCACTGAAGTTTAAGTGCCTTACATGTGCTTGCATTTACCATGCTTGCATGCTGCTTGCCATGCATGATCACATCACATGGCAGCATCGTACTTTCACTGCCAGAGGCAGTACACGTACAGCTGACACTGTCAGTGTCTTTGTCAGCTGTACGGCTCCTTCGTGAGCACTTATACTTAGCCTTACACGCATGTGGTCTACGCAGGGTCTGATGAGGCTGTCAAAAGCCGAAACTAGTCATCCTTGTTAAGGACTTCACGTTCGTCTAAGGCTCCTTACGTACCGCTGCCTGGGTCGCTGACAACCACTTGCTTGTTTACAATAGCCACAGCTAATGCGCATGCATTCCAGTCCAGCATGCACCAAGCAGAGATATGCAGAGCAACATGCAGCACCGTTGCTATTACATTGTGTCCCTGGCAGCAGCAGCAGCAGCAGCAGCAGCAGCAGCAGCAGCAGCAGCAGCGGCGGCCATCGTGGCTAGCATGCCGTATAGTGGTTACAGCTGGGCAGCTGGAGTTGCCCGCGCTGCACTTGACGCTGAGTTGCAGTGATATCAAGCATGCACAACTGCACCACAGGAGGTGCAGCAGTGACAGCAGCACAGCAGCGGCAGCAGCTGCATGCATGCCCTCCTCCCTCCGGGTGTGGGGTGGCGCTGCTGCAAAGCACGCCCCCTGGTGGGCCGCAAGGCTCTGGGCCCAAATCCCAACCACCCCCTTCTACGGGCCGGCAGACACGCTGCTTCACTGGCTGTGAGATACCAGATACCAACAGGCAAGTCAGGCAGACTGCAGGAAGACGTGGTGTGTTTACCTCCGAAGCCATTATGGTTCAGCTGTTTGTCGGTAGCCTGATGCACTGCCATCAATTTGTTGCCTGCTGTGTGTGTATCATGCGTACAGCATTGTACAGCATTGTGTGCAATGCGCGCTGCGTGTTGCTCAGAGCCTCGCAGGTGCCAGGTTGGGATGGGGTTGAGGGTGGTGTGCTGTGCGACCCCGCTTGCGTGCTCACATGCATGCAGCGGTGTTGGTTATGTGTGTCTCATTTACAAGAGGCAGTGAACTCACATGTCATGATGATGAGATTCAGCATGGTGCAACACTTCAGAAACGGATTTTTGTTCTTGCAGGTTGCTTGTCAACACCTTATCAGTGCAGGTGGGCGTGTATTATTGTAACGAGGAGCAGTGGCGTTACATGACAGCGGCCTGGTAAGTGTTATCAGATCGAGCACAGCTTGTTCCACCGGCACTTTCGCAGTGCCTGCGCACGTCCACACTCATTATGTCTACATCCACGCCATGCTAACTAGACCAACTGCATGGCAGGCACACTATGTGAAGCCGTGCTCTGACTTGACACCTAGCGGCGGCTGCTGAAGCACATGCTGCTGCTGCTCTTCCAGTTGTGGCTGCTGCTGGGACTGCACCACCTGCTGCTGCTGACCCAGCAGCTGGCTGTGCTGCTGGCTGTGCTGCTGCATGATGGCTGCCTGCAGCAGCGCACCCAGCACTGCGGGCGGTGCACACGGCACTGGCAGCGGCGGCTCATTCCAGCTGATCACTCCCTGCAGCGTCAGCAGCTGCAGCACTGCTGCTAGCCTGGCTCGGGTGGTGCCATCTAGCACACTCAGCGCTGATGACAGCACAGCTGCAGCAGCGGCTGGAGCACCTGCATTGCTTGCTGCTGCAGCCTGGCCAGCCGCATGCTGCTGCTGCTGCTGCTGCTGCTGCTGTATGTGTGCCTGAGCTGCTTGGGCTGCTGCCATGTTGCATGCCTGTGCCACCCCTGTTGCTTCTGCTGCTGCTGCTGCTGCTGCATCAGGAGTTACAGGCAGGGGGATGCCAGGTAGCGGCAGCATGGCCAGTGCTGGCAGCCCTTGGTAGCCTGCTGCTGCTGCAGTTGCAGCCGCTGGCAGCACCGGCAGGCCTGGCATCAGCTGCAGCCCGGTGACTGGCATGCCGAGCGCGTGCTGCTGCTGCTGCTGCTGCTGCTGCTGCTGCTGCTGTGTTGTGGCGTCTGCAGCAGCTGCTGCAGCGTCTGACAGCACATTCAGGCCTTCAGGGCAGACAGATGCAGCTGCACCACCACCAGCAGCTATGGCATTGGTTGCGCCACCTGCTGCTGCAGCAGCCGATCTATGTGCAGTTTGCTGCCTCTGCTGTCTGCTGCGTTGTGCCTTTGCTTGTTCAGGTTGCTGTTGCTGCTGCTGCTGCTGCTGCCAGTGCTGCCATGACAAGCTGAGCTGGTATTGATGCTGCTGCTGGGCTTGTGGTAGCATCTGCCACTGCTGCTGCTGCTGCTGCTGCTGTGGTTGTTCAAGGTTCCTGTCACCTGCACTATCCTCGCTGTCTGCTTGGGTACCAGACACACACCTGCGCTGCACAGCTGCACCCATCACTCCCGCAGCAGTACCACCCAGCAAACCTGCCCACCCTGCGCTGCTGCAGTGCCCAGACTGCCTTGGCTTGTCACTGCTGCTGCTGCTGCTGCTGCTGCTTCTGCCCAGCTTCAGACGAACCTGCTGCATGCCTTGCTGTGCGCCGCCTGCTGCTGCTGCTGCTGCTGCTTCTGCCTCTGCTACCAAGTCAGCAGGCACACCAAGAGGACCAGGATGCACCTGAACATCAGCAGCAGCAGCAGCGCCTGCAGCAGGGCTGATGCGGCCATTTGCTGCCAAGTCTGCTGCTGTCAGTCCTGCTGCTGCTGCTGCTGTTGCTGCTCCTGCTGGCTGCTGTGATGCTAAGCTGGGCTTGTTGCTGCTGCTGCTGACTGCAGCAGCGCCTGAAGAGGATCGCCGCCGGCGTGCTTGTAGCGGTGCTGACACAGCTGCTAGCTGCTGCCCACTTAGATGCTGCTGCTGCTGCTGCTGCTGCCACATCTGAGCCACTCCCATGTGTGCTGGCAGCAACCCAGGCAAGCCCCCAAGCTGCTGCTGCTGCTGCTTCCGGCTGCGCTGCCGGCCCCTGGAAGCAGTAGGGGAGCCAACAGGCCAGCTGACCGTCGCTGCTGCTGCTGCTGGGTCGGCCTGCTGGTGTGGCAGCAGCGGCAGGGGGCTGGCAGCGCCGCTGGTGCTGCGCTGCTCCTGCAGCTGCTGCATGTGCTGCATGAGGCGCTGCTCCCGCACGTTCTGCCGGTGCTTCTGCAAGGGCAGTGTGACAACAGCAGAAGCAGCAGGAAAGGCGGCACCAGCATTGTCAGAGCTGGCTGAACCCGTACAAGCGTTGTTGTGATGTGCCTCAATGTCAAATGGACAGCATGTGTTCCAGCAGGACTCAGTCAGATGAATGATTTGCAGGCTTCACTGCGGTGCTTTGTGCAGCTCTCAGATGCACGGACTGTCAATGCACAAAGCATGCTGTGCTGGCCAGACGCTGCTGCTACCGACACCCTCAGTGCTGCACAACATAACACAAGGTAGCAGAAACCACTCCAACACAGGGCTGCATCATGCATGCTGCTGCTGCTGCCGCACCTGCAGGTGGCTCTTCACATTCTCCCTGGTGAGCCCCTCACAATGCATGAGGGTGAGGATCTCATTGGGAGTGGCCACGTCAGCTCCGCCCAGCTGCTGCACAGCCGCCAGAAACGCATTGTGAAGTTCAGACGTCCACAGGATGCGACCCGATGCCCCTGCCACCTGAAGCTTCACTCGCTTGGTGGCCGGCGGCGCTGCTGCTGCTGCTGCTGGTGGAGGGTTCAGCAGCGCGGTGGGTGACAGCAGGGGTGATACTGGCGCAGACCTAGAGCCCGCTGCTGCTGCTGCTGCTCCTGCTGCTGCATTTGCAGGTTCAGCATTGAAGGGGCTTGATGATGTGTGGGAGTGGCGCCTGCTGGCAGCAGCCCCTGTACCTCTGCTGCTGGTGTGCTGCTGCTGCTGCTGCTGCTGCTGCTGCTGAGCCTGCGCCAGCACCTGCTGATCAACAGCAGCAGCGGCAGCCGCTGCATCAAGTATGATGCCTGTTAAGGCTGCCTCAGGTGCTTCGTCAGCTGCTGTGTATGCTGTCTGTGGCGCTGCTACATGGCTATTGGGTGGCAAGGCTGGTAGGGGCAGCGGCTGAGCAGCTGCTGCTGCTGCATCCGCTGCAGCGATCGCTGCTGCAGCAAGGTCAGCCAATGCTGCTGTGGCCGCTGCTTGCAGCTGCTGCTGTTGCGGCTCGTCCAAGGTAGCGAGTGCAGCCGCAGGTATGTTGTCAAGGGCCAAAGGCGGCGGTAGTGTGCTGCTGGTTGGCGCATGCTGGCTGTGCATCACAGGGGCACCTGGTTAGCTGGCTGACTGACGCTCATGCAGCTCTGACCAGCTCAGCTGGTACAAGCTGCTGCAGGGTGGCTTTCTGATACAACAGCAAGCTCGTGTGCACCGCTGCTGATGCTGCAAAGATGCTGGCTGCGTCAAGCTGCCGCAGGAGGTTGAAGTGCCGGCGATCCAGTCACCAACAACAGGAAGCGGCTCCTGGCTGTCCTCCCGCTGCTGATGCCGCCACGCAGAGATGTTGCAATGCCTACTGCAACTGCTCCTGAATGTTCATGTGGTATTGGCACCTGCGGCGGTGGCAGACAGGTCATCCTCGTACGCTGCGCCATCAGGTACTGTGGAGTGCCACTGGATGCTAGTCCTGACTGCTTAGCCAAGCGCAGAATGGCTGGTGGTTGCAAATCTCATTCAGTGCCTGGCATCACGTTGAATGGGAGGATCTGCTGGTGGTTGTGCTGGCAGCAACTGTTGGCATACATCTTGCAGATGCAAATGGGGCACGCAGAGGAATCCAGCTAGAGCAGGGGAATCCAAGGATTCACACAACAGGGTGCATACCAGACAGCAGGATGAGTAGCTTGGCGAGCTTCTCGTTTCGCTAAGAACAGATACTGCGCCGGTCCAGGAAGCACTGCTATCCTAGGAGAATTCGCAAAGCCCACCCTAACCCTGTGCAACAAGCAGTGCTGTGGTTGTACAGCTGTGGTCAAGTTATGTACAGGTTTGACAGGCAGCTGTGTTGCAGCAACGGAAAAGCTCTGCATTGACGGTGTCGAGGCACTCAGTGTAATGCGACTGGTGATGGCGATCAGCAGCACTATGGGATATTCTCTCACAGGCAAATCACCAGTCGACCGATGACCATTGTAACGACTCAAAAAGTTGACTAGTCAAACCATATGCTTGTGCACGTATAAAAGTCAAGCGTACCGTGGACCTTGCTGACGCGAAAAACGTAGCGTCTGTCTGGGACTTGCGGTGCGATGTTGTGACAGTTGTGAAATGGGTTGTAGACGCGTCATTGGTCATATCAATCAGTGTAGATGCAGTTACGAGCAGAGCATGGGCACAGCAATGCTGCTACTTGCTCATCTAGTGCCAGCCCACCCAAAGGGCATGACTGCCAGCATACGTAGCCTTCTTGGGTAATCTACGTAGTTGCATTGTCTGAGAGTAGTCTGCAGAATGTCATGGAGCCGGATACGGACTCTCAGGGCGGCTGGCAGGCCCCGCCATCAGCATCGCGTCATGCCAGCAGTAGCAGCAACAGCAGCAGCCTGCACCAGGCGTCTGCCATGCGCTGCCATGCGCATGACGCCCTCAGCTGTCCAGCCAGCAGCACAGCATGCTCAACGAACAGCAGATAGCACCAGCCTTGCCAAACAAGAAGCAGCAGCTCCAGCACCTAGCTGCGGGCTGTTGGGTGCTGCTGCCTCCATCAACACCCCAAGCGCCTACCTGCAGCAGTGGCGTGCAGCAGTGAAGCCCCGTCTAGATGGGCTGTGGGCTGCTGTGCTGAAAACAAGCAACCCTGAAAGGCTGCTGTTTGGTCTGGATGCCCTGCTGATGCAGCTGCGCAGCAGCCGCTCGCTTGCGGTGCACTTGCAGCAGCAGCATGGGGACGCAGCCTGGGCAAGCGCAGCTGCACAGGTGAGTGGGCTGTCTGGCGGCAAGTGGTGCTGGGGCCTGTAATATTCAACATTTGAGAGGACTGTTGGTGGGGTGGTTGGTAGTAGTAGCAGCATATATCGCCTTGAATGCTACAAACAAACTGCACAGGTGCCATCGCTATCTGTGGCTGCTACCCTGCAGGTGGCTGCAGACTGCCAGAAGTATGAGGCGTACGTGCATGGCAGTCAGTCCCTAGCAGCCAAGCTCAGCAACACACACACCAGGCTGCTGCAGCAGCTTGAGGCCAGCTCCAACAACAGTAGCAGCAACCCCACATCACAGCAGCAGGAGCAGCACCAGCAGGAACAGCAGCACACTTACCTTCAGCTGCAGCTGCAGCTGCGGCTGTGCAGTGTGCTGTGTGCTGCTGTCAGTGACAGCCTGCCGCCAGACTCCTTGCAGTGGCTGGCAGCACTGGAGCTGCCTGACCCAGCTGCAGTGGCGCTGCAGCAGCAGCGGCAGCGAGAGAGGGAGCTCGTGGCAGCTATTGATGCGGCAGTCAACAAGCCAGGTGGGTTTGAAGGTGGCGGGTGGTGCGCCTGGCTAGTATAAAGCAGCTGCTAAGAAACTGCATGTGGAGCTGGAATAGGCAGCTCTGAAAAGCAGACGGGAGAGCTGGATGCAGAGAGCTTGGTGGTTGCAGCTGCTCAGTTGGTAGATGTCCTGCCGTGAGTTCATGGTGCTTTGCAGTTGCTGTTGGTCCTCACACGGCTGCTGCTGCTGCTGCCTTGCATGCGTGCTGCATTGCAGTGCTGCTGAAACTGCCAGCACCTGTCAGTGTGCTGATGTCTGTAGGGCAGCAGGAGCAGCAGCAGCAGCAGCAGCAGCAGCAGCAGGAGCAGCATGCTCCAGCGGCTCAGGCTGAGGGCAAAGCAGCCTCCTCTAATAGCAATAGCACCTCAGCAGCTGAAACACCATCCGGCCCAGCTGCCGGCCAGCGAGGTAGCAATTCACAGCAACAGCCTGAAGAGCAGCAGCAGCAGCAGCTGGTGCTGGCAACACGTAGCACTCTGGTGCAGCTGCTGCAGCGCTGCAGTGACAGCAGTGTGCGTCAGCAGGCGTATGCAGCAGGGCTACTGCCCAAGCTGGAAGAAGCAGCAGCACTGCTGGATGAGCTTGCGAGGTGTGGGGCATGCTGTGCAGCTGCAGCACGTCTCGAGGGGTTGCACTGTGTATCTATCCCTGCACAGCTGTTGGTTGGCATGCTTTTGAGTTGGAGCAGCGATGCAGGACTGGCTGAGCGGTTGTGGCTTGCTTGCAGTATACTTGTGACATGCATCTGCAGAGGCTGGCCTGCTGTTCAATTGCTTGCCTGTTGATCTGGTGCATGTGTGCTGCAGGTGCCGGCACTACCAAGCTCAGCTTACCGGATGCAGCAGTTACCTGCAGCACACTCAACAGCGCCTCGCTGGCACCAGCAGCAGCAGCAGCAGCAGCAGCAGTGGTGCTGGCAGCGCAGCCGCTGGTACTGGCAGTGCAGTTGACTTCTTGTTTCAACTGGCCGAGGCACTGAAGCCTCTTGCAGAGCAGGAGGTGCAGTGGGTGCTGCAGCAAGGGCAGCAAGAAACCCTGCAACAGCAGCAGCAGCAGCAGCAGGCTCAACAGTCAAGCCAGCTGACACAGGACCAGAAGCAGCAGGACCAGGAGGCTGCAGCGGCGCATGGGCAGCAGCAGCCGGACACCCAAAAACAAAATGCGCCTCTGCCGCACCATCAACATCAGCAGCAGCAGGAGGTCCAGCCAGAGTTCAGCAGCTGGGATTGGGACTACCAGCTACACCAAGCTCATGCTCCACTGCTGCAGCAGCTGCTCAATCCAGAGCTGAAGCAGCACCTTCAGCTTGAGTCAGTGCTGCAAGGCCTCAGCGGCTTGCTGCAGCGGCTGCTTGGTGTGCAACTGCTGCTGAGGCCTGCAGGACATGCAGAAGCCTGGGGCCAGCATGTGAGGGCGGTGATGGTGGTGAAGCAGCACCAGCAGCAGCAGCAGGGTGGAGAAGGGGCAGCAGCAAAGACACCTGTTGAGCTGCTTGGGACAGTGTATCTGGATGTGGGTGGAGGGTATGGGACACGTGTGCTGCGCTACACAAGAGACGAAGACAGGCTTGCCAGCAGCAGCAGCAGCAGCGCAGCTTCAGGCACAGCTGCAGCTGATGCAGCTGCACTGCACTGGGAGCAGCTCCATGCAGACGTACAGCAGCAGCTGCTGCAGCAGTGTGGCAGTGCAGCGGCTGTCGCAGTTGGCATCTCAGGAAGCCGCATTACCCTGCGCAACCAGCCTGGGCAGCAGCAGCAGCAGCAGCAGCAGCAGCGATTGCTGCAAGAGCAGCCATGTGATGACTTTGATGACGCTGCCAGTGACTTGGCTCAGCCCGGCAGCAGCAGCAGCAGCAGCAGCAGTGCTGGCGATGATGCGCTCGTGCTGAGTGTGGCACAGCTGTGGGAGTTTGGGCATGAGATGGGCCATGCACTGCACCTGGTGCTCAGCAGCAGGTGCGTAAAGGTTTCAGCTGGAGGCAACCCCTAGTGCTGCCCACCCTGCTGGTTTCTGGTGAAGTGCTCAAGCCCTGTGCAGCTAGCAGGTTTGTGTCCGCACACACCTACACCTCAAGCAGCTGCATCCAATACCAGGTTAGCAATCAACTTGTGCACGTGCCTACACTGCTACTGCCAACGCAGGCAGCCCGCCTGCCACCTGTCAGGCCGCTTCTTACCCCCAAGCCTCCTGGAGGTCCCCTCGCAGCTCTTCGAGCGCCTCTTCACCTCACCACACATCTTGGCACAGCTCTGCCACCACCATCAGACAGCACAGCCACTGCCTGCGCATCTAGCTGGACCCCTTGCCAGCTACTACAGCCGCCGCTATGCAAGTCCGCTTGCACTGTCAGCGCGTGCTGCTGCCGGCCTTGCTGAGCACATGTTGGGGCAGTATGGTGATGAGGCAGGGGGCTGTGGCATCTGGAGGGGCTCCTGGCAGCTGCTGAGTGAGCTGCCTGGCGCTGCTGCTGCTGCTGGCAGCTTGCGCGAGGTGAGTTGGTGATGGTAGGGCGTGGTTGGTGGTGTGTTGAGCTGCTGGGGAGGGCTGCAGGATTTGCAGCTTTTTGCCGCTGGCGGGGGTTGTAGGTGTTTTGGGCAGGCAGCTGTGGGGATGCAGATGTTTGGGCATGGGGATGAGGATGAGGCAGGGGGCTGTGGCATCCGCAGGGGCTATGGGGATGAGGCAGGGGGCTGTGGCATCCGCAGGGGCTCTTGGGAGCTGCTGCTGTTGCTGGCAGCTTGACGGAGGTGAGGATGTAGTGGTGAGCTGGCAGCAGTGTACAGCAGGGCGCTGTGGGGTGTTGGGTGGGTGGTCTGCAGGGACGGCTGCAGGAGCAGGGAATATCGGCGTGTTTGCGTGAACAACTAGGTGTGGTTGTGAAATGCTTGCAGCTGTGTCAGCATGTTTGGTTTTTGCATGGCTGGCAACTTCAAGTGCAAAAAAATGAAGGCTTGCACTGAGCTATGCTGTCACTGCTGGCACTACCGTTGTGTGCTTGCGCTGCAGCTGTCGCTGCTGCCAGTGATGGCTGCCAGCAACGGGACGTACCACTGCTACCTGATCTCATGGTGCATCGCTGCTCGGCTGGCAGAGCAGGTGTTTGAGCCGCTACTGCAGCAGACATCTGGAGCTTCAAGCACCACAGACGGCAGTCAGCGTGTTGCAGAGCTGCAGCTGGCAGCTGCCACTGTGATGGGCATGCACGCAGGCCTGAGCCGGCAGGAGCTGGTGTGCCAACTTCAGACAGCTTGCGGAATACCGAGCTTTAACGCTGCTTTGATGGCTTCTCGGGACCAGTTGCTGGAGGATCTGGCTCTAGGCAGTGCGGACCAGCTGCACACAGACCTGCAGAGGTGGCTCTGGACGCCAGAGTGACGTGGTGGGTGTTAGGGTTTGCACGTGGGAATTGTCAAGCGTGTAAACTATACGTTTGCATCTTTGTATTGATGTGGATTGGCGTTTGAGGTGGAGAACAGAAATTGCGAGTGCAGGCGACTGAGTTTGACCTGAGGGAGCAGCTTGCTTCGCTTCGAGGACCTAGCTTTCCTGCATCTGGTCACCATGGCAGAAGAAATGGAGTACACTTTAGCGATGATTAAGCCGGATGCTGTGGCTGCAGGCAAGGCCTCGGAGATACAGCAGCTAGCAGAGATGCACGGCTTCCTCATCATCGCAAAGAGGCAGTTGCAGGTATGAACAACTGCGTTATCAATGAGCATCAGTATTTTTGCAGCTTGCTGTATACAAGCAGAACAACGCAGCACGTGCAGCTTGCTAGAACAGCTATGCTGTGCTGCTTTTGCACCCGTTGTACTCAGCGAGGGCATCCTGTCCTCTTACATGTACGCAGCTCACTACACGCCTAGCAGAAGACTTCTATGCTGAGCACAAAGGCAAGGCTTTCTTCAATGGCCTGGTGGAGTTCATGACATCAGGCCCAATCGTGGCGCTGGTATTGTCCAAGGCTGGTGCCATTCGCGCATGGCGTGAGCTCATGGGCCCCACCAACGTGTTTGATGCACGGCTCAAGGCACCAAAGAGGTGTGCTGTCATGTGCTCATTGCAAAGCATCATTGCAACAGCTGTGGCGTAGATTTCCCGTCTGCAGCTGCATGTACATCAAAGCAGCGCCATGCTTTCGAAGCACTCTGCCCAGCACTGCATGTGGTGGTTAAATGCCAAGCGCCTGTCTCCTGCAGTACAGCTGTTGCTCCAGGCAAACAACATTGTGTGCTTTGCTTTGCATCCTGCAGCTTGAGGGCGCTGTACGGCAGCGACGGCACACGCAACGCCACACACGGCTCAGACTCCCCGCAAAGCGCAGCGCGTGAGATCAAGTTCTACTTCCCAAACCTGCAGCTGGCCTCAGCAGCAGAAGATGCAGCAACTGCGCAGGTGCGTGAACAGGGATGCAGTTTTGCATGCAAAGTTTGAGCAAGACCTTGCGCTGCAAACTGCAAGATGGAGGGTGTTGCAGCTGCATACATCTGCACGGCAGCTGCTGCAAAGACTGCATCGTTGTCATTGCGGAAAGTCATGTGGTGCAGGGGGAGCAGCTTGGGCTGCTTTTCCTGCGACTTGAAAAGAAGGCTTGAGTGTTTTATAGCATGAACTGATGCGGCTTGAAAGTCTTCGCCATAGAGCTAGTGCACAGCAGGAGTCGGACAGCCATTGTTGCATGCCTGCAATACCTGCTGTGGTCGTGCTGCAGGAGTACATCACCAGCAAGCTGCAGCCGACGCTAGTCAAGGCGCTGACAGTGCTGGCGCGCCAGAAGCCCACCAGCAACAAGCTGGACGCAATCACATTCCTGGCCAACTGGATGCTAGAAAACAACCCCAACAAGCCACAGGTGCAGGTGCCGCCAGAGCTGCAGCAGCAGCTGGAGCAGCAACAGCAGGCGAAGGCAGCAGCGGCGGCGGCGGCAGCAGCGGCGGCAGCAGCTCGGCAGGCGGCAGCAAGCAGCAGCAAGGCGCAGTGCAGCGCTGGCGGCAGCGCAGTGCCAGAGGTGGGTATCTTCAGCAAAGAAGAGAGCCCTTGCAAGCAATGCGAGCAACAACAAGCCAGTTGAGATGCCTGCCAGTTGAGCAGTGACTAGCCTGCCTTGTCACCTGTCTGCATTGTGCTGGTGTTTATCGACAAGGAGTGACAGCAGATGTACCGTATCTAGCATCAAGCAAGAGGCCTGCCCGCCAATTGCATTCATACTGCTGCTGCATTGCTGGTGCTGCAGGCTGCGCCTGCTGATCCTGCTGATGATGTCCAGCATAAGGCTGATGAGGCAGCTACCAAGGTGCAGGCAGCGTTCAGGGGGCACCAGGCGCGGAAGCAAGTGGCAAGCATGCGAGCTGAGGCAGCACCCAGCTGATCAAGATGCCAGGATGTGTGATAATGATGGGAGGTGGTTTTGCTATGCTTTGAACCAGAATATGGCATAACGCTGCAGCACATACAGTTGGTGCTACCTGGATGTCACATGTAACTTCAGCAGTCAAACATGGAGGCAACTGCTCAGCTTAGGCCATGAGGGCTTGCCCTACAGTTGACACGCTCTGCAGGGCAGTCTTTGCAAGGCTTTGTCTTTCTACAGCGTTTTGATGCAGGACTCGGTTCTGGTGCAGCCTTTGTGTAAGCCAGCTCAGCAGTTGTACAACTTCAAACATGTTTGAAGTGGTGATCGGCTGGCCAGCTGTGCTGGAGGCACTGCTATGGTCTTAACATGGCACGCCTTATACGATATTGACAAGCGAAGAGTTTCAGATCCTAAACCTTTCAGCTGTGGCCCCTGTTTCAACAGCTTCAAGTGAACCATTGAAGCTGTGACGGTGGATGACATAACATGAAGTGCGATTGAGACGTGCTCGGACCTTATGTTCTCTGCAGATCTCAAGAAAGACATCTTCTGTGACATCTTTTAACGCATCCGACAAACGACACGGTTGCTGTAGTGTATCGATCGCTTGGTCCGCAACCCCTTTCAGCAGGCAACATGGTGCGCCGAGAGCAACCACGACTGCGATCAAGCTTGAGCATAGCTATCAGCTGCTTCAGAAGACTCCGTGCATAGCGCGTGCTGCACTGCAGCAGCCATCTGCAGCAAGAGCATGCAGCAGTTTCTGCTCAGGCAGCAGCATACCTGCTGATGCAGATCAGAGACACTGAAATGCAGTAGCTCACCATTGTCACTGGATCAGGGTCTGAACATTCTGCGTTGGTCCTGCTTCTGTCCAGGTGAAGACAAAGGAGCTGAAGCCTCCTGCAGACATTGTAGAAGCAATCCAGAACAGCGAGGATGGCAGCACAGCACCGCCTGAGGCCGAGGTAATGCGCATGCGCTGCAGGCAGTGCACATGCAGAACCCAGAAGGCAATGCATTGTGAAACAACAGACAGCAGCACAGCAATGTTGTGGAGGTCAAATGCTCACGGAAGGTTGCATAGCCGGTAGTGCATTGTCCAATGTTCAGCCTCGGGCAGCAGCAGCAGCAGCAGCAGCAGCAGCAGCAGCAGCAGCTTGCTGCGAACAACAGCCCAGCTCGCTTGTAACTGCTGCAGAGACAGCCAAGGACCATGCATGGCTTTTGCACAACACACACCAACAACCTGACCCATAGCCAGCATGCAGCGAGAGCGGAGAGTTACATGTGGGTCCTTGCAAGCATGCATAATCCAGCTGACCTTGCACTGCCGCTGCTGTGCGCTGCCCGCCCATCGTGCAGGTGCCACGCGTGACATCGGCAACAAGCTGTGTACAAGCATAACACGCCCGTGCTGCCGCTCTCTGTGCACTGCTCATCAAAATTGTATTCAGGTGCTGCGTGGCGTTGGTGCCACTCGTGACATCGGCAACAAGCTGACGCATGAGGAGCCGCAGAAGCCTTCAGAGCTGCCCGAGGAGCTGAAGCCATCACACCCCGGCAGGGCCATGGACAGCGACGAAATGAAGGTGAGTCTGCTGTGCCTGCGCAACGAGGATGTATGGAACAGGAACATAGCACATTACCTCCTCCTTCTCCTTTGGCTGTAATGGGACGTTAGTCGGGTTTAAAAACAAGCAAATTTGCTCTGGAAGGGTTTGCAGGGTAGGACTTCTTTGTGTGCCAAGCGGCATCCTGAAGGATGTCGTGCCGGCACACAAGTCGCTCTCTACGTACTGCGTAGTGCCCTTGTCTGGCGTGTTGTAGCGTTCTCTCTGCTGGTCGACTCTGTGGATCGTCGCTGCTTCTGGCGCAGTTTTTGTATGTGACGCAGGCACAACAGCGCCACCCTGCTAAGTCTGTGACCGCTCACGCTGCCACTCACACAAGCTGCCTCGTGCTGCTTTGATGTTGAACCGTCGCAAAACCGCTCTGAAATATGCCTTTGACGAGATGCAGGCACAACTGGGCCACCCTGCTACCTATCGACTGTTCATGCTGCCACTTACACATGCTGCTGCTGGCCGCTCTGCCGTCTTCACATTGTCATTGCAACTGCGCCGCAGTTTGCATTCGAGGAGATGCAGGCGCAGCAGCAGCAGGAGCAGAAGTACAACCGCAACCACCCCGGGGTGGGCAAGGCAGGCAAGGGTGACCAGGCCACCAGCAGCGCCATCAACAAGTCGGGCAATGCACGCAAGCAGCAGGGCGCACGCGACCAGGCCGGACCTACACGGGGCTGAACAAGTGTGCGTGAGGGTGAGGCGCAGCTGCGGCTGCTGCTGGGAGCGGCAGGAAGGCAGTGGGCTGCAGTGCATATGCGTAAACCCTAAACCCTACACCCTGGAGCTGATTGATGGGGTTTGTGATGGAAGTAATGTGGAGGCAAGTCTTAGTTGTGAGGCAAGCCAGGCGGTCTGAGTTGACCCAGAGTTGCCCAGCGTGATACACGGGGTGTTAGACGTGTCTTGCTGGTGGAGGCATTGCCCTTGTGTCCCCTGCAGTCAGGTTCGCCTGGCTGCAGCGTGTGACTAGCCAGTAAGATTTCGTCCCCCCTGGTAACAAAAAAAGCGTGATACACGGGTTGTGATGGCAATGCGTCAGCGTATCAAAAAGCATTTTGGTGAAGTGCATCAGCCAGAGAGTCAGCCTGATGATGCTATGCCATAGCTGAGCGTATCTGGTTGTGGTCATGCAGCACTGCGCGTGCACTTCTGTACATGTGCCACATGTAGTACATGCATGCAAATATGTTGTTTGCTTGCAAGTTGTTGATGCTCGGGCAGGCGTTTTCAGCTGCTCACTGAGCAGTGGTGTTGTTCACTGGGCATGCGGTGTTTGGTGCTGCTGCTTCAAAGGGGTCACTTCATGATGAATGGTTGACAGCTTGGGTAACCACCTTCACTGGCAAATCATTGCTGCCTGTGATCCCAAACTGTGCTGGTCTTGCTGTGGTAGCACCACCCAACCTGTCTTGTCTCAGCAGCAAGGATCAGCCAACACATTACGGTACGTTACACAGTTGAGCGTGAAGGTCATTTCAACACAACTGTTGCTGGGCCAAGTGCTGCCTTCCAAATCTTCTCTGATGAAGCTGTCCCTGCAGGCAACACCACGCTGCCCACATAGCTGCGTCTCCCTATGGCACTAACAGGGCTTGGCTTGGATCCATGGGTCCACGTTGCCATAGCAAAAGCAAGCATAATGTTGTGCCATTCCTCGTTACACGCCAACCATTTGATATGGCTTTTGACACCAGCTGCCAGCACTGACAGCACTGTGGCACAGCTCATCTACCACGCGGCCACAGCTACCATCAGACAGCAGCCTTCTCGACTCAACTCAGATGTCGGCATAACAGCGTGCAGCGCTGCGCTGTATTACATACATATATGATGATATAACAGCCTGCAGTACGGCACTGCACTGCAAACATACACAATGCTGGCCCTGGGAATCACACTGCCACAAGCACTGCTAACTCCGCAACATGCTCAAATTCAATCCAAGGGAACGGCATGCCAGCCAACATCAACATCATGTTGATAGCAGCCATGATGGCTGCCTTTTATGTCATCATAATGACTGTGACTAGCTCATGATTTGCAACCGCAACAGCAACCCACTCCGTCACCAACGCTGCTGCAACACACTCCTGCCTGTGTCCTCCTGCTACTCTCTCATGCTGCACTAACAACCGTACATACAAATTGCACACCGTCTTCAGTACCCACATGAACACTCACATCTTCCTACGTATGTATAGTACATCCCCGCAAACACATATACACTACAACCGAATGTGCCGCATAGCAGCAGCAGCTGCTGCTGTTGGACTCTGGCTGCCCAAACCATTCAAGCATTGCTGCATTGCTGCAAGCGCTGCTCATACGCGCCCGTCCCAGAGGCACTGGTTAAGTTGCTCGCCATGCGGCCCTGTCAGCAGCTCCTTTACTTGCATGGGGGGGTTCAGCCCAAACTGCTCAGCACGCTGCCACCTGCACAGCACACAGCACGCAGCACAGCACGCAGCACAGCAGGGTTGAGCAGCAGTCAAGGCAGCAAGCAAACACTGCAGCTTAATCTGGGTCAAGCGTGCCAGTGTTGCCGCAACAATTATTACATTCCATGGTACTCGGCACAGACAGGTCACACCACATACACAAGCTGCTGCTGCTGCTGCTGCTGCTGCTGAACATGTCAAACAGTTGTATGCACTGCTGCAGATGCCCTGCAGTGCAGGCATGGATGGACCACTGTTGATGCTGCTGCAGCAGCTGCTGCTGCTGCTGCTGCTGCTGCTGCTGCTCCGCACCTCTCTAGGCGTGTCTTGCCTGTGCAGGGCCCGTACTGCGTTGCCAGGTCAAAGGCACGCAACAGCCGCTCCTCGGCACTGATGTCATCTGCACCACAAGGAACACACAGAACACCCCAACGCAAAACCAGTAAGCAGCATAAGACGCTGTGTGACTGTGTATCACTTCTACTAATGGAAGATGCAGGAACGCTATAATTCTGTTGCACAAGGATGTGTGGTGCAGCTGTCACACAGGACCTGCGCAGCTCATGCGGGTGCTGGCGTGCTGATGCTGCAGCTGACATCTACCGGTGACGTTTTCAGGATGCAGAACCAACAGCTGAGCGCCTAACACAAAGCCGGCTGATCCAATGCTGATATGCTCGCAAAAAAAGCTGCCATAGATGCATGCTTGCCACGATGCACACATGGCATGCAAGACATCATGTGCAAAAGCAGGGCTGCACAGCTGGAGCTATGCAAATCATTGAACACAATCACGTATGGCATTGTGGCTGGCAGCAGGTGTAGAGCACTCACAGTTGGTCACTGCTGCCTCTCCATGTGCACCAGGCAATTCCGGGGCCTTCTGCTGCTTCTTGTCCCTGCTAGTTCTGCTGATGCTATCAACGTTTTTCTGCTGCCTGAAGTTGTCTGTGATGCGAGCTTGCTGCATCGTTGCAGCTGTTTCTGTCTGTGGGCCTTCTACTTTCGTGCTGCTGCTGTTGCTGCTGCTGCTTCCGTGTGCGTAAAACTTTATAGAACAGTTTAATAGTCAGATGTTATGAATGTATGAGAGGAACGGAAGCCCTAGAGGTGGCTTGGGAACCCGTAGTACGTGCCTGGGGTTATAACAGCGGTAGGGCTAGCAGAACCACTCAGCAGCGGGATACGCTGCAACAAGGATGGTGTCCTTTACCTTGTACGATCATTGATCGCGCTACACTGCAGCAGGACTACCAGCAGCACTGGCAGTAGCAGCAGCAGCAGTTGCCGCCCAGGACAAAGTGCACCAGCAGCAGCCAAACACACAGCATCAGGCTTAGTTCACTCTATGGTAGAGGCAGTAGCAGCAGGCACTAGCTGCCTGGCTACTGAACAGCAGCAGCAGTCATCTGACGTAGCGGCAGCAGCAGTGGAGCCGGCAGCGGCCGTAGCAGCACCAGCAGCAGCTGTGGCAGCAGCAGATGGAGCAGCCCAGAACCAGGCATCAGAACCTGTTGCTGAAGCACCACAAGAGACAGCAGCAGCACCACCAGCAGCAGCAGCAGCAGCAGCAGGTGATAAGCAGCCTGGCGGGGAGCGGCTGCAGCCGAAGCCTGGCCGCAAGCGCAAGGTGGCCATGCACCTGGCCTACCTGGGAGCAGGTTACCATGTAAGACGCTGTATAGCTAAATATGCAGCTGCATGTTGCAACCTTTGCCTCTATCACATGGCATGCTGTATGTAGATGCTTGATGATGCAATTGGCCTGCCTAGGAGCTGGCTGCCATGTGAGACGTGGCAGAGCTGTGCACTGCAGCTGCTTGGCGCATGTCTTTTGAAGTAGTGAACCAGATGCTGCATGGGCACCATGCATAATGTCCCACGCCTGGCTTGCAGCTGCTTTGCCATTGCACTTGTGAAGGTGCTGTGATGTATACCACCTCTGTGTGTTGTTGACATGGATGTTGTGTGTTGTTCCTGTTCTCTACCAATCGCAGGGCATGCAGCGCAACCCCGGCTGCCCCACAATAGAGGCTGAGCTGGAAGCTGTGCTGGTCAAGGCAGGGGCCATCTCTGACCAGAATGCAGGCAGCTTCATGAAGGTGTGCCACCTCACCTGTAGGGTTTTGGGGACAATGCTAGGGTTGTAGGGTTCGTGCCAGGGTGTTAGATTCGGCGCTGGTCAAGGCAGGGGCCATCTCTGATTCGAATGCAGGCAGCTTCATGAAGGTAAGACCGAGTAGCTTGGGTTTTACGGTCCGCGCTAGGGTTGTTAAAGTCCGCGCTGGTGCGGGCGGGAACCATCAGCGATTAGATCGCCGGGAGTTTTAGAAGGTGGGGGTGCCCTTGGCTGGCAAGATTGCAGCGGCAGAGGCTGGCAGCAGCTGCATGGACTGCTGGGCTTTTGGTGCTGCACCGATGTGCCGTCCAGGGGCCAGGGTGTGCATTTTAGGCAGCTGCATTGTACGCATCCTGCAGATTGCAGCGCTAGCAGGCACCTGGCTGCTGTCTGGCGCAACTGCAACTGCAACTGCTGCTGCTGCTGCTGCCAGATCCACTGGATGCGTGCCGCGCGCACCGACAAGGGCGTGTCAGCAGCCTGCCAGGTGGTCAGCGCCAAGCTGATCGTGGACCCTGCGGAGACCTTTGTGGAGCGGATCAATGCTCTGCTGCCGCAGCAGGTGAGCCTGTCAAGGTGTGCTGCAGAGTGTACACATCAAGTGTGATGTGCTTGTGGCATCTGCACGCAGTTTGGGTCAGTAAGTGCACGCATACCTCAGCCCGGATACCAGCTGGCAGCAGGCGCAGCTGCAAAGGTGTTTCGGCAGCAGCAGGTGCAGTCAGCCTGCCAGGTGGTCAGCGCCAAGCTGGTTGTGGACCCTGCGGAGACGTTCTGTGCGGCGCATCAACGCACTGCTGCCACAGCAGGTGGGGTTGCAGTTGCAAGTGTGCGGCAGCAGCTGTCGAAATAACGTGCACGCAGCCTGCAGGGTGTTCAGCGCCAAGCTCATCGTGGACCCTGCAGCGGGCATCGCGCGGTGCTGCCGGCGCCTTAATGAGGCCATTCGTGACTGCTGCTGCTGCTGCTGCTGCTGCGTTGCGTGGCTGCAGATCCGCGTGTTTGGTGTGCAGCGGGCCACGGAGGGCTTCGATGCCCGCAAGTTCTGCGACAAGCGCAAATACGAGTACATCCTGCCAGCCTGGGTGTTTGACGCAGCAGTGTGCAGCCACGGGCGGCCAGCAAGCACTGCTGCTGGCAGCGGCAGCAGCAATGCGGCGCTGCAAGCAGTGGCAGCAGCAGTACTGGCAGCTGGTGCTGCTGAACAGCAGAGTTATGGTGGTGATAGTGCAGCAGCAGGAGGTTCAGATGCAGTCAAGTCGATAGGAGCAGATGGCAGCGAGGGGCAGCCTGCTGCTGCAGCAGCAGCAGCAGCAGCAGCAGCAGCGGATGGGCCAGCAGTGGACGATGCTGGCGATGACGTCAGTGCTGCTGCTGCTGCTGCTGCTGGTGCTGCTGCCGATGAGTCAGCAGCCAGCTGTCCTTTTGATAAGGATAAGCTGGAGCGCATCAGGTGGGAAGCGGCTTATGGAAACTAACCTGCATTCAGCGTCACATGCCGCTGGTGCGCTGAGCAAGCATTCAGCACGTAAGGTGCCGGCACTTACTTTTAACTTGTCGTCTGACAGTAATGGCTTCATTCCGCAAGTGTGTGGACGGCTCTGCTGGCTGAGCTTCCACCTGCTGGCGGTCCTGCCAAATGCAGCTTCACGCATTGCATACACACATGTTACACACCTGCCGCTGATGGCGCTGGCGTTGTCGGAAGCTGTTGAGTGTTTTGCGCTGCTAATACCCGTCTTCTTGTCTTTCCTGCAGGGCTGAGGTGGCAGCGGCCAAGGCGCGGTATGTGTTTGGCCCTCAGCAGCTGGCTCGGCTGAACAGCATCCTGGGCCAGTACGAGGGCACACACAACTTCCACAACTACACGGTGAGCCCAAGGAAGCGCCGTCTGCAGCGCTATTAATACCAATACTGTTACACACAGCCTTTGCGATTTGTTGACATATTCTACTGCTCATACTGCTAAATGGAGCTTGCCTGGACTCAAGGCTGCTGGCAGCTCGCCAGCTGCATGCTGCAGCTTCACCACCAGCTGCACGTGCCATCGCTTCTTTTCTGACGTGCCTATTGTTGACCTGCTGTGCTGTTGATCCACCCTTTGTTTCGCTGCTGGTCAAGGTGGCTGCCGCTGACCCCGCTGCGCGCCGCTTCATCCACAGCTTCAGCACCCGCTGCACCACCGGCAAATTGATTATGTGCAATGCTGCAATCTGGTTATCGCAGGTCAAGGTGGCCGCCACAGACCCCGCTGCGCGCCGCTTCATCCACAGCTTCAGCGCCAGCCTGTACCACCAGCAAACTGTGCGGCGCTGCTGCTGCTGCTGCTGCTGCTGCTGCTGCTGCTGCTGCTGCTGCTGCGTACCACAGGTCAAGGTGGCCGCAACAGATCCAGCTGCGCGGCGCTTCATCCACAGCTTCAGTGCCAGCCTGATGGCCATTGGGGGCGAGCAATGGGTCAAGCTGGTGGTGGTGGGGCAGAGCTTCATGCTGCACCAGATACGCAAGATGGTGCGCTTTGGACCGGACTGTGTGTGCTATTGAAGCACTTGGGTACTCTGGTGTTTCTGTTGCTGCACGCTATGTTTGGAGGCGCATTGTGTGTCAGCCCTGCCGTTTTTGCATTGACCCAGCTTGTATTCGACACTGGCACGCCGACTTCTTTCACACAATGAAATCGTTGTTCACTGAATGCCGCTGCTGCTGCTGCTGCTGCTGCCGCTGCCAGGTGGGCATGGCGCTGGCTGTGATGCGTGGCGTGGCTGCCCCTGAGTGCCTGGGCCTGGCGCTGGACCCTGACAGGGACATGAACACACCCATGGCCCCTGAGCTGGGGCTCTTCCTGGTGAGCATATGCTTTCGGTTTTCAACATACCTAGACTTTGAAGTTAACTTCCTAATGACTTGAACAGATGCACAACGCTAAATTGAAGTTCAGCAACATATTGTTGAGTCAGAAAAGGGTTTGCCAACAATTGCAAGGCTGGGGCTGGGGCTGGTGAGGTCGGGGGCCTGGCGCTGCCGCTGCTGTTGCCCACATGGGCACATGGGCACACCCATGGCTCCGGAACTGGGGCTGTTCCTGGTGAGGCCTTGCAATAAGAATGGCTTCTTTGCGGGTACCATATATGTGTGTCTTAGTGAAACACCAATGTCAAGGAATGCGTTGAGAGCTTGGTGAGAGCTGGTGCTGTTCCTGCTCAGCTCTGGCTGCTTTCTGACTCAGTGTGCTCACTGCTTGAAAAGTGCATTGTGACAGTAACCTGGGTGCTGACTCACCTGATGTCTTGCACACTGTGCGCGGTGTAGCTTAGTGTACACTGCACATGTGCTGTGGTGGTGATCTGTATGTGGCAGTGTTTGGGCCCTTCCTTGAACTGCATCTGCATTCTGTCAACCGCTACCCCTCTGCAGGATGAGACCTACTACGATGCCTTCAACCGCAAGTGGGGCGACCTGCACGGCCCAGTCACCTTTGAGCCATTCAGGGCGGCAGCGGAGGCCTTCAAAGCAGAGGTGCTGTACCCGCTGTGCCGGCATGCCGCTAGCGTTCTCGTGCTGTTGGCGTTCCTGTGCCTTTGGCGTGCATGTGCGCTGTCAGCTGTTGGACCTCACAGCAACAGCCTGAGCTGAGGTGCTTGCAGCTTCTTATATGGACAAGTGTCTGGCGTGGCGTATGCCGCATACTTACACCGATCCAACCCCTCTATCTTTCGATGCAGGTGCTGTACCCTCACATCGCTGCCAAGGATGACAAGGAGCTGGTCAACGCGCTGTGGCTGCGCAACTGCACCAACGCCTGCTACAAGTGAGGCCTGGCAGCGCGCCATGTGCTACAGCGCATATTGCCTTTGCCGTTGTCAACTCAGCTGTTGCCAGGTGTCCACCTGCAGCAGCATGGCTGTATAGTGCCTTTTGACTTCTTCAGCAAAAAGTCCTGTTGCTAAGCTGACAGATCTGGCATGCTTGCTGTCATCAGTTGCTGCCTGGTTTGGCTATGCAACCGCTGCTGCTGCTGCTGCTGCTGCTGCTGTTGCAGGTTCACCAAGTGGGCCCGCTGGGCTCCTGTGCGCGACATGTTACGGGCTGCTGCCTAGTTCACCCATGCAACCGCTGCTGCTTCTGTTGCTGCTGCTGCTGCTGCTGCTGCTGCTGCTGCTGCTGCTGTTGCAGGTTCACCAAATGGGCCCGCTGGGCGCCTGTACGCAACATGGCAGCAATGAACGCAAAAGCAAAGCAGGAGGCAGCAGCCAAGCGTGAAGTACGCTGGAACACCAACGGCGCGCAGCAGCAGCAGCAGCAGCAGCAGGGCAAGCGGCCGGCTGACTCAGCAGGAGAAGCTGCTGCTGCAGATGGTGATGGTGCAGCGCAGCAGCCGGCAGCTAAGCAGCAGCGGCTGGATCGGCCTGGCAGGCTGGACGGTGCCACTGCAGCAATGGTGGTGGGCATGCAGGTGGGTGGCTGCAATCGGATCTGAGGGTGTGCAGTTGCGTAAGGCGCCTTTGAAATGCCCCTGAAGGCGAGAGGTTGCTGATCTAGCTTCGATTTGCGGCCAGAGCATGGTGTGCTGACTGTGACCTCTCTCTCGCTGATTTGGTGTGCTGGTTTGGCGGTCTTGTGTACCACATGCAGTTGCCTGATTACTGCTGCTGCTACTGCCGTGGCTGCTGCCGCTTGCAGGAAACGTATGGCATGTCGCCGCACCATGACACAGAGAAGGCTGCTGGTGCACGGAGAGACCTCAAGGAGATGCGGCAGGAGTACCAGCAGCACATGCAGCAGCAGCAGCAGCAGCAGCAGCAGCAGCAAGTGGCACCTGAGGAGCCGCTACTGAACCTAGAAGAGGCGCTTGACAGCTTGTATGACCTGATGTGATCCCACTGTCATTTGACGAACCTCGTAGTACTCCTCTTAATGTACTCTGAGAGTAGCAGCAGCGCTGCTAAGGGTAACTGCACAGTCGATCAATCAATTACACGTTTTTCTAGCAAGAGGTGAACCCAGAAAAGGGAGCCACTCCCAAGCCACCTTGGGTAACCTGTGAGTGCAGACCCACAAGCCAGGGCCAAAACCTTGAACACAAAAGCACTTGCTTGGCAGGTCTCTCAATCGCTGATGGCCCTGAACTGGACCACTGCAGCACAGTAGTACTGGATGAAACCACCAGTTGCCTGGGTCTGCCAGGTTCAACAATGAGGCCGCCTCACTGCTGCGGCAGCCCTCCAGTGCCAGCAATGCCATCTGCGTCAGGCAGATCATAAAATGAGCCGGACCCAAAACATTTCAGGACCGTATCAACAATGCACTCATGCATCACGATAGGAATTGGTCTCAGACGTTTGTATGATTCTAACACTGTCATGTGCATCATGATGGGCCTGTTCTGCCATGATGTGACATCACGGAAAAGTGTCAACACTGTCATGTGCATCTTGAAGTGACTCCGCTCCAAACATCACTGGAAAGTGTCAACAATGCCACCTGCATCATGAAGTGACCCCGCCCCAAACATCCTGAAAAGTGTCAACAATGCCACCTGCATCATGAAGTGAGCCTGTCCCAAACATCACGGAAAGTGTCAACAATCCACCTGCATCATGAAGCGAGCCTGTCCCAAACATCACGAAAAGTGTCAACAATGCCACCTGCATCATGAAGTGAGCATGTCCCAAACATCACGGAAAGTGTCAACAATCCACCTGCATCATGAAGCGAGCCTGTCCCAAACATCACGAAAAGTGTCAACAATGCCACCTGCATCATGAAGTGAGCATGTCCCAAACATCACGGGAGTGTCACAATGCAACCTGCATCCTGAAGCGAGCCCGCCCCAAACATCATGGAGAAGGTCAATCTTGCCATCTGCATCACAAATCCTGCCGGCCGCAAACACAATGGAACCGGTGGGTAAGCCACCGTGCACACCGTGACAGTTATACTTGGACCATGGTACTACTCATCATGACAAGCATGACCCGACGGGTCCACCACAGCTATTGTGGCACGTGCCATGCCAATGGCTTATAAGAATGTATATTGAAACAGAATGCTTGCCTGCGCCTCGCGCAAATAAGGCATTTCAAGATGCAAAAAAGAAGCACAGGCAAGTCCTTGCTCGAATTGGTGTGCTGACTTCAAAATACAATGCAATAATACAATACAAAACACTTACGGAACTGAACCCGCGCCAGGCGCCAGCCCAGCGAGCCGCTACTCCAAAGCTCAAGGAAACGATCTGTCATTTGAGCTTCACATCAAAATCAAGTGCCATCATGCCAAGCATGCATCAACCCGACAAACATAGCACTGGCAAGCACACATCAATTGTGCAGGTGCTCCGTATGCCGCTCCCTGCCCAGCAACAGCTTTGTCTGCTGCAAGCAGAGGCTGCAGGCACATCTTTCATGCAGTCCTGGCCAGTTATTCGGTGACACCTCACATCAGCCAACAGCTGCTACCGCTGGTCTGCAGCTGTTTTGAACTCATTTTAGTCCAGAACAGGCATGCACGCCTTCAGGTTCGCCAGCTTGTGCAATGACAGCTACCTCTGCTAGCTCTTGTCCAGGAAGCTCAACTCACGCACCTCATCTCCACATGGCAGCTGCAGTGCGTCCTGCTCCAGCATATCTGTGCCTGGCTGCTGCTGCTGCTGCTGCTGCTGCAGCTGTTGGTCTGTCGCAAGCGGCACGGCTAGCAGCGTGCTTGCCAACCAGCTTGTCAGCTGCCCAGACAGACGGGTGCCAGACACTTCACCTGCAGACCGCGCTGGCTGCTGTCCGCTTGCTACAGCCTGCTCAATAGCTCCTGATCCAGTGGCTGCTGCTGCTGCACCATGGTGCTGGCCAGCTCCATCATGCAGCGGCTCTAGCTCAATCATGTTGGTGCCGTCTGCCTTTGGTGTGGCTGGTACAGCCTGCAGTTGGTTGAAGCTGGCAGGAAATGCGCTGCTATGGGCTGTGCTGAGGCCGGGTATGAGGCTGCTGGAAGCCCTGCTGATGCATGACACTGCGGTGCAGTGCGCCAGCGCAGCAGTGGTGGCTGGGCCGAGCTCCCCGCCCAGTGCTGCTGCCCTTTCAGCTGCCATTCGCCCCAGCTGCTGCTCATGTTCAGTGTCATCTTCAGTGCCTGGTGTTGCAGGAAAAAAGAAGTTGGTGCATGGCAAACATGCAAAGCTGGTGCAGCAGCAACAAATTTGTTGCACTATAAAGTGCATGGCACGTTAAATAGCAGCGTCAAGATTGGTGCCTGGTGGTGCAGCAAAGAAGGCATTTGATGCATGCCATGCAAACATGCGTGCTTGGTATGTTGTATGACCATGACATCACAAGTGTGAGAGGCAGCTCCTATGCAGTACACCATAGTGTACAACGGCTGCTGCAATCCTTGCGTATCAGATCTCTGCTGGCAAGCGCCTCTGTGCTTGGCACACCAGCAGCTACAAACCATGAGCAGCACTCACCCGCAACAGCGCGGCCAGCTCCCTCATCGCATGTTGCCGACTGCAAGGCCGCATGTACAAAGGAAGACAGAACGCCTGGCTTCTTGTGCCGTGGGGTTGCATTGTCAACATCATGCAAGCCGCCACTCCCTGCACCTGCACCTGCAGCTGCAGCAGCTGAGGGAGCTGACCCTGCTCGCAACAGTGGCAATGCTGTGCCAGCAGCCGTGACAACCACCGCTGAATCGCCACCACCGCCGCTTGCTGCCGTATGCGGTGCGGACACGTCGCTCAGCTGCATCAGCAGCGGCTGCATCATTGACGCGGATGCTTTCGTGGATGATCGCCTCCTCAGGCTTGGCATAAGGCTGGCTGCCTGCCGCTGGCCAGCAGCACCTTCCATTGCAGCAGCTGCTGCAAAGCTTGCTGGTGCTGATGGCTGTGCGGCCTCAGCTGCTGCTGCTGCTGCTGGCCGCGGGGTGCTGCGTTTTGCAGGCCGCCAGTGACCAGCAGCACCCCTGCCAGGATGAGGGCCACCCCTAGCACGCCCAGTGGAGTGATGCGGTCATGGAGGAAGAGGGCGCCCAGCAGGTAGGAGTAGAAAACCTGCCGCATAATCATCGGCATCATGTTAATAACGTCTCATTAACCAAGCCAGCCAGGGAAATGCAGCCATCGGCCCCTGTCACGGCTGAAGGATGCTAAACATATCAGTGCCACATGATGATCATCCACAACACTTGCAGAGTGTCACCACGACGGTGCAGAGCGCTGAGGACGTCGTTGTTACAGGCACGCATGATACAGTAACGCGCACCTTTGTGAAGCCCATTGCAGCTGCCTTGGCTGCCACCACCAGCTGCAGCCCTCGCGTGTTGAGCAATTGAGCCACTGAGCTAGTGGCTGCAACGCCTAGCAGCAGCCCAGCATCACCACGCGACACCAGCGCAAACCTGCTGGGCCAGCCGAGCGCCAGGGGGATGGCTGTGAGGCACATGGTGCAGGTGTGGAACCTGCAGTAGCAGCAGCAGCAGCAGCAGCAGCAGCAGCAGCAGCAGCAGCAGCAGCAGCAGAGATTGCAGCGCTTCAAGTGGGTGTCGCGTGCAAGACAGCAGGCAGGGACTGCAAGGCGTATGGCGCAGGTGTGGAACCTGCAGCAGCAGGCGGCAGCAGCATGGAGAGCACATGAAGTATGTGCCACATGTATGGGAGACAGCAGCAACAACGAATGCAGCACGTACCGAGTGGCGGCCACATGTACATTGCAGTAGGCAGCGGCTATGAGGCACAATATGCTGCAGTCCTGCTGTGGCGCACCCGTGCCGGCCTCACCATATGGCAATGACTGCAGCAGGCTCCTTGTTGCCTATCAGCCTGATAGTCAGGCTGCTGCCAGAGCCCAGGAATGCAGCAGCAGTGCTTGCTGCTGTGCCAATAGCTTGGCTCCTGCTCCACTGCTCACCGCCAAATAGAAACGGCGGGCGCGACAGCACCACCGCACCCAGAATGGAGATCAGGCAGCCAGCTGCACCTCGGTACCTGCAGATTCAGGTGTCAAGCGCGCGTCAACTGCAGAGCAAAGCTACTGTAAGCAACAGCTAAGATGCTAGAGGATGCACAGCAGCCTGGTGCTGGCAGTGACCCCTCTACAGTTCAAAGCAGGCGCTGTAACAGGCGCTGCGCTGAACCTGCCCAGCAGCAATGTGTGCTGTATTGTGATGTAACGCAATGACCTGTGTTGCTGCTCACCCTAGTGGCTCATTCAGCAAGGCACGTGCCATGAGTGCTGTGACAGCGGGGCCGACCAGGGTGATGGTGACGGCATCGCCCAGGGGCAGCAGGAATAGGCCGATGTACTGAGCAGTGACACTGCACGCCCCACAGCAACCTGATCATGGAGTGGTGCAGTGCAACACGTATGCTTCATTGCCAGCGGTGTACTGGTACATGGTGGCCGCAGATGGCCACCCTAGAAATGTACTGGCCAGGTTGCGCAAGTATCACTGAATCCAAGGCGTGTTATGCGTTGCCTGGGGCCGTTGCTCTAAGGAACGGCTTGCAGATTGGGGCTGTGGCAGAGGCATCCGTGGCATTTGCTGTGCTGCTGGCTGCTGTTGCAGCGCACCTCGCATGCACAGCACGGGGAGGTTGCTGCGCTGCCCGAAGATGGGCCCTTGCATCTGCGCGGTCTTCCTCATGAGAATAGTGATGCAGAAGGAGATGGAGCTGCGCACCAGGCACACCTCCAACACAGGCACCCTGCCTCCTGTCAGTATGACACACAAGCCTGTGGTGCAGCACAGCAGCGCGGTGAAGTAGGTGCATGGAGTGCAGATGATTGCAGGCACTGATCGGGGGTTACTGCTGCACATGTGCATATGCAGCGCATAGTGCACCAGAGCTATTGTTGATGTGTTGCACTGCACTTACAACTGCTTTCCCTAACCATTCCCTAAGCCGTTCCCTATTTCTTCAGTATCGCAAAATCGCCAATTGGCCAGCCCCCAGTGGCGCTGCTGCCATGATGGATAAGTTGATGCTGGCACAGAACGCTGCAACAACCCCTCGAGCAGGTGGCAGCATGTTTGGCATGGCGGAGTGTGTGCTCATCACTGAAACTGTAGATGATTGATGCAAGCAGCGCGCAAGACAGGCCTGAGCCCCAGAGCCACCTGAATAGGGCATGGGCAACACCAGCTAGGTTGGATTCTTTGTTGTATTGGGTGGTATGCTGTTTCACTGCCAAAGGTTACAGCATCTCACCTGCGGCCCCTGGACAGCGCATCTAGGCACTTCTGTGGTGCTTCACGTGCGCTAGCACTGCTGGCAGCTGCTGCCTGGAACCATGTTGGCCCTGATGTGTCTGGGACGCCGCTGCTGCTGTTCAGCGTGCTCCCGCTGAACAGATAAACATCATCTCGGTCCTCTACATGTTCGCTATCGTCAAAGCGTAAACGATCCATTGAAAACCTGGCTGTACATACACCACCAACTGGGTGCAGCACATCAGCCAGTTGCTTCAAGGCAAGAAGAGATGTCGTGGATGTTGCTATGATACAGGCAACAACCGACTAGATCGAGACATGCTGGGTGCTCTAGCCCCTGCCACGAGGGTTTGTCTGTGTGCAAGGTGTTAGTAAGGCGGGAACTGACTATTCTTCACAGGTATGGGGAAACGCCAAAGGCAGACCTGCACTATTGCCTTATTTCACATCGCTTGGTTTATAGTTGCAGTTTCAGAAGTGGCAACGCTCGCTGCTGTTGTCAGACTTGCATATACTGTTGCTACCCGGTCGTTGTTCCTCTTCTGATAGTCAGCTGGCGATCGCCTGCGATCTTCCGCTGAAACGCCCTAGCTTCGCATTGTACGTTCTTGCAACGACCCGTGCACGCACAGCAGCAGCAACACAACAGCAGCATGGAGGATTGGGATGAAGGCAAGCACCAGCTTGCACAAAATAGCAGCAACAAGCTTGGAGCATGAAGCACGAGCTGATCAAGGCTGTGTGAACTTGCAGACACGCCTCCTTCACTCAGCAGCTTGCCGGATCAACTGCATGCAGCTACACTTGCCAGCAGCATCACAGGCACAGCAGGCCTGAAGGATGGAGAGCTGCGGGTAGCAGCAACAACGCATGCACAAAAGACAATACCCAAACCTGGAGCAGGATCAACCAAGCCTTTCAAGCGTGGCTTTTTAGACAGCAAGTCGTCAAAGCAGGTGAGCAGCACAGTGCAGTGTTCGCAAGGTTGGCAGCTGCTGAATGCTGGCAACGCAGCATCGCTGCTTTACAGCTGCTTGTGCTTGCAGGAAACAGCGTCTGCGTGATAATCTTAGGCTGCTACGCCTACCACGTGCGCATGCTGTTATCTTTTGATTTCTCCTGCTGTGCACCTTGCAGGCAGGGGCACGCAGCAAACCCACCAGCAGCACACCACTCATAAAGGCCAAAGCAGCAGAGCAGCAGCAGGCAGGCAAAGCCATACCAGACATCTTCAAACTGGAACCATCAGAGGAGCAGCGCCGCTATGGCATGGTCAAGAAGCAGCTGGTAGACGCACTGGCGCCAACGCCAGAGACCATTGCAGCTGTTGGCAGCGACCCAGTGCTAGCATCAGGTGCGCTGCTGCTGTCTTGCTGTTGACACGTGCACGTGCCAGCACAGCGCATGCTTGCATGGGCGCAAGAGAGAGGTCTGTTACAGGGGTGGGCAAGCTACGTGTGCCTGCCTTCTTGGCAGCATGATCATCATATGATAACAGCTGTTCACAGGTTTGGCACCTCACCCGCTTGCAGGACCTCCGGCTGCTGTGCAGAAGTATGCAGCACATGCCAGTATGCCAGTACCAGCGATCCACAGTCGTCTTCAGTTCAGTGCTTGGTTGTGTGAGGACATGCATGAAAGCTACGTGTATGCTGCGTTCCTGCAGGCTTTGATGACCCAGAGGTGATGAGTGCAGTAGCAGAGGTGGCAAGGGACCCATCAGCCATCAAGAATTATGCAAACAACCCCAAGGTGCGCGAATTGGCAAAAGGCTGGCTGTTGATAAGCCTGCATTTCATCAGCATGGTGCATGTTGAACGTTGTGGTTTTACCTGGTGTTTACTGCAAAAGCTACTGGAAACACAGTGTCATTGCGCTGATGCTGCTGCTGCTGCTCCTGCTGCTGCTGCTGCTGCTGCTGCTGTGCAGGTGCAGCAGTTCTACAAGGCATTCGGCAACCTCATGGGCAGCAAGCTCGAAGCAGCTGGGAAGCAGTCGCAGCAGCAACCCAGCCAGCAGCAGCTGCAAGGCGGCAGCAGCAATAGCAAGATTGTGCAGCGAGAGTTTCTGGCGTAGGGCTTGTGCGCTGCAGCTGCGCAGGCCAGCTAGCTGGAGACACAAGGAAGCAACATGTGCTTTTGAGGAACCGTTGCCCCTGCATTGGGATCCGCACTGCCAATCAACGGTGGACTGATCCTTGATGGACGTATCACGTGGTGCAGGAGAGACCCAGCAGCAGCAAACTGGCATCGTGACTGAAGCCATGGCGCATTTGCAGGCTAGCAGAAGTGCGTGACTGCAACGCCAGTTCACCTGGCCACATTTTATTACTTTGTCCGCTGTTGCTTGAAGCGCTTTCAAACTATTCTGCGGTCAACACCACCGCACAGCTGAGCTACAGCAGCATTGCTACTGCATCATCAGGCTAGCCACTTTGGCAGGCCTGCAGCGCATGAGCAGCCCTGAAGGAGGGGAGGAAACATGAAGGGATGAGCCGACGGAGACTCAAGTCACACCCGCTGGCTGAAAAGTTAAAACCTTCAGAATCACTGGCGCGGCATACGTGTCAGATATTTAGGTGCATGTCCGGCTGCATATGCCGTGTTGAAAGCAAGTTAGAGCAAGTCTTTCTTTGCAGTTGCAGTGCTGAAAGTGCCTGAGCCAGTTGTGGACAGCAGACCATACCGGACGATTTTGCCCGGATCATCCCCTCCGAAAGCTGAAGCAGGCCTGACGCACGCTTGTTATGTTACTCGACTAGTTCAGGTGTCAGAGGGGCTTGCAGCGGCAGGTTCCAGACCGGTAGGTTTTCGGTTTGCTGCCCTCCCTGCTCGTAGCTGCGGGACCTTAGCCTGGCCTACTCTGGCTCTCGTCTTGCCCCAGCAGGCGCTCCATGCAAACTTCTGTAGCAGTTCAAGTCATGAAGGCTGGATATCTGCAGCCTCATCCAGCAGCTGCTCCATTCAGAGCCCCAGGCCAAGCCCTGCGCAGCAGAAGACTACCCCTGGCTGCCATATCTGCTGTGGCTGCTCCAGAGTTGCAGCAGACACACACTGTCAATGCAGGGCCTACGCTAAACAAAGTTTTCATGGCAGCTGCGTCGGTGGGTTGCGCTGCTGCTGCTTCTGCTGGTGCAGCAGCCTGTTCTGCAGCTAGCAGTTGAAACTGGTTCCTGCGGGCATCAAAGCCGCACAAGGCTTCGGTATACGGTCCCTGTTGCACAGGCACTGCAGCGTATGTCAAACCCGGCGGCGTGCGCTTGAATGGACGTGTGTGTTGTGCTGCGCAATTGCCACGCACCCAGCCTGACCAACCTCCGTTTTAAACTGGTGCCCATGCTGCCGCCCCTGCCGCGGCCCTTGCTGCTGCTGCTGCAGTCCCAGGGCCCCAAACAGAACATGGAGGACTGCAACTGCCTGGCAGCGCTGCACCCACAGCACGGCGTGCTGAGTAGCCTGCCCAGCCAAGGCGTATGCATCAGCCAGCAGCATGTGGCTGTGGCTGCTGTCTTTGATGGCCATGCAGGATGCCAGACAGCAGCAACAGCAGCAGAGCACCTGCCACACCTGCTGCATCAGGGGCTCAGCGGCAGGCAGGGCAGCAGCGCAGCGTGTGAAGGTGCGGTGCGGTGGGGTGAGGCAAACGCAGTACAGCAGATGGGGTCGCATGGTGCGGTGCTAGCGCAACAGATGAGGCTGTGTGGGGCAAGCGTAGTGAGTACAGCAGGGGCTTGGCGAGGTAATGCGCAGCTGCTGCACTTGCATTGGCTTTGTGGGAGGGGGATCTGCCACACAGATCTGCTTGGTAGATTGTAGTTGAAAGCAGCAGGGAAGCACAGGGCGCAGCAGCTGTTTTGGGGTGAATGGCACAGCCAGCTGTCGGTGTACGTGCATACTGTGCGTCATGATCAGTGCAGCAGTGTTGTATGCCAACATGAACGGGTGCACCTTGCTGATCTGGCTTGGCTCTGCTGCTGCTGCTGCTGCTGCTGCTGCTGCAACTGCTGCTGCTGCTGCTGCTGCTGCTGCTGCAGACGGCCCCAGCGTGTATGTGCAGGAGCCGCTGCATCCTCGCTGCGCGCTGACCGCCAGCATGCGCAGCTTTGACAGCTGGTGGTTTGCGCGGCGGGGCAGGGACAGATCAGGCAGCACTGCAGTAGTGGGGCTGGTGCAGGGCCAAGAGCTGACCGTGGGGAACCTAGGTGAGTACAGTGCCAGGTGATGTAGCTGCACAGCAGCAGCAGCAGCAACTTGTGGAGTCGTGGGGCTGGTGGCGGTGGGGCTGGTGGCGGGGCAGAAGCTGACCGTGGGGAACCTGGGTGAGTGTTCTTGGTGCCAGCAATGCGGCGCCGCCGCCGCAGCAGCAGCAGCAGCAGACTGCAGAAGTGATCGTATGTCTGCACCCTTCCGATCTGTGTCAACATTTGTGTTCTCCACTGCAGGCGACAGCGTCGCACTGTTGGCGCGTGGCGGCTCCTGTCAGCGGCTCTCAGTTGACCACCGCGCAGACAATGCGGCTGAGATGCTGCGCGTGCTGGCTGCTGGAGGGGAGCTGGAGTATGACGGCTGCGGCACGCTGCGGCTGTATAGACCAACAGATGCAGAGCGGCGGAACGGCTGCATGTTTACGAGGTGCGGGTGCTGCTGGAGTGCTGTCTGATTCGATTGGTTATTTGTGTGTTCAGACTGCGGCAGTTGGCAGGCAGAGACACAAAGCAGTTGATTTGGCTGCATTGTGGCACTGCTGCAGCGTGGGCCCGTGTGCCGGGTTGGATTTCGTGTACTGGCTGGGATTTCATGTGCTGGCTGCGGGAGGGGCAGCTGGCTGCGGGAGGGGAGCTGTAGTATGACGGCTGTGGCACACTGCGGCTTTATAGACCAAGCGATGCAGAGCGCAGGAACGGCTGCATGTTTACGTGGTGCGTGGGGTTGTGCTGGGGTGAGAATGCTGATGTCTGGCTGACAGCAGGTGTTGTGACGCAGGCAGGGTGTCGTTCGTTTTTACCCTCTGTGCGTGCTGCAGGTCTCCGGGCGACTTTGCCTTCAAGCAGCCCGTGCCGCTGTTGCAGGTCCCTGGGCAACTAAAACGTCACCTTCAACTTCCCCTTTCAGCTTTGCACTCAACCTCACCTTCACCTTCACGCTCAGGTTCACACTTCGTGCCCCAGGTCTCTGGGCAACTTTGCCTTCAAGCAGCCCGCGCCTCTGCAGGTCCCTGGGCATCCCCTCTTCACACTCAACTTCTTTCTCAACTTCACACTCAAGATCACATTCACCTTCACACACAAGTTTACACTCTGTGCCTGCCGCAGGTCCCTTGGCGATTTTGCCTTCAAGCAGCCGGCGCCGCTGCTGTGTTGCGAGCCGCACGTGGCGCACCAGACGCTGCTGCCGGGCAACAGCCTGCTGCTGCTGGCCAGCGATGGCGTGAGCGATTGGCTGCCGGACGATGACGCCATGGCCGTGGCACTGCGCGCACTCGAAAAGGTGAGAGGCGCAACTATGTACAAAGGTCACTCTTGCCTCATGGCTTGGCGATGATGATGACGCCATGGGCGTGGCGCTGCACGCACTACAGCAGGTGCAGCGCGTAACGAATGTTTGACTGTGTTTGATGACTGGAGCAGCCTGCTGCTGCTGGCCAGTGATGGCGTGAGCGACTGGCTGCCGGACAATGCCGCAATGGGCGTGGCACAGCTTGCACTCAAACAGGTGAGGCACATCACTGAATATGCATGCAAGGCATTGGCCACATGGTTTGGTGATGAGGCTATGGGCGTTGCACTGCAAGCAATGGTGTAGTGAGGTGCATTCTGATGTCGGAATCCAAGTATCTGTCACAGGGGTGCTTGTGAATATTGTCCATTTTGTGCTGAGTCGGTCGTTGCCTGGGGCGGCATGTATGCTGCACGTGCTGCCTGCTGCCTGCAGGCACGGGACCGCACTGATGATGCCCAGCAGCTAGCGCAGGCAGCGGCAGACGGCGTGATGGCAGCAGCGCTGCACGGCAACAGCGGCGACAACATCACGGCAGCGGTGATGCTGCTGGACTGGAGCTGAGGGCGCTGTTATAACACAGCATGTCACATGGTGTATAACACAGGCAGGTGTGTTGCGCTGGCTTGTGGATGTGCCAACTCTTCTTCTGTTTGCATCTGTAGTAGGCTCTTACTGTTGTTCCTGTACAGGCTGGTTTGGCAGGATGTTAACATGGATGTCTTGTCCATGTCCATGTCCGTGATCTTGTAAGTTTCGCCCAGTGTCTCCGCCGCATGCTGTCCTGGCACAAGAGGTTGCCGGCTGCTGCAGCACCACGTTATGTTAATGCTGTAGTGATTGAGCTGCAGGGCGTGTTATTGCACATATGGTATGTGACATGGCAACGCGCTCAAGCAGTGCTCCAGCCTGCGTGCGCTCATGGATCTGCCTTTGCCAGCGTCCGGTTTTTGAACAGAGCGCAGCTTTTCATCGCACAATTGCTGGGGGTGCTAAGGAAGCTGTGTGCTGGCTTTTGCATCGCCTGCACGTGATGGCACCATGCCGGAAGTTGTTAGCGTTTTTCAGCGCAGTGGCGTCATTTATTGCTGCTGGCGCCTACCGGATCTCTTTGTTTAGCTTTGCACAAGCTTGATGGATTTCTCGTCGCAAGCTGGTGCAGCACATGCCTGTTGGCATCAGTGCTGCCCTCATGTGCATGCGCTGTGCAGCACATGCCTGTTGGCATCAGTGCTGCCAACAGCAGTGCAAGGCATGCCTGTTGGCATCAGTGCTGGCATGCAGTACTGCAGGGCTCAGGCCCGCCGGGTGCTGGCTGTGGTGGCACCAGCTTGTTTCCTTGGTTCATGTTGCACGTATGCGCGACGGTATCTGCCAGCACTACCATTTTTTCCTTGGAAATTGCAGTGCACCTGTTGGCACCAGCTGGTGGTACTACAGATGTTTTCACCAAGGCTCCAGTGTTGGGTTGGTGCTGAGGCTGTTAACAAGGATAACACCAGCACAGCACCTCAGAGGTTTATTATTTTGTGTTTGGGTGCTGATGGCCTGACCACTGGCTGGCCACTCGGAGAATTTGCAGGCAACAGTCAGGCGGCCGCGTGAGAGTCTCACAGTGGTTGCTTGATGTGCAGACACGTTGGAGCTGTCTTGCTGATCGACACTCAGGCTTGCGAGGCCAGCATGTCAGCTGAAAGCTGCATAATGCATTGCTGCTGTTGTTTGCTGGTGAGGTGACATGCATCCAAGGTTTGCATGTTGGCTAGACACCCAATGTGGGTCGGGGTGTGCGTGGTGGAACCAACACGAACAATTTGAGCCTGTTGCTGATCATCAACGGCTGCATCAAGTCTGTAAGCCCAGCAGACAAGTAGCTTGCTTGAAGCCAAGAGTTGAAGCCATAACATAGAGTTGAAGCCATAACATGTGGCGTATTACTGTTCACTGCTCCAATGTATAGGGACCTATACATGGCAAGGCACTGGTTACCATCAAGGGGCGTGAGGGGCTGCTAAGCTATAGCACTAGCTAGTGCCCAGAAAAAGATTCTATCTGTGCCCAAACTCTTAACCACGACCGCTGATACCAGCATGCACAGCAATACAACGATCACTTTATTACCGCATAGTACTTTGATAGAACTGGACAAGCCACTGGCTCCGCATGCACAGCAGGGCTACCAGCCGCCAAGCAAGCATCCACACCCACACCAAAGCTGCATGCTGTGCGCTCGGCGCGTCACCTACTTACTTCATTACAAACGCGATCCAACCACAAGTCATGCAACCAAGGGATCCTAATAGGCACCATTATCAGCCCCATGCAACATACATAGATACGCTGAGATGCCAGCAATCCAACAATATCAGCTTCCTCACCACTCATACATACTTCACCAATGCGGCCTGACCAGGAAACAGCAGCCTCACCCTTTGCCCCCATGCATAAAATCATCCCAGCACTTGATGGCACTGCGGCACAAGCACGCAGTCCACCGTTATGAAAGCATGCATTCCTCAGTGCATTGCGGCACTGCAAGCGGGAGCAGAGATACACACGGCGTACTTAAAGCAGCTGAGAGCCCTGCAGCTGCTGCATATAAAACACGGCTGCACGGCAAGTGCGCAGACTTGGATTGTGTATATGATTAGCCGTTGCATGCAGTGTATATAATCTTCCGTGCTGACCATGCCCCACCCATGCAGCAGCATGCAGGCAGTAACAGAAACCCCCTTCCAATGAAACACCTCGTTAGCACCACAGCCGGCCGAACGCTGGTCAGCAAGCGGCCAGCTCACAAGAAGCAGTAAGCACAGCAGTTATACTGCCGCGCACCTGCTGCACAGAATGTCACGCCGCCACACACCACAGCGTCACACAAAACTGCACAAGGCTGCATACTACCGTTTCAAAGTTCGGCACAAGGTGTGCACCACAGCATGCCACAGTAGGGCACATGGCTGCACACAACAGCATCATGTTTTGGCAGAAGATTGTGCACCACGGCATGCCACAGCAGAGCATACGGTTGCACACATCAGCCCTGCGTCAACAGGGGTGGCTGCGCACAGCACGGTAACATTGCACGTGCCGTGAGTGCTGATGCAGGCGAAGGCTTCCTCACATATCAGATGCATGGATAGATATGCAAGCGGCATCAACTCTAGCATGCAGAATCAACCAAAGCGCCACCAAAACAGCCCACAAACCCTCCTGTGCATGAAGGCTTCCTCACGCACCAGATGCATGGATAGATAAGTAAGCAAAGTCAGCAAAGCGCACACAAGCTGCATCCCACCAGGACAGCATACAATCAATCCCTCCTATGCATGCATGAAGTGCCCTTTCATCTCACAGTGCATGCTCAGGGAAAGGCCTGCGCAGCACAACCAGGACCAACTGCACAATGCAGGCAGGTACCACACATATACGCAGCACAAGCTGCAGCGCACAGATGCCAGAGCGTATAGCCGGGGCATGCGTTTGGGGCTGCGATTCCAGCCCGGATCAAACAACGAAATGAAGCAAGTTGAGCACACATGTGGCATACGTGCTGACCTTCTGCAGTACTGCTGCTGCCTGACGGCCAGCTTGCAGGAGTGACTGCTGCTTGCTGCGCATCGCAATGCACGACAAGCAGCAAGCAGTTGTGGTGGCCCAAACAACAGCAGCTGCAGCAGAGGGTGGGTTCCCCCTCACAAACACCTGCTGCACTCAGCTGCATGACAAACCCAGCACTTGTCATAACAACAACACCGTCATGTTGTTACACTGTAACATGTTACACCAGCATGTTAAACAGCCCGTGGTCGTCCTGGTCCTGCTCCCCACCCCCCAGCCCCAAGTCATGCAGCAGACCACTGCCTGGCAGCGGCCTCATGCCCACATCACCAGCACTAACCGCAGGCACAGGCGCTGGCACTGCTGCTGCTGCTGCTGGAGGCTCAGCATTCCCTGCTACTGCTGCTGCTGACCCTGCGGCTTGCGCACCAGCTGCAGCGCCGTTGCCGTTGCTGCCGCCTGCTCCTGTTGGCGTCAGTGCCTCCTGCTTCAGCTCCCCTGTACCTGGCCCAAGCGGTGACACTTGAGGCAGCAGCTGCTGCAGCCTTGCAGGGTGCTCCGGCAGCAGCAGTGGGGGGTGCCTAGCCGCAGGGGCACTGATGGTGCGGAACAAGGGGTTGCTGCCAGGGCCGGGCAGCAGCGCTGCACTTGACACCTGCCGCTGCTGCTGCTGCTGCTGCATTGGGCCAGTATGCATGGCAGGATCGCTGGCGCCGCTGCGGAATGGCGGATGTAAAGCTCCTAAGGATTGCTGCTGCTGCTGCTGAAGTTGCGGCATAAACTCCTGCTGCTGCTGCTGCTGCTGCTGCTGGCCAAAGTGTGGGAAGGTCGCGGGTGACTGCTGCTGCGGTGGCTGCAGCAGCTGCAGCCAGCTTCCTGGCAGGCTGACACGATCAGACATGCTGCGCTGCAGCTGCTGCTGCTGCTGGTGGTGGTGGTGTGACTGGATGCTGGGGGTCTGCTGCATTGACAGTTGCTGCTGCTGCCACTGCTGCTGCTGCTCCTGCAAGGCTGTAGTGATTGGTGTGGTAGGTGAAGCTTGGTGGTGGTAGTGCTGCTGCTGCTGCTGCTGCCCTGCAGCAGTGCTGCTTCCTCCGCCTGCCATAGAGAGTGAGCTGCCAAACAACATGCTGCCGGTAGCAGCAGCAGCAGCAGTCGCAGGTGCGCCTCCTAGCTGCTGCTGCTGCTGCTGCTGCTGCTGCTGCTGCTGCTGGAACAGAGGCGGCCGCTGCTGGTCAGCAGCAGCAGCAGCGGCAGCGGCGCCGCCCATGCCTCCAGGCCCCGCCAGTGCAGCTATCATAACGTCAAAGCTGTCGCTGCTCATGCTGGGGCGCTGCTGCTGCTGCTGCTGCTGCTGCTGCTGCGCCCAGTGCTGCTGCTGCATGTATTGAAGCTGGGCAGCAGGGGCTGTGTGGGTGCGGAACAGACCAGGAGGATGCATGCCAGCAGCAGCAGCAGCAGTGTCTGGCACGTAGGGATGCTCAGGTGCAAACTGCCTCTGCTGCCTCAACATCTGCTGCTGCTGCTGCTGCTGCTGCTGCTGCTGCTGTGCCGCATCTATTTCCAGCAGTACACTTTCAGCTCCTTTCTGTACCGCCTCCAGCGCATCTATGACCATGTTGCGGGTTGTTACACCCACAACATACGCTCTGCTGCCAAACCCTCCAACGCCCATGCCAGCTAGCTGCTGCTGCTGCTGCAGCTGCTGCTGGTTGAACAGTGAGGATGGAGGCTGCTGGAACAAGGGTGGCATGGCATGCTGCTGCGAGGAAGTTGTGGAGGGCATGTTAGGACTGTGAAAAGGATACTGCCCTGCTGCTGCTGCTGCTGCTGCCGCTGCTGCACCCGCCAGCTGCTGCTGCTGTGCCTGCTCTGCTGCCGCATTAGCTGCTGCTGCAGCAGCTGCCGCCTTTGTTGCCGCATCGCCAGAGCCTGCAGCAGCAGCCAGACCTAGGCCGCTGCCGCTGCTGTGAGCGCTGGTGCCGCTGCTCAGCCGCGGCCTCTTAGATGCAGGACTAGCTCCTTCTAAGATATCTCCACCACCACCAGCAGCAGCAGCGGCAGCAGCAGCAGCAGCAGCGCCTGAGGCTGCTGGGGGCAGTCCGCCGTTGCCTGGGGTTCTATTTCCAGGCCCTGATGTAACAGTGTCTGGTGACGGCTGCTGCTTGCTGCTGTCCTGCTGGCCAGACCCAGGCCCAGCAGCAGCAGCAGCAGTAGCAGCAGCAGCAGATGTTGGCGGTATGCCACCGCCAGCAGCAGCAACAGCTGCAGCAGGGCCAGACTCAGGCCATGGCAGCGCAAACTGCAACTGCTGCTGTTGCTGCTGCTGCTGCTGCCGCAGAGGCGAGGATGCAGCTGCCAGCACAGCAGCTGCAGCAGCAGAGGCGCCAGGCTGCAGCGGCAGCTGGAATGCTGGCGGCTGCATGTGCAGATGCAGGTGGGGCTGCAGCTGCTGCTGCTGCTGCTGCATGCTGTGCTGCTGCAACCCAGGCTGCGCTGCAGCATCAAAGAAAGCTCCCAACGCCCCTCCAGCACCTGCTGCTGCTGCTGCTGCTGCTGCGCTGGGTAACATGCCACCTGCAGCAGCAGCAGCAGCACTGTAGCCACCCAGGGCGCCGAGCTGCTGCAGCTGGGCGCTGGACAAGGCTGCTGTTGCTGCTGCTGCTGCTGCCGCGCCGCTGGCTGGGTTGAGCCTCTTGCTGACAATGTCTGCTGCTGCGCGCGCTGTGGCTGCCACAAGGTCTGGGTGAGCCTCCTGCGCGGGTGTGACAAGTAACAGTAACAACAACCGATATATGGCCAAGTAGCGTTGCTCACAGTGAGCTGAGGAAGCGCTGTGGATACACGCAGGAGCAGCCGCAAAGTAATGCACATGTAATGAGTGGCTCAAGCTCCTTATCCAGGCCAACACACAAGACACCCACACGGCGCCGCAGACATTCCTGCACAGCAACAACCCCACGTCACCACATTCAGACCCACAGCAGTGCACCTGCAGCGCCTCCAGCACCTTGACCAGCGCCTTTGTTGGATCCACGTCGCTGCGCAGGATTCAGACATACCAACGCACAATTAAAACAGCCAGACATCACAGCCCTCGCCTCACGTGGCAACTCCCAATATGCCTGCCGGCACATCATCACACTGCACCGTGAGCGCTTCCAGCAGTTTGACCAGCGCCCCCTACACACAAAGTACAACCACACAAGCACTAGAAACCACGAGAAAACCACAACCCACAAAACCGCTATAAATTACCCACCTGCAGCGCCTCCAGCACCTTGACCAGCGCCTCAGATGCCTCCACGCCGCTGCGCAGGTGGCCCACATAGATGTTCAGCGGCGTCTGGCGGCGCAGCGGGAACTGCACGGCCCAGGAAAGGCAGGTTGACAGCAGGCAGCATGACAAAATCAGCGACGCTTGCTGGTTATAGCATTGTGGCTGCCACAGTAGTTACACAGATACTTGCGGCAAACTATGCAGCAGCGCCAGCGCACACCACGCAGCATGGTGAACATCAAAGCAGCTGCCTTGCAGCTCACCTTGGCGCGCATGGCTGCGTTCTTGACCGCAGGCTGTTGTGTGCCTGAAGTACTAACATCAATGCAAGCATTCAGCACTGCTCACCTTGGCGCGCATGGCTGCATTCCAGTGGTTCTTCACAGCGTTCTCAGTGCGTCCCTCCAGCTTGCGCGTGATGCGCGCTGCATAAACATCGCACGACAACATTGGGTAAGTGACAGGCAAGACGGCAGCAGGCAGGCTGATGATTGAAGGGGTAAGCAGCGGGGCTTTCACATGACAGCTGCGCCAAATCAACCGCATGCTGCAATGCACAGCCTACCCAACAGTTGACCTAACAAGCATGGGACAATCAAACGGATAGTCAGCTGCAATTGGTTGCACTGCAGCGCTGCTGCTGCTGCTGCTGTCACTCCACAGCGGTATCGACACAGCGGAGCTGTCACCCACCCCAGTGGCTGCCCAGGATGGAGTGCCACTTGCACAGCAGCAGCTCCTCAGCAACGTCCCAGGAGCCCTTACGGGTGTCAGGGCTGCAGCAGCAGCAGCAGCGGCGGCGGCAGCAGCAGCAGCACAGCTCAAGATCCCTGCTTTGGGACAAGACACAGGCAGCAGCACAACAGCAGTACAAACATGCACAGGCCAAGCAGGAGACCAGCAACACATGCTGTGCAGTGCCGTACTTTCAAACCACCCTGGGCTTGGTGTGCGGTGCTGTGGTGAACACAAAGCTCGAATGCTGCCGCTGTGGCTGCAGTGAGCTCTGCACAGTGCTGCTGCTGCTGCTGCTGCTGCTGCTGCTGCTGCTGCTGCTGCCGCCACTCACTCCTGGTGGTTGACGAAGCGCTCCCTGCACTGCTTGCCGGTGCGGCCCGGGATGTGCTTCGCGATCTCACTCCAGCGCCGCGTGTTGCCGTGCTGCTCCACCACCTGAAAATAGCGCAGAGCATAGGCGAGATTGGGAAAAGTCAGTGTCAGCAGCAAAGGTAAAGGCAAAAGCAAACAAGGATCAGAGGCAATGGATCTCACTCCAGTGCCGCGTGTTGCCGTGCTCCGCCACCACCTGCAGGGGCAGTTGCATCAGGCACAAAGATTGAAGGCGGTGGATGTGAGAACTTCAGCCAAATGAAGTCACTCCAGCGCCGCGTGTTGCCGGTCTGCGCCACCACCTGCAGGTGGCAAAGGAGGATAGAAGGCGGCACACACGGTCAGATAGCAGCAAATGCACCGTGCGCTGTGCACTCTGCACTTCTGCTGCAACCACTACGCTGTGCTTAGCACATCGGCCATGCATGCAGCACGGCCCCATGTTGATGTGCCACTGTTGCTGCGCCACTGCAACTCTGTCACATGGAGACTCAGGTGGCACAGCAGCAGCAGCCAACAACCCGTGCGAATATATGCCATTACCACTATGCACTGCATCAGGCCCCACCTGCAGCAGCAGGGTGTGCTCCTCCTGTGTCCAGCGCTGCGCTGTCTTGATGCCCGCAGGCGTGCTGTGGCTGCTGCGCCGGCCGGCACCAGCGGCTGCTGCTGCTGCGGCTGCTGCAGCAGACCCGCCTGCCTCACCCTGCACAACAGCAGGTGTGTGAGGCAGCACAGCAGGCGCAATGCGGTTATTCCACGACTGCACTTCACAGCACAGCGCAGCACATCACAGCACTGCAGTGTCTGCAACATCGCTAGCTGCAAAGGCACAGTGCCTGTGCACATGGTGACACCCACGACAGCTGTCAGGAAACACACTTGCTGCCCGGCTTGCATGCTTCCAAATGCAGTCTGTCTCTCTGCCGCCACGTCGAAATCTAGCTGGGTGGCTGATCCCGCCCTCAACTGCTGCTGCAGCTGCTGCTGCTGTGAAGTTTTCCGCCTCACCCTGTGCCTGCTGCTGAAGGAGTGGTCAGCGCTGCTGCAGCTCTCATCGATGTCATCGTTATTGTCCTCCATCCAATCCTCGTCATCACCGTCTGCAGCTGCGCCGTAGCGCCGCCGCGCTGCGCGCTGCTGCTGTCGCACGCTCCTGCGCTGCTCGCCGCCGCGCTCACTCATCAGATGCTGCTGCTGGTGATGGTGATGGTGCCTGTGGTGGTGCAGAGGAGGCAGGGCATGCTGGGACTGATAGTGCGGGCCTGCTGCTGCTGCTGCTGGCCAGCCGTTGAGCTGCAGATGCTGCTGCTGGTGAGAGTGAGAGTGAGAGTGAGGCTGGTATGCAGGTGCTGTTGAGTACTGCAGATGCCGCTGCTGCAGCTGCTGCTGCTGCTGCTGGGTGTGGTATGGCAGCCCAGGGGAGGGAGTAGAGAAAGGCGGTGCTGCGCTGTAGGCTTGCGGTTGCTGATAGCTTGCTGTCGCTGCGGCTGTTTGAAGTTGGTAGGAGTGGTGTGCGTGGTACTGCGGCTGCTGCTGTGGGCTGGGTGCACGGGGGTGCCAGAGCTCACTGCGCGAGTGGTCCAGCTACAGCAGCAGCAGCAGCAGCAGCAGCAGCAGCAGCAGCAGCAGCAGCAGAGCTGACAAGGGGGAGGCGCAGCAAAATTGAAGCACATTCACAGCAGAGTTGACTGATGAGCTGCTGCCCCATCACAATGCAAGAGCGTAAACGCATGTGATGAGCTGGCTTGCTGTGATCCAAGCTGACACCAGTTGAGGCAAAGGTCGCTGCTGCACTTGCATGGCAGCTCCATATACTGCCGTGAAGTAGCAGCTGCGGTATTGTTAGCAGCTGCCGACGTATACATAGCAGCCTGGTGCGCACCTGTTGTTGCTGCCAGGGTGCTGCTGCTAGAGGGTGCAGGGGCGGCAACATCTATCATCAGCATCAGCAAGTCCTCGCCACAGCAAGCCATCAGCCTATCACTGCATCCATCACGCCAGATAAAAGATGGCTATTGCATAGGGTAGCGACAGGCTGTAGGCAATGTTTGGGTTGGCTGCTGCTGTGATGAGCTGGTACCGCTTCAGTTGTGGAGGTTTGGCTTGGTGCAGTACCTACTGCTGCTGCTGCTGCCGCCCCAGTGTACTGCACGAGTTTAAACTGCTCCTCAGATGAAATGTGTGCCCGACCACGAACAAGTTCAGAAGCACTGGAGAGGCCTGTTGTACGTGCTGCACTGCGCGCGCAATCATTGTGGGCAAGCGGCCCTACGAAGAAAGCCTTCACCACATCTCAACATTAGCATAGCATTCAAGGTTTAGTTCTCCTTGGCGCTGATAATCAGCCCGCCAAGGACATGAACAAGGTTTCGAGATGCAGGCCAACGCATGCACTAGACGTGCAAAAGCATTTGAGTAAACGAATTCAACAAATGAGTGAGGTGCCTGTCCCGATCGTCAGAGATGGGACGGGCAAGGCTGGTGAGTTAGACTAACAAGTGTTACACGACCTTTCAAACGAACGAGCACCTGTGGCAATCAGCGCAAGACCAACATGTCCATGCTTTCCTTCCCTATTTGAAAACCAAATGTAGTGACTGCTTCAGCTGCACCTGGCACTTCACCCGCAACTGCACCGCTGTAGTCGCCTTGCCAGCGCGATCCGTCCCGCAATCACATCAAAAGCACATTTTTGATTACCGTAGTTGTTTTGCAGTAGGCCAAACCTGATACAGCTCAACGCCCAGCTTGATTGTTTGCTGCGTAACTGCATCTGAAGGGAGCCCAGCACTGCTTCTGCTGCTTTATATCATACATAAGTAAGCAGCAGAGAAGCCTAGGGGAAAGGAAGCTGCATCACGTTCAATAGACAGCTGCGGCTGCCTCGGGCAGGCGCAAATGTCAGGCGCTGCAGCAGCACCCAGCAGTGCTGCTGATGGCAGCGCAGACAAGGACCATGGCGTCTGTTTTGGCGAGTACAATCAATTCATGGTGAGCTGTGGATGCCATCCTGCCATCTCATGGCTTGTTCAACCTCCAGCAGTGGCAGATAGTGCATCCATCCGGCATGCTGTGCACTTGCCAAGGCTTTCTGTGGTTCATGCCTGGTTCATGCATACTTTACCCTGGTTTAAGCCAGGCGCGCAAGTGACAGTCGCTTTGAGTCCTGCAGCAGGGTGATGGTGCTTTTGACAGCCGCTGCCCCTTAGCCGTGACTGTGGTGACATGAATAGTTGAGGGTGTTGCAGCAAGAGATGTTTTTGTGCTGTGTTGAGCGCGCAATGGGTGTTCACCATACCTATTAGTCCACCCGCATATTTTAGAAAGCCTGCTTGCTTGACGTCTCCCATGCTTCATGCCTGCAGGTGTGCGGCAGCTTGTTTGAGTGCCCAGCAAAGTATGCACCCATAAAGCCGATTGGCAAAGGCGCATATGGCGTGGTGTGGTGAGTCGCAAATCTGCGAGTGCTTCTGATGCAACTGAAGCGCAGCACACTGCTGCTGTTATCAGGGCAGCAGCTGCAGCTCCTGCAGCATGTGCAGCAGCAGTTGTGTCAGCTTGCATTTTGGGACTTTGCATACCTAATGTGCAGCACTAGCTATCACATGTCACGGTGCTGTAATGACATGAGCAAGGGCAGGGTCTCTGATTGTGTATGCTCTGAAGAGCACATTTGTTGATGCTGCTGCAGTTCTGCACGCAACCTAGAGACCAATGAGAAGATCGCCATCAAGAAGATTGCAGGCTGCTTCGAGAACGCAGTAGATGCCAAGCGCATCCTCAGGTGCGCAGCAGCAGCGTTGTTGAACGCCTGGTCTTCAGCGGTGCGCTGCAGCTGTGGCGGCAGAGATGGCTGACACGCTACCAAAGCCTTTGGGACCAGCTGGACACAGTGAGCAGCACTGCCGCTGCTTCACTGCGGCAGTGCAGATTAAGTGTTTAAAGTATGCACCCGCAGCAGCCGCACTCACAGCAGCAGCAGTCAGTCAGGCTCAGCAGGGATGGGAGCATATGCAGCAGATGTCAGCGCAAGCATGCAAGGTTGTTCACTTCCTCAGTGTCATCATCGCCAGCTCGACCCCAACCACACGTGTATGCTGCGTTGCACCCAGATCTTCTACTTTTCGTGCCTGCCGTCTTGCCATCACCCCCTGCGCTCAACAAGATCAGGAGTTTGCCCACATTAGCCCCTGCGCATCAAGGGTGACGCTGCTGTCGCACCTGCGCCACGAGAACATAATTCCATCTCTCTGCTCGGCTGCTCAACCATACGCCTGGTGTCATCCCCCTGCTGCTGCTGCTGCTGCTGCTACTGCAGGGATGTTGCGCTGCTGTCACACCTGCGCATTGAAAATGTGATTTTGATCCCAACTTTGCTGCTCGACCATACGCCTGGCACCATTATGCTGCTGCTGCTGCTGCTGCTGCAGGGCGGTTGCGCTGTTGTCACATGTTGGCAATGAGAATGTGGTTTTGATCCCACCTTCGTTGCTCGACCATACGCCTGGCACCATTATCCTGCCGCTGCTGCTGCAGGGAGGTTGCGCTGCTGTCGCACCTGCGACATGAGAACGTGATTGCGCTGCGCGACATCGTGCCGCCGCCTGCTGCTGCCCTGGGGGCCTTCCGTGACACGTACCTGGTGTACGAGCTCATGGACACAGACCTGCACCAGATCATCCGCAGCCCGCAGCAGCTGTCGCCAGATCACATCAGCTACTTCATCTACCAGGTGCGTGGAGGTTGGGGGGTGTTGTCAGTGTAGCTGAAAGCTGCCTTATAGCGCTGCTGTGCGTCCGCACCAAGATGCTGCGTGTGTGTTTGTCACTGGGACCGCAGGCATTTGTTAGTGGGACTGGGCGTGGGGTGTGTGGATGTGGGGTACAAGTTCATGGACACAGACCTGCACCAGATCATCAGATCGCCACAGCAGCTGTCGCCAGACCATATCAGCTACTTCATTTGCCATGTGCGTTTGAAGTTGAAGGGGCAGGGGTTGGTTGCCAGTCTTGCTGAGAGCTGCATTACAGCGCTGCTGTGCGTCCACACCAAGATGCTGTGAATGTGTGTGTTTGTCACTGGGACCGCAGGCATTTGTTAGTGGGGTTGGGCGTGGGGTGTGTGAATGTGGTGTACGAGCTCATAGACACAGACCTGCACCAGATCACCCGCAGCCAGCAGCAGCTCAGCCCAGACCACATCAGCTACTTCATCTACCAGGTGCGTGGAGGTTGCAGGGGGCTGGGGTTGGTTGTCAGTCTAGCTGAGAGCTGCCTTAGAGCGCTGCTGTTGGTCCGCATCAGGATGCCGCATGTGCAGTTCGTCAACCAGTGGAAGCAAATGCCTCTGTGTGTGGGCTTGGGGTTGGTGTGTGAAAGTGGTGTACGAGCTCATGGACACAGACCTGCACCAGATCATCCGCAGACCGCGGCAGCTTAGTCCAGACCAAATCAGCTACTTCATCTACCAGGTGCGTGTATGTCGGGGTTGCGGAAGCTGAGGGGTCGGGCTGCAGGCGTGCTTGCAATCAATAGAAGCTGCATGCCGCGGCACTGTAGGAGCTGCTGTGTGTGTCAGATCGTTGGTGCCTTGCGCGCCGCTTCGCAGGCAAGGTCCTCCCTGTGTGTGTACATTTGAGTATCCGTTTGGCTGCCATGCGCATATGCCAATCGCGCATGGATATGATCACATGAGTGCGGCAAGGATTATGCTGAGGCTGCACACTCAACAGGTCACAGCCTGCCACCAGCCCTGTCAGGCTTGCGCTCGCCCACATCCCCAATGGCTGTTCAGAGAGAGAGTAGCAGTTAGCTGTGGGGCAGAGCACACAACAGCAAGGAGGCAGGGACCTGACCGCACAGCACTAAACCTGCCTGGCGCAATGCTGCAGGTGCTGCGGGGCCTGAAGTACGTGCACAGCGCCAACGTGCTGCACAGGGACCTCAAGCCCAGCAACCTGCTGGTCAATGCAAACTGTGACCTCAAGATCTGCGATTTTGGCCTGGCACGCACAGGGTGAGCACGTGCCATATGTATTTTTTGATCCCTGCAGAACCAGTGCTGGCAGCCATGGTCAATGCAGCCTCAGCAGAGCACTTCTGCAGGCATGTGAATTTGCTGCCTGCCGTCCGTATTGTGTCGTGTACACGTCATTCTAGAGCCGCAAAGCATAAGGCACCCTTGTGCTGTGCACTGGCTGCGTAGTCAGTAGTGCTGCTGCTAAATCTTACTGGTCTAGGGATCTGTTTGCTGCTGTCCACACTCATGCTGCTGCCCATGCCACAGGAACATTGATGAGCAGGCAGCAATGACCGAGTATGTTGTAACACGCTGGTACCGCGCACCTGAGCTGCTGCTGTCGTGCAACGACTACACTGCAGCCATTGACGTGTGGTGAGTGGAGTCAACTTGGCATGCAGCAAGCGGGATGCGCACCATGTGTGGCAACTACTTGCTGGCGTGTGCTGCCGGTGCAGCTGCTGCATGCGTGCGTGCTCGGCTTGCGCAGTTGTGCCTGCAGCAGTGCCTGGCATAGCTCTGCAGGCAGAAGCCACTCAGCACTAGCAACACTGAACAACTCAAGCTGCTGGAGAGTGCCTTCATCCTCGTGTTGAAACTGCTTTCGTTCCCCCGCAGGTCTGTGGCGTGCATCATGGCTGAGCTGCTGGGGCGCAAGCCGCTCTTTCCTGGCAAGGACTACGTGCAGCAGCTGGACCTCATCACCAAAGTGCGCGTTGTGTAAATACAGTAACTTCTGGCGATGTTGCAACAAACATCAGCTGACGACGCAGCTGCCGCTTCAGCTTGGGTCGAGCTAGCAATGATTTTCACGCTTCCGCCAGAGCAGGCCAGATGGCTGGAGTGCTTCTGCGTGTGCAGCTGATGCCGCTTGCGCTTGTTCACAGCACAACAGCACCCAGCTGTGCATATTGGCACGGGCGGCAATTGCAGGTGCTATCGCTGGGTGGCTTGGCCCGTGAGATAGCTGTAATTGACGTCATTGTTGCACATACCTGTATGCATCACTGTCCAGCTGAAATTTTGGAGTTCAGCGGTAACAGCTTCTGCTGTTTTGCTGCATGAACTGCAGGTGATCGGTTCGCCCAGCGAGGAGGACATTGCCTTTGTGAGCAGCGACAAGGCGCGCCGCTACCTGCGCTCGCTGCCGCCCTGCCCACGTGCAGACTTCAGGAAGCTGTACCCGCACGCAGACGAGCAGGTGGAGCGCAGCATTGCATATGCAGCAGCACAACATGCTGTGGATAGCGCACTTGCTATGACTGGGATTGTTAGCATGATGCTGATGTCGCAGCTGGAGACGGCAGGTACAGACTGTGCTGTGCACTGCATTATGTGTGTGCCCGCAGGCGCTGGGGTTGCTGTCGCGCATGCTGGTTCCACTGCACTGTTTCTGCTGCACTGCATGTACTTTGCTGTGCCCACTGCATCATATACATTTGCAAGCGCTGGACCTGCTGTCGCGCATGCTGGTGTGCCTCCACCCATCCCCATGCAAGCCCTTGCTGAATGCATCCAAGCGCAGCTTGAGCTGTTGACATATTGGTTACAGCTGCATGTGCTGTGTCTTGGAGGCTTGCACTTGCAGGCGCTGGACCTGCTGTCGCGCATGCTGGTCTTCCCCCACCCACTCACATGCAAGCTCTGCCGTCTGCATCCACACTTTCCTGTAGTACCTGTGCAACTTGTGTTGCACCTGCGGGCGCTAGACCTGCTGTCGCGCATGCCTTTCTTCCTCACCCATTCACATGCAAGCCCTGCAGCATGCACTCGGTTTATTGCACTGCCCGCTGGCGCTGGACCTGCAGTGAACAGCGTCAAACATGATGCACACTTCGGAAGGCCAAATCTCTCATGTTGATCCCATAAACTGCAATTTGGTGCAACCTGTGTGTATGTGCAGGCGCTGGACCTGCTGTCGCGCATGCTGGTGTTCCACCCCGCGCAGCGCATCAGCGTAGAGGAGGCGCTGGCGCACCCCTGGCTGGCTGCGCTGCACGATGACAGCGACGAGCCAGTGGCTGAGCAGCCCTTTGCGTTTGACGTGCCGGGGCAGCTGCGGCCGGATGACGCAGCGGAGCTGATGTGGAAGGAGGTGCTGCGCTTCCACCCAGAGCTGGCGGGTGCAAGAGCAGCAGCAGCAGCAAAGGGGGCAAGCTAGCTGGCAGTTGCAGTGGGAGCAGCGGCTATGGCGGCAGGGAAATACAGTCTCGAGCTTGTAGAGCTGCAAGCAGTTGTGGCGGCAGTGCAGTGCTGCCTATGTTGTACTGCAGGCAAGGGCAGCCGCGTGAAAAGGCAGCAGCACGTGAGAGGGACCTGCAGCAGGGCGTGTTGTGCTTCTATGCAGCAGCAGACCTAGATGAGGCCTTGAGTGCAGTATGTGAGGCTGCGGCGTTTAGGCTGGCGCACCCCTGGCTGGCTGCGCTGCACGATGACAGCGACGAGCCAGTGGCGGAGCAGCCCTTTGCATTCGACGTGCCGGGGCAGCTGCGGCCGGATGACGCAGCGGAGCTGATGTGGAAGGAGGTGCTGCGCTTCCACCCAGAGCTAGCGGGTGCGAGAGCAGCAGCAGCAGCAGCAGCAGCAGCAGCAGCTAAGGGTGCAAGCCAGCTGGGGGGTGCACTGAAGGGTTTCTGCGTTTGGGTACTCAACGCCCACGCATGGGCTCCATGCAAGGCTTGCATGCAAATTTTCCCAAGTGGTGCTGTGCTCCATGCAAGGCCTGCATGCAAAAATTGCCAAGTGGTGCTTTGCTCCATGTAAGGCTTGCATGCAAATTTTGCCAGTGGTGCTTTGCTGTTTCGTCGCGCCAGCGCTGCAGTGGCTGCGGTTACGGCGCTTCACACTCGGCCTTTTGATCAGTCTTACGTCGGTGTTCATACCCAGTGTTCAGACTGTTGCATACTGACGCTAGTAGCTCAGGCCGTACAGTATTGCAGCGGGTGCTGCCAACGCGCATGGCAACTTGCCTGAGCAGCGCACACATGCTTGAGGGCGTTTTTGTTACCAAGGGGAGCGAGTTCCCACTGGCTGATCATACACAGCAAACATGCTTGAGGGCTTGCGATCCGCATGCAGACGGTGTCTGCGCCAGTGATGCGCCCACACGAAACCTTCATTGTTGAAACGCCTGGATATGTCATGTTAATGGTCGTTGCCTGCACATGTGCAGGCCTAGCTAGCGACTATAGTCGCTATACAGCGACTAGGCTGCTAAGCACCGCATGTGGTAATGACGACACCTTAATTACTACTGCGCCCCAGGGTTTACTGCAGACCTGATCGGCAGTGCTCGCAGCCACTGTACAGATTATGCATCAGTGCCATGCAAGGCATAAACACCATGTTCTGTTGTGCATGATGCACTGGTCATTGATGGATGAGACAGAAGCGGTGCTGCACTCGAGTACCAAGCGCTGCCAGCGCACCAGATGCACGGAAAGCAGTGCAGTCTCAAGGTGCTCACAAGACAACCTGAATTCCACCTGACTAGGGAGCTTACTCCCAAGGCAATTGCAAGGCTCCTTGCCAACTTCACGACCACCAGCTCACAGCAACCAATGGCACGCATCATGACGAACATGCACAGATACATGCACGGCGAGCACCGGCCACATCCAGAATCAGCCATCTGCACATTCGGCAGCCCAGCATGCTTTCTAGCGTGTTGGAAGCATCACACGGCAGGCACCAAGCATGCACCAACTTGCAGGAAACCGTCCACAGCCAGCACAAAGCAGCAAACGGCGGCTGTTGCTCAGTCAAAATGACACGAAGGACGCTTGTGGATGTGAAGCTGCCACACTGGCTGCCACCACAAGGCGAGGCCTGCATGTGTGCCGGACGATGCAACGCCCAGCATTGTCTGATGGCAAGTGGTTCGCAGCATCGCTTGGCCGAGATAAACTGCGGAAGGGCACCTGTGTAAAGGACACCCTGCAGCGCATCATTAGGCCAGTGAGGGAGTCTCGGGCTGTCCTCTGGCTTTGGCACTTAGCTTGGCAAGCTCTCCTCCTGCTCGGGCACTGCCTGCTGCGCCCGGCGCAAGAGAGCTGCACTGTGCGCTGCCCTCCCAAGCAGCTCAGGGATTGCGGTGTGTGGGGCTGCTGCGGCAGCTGGCTGGCATGTGTCCAAAAGGCAGCGGCGCCGCCACCTGTCAGAGGCCTGTGCCATTTGCAGCTGCTGGTGGGGGATGGCGCTGCATGGATTGTGATGCGAATGCTGAGCAGGAGCCACATCTGATACCTGCCCAGCTTCCGCGAGGGCCCCAGCCAGGGCCAGCAGCTTCTGGCAGGGGCTGGCGCTGCAGCCTAGCCAAGCATGGGATGCGGCGGCTTGTGACAACATTCAAACGCTATGGAACTCTTCAGCTGCCGCGAGGGCCCCATCCTGGGTCTGCCGCGGGCTGCCACAGCCTGCAGCAGCAACAAGCAAGCGAACGTGGAAGCAGTGTTGGCCATCATCAGCATTAGCAGCAGTGCCGTTGCAGCAGGCTGACAGCACAGCACAGAGGGCAATGCAGAACGACACTGTACACAGTCAGGCGTGCCAGCTTATGGCTGTATGCTGCACCCCGGATGCATCCAGCAAACTCAGTTATCTGAATAATGCCATATGATGGGCAGCGCCAAGCCACACAACATAGCTGCATGACGACCTGGTGTTGCTGCTGCGCAGGCTCACCAGTAGTTGGTGATGCCTGTGGCACTGCACTGGTCACACTTCTGGTGGCCGCGCCTGCCACACTGCGAGCAGCTGCTGACGCTGCGCGCCTCACCAGGCAGCGACAACCCCTGCGGTTACACATGAAATGTGCAACTGTTGATTTTTGGCTTCTCAGGTGTACCAGTGTCAGCATATGCACTTGCACTGCACAGGTCATGTATGAAGTCAGAAAACTGCGTGTTGCAGCTGCTGCTGTTGCCAGTAGTACATGACAGAAGCAAACCCAAGAGCGCGTGAACCCACCACGCGGCCCCGGCCTTGGCATGTTGTGCAGAGGATGTAGCCAGTGCCCAAGCATGTGTTGCAGCGCTTGGGTTGCTGCAAGTGACAGCAGAGAGACGGAGCAGCAGCTAGTCACAGGTGGCTGGGGATCAGTATCACCAGCAGCTAGTGTCTCAGGGTGATGGTCAAGGTAGCTGAAGCGGCATGCACAAGGTGATGCTGGATGACTTGCACATCATAAAGCTGGCTAAGGCATGTTCCACCTCATGCGAGTGTCAGTTCAAAAAGGGTTTACAAACCTATATGATAATCTTTCGAGTGCTCACCAGCTCTTCATACACAGCTTTGGCCAATGGTGGGCCCCCAAGGGCTGCTGCTGCAGCAAATGCCAGCGCCTCAGTCCCGTGCTCCTGGAGGGCACTAGGAGGCTTCAATTGGCGTTTGTTGATTCTAGTCAGCGCACCGAGCGGCAATGGGCGGGAGGTTGAGGTGCTGTTGCGTGACAGCAGAGCAGTGCCATGGCAGCAGCAGCACACAGATACCATACTGATGATTCCTCCAACTTTTAACGCCGTGCTGTTTTCCAACTGCGAAAATACAACGTATGATGAAAGCATGTACTCTTCTCTTGCATTGATCGCGTCGTGAAGTGGCAAGGGTTCTTTTGTTGTTTGTTTGTGTTTGCCGCGAGTTCTGCCCCTCGCGACTGCATCTCATGCACACCAAACTCATTGGGTTGTGTTGAGTAAGGAAGTAGTGCTTCGTATTGCAGCACCTCAACACACCAGGACAGCAGAGTCACACCCAACCACCTGCTGCAAGCATGGATTGGTTTGCCAGTGTCCGCAAACAGGCGCAGGAGGCTGTCAACACTGTTGTGAACAGCGAAGCAGCAGGACTTGCCCGACAGCTGGCTGCTCAAGCCACAGAACAGGCAACTGCTTTGGCCAAGGAGGCCAGAGTCAAGGCGCAGGTGCAGCAGATGCTAAGCAACAGGCCAGCCCACTTTTCATGTTGCAGTAATGTAATAAACAACACATGTGACCAGCAGCAAGCAGCTGGATGGTGGCGCTTCACAGCTCTGCGCAGCTCAGCAGTGCTGTGGGGTGATGTGTCTGAAACTGCACTGCAGGAAGTTGCCAAGGAAGCCATTGGAGAAGCAGAGAAAAGCCTCAAACACCTGCAGCAGGTAACAAGCAACATGACAGCGCTGCAAGTGTCAATTGATAAGTAGAGGGCGCTGCTGCCCCAGGCATATGATCAGGCCTAGACCACTGGGACAGCAGCTGCAGCACACACAGAGTATCATCCACCATACAGCAGTGATTGTGCATGCCGCTGGATACCATGTGCATAATCAATCAGTCAGAAGTTGAGCGCAGTAGCGTGCCCCTGAGCTCAAACAGCAGCCGCCACCTCACCCTGCGGCGCCTGCACACTTCCGTGTGTCCTGCAGGGCGGCAAGCAGCAGCCAGCAGCAGCATCAGCAGACCCCCTGCAGTATGGCATCACACCCGAGCTTGGCCAGTTTGTGCGCAGCCTGACATACAGCACATTCAGGTGCGAACACTGCAGCAGCGCGCCTGTGCAGCTCCATTGTGTCCCAGCGTTGCATGCAACAGCCCTGCAGGCTTGCATGCGCCTTTATCACATTCGCATGGCCTCCTTCTTCTGCGCCCTCTATTATTTTTGCACGCAATTACTCCCTGTTGTTGTTCGGCTCTTCAACTGCAGTATGTGTCATATACATAGTTTCTTCACCAACAGCAAGGTCCGCTCTGCGTTGCTACTGCTGCAGTGACTACCCGTTGGACTCGCTGGACATCCCTGCAGCGGCAGCAGACCAGAAACTCAGCAGCTGGCAGGAGACGCATGCGCGGCTGCTGCTGCAGCAGGTGCCACAGTTGCAGGACCTGCGCTTCGTGCTGTGCCCAAAGTGAGATTTAGTAGAGCCTTGAGGTTACGAGGGCTGCAGCGCAGCTGTGCATGAGCGTCTGGGGTGGGTGCCGGCTTGCTTGAAGATGGGGGATTAGCGCTGTGCTGCTGCGCTGATGCAAGCATGTGGTACTCAGCATGTCGGCAGCGCGGCAGCAGCAGCAGTAGCATCAACCATGGCAGGTGGCTGACTTTGGTGCCGCAGCTGCAGGACCTGCGCTTTATGCCGTGCCCAAAGGGAATGTCTTGAGTTGAGCCTGAGGTTACGAGGGCTGCAGCGCAGCTGTACATGAGCTTCTGAGAAGGTGCCGGGCTTGCTTGACGTTGTGCCTGGATGTGTGCTGCTGCAACAGAAGCAAGCATGCCTGTTGTGGTGTGTTGCATGTAGGCGGGGCGGCAGCAGCAGCAGCAGCGGCGGCCTATGGCTGGCGAGGGTGATGCTTCCGGCAGAGTGCAGAGCTATGAGGCAGACTGCCTGCAGCACTCATTACTGTCCTGCAAGACTCGTGTGCTTTGCAAGCCATAGCAGCAGTATGCCAAGCAGCTCTACGCCTGCGGGCGGGTGCACTGTGTTTGCGTCCCAGCATGCAACCTGCTCAAAGTTATGTCTTTTCCCTGTTGCTCTGCTGTGCCTGCAGGCGCATGGATGAGTATGTCTTCTGGACAATTTACTTCACCTTATGCAAGAGATACCTACCAGTACAAACACATGAGGAGCAGCTGGAGCAGCCTCAAGCACAGCAGCAGCAGCAGCAGCAGGAAGCACTAGCGCGCAGCAGTAGCAGCACAAACAGCAGCCAACAAGCAGGAGCTCCTGCAACAGCAGCAGCAGCAGGGGGCAGCAGTGTGCTGCCTCTGTCGTCATCAGCAGCCAACCTGCTGCATGAAACAGAGGTGAGTACTTCTGGTCTCATTGCTGCTGCTGCTGCTGCTGCTGCTGCTGCTGCTTGGGGCCATGTATGACAATCTGTTCAGCATGCATGCCTTCAAACCACCAAGGACATGCATGCAAGGTCGCTAATAGGCGTATGTTGCACCGCTGCCACGTGTCCCGCGCTGCTGCTGCTGCTGTTGCAGACACAGCAAGAAGCAGCCGCAGCAGCTGGAATTGACTCAGCCGCAGACCCAGCAGCAGCAGCAGCAGCAGGTGGCGGCAGTGCCGCTGCTGCTGGTGACCGTGTGTCATCCGAGGGTGGCTTGGATGAAGATGAGCTTGCTGCGCTGGCAGATGATCCTGAGCTGGACGCATACCTGCAGGTAAGCCTAATGCTGTGCTGCTTGATGCTCTTGGGTGCTGCTGTGTTGCTGACAGAGGTAGTTGATAGAACAGTGGATGAAGATGAGCTTGCTGCACTGGCAGATGACCCTGAGCTGGATGTGTACCTGCAGGTGGGAGGCTGCAGCTGCACTGCTTGGTGCCGCTGCTTTGGTTGAACAGCACATGTTTGCGCACAGCGTGGACAATCGCACAGCCGCAGCGGTGCATTGATGTGCCAGGTGTTCGGATTGATAGGGCCAGCCGTGTGAACGATGGTGGTCTGTATCCAAGGCGCAAGGTATGGCTGAGTTGTGCTGGGCGGGCACCTGCAATGGTAGTATATCTGGCGCGGCGGCGTTCTGGTCTGAGGTGTGCAAGCGGCGGCTAGATGAACCCTTGCAGCAGGGGCTTACTGCAGTGTATAGTTGTGGTATGTGGCGGTGCTGAGTTTGCCGCTGTGCATCATTCTGCTGCTGCTGCTGCAGGATGCGCTGCTGCAGGAGGCGCTGCAGCTGAAAGGTGATGCTGCTTTGAATGTCTGGGGTTTGTGGTTGTGCTGAGGGTACTGCTGCGCGTCATTCTGCTGCTGCTGCTGCTGCTGCTGCTGCTGCTGCTGCTGCAGGATGCGCTGCAGCTGGACGGTGATGCTGCTGCTGGCGGCAGCATGGGCGAGGCTGACGGCTCAGAGCTGGAAGATCTTGACGACTACATCAACAAGCTGGATGCAGGTGCGTCATCAAATTTTATGAAACTTGTGTCATTAACATTTTTCAAACATGTTACAGCAGCACCACAGTGAGGAGTGCATGTCTTGTGCAGGACAATGATGGTGGGGCTTCCCACCACCTGGGTTGTTGTTATAAGCTGGCATGCTTGCTGCTGCTGCTTCCCTCAAATGCATATGGCACCCTGTCATGCAGCATTGTGCTAGCAGTTGGCTGCAAAATACCTGACAGCCGTTTGTGCTGTGGTTGCCTGCAGAGGTCAGTGCCAAGTGATTCCGTCCAAACAACCTCACAGGACATGGCGCACTTGGCCAAACGCGGCAACACCAGCAGCAGCAGCAGCAGCAGCAGCAGCAGCAGCAGGTGCTGTGCTCTGAAGAAGGCATGCTGCGCAGCACCAAGTACTGAACACCGGCACCATGAGTTACTCATTGCAAGCCAAGCTCTGCAGCGCCGTATCAGTGCGGTTCTGGCCCCGCAATTGCTTATAACTCTGCCGTGGCAGCATCACAGCCAAGTGGTGTGGCTTGCTGGGTTAGTACCTGAGGCAGGTTCAATTCCTGTAGTATAGGTGCTTGCCAGTGCTTAGGACATCACAGCTGCCACTGTCGACCGGTGTAGCGGACGTAGTTATACAACTCCTGTGTTTTTTTGGGGTGATCCAAATGTAGCCCCATGTCCACTTGACCGTCACATGTGCGTTTCTGCAAGTCGTTACACCAAGCGCGCAGCACAGACGCCAGCACACATACAAATCAGTCCTGGAACCATGTACGTACTACAGAGGGACCATTCAACTCCACAGCAACTACCTGCAATTTGTATCGCTGCAATGGCACCATATGGTGCACATGCGTGAGCAGCAGCCACAGCGTTGCATTAAAGGCGGCTGTAAGGTTGGTTGCAATACGCAACACAATGCAAACAGCAACGCCGTCACTCAACAGCGTGCATCCGTCAAGTGCCACAACGCAATAAGAACTCAATTCTCAAGAGCACAACATCAACACAAGCAGTCTTTAAATTCAAGCCGCATTTGCTGCGGTGCCAGCGTCAGGAAACAACCCACTTGAGTTGAGAGGTACTGACGAGGCATTTAACTTTCATTGGTACAATGCATCACAATTAAGCAGCAGCATCTGGTGCGTGTTGCAGCACCTGCACGTGTCATCACGTGATGTGCCGCAAATACAGGAACAACATTGCCATTCACACCATACAGTACTACTAGTAGCTCCAAGACAAGAGATGCTCTCAAACAGCTTTATGTTAAGCAGCTGAACACGGCTGACATGACTACAATACCTGCAATGGCCAGACAAAAGACCCACGCAAGTCCTTGGAACCTTGGACCACCAGATCTCAATAGCAACACATCCGCATCAGCTTTGACCACCCTGCTGATGATGCAATTATCGTGCTCATCACCATGTCATGCTTGTAGGGTTTCACGTGCGCATGCGGCGGCCAGGGCCGCCTGCTTTTGAGCTGGTCATGTTGACTGTCACCGGAAACAGCCCGATGTCGCTTGCAGATGACAGGTGCTGCAAGGTAGCGCCCAGCTGCAGCTCAGCAACCTTGTTCCACAATTCAGCTAGCTTTGCATGCTTGGAAGCTGCAGTGAAGCCGCCGACGCGCACTGCCATGGCCCGCATCTGCTGCACGGCTTGTGTATGGTACACGAAGAGCGTGCTGCCACCCTTGTTGGGCAGCAGCAGCGGGTGCATGAAGTGGCAGGAGCCTGAGTCTGCACAGCAGCAGCAGCAGCAGCAGCAACATGTGATACTTCCGGCACAATGCGTGAAAAAAGAAGGTTGGCTACACCTGCCAAGCTTACCAGGCACGGCGTAACCAGTAGCAGCAGTGTCACTACGCGCTGGTGTCACCAGCAACGCAACTAGCAGCTGCAGTGTAGCTCAATGTTTGTTGAGGTGACAATGGTGACGGCCGTGCCAATCACCGCCCCACAGCCACCACAACGCAACCAGGGGCACCAGCTTTGCCAGCGCCTGGTGTCACGGGCAGTGTAACTAGCAGCTGCAGTGTAACTCACTGTTTGTCGAGGAGACGATGCTAATGGCTGTGCCGATCAGGGGTCCCACAGCCACCACATACTGCACCTTCCGGCGCTCAGGGCTGCCAAGAGGTGTGAACCACCAGTATCTGCAGCAGCAGCAGCGGCAGCAACAGCAGCAGCAGCAGCAGCAGCAGCAACAGCAGCAGCAGCAGCAGCAGCAGCAGCAGCATAGGGATGGAGGGATGAACTTAGTCATCCCCAGCAGGTCACCTGTCGAGCCACAGCAGTGACGCCATCGACTGCGCCCCACTGGGGTGGAAAACGGAGGGAGCACGCGGCATGATGTCTGAAACGTGAGAGAACTACAGAGTGCCACTGAGTGCGGGGCCTGTGTGTTGCTGCAGTGCTGCACGAGAAGCAGAGGCATCTGATCGCCAACTGTTCCTAGTGAAGTGCCACACTGCCGTAAGCAGCGTTGCCACCTGTCAGTGCAAGTCATGACACTGTTTCCATACCACACCTCTCTCTGTGCAGCCGTCAACACTTACTTGTAGAACAGAGTTAGGACTTCTGTCACCACCTCTGCTGCGTCAATGCAGTCCGCAGCAGGCACGCCCTCACAGTTCATGGTGTTGTTCCCACTCAACTTCACACTGTACTGGGGTGTGAATTCCGTTTTGAGCTGCAGCCTGATGTGGCCGCAACCCTGGAATGATGGCTTGACTAACTCATCCAGCCACATTGCTGCAGCAGTGCTGTTTGAGGGGGCACTGCAAACGATTTGCGCAGCAAAACAGAACCAGCAGCACCGACAGCAGAGCAGCGGAAGCGCACATCGGTCAAGCTCAAGCAGCAGCGTTGTGTGTGCAGGTGGTTGAATTGCACGGATAACGGAGGAAATGACTGTGTATCATCAGTCTTTCAACTACTGTCACCCTCACAGGCGGAGTGCAGCGGCTCGCTGGGTAATGCCGGAGGCCGGTTATAGTCTTGGGATGCAATGTTCTGCATTGTATTCCATTCCGGCTACTCACACATCAGGAAGCTTGGAGGGAGCAGGCTGCAGGCCCTTGTTCTTGAGGGCCACAAACAGCTGACGCAGGCGGCTGTCGTCTGTGTGGAAGTACAGCGGGCGACTTGGCCTGCGGAAGCAGCAGCAGCAACAGCAGCAGCACCATCACCAGCAGCAGAGCAGCATTAGGCGCTGCGCCAACAAACAAAGGCGGCTGCTGCATCCTGGCTGTTGCTAAAGACCCTTGTGTTGGTTGCACCCATACAGTACGAAGAAATGTTGAGGTGAGTGACTTCATCACTTTAGGCTACGCACTCGCCATAGCAAGGCAACAGCAGCAGCAGAGCCACAGCTCCTCATTCACGTAAACAACTGGAGTGTAAAAGCGAGGGGCACGTTGTCTGCAATGGCACTACAAACCCTATGATGCACAACTGCACCTAGCAAAGCATTCTAGCAAGGCATCAGCAGCAGCACACAACAGCCTGCTCACAGGCACAGCGGCACTTGTATGTTGCTGACACCCCACACCTGGCAACTCGCTCCATGAATGCATCAAACAGCTTCTTGATGTCTGCCTTGTTCACAGCCTTCTGCCCCAACTTAAACCAGGCCATGATGGCGGCAACAAGCTCTAGAGGCACACATAGCAGCAGCAGCAGCAGCAGCAGCAGCAGCAGCAGCAGCAGCAGCAGTAGTGTTGAACACCGCCAGGCACTTGCACACTTCTGGTGGTTGAGGACTGCCAAGCGACTTCCCTTGATTGCTCTTGGTTGCTCTTGCTGGAAAGACGTGTAATCGATTGATTGACATGCACACTTCTACATGGCTCTGAAAGCACTGCCTGGCTTGCAAGCTGACAAGCTGCAGCAGACCCACAGCTGATGGTGCATTGGCTGTCAGATAGCGTCCCCAATACCGCTGACAGCACAAGCAGCCATAATCATGGCAAAGGACGCTGCGGCTTGGGACCCCACCTCCAAAATCGCCTCCAGGTGTCCCCTATGTGACCGCCAGGCAACATCGCAAACATTTGTTGGCCAGGCACGACAAAGCAGCGGCAGCGGGATGCAACAAAACAAAACACATCAGCCGAGCATTCAGCGTCACTGCCGATGGTTGCATGCACCATGCTGATGCACACACCATGCATGGTGTCGGCAAGTATGTAGCAGTAGCAGTAGCAGCAGCAGCAGCAGCAGCAGCAGCAGCCGCGATGCACTATATCATATATACATTACAGAGATGGGTAACACGATGATGAGAAATTACAGAGGCAACTGTGGCAGCGTCAATCAAGGTGGCGTATGCAGCACAGTGCACAACACCGCCTCACCAGCAAGGCAGCATCTCCACGCGCGTCAATGCACGAGAAAGTGCTGCGTGTGCTGTTGGCCAGCTGGAGCGATGGGTGCGTAAGCTGGTCAGCGAAATGGGCTTGGACCTGCGGCACCTGTGTGCGGTGTGGTGCGCAGCAGCAGCAGCAGCAGCAGCAGCAGCAGCAGCAGCAGCAACAGCACGTTTCATGCGCAATCGCAGGCAGGGGGGCAGCAAGTGGTGGCTGTTGGAGCCAGTTTGTGGTGTGGGGGCAGTTGCTGCTCAGGTCAGACACATCACGCAGTACAGCACTACATGTACAGCACACCAGGCAGTACACCAATACAGCATTCACCCTGCAGACTGCTCAGGTTGATCCTGCAGCAGCACTGCTGGTGATCAGCCTCATCAGCAGACAGTATGCATCCCGTTCTAAAGACTTTTCGGCTCGTGAAGGGCCTTCGTTGCCTGCAGGCAGCTGCTGCTCAGCATGAATGCTGCATATTCTGCAGTGGCCACGCCTCTTGTGAAGCAGTCTCCTCGTCCCAAAGCGGCACGTCTTGCCACTTACCGCGAACCGTTTGTAGCTCTCATCCGCGTTTAAAGTAGGCGTAGACAAAGCGTTCAAGTTGTCCCCCACAGTGAAGCCCGTGACTCCGCATGCAAGTGCCGGGAGCCAGAGCTCGGTCAACGCGACACAAGCGCCCAGCGCCAGCAGCAGGGGGCTCAAACGCTTCATTTAGGCTTCAACACAACGTACGAAACTTCAGAAGGACCCCAGGGTCAGTGCAGAGCCGACCTACTGCGTGCCACTCTTGTTTGACTACCCGTGACTACTGCTCTAGAAAAAAAATGAGGGAGATAGGAACACTTGAGAGTCATCACTATGTGCTATCAGAAAAAAAAACAGAGTTAGGCTCCTGTTGGCTGCCGATGATTTCTCGCGGATTCAACCACGGCAACTAGCATCTACCATCAACCGCAAAGTACAACGGTATTCTGACCCTTCACTAACTGGTTGGTCGGCTAATACAAGGTATCGTTTCTCTTTTACAGAGCATTTCAAATGCTCACCCGGCAACAGGGGGCGTATGGCCAAGGTCATTCAACCACCCAAGTTCACGTGCCAAGTTGGGTCCAGCCACGTGGTCCAGCTGCAGCACTCAGTGACTGAGCTCACTGCTGCCTGTTCTACTGATCACCATGCTAATGAGCCAGCCCACGTCGGCGCACATCACATAATACGAAACCGGCATTCATTAGCTGCGCACTGCCGCTTGCCCAACGCTGGCGATGGCGCTCCCACCGTGCAATGCCCACATTGTGGGCCCTGGTCAGGGCAGGAAGCTGTCCCGCAGCTGCACCACCTGCTGTGAGCCGTACCACAGCTTGCCTGACTCCGCATTGTGCCACACCCCGGGCAGCACCAGCTGCTCAGCGCCAGCTTGCCAGGCCGCCGGCCTCTGCATAATGCCACATGCCTGGCAGCACGTCCTGCCACACCAGCCCTGGGCAGGAGGTGGCACTGTTGCTGTCGACAGACAAATTTGGCCAGCTGTGGCTGCTTTGGTGACGACATGGATGGTGACGATGAGCACAAGCCTGGCCTCGTTGCAGCCACACACTGCTGTGCTATGCTGTGTTGTGCTGTGTTGTGCTGTGATGAGCCAGCTTGCTGACTGCCGCATGGTGTGCTGCCAGCCAGGCTGACATGTGCAGCACGTGCCAGCGGCTGGCCTCTCAGCTGCCTTGCGCCACCACACAGCTTGGTTGGACGTGGCGCGACACCGGCAGCAGCTGATGGTCCAACTGGTTGCCTGATTGCTGCTGCAGTTGCCGCAAAAACAGGTTGTGAGCCTGCTCGTCGCATCCAACAATGGTTTCCATACTGAAGAATAATGGGGCCTAATCAAGGCAGGAAGCTGTCCCACAGTGGCACCACCTGCTGCGAGCCATACCACAGCTTGCCAGGCTCCGCATTGTGCCACACCCCAGGGAGTACCAGCTGCTCAGCGCCAGGCAGCAGCCCTGTTTGCACAGGGCACACTCCATCACCATCCACCTCGACTTGCCCGCAGTTTGCCTGCATGGCAGCAGCAGCAGCAACAGCAGCAGCAGCAGCAGCAGCAGTGGCTCAGCGCCAGGCAGCAGGCCCGTCTGCGCACGCCATCCCCATCCATTGCAACTGGCCAGCAGAGCCCCTGTGCGGGTGCGCAGCAGCAGCAGCAGCAGTACCAGCGGCTCAGCTCCAGGTAGCAAGCTCGTTTGTACGGGGCACACGCCGTCGCCATCTACCTCAACTTGCCCGCAGTTGGCCTGTGCAATTGCAGTGCAGCAGCAGCAGCAACTCAGCGCCAGCTATCAAGCTTGTTGGCACAGGGCACACGCCGTCGCCGTCCACCTCGACTGCCACAGTTGGGCTGTGCAGCAGGTGCGCAGCAGCAGCGGCAGCAGCAGCAACACGGACTTGCAGCCAGCAACCTATTGCCGTAAGTTTGGGTTTTCAACCCGCCTGCGATGGGCACACGCTGCCACCATTCACCTCCACCTTTCCAGTTCAGCAGCGGCAGCATGTTGCCAAGCTCACCTGGTAGGAGCTCTGCACGAACCAGGCGTAGTTTGCATCCGCCACGCTCATGCGCAGCTTGAGCACCTCAGCCAGCTCAACACGCTTGCCTGCAGCAGCAGCAGCAGCAGCAGCAGCAGCAGCAGCAGCAGGCGTTGCTGCGCTGGCTGCCCCAAGTTGGCATACTACCCTTGGACAGTTTTGAACATTCAATAGTTGCCTAAAAGGACACAGCTGCTTGTATGCGTGGCTTCTGCAGATACTTTGCTACACTTTTGCAGATGTCAGCACTGCAGAGAGCCGCCAGCTCTCCCACCTCATCATATCATGCTGCCATTACGGCCATAGCAGCATCAGCCGCCCACCTGTTACCGCTGAGCCTATCACGCACACAATGCGTGTCGGTTGGAGGCTGCTAGCGTCAGGGTAGTGGTGGTTGGCATACTGCAGGCTGGTGGTGATCCTGCTGCTGCTGCTGCTGCTGCTGCTGCTGCTGCTGCTCCTGGTTGATGCCTCTTGCAGGGCTGCTGCTTCCATCTGTGCATCCTGTGGTTGGTCAACCAACCAAGTCTCCTGCAGCCACAGCATGGTGACGCCTTACATCCACGAATACATGCGCATCGACCAGCAAACATCACGCCCCCTTTTGCTTGCACAAGTTTGTGGTCAGGCCCAGCCTTCAACCAATGGGTGCTGAGTACCAGAGCATTGCTGCTGCAGGAGTAATTTTTAAAGGCCGCACGCACCTCTGCACGGCCAAAAGGGTAAGCCTCCAAGCTGTGGTGAGGTGTGCCGCAGGTCACCAGCGTGTGCACTGACGGCGCAAGGCCCCACACCTTGCCTGCAGCACGCAAGTTGCAGGCAGACAACTGTGTTGCATGCACATTGTGACGAGTCTGGTGCCTCTCGGTTGGCAAACACAACACGTGCATGCAGCGTGTGCAGTCTACCTGCAAACTGCAATCTTACTGTTACCAACGATGCAGGCTGTGGCTGTGCATCAAGGCTGCCACAAGCACGCATGGTCCAAGCAGCAAAGAGGGCGCCAACGATGGAGTGCGCAAGAAGCTACATGTGTAGTGCTGGCCAATCCAACACAGCGCACCTCACCTGCATATGGCTCACTGCCCAGGGCAAGCCGCGCCAGCCAGCCGCCTGCAGATATGCCCACCTGCAGTTTGAATACTCCGCAAAAAATATCGTCACAGCATCAACACCCGCGGCAGCATGCATGCAGTGGTTAGCATGCTCTCGCAAGCTGCTGCTATCCACCTGAGGTGATTGCTGCGGATGACTGCCAGGCACAGCCCGCCAAGGACAGCCTGCTGCCAGTGTCCCGCATGCGTAACAAAATGCATTTGCATCGGACCTGCTGCTGACGTAATATCTGTTACGGTCTCGTCATTGACTGCTGCTGGCTCCTCATTCAAAGCCGCATGGACGCGTTTCTGGCAGCACAGCAGTCACTGCCTTGCCGCAAGTACACACGGTTTCTGACAGTCACAGCAGGAGAAACACCCGACCTAGCATTGCGTAGCGCTCCACAGGTATGTTGAGCAGCAGCTCACCAGGCTGATCTGCTGCTGGTGCTTGGCCTGCAGCCGCTGCACCGCCTCTGCTAGGCGCTCCACGTACCAGCCGAAGCTGCCGCCAGACAGCGTGGGCAGCCAGTCCCATGTAGAGGCAGGCAGGATCTCTGCGGCAGCAAATGGGTTGTCAGAAACCTGGCGCGCAGCTTTGCACTAAATATCAGTGTACATGATATAATAGGTCAGGTTGGGACAATAGTTGTCCTGACTCAGGCGTGACGCATGCTTGCATGTCATGCGAGCGCAAGTCCACGACCCCCAGCACGGCGCACATTTCCGTTTCACTGTCCCTCTGCGGGACATCCCACCTGCTTCTGGGTGTCCCAGCTGCAGCAAGTTGTCTGCGAGCTCCCGGTATTGGGATGTTGCTGATGTGGTGTTGTTTGACAGGAAGCCTGGCAGGATCAGCACCGGGCTCCTGCTGCTGCTACTGTTGTTGCCACTGCTGCTTGTTACTTCAGCTTGTAACCTAGAAGGCAGCTGCATATTTGTTTGCCAGCGCTTCCTGCTGCTGCAGGGTGTGTGCAAGCATGAGCCAGTGCACTGCTGCCCCAGCATCTTACTGTTCATGCTGTTCATCCTGCTTGTTGCAGTGCAAAAGAGGTTACAAGCGCTGCACGTATAAGTATTATTGGTCACACATTACAAGTCTGTAACGTTCCAAGCCATACGCTCAGGCGTTGAGCGTGTACGTGAGCATTGATCCGGGTGTTACGCTCCTGGTTACGTTGGCAGGGACCGTTATCACTGCATCTCCACGAGAAGTCCAATAGCGAGGTGACTTCTGTTTGCATCGCTTGAAGTGCCACCAATGTGCATCTGCGGACAATCGGCAGGATGCTTACGAAGATGATGTGCGCCACAGCTGCTCCAGCTGCTGCACGTAGGACTGTGGCCCAGCTAAGCTTGGGTACCTTTCCTGCAAGCCATTTGATTATAAAAACTATAGCTCAAAGCGACTGCTTGCGATGTGCAGCTGTATCTGGACCAGCGGGTGCAGGTGACACTGGCAGCAGCAGCAGCGGCGGCAGTAGCGGCAGTAGCAGTGGCAGCGGCGCTGATGGCAGTGCAGCAGCAAGCAGTCAAAGCACTGGCGTGCTTGGTTGGCTGAAGCGCTCATTTGGATCATCGAAGCTAGACAAGCAGAAGCTGGCGGAGTATGGCTTGGGTGAGTTGCAGTAGCAGCTGGCAAACAAGCGGGGTCGTTGCAGTGCATGATGCAATTGTAGAGCTGCGAGCTTGCGGCTGGCTTTCAATTACACCTGGATTGATTGTGCGCAGCAGCAGATGTGCTATAATCTGCAGCGTGTGTGTTCCAGCATCTGGTGGCTGACAACACTGTGATGCGGAATATCACATGATTGATTGTATTAGGCTGACCTGCCAGATGCGCTAAGTCTGCACTGAGCAGCACCATGATGTGTTCAGTCAAGGCAAGGGCATTGCTATGCAATCGCTGCTCTGTCTACAGGTGCTTTTGCTGCGTATGGCATCCTGAGCAACCTCAATGCTGGGGTGCTGGTGACCATTGCGTGGCTGGCAGTGGTCAAGCAGACAGGCCTCACACCCATAGACCCCGGGCAGGTGTGCTGCTGTGCTGCAACACAATGCGTCAGCAACTGCTGCTTCAGCCTGCATTAGCTCATCATTGCTTCAGCATAAAACGCTTTGCCAGCAGACTCATGCAGCAGCTGGTGCTGGTGGTGGTCGGACACACATGATGCTGTTGCCCATCTCTGTCTTTTTTTCTAAAGAGTCTTGCGTTCTGCTGTCCTGCAGTGGCCCAAGTTCCTGGCAGTGTATGCTGGCCTGTACATCACCACCAACCTGCTGCGCCCGGTGCGCCTGCTTCAACCTCTGCTCATCTTTTGCTGCTTGTAGTGGCCCAAGTTCCTGGCAGAGTACGCTGGACTGTACATCACCACCAACCTGATGCAACCACTGCTCCTGCATCAACTGCTGTCTTATGTTACACTGCTATCTTTTGCTGCTTGCAGTGGCCCAAGTTCCTGGCGGTCTATGCGGGGCTCTACATCACCACCAACCTGCTGCGCCCACTGCTCCTGCATCAACCTCTGTCTGTCTTTTGCTGCTCTGCAGTGGCCCAAGTTCCTGGCAGTCTATGCTGGCCTGTACATCACCACCAACCTGCTGCGCCCCGTGCGCCTCACCCTGGCCCTGGCAGCAGCACCAGCCTTCAACTCAGCCTTGGAACGCATCCAGTCAACGCTGCGTGTCAACAAAGCAGTGGCGTTTGGCCTCATGCTGGCAGGCATCGCGATCAGCAGCTTCACGTGCATTAGCCTGGCAATTGTGCTGTGTGGCGGCTTCCCTAATGGACTGCCACCTGGTCCGTGGAAGCGCTGACGAGGTTGTCATTTCAAAGTAAGCAGGTCCTTTAAATCAATGCTGCAACAGCTGCAGTGCTGCCGGCCCGTTGGATGGTTGCAACTGCCACAGCTGCAGTGTCGGTGGCAAGAGCACGTGGGCATGCACGGCCCCTGGCTGCTGCTGCTGCTGCTGCGACGGCAGCAGCAGGGGTGACTGGTCACACCATCCACATGAGTTGTGCGCGCCTCCTGACCTGTTTGCAGCAGCTCAATGACAATGCTCTGCAGCAGCATCGTCTGCTGCTCAACAAACACAGTCCACGTGGTGCCGCATTCCCAAAGCTGGCAGCAGTCGTCTGCGCTGTAGACCATTGTGTGCTGGCAGGCAGCATACCTGTGGCGCGTGGCCTGTGACGCGTGGCCTGTGACGCGTGGCCTGTGACGCGTGGCCTGTGGCCTGTGGCCTGTGGCGCGTGGCCTGTGACGCGTGGCCTGTGACGCGTGGCCTGTGACCTGTGACGCGTGGCCTGTGAAGCGTGGCCTGTGGCCTGTGACGCGTGGCCTATGGCCTGTGAAGCGTGGCCTGTGGCCTGTGGCCTGTGAAGCGTGGCCTGTGACCTGTGGCCTGTGAAGCGTGGCCTGTGGCCTGTGACGCGTGGCCTATGGCCTGTGAAGCGTGGCCTGTGGCCTGTGGCCTGTGAAGCGTGGCCTGTGGCCTGTGAAGCGTGGCCTGTGGCTTGCTTGTGGCACTGCGTTGAGTGCAGCAGCACACCATTGCATGATGCTCGCAGCTGCAATATGCTGCCAGCTGCATCACGTTGCATTGTTGGTCCCCAGCACCTTGCAGCTGGCATGCACGGGTGGGTGTGAGCCAGTGCATCAGCCACAGCACGGTTGCTGCTGCAGCTGTGCAAGCTGCATCAACATCCAAGAGTCAGCGCCACTGTCAGCGCTTGCATAGTGGCATCGTCTGCATGCTGGCCATGCAAGCCTTGGCAGGCATGTGAGCCTGCCACTGCCGCATGCCGCAGAGCGGCTCCCATGGCAGCTGGGCCCTGCATCAGCCTGTTGCATTTTCGGCCTGTTGAGTTTCAGGCTGTTGCATTTTGAGCCTGTTGCGTTTTCAGCCTGTTGCAATTTCAGCCTGTTGCATTTTCACGGCTAGCCTGGGTACCTGGCACCAGCGGCACCTGTGTCACCTCTGATGTGCATGTGACAGCGCAATGTGCAGGCTGCACGGGACGCACTCTGGCAGTGTCTGGTATGGCTAGCACAGTGTCTCCTGCTCTGCAGACTTGGCAATTGTGACAGCATCCACGGCTGCGAGCCCATGTGCTCTTGTCACTTACAGTTTTGCCAATGATGCCGTCATTACAGCAGTGCTGCCATGCATTAATGCAGTATTGGCCAATATTGGCCAATACTGCATCCAGTGTAGATTCAAATTGCAGCGGTGTATGCAGCCAGTCTTGTGCAGAGTAGCGACTCCACTGTTGTACTACAGCAGGATGCAGCAGCGTGTTGCATCCTACTAGGATATAGGCTAAATGCATGGCAGGTTTTCCAGCCCTGCAACATGTCGGATCTGCTGCGTCAACACAACGCATGGAGTCAATGTTGCTGGTGATTCTTGCCACCATGCTGTGGCAGCGTCCTGTGTGCACACGCTCGCTGCGGCTGTTGTGTACAGTCGCCTCACTGGCAAGCATATTCAGTTGCTGGTGCTAGCTGCCAGTAGTGCTTGCAGCGGGCTAGCATTGCCAGTGGTGACACACCAGCACTACTGCTGAACACCGTTGCACATTGCAATGGCCTTTGTACGGGTTGTTTTCAACAGCCGTTACATATATTCTCAGCATCACGCATGGGCCGTGACCAGCAAGGCCTCCTTGGCTTCTGCATGTGCAGTTGTAACCTGCGCTCAGTTGAATTGTCCCCTGCCTTACTTTAACAGAACAGTCAGCTGCACATGCTTGCAATACGAGGTTCAGCAGCCATGGTGGCCTTTTGGGGGACCACTTCTAGCCATGTGAGTACTCATTATGCTGCACTATGCTTGAAATGATTGACCTGCTTGCACGTTGTACCAATTTTATACAGTCAGCTGAGCTCGCAGCGGCTGCATGAGCAGCAGGACATTTACTGAGATAGGTAGTTGCGCCACAGCACTGCTGAGGTGTGATCTCTCAAGATCCAACCTCTTACACCAGCTGGGATACTAGCAAAACTGTAGACAATGTCCTGCAGGAGAACCAAAACATCATCCTTAGCCGACAACCCACAACACCTTGGATGCCAACAGCACGTGCTGCAGTGGCCTGTGATGCGCTGCTTCCGCCATTCACTGACAGCAGCTGTTGCTTCACATGCGTGCCTTGCTTAGCACACTGTGCAGGTGCACAGCCCTAAATCAGCTGCCAGTGAGCAAGTGCTGATGTGAAAGAACATAGCAGATCATGCATAAATTTATGTTGTTTAAACACAGTCGAGCACCACATGTGTTGCATGCAGGCAACAATCAGCCAGCACAACCAACCAACCCCAAGCGCCGCTCACAACCGTACGACAGTGAATTTGGCACAACAACCTCATATATACCCAAGAGGCCTTAACAGCCCTGTTAAGGCCTCATGGGTATATATGAGGTTGTTGTGCCAAAATCACTGTCGTACGGTTGTGAGCGGCGCTTGGGGTTGGTTGGTTGTGCTGGCTGATTGTTGCCTGCATGCAACAATGTTGTCGAGTGCGTGCGTCCAGCACTGCAAATTGCAACTGCACAGCAACCAGCACTTACGCATGCACCTGCCACAGTCTAAACAGCATCCAACTGCCGCATTGAAGCCCAAGGCCTACAACTCATGAGACACGCCATGAAGCCAGAGCTGACCCTGGCCGCTGCCGAGTTCCTGTCTCACAGCAGCAGCTAACAGCGCTTTTCCCTGTTAGTCAATGTGAGCTGCAGTCAGACTACACTGCCCAACTCTGCCGGTTCTTTGCCTCTATCTTACACCAGTTGCAGCCCCTGCTGGGCTTTGCGGCAAGCTGCTGCTGCTGCTGCTGCTGCTGCTGCTGCTGCTGCTGATGATGATGATGTGCTGCTAAATGCTTGCTGTGTGAAGACATTGTGCGTATAACTGCATGCTGTCAAGTACTGTGATGCCACGCGGCTGTCCACCTTCCTGTAAGCTTAGTTTTGTATACAGTCGCCCCTGCTGACCAGCTGCTGGGCTGTTGGAGCGCTGCTGTGACAACGGCACTGCGGCGTGGTACCTGCTGTGCTCTGCCGCTGCCTCCCCTGCATTTGCTGCTTCTACTGCTGCTGCTACTGCTGCTGCTGCTGCTCGTGGTGCTACGTCACTTGTTCTCCTCCATCCAGCGCTTGATGGCTGCTGTTGTTTCCGGCTTGATGCCGCGCGCGCGTGCTGTCATGTCGTCCACTGCCTCCACATCAAAATACTCCTGCACGCGGACATACCAAGGACATTGGTATGAATAGCGCGCATGAAACTGGCATAGCAAGGCACAGCAAAGCACAGCTGCACACCGAGGGCATCAGGGTAACTGATGCATGTCCAGCTGGCATCAGGCTGCCTGGCCATGTCGGCTCCTTTGCTGAGTGTAGTACGCTTGGCGTAGTACGCTTACTGCATTTTTACGGAGTGCATGTTTGTAGTGTATGCAGTGTATGCATACCATGCATGTTCCAGGTGACGCATTGAGCTCACCTTGAAGTTCTTCTTGTAGTATGCCGCCAGCCGCTCCTTATAGCGCTCCTCCCGCTTCTCCTCGCTGCGCCTCAGCAGCTCTGCAGACAATATAACAGCATTAGAGCTATGGCTGTCACAGCAATGATTGTTTGTTTACTGCTCGCTGCGCCTCAACAGCTTTGCAGACACACCGTCGCAAGAACACACAACAGTTGAGCTTCGGCTGCTAGAGTAACAGTGAGTGGCTAACTGCTGGTACAGCTACTGCTACATTGAGTGGCTGACTGCTGACCATGCCTCAGCAGCTCTGCAGACACACAGTTGCAGGAACACACACATCAAAAACAAAAAGGTGGAGCTGAAGCTGCCAGAGTGGCAGCGAGTGGCCAACTGCTGGCCGTGCCTCAACAGCTGTGCAGGCACATGGCAGTGCAGGTACAGCTGTCAAAGTAGCAGTGACTGGCTTCTGCTTGCTGCGCTTTGACAGCTCTGCAGGCAGCGAGCAGTGGTGCTTGGTGTGTGATTGTTGTCACAGCAGCATTGAGAGGCCAGCTGCTGCTGACAGTGACCTGATGCTGCTTCAGCTGGCGCGCCTGACGCACAGTCGACACACGAGTGCTTGCTGGGCAGACAATGCAGCTGCCAAAAGGTGGGACGATTGAGTTACCTTGCATGTAGGGGGTAAGAGGTTCAGGCTGCGGCTGCGCTGCTTGTGCTGGCTGCACCTGCAGAGCAGACAGCGGTGGGGCGCAGAAATGTGTTCAGCGCATGGCCAAGCAGGGTGAGCACGCAACTGACAGCCCAACTGGTGCGGTTACTACTTACTACTGCAGCACCTCCAGCTAGTACTAGTAGACCCAGCAGGCCGTTTCTCCTGCATGGTGCAAGGTGTGATATTTGTGTGGCATCAGAGCAGTGTGGGTGGTTTGCCGAGTGATGTCGAACGCACGGCACATTGGCCTATGGACCGCACCTAGATACCGCTGCTGTTTGAGAAACTGGTTTACAGCTGCTAGCCTGTGCACCACATGCCGCTGCTTGCCGCTGTAGGCGATCCTGTACTTTGATAGATTGCATCTTTGCAACGTCCATCAGCGCGGTTGTATAGTGGTGTAGTCATTACCGCTCAACTGCATTAGCTACTTTGAGTTGTCGTGGGCTCCACGACATGCTGCTTTCAAAAGCCCTGGTGTTACTTTTTTCAAGTGTCTTCAAGCGGGAATGGCAGAGGCCCACGATCCGCCCTTACCTGCATCTGATACGTGGTAGTGGCTTTGTTTGATTATGATTTGGCGCATAAGCTGCTCGACGTGATAGCTGTGTTGTGTTGTTTCCCCAGTGCTGTACGCGACACGCCTGGTCTGGTTTGTCTTGGAGTCAGGAAACAACATAGATAATAGCAGCAAATGAACTTTATCAACTCAGCACCCCGGCCTGTGGTAGGGGGCACCCCCACTACCCAGGCCAGCAAGGGGCCATACTTGGAGTTGTCTATGTACAAGGAGGTGCCAACAGGGGAGATTTCGTTAGAGGAGTTTGAGGAGTATGCGCTGGACCGCTTGCGAGGTGCGACAGTGGCAGGCTCTGCCTTGCAGCACAGCAGGCAGCGTGATGGCATCCTGCATGCTGTGGAAAGTTCAGCACAGCAGCAACTGATGGACGTTGTTGTGTGCGTGATGTTGCATGATGTATTGAATCTTTGCAGTGCTGAAGGCTATTGAGGAGGCCAAGCTGCGCAGCAAGTCAGAAGACACCATCCAGGTCAGTGGCGTGCAGCAATGTTGCCAGGCAGTTGCAGCAGTTGCAGCACATGTGCTAATGGCAACCACAGCAACAGGGAGCGCGGTGGCGCCAAAGCATATACACCTCTGATGCTTGATCATCTGTTGCGCATGCAGCTAAAATGGTGTGACCTGAAACGCGGTATCACAACAAGTACATATATTGGGATGCATGTGTCATACAGCTGTGCCCTGCTGCTGGCCCTATTTTGTTACCACGCGTGCATATGATGCACCCAACAAATGCTGCAGGCGGACGTAGAGACGCTGCTCAAGAAGCACATGCAGGGCAGCTCGCGGCAGCAGACGTACCGCAAGGACGTGCTGTCGCACCACATCCTGCGGCTGGCCTACTGCCGCACAGCAGACCTGCGCAGCTGGCTGCTGGCGCAAGAAGCACTGCTGTTCAAGTTCAGGTTCAAGGCGCTGGGACGGCAGCAGCAGGTGCGGCTTCTGCAGTGCGCAGTACTGCCATGCACCGTCGTTGCAGCTCCTGACAGTCCCCAACAGTGGTAGAAGGGCCTTAGCTTGTGCACAGCTTGTTCAAGTTCAGGTTCAAGGCGCTGGGCCGGCAGCAGCAGGTGCGGCAGTACTGCAGCTGTAGAAGCTCCTTACAGTGGTTGAAGGGCCATAGCTTGTGCACAGCTTGTTCAAGTTCAGCTTCAAGGCGCTGGGACGGCAGCAGCAGGTGCGGCCCTCAGTGTGAAGTTCGGCGATGCACGGCCGCTGCAGCTGCTAGCCTGTTGGTGGGGCATACACTGTGCAGAGCTCTGGCGGGACAGCAGCGCACCGCACATGCAGCTTGAGTTCATCAAGCTTCATGGGCCTGCCGTACCATAGTTACAAGTTACAAGTCCTACGCATCAGACACAGGCGAGCTTGCTTGAGTCTATGCTCTTCCGCGCGTAAATTAGAGAACGACAAGGACAGGCCTGGTGTGGGCCTGTGAGTTCTATTGTGAGAGCTCATTCCTATCCTACTACGCCGTGCCATACAATTAGTGGCCGTGAGTGCCAGTATGAGAAGCTGGCCGGGCGGCTGGCAGCAGTGTCTTCCCATGTTCAGCCTTATCATGATATCTGATGCATGTCTAATGTGCCATTTTCGACTTCTATCGCGTTGTTACAGGTTGAGTTCTTCAGCTCTATGGGGCTGCCCTATCATGCCATCAGTGACGCTGAATTTGAGGATCTTGCGGGGCAGCTGGCAGCAGTGCTGAACGCGTGCGGCGAGTGGGACAAGGCCAAAGCTGTCACCAGCAGCAGCAGGCGCGGCGACACCCACGGCTTGCAGGACATGTGAGTAGAGCCGTGGGTGTGTTGTGGTGGTGATGTGTGTGGTGCATGTGAAGTGGGACAAGGCCAAAGTCGCCAGCAGCAGTAGGGGCAACACACACACGGCCTGCAGGACATGTGAGCGGGGATGTGCTTCTGCTGTTGAAAACAGATGTTGCGGATCCTGGATGGCAAGCAGATGGGTTGTGGGCAGGTTGTGCGGACGCAGTAGCTCCTAGATGTGCACGTGCTGTAGATGCCTAGAAGTTCAGCAGCAGGCCAGCACAGGACAGGTTGACGCTTGTTTACAATCACAATCAGCAGCAGACCATGAGGAGAGGGAGATGCCTGCCAGCGTGCGCAACGCCACCAAGTGCACAAGCAGAGGATCAAGTCTGCATGTATGGCCACATGCCAACATTGTGTCACCGCTGTGCTCGCTTGCTGTGCTGAATTGCTTCCTGCAGTGGTCGCGCTGGCGCTGCTGCTGCTGCTGCCGCCAGCAGCCGGCCGCTGTTCTACAAGGTGCCCTTCCAGGCAGTGCCTGACCTGGTGGGCAGCAGGAGGGTGCTGCTGCGTGCAGGGCAGGCCTACGTGGGCGAGGACCAGGTGCGGCAGCTGATCACCCCTCACCTCTTTGGTTGAGTAGCAGTGGTTTCAGCAGCAGTGGTTGTAGCAGCAGCGTTTTCGCGTGTGTCGGCGCTGCCGCGGGCTGGGCAGGCACACGTGGGCGAGGACCAGGTGGGTCGAGGCGACCCCATCATTTTGGGGTTTGCTTGGGCAGCAGTGTTTCTGGCATGGATGCGTGTGGGTCGCATGTGTGTAGCATGTGGGCGAGGACCAAATGCGGCAGCTGACTAAGTTTCTGTGGTTCAGCAACAGTGGCTTTAGCAGCAGTGCCTGTTTTGGAGTGCGTCCATGCTGCTGCGGGCTGGGCAGGCCTACGTGGGCGAGGACCAGGTGCGCTGGGGGTTACCAGAACACCGCGGTTGAAGCAGCAGTGTCTTCTGGCGTGTGTGACAGCATTATGTACTCAGGGGGGCTACCGACAAGATGATGTGTGATTTGTGAGGGTCAAGGTTGCCTCATGTACTTCTTGTTCATGGCAGCCAAATGCATCCAACGCTGCACACCCCTGCTGTGTTGCTGCTGCTGCTGCTGCTGCTGCTGCTGCTGCTGCTGCTGCAGGTGTATTCGCTGGTGGTGGGCGCCTTCCGCTCCTGCCTGTCAGCCTCGCTTGCTGAGGCCGCACGCGCCTGGGGGGCCTTCAGCGCAGCAGAGGCAGACCGGCTGGCACCACTGGTGGACAGCCTGCCCAGCAGGTGCGGCGTGCAGCGTGGTGCAATGTGTAGTGTAATCTTGGCAAGCGCATGTTATGTAGGCTCAAGTGCAGCAGAGGCAGACCGGCTGGCACCACTGGTGGACAGCCTGCCCAGCAGGTGCGGCGCGCAGCGTGGTGCAATGTGTAGTGTAATCTTGGCAAGCGCATGTTATGTAGGCTCAGGTGCAGCAGAGGCAGACCGGCATCGTACCCTACATCACACTGCAGCCTGCATCGTTCTGGAGTCTGGAGGGCTGCAGTGTTCATGGCCCGGGCATCTTGCTGCAGTGCGCATCACAGTGCATGGCCGGTGATGAGCACGCACATGATGCAGAGCACGCAACAGCCTTTTTCACGCGTGCTGGCTGCGCCTGTGCTGCCCGCTGCTGCTGCTGCTGCTGCCCGCATCGGTTTCTTGCTGCTGCTGCTGCCGCCGCCTTGCAGGAGCGTGTACGGCTCCGACAACCGCAAGGTGCCTGTGGGCGAGATCAGTGCGGGGCAGCTGGCGGGCCTGGTTGCTGGCCGCCACTTCCCGCTGTGCATGAGCGTGATGTATGAGCGGCTGGCGAGTGAGCACCACCTGAAGCATTGGGGCCTGCAGCAGTTCTCGCTGTTCCTCAAGTCGATCGGGCTGCCGCTGGAACAGGCGCTGCTGTTCTTCAGGCAGCAGTTCGCAGCCAGGTAGGAGCAAATGAGATTGCTTGCAGGAGAGGTTTGGCGCATGATGTCAGTGGTGTTGGCGGCAAGGGCAGTGTGCTGGAGCAGGCGCTGCTGTTCTTCAGGCAGCATTTGCACCCAGGTAAGCACAAAGAGGTTGCTTGCACTGCACACAGGAGAGGGCTTGACGCAATGTTGTGTGCGCTGGCAGTGCGCTCGTTTGCAGCAGTTTTTGCCCGGGTTGCCAGTGTTAGGATGAGCGTGATGTATGAGCGGCTGGCAAGTGAGCACCACCTGAAGCATTGGGGCCTGCAGCAGTTCACGCTGTTTTTGAAGTCAATTGGGCTGCCGCTGGAGCAGGCGCTGCTGTTCTTCAGGCAGCAGATCGCACCCAATTGGGAGCATTATCACGATATGATTGTCGCTTGTATAAGTGGGCTGTGATGTGTGGTGCATAGTGTTGGCAGGGAGAGAGGTGTGTTGGGGGGTTAGCTGCAGCGGCCATGTTTAGGGCCCATATTTGTGCAGCAACCACAGCTTCTTGAATTCATCAGAAACCCTTGGCAGGATTTGGCAATGATGGGCTTGGCCCGTGAAAATAGTTTCTGCTGCCTCTCCATGGTCTTGCAGGACGCTCACAACATGGAGTATCCGCATTCTATCTGTGATCAGTGGCTTGCGCCAACAACAGTTTGTGTCATGTGTTGTTTCACTTGCAGGACACCTGGCGACAAGTTCAACAAGGAGTACGCGTACATTGTGCGCCACAACTACGGCCTGGCTGACATTACCAGCTATTTTCTTTTGTTTGTGGACTTGCAGGACGCCTGGCGACAAGTTCAACAAGGAGTACGCGTACAATGTGCGCTACAACTACGGCCAGGAGGGCAAGCGCCAGGACTGGAGCGAGTGGAGCTGCGTGAAGATCATCAACCAGGTACAATCGGCATGGCACTGGACCTGCTGCTGCTGCTGCTGCTGGTGCTGTGCATCTGCGAGCTTGCTTGCTGAAAACGCCCAAGCGCTGCATAGCTTCGAGGCTGCATGCCAAGATAAACATGGGATAGAGGCAGTGGATTGGTTGCAGGGTACAGACTTGGGCGCTGCCTGTTTGCAGAGTTATTTTTTAGCATTTAACGCAGATGGAAGTAGTCAAACATAGTGGGCGTCGAAAAGATCTATCCTGCTAGGATTATAACAAACCCCTGTGATGCATGCAGGAGGTTGGCGGCGCCTGTGCTGGGGCTGGCGAGTGCAACGGCGGCTGCCCCTACAAGACCTACAGCGCCGAGCAGCTGCGCGCAGCACTCAGCCGCCTGAACTGCAACGACAAGTGAGTGCAGCACTTCAGTGCAGCAGCGGCAGTTGCCGTAAGAAATGGCTTGTAAGCGTGCACATCAGCACTCTGCTTGCAGGGCGCATTGTGCATGCGTGCGCTGCCCAAAACCCGCGTGTGTGCATGTACCTGTTGATAGGCACACACATGCGTGGCAAAGCACACGCAGCAGACACGCGGGCGCATCATCTCACACTTGCAACTGACACAAATGCCATGTAGACGCACAGCTTCCTGACGTAGTACTGACATCAAGCTGCTGCTGCTGCTGCTGCTGCTGCTGCTGCTGCTGCTGCTGCTGTGACACCAGGGTCATCCGCGAGGTGGTTGACAAGGCGCGCGGCAAGCACTACCAGCTGGCCTGCGGCCTGGCCTTTGAAGGCATCACAGGCAGCCCGCAGGAGACAGGCATCAACAAGCCCAGCGAGTACTATGCATCCAGCATAGAGCTGGCTACGCAGCGCGCTGCAGCAGCAGCAGGCGCTAACGGTGCTGGCGCGCAGCAGGGGCAGCAGCAGCAGCAAGGGCAGCAGGCGGGTGGTGGTGCAGTGCAGCCGCAGCAGCAGGGAGGGGCCCCGCAGACGCCAGCTGGGCAGCGAGCAGTAGCAGCTGGTACCCCTGCATAATGCTGCTTGCGCAGTTCGTTTTGCAGTATGCTTGCTGCCAGTTTGCTGATTCATGTAACCATTTGCCGCCTTCTGAAAGGGCTGTCTTGCGGCCCCTGTCCCGCCAATTTCAAACTAGCATGTAACTGTTACACGTCAGCCAACAGAGGTACCGGGCCCGTGTACTGAAATATGCTGTTAAGATCACTTTTTAACCAAACTTGTTCCTGGCACCCGCACCCTGGAACGATCGGTAACTGGTAACACATACGTTGAGCATACAGACGCATCAGCCATCGCGCGTGTGTTGCTTGCTCACCCCTCGCTGTCACGATGATCGTGCAACGGATGTAAGATGAGTTTCAGCTTCAGCACTCTACAGCTGCCATCGCGGTAGTTGCGAGTGCTACATGCAGCAGGATGGTACAGCAGGATGGTGCTACTGTGGGCTTGCAGGAACTTCTGTATCATGCACTCAACGAAGGGCCAGTCTACTCAGCACTGGTGCCTTGGGTACTGGACTGCACCCCACAGGTGATTCAGCCGTTGCAGGCAGTGCGCTGTTGTGTCCTGCTGCTGTTGGCAGTTTGCTGATCCAGTCGTGTACTGTACAGTGCCCCCAGCTAGCCTCAGTATGCCCATGCACATAAAATAACCTACCTCTCTTGCGCAGGCACCATCGCTGTCTGTCCATGTGCAGCAGCGGCAGGTCCTGCAGCAGTACCAGCTGCAGATGGGGTCTGCACGCCCTCAAGACATACGGTACTGCGTGCAGCAGGCACTGGAGCAGTGCTGCAGCCATGCCTGCTCCATCCCCAATGATGAGTGCAGCAGCAGCAGCAGCAGCAGCAGCAGCAGCGGTGGTGCGCTGCGAGACGGTGATACTGAACAGCAGCGCAGCAACCCCAACAGCAGCTGCAGCCTGTCAGCGCCTGCCACTCGCCTGGCCAAGCTTCATGGCCACATGCTAGCACATGGCCTGCTGCCAAACTTGGCGGAGCAGCTGCATGTGCTGGTGCTGCTGCTAACCTCAGGGCCGCTGCTGGCAGGCAGCAGCAGCAGCAGCAATAGCGCTTCAGCTAGCAAGCGTGCACCAGGCAGCAGCAGCAGCAGCAGCAGTGCGGCACGCCGCGACAAGGACAGCATCATCAGCAGCGCAGGTGGCAAGCCGCAGAAAGGCAAGCAGCAGCAGCAGCAGCAAGCCAGCACCACACCAGCAGCAGCACTAGCCGCATCAGTTTCCTGCAAGCCTGCTGCTGTGCCAGTCAGCAGTCCAGAGCAACTGCTATGCTGCCGTGCATGTGCAGCAAGGTATGCTGCAAAGGCCCTGGAGTGCAGCGGCAAGCTGCTGAGCTGCCTGCCTAAGCAGCTGCTGCTGTGCTTGGCCAGCAGTCAGCACACACAGCAGTATGGTCCTGGGCTAGCTGCTCTGCTGTCCAAGGCAACTGCAGCAGCACCAGCTGCAGGCTTGGGAAACAGCGTGGGGCTGGGCGGTGAGGGAGTATTCACGCCTGGGGCAGTGACACAGCACCGCACCCCACAGCAGCAGCAGCAGCAGCAGCAGCAGCAGCAGCATGGCACAAAGGGCAGCAGCCTGAGCAATGGCAAGCAGCGCCCAAGCAGCGCAAATGGTTCTGTAAGCACCCACTTTGGCAATAGCAGCAGCAGCAGCAGGCCAAGCAGTGCAGGCCCACTTGCAGGAGGAGGCAGCTGGTCTGCTGCTACACCTGCTGCAGCGCTGGGAGGCATCGGCAGTGCTGGCCGCAGCAGCAGCCGGCCAGGCTCAGCTGCTGCTGCTGCTAGCACTGGTGGTGGCGGGAGATTGTCAGGTGTTGGCTTGCTGAGTCATCATCATCATGCAGCAGGCTCCAGCTCAGCAGGTAATCACCACCACCATCATCACCAGGGTTACGCACCGACCCCAGGGTCAGCCGGCAGCAGCAAAGCCGCAGCAACCGCAGCGCTAACAAACCGTGAGAAGAGCCGCGACCAGTTCTTCTCTTTACTGCGGCGCTGCAGCAGCAGGCTAGAAGGTCTGCGGCAGCAGCAGGCAGCAGCAGCAGGGCTCGATTCGCCGCAGCAGCGCGTAGCCGCTGCTGCTGTGGCAACCACTGAGCTTCACGAGCTGCTGTCTGAGCTAAGCGTGGCCGCAAAGCAGCTGCTGCTGCAGCTTGCGCCAGGCAACCAGGGGTACCTTGCGGAGCTGTTTACCGCGTGTGTGCTGCAGGCAGCGAGCAGCGGAGAGCCAATCTTAGAGCCTCAGCTGGCTATGATGGCGCAAAGGGAGCCTAGTAAGTTTCACAAGCTGCAGCAGCGCTTGGCACATGGCACTTCTGCTGCTGCTGGAGCAGAGTTCAACACATCGCCAGTCCCTGGCCTGCTGCAGCCTGCAGCAGCAGCAGCAACGGGGGTAGTAAAGCAGGCGCCTGTGAGGAGCGCAGCAGCAGCAGCAGGGCCAGCAGGCGGCAGTGCCAGCAAGGGGGCTGTAGCAGGTGGAAGCAGCAGCACACAGCGCAGCAGTAGCAAGCCGCCTGTCCCTGAGGGGTTGCATACGCCTGTAGAGAGTATAAGCGGCACGCTAGCATCACCAGCAGCAGCAGCAGGATCAGCACAGGTGCAGCAGCCACACATCATCAGTGCTAGCAGCCAGCGCGCAGCACAACGCATTCGGCCTTCCCCTGCCTCCCAGGGCCTGGCTGCAACTGGCCTTATGTTTAGGATGTCAGCACCTAGCAGCAGCAATGGCCCTAGCAGTGCCTCTGCAGCAGCAGCAGCAGCAGGTGCTGCTGCTGCTGCTGCTGCTGCTGCTGCTGCTGCTGCCAGCACAGGTACTATGCATGCCCCGAGCAGCAGCAAACCCTCAGCAGGGCAGATCAGGCAGATCCGGCCTGAGGCTGCTGCTCCCAGCAGCGCCAGCAGCAGCAGCAGCAGGCTCACTGCAGCTGCTGGCATCAGCACACCAGTGCCTTTTGCAGGCAGCGCTGCAGGACTAGCACCATCGCCCCTTGGACCAGGGCTGATACAGCAGCAGCAGCAGCAAGGCGGCGGTTCGACATGGACTGGCAAAGGATCAGCAGCAGCAACAGCAGTGGTGCACACGCCTGCCTCTGCACCTGCAGCTGTATATGGCGCCGCAAGTCTGCCGCCGCATTCAGCAGCTGTAGCGGCAGCAGCAGCACATTACAGGGTGCCAGGCTCTGCACCCCACAGAGCAGCAGGCACACCCTCAGCAGCACTAGTGGGTCAGCAGCATGGCAGCAGCACGCAGCTGGTGCTGCAGCTGCTGTCTGAGGTGCCTGCAGGACAACACGTGCTGCTGCTGGTGCTGCATGCTGCAGACAGCAGCAGCTTTAACCGTAGCTTGCTGGGAGTGCTGCTAGCTAGGGCAGAGCGTCTGCTGAGCAGCAGTCCTGCTAGTTTGGCTGCCGCTGGGGGCCTCGGGCAACAGGCAGCATCACTTGCTGCTTTGGGCAGCTACTGCAGCTACCTCTGCTTTGTGGCGGGTGCTGTAGCAGAGCCGCCGCACATGCTGGCTGCAGCTACAGCGCCAAACGGCGGCTGCAGCAATGGACAGGGTGAGGGCTGCCTGCTGCAACAGCAGCCGGTGGTGGACCTTGCGGAGTTTCTGCAGAAGGTGCTTGCCAAATGCAGCAGCAGCAGCAGCAGCAATGGCTGCACCAATGGGCCAGACAGCAGCAGCGAAGACAGGAGCTGCAGCTGGCAGCTGGCACTGTCTGTGCCGTTTGCGTGCGCTGTGCTGCGCTTTGCAAGCTTTGCTCCTGCTGCAGCTTGCAGCGGCAGCGTAGCAGCGGCGCAGCAGCAGCTGCAGCAGCTGCAGAGCCTACCTTGCATGGCCCCTACACACGAGGACTATGGCCGGCTGCCTGCCTGCCTTTCCAGCTGCTTGGCTGGCTGCCAGTTGCTGCAGCAGCAGGACTCGACTGCTTACGCGCCTGCTTGCTCCTGCAGCCATAGTTGCGAGGCCGCTGCAGCATCAGCGCAGCAGCAGCAGCTGGTATGTGGCAGTGGGCTGACCTCCTCAGATCTTGAAGCACTGAGTAGGGTGGTGGCAGAAGGTAGTGCACTAGTGGATGATGCCTATTGGACTATCTGCAGCCCTGGATTGCAGCAGCTGACTGGACTGCTGGCTGAGTCCAGTGCAGCAACCATACGGCAGCAGCAGCAGCAGCAGCAGGGCCGGGGCAGCCAGCCTGTTGACAGGGCAGCTAAGGAGCCTAGCGCTGCTGCAGGCGCCGCTAGCGCTGATGGCTTTACAGTTAGCAGACGAGCAGCAGCAAGCTTGAAACAGGGTGCACAAACAGCAGCAGCAGCAGCAGCAGCAGCAGCAGCCAGCAGCCGCACCTCTGCTGCCTCAGCAGAGCCAAGCTCTGCTGCTGCAGACATCCCTACCACAGCAGCAGCAGCAGCAGACGGCAGCTCCAGCAGCAGTCCCTCTGCAGCTGCTGGCGCGCCGCGGCACACAACGCCGCTGCTGCTGGCGCCGCGCGTGCCGCCGCCGCTAGAGACTCCCCCGCAGTGCCTAGCTGCTGCGCTGGCTGCTGTTGGTGACCCTGTGGTGCAGCAGCTGCAGCAGGCCTTCATCGCGCAGTACAGCACGGATGACACGCCGGTAGGTGTTGGTGATGGGTGTTCTCTGCTGCTGGGTGATCACATGTGAGGCATTCATCTTCTTGTGCTGGTACGCACGACTGACATGTCTGTTGTTTGTCTGCCAATCGGCAAGGGCGTCCACAGCTTGCTGACGGCTCTCTATGATGTAGTTCTTGCTGCCTCTGCACTATGGGAAGGTTCATGTACTCTCATCCTACTGCTCGGCCATGTGGCTGATGTTGCTGCAGCCACCACGCTTGGCGCACTTCATCCAACCGCTAGCACCACGTCAACAACAAATCGCCTGCCGCTTGTTGTGTATGCTGCACTCCTTTCTGCACCAAACAACTCTACAACTGCAGGTGAAGATGCGTGACGTGCTGTCCCTGGTGAACAGCATCCTGTGTGCCAACAGCCTGGCCCTGGCCCTGAGTGAAGGCGTGCCAGCTGTGCTGCAGCAGCACTTGGATGCCATGCAGCAGCAAGTTACGCAGCAGCTGGCTCCTGCAGGGCAACAGGGAGGCGCAGCAGCAGCGCAGCTGCAGGGACAGGTGAGGAAGCTTGACACAGGTCCAGCTGCTGTGTTTGATCTTCTTTAGAAGTAGTGCGCGCATCATTTTGAGGTACTGCTGCGGGCCCGCACAAAAGCAACATGTGTGCGCTGCGTGTTGGCAGCGGCCAAGTCTGGATGATGTTTCCCAAGCTGCCACATCACATCTCACAGATGCATACCGCATCATTGCTCATCCTCATATGGCTGTTGTGGTCTGCGCCTGTCCTTTTCCCCCGCAGGACTTGGCTCGCGCTGTGCATGCCATCTCTGCCGCACACTCGCTGCCTGCCATCCACGCATCGCTAGAGTCCGCAATGCAGCGCGCAGCAGCACACGCCAGCCAGGCAGCGGCAGCGGCCTGTGCCTCACTACTGCCGGCAGAGGTGCCTGCTGCAGCTTCTGCTGCTGCTGCTGCGCTACTGGCAACTTCCTGCAAGGCCAGCTGCGCGCAGCGCCTACTGCAAGAGGTGGGTGGGACAGGGGGTTGTGGGAGATGCAATATGCAGCTGGTGCAGTTGCACATTGCAGACTTGTCAACTGGTCACGTTGACGAACGTTTGTCTGCTGAAGCATGCAGCTTGCAACTGTTGCTTGTGCCTGTGTGTGCTCTGTGCTGAGCGTCTGGCGGAGAGCGGGCATCTTGTTGCTGCTTACACAGAACTGCTCCAGCAGTGCAGCTGGAAGACAACCTCCGCCACATACCATGTGCTGGCAGCCCCTCGTGACCTCGTATACGCGCGCACGCTCTGTCTTGCAGGTGCCTGTGCTGGTGCAGTCTCAGCTGGCTGACACAGCCGATGACCTAGTGAGGCTCATTAGCCGCCAGTGGGCAGTGCACCTGCGCATGACAACAGCACCAGGCACCAGCAACCCCGCCACAAGCAGCAGCAGGCAGCCAGCAGCAGTGGGCCGGCAGGTTGCAGCAGACCCACAGCATGCTCCGGTAGCGGCAGCTGCGGCGAACAGCAGCAGCAGTGAACCTGTGGTAAACGGCGGTGCTGCAGCGGTGAAAGCTGCAAGGCGCATCAACCCTGTGCCAGTTGCCAGCGTGCCTGTCAGCACAGCAGATGCAGGCACGATCAGCAGCAGCAGCAGCAGCAGCAGCAGCAGTGCAGCTAGCAAGGCTGGCACGGCGGCCCTCGCAGATGTGTCTGCACTGCCGCAAGACGCAGCAGCGGGTGCAACTGATGGTGCGGGGAGTTGCGCTGTGGCAGCTGAGGACGTTGCTGCACATGTTGAACCTGCTGCAGCAGCAGCAGCAGCAGCAGCTGAGTGGGCTGAGCCAGCAACATCTGGCAGCATGGACAACATGGTTGAGGCGCTGCTGGGCCTCTGCATCAGCAGCAGCTGCAGCACTGGAGCTGCAGGCGGCACAGCGATTGTGCCTGCAGAGTATGTGGAGCTTCAGAAAGCAGTAGCAACAGCAGTTAGTCAGCGTAGTTTAGAGCACGCAGTGGCTAGTTACGTTGCAGCAGCTGCAGAGCTGCTGCCAGATGGCCTGCCAGCAGACGAGGTAATCAGCAGTAGCAGCAGCAGTGCAGCAGCGGTAGCTTGGAAGCAGGTGGTGAGTGCAGCGGTATGTACAGCAGATGTTTTAGTGGCTGGCATTGCAGCTGGATGCTACACAGCGAGTGAACTAGAGCAGGAGCTGCTGGCGCATTTGAAAGATGCTCCCCAGACTGCAGCATGTGTGGCGGCAAGTGCGGCAACAGCAGCAGCTGCCGGCCCGCAGGCAAGTGCTGCAGCAAAGGCGACCAGCAGTGCTGGGCAGCAGCAGCAGCTGTGCCAGCTGTTAGCAGGAGCAGTGCTGCATGCACTTCTAACCAGCGGCCAGCAGAAGCTTGCTGTGTGGGCTGGACAGGCGGGCCCTGGGTGCTGCTTTGAGGCCAACAGCAGCAGCAGCAGCAGCATGGCACACTTTGTGAAGCTGCCTGCAGCGTTGATGAAGGTGGCAAGGGATGACGGCCCACTGTGGCTGCTGCAGCAGCTGCGCACGTGGCTGCAGGCAGCAACTCTAGGCAGCACTGGCGGCAACTGTTAGGTGCTTGTTGGGCTGGAATCGGTTGATGCCAGGGCACCTATCGTGGAACATTGAAGCGCATATCGGATGAATCGTTTGGCTGTTGATAATGATATGGTCCACAAGAGGAGGAAAGAGAGATAGAGAGGTGTGGTGACTGCCCCTCTTTCCTAAATTCTAGAGAGGGGTGAGGGGATCAGGATGGAGATTGAGACCTCAGGTTGAAGTCTTGAGTGTCGCCATCTCAATCTAAGACGTTGTCAGCCACAAATGTAAAAGAGTGGTGTGGGACGTTTCATGCATGTGCTGCAGCTGGCTGTCTGGACGCTCCATTTCGATCAGCCACTCCGCACCCCTGCGCGCTTCGAACGCGTCCTATGTCAATCGAAGTCCACATAAACCAGAGTTTATGGTTACAAGGACGCACATATTTCTAGAACTATTGATGACGCACTTGCCGGGGCGGGTGACACCCCCGGTGGACGTAAGCAACGTGGTGATAGTGGTTCACGGATCTTTGAAGCTGAAGTGCTTGAATGAACTTTTAGGTGATCCGCACTCCCAGAAAATGTGGTTATTACTGTCACGTGGACAGACGGGAAACCTCAACCCGGAAGTAACCGTGGCTTTCTGCAAGTTATATAAAGCCAGGATCAACGACTGAAGCACCATACACCTTGTGTGCCTTGCTCACAGCTTTCAAGTACACAGATCCCGACAACAACATTCATGATGAAGGCCGCTCTGCTTCTTCCCCTGCTGGTCCTGGCCTGCGTGGCTGTCGCTGAGGGGTAATTGATGAGTCAATTATACGTAAGCAGGTTGCTTTTTGCAGCATCAGTGCCAATGGACCATGATCAAACATCTGGCTCCCGGGATCTGTGCGCAGCAGCAGCGTCTCGCTTGAACCGCTTGAGATTGGTGCATATTGCTGAATAAATGAGGTTTTTTGCGTTTTGGATCTCCCTGGTGAAGCGATCAGCCATATTCAAAATTTGGGTCCCACGGAAGCTGTGTCCCACGAAGCATAATCTGAGCAGTGTGACACTGCCAGATAGCTATTGCCCTCATCGCCAGGGCTGGCCCTCCCGTCAATGATGTACATCTATTGCAATGAACGGATGCTGACACCGCTGCCCACACCTGCTGCTGCCACGCTGCTTGCCAACTGCTGCTGCTGCTGCTGCTGCTGCTGCTGCTGCTGCTGCTGCTGCTGCTGCTGCTGCTGCTGCTGCTGCTGCTGCTGCTGCTACTGCTGCTGCTGCTGCGCAGGCAGACCCGCAAGGCCCTGGCTGCCACTCCCCCAAGCACTGCCGGCGCTGCTGCTGCCGCTGCCCCGAAGCCCCCAACCCAAGGCACCATTCAAACCTCCAAGGGCCCTGTCAAGGTTGGCACAGTGGCTGCAGGCAACGCCCGGCCCAAGGAAGGCCAGAGCGCCGCTAAGGGCTCAACTGGATCTGCTAAGGTTGAGTGGGGCCAGGCGGAGCGCTGCTACTCTATTGGCCTGCGTGACTACTGTGGTGCCTATGAGCAGGTGGGCGCAATTTAAAAAAAGCTGGATCACTCACAGAATGTCAGGCTGAACTTCAGTATGATACAGCGCAGAACTTGCCAGGAGCACTGCATGGCTTGTAAAGATAGACAGTCTAGCATAAAAATGCAAATCTGCGCACCTGCAAGCATTGCTTGTACTGTGGTGCCTATGGGCAGCTGGGTGCAGCTGCCACCGTTGCATAATGCATGTGGCATAATGCATGTGACACAATGCATGTGGCATAACGCGCCTCGCGCATGCTGCACTGGCACGGATCCAGCCCGTAGTGATGTGTGATTTCCAGCCCTCAAGGCGCTGGGACGCAGGCATGCCGCATACTGGCACATCTTCACGGCACGTCTTCACTGGCACATCTTCACGGCACGTCTTCACTGGCACATCTTCACGGCACGTCTTCACTGGCACATCTTCACGGCACATGCCGCATACTGGCAGACCTTCACGGCACGCACGCGCAGCAATCGCAAATGCAGCTCTGTGGTGCCTGGCTTCCTGCCAGGGTGCTGCTGGCTGCTGATGCAGCACGCCAACAGCAGTGCAAGGCTTGTTTGCTGAGTTTCAGTGTCTTGCTGCCTTCCTGAGCATGCACAGTGCATCTATGCCCAACCACCAAACCCAACACACCTAACATACACCTCTTGTACCTCTGCTGCACTGCACCGTGCTCCCGCTGCTGCTGCAGGCCAGCTGCTGCGCATACCTCGGCTCAGATGACACGTTCAAGGGCTGCCGCGTGGCCTCCAACCTCTACACCTGCACCTCCCAGTTTGCAGACAAGCCCCTGACTGTCTGCTGCGTCTGATTAGACGTCTAAGTGGCATCTGTGTGCAAGCCAACAGGCTGCAAGTGTCCAGCCCTTGCCAAAGTCGTGGTTTGGCAAGTTGGTTGAAACTGGCATTTCACATGTTGATTTGTACAGCACTGTGGGCTAGGAGCTGCCTACTTGCATTGTAATGCACAGTGCAACAGACCAAACGTTAGCTGTGTTGGTTGATGTGCGAAGGTCAGAGAAGTGTTGCATAAAGCGCGGTTGGCCCTAACACGAGGTTGCCAATGATGCCAGGACCCACACGTACATATCTTTATTTACTGTTTATTGGAAGAGGCTAAGCACCAGCTACATCATTGAACTTGTGTGTGTTGATGGCAGTGGACATGTCTGCTCCTTACTCAGTCAGGGCAGAAGAACATCACCATGAGGAAGCAGCAGTTGTTCGCCAAATGTTATGCTGCAAAACATCGCAGACGGCGAGTGCAGCATGTGCAGTCTTGTGGCAATGCTTGAGTTGGTGTCACTGACTCATTGCTGTACCCTATGCCCACTTTTAAACGACCCTTGGCTACGGATGTCCAACTCAGGTGTCTGCAGTGTTGTGCATGGCTGTTGGGTCTCGACTGCTTGCATGCGCAGTTCCATCTCGCCACATATTGCCCACAGCTGTGCAGGGATGTATATAGTACAGTGATTTGGTACTCAGCGATATGCAGCGCAGTGAACAGCCACTGTTGTACATCCGCTGTTGTGCAATGATTGTACAGCGCAACATGTTGTGAAGTTTACAACCCTGTGGGGCTTCTGGGTGTGTGAAGGGTCACCCATCTCACATGCTGTGAAACCTGTTTGCCAGCAGCGTGGTTGGCACTGGCGGTCAGTGATGCTGCCAGCACCCACGCGTAAATGCCATGCTTACTTGCCAAGTCTGGTCGGACCAGATCTTTCAGTCTACACTGAGCATAAACTCATACAGTAAATGGAACAGTGTTAGATCTTCACTCAAGACCACACCATCAGCATCTTATCTCGCTTACCAAACTGGTTCTGATTTAGCTGATGATGGCGCTTATGTGAACTCTTCAGCCAAGGCCAGACCATTAAAGCAGGGATCCAGCATACAGCTGCCACAACCGGGACAATACAGTAATTGTACAGATGCAGAAACAATGGTGTGACATGCAGCAGCCGTGTAGTTGACAGCACAAGCCAGCTCTTTGCTCCAGTGGGCCGCAGCAATCCTCTGCCACAGCAAGACTGTACATGTACAGCAGCAGCAGCAGACACAGTGGCGTACGCAGGCGCTCATCGTGGGTTCGTGTGCATGGTCATGTAAGTTTGCTCTTAACCACCTGTTGCTCTGCCGCCAGCTCTTTGCTGCCAGTCACTGCTGGCGCCATACGTTACTGCTCTTTTTGACATTGACTGGCAGCGGATTACCTTTCATTGATGAACTGGCCTCTATTTTATCGGAGCAGAAACCTGGGCTGGTAAGCTCAGCAATAATCCTGAAACGGCTGCTGACAAGCAGCTCTGTTGGACACAAACATATGTGATTGCTTGCATGCTCCAGACACTGGCCGTGCAATTGTTCAGTAATCACTTCTTTCAAGTTGCGGATCAGCAGCAGTATCTTTTTTAGAAGTCGTCGCTGTACAGGCATGTCCAACAACCATGCAGCAAGTGTACTTGCTGTAGTATGCAGACGGTATGATCACCACGGTGTCCGACACCGTGAGTCACTGCAGCACGCACTCAGCTTCAAGCTTTTGTTGCTGTCCGATGCTGTGCACGTGCTGCGCAGCAGCCGCTCTGCAGCAGCCGCACACAGCTGTGATCCCCGCAACTAACTAGATGTAGATTCTGTAACAGGTAGACAGTAGTTGTGCAACAGATTGTGCTGTGGTGCCTCCTGTTGCAGACCGTCTGCAGCATGGGCCATCATGATGATCATGCAGCAGCTGCACACTGTGTAGTGAGAGGCCGCAGGCACCATGCAGCAGTGTCTTTCGTCATTGTGCTTGCGTATCACTGTCAGGTTCGTAGTGACATGACACTGACAGCAATTGTGGTGCTCACTGAGCACCCTGGTGCTGAGCACCAGATGACGAGGCCATGGTACCATGGACCGGTCCGGGGTGACACACGGGCACACCCGATGGAGCAACCATGCACATCATTTGCATGCATGAAATAAAACAAAAAACTTGATTGTCGGTTGTAATGAACTGACAGGTAGCACTAGCAAGGTGGCCTGCAGGTGATGGTCACCGTCACCGTGTGGGATAGCCCAAAGCCTAACCCCGGTTTAACAGGGTCCCATGTGCCACGCCTATTCAGAGCGATCATGCACTTTCAATGCAACATGCTTCTCGTGCTCCTCGCTTACAGCCTTCCAAGCACCGAAACACCAGCTTCGACGCACGATGAAGGCCGCTCTGCTGCTGCCCCTGCTGATGCTGGCTTGCGTTGCTCTCGCTGAAGGGTAAGTGCTGAGATTCGAGTGCGGGCTTTGATGATCAGCAGTAGTGGAAGCAGGCTGTGAACCAAAGGTCTAGTCGCTGGTCGGGCTCGAGATCTGTGCGCAGCAACGATGCATCGTCTCATGCATTTTCTGATTTAGGCAATATGGGGCATAAAGATGCATCACAGCGTGGCTCAGCCGTTTTGCGGAGGTCCTCGAAACTGTGTCGTACGGTAGTGATCTGAGCATTGCACCCGTGCCAGGCACGCATTGCTCTTGAAACCTGCGGTCGTCAGCACGTTTGTTAATTTTATATGTTTTGAGCGGACGCTGACACTGCTGATCCCACTTTCTGCTGCGCTACTGTCACTGCGCATGTGCTGCTGCTGCTGCTGCTGCTGCTGCTGCTGCTGCTGCGCAGGCACACCCGCAAGACCCTTGCGCCTACTCCTCTCAGGACTGCTGGCAGCACCACTGCCACCAAGCCCCCACCCCAGGGCACAATCCAAACCTCCAAGGGCCCTGTCAAGGTTGGCACGGTGGCTGCAGGCAACGCCCGGCCCAAGCAAGGCCAGGCTGCTGGCAGGGGAACAACTGGTGCCGCAAAGATGCTGGGGTCCCAGGCTGAGAGCTGCCGCTCTGTCGGCCTGCGGGAGCACTGCGACAACTTTGAGCAGGTGTGGGAAAGATGCCATTGTTTGACTGAACATCTGGCGTGAATCTCATCGCCGTTGCATGACTTAAAGACTGTGTGCAGGTGTGACGCGCAGCTGCATGCGTCTGGGCTGTCTTCTGCGCCAGTACGGCTGCTTACTGATGCCGCGTGCTAACAGCGCTGCACTGCACACTTGCAGGAGTGTTAGCGTTCTAGGCAGCCTATACGGTGCAAGTTATGTGCTGAGGTGCTGCTGCTGCTGCTGCTGCTGCTGCAGGCCAACTGCTGCGAGTACCTTGGCTCCAATGACAAGTGGCAGGGCTGTGACATGGCCTCCAACCTGTACACCTGCACTTCCCAGTTTGACAACAAGCCAGTGTCAGTCTGCTGCTCCTAAGCAACCTCTTACTGGAAGCCTGCACACACAATGTCGTGTAACATGTTGACATAACGGTGTGCAGGGCTGCCCTGTTGTGTTTGATGGAGGTGTGCATTCAAGCTCTGTTCATTTGGCCCTGGCGCATGAGTACGGGCTGTGTTGCGCATGCACAGTTGTGATCCTGGTTCTGATCCTGGTTGGGTCCTTTTAAGCACAGCAAGATGGTTGTGAAACAGGGAGTTTGGCTTGGCAGCAGGTTTGCTGGCATGGATTTGGGGAGCAGGCGCCACAGATGTACCTTTTGGTTGTGAAAAATCGTCGAAGCGGTCCACAGTTGTTTGTGCACATATCTAATGTTCAGTCATCATCACCTCATCATCAGCGTTTGCCATGGGTTGACAGTACATAAGATCAGCAGCAGCACAGCAACAGGCTTACACAAGTGCAAGATTTTCCCGCATGGACGTGTGCGTTGGTATTGCACACTCTACAACAAGAGGGGAGGTTCAACACAGCCTGCTGCAACATGGGAAACTGGTGTGAAATAACACACACGTCTGTCTATCATCATTGTCATCATCATCTGCTCCTGAAGGCCGCTTGGTGCAGCAGCCAGTGTGGTATGACTGCACTTCAGGCACAATCTGGGGCGAGCGTTACATGCATTGCGCCTGTGATTGCTTGCCGTGCATCGTCTCCATTGACCTGCAATATAAGCTGGACTGCTGCACCTGCCAGCACTGCCAATGCTGTGCGCCCACAACTGCCTGAGGCAGAGGCACATGCGTGCTTCATCGTTGTGCCATGTTTGTTTGACGGATCAGCTGCTGCAGAAAGGCACCAGGCCACTGAGCATAATGTAGGCAGCAGGAGTCTTGCTCATGGTGTGTTGACTGTTGTCGACGTGGGAAGGTGTGAGCATACAATGAGTACTGGGGTGCAGAGTTAGAGACACCAGGTGCACTGGCAGGGCTGGCTGCCCTACCTAAGCGTCCGCAGATGTTGGACACAGTTGTACTGCTGTGCCTGCATGACAGCCCACTCAGAGCATCAGGAGACTTAGGAAGGGGTGTTCTGCCAGGACCAGTGGTCCAGCTATGGTTGAAGGTGCGTAACCTCGGTTCTGCGGAACCGGTGAGCCGTGTGTAACTTCGTCCTTTTACAGTTGTGCTGGTACAGCTGCCAGCTAGCGGCTACCAGGTAGCGGCTGCCAGCCATTGAGTCACATTGGTGCCGTCTGTCTGTCACTTCCGCCTGCGCTTGTCACTGGACGCAGCACAGTTCAGTAGCCATGCTGCTGCTGTGCGCCGACCTTGCGCATGCGGATGAGCAAACCAACACCCTAGCAGCACCACTGTTACACCGTACATACCAACGAGTGAGTGTTGATGCTATGGCTTGATGGGTAACATGATGATGATACCAACGAGTGAACAAACAGTGGGGATGGATCAGAATAATCCATCAATCCATCAGTGAACACCCAGAACTATCCGCAAGAGTGACGGTCACTCGAAGCCATGCACTGGCAGCTCAGATGGGCAGCACTACACACGAAAGACAGGCTGAAACCAGTTCACCAGATGCATGCAAGCGCAGGTGGTACTGCTGCAGCGCCTGCGGAGGTTGCTGCTGCAGCGCCTGCTGCACAATTACTAGTAGCGATATAAAAACTACATCTGCACTCACACACCTCTACATCTGCAGCGTCACCAGAGTAACCTCCAGCTGCAGCGCTGCGCCAGTCACCCTGCATGTATCAGGCACTCTACACTTTGGGAGCACTGCACAGCATCACTCGCTACACTCTTGACTAATGCTTCTGCAGCGCCACCAGCGTCACACCTCCAGCTGCTGCGCTGCACATGTCCCCTGGCGTGTGCACCAGGCACTCCACACTGCGGCAGCGCAGAACGCCTGACTCGTCACTACTGCTTGTGCAACGCCAGGAGGGTCACCTTCAGCTGCAGCGCTGCACATATCAGCTTGCGTGCGCCAGTGCAAGGTACTCCACAGCCTTGCCTTGCACTCCACACCTGTGCTGGCCTCTTCTACGGCTATTGCTTCTGCAGCGCCACCAGCGTCACTTCCAGCTCCAGTGCTGCGCCAGTCACCTTGCGTGTGCCAGTGCCAGGTACTTCAAACTATGGCAGCGCAGCGCAGCATTGCTGGCCTCTGCTTCCGCTATTGCTTCTGCAGTGCCACTAGGGTCACCTCCAGCTGCAGCGCTGCGCCAGTCACGCCATAGTTAGCATCCAGCTCGACATACTTCTCGCCAATGGCAGCCACGCGCGTGGGCACGTAGGCGCCCTCGGACACGGGGTACAGGAACACGTCACCCGGGGCGGGCATCTGCGGCACATGTGCAGTGCAGCAGGCGTGCAGGTAGTGCATGTGAGAGATGCAAGCCCAGAAGCGACAAAGGGCACGTAGGCGCCCTCACCCACGGGGTGCAGGAACACGTCACCCGGGGCGGGCATCTGCAGCAGATGGGCAGCGCAGAACAGCAGGACAGGGTTCGGGGCATGATCGGGGAACAGCAAGAGTCAGCTGTGCCGATGTGACTCAACGCCGTGCACACGCAACAACATGACAGCCACGCAAACTGCTGGCAACGGTCTTTCATTCGCGTCATGCTACATGTTACTGTCCTGGCAGAGTCACCAACACCAGCCAGCTGGCCTTCCTTTATGCGGCTTGCCCAACCTCTGACTTGAGCTTGGCCAGCACTCCGCACACTTATATCAATACTCAGCATGCTTTCCACGCGCTGCATGCTCCACGCAATCCAGCTGCCACACCCCATTTGGCCCTCATCTCACCTGACCCCTGAACTTTGCCATCACATCCGCAGTGGGCTGCCACCAGCTGAAGCTAGGGTTCCAGTAGCCGCCTGCCTTAGGGTTCAGCAGCTGCACGCTGCGCGTCTCGCCCACAAACATGCCGCAAGCAGCGTCAGCCACAAACGGCAGCAGCGGCTCCCACCGAGCAGCAGGAGTGCCCAGCCAGCCCTTCACACCTTGAGCAATGCTGCGCAGCTGCGCTGTTGCTGCTGCTGCTGCTGCTGCTGTTGGTGTGGCCGCACCAGCCTCCCCTGCTGCTGCTGCTGGTGGTGCGTCAGCGTCCTGCTGAGCTGCAAGCTTTTCCCAGAAGTCATCAGACCCGAGCTGCTTCCAGTTCTGAGCATGCTCGCTGCTGCGCTGCGCTGCCACGAGGGAGACTGGCTCCGCACTGATCGTAGTGTCAAATGCAACAGCAGATCCTGATAGTTTCAGGGAGATGTGGGCCTGGAAGCGGTCCCCTGCTACTGCCTGGTACTGCAGCAGCCGAGGAGCTACCACCTGCTTGTGCAAGCTGAGCAGCGTTGCTGCAATGCCTGCTGCTGCTGCAAAGTTAAGCAGGGGAGCCACACCAACCATGGCTGCTGTCCAAGCTGCTTCCAATGCCAGCAATTGCACAGCTATAGCCTGATTGTTTGGCGAGCGCTTGCTGCTGCTCCGATGCACCAGCTGCAGCGCAACTGGCGCAGCAGCAGTAGCCGCTGCTACAACACCGGACAATGCCGCTACAACTGCTGTCACAACGCTGCTGCTGCTGCTGCTAAGCGCGCTGCTGAAGCTGCCTACTGCCGAGCTAATCAACAACGCCCTGGCAATACCCACCACGCCAGCCACCCAAGCGCTACCACCGCTGTTGCTGCTGCTGCTGCTGCTGCTGCTGGCTTGCTGATCCTGCTGCTCAATCATCTGCTGCATTTGCTGCACAGCACCGCCCTCGCCGCCTAGCAGCTGCATGCTTGCGGCCCACCAGCAGCGCACAGCCCATGCTGTGACTGGCAGTGCTGCTGCTGTGAGGGCGACAGCCCACAGGGTGGTGTCCCAGGCACCGAATGCAGCCAGCAGCAGGTCTTGGAAGTAGCCAGGCAGGCCGTACTGCAGCAGCGTGAAGGCGTCGATGCCCTGCAAGCAGCAGCAGCAGCAGCAGCAGCAGCAGAAGTGGTGCAAGTGTTGGCAGCCAGCATAGTAAGGTCTGGGCAAGCAGGTCGGCAGCAGCGCAACTGCGCCGAGATGCGCAGACAGCGGAAAGTAGCAAAAGAGTGCAAGCTCATGTGCAGCCGCAAGAGAGCCCCTTTCAGGTACACACAACATGACTTTTCAGCGCTGCGGTGCACACCTCCTGCTGGCGCGTCACCCACGCAAGCTGGCACAACGGCAAGCGTCCTGCTATATCAATAACCTCGTGCCACAGTGCAGCCCCTCACCATGCCTGCAGCGACGCCAGCTAGGCCACTGGCAACCAGCGGCCCGAATCGTGCATGCCTGTCCACTGCTGCTGCTGCTGCCAGCTCCAGCTGCAGCAGCGCCGCAGATGCTGCACCCCACAGGCCATCCAGTGGGCTGCCTTGCATGCGCCTGCTGTGCAGCTTTGGGCCCCTGGGGCTGATGTAGGGCAGTGCTGAGGCTGTGAGGTCTGCTGCGGCAGCTGCTGGTGGCTGGGGCAGGGGACGGCTGCTGGTGTGCTGCATGCGAGCCTGTTACAGGGATGCAGAGGTGTAAGAGTTTGCAGGAAATGAGGTGAAGAAGTTGGTGCGGTGATGAGCCGGTGTACAGCAGGCATTGAACACAGGGTGCGGCACGCGCTGTTTGAAGCACAGCCTGGCGACTGATAGCGCAAGGATATGGTTCAACAGGAATGAGTAAGGCATTAGACTGTGATTGCAGCATGCTAGGCGGGCATCTATGCAAATCCACCAGGCTTACCTGCTGCTGTAAGCCAGGCACAGGTCGGTGCATTGGCCTGTTGCTGCTGCTGCCTCTGCTGCATGGTGTGCAGGGGCTACTGCTGCTCTGCTGCTGCGCCAGCTTCATCTTGCTACACCGCTAATCCAGGCAATCGCTGCTTAGCCTGCCTGCTGCTGCCTAGCACAGTCTATCTACTTGCCAACGCCCTTGGGCTGCAGCTCCCAGCACAGCAGGCAAAATATCACTTATTCGACGGAAATGCTAGTATGCAGCGATTCACCAAGCAGCTGATGCCTCGAGATGGTGCCTCGAGATCGCCACCTGTAAACCGGCTACAGGTGCAGGACTCTAAATTGCATACGGAGGCCCGGAGTCAACGCCATTTATGTTGTGATTGCTGCGGCTTTGCTTAGCAAATCACAATGTCGGGTGAGCCAGCCGGGAAAAGAACCCCGGCCTGACAACTCCTGGTGTCACCAGCGCAAGACAAAGAGCCATTCACTTAGCTTCGCCAATTGAATTCTTCTATATCATTTCAACAATTTCGCAGTCAAACCAAAGAAGTCGGGAGCGATCGTGCTGAGGTCTTAGGCTGTTGCTGCTGCTACCACCACCACCACCACTGCTGCTACTACTGCTGCCGCCACAACAACACCTCACACCAAAAGGCAGCTTGACTCTAGGCATGGGTTTCCGTTAAAGTAGCACTGCTGCAACCATTCTGGTTGCCGTGATAAATGGGCAGGGATGAAAGTAGGAAGAGAGATGGCAAGCCTCCGCCAGCTTTGGCGTCAGCAGTGTCAGGAGCAATGTCTGGCGCTATCATCAGCGCATGCGTGCAGGTGAGGACTGGGCCCCATCAATAACATCAATGAAATGCAAATCTACAGTGTAATTGTGATGTGTAATTGCCCTCTGGCTGCATGCCGCACACAGCAGCTGCTTTTGGGGTAACCATACAGCCATGCATGCATGCAGTGGCAAGGGTATGTGCAAGCGTACAACTACTGCCTCATTTCGGACTGGCGAAGCTGCCATATGCAGCGACAAAATGCAGAAGCTAGATTGCAGCAGCTTTGCAGCAGTTGCATTGCAATGCACCTGCAGGAGCACACCCTGTGGCAGCTGTTGTTCAGGCTCAGGCCAGTGCCAACACCACAGTCACAGGGAGCTCTCTAACATGCACCTAGATTGATACATGCACCTAGATTGAAACAGGGATGCGAAGGCAGGCAGCTGCTCTGCCATCGGGCACATGCCTAACGTGTGTTTGCTGGTGTGTATGGTTCCATGCTGCAGCCGCTGGACGTGCTGCGAACCCGCATGCAGGCAGACACTGCCATGGGCATGAGCAGGTGGGGCGCAGCCAGCCAGCCAGCCAGCCAGCCAGCCAGCCAGCCAGCCAGCCAGCCAGCAGCAGCTGCGTGCGTGTATCATGCCTGCAGCAGCGAAACCCAAATCTTGGCAGTCACTATGCAAGCCATAAGCTGCTATGAATTTGTGCCTTGCGCTGCAAGTGGCGTACCTGCCTTGACTTGCAACCGGCACACCAGCTGAGTGCGTTGTGCTGCAAGCTGCTGGTCCTATCCTTTCCCCGTGTGGGCGGCCACCCTGCTGCATGCACTTCACCAGGATGTGGCATTCACACCGCCAGCAGCAGCAGCAGTGTGTTGCAGGCGTTGTGCTCGGCATGCCTCCTGCATAGTGCAGAGAAGCAATGAACAAATGCGTGCTTGTGGTACTGCCGCTGCATGCTGCCTTCTGCAGGAGCGTGGGCCAGACGCTGCAGGTGGTCCTCAACGAGTATGGCGTGCGGGGCTTGTGGCGCGGCACAGGCCCCACTGTGGTGCGGCTGTCGATTGGTGCTGGCATCAACTTTGTGGCTCTGGAGCGGCTGAAGCACATCATGCTGGAGGTGCTGCCGCATGCTTCCGGGCAGCTCGGATATTTGCAGGCAGCGGCAGTGGGAGGTGAGCAGACGAGGGGCCATGGGTTTCACCTGTCAAGATGAATGAAAGGCTTGTGCGGTCTGACGTGCTGCCGCATGCGCTGGGGCCAGCTGGGAAACCTGCTGGCTGCAGCAGTGGGAGGTGAGCTGCGATTGTGCGGGGAAGGGGGACTGTTGAAATTGTGCATGTATCAGGCGTGAGTGGCTGAAGCACATCATGCTGGAGGTGCTGCCGCATGCTTCGGGGCAGCTGGGCTACTTGCAAGCTGCGGCAGTGGGAGGTGAGCAGTGGTTGGGCCCAGGTGCGTGGCGGTTGTAATGTATATAAGGCTTGAGTGGCTGAAGTACATCATGCTGGAGGTGCTGCCGCATGCTTCGGGGCAGTTGGGATACCTGCAGGCTGCGGCAGTGGGACGTGCGCAATTGTCGTGGCAGGAGAGGGAGTATGTAACAGGCTTGAGCGGATGAAGCACATCATGTTGGAGGTGCTGCCGCATGCTTCGGGGCAGCTAGGATACCTTCAAGCAGCGGCAGTGGGAGGTGAGCAGACGAGGGGCCATGGGTTTCACCTGTAAAAATAAATGAAAGGGTGAGCGGTCTGACATGCTGCCGCATGCGCCGGGGGCAGCTGGGATACCTGCAGGCTGCGGCAGTGGGAGGTGCATTGCAATTGTGCGGGGAAGGGGGACTGTTGTAATTGTGCATGTATCAGGCTTGAGTGGCTGAAGCACATCATGCTGGAGGTGCTGCCGCATGCATCCGAGCAGCTGGGATACCTGCAGGCAGCGGCAGAAGGAGGTGAGCAGTAGTGGGGCTGTCGGGTGTGCCTGTGCCTGTGTGGTTGTGTTTAAGGCGTGAGTGGGCTGAATGATGCTAGAGGTGCAGGCTGCATCAGTGGCAGGTGCGCAGTGGTTTGGGCGGGAGAGAAGGGAGTGAGCTGTGTGTATGTGTAACAGGCTTCAGCGGCTGAAGCACATCATGCTGGAGGTGCTGCTGCATGTGTCGCGGCAGCTGGGTTACCAGCAAGCAGCATGCCTGGCTGGCGTCAGCCCGGCCCTGCTGCCGCATATTGTAGCGTGTCACAACCATCTGGCGCGCCAGGCATGGCTCGCGCAATGTCTGCTGCCGTGATATTATGCTCTTGCCTCACTGATTCCGCCCTGCCCCTGCTGCTGCATCCACTGCTCACCTGTCCTCTCCATCATCACCATCATCACCAGGCATGGCTCGTGCAATGTCTGCGGCGGTGATGTCCCCCGTCACGCTCGTAAAAACCCGCATGGAGTACGGAGGGCCCAACCACATCACCTACAAGAACACCGCACACGCGCTGGCCACAATCGCATCCACAGAAGGCCCCCGCGGACTCTTCCGAGGCCTGTGGCCAACTGTCCTGACCAATGCACCGTTTTCGGCGCTGTACTACATGCTATACACGCAGCTGAAAGGCGCGATCGGTGGCTCGCAGGCCGGCGGCAGCCTGCCGACGACTGCTGTGAACTTTGTCAGTGGCGTGTGTGCTGCGACGGCGGCCACGCTGCTGACGCAGCCGAGCGACGTGGTGCGCACGCGCATGCAGCTGGGCATCCCGGGGGTGGCGAAAGGCAATGCGCTGGCTACGCTGGGGCACGTGCTGCGCAGCAGCGGGCCCAACGCGCTGCTGGCAGGTGGGTCACAGGCTGCCAACGATGTTGGCGCTATAGCAGCTGGTAGTACTAGAAGCTCCGGTTGCGTCGCTGCTGGTACAGCTGATCGGTGTTTGCGTTTGCGTAATTCCATGTGAGAAGTTGCAGCTGGGCATCCGGGGGGTGGCAAAAGGCAATGCGCTGGCTACGCTGGGACACGTGCAGCAGCGGGCCCAATGCACTGCTGGCAGGTGGGTAGTCGGGGGGGTTCTGGGTCAATGCGCAGTATGTGGGTGGAGCAATGTGTTTCCAGTGACGTTGGCACTGCAGTAGTCAGGCAAGGTCAGCGCTGCATTGCTCTTGGAACAGCAGAGAGCTTGCGGTCTTGAAGTGGAAGATGCAGCATGGACAGTGGCTGTTCTAGCCTATGAGCTACATAGTTTAGGCAATGCGCAGGCTACACTGGGGCACGTGCTGCGCAGCAGCGGTTGTAATGCGCTGCTGGCAGGTGGGCGGTGGGCGGTGGGCTGTGGGATAGAAGGGGCATGCACGTGTCGCCAACGATGTTGGCACTGCAGAAGCTGGTCGTACTCAATGGTAGAACTGTGTGGTGCTGCAGGCGCAGAGGTGTCAATGTGTAGACGAGTGGCGGTGGCTGGCTGAGCAGCTGCAGTGGCTTGGCCAGCTAGTGACCCACACAACATCCAGCAGTCAATGCACCTCGCTCGCAGCGTCTCAGATTGGACGACGTACAGCGGCTTGACGTCATTCTGTGCATCACCACTCAACACAGACATGCAACCTGCACCATGCTGACAAACAGCCGACCCTGTTGTTCTTCCTCCTGGCCCCTGGCGGCCGCGCTGCGCTGCAGGTGCTGCGCCGCGCATCCTCAAGCGCATGCTGCAGACAGCTCTGCATCAGCACTGCACCACACTCATGCAATGCTACATCATACTGACACACATGTGATGCTTTGTTTCCTGCCTGGCTTCTGGCCGCCGCGCTGCGCTGCAGGTGCTGCGCCGCGCATCCTCAAGCGCACGCTGCAGACAGCGCTGGTGTGGACGCTGTATGAGGAGCTGGTGCCGCGCATGTCAGCGCTGTGCATGCTGGCCACAGCGCAGCAGGACGCTGACAGCGAGCGGCGGGCTGCAGCAGCAGATGCGGAGGGCAGCCGGCGGCGGTGACACGGCATGCATGCAGGCTCGAGGGTAGCAAAGGCCTGCGCCTCAGGCCTAGGCTGAAGCCCCAGAGGCTTCAGAGTTGATGTTTGATGACGGCTTGCTTGTGTCCTGCGTGTGGGCTGGAGCGTGCTGATCTGTCACGTGTTTTTTCATGTACGTTTGATCCTATCGAAGGGGCAGCTAGCGTCCATTGCTATGAGGAGTAAAGGTGGCCCAGCCAGGCTGGCAGCTTGCCTGGTGACCAACCTGGTGTGATGTTGTTCATGGTGACCCACGTGGCCACATGTTGGTTGTTGACCCTGAGTGGTTCTGTGGTACTTCAATGACTGCATCGGTGTTCTCGTGAACGCCGTTTGACGAGGGGCTGCAAAGCACTGCTGCATCACACGACCTTCCCGCCTACCTGCTGACAGTTGCCGCTGGCGTATAGGAACCGTGTATTGCGCGCCCAGGCGTATGGACTAAGTATTAAATTCAGATATTGCGCGTTTTGCATGCTTTGACAGCTTTACACAGCGTGGAAACATGAGTGACATGGTGTGTCATATGCATCACATGCATTACACTCAGGAAGGCGTCTTGTAGATGTCATTCCCAGTAATTGCTAAATTTTCTCTTGATCGTTATCACCGGCATGTCTGGCCTTGACCGAGAAGTCCCTTGCAGGTCCCATTCCCTTGACTGGGCAGCGTAGCCTGCCTTGTTCAGGCAGCCAAGTCCATTTTTGAGTTTTTGTAACATCATACAAGTGCCTTTCTGTTTGTGGGTTAGGCTGCGAGCCAAGGCATCAGGCCAGGTGCCACCAGCCACAGTCGATCTTGCCTTGCTGCAGCAGCGACGCTAATCAACTTTCTTTGTTCTAGGCACTGCTGTGAATTGATACTGGAGTAAGCTCTTCAATCCTCGACGCTCGGAGACTGGGCTGTTGTTCAACAGGTGCGCTGTCAGCGGCTGTAAACGCTTGAGGTGTTTATTTTCAACATGTTACACATTCCGGTGTGGACATGGTCGCTCGATCGGCAGCTACGGCGCGCCAGACTTTGGTCCCATCTTTGGATGGGACAGAAGGAGGAGACTAGGGGTGACCATTCACGTGAAGTCAGAAGTCCCTTCTTTTTTAGGCGCGCCGAATACTCTGCGCTACCTCTCCTGCCTGCTGCTGCCATCTCCTGCTGCAGGCTGCAGCAGCAACTGCCTGCTGCAGGCCATGGTGGATCCATCAGGCAGCTGCAGCAGTGCTGTGTCACACAGCCTAGCCAGCGCACAACAGGTGCTAGAAGCAGCCCCTGCTGTCAGCATGCCTGCAGGCGGAGCCAGTGTGCACAGCAGCCCTAGCCTGCTAGCACCTGCTACTGCTGGCCCCAACCAGCATGCGCAGCAGGACCAGCAGCAACAGCAGCAAGCTGACTGCACTGCTCCACAGCAGCAACACCAACAGCAGCCGCAGCAGCAGGAAGTCAACCCGCCGGACACCGCAGCACAGGCTGCCAGCATGCAGCGCTTAGGTGGTGCCTTGCAGGACGTGCTGAGCTCCCAGCTGTCATCTGACTTTGTGGAAGGCCTGAAGCCAGTCATGCTGAAAGGCAGCCTGCAGATATCCACACACATCCAGCTTGCAGGAGAGGCAGCGCCGGTGTTCATCGGGCTGTTTCCTACGCTGCAAGCTGCTGTGGATGCTCAGAAGCAGAGCCAAGCGCTGGTGAGCTGCTGCTGCTGGAGGGCTGTGTGAGCTCGAATCAAACGCAAGCAGCTGCAGTTGCTGTGATTGGAATAGGACGTTTGTTTTTGCTTAGAAATGTTGCTGCTGCAGCTGCGCTGGACGAGCCTTACAACAGTTTTGTGGGCTGCTGATGCGAGCAGTGCAGCAGACATACTGGTGTAGCTTTGCAGTGCGTACCAGGTGCAGCACGTGTGCAGAGCTTCCAACGTGCCTGTAACACCTCACCTGCCTGCCGCTGGCTCTCACACCTTGTTGCTGTGATGGTGTGCTGCTCCTGCTCCTATTGCTCCTGCTGCTGCTGCTGAAGGTGGGCAAGCTGCCCGCTCCTATTGCCCGCAAGCTAATTGAGGCGCAGCTGGCACATGCACAGGCAGTTGCAGATGCAGCAGCGGCCACAGCAGCAGCACCAACAGCAGCAGCAGCAGCAGGCCCAGGCTCAGAGGCTGTGCCAGGAAGGCTGCTGTCTACCACCTCTGACACAACCGGCGTTGCCGCACCGAGGTTTGCGGACGACAGTGAAGCAGCGACGGATGCCCCTGCCAGCAAGCCCCCAGCAGGCAGCAGCGTCCAGCAGCAGGAGCAGCAGTCTGCAGCAGCAGCAGCAGCAGCAGCAGCTGAGCCTGCAGATGCAGCTGCAACAGACAAGCTCGGCAGCAGCAGTGCCTCACCCACAGCAACAGCATCTTTAACAGGCAGAGCAGAAGAAACTGCCCCTGCTGCTGCTGCTGCTGCTGCTGCTGCTGCTGCTGCTGGTGCTGATGCTGCTGCTGCTGGCAATGCAGCAGAGCCAGCAGCAGCAGCAGCAGCAGCAGCCAGCAGCGCACAGCCGCTTGCAGCACTGACAGACGACGTCATCAACCTGCTGCTGCGCAAGGGGCTGCATGCGCTGGCTGTGGTGCAGGGCAGCACAGAGCCTGCAGCAGCACCAGCAGCAGACGCGCAGCTGCAGGGTGATGCGGCAGCAGCAGCAGCACCAGCAGCAGCAGCGGCTGCAAGCGCAGGCATTCCCACTCACGAAGACGTGCCGTTCACAGCAGGGAGGGGTGCAGCTGCTGAGGCTGCTTCAGCAGCAGCAGCAGCAGCAGCAGCAGCCAGCGCTGAGTATGCGGCAGTTGGCGCAGCCGGTCAGGATCAGCAGCAGCAGCAGCATCCGCCACTTGTCGCCTACGGCAGGTCTCAAACCGAACATGACATGGCAGCAGCAGCAGCAGCAGCAGCAGCAGCAGCGGGTGGGTTGCAGGGCCAGTACGCTGCTGGTAGTGATCCGCTGCTGGAGTATGCAGCTCCCCACACGCAGCAGTATCAAGGCATGCTACAAGGCAGTAGCTTGCTGCCGCGCCCACAGCTGCAGGATGCAAATGCAGCCTGGGCTGCAGCAGCCATGCAGCAGCAGCAGCAGCACCAGCAGCAGCTGCTGCCTGGAGCCATTGTGGCAGGCTATGGCGGCTACAGCCATGATGCAGCAGCGGCAGCAGCTGCTGCTGCTATGGCAGCAGGATACGGCGGCATCACAGCAGGCTACGGCGCACCAGATGCAGCAGCAGCAGTGGCTGCTGCTGCTGGTGGCTACGCAGCACCAGCTGATTGGTATGCCAGCGCTGCCGCTGGCGCTGCTGTTGCTGGCAGTGCAGCCGCCGCCGCTGCCGCTGCTGCTGCCGCTGGCGGCTGTGATCTGAAGCGCAAGCGCAGCGACCCACGGCTCAACTGCATCAAGTCAGTGCAGTACAGGGTCAGCCGGTTCCCTCAGGAGCTGCATGCAATGTGTGCGGAGCACTGGGAGCGCACGCGGTGCGCGCGCGTGGTGTGCAACGGCGTAGCGGGTGTGATGAGCGTGCAGGTGAGGGGGGCTGTTGCTGAGCAGTGCTTGCTGACGGCTGTCACGCCAAGTACCCAATCGACGCGTATTACGCTGTGCATGAACGCAGCCGTAGCCAGATACGCACCTCTCCATTGGCCTGCGGCTCACGCTGTCTGCCATGAGTTCAGGACCCACCTGCGATACTTAAATTTCAAACCTGCTTTCTGCACTTGCAGGGCGGGCGCTGCGTGGTTAGTTTCAGCCAGCATGGCCAGGAGGTGCTGAAGGGCGTGGCCGACTTCCTGCGCTACGCGGGCGAGGAGCGAATCAAGAAGTGGCGCCGCCACGTGCGCATGGTCGGTGAGTGTTACTGACATGGTACCAGCACCTTCAGCACCAGCTGCCGGCTAGGACGGACAGCCGCTAGTGCAGGTTTGAAAGTGTCGTAAGCTTGACCAAATGCGTCAGCTCGTATCATGTGATGGATGCTGCGCATGGTCGGTGAGTGCTGGCTTGGTGTCGAATGGACTGGTGCATTCTCTTCCAGCCAGCTACTGCTGGCCGGCAAGCTGCAGGTGTGCGGATCTTGGTATTGTGCGCAATTAGGCATGTTTGAGGCGGCGGCCTTCCCTCGTGAGTTTTTGGAAACGGCTGCTGCAGCGACGCTGGCATCATGCCAGGCGGCTCACTTGCTTCCCAGCACCACCAGAGGAACTGCGAGCAACACACAGGCGGTCTGCTTTGCTCACTCAGTGATGTTGTACCGGCGCAACTTAAACCTCTGTTGCTGTGATCCGCACACTTCCCGCGCCCCAACAACCGCACAGGCGAGTTGATGACTGCGGAGGAGTTCCTGTGCATCCGCGCTTGATTGTGATCACTGCGTGTGCGCTGGTGTTGCTTGTGCCCCTCTTGCAGACTTTCCGCGGCCAACAACCGGACAGGCGAGCTGATGACTGCGGAGGAGTTCCTGTGCATCCGCGCTTGATTGTGACCACTGCGTGTGTGCTGGTGTTGCTTGTGCCCCACTTGCAGACTTCCCGCGGCCCAACAATCGCACAGGCGAGTTGATGACTGCGGAGGAGTTCCTGTGCATCGTGGGCTACCAGAGCGAACAGGGAGGGGGCAAGCGGCCCAAATACATGGGCGGCGGCGCCGGCGGCGCAGCAGCAGCAGCGGAGGGCGGCGGCAGCGATTGAGCCTGATGAGGGCTCACTACAAAGGGTCTTCGCGACTTGCCCGCCCACGGCATGCCGCCAACTGAGCAGCGGCAATAATCTTGTGTAGTGTGGCTGACAATTACAGTGTATGCGACAATGTTGTGTGTAGATGTGTGCCGTTGTGAGCGCGGGTCCTGACTGGCATTGCTTGTGTGCTGTGAGTGCTGCTTGGGGTTGGGACGTTGACTGTTGGTGAGTAGGCTTTTGCTGAAGCACGTGCATGGGTGTGGCTGTAGGTTGGTTGGGGCTGACTTTTGCAGCAATGCAGGCTGGCACAGTCAGCTGCATTGACATCAAGCCTAGAATAATGATGACCAGTCTGCATGTCTTTGGCCAGCTGCACGCCATAAGATGCTATCATGGCATGGTACCGCGGCTATGGCGCAAGGTGCGCCCTGTGCATTGCTTGCGCGGGTTTTCTGCAGATCTGCAGCAGCTGCTGTGACAGGATTGCAATGCGTCCGCGCTGAGGGAGGCATTGTTTGTGGGCAGGTGCTGAACCTTGTGGGACAGTACTGCAACACAATTGAATAACAGTGTCTGGTATGGAGTGCTTTTGCAAGGTCGCTGTGAGCTCGGCTGTCATTTCAGCACTCAGCAACACGTCAGGTTGTCTGCTCAAGCGCCCACTGCTGCAGTACACCTTCACACTAGCTGATGTACAGTGCACTGCAGTTCAGCAGAGAGCTGCTACTGTATTGTCATTGCGCATGTGCAATGCAGGCATGGTCTGCCTCCTTGACAATCCTTGTAAGAGGACAGCTCTACACAGTAGATGCATAGCCATGCGGTATGCACCTTGTGTCGCGTGCAGCAGTGCCATCAGCTGCCTGTGTGTGTCAGGATCTGTTGTTGCTCCTTGCGCTATTTAGGGTTGGGCCAGGTGCCTGCAGCTGTTGGTGTGGCATGTTTGCATGCATGACATGACCTAGTGGAGGTTCTCCTGTTGCTGCATTTGTTGCAGCTTCAAGGAGATTGGTGTGCAGCAGCTGCTGCATAGCACGTTACTGATAGAGCTGACTGCATAGCAGCCAGCTGCATCAATGGCTGGGCTGCAAGTGGCCGTGTGTTCAGCATTGCTTGTAGTTGAATTTTAGGTGCTACTGTTCAGGTGCGGCGTATCACACGTATCGTTCTCTGTGTGTGACAGTGTGCAACACCACGCTGTAGGGGTGCCGGTGTAGTCCCTTTTGTTGCCGCTCCATTGGGGCGCGGGGCCGATGGCGTTGATGCTATGGCTTGATGGGTAACATGATGATGATGAGGGGTGCCGATGTGCTGTGGAGCCTCCATTGTGGCAGAGTGGCTTGCGGTGTGGCCACATGCGGTTGCATGCGCAAGCATGCTGCTGCTGAAACTGGCACAACGACAGGCTTCAAGGGCTGCTAGAAAGCCACATGGCTGTTGATGGGCAGTCATGGTTCTGTGCCACCCAACTGTTGGCACAGCATGACGCTTGGATGCCGCATGCTGCGGCAGCATGTTCTGGCAAGCACCGGTGGCCACCCATGGTCTTGCTGAGCATACGGTACCGTACCAACGCCTGGAGCGATTTACTGCACCGGAGCCTAGTGCTGTGATGTGCAACGTGTCAGTTTGCGTCTTGATTACATGACGTCAACCGCACACTACTAAAAGGTTCGTTCTCAGAAGTCGATTCAATTCGGCGGATTTTCGCCGCTCAGACAGTGCTGATTGCTGCCGGCACGCCCAAAAATAGATGTTAGTATATGATTGCTTTGGTTTGAGGCGATCAGCGTTGTGCGAGGTCCAAGTGTCAGCAGCCCTGGCTTGTTTGGCTCAGGATCTTGGCACGTATTGTCGCTTGTGAATTGCCACAGCAAGCCGAAAATCGGTTAAATCTATTTATACAACGTGGCGGAATGCGTATTGAGCCACTTTTACACCCTTGCGCACTACCACTGTTTGAATCTCACACAACAGCTCGCTGCCCTCGATCACGAACACTTGCACTAGTCCATATAGAATGATATCCTTTGTTTCCAACAGTAGGCACGGTCTAAACTCAGCAGAAGCCCGGCATTTGTCTCCCGAGCACTCTCCGGCCGAGTGCAGAGGCATGTCAATTGTGGTGACCGCGATCGACATGTCAGCAGCTTCGAATTGCTTCAACACAAACAGAAATGCTAATGGTTGCAGGTGAAGCTCCTGGGATGCCTTGGTTCCGATTAGTACTTTTTGGGTGGGGCAAGGTAGGTCCCAGAACGAACCTTAACCTGGTGTGCGGTACACCTCATGGATTTTCGAATATTTTAAAATCGGCGACGCTGCCGTCTGTTCAGTGACGCTTTGCTGCAGCATATCTGCCTGCAGCCTTGTTAGGACGTCCCACAGCACACTCTTGCCATTTGTGCACAGGGCTGATTGTCCAGTACCCGGTACCGGATGTCGGGCCGACATTGGGTCTCTCTTTACTTACACAGAAAAACGGCCTTCTCTCAAAGGCCACACCACGCATTCGTGTTTCCTTCAACCAAAGAATGCCACAAGATGAATGCTTGCCTGCTGTTCTGTGCAGAAGGTGCTTGCACCACTTGTATAGCACGCTGTGCACGCTGTGCAGCGCCATAAAAACAATCACTATTGTCGTAATGATTCAACGCTCCTGACTCAAGCCAGCTGCTTGCGGCAGCCCACCAAACCAGCCTGTATGGCACGGCATGCCCACCCACAACACAATGTGGCATGCCGCTGCCTACCTAACTTGTTCGTGTATTGAAAAACGGCACAGCAGCACACGTGAAGCAATGTCATCAACGACTGCTACAACCCTCGCTCGTAAAACGCGCTTCCAACACCTGAATGCATCCATATCTATACCCAGATCCTAGATCTGCACCAGGAACTCCTTCGATGCCATGTCCAAATAGATCTCAAAACCAACTGCTTGGATGCTTGTAGACACCTTCAAAGTAATCTAGATCTAAATCTGCATCTAGATCAAAATCCAGATCTACTTGGTGGCCATGTCCAGGTAGATCTCCGCCAGCTCCTGCTTTGCGCTGGCCATGGATGACCCAGGGTCGGGGTTGGACAGCGCATACTTCTCCAGCTCAGCAAAGCCCACCTGCCGCAGGCACACAAAATAACGTGTTTAAAAGGACAGGGGGTTGCATGTACGCTGGCCATGGGATTATCGGGGTCGGGGTTTGACAGCGCATACTTCTCCAGCTCAGCAAAGCCCACCTGCGGCAAATGCAGGTAAACAACATGCGCAGCTTCTCTAAGAACAGATGGTTGTGTGAGATGCAGGAGCCAATCAGAGTTGGACAGCACGCACTTCTCGAGCTTGGCAGAGCCAACCTGCGGCAGGCGCAGGTGCACTACGTGCATTAACATGCCACATGCAGACAATGTGGCGCTTATAATATGGCGCGCGCATGCAATGTTGCTTGCAGACAAGGCAGCAATTGCACAGAGGATTGCAGCAGCAGAAGTGGTGGCAAATGAACATCGCAGCTGGCTTACACTCAATGCAGCTGCATCAGGCCTCACCTTGCCGTTGATGATCTTCTGCCCCAGGCCGCCCTTGGCCTTCCAGCTGGCATATCTGTCAGCGATTAGGCCGTCAAGCTGCCCAGCCTCCTGCAGCAGCAGATGCAGGCAGCAACGGCAGCAGCAGCAGCAGCAGCAGTGAAGCGTTGAGTTCATGGCTTCAAGCATGGCGTACGAGCAGCAACAGCCATAAGAAGGCGGTAAGGAACAGATTTTACGCAAAAACACCACCAGCTCGTACAATGCAGTAGTAGTAGCAGCAGCAGCAGCAGCAGCAGCAGCAGTGGCGCAGCCGTGCCGCCCCACCTTGAGTGCTGCTGCGTTGCGCAGGCCGCGCGCGAGGGCATCCATGCCTGAGATGTGGCCGTAGAAAAGGTCCTCCGTGCTGATGCTCTCACGCCTGCAGGCAAGCAACACAGTTGGTGGTGTTTCAAGTGGCATCTGCTGATGCCATGCATGCACATGCCAGACACTTGCCACGCACACCTGCGGGTTTTCAAACCCCTTTGTCAATAAAATACAATAAAAAATAGACAAGAAAGGCTCAACATCGCAGGCGCGCAAGCTGCCAAAGTGCAACGCACCTGATCTTTGCGTCGAAGTTGATGCCGCCGCTGCCCAGGCCGTTGTTCTTGACCACCACCGCCATCACCAGCGTGGCCATGCGCGGGTCGGTCAGGAACTGGTCAGTGTCCCAGCCAGTCTGCGCGTCACCTGTTGCACATGATTGCAAGATGCATCAGAGTGTTGAGAATTCACATCCATCAAGAGGTCAGGGATTGGTCAGTGTCCCAGCCAGTCTGCGCGTCACTTGTTGCACATGATTGCAAGAAACATCAGAATTATGTGAATTCATCCATCAAGAGGTCGGTCAGGAACTGGTCAGTGTGCCAACCAGTCTGGGCGTCACCTGTTGGCAAAGGCGCACGCGTGCGTTTCAATGTACTAAGAGCAAGTAAAGCAGGGCGGATGCAGACAGCGGATTATGTGCGTGCATCAAGGAGCTGTTGCAGTTGTGGCTGGCGTGCATCGGACCACATGCCCGTTGTACTGCTGCAGGTGCTGGGCAGCACTTCATCAGTTGACAAAAAGCAAGTGCTCCACCCACCTGTGTTGGCGTCGATGTTGCCCAGCACGCCGTTGATGCGCGCCACCTCCAGCTCGTGCTCACAGCTGTGGCCTACAGCAGCAGCAGTGTCAGCAGCGTGGACGCGTCATGCGTTTGAATGTTAGGCTATGCAGCTCAGTGGAACATAAACCTGCAACGCAATTTGCAATAGCTGCCATCGTGGCATTGTTACAGTCAATTTTACAGCTTACATGGTTTCAACTAAATCCAAGGAAAAGTAGGCACTGTCGGTTCACAGCCGCCGCACCTGCCAGCGTGGCGTGGTTGCACTCTAAGTTGAGCTTGACGTCTTCGAGTAACCCGTACTTGTGCAGGAAAACCACACTGCAAGCTGTTATCAAGAACTACGGCTATCATTACTTGACACGCACCTGCCAGCGTGGCGTGGTTGCACTCGATGTTGAGCTTCAATTCACGCTAGTTGTGCAGGCCACACTACAAGCTAAATGCACCCACACTACATGCTACTAACACTTGAGATCACCTGCCAGCGTGGCGTGGTTGCACTCGATGTTGAGCTTGAAGACCTCCAGCAGAGCACAAGCCGCTACTCTTCAAAATCTCTCCCATATATCAAAAATGGAAAGACACTACACCGCGCACCTGCCAGCGTGGCGTGGTTGCACTCGATGTTGAGCTTGAAGTCCTCCAGCAGGCCGTACTTGTGCAGGAAGGCCACGCTGGTGGCGGCGTCCCAGTCGTACTGGTGCTTGGTGGGCTCCTGCGGCTTGGGCTCCAGCAGCAGCGTGCCCTTGAAGCCAATGCTGTGCTTGAAGTCGTTTGCCATCTTCATGAAGCTGCAAGGATTGGAAAGTGGGAAGAGTGCAGAGTTAGAAGGGGTGGACTGCAGGGCTTGTACATTGGGATCACTGTCATGGGCAGCAGCAGCAGCATGCCCTGGAAGCCGATGCTGCGCTTTAAGTCATTCGCCATGAGGATGGCCGTCTTCATGAAGCTGCAATGAATCAGAAAGACAGCGTGTGTTGGTGTTTGTGTCAGTAGGATGTGTCACATGTGTTGGTGCGGCTTGGGCTCCAGCAGCAGCGTGCCAGTGAAGCCGATGCTGTGCTTGTAAGTCATTGGCCATCTTCATGAAGCTGCAGGCGGGGTTAGGAGGTAGAAAGGAAGACACGATTCGACTGCGCTGCAAGGGTAGGAAATTTGCACATGTGCGAGGAAGGTGCGTCGATGCGAACAGCAGCATGCCCTGGACATTGCTGCTGTGCAGGGTAGCTGCTCCCCATGCTGCCACCATATTGCAGCAATGTAGCAGCTTTGTAACAATATTGTAGAATGCACCGGCTCAGGCTATCCAGCTCCAGCTGCACATTCATGTTGACCGAACCCATGTGGCCCTTTCGGCCCCCTAGATAGCTCAGTCGTTTGAACGGCGTTACTAAGTGGTTGAGTAATGACAGTGGTTCTGTCAAGACCCTCATCCACTTTGTGACGCCAGTCAAACGCACCGCCCCAGGTTGTCCATATCAGCTACAAGCCGGTGTTGACCAGACCCTGGTAGCCCTTACGGGTCCCTACACTGCTCATGCACCACTGTGACAATGTAACAAATTTGTAACACCTTTGTAACAAGAAGTAAAACGCACTGCCCCAGGTGGTCCATCTCCAGCTCCAGGTCAGTGTTGACCAGGCTCTGGTAGCCCTCACGGCCCCCTACACTGCTCATGCACCACTCTAACATTGTCAAATAGTTTGAACCAGATGTAACAACATTCTAACCAGATTCAAACGCACCGCCCCAGGTTGTCCATCTCGAGCTCCAGGTCGGTGTTGACCAGGCTCTGGTAGCCCTCGCGGCCGCCCCAGAACACGTAGTTCTCGCCACCCAGCAGCTGCGTGACCTCCATCGCCTTCTTCACTTGAGCAGCCGCATATGCGAACACGGTCGCGTTGGGGCCTGCGGGAAGCAAAACAGAAGGGCAAGGCGTTACAGAAAAATGCATGCATAATACATTACTTGCGCAGCGGCGCACACAAACACGTCGTGTGAGGGCTGGCAGGCAAGATGACAGGGGCAGGCATTGAGGACGCATCCAAAAACATCACTCCACTTGCGCAGCAGCGTACGCAAACATGGCCGCGTTGCGGCCTGCAGGAAGCAGAGCAGGGACAGGCAGTGTTTGGGCAAAAGCATGCTTACACAATCTGTGTACAGCGTGGGCAGCCGACAAGCAAATCAGCGCTGGCATGTGACAGCCCCTCACGAAGAGCAGTCTGCAGGCAATACAACGCGCTCCACACTCGTGCCTCCGCAGACCCAGCGGCACCACTGTCACAGCATGCCGCCAGGTCAGCCTTCAAAAGCAAATGCCGAGCCGCACTCGCGGGTGCTCACTCGTGGCGGCGCCGTGCATGCAGCATGGGTGCTTGACGCCGAGTGCGTTTGCAGGCACGTGGACAGTGCGTGCAGTCTAGCACTGGCACATGAGCACCAGCAGTCAGCATGCATGCTTGCACTGCACGGTTCTGCATGCATCCACCGCAACATATGCCAAGCCATGCTCATGTGCGCAGATCACTCACTCGTGGCTGCGCCGTGCATGTATCGCGGGTGCTTGAACAGCTGCGCTGTGCCCCACAGCGGCTTGATGCTGGTGCCCTTCTGCAGCTCCAGCGCCACCTCAGCTACTAAGTCAAGGTTCTTGTTTGTCTCAGCCAGGGTAGCTCCTTCTGGGGCAATGTCCCTGCAACACAGGCAATGAAACAAACAGAAGGATTGCTCGCCAGTGAGACGCCACCTCAGCCACGAAGTCGAGGTTCTTGTTGGTCTCAGCCAGGGTGGCACCCTCCGGGGCGATGTCCCTGCAACACAAGAAGAGGAACCAACACATACATGGCAGATATAGGTCATCTGAGCTAGCACCTCAGCTACCAAGTCAAGGTTCTTGGTGGTCTCAGCCAGCGTGGCTCCTTCTGGGCCGATGTCCCTGCGCAGGCAACATGATATATGATTGGATACACATTAGTGAAACATGTTTTGGTGAGAGGAAAAACAAAAGCGCAAGGCGCCACCTCAGCCACCAGGTCGGGGTTCTTGTTGGTCTCCGCCAGCGTGGCACCCACAGGCGCAATGTCCCTGCACAGCCAGCCAATAGAACACAGGACCAACAAAGGAATGTTCAGAGAGAAAGCGGCACAGGCGCCACCTCAGCCACCAGGTCGAGGTTCTTGTTGGTCTCAGCCAGGGTGGCGCCCTCCGGGCGATGTCCCTGCAACACAAGAAGAGGAACCAACACATACATTGCAGAATAGGTCATGCAAGCTAGCACCTCAGCTACTAAGTCAAGGCTCTTGGTGGTCTCAGCCAGCGTGGCACCTTCCAGGGCGATGTCCCTGCACAGGCAATGAAACAAAAACCATCAGAAGGATCGCTCGCCAGTGAGACGCCACCTCAGCCACCAGATCGAGGTTCTTGTTGGTCTCAGCCAGCGTGGCTCCTTCTGGGGCAATGTCCCTGCGCAGGACAAACATTGATACACAAGTGCTGACATGTAGCAAGCCTTGACTGCCTCAGGGGCACCTGCTGGCATGCACAAGTCACTTCAATTGCATCAAGTGTACCGCGCATGAGCATGCATACTTTGGTGCCTGCACAGGGCTGCCGCAAGCACTCGGGGCTAAGCCGCTTCCTCACTATATCCTGCACTCGTCATGCATGCCGCACTGCTGCTGCAGCGCGGTTGCAACCGATGCCCCCACCTGTCATGGAAGCACCAGCGGTCCACGCCCAGCTTGGACATAAACTCAAAGTTGGCGTGCATGGCCTTGAAGGACGCCTGCGGCGTTGAAGCATGGGGTTGTCTTATCTTCCTGTCACGATCCTTGGTGTGTGTGCACATGCACACAATAACAGGCTCAGCAGCAAGAGCCAAAGGCGGCAGAGCACTGCGCAGGTGCTGTCTGGGTGCAAGAATGGCAACAGCATGTATGTGATGACGAGCTTACAACATGTTTACAACATGTGAATGCTGAAATGCAAACTGCAACCTCACTGTCAACAACAAGGGGCGCACCTGCAGCGGGTCCTTCTCCTTGTCCCAGGGCCACTGCTTGCTTAATTGCAACATCCAAACAAAAATAATCAAGTATTATGCACACATTTGAGCATGCATGCATGTTAAAAAAATGATGCAACAGCGCCGCACCTGCAGCGGGTCCTTCTCCTTGTCCCATGGCCATGCCTTGGTGGCGCTGCCAAAGGGATCGCTGCCGTCAGCCTTGAAGGTGTGCCAGAACGCCACACTGAACTTCAGCCTGCAGACAAGCAGCAGCACAATGACATAAACCAACACACATACACATGCGCAGATGATTTGAGTGACCAAAGTACTTGCGAGGAACGCTTGCACCATGGGCAGCACACTGCATATATGATTTGTGAAACGGTAGCGGCTGCAGCTGTTGCAGCTGCGCTGCCAGTTGCATGCTGCTGTCTCCGCTTGCCACGGTGCCACTGGCACTGTTGCTGCTTGTGCCAGCTGGCTTTTGATGCTGCTGCTGCATGCCCAGCTGGCATGCTTTCTCTTGAACGCATGCCACCAAGGCGTAGCTGCCGCTGTTGTGGCGAATGCTGCCGTTGCTCAAGGCACGTGTCACTGCTCCAATTCCCCTTCGTGTGTTTCGCTCTGCTCTTAGCACTGGACCGCACCGGTGCAGATGAAGACGCTGCTGTGTCTGTGTCTGTTGCTGCTACTGCTACTGCCACAAATGCCATTACTGCATGCCAGCTCCAGCTGCTGCTGTCCTGTCTGCTGTCCCTGCTGCATGCCAACTGCTGCTGCTGCTGCTGCTGCCTCACCACTCCTTCATCTTCTTGCCCAGCACCACCTCCTCTGCATTGTAGTAGCGGAAGGACAGCGGGTTGGTGCTGTTGGGGCCCTCATACCTGCACATGGCAGACAGCAGCAGAGACAACACCTAAGCACAGCAAGACAAACAGCAGCAGCACATAGTCGAGCACCTCCTCTGCATTGTAATAGCTGGTGAACAGGGCTTTGGTGCTGCTGGGGCCCTCATACCTGCACATGGCAGATGCAAGTACCAGCAGGCAGCAGAGACAGCAGGCACAGAAGCACACAGCAGCTACACATGGTCAGGCACCAGCTCTGTATTTGCTGACAGGTGACAGCAAACAGGTGCTGTTGGGGCCATCCTACCTGCACGTGGCAGACAGCAGCAGACACATATGGCATAATAGCAGCACAGCAACACAGCCAGCAGCAGCATACACATGCTCAGGCTGGTGCCTATCAGCGCATCCTTGATTTGATGCTGCTGGGGCTCTTGAGCGGTGCATTTCATCCAGCAGCAGAGCACACCATGATCCAACGCCCTCTCTAACCCTCTCTACCACAATGTCACCGCACTGAAACTGCTTGTTGCTGCTCACCCCCTCACTCACATCTACCACCTTCACTACCTCAGAGCGCTGCTGTTTGTAAGCGCAACCGCGCTGGAAAGTAAATGTGTATGTCCTGTACCGCTCGCCTCGCTGTGTTTATACATTATAATTGTAGTGGCTGATTGGTGGATCGTTATGTAGCGCAGCGCTCACTTGATCTTTGGAATGTCTGGGAAGAACTCTCCATACCACTCCCCTGCTTCAGGGTTGTAGTCCTTCTCCTTGGTGCAGCTGTCTGGTGCAGTGCACGTCTGCTGCTCTGATGTGGCAGCGCATGCACATGCGCTGACCTGGCGGATGGTGTGCGACAGCAGCAGATGAGAATGAGCCTTGTCACCGCAAAACGGCAATGGTGTGCGCTGCTGGAGATGCATGGTGTACTGGGAGAAGCGAGCACAAAGAATGACATGCACACACTAGAACCTGTAAACTCAGCAATACTTTGTTGGGGGCAGCACACAGGCCTGGAGCAGATATGTGAACTTTATGTGGGTGAGAGGGTAGGGTGCCTGATGTATGCTGTCCTGTGTTCTGCGATAGCGTGCAGCTGCTGGAACAGCAGCAACCAAAACTACTCACCAGCACAGCCAACAGTAGCACGGAATGCGTGCGAGCCATCCAGGCCTGCAGGACAACCACCGTTCAATGATCAACACGTCTGCTTCCGTCATGCTCCAGAGAACCTCCTGCCATTGCCGAGCATGGTTTCACAAGTTATCCGCATACCTTTATGGCGTGATCCGTGCTGCTTTTGTGGAGAGAACCTGTTCGTAGTGTGGACAGCAAAATTCAACTTTGGACAGCCGCTCCGGTACGCCTTACACTGCGTACAAAGCACAATCAACAGATTTCAAGGTGGTTGCTGGTCGGCATTACTGAACCTGCGAGCATCAGAGACGGTTGTGACATGCCATGCGTCTGCTCCACTCCCAATCGTCTCAAACTACGTGTGCAAGCAGGAGCGGATCCTGGACGTTTGTTGCATTGGTTATGAGAAGCTGCACATAACGTAGCTGCACCATGTCGTTCAGGGAGAGCAATGCCCAGGTGCCATTAGGCGCTTGCATGCCCAGGGCTGCTCCATTTGCAAGCTTAACGTTCTCTTTGCCCAAGCAGAGAGTCGCTTTTGCTGCACCTTTTGCTAGCATCACTGCGCACCATCAGCTTCATCACAAGTTTGGGGATGCACAGCAGGAACCAGCAACAGGGATCGAGTATCCGGCGGAATGCTGCGTGCTGACAAAGAAGAATTGCCCGCAGCTGGCTGGCGTGGGGTGAGGAACAATCCCAAGTAGATTGCAGTGCCAGTAACCAGGGTCGTCCCACGTTCTTTGATTGTCGCGCACATCGCTATACTTACGTGCAGGGTGCGTGCAAAGCGCATCTTGGGACTGAAGAATATCAACGGTAAGCCAATGCGTGGCGCGGGCATTGGTGTGGTGCTGCAAGCATACCAGAACAGCAGCAGTACAGGCTGGGCAAGATAACGCCCACAGCTGTAGTATATCGTAGAGAGTAGCAGTAGACCATGAAAGATGCAAAGCAGCTGCTTTCTAAACAATTATGTATGGGTTTGCGTCAGCAGAACTACACAATACGAGTCAGCATGTGTTTGCAGTAATGGCCTGCCCACGGGAGCTGCGCAAGCTTTTGGGCCCCCTGCCAGCAGAGCACTGCTAGCCCACCTGCCTGCATGGCCAGGCAGCAGTACCAGCAACTGCTGTTGCACCTGCCAAATTCCAGCAATGTAACCATGTGTTGACGTGTGTTTCCTGCAGTGTACAGCGTGGGCATGTATGTTGATGCCCACGGGGCAAAGAAGGCACTGCACAAGTACAAAGGGGAGGATGTAGATGAGCTGATGGGCAACCAGAAGCTGTTCGACGGTAAGGCATGCAGCAGCAGCAGCAGCAGCAAACATTGAATCATACCAGCAGCAACAGGAAAGCAGCAAAGGCACGACCTGTTTTTGAGTTGTCCGCCTGAAAGGCTCATGGCACGCGTGTAGAGGATGCGGCACATCAGCAAGGTGGCAGCAATAGCAGCAGCAATTAAGGGACCGAACATCGGCAGCATTGCTGCTGCAAAATTTGGAATGGCACTAAGGAGCAGCTTTAGCTGCAGCTCAGCAGCCAGCTAGGTTTTAGCAGCGCTGCGCCGCAACAGAGCCAGCAATTGACAGAATGCAGGCGAAGCAGCATACCATGAAGGGGGTGCAAGCATAGTGGTGCTGTCAGCAGAAGCTTGCCAGCAGCAACTCCAGCAGCTGCAATAGCCAAATATGCTATGCTGTTGGGCACACACTTAGCTGCAATGCATATGCTGTGAGCTCCCATCAGCTGAACCAGCCCCTCCTGCGGCGCTACTGCTGCTGCCCCCCCTGCCGCCCCTGCTGCTGCTGCTGCTGCTGCTGCTGCTGCCAGCGCTGGTCGGCGACACGCATTTTGAGCGCAGCCTGCGGCTGGTCATCTCCTTCGGCTCGCTCAAGCGCAGCCAGTTCCTCAACGCACTCGAGGAGCGGCTCAAGCCGGAGCTGGCCAAGGTGAGTGTTGCAGTCAGTTTTTGTAACGGTTGCTTCAGGAAAACACTTGACGTGTGCAAGGTATACAAGAATGTGTTTGTGGGTTGCCTGGCCAGCAGCACAGTAGTCTGTTCCTCACCCACTCGAAGAGCGGCTCAAGCCTGAGCTGGCCAAGGTAGGTGCTGCAGATACAGCGCAGTGGCCTGGATAGTACCTTAGTGGGTGCTCATGTGACGTGCAGCACAGCGTGTTGGCAGGGTGACAGAGCCAGCAATGAAGGTGCAGGAAGGGGCACGGGTGCGACTTGGTGGAAGAGCATCAACGCTGAGCCAAAGCATGGCGCAGGCATTGGTGTCCTGCTGCAAGTATAACACGACAGCAGCGTCACAGTTCCGCTGCCTGCAAGCCTCACGCGATGTTCTGGCGGCTGGGGGGCTGTCACAGCTTGCTCTGCAGTAGCTTGAAGACACTATATCTTGTGCTGCTGCTGCTGCTGCTGCTGCTGCTGCTGCTGCTGCTGCTGTTTTGCGTTCTGCCATCCTCAGGCCAAGGAGGCTGAGAGCACCATGAAGGCGTTTGAGGGCCTGTTTGATGGCGTGAACTTCAGGCGCGGCACTGAGATCGCCTTCTCCACACACCACAAGGGGCAGCTGGTCACACAGATCGACGGCAAGCAGGTGTGACCTGCCGGCAGAACCATGAGCCCGGGGCATGTTATAACATAATCACACCGTGTCTGTGACAGCTCCAGTGGAGGCTTTTTATGCCAACCATATAGCCTGCAGCAACGCGCTGCTGTTCGCATGCCTCACCCTCGCTGCGCTGCTGCTGCTGCTGCTGCTGCTGCTGCAGGTGGGCAGCATCCAGTCGCCTGCGCTGGTCAAGGCGCTGTTTGACATCTACGTGGGGCCAGACCCCGTCAGCGCAGACGCCAAGAAGAGCATCGGCAAGGGCCTGGTTGCGCTCATGAACGAGTGAATGGTTACGATTGGTCGAGGCAGCGGCAGGCGGCAAGGGCGCGCTGGGACAGCTCGTGCTGTCGACAACGCGACGTCGGCGCACCGTGCATGTGGCATGCTGCTGCGTGTGTACAAATTTTTGTGTAATTCATCAGTTATTATGTTGCGGGAGGTGGATACTATGGCATAGTATAGTATCATCTTGGGTAACTGCCTCACTTTACCACCACGTCTGCAAGTAGATAGATGAACTTTGTTACAACTTGAGCCTGAACCTGAGGTTCTTGGTCACAGCGGCTTCCCGCTTCACTGATGTTGCAGTTGCACGCCAAGCATGAGCCATCATCGCTCCTCAACGGCTTAGGTTTTTGCTCTTGAGCAAGCGGCACGACATTCAGTGGCTCAACTCAGCCGCCGCGGCTTGTCCTTTCTGCACAACACGCTGCCATCATTGATACAAGAGCTCTGCACGGGCACGGCGGTGCTTGCGCATGCCCACACTCATGCAGCACGACCTCTGCGAACAGAAATGCATATGCGCACACAGCCAGCTTGCTCCAGTAATGACATCCACCACACCAAATGGCCCATGGCAACAAGAGCAGGCACAATGCCAGCCCGACACTATACCTGCGGACCCTACATTTCCACCAAAGGCCGGTGACGTTTCATTGCAAGACCCTTGAGTATGCGCCATAATGCAAAACCACTGCCGTGACTTTGCCGCATATTGAAAGCTATGCTGTAATGCTAGCTGAACACACTCGAGTTGCCAGCACCCAACTGCCGGCTGCCGAGCAAAGCAGCCAGCGGCATGCCTTGTCCTGCCGCCGACGGTTGGGCAGGAAACTTTGCTGCGTCAAACAGTTCTGCTGCAGCCATCCCTCGCTGCATCATTTGATAATTAATATGCAGCCAATGCTGCACACACAGCGCCACGGAAAAAAACACCTTCACTCTGCCGGTCGCAATACAGCACGGCCAAATGCCGTCACACGCCTACTCCTACTACAACAAAATGCCAGGTCACAACATGGCAACCATGAACTGCAGACAGTCTCTGGCAGATCAGGCATCCGGCCTCATCGCTGGCAGTAGTCTCGATGGTCATGGGAAAACAAACATAGGCAGCATGCAGATGAGCGGAGCAACTGTGCTTGCCACATTTCGGTGGCCAATGCACTTCGCTATCACATGAGTTGGCAAACCACCGGCTCACATGCGCAGGGCAACATGACACACATGACCTCACAGCAAAAGAGTTTATTAGCAGACTACACATGTGCATGATGGCAGTGCGCATCAACAAGAGCGACACTCTTTGCAACAAAGCTGTATCCTCACCCTGCCTCTGAAGCATGTAGTACAAACTGCATGAACCACAGCTGCAACACAGCACGGGGCTTTGCTACGCCTATACAGCAAGATCAGACTGATACAACACAGCATGCTGTTTCCACAAAGCTGCGATACACACATGGCGCTCGTACACCCAGCCTTCCAAGCAGTCGTGAGCCCTGCATAGGTATGTACAGCAGGCCACAACAGACTCACACAGATTGACACCCACAGCATCAACCCCTCCCCACATCAGCACCACCCGCCACAATCCTGCTGTATTGCAGCATGTGAACAGCACAAGCTTTCCATTGTACTTGGCCAGCAGTGGCACATGCGGCCGCTGCTGCACATACACCTGCCTACTCCTATGCACACACTACCCCAGCAACCACTTGTGGCTGCTGCTGCTGCTACTGGGCTGCAATCGCCTCGTCCAGCACCCCGCTGCTGCTGGGGCTGCCCGCTGTTATCTGGATGGCGGTGCCGATGAGGCTGCCACTGTGCTTCAAGCTGTTGCTGCTGCTGCTGCCTGCCAGGCCAGAGGTGAGCTCCAGCTGCCCCGCTGCAGCTGCCTTGATGAGTGCTGGGTCGTTGCTGACAACCGATGCGTCCTGCAAGATTCCAGCCACAAACAGGGTCAGAACTTGAGACCAGCAGCACCTGTCCTGCAAGTTCTGGATCCTTGCACCGCATGCAGTAACAAGCGCCCAGCTGAGCAGGCAACACCCTGCCTGTGTGCATACACTATTCACGCGTGGCACATCCTGCTGTGGGCCACAATGAAAGGGGCCCAGCAACATGAGCGTGTCACAGGTCTACCCACACGCACCTGCCAGGGTCCGAGGTCTGTGCAGTCGCAGGCGCTCTTGCCGCCAAACATGGTGGGCAGATTCTCAGCAGGGATCACCGCCAGCAGCTCGGGCAAGTAGCCGCTGCCCAGCACCTGCGAGCAGCACCAACACCAACAACAGCAGCACTGGTTGCAGCATCAGCACGACCACAGCGACTATATGCTGTTGTCATGTGCACTGAATCCTGCAGCAACGCAAGTGCTACTGCTCTGTGCGTAACCTTTGCCACTGCCATCGCCCCACCGTAGGCCCTTCGCATGTTTCCTGCAAGCGTTCCCAACAACATCACATCTAGTTGTTCCATACAGGCACAACAGCCGAGTCACAGCCACAGCGCAGCAGCCCACCTTGATCTTGGCCAGCGTGCGCTCGTCCAGGAAGCCCTTGATGACGCTCCAGAAGCCGCGGAACAGCAGCGGCGTGTTTATCATGAACAGGCAGCCCAGGTGCTCAGGGAAGTTGTTCTGCAGCCAGCAACAGCAGCAGCAGCAGCACAAGGCGCAGCAGCAGGTCAGACGCAAGCGGTGTTTAGGCAAGACAGACACGTACAGCGTGGCAGGAGCAAGCATAGGCAGGTCCTTTGACGCCCAAATAGCCTGTCAACAGCATCTGCTGGCGCACCTGGTCTATCCGGCTGATGTTCTCTAGGAAGTGCTTCACAGTGAGTGTGAAGTGCCGTGTAGGTGACAGCCCGGCCATGTCCAGAATGATAGTGTGCGTGAGCATGGTGCGGCCGGCAGCAGCGGTGCATGCCGGCAGCTTGTGGCAGCGGAAGGCTTCACTTTGCTGGATGTGGTAGTTTGTGAAGCGCTCGATGGTGGTGACCTGGCAGTGGAGCAGAACAGATGTGATTTAGTGGTTCTGCACAGGGTGCACCAAGTGCAGCATTGGCAGCCAGTTCTAGGGGTTAATCTTGCAGGATGCACTGCAGCGAGCAATTGGAAGCGCTGGCTGGCTGCGCATGTGTATAATGCACAATGCACTGTTGTTGTCTGCTTGAAATTCACTGTTGATGTCTGCTTTGAAATTCCGCCATGGCTGTCATTGCTGCAGCTGAATCCAACAGGTCCTGCTATCAACTCCAAAGATTGAAGCACTGCCGTACCTTCAGCAGCTGGTCGATGTCGCACTGCCCCAGCAGCTCTATGTAGACTGGCCGTCCGTATTTATCTGTTTTGTGGTAGAAGTGCGGGTAGTGCTTGCGCACCAGCGGCAGCTCATGGAACTCAAATCCATCCAGAAGCTGGTCCACCTCATGCTCTGTGCGCCAGGTGGCCATGGCCTGTAACATGGCGAAAGCAGCAGAGATAGCAGCAGCAGCGCCTGCGTCAATGTGGCGCCACTGCACTTGCCTGGCTTACACGGGCTGCCACAGCTGCAGATAATTTGAAATGAGAGGCACCTTGTGTTGTCGCACGCACGGGCATGTGCAATGCAGCCTGTATTGCAGAGTGCAGGGGGGTCTTCATACTACACAAACTACATTGCTACTATGGGGGTGCTGTAGACAGTAGTGCGGCCATTGCTCTTCCCCAGCAGCTCCAGGCTTGCTGCATCTGCGTGCAAAGCTGCCCAAATGAATCACCTGGTACATTTTGGCCGCTTTGGCGACATTCCAGTGTCGTGCTTTGAGGAAGCGCAGCAGGGAGACCCTGTCGTCCAGGCCAGGCACCAGCAGCGCTCCAAGCGTCTGCCGCAGCTCAGACACCTTGGCCTCGTTTTCCTCTGACACATTTCCCTCAAGCCACCAATAAACCTCAGCCTCCGTGAGCTGCATCTTGACGAATAGGATGCTCCAACTAGGTTGCTGTTCTACACTCCCACGCCTGTAGCGAAGCTCGCTGTTCAGCAAGAGCTACCGACAACAACTTCAACTTTTATCTCTACAATCTGTACAGGTGGCCTAGGAGCTAGCAGCGACACACATTGCACTTCCCTGTCGAAAGGCGCGCGAGTGTTGCAACTGCACCCTCGGCTCACAAACTAGCATACGCATCAGGGGACTATATGTACAACAACAATGTTGCTAAGAGTCACATGGAGCCTTTATTTGCACGCAGCACGTGTATGTCACATCAAAACCCGCCGGGTTGGCGCTGCTCGCGGCTTTTGGCCAGCGCCAATGGCGACTAGCACACGGGCTCGCACACATCTTGTATTGCTAGTTGTTAGGATCGTGACTGGTTGCAGGGATGATGCTCTCATCTCGGTGCAGCAGAAGCCAGTGCCACTTGCTGAAGCCAGCTGGCAGTGCATGAAACAGCCAGTTGAATGATGCAGCCGAGGGACGGCTGCAGAGGTATACGCTGTAGTGGCGCAACATGTGCAGCCAAGTCCGCACAGCCTCACAACACCGTGTATAGGCTACTGCCTTTTGCCGCTGCCTGTCGAAGGCAGCAGCTGCTGGCAATGATGGCAACACGGCTGTGACAGCAAGATGGTAAAGCAAGCGACACAGTTACCCAGACTCCTGCACGCGTCCCAGGCTTTAAATGGACGCTCAACAAAAACAAAGGCACTGTACTGAGCCTCTGGCTGTGGCAGGTTCAACATACAGAAACAAACCCTGATGATGTCAGCCCGATTGACTGGGCCCGGCTAGGCCATGTGTTGGGGCCATCTGCTGCAAGCCAGCCTCCAAAAAAGGTACTACATAGTATGTGTACCAGTGCAGAACAAGCATGGACAGAGTGTTGTCATGTTGTGCATGGCCAGAGCCTCCACGCCACACTCTGCTGCAGGGTGAGTGCAGCTGCAGCACAGAGCTAACACAGTCAGCACGTGCTGACTGGAGTGCACTACAGCTGTGTGCAGATGTGGAAATCAAATCAACAAGCACGCAATGTGCACAGCAGCTATGAACTAAAGAAAGAAGCCCAGATTCAGCAAAGCTGCTGTGTACAACAGATGAAGCTTGCCTGCGGCATGCAACAAGGTGCCTTGAACGTTCCCAGGCCTGCAACAGTCGCACAGCAATTGCTGCGTGCTTCACATGCGCAACTTGGCAAGCAAGCGCACAGCTTCCCAGCTGTTCTGCTGACCTGCTGTGCTGCTGACCTGCTGTGCAACGTCCTGCAAGCTGTTGGTGACTGCAGAGCACAAGCAGCATGTTGCAATGCCGCTGGGGAGCATTGCAGCACCTGCCATGCGCAAGTTAACCCCCGCCTGTGTCCACACCAGCAGACGCGTGGCTGCGAAGGCCTCACAGCATATGCGTTATGCACCACGCCCCATACACATGCACCACAGCACAAAACCTGTTTGGCATGGTCACCTAGGTACCACCAACAAAAATCCTTGCAGGCACCAAACAATCAAGAATGGGTCCGGCTGACACCACGTGGCCTGCATACAATCGGGAATCCATCTGTCCCTGCTACAGCGCTCACTCTCCCCTGCGGCCACTACAGGCCGCCATACCTTTCAAGGAATGCTTTGTGGAACACACCCAGCTTGCGTACCACTCCCTCAATGTCCTCCTCAGGCGGCAAAAAGGTTGTGCGGAAGTGCAGGCTGCCTGCCGCCTGCCCAAAGCCGCTGCCAGGCACCACAACAATGCCAGTGGCCTCCAGCAGCTCGCTGCAGTACAGCCAGTCTCCAGGCTTGCCCAGCGCCTCAGCTGCTGCCACAGCCTTGGCCGGCAGCGTTATCCTGCAGGAAAATAACAAGCGCAAGGATTGCAGTTGTTGAATAATGTGTGCAAGCTCAGCGCAGTACAGCCAGTCTCCAGCTTGCCCAGCGCCTCAGCTGCTGCCACAGCCTTGGCCGGCAGCGTTATCCTGCAAGTGACAACAGGCAAGAGCAGTTGACAGGAAAGCGTCAGGGATGAGATGGTGACACAAGGTTGGCAGTACAACCAGTCGCCGGGCTTGCTCAGTGCCTCAGCTGCTGCCACAGCCTTCGCCGGCAGCGTTACCCTGCAAGCGACGGATAAAAACAGCAGAAGATAAACAGGCGTTGGGATCAAGAAAAACGTTGGAAGCTAGGAAGATGACACTGCCTGAGCAGCGCTGCATTTGCACATACATGCCGAGCCCAAAACGTTGCTGGACACTTGACTTCTGCACACACATGTTGAATCCCGCCGCTTGTTCATCAGCGCACCTTGGGAAGGCATACAGTGCGCCCTCCGCTGCGTTGCAGCTGACGCCCTCCAGCTGGTTGAGCCCCGCAACCAGCGTGGCCGCACGCCGCGCCAGGCTGCCCAGCACTGCATCACGCTCCTGCAAGGGACATACAACAGATCGTGTAGTTGAACATCATGCATCATCAAAGTTTCTGGATGTGCATGCTCGAGTGTGCGCCAGGCTGCCCAGCACTGCATCACGCTCCTGCAACGCACATACATTACAAAACACAGTGTTGCTCAATATGATGCAGCAGCATCAAGTTTAGTGTGTGCATGCTGAAGTATGCGCCAGGCTGCCCAGCACTGCATCACGCTCCTGCAAGGCACATACAACCCAACGCAAGATTAGCATGGCAGCAGCAAGTTTGTGTTTGCGTGCTGCATCACGCTCCTGCAAGGCACATACAACCCAACGCAAGATTAGCATGGCAGCAGCAAGTTTGTGTGTGCGTGCTGCATCACGCTCCTGCAAGGCACATACAACCCAACGCAACATTAGCATGGCAGCAGCAAGTTTGTATTTGCGTGCTGCATCACGCTTCTGCAAGGCACATACAACCCAACAAAAGATTAGCATGTCAGCAGCAAGTTCGTTTTGTGTGTGCTGCATCACGCTCCTGCAGTGTGGCAACAGCTTGTACAAGCAGCACAAGCTTTTGTTTCAACATCGCAGCAGCATTGAGCCCCGCGCATGCTGAGCCGCAGCATTGTAGCCATGAGTGCCTGCTACTGTCAACCAAGCGCCTCTCACCTGCACGTAGAGGTCATATGAGGGCTCGCCCTCCTCCGGTGGCGTCATCATGAGCGTGCAGCAGATCTGGCCCGACACGTTGGGGCACAGGTTGATGCTGGCCAGCTTCAGGATCTGCTCGTGAACATCTGCGGGACAGAGGCAGCAAGACAGCAGCAGGTGTGGCTTAGCTGGGCTGCTGTTGGTTGAGTCAGCCAAAGCAGTTGAGTCAGACACAGCATGGACTGCTATCCCCGGACGTAAGCCGCTAGTAGTGCCACTTGCGATGACACACGCAGAGCCAAACGAGCACGTATAGGAACACCAGCGCGAGCTTCGCACATGAACACAAACACACCCACCTGGCGGGAAGTTTACCACTTCCATGTAGCCGCCGCGCCTGCCGCACTCGCCCACAAACCCTTTGCTGGTGGAGTGCAGGCTGACCAGCATCACAAGCAAGCCCTACAACCCACGCCCCTAGTTATTCACCCCAAACCCCAAAACCCTCTGCTCACCGGGCGGGAAGTTTACCACCTCCATGTAGCCGCCGCGCCTGCCGCATTCCCCAACAAATCCTTTGCTGGTGGAGTGCAGGCTGACCAGCATGGCAGATGACTCCAGCTGCCGCACCATCTGCTTGAAGGAGGTAAAAGTGCGATCCGCTGCGTAGATGTTGGCCTGCAGGTGCGGCAACAGGCACCAAGGAAAGTGAGAAACACACATGATTTCTGTGCAGACTAGAGCAATCATCGTAGCACGCGCTGCCCTGCAACCACGCCTATACGCCAGCAGAACCCGACAAGCACAAGCAGCGCCAGCAGCAGCTGCAGCAGCAGCAAGGCGCACCTGGTACACCTCGTCAGCAATCAGCACCAGGCCGTGCTGCTCGCAAAAGCGCACAATCTCCGCCTGGTTGTCTGCACCCAGGCACTGCCCCGTGGGGTTGCCCGGGTTGATGACCACCAGCCCGCGCACACACAGGCCCTGCTGCTGTGCCGCGGCCAGCTGCGCCTGCAGGCAAAAAGTATCAAAGCAGGCAGATAGTATCAGCTGTGGGGTTGCCGGGGTTGATGACCACCAGCCCGCGCACACACAGGCCCTGCTGCTGTGCCGCGGCCAGCTGCGCCTGCAGGCAAAAAGCATCAAAGCAGGCAGATAGTATCAGCTGTGGGGTTGCCGGGGTTGATGACCACCAGCCCGTGCACACACAGGCCCTGCTGCTGTGCCGCGGCCAGCTGCGCCTGCAGGTTGCAACGGAAGTCAAAGAGGGATTAAGCACACGTGCACAGATTGACGCTGCATCAGGTTCACAGGTTCCAGCATCACACAGGCAAGGCAGGTGCATAGAGAAAAACAGCACTCCAAAATACATGCTGGGTCAGTGGACCAGCAGTGATGCTAGCACACAAGTGAATCACATGATACGAATTCAAATCGCGCCTGCCGGCGCGCCTTGCGCACCTGCAGGTTGTCTACATTGAGCCCCCAGCCCGCAGCCTCTTCCAGCTCATAAGGCACCAGCCGCCCCGCCCCACCGGCCCCCATCACGTCACGTGCAAAGCTAGCCAGAGCTATCGAAGCCAGGCACTGAATGTAGTGAAAGCAAACCCGCGCCGCACCTGCAGGTTGTCTACATTGAGCCCCCAGCCTGCCGCTTCATCCAGCTCATACGGCACCAGCCGCCCGCCATACAGCGTGAGTGTGGCGCTGTAGAGCGGGTACTGCGGGATTGGGACTAAGAAAGCGTCCTGCCCGCTGCGCATGAGCATCTCCATCATGTAGTGCACAGCAGGGGAGGCGCCGTCCTGCAAGCAGCACAGCAAACAGCAACAAACACATGCAGAGTTGATGCAGGCAGCAGCATCTCCATCATGTAGTGCACCGCAGGAGACGCGCCGTCCTGCAAGCAGCACAGGTGCTTATGCAATGTGGGATGTGCTGCACATACATGCAGCGTGTATGCAGGCAGCAGCAGCTAACCTCCATCATTCGGTGCTCAGCGGGGGATGCGCCTCCTCTAAGCGAGCAACACATGTTGTATGGGCCCGAAGTAGGCTGTGCAGGGCACACACGGGTCAACCAGGAGCTCTCAACTATGACCACACAACGCTTTCACCCTCCCCAGCCACCCACCGTTAGGTAGATCTCATCAGGGCTAGCAGGGTAGCCGTCCCTCCGCTCAATTGCTGCTGCTATCTGCTTGCGCAACACGAGTGCTCCCGCGCTGTCGCTGTACGCACCCACACCGCCAGGGATGTCTGACAGGAACACGCGCGCCCGCTCAATCACATCTGCTGGGAACAGCGCACCAATCTGTGGATGGTCCAGCAGCTGCAGCAGCACGCAGGCAGCAGAAAAGGAAGCAAGAGGAGTTGGTGTGGTGCACTTCAGCTGCGAGCAAGCGCTGCTGATGCTGGTCACTTGTTGATGCGTGGGCTGCTGCTGCTGCTGCTGCTCCCTACCAGCAGCTGCGACTGTGTTGCTGAGTCAAGCCCCAGCTGTAGCAGCCACGCATCCACGCGGGGTGCGATGGCTGTGCGACATAGCCCTGGTGCGCCAATTGGGAACCACTGCCCAGCACGCTACTGCTGTTGCTGCTCCCGTGCGGGTGCCAGCACTGAATATATGTGACTGGAGTCTGTTAACACCCATGGCTGCCGCTGCCGCGTGTGCCCCTTCTGCTGCTGCTGCTGCCCCTGCTGCTGCTCCTGGCTGGCTGACTGGCACCGCTGCTCCTGGCATGCTGCTGCTGCTGCTGCTGCAACCAGCTGCTGGGTCTCACCTGCGGGTACTCGCAGAGGCACAGCACCTGCCGGAAGTATGTGATGGGCTTCTGGCCCAGGATCTGGGGGTTGCCGATGTTGCACCACACCACCTGCACACGGAGCCAGATGCTGTGTGTTTAAGCCACAGAAACATCTGACTGCTGCAGCTCGGCAACCAACATAAGCCCAGTAACATGACCAGGCACTGCCTAAACGACGCCGCAGGCCAGACGACGCTGCAGAGCATGCGCTTAACCAATGCTGATGGATCAACCATGTTCATTAGGTGTGCTGCTGCTGCTGCCGCTGCTGCTGCTGCTGCTGCTGCTGCTTGCTGTGTCGGCTGCTTCAACTGCAGCCACCAACCTTTTCAAATGGGAACTTGCGCTTGCCAGCCTGCAGCTCATCTTCCAGCAGCTGCGCTCTCCTCACAATCTCGCCACGCACTGCATACTCTGCTGCGACCACGCGCGGCTTGATGGTTGCCACTGATAGCTTAGGTGCCACTACATCACGCAGCTGCGCTGCCTCCCCGGCAGCAGCAGACAGGCCGCGCGAGGCTGCTGCTGCCATGCTGCAGGGCCTGCTTCGGTTGCTAGTGGGGGTTTTGCCGCTGAGGTGTGCTGCAGCTTGGCACTGAATGGCTCAACGCCTGCAAACACCGGGAGTATTGTTTAAAAAAGGACTCAAGGCTTCAAAACAGACCACTACAGTACAGATCTCCCCCGCTAAGGTTGTGCAGCATTGGTTGACACAAAAGCAGCGGCAGCAGCAACAGTAGCAAGAGCAACAGCATCTGATGCTCAGCTAAACAGCTATGCTCATGCGCCTCAGTCATAAACATATCTGCATTACCAATGAGATTGCATACATACGCATCAATGAGCTATCGCAGTGCCTGTGGTGTGTACCTGGTGTGAGTGGTATGACTTCTCCCTGCTGAAGGCTACAACACCGATATCAATTAAACAACGACTGCTATACTAAGATTTGGATATATCAACGCAAGTAGTTAATGCAGCGTCGAAAGACGCGGCAACCTTGCCGGCTGGCGCACTGAGCACCGTGAACTGCTTGTGCTGCTGCCTTGCGTTCTTATATCGATAAGAGGTGACCGTAGAGCAAAGTTCATCTATTGTTCTCGGCAGGAAGAGTAGTAGACTTCACTGTCTGTTGTGACAACTGCACATGACGAGCCTGAAAGGCAGGTGATCCGAGCGCAGCTGCAAGCATGTGCTCGGTACCATACTTTTGCTTTGATTCAAACGTCTCGTGCTTGATCCGCTGCCGTCGAGCGCGAAATAGCAAGATCACCTCCACAGTACAGTACAGCAGCAAGAGCACAGCAGTGCACGATGCCTAAGAAGTGGATCCCCCTCGAGTCCAACCCAGAGGTCATTACAGAGTTTGCTTCTCGCATAGGCTTGGACACCAAGCAGTGGGCTTTCCATGACGTGTTTGGCTTGGATGAGGAGGTGAGCACAGCACCTGCTGACCTGTGTGCATATGAACTCTGGCCTTGCTGGATCACAGCTAGCACACCAGTGTGTTTGGAGTTTTGTAATATTTGTCATCAAAGAGTTAAGCTTGGTGCCTAATGAATATGCAAGCATGCAACAGCAGTGCAATGCGAGCTGCTGGTCATCCAATGCTCGAGTCCAGCATCCTGTTTCAGCACTTTACCAGGGAAGGATGCACGTGTAGCGCCTCTCTGCACTGCAACCGCCTCCAAATACATGCACCAGTAAATAACGGCTCCGTGCTGTCCTTCACTTTGCAACCCCTCTGGCCTGCATTGTACATGCATTCCCTGCAGCTGCTGGCTATGGTGCCGCAGCCAGTGCTGGCTGTGATGCTGCTGTTCCCCATCACCAAAGAGAGTGAAGAGGCAGACAAGAAGGGTGAGCAGCCTGACAGCTGTCCATGCTTCGCTTGTGCAGTACTGCCAGCAGCACACCGCAGCAGGGTGCACTGCACAAGCCTCCAGCAGAGCAGAAGTACTGACGAAGCAACGCCCAGCACCTGGCCCTGTTGCATACTGGTTTTTACTCGCTGCCCTCTCTGTTCGTGTGCAACCTGCTTCAAATCTCATTTTAATTTGCCAGGAAACCTAACAAGAACAGCAGATGCGCAAAGCATGACCAACAGCATGCAGCTGTGTTGTTCACTCGCACATGCTCACCTGTGTCTCTGCATGTGTTCTTGGGCTGCAGCTGATGCTGAGCGGCCAGCAGATGCAGCAGTACCGGAGCAGCTGTACTACATGAAGCAGACCATCGGCAACGCATGCGGCACCATTGCCATGCTGCACAGCATCGGCAACAACAGGCAGCGGCTGCAGCTGAGTGAGTGACCGCGCTGTTGCAGCAGCACCGTGGAGGAGTGCATGTGCACGTGCCCATGCAACCAGCAACCGCTGTGCAGACACTGGACCGCTTTGCAGAGATAACTGCAGGGGTGTGGCTGCAGACTGTGCAGCACTCCTGCCTGGCACGCTTCTTTGAGGCCAGCAAGCCCATGTATTATCTTTCCTGTACTGAGCACCATGCCTTCATGCTCTTGCCGCCGTGCGCAGAGCCCGGGTCGTTCCTGACGCGCTTCTTTGAGGCCACGCAGCCCATGGGCGCAGCGGAGCGTGGCGCCTACCTGGAGAGCCCGCCAGGCGACGCGCCAGACATAGAGGAGGCGCACCAGGTGGGAGGTGGTGTGACTTTGTACGTACTTATGAACGGAGCGGTTATTGTACCTTCCACGTTTGTCTAAACAGGACCACAGGATTGTTATATGTCAGGAAGTTACTGTGGCGACAGTGTTGCAAGCAAGGACGCAACGGCGTTAGAGGGCATGGTTGCAGCGAATGGGCAGGGGATCAACTGCACCTTGACGATGACTGTTCCATGACCGACAGTGGCACATGGGGCTGCTTCTGGGGGCTGCAGCACTCTGGCCCTGCTCTCCTGCATGTGCTGATGGCCGTGCACGGTGCTGAACCCTGCGCACTGCTGTGCACTCTGCCGCGGTGCTGTGGCTGCATGTCCTTTGCAGGCTGCTGGTGCGCAGGGTGACACTGCACCCCCGCCCGCTGAGCAGGATGTGGACCTGCACTTCATCGCCTTTGTGGAGCACGGCGGTGAGCGCGTGGCATTTGATGGAAAGCCACATCGCACAGAAGTATCTGCAAGCAGCCATGTAGGAGCGGCGATGTCACATGCTCAGGGCCTTCACAATGCACGCTGTCACAGTTACAAAGGCACACTGAGAATGCTTTCATGTGGTGTGCGCTGCCGTGCTGCTGCTGCTGCTGCTGCTGCTGCTGCTGCAGGCCAGCTGTGGGAGCTTGATGGCCGCCGCAAGGGCCCCATCAGCCACGGGCCCAGCCAGCCTGACAGCCTGCTGCAGGATGTGGCGCGCGTTGCTAAGGACTTCATGGCACGGTGGGTTGGGTGGAGCAGAGAGGGTCAAGTACAAAGCGTGTGCAGAAACTGGCTGCAGATACTGCTTGCAGGCTTACAGGTGCTTGCTGTGACAAGTGCTTTTTCATGTTGTAGGGACAAGTGCGGTGTGCATTCATCACAGGCAGGCCGGCACTACAGAACCAGGCTCCTGGGCGGGTGTAACACTGGCTGTGCAGCTTGATAATGTTTGGGCTCTCAAAAAAATCCTGATCTGCTCTCTGACACGGGCGTACTCTGCTGCACAACGTGATCAGCAGCTCTAGCATTGAGCATTTTGGGTTACAAAAGCCCCGCTGCAGGCAAAGCTGTCAGCATTGACGATGCTGCCCCCTGCACCGCCTAATACGCCTTGTCTGTGTCTGTCCTGTATGCCTTGTGTGCGCCCTGCCCTGCAGCACCAACAGCCTCAACTTCAACCTCATAGCGCTGGCCAGCGCAGACGCTTGATGCTGCAGCTGCAGCAGCAGCAATGTCAGCAGCACTTGGGGAAGCAGAGCAACCTTGTGAATTGCTGCCAGGTGGCAGTCCTGTGTGCGGCAAGAGTGGAAGGATAGAACATGAGATGCATTGCTGCAGCCTGCAGCAACCACTGGTGTAGCACACTGCAAAGCCTACGCTGGCTGCATCGATGTTGTGCCCATGTGTGCCTGTCAGGATGCTGGAGGAGGCTTGTGGACAGTGGTGATGTAACCAGCTTTGGTTTGCAGCCTAATGATCAAGGAATGAGGTATATGTTTGGTTGCTGGCGTGACTTCTGCTCTGTCACCAGTGGTGGTGACAATGTCACTGGGCCTGCTGTCCAGCAAGCTGGCCAGCCTGCTCCCCATGCGAAGGTCACTGCAGCAGGCGACTCAGTAAGCTGCATGAGTGTACGGCAGCAGCATGTTTGTACCTATCAACTACAGCAGCTTTCCATCAGGATCAGCGAGCACACCGGGAGCTGTGGTACCTAGCTCTGAGCTGACACGCGAACCCCTGTAACAGCCCGGCGCTGTGAACCGTTCAAGTACACCGTTGACAGGTTTAAAACCGCTTATGCCACATGTATACACACGGCGATGGTGCTCGGACCTGTTTGTCGTACCACCACGAAGAGGTGACCACGTGTTGGTGCACACAGTGAACGCGCTACCAGCTGTGACAACCCGTATCTGCTGCGACTTGACAATCATTAGTACTGCGGGCAACCTTCACCGTAGCCTCTCGCGTCAAGGGCTGCTTGGGACTGCTTCGTGCTGTCGTTGCCATCAGCTGACTGTGCAGCTGCAGGATGGGGTGCATTGCCTCCAAGCAGCAGCAGGCACTGTCACGACCATCTCTGCCGCTGCAGCAGCAGCAGCAGCAGCAGCAGCAGCAGCAGCAGCAGCAGCAGCAGCAGCAGCAGCAGGCACCTCCACAGCAACAGCAGCAGCAGCAGCAGCAGCAGGCACCTCCACAGCAACAGCAGCAGCAGCAGCAGCAGGCGCCTGCAGTGCATGACCAGCTGGTAGAGAAGCTGCAGAAGCTAGTCGACAATGCCAGCAGCAGCAGCAGCAGCAGTGACTCAACAGCAACTTGCCCAGTGCCTCAGGATGTGCTGGAACTGGTTGACCAGGCTTTTCAGGCTGCAATTAAGCCACGCAGCAGCATCGCGAGTGCAGCGCAGAGCTCAGTGCAAGCAGTGCAGCCTCACGTTGACAACCTGGCTGCAGTGGCATCAGCACTGAAGGGTGCCATATGGGACGTGAGTGACACTTGTGCCCGCGCTTGCAGCAGGCTTTTGTTATAGGCAATAAGCAATAGTGACAAGTACAGCACATGTGCCACAGCAGTGCACCACGTCACGTGGCAGGTGTCAGCGAGTACACCATGCAATTTCTGTTTGAAACCAGGGCTATGATGCCGTAACAGTGTACAACAGCATGTGACACTTGGGCTCATAACTTGTTGCGCTGATGCTTTCTGCTGCCATTGCTGCTGTGCTGCTACCATTGCTGCTGCTGCTGGTGCTGCTCCTTTCCTGGCCCTTTTTTTTCTGTGTCTGTCTTCGTATTGATGCCTCGCAGGTGAAGGATGGCGCACTCCTGAGTCCTGACGCATGGCAGGCATTGGGCGGATCGGCAAGCGCCTTGCTCAGCGCAGGCAGCTCCCTGTCATACATCGGACCCGTGTTTGCCCTGTTTGGGTACGCCATCAAGCAGTGGTCAACATGCCAAGAGGTACCGCAGGAGGCGCTGGATCTGCTGTGGTCGTGCAGGGACCTGCTGTTTGACCTCAACCAGGCGTGGCCTGGCATCACGCCACAAGCGCTGCTGCTGCAGCAGCAGCAGCAGCAGCAGCAGCAGCAGCAGCAGCAACGATTGCAGCGCTGGCTGCAGCTTGTCTCAGAGGCTGCTGCACAGTGTGTGGTTTTTAACAAGAAAGGGCCGCTCGTGAGGTGCGGGGCACTCCATGTCACATGCTACCAGCTGCCACTGGTGGCACCCTTAAGGCGGTTGTGACTTTCGCACTGATTACATCCATGCTGTGCGGACGTGCGTGCATGCGTGCATGCGTTCGTGTGAGCCTCCGTGCGTCCGCGCATGCATGCAGCCAAGTTGTAGCCATTGCAAGCGTGCAGCATCAGCTGTGTTCATCTGGCAACAATGAACACCAATGCCTTAGAGGTGATGCAGCAGTCTTGATTACAGTGCATTAGTTACTAACTCACTTTACTTCATTTCACCCACTGCTACGCCACCACTGCTACCTGCCGCCACTGCCGTTCCTGCAGGTTTGCGCTGGCACATGAGCACAAAGACGCGCTTGTCAGCCAGGCTGCAGTCCTGCATGAGCTGCGGCTACAGCTGATCACTGTCCAGCAGCTGGCACTTGCGGGCAAGGCAGACGCGCTGAATGTAAAGTTGGGGGCTCTGCTGGCAGACAGTCGCCTGCTGTTGAGCAGGCTGCTGGTCCAGTACAGGGCAGTGCCTCCGCTGAAGGGCAAAGGTCAGTTGCTGCTCATCTACTGCGCTGATGGTATCAGAGTCAATTGGCTCTTGATGCTTCGCAGCCACGTGCAGCTGATGCATTGAAAAAGCAGCAATTACAGGGCAGTGCCTCAGCTGAAGGGCAAAGGTTAGTTGGTACCAGCCTACAGGGCTGATGGAGCCAGGATCAATGACTCATCAAGCTTTGCATGTATTCCAAAGGCTGCAGCTGTAGCCCTGGCTTAAATGGTCCTGCAGCTCTGGCAGAGATTCAGCATACAGTAGGGAGTTCAGGACTGCCTTCATCGTGGTGTTGGATATATGTCCGCTTCCGCTGTCTGCTGGCAGCACAGCTGGCAACCGCTGCAACATAGGTTTTGCTGCTCATCAAGCTCCTGTTTGTTTGTGTTGTTGTCTCTGTTGCAGAGGGCAGGGGTGAGGTTCTGCGCAAGCTGCAGCTGCAGCTGTTGTCAAGGGGTGGCGTGCGTGGCTTGCTGCTGCATGGCATGGGTGGCGTGGGTAAATCAACGCTGGCCACCATGCTGGCAAATCAACTGGAAACTGCTGGCGCTTTCACTGGCGGTGTTTACATGGTCTCGGTGCAGACTGAAACACAGTACTCAGCGGATGTTGACACCCTGCTATGCGCGCAGAAAAGGCTGCTGTCTGCTATCACAAAGCAAAGCGAGTCCATGCCTGTGTCAATGGACGTGGGGGCAGAGCACGTGGAGCTTGAGCTGCGCCGGATCATGGAGGATCACAGTGTGCCCACGCCTGTGCTGCTGGTCATTGACAACGTGCCTGAAGGTGACAGCGGCATAGGAGACCTGCTGCCTGCAAACCTGCAGGACTGCTTGGCAGATGGGTGAGTGTGCTACTTTAAGTGCATGTAGCTGTAGATCGTGCATGTGTTGTGCGGTATATGCAACATACGGTCTTCTCAACACCTTGCTGTGCACTGCTGCAGGATTGTTAGATTCTGGCAGTGATGCCTGCCAGGGTTTTCTTGTTCTTCTTGCATAGTATTTAACATGTGATACTGGCTACAAGAGACGTCACCGACAATCCACGTCACAACATGTGATGCCTGCATACCAGCTCAGCCCACAAGCTTGATGTCGCAACCGCAGCGCCATTGTCACCTAGAATAGTTACATTGCATTTCTTGCTTGCATATTTGGTGCCAGGACCCACATGTACTGACCCGTCTCTCTCATTTTTGCTAGGGCACTCAAAACACTACATGCATGCAGCGTAGGACAGGCTGCTGGCTCTGCTGCTCTGCTCACATGTGAGCTCTTCTGCTGTTGGCCGTGCAGGAGCCGTGTGCTGTTCACCAGCCGGAACCAGGCAGCGCAGGGATTGCGGCTAAAAGCTGACAAGTATCATGTGGGATGCCTCGAACGTGAGGCATCCAAAAAGGTGCTTCTGGCTGGGCGTGTGCCGCTGGATGACACACAGCTGACGACAGCCCTGGAGTTCTGCCAGGGCTTACCTCTGGCACTGACGCTGCTGAACCGCGCACTGCTGGCAGAAGACGACCTTACAAGTCTTGCACTTCTGATTGGTCCCTTGAATTCCCACGGCACCTTCAGTGTTGGCAAAGAAGACCAGCTTGTGAAAGCACTCAGCTTCAGCGTGGATTGCTTATCCCAGGACCTGCAGACAGCCTGGCTCAACCTGGCCTGGATGTACTCACGGCATCGCTTTGATAATCGTCTTCAGCTGCAGTGCTTGTTTGGCGAGCACACGCTACGCACGCTTGAAGACCGTAGCTTGATAGCCCTGCGTTACATAGGCTGGAAATCCCCAACCACTAGAGAAGCAATGGTGGAGGTCGTGCTGCATGATCTCCTGCTGAGGATGGCTGCAGGCATGACTGGGCTGCAGGGAAAGAACCCCTGCCTCAGGCTCGATCCCAAGTCACAAAGCATCAGCTTGTCACCGGCACTGAAGGTGCGCATTTGAATACATGGATATTTACTGCCAGCTGTGTGACTGCAGGACCAAGAAACTGCTGAACCACAACATGATGCCATGCAACTTATGATCCTGCTTTTGCACCTTACACCCCTGCCTTTCTATGCGCTCGTTACAGGCAAAATGCGTGGGCCTGATGGCCCCCGGTGCCAGCTGCAGCATCAAAAACCTGCCGCTGCTCGGCCAGCTGCGTGTGCTGAGGGTGCACAGCGTGGATGACCTGGCAGCAGTGCTGGCCCAGGGCACCAACCTGCAGTGGCTGGAGGTGGCAGCTGCTGGTGACATTATGGCCTCCCTTTCTCAGAGTTCGCGGCATGGGCATGATGCCACTTGGTCATCTGAAACGCAGCAGCATCTCCTGCAGGTTTTTATCATCGATGACTGTGTGCAGTTGGTGCCGCAGTCCAGGTGGCTGCAGCTGTCGTGCGTGCCCTATGAGCAGCTACGCGCAGACTCCATGCAACTCTTTGGCAGCATGAGAGTGCCAGACTTGAGATGGCTGCAGCTGCGGCGTTGGCCATACGCAGAGCTGCCACCAAACATTATTCGGGCACCGGCCGCGGCCTTGCTGCACCTGGACCTGACCGATGCTAGCCTGGAGCAGCTGCCGCATGAGCTTGGCCTCCTGACGAATCTCAGGTGGCTGAAGCTGTCCGGCTGCAGCAAGTTGACAGAGCTGCCGGACGCCACAGCTGATCTGAAGTCCCTGGAATCTCTCGTTTTGGATGGATGCAGCCGTTTGAAGAGCCTGCCAAACTCACTAGGGCAGCTGCAGTGCCTGACTGTCCTTTGGCTGTCAGGCTGCTGCAGCCTGCAGGCCCTGCCAGACTCCATAACACAACTGAAGCAGCTGCAGGTCGTCAGCTTGTCAGGATGTAGCAGCATTAGCCGCCTGCCAGCAGGTTTTGCCAACCTGCCGCTCAAGTACTTTGGCAACAGCTTGGACAAACCTCCAGATTCGTCAAGCCAGGCGAGGTCAGGCAAGTGCCAAGACGGTCCGACTGTGCGCATGACTGGCTGGCTGTGGCATGTCACAACAGAATGCTGCTGCAGCGGCGTACTGCAGCATGATCACCACGCCATCATCATGTTATCCATTAAGCGTCATCACTGATGTCAGTGCTGCACCCCATGACACATAGTAAGGACGGGGGCAGTATTGGCAGGAGCATTTCATTCTGTGCAACACATGTGCTGACTGAGCCCTCCCTGGAGGAGCAGAGCCCCATGGCTTGGCAACACAACCTTGTTGGTGTGCTGTGCCTCATGGCGGCTGTGCGCTCTATTGAAGGTGGCAGCACTGCTGCAGCGGCACTTTCAAAGTGCTACATCTGGCTATGTCTTGCAGGTTGGTGGAACCTACTACTGCCCCCATACTTCCGGGATCTTTTCAATCCGTCCGACGGACGTAAACAGCCCATGTACGGTCCAAATGAGCTCGGTCTCTAGATTGTTGTGTGCCCTTCATTTGCCAGTGGTGGAAGGACAAAGAGAACAAGAGGTAAGAGGCAGTAATTGAACAGGCTGGATTGCTTGCTTGCATCCACTACATGGCAAACTGCCTTGTCAGCACAGCTGTGCGAGCAGTCTGCTGTTGGTGAATGTTGCTTTGTCAATTGATTATATTGGCATGACGTGCAGTTGGCAACAGGCCTGTCACAGTACAGTGTACTGACGATGCTACTTTGTGCTTGCACTGTGCTGTCGCAGTGTTAGTTATGGAAGACCAAGCTCACTGCAAGACTACAGCGCTACGTGACAGCGGTTACCAAGGCGTCTAGTTGACTATCGTGCAGCGGCTGCAGTGGCATAGAGGCAGTCGCACCCTGTGGCTGGTTGTGTACACTGGGATGTCGCTTGTCCTCAATGCCGGCCTGCCCTCCAGCTGCAGCTGCCTGGCCATCAACTTGATGTTGCCTGCTTTCCATGTGTTTTTGATGGATTCATTGTTTGAGTATTTTTGATGGATTCATTGTTTGAGCAAAGGCGGCAGCCATTGTCCGCTGCCTGCCAGGAGATGGCCGCCTAGGTCAGGGATTTGCTCAGCACCAGCCACTGGTGGTGCAGCCTGCACCACCAGGTGCTGAGCACAGTCACTGCGGATCGATCACTGTCGTGACTCCACAACCTTTCTGCATGTGTAGAACAGCTGCCTGTAGGCAGCCGCTGACTGCAGCGGTTGGTGTGCCTGCACACCCGCCTCAGCATGCTGGCAGCCATCGTGCTGCTACGGCCCCCATGGAGCCAACAGCCTGTGGTGCGTTGGCACAACAGATGCAACACCTGCTGCAGACTGCTGGTGCTCAATATTGTCCGAAGCCCAACGTTTACCACCAATCGTGTAGCAGGGGATTTGTCTGAGGCCTGTGAACGCGTTTCACTGATGCAAGGATTTCTGGACTGAGCTTGCGACAGCTGGGTTGAACAGGGTGGCTTCAGAACCCTGGAACATATTCGTCGATCAGCACTTGTCTGTGTTCAGCAAATCTGCTAGATGTGAACGCTTTAACTTTGAGTTGCAGCTTGCTTCGAAGATGATGTAACCGCAGGTGTTCAGGCACGTTGATCACCACCACGCATCACCTCACGTATGAACACGCCGTCGTGGTAGTGCATGTACGGCCCAGGACTCGCTTCAGTGTTCCAAACTAGTAGAAGTAGCTATAGGTGCCTAGCCCGGCTAGCTAGCTTGAGGATTAGCTGCAGCACTCTCCAAGGCCCGGGAAGCACAGCAGCAGCAGACAGCGCAGCAGCAGCAGGCAGCACAGCAAGCAGAGCCATGACAAGTGGGAGCAGCAAGTAAGCAAACGCCTCTTTAGAAAGTCAAACACGATTTATTGCAGCAATACAGCGGCAGCTGAACAAGCTGGTTCACGTGCAGGTTCCGCATATACACAAAGACAGGCGACAAGGGCACAGCCTCGCTGTACAATGGCCAGCGCCTGCCAAAGGATGATGACATGTTCCATGCGCTTGGTGACGTGGACGAACTCAACTCAGCAGTAGGGGTGGCCAGGGAGTACTGCACAGAGGAGGCAAAGCTGCAACAGCAGGTGCGCCAGGGAGGCATGTGCAAGCAAACCAATAGTTTTGCGTTCAGACGCTGCACACACAGAATGCAATGCTGGTGTGGTGCAAGTGCAACCAGTAGATTGACAGCCTCGGTGGGCCTGAGAATTTGACACAGCTGTCATACACAACATGCAGCATGCATTGCCCACAAGCAGGGTTTGTGTATGCAGCAGCATAGCGTCACCACCACAGGTTCCGCCAGGCACAGCCTTGCTGTCCAGCAGCGTACTCTTGCTTCACTGTTGTCCCCTGTGCTTTGCAGTTGGAGGAGATCCAGTCTCGCCTGCTTGATGTGGGCTCAGCAGTAGCCACCCCTGCTGACTCATCAAGCCAGTCAAAGCTGGCACGCGTGGCTTTTCCCAGCAGTGCAACAGCAGAGGTGGAGGTGAGCTTGTCAAACAGGACAGCAGCAGCAGCAGCACACGCACGCTGACGTCGCAGGCATTGGCCTGTGCTGGGCCGACACACGCTCAGCAACAAACACATGAAGCAGCAGCAGCTGCAGCATAGTCAGCTGTCCTTGGCTATCTCATTGTTTTGGCTTTCACCGGCAACGGTTGTTCATCATTCTCAGTTCTCTGCTGCTATGTGTTGCATGCTGCAGGGTTGGCTGGATGGCCTTGACGATCAGCTGCCTGCGCTGCGGAACTTCATCCTGCCATCAGGCGGCAAGGCCGCAGCACACCTGCACATGGCGCGATCCGTGAGTGGCGGCTGCAGTACTGGAGCCTGAAATGGGTTGAAGCTCTGCAGGCAGCAGGCAGTCAATACGCGATGTAATGCCGCTGCCAGATACCCTGCCTTGCAGCACAATGGTCTTGCTGGCGCTGGGGCAGCCTATGTGGCACTTGAGCACCATGTCCCTATTTCCAGCAGCTGCTGCAGCTTCTGCCTCATCTGCGTCTTCCGTTGCAGTTCGTTGCTCTATGCTGTGCTCGGCGTGCTGCAGGTGTGCCGGCGTGCTGAGCGCAGCGTGGTGCCGCTGGTGAGGGCAGAGCTGGTGGACTTGGAGGTGAGCCTGCAACAGGTGTTATAACACTCAATGTAACACATGTAGTAACACGCTGTTCTACCCAGGTGATGTAGCTGTTGACCTGCATATGCAGAAGCGTGGAAAAGGCCGTACTTGCAGGCACAGCACTGCACAGCTACATGCGCTTGCCAGTGGCTGGCACCGTGTTTGTAACGGCATGATGCCAAGCAGCAGCTTCTCCTAGCGGGCAATGTGCAAGGCAGTCGCATTATCGCTGGTTGCTCAAACAGACCACCCCCTGTTGTTGCACTGCGCCCGACGCGATGCCTGCTGCTGCTGCCGCTGCCGCTGCAGGTGGGCAAGTACCTTAACAGGCTCAGCGACTACCTCTTCACCGCTGCTCGCTACGTGGTGAGGCAACAAGTAATGCCAGGCATGCGCAGAGCAGCCCTGTACACCATTCGGCAGCTCCCTGCTGCGCTTTTTTTTGCAGTGCTTGCTACAGGCCGTATCTAGCAGCAGAGGACGCGCATGCCAGCGCCAGTGGTCTGTTTGCTCTTTCACCTTCCACAGCTGCAGCTGCTGCCTCCTCGTTCCATCGGGTTTTGCCCAATGGTACGGGCAAAACTTGCAAACATATTGCCGCACCTGCTTGCTGCTGGTGTGCAGGCGATGAAGCAAGGCCACCCAGAGGTGGTGTACAAGAAGGCGGCGGCAGCAGCAGCAGCAGCAGACAACAGCAAAGCAGCAGCTATGGCAACAGAGACAGCAGATGCAGCCGGCGCCAAGCAGTAGGCAATGACAGAGCAGCTGCAGCTGGCGCATGCCGGCTGAGCATTCCAATGGTTGACAGGAGCACTAGGCAGCTCTAGGCGGGTCTTTTGCGAAGCAGTAGACAGAGAAATCAAAGTTGCACATGGTTTGTTGGCTTTCTTCACAGCTGCGGCTAGTTGGTGTTGTGTACCGTCTCGGCAGAGATGCACAAAACGGCAAGGTTTTTGCTGATTGCTCACAATTGGTGACCTCGCATCCTTTGCAAAATGACAGTTTCAGGCATGGTAACTGCACAACTTTGCAGCCAGTTGCTGACTGTGACAATACAGCCATGCTGCCTTGGGGTAATTTCAAGAGAGAACTTGGAAAGGGCAGTCTTCATCATCATGTTACCACTTAAGCCGTGTACATGTACATGTACACCATAGCAGAAGAAGATGGCGATGTGCTTGGTTCCTGTTACAGAATTCACATGTAATTGTCTGCATGGCGCTCTTGCAATTTCTGGAGCGCGTTCAGGCATGCCAGGCTCCAACTGGGCAGCGCTAGCGGGCAGTAATGCACATGCATCCACAAGCACTGCTGCAGATGATCTGCATGCAGGACCCAATGCCACTCCTGCCACATGCCACGCATGCATTGGCACCTTGCGTTGCGGCACTAAGGGTCACAATGGCGCTGAGCCACACCAACCAACCTGGCTGTGAGTACCAGTACTCACACCAGGTACCTGGTGTGCAAATCGCGAAGCTCTGAGGCTCTCCTGTGCTGTCAACAAGTATGCCATCATGCTTGTGCATACTCCATGCATGGCAGAGCAACATTGGTGAACACAATGACTGGCTGCAGCACCTTCACCAGAAGCCACCAGAAGCCGATGCTGCAGCAGCTGCTGCACCTTCAAGCTGTGCCCTAGTAAGCAGCAGCATAAGACTCTTCAAGAGAACTGCTTAAAGCAGCTGCTGTACGAGCGCCAATGGCCACTGCTTGCAAGACAGCACATGGTACTCCAGTATTCAATTGGTACAACGTGCAAGCAGGTCAATCATTTCAAGTATAATGCAGCATAATGAGTACTCCAGCGAGATTGCTGCACCTGGCATGCAGCGACGCCATCTGCAGAGAGGACCTCAATAAACCCTCAACAGCACTGGCTGACTGCCTGAATTGTTCATGTTCATGACAACATGACGACTCCACCCCAACACAACACATTACAGGGCTTCATCCAATCAGCAGATGCTACTACTGCAGCTGACACCTGCCGCACCCTGACACCAGCAACTTCATCACCAGCCGCACCAGCACCACCAGCAGCTGCACTTCAACCTCAACATCTGCAATCCTGACCACCCTAATGCCGCTGTGCAACAGGAGCCGCCTGCTCCTCCTCATACTCAATCTCCAGCTGCTGCCCGCCCCTGCCGCGCCGCTGCCGCGCAAGCTTCTGCTGCGGCTGCTGCTTGCCCGGCTTCTGCCGCGCCGGCCGCTGCTGCTGCTGCCCGCCTCTCCGCCTGCCGCCGGCTGCTGCTGCTGCTCCTTCCACGTCTTCATCTTCGTTGCCGCTGTCATCGCTGCCAGCTGCTGCTGCTGCTTCGTCCTCGTCGCCGCTGCTGCTGCCTGGCTCCTCGCCTTCGCTGCCTGACATGGGCTCATCATCTTCTTCGCTGTCTCCTTCACTGCCATCATCATCATCGCCGCTGTACTCTCCTTCCTCTGCGATGTCCTCCATGTCATCTTCTGACAGCGGCACGTCATCCTCATCCACATACTCCACCTGAAGGGCACCAGAGCACAATGTGCAGCAGGGACGGCAAAAAAACACAGCATCAGCAGCTAGCTTGTGAGCAGTGGGGTTGAGACAGCGCACGTCATCCTCATCCGCATTCTCCACCTGTAGAATGTGACAGTGACAGCAGCAACGCAGCGGTAGTGCGGCCTGTTAAGCAGAAGGTTGCGAGGTGGGTTGCTGCATGTGCAAGATAAAACGGGGAAAAGGCAACATCCTGAATCTGAGTTCCGCTGAAAGGACAGTGACTGACTGACAGAAACAACAGAAAGACAGCAGTTGACACGAAAAGCGTGACTGCAGATGTGCGGTGCTGGCGGCAAGCAGCAGCAGCCACAAAGGCCATCTGCTGCCCCGCACGAGGCAGCGTGGCCGCCAGCACTTGCGTGATCTGCCACCCTCTTGACCACGGGCCGCAACAAGCACGCGGCGCATGCTGGAAAAGGTGGCACGAACAGGACAAAGACCACACACACATGCTGCTACCAGAATGCATGCATACCTCTTGGGTACCCTGGCCAACTACTAGCCGTTGTCACCTGACAATGCGACTGATAAACACAATGTCAATACATTCAAGCCACACCGCCTCACCTCCTCTTCCTCCTCGTCCTCCTCCTCATCCCCCTCAATGAAGGCCTCCATGTCATCATCCTCGGCAGCATCAGCATCTGCATCCAGCTCATCGTCCTCAACCTCCTCGCGGTCAAGCACCTGATGCAGCAGCAGCAGCAGAACCAGTGCAGATGCATGTAAGTTACATGTGAAGCAAGCCTAGGCAGTGCAGGATGTGGTTGTTCTGCATCACATCGTCTGAGGGCCACAGCTAGCCACCGATTACACATAAATGCAGGGTTCCCCTGGCACACATCAGCAGCTGCTGAAAGACCCTACGTTGCTGCAACAGCTGCTTGGCCCAAAGCACGCTTCAAACACACACTCTTAGCTCTAGCTATCCAGCTAGCCAGTCCTCACCTTCTCGTAGGTCTTGAGCGGGAAGTTGTAGATGTCTCCGTAGGTGCCGCTCTGCAGCCGCTTGAGCAGCTCCGCCTCAATGGCCTGGTCCAGCCGCGCAGCAACCTGAGCCTTGGCCTCGCGGCGGCGCTCACGCTTCTCAGTCCTGCGGCGCACAGAACAGCAAAATGTCAGCACACAGAACTGCAACGTGTTGATGTGAGCGCGACCTGCGCCTTAGCCTCGCGGCGGCGCTCACGCTTCTCAGTCCTGCAGCGTCAAATGTGAAGTGAACAGCGCAGCGAAATGTGAGCAAAAGGACAAAGGGCACGACTATTACACGCCACCACCTGCGTCTTGGTCTTGTGGCGGCGCTCGCGCTTCTCAGTCTTGCAGCGTTGGTTGGTTATGAAAACACGTCAGCAAGCTGTGATAGCGCGGTCCTTGGCTGATGCATGCAACTGCAGCGTCAGCAGACAGCAGAACTGCTCCGTGACCCCGCTGTGCATGCGTGCAGGCTGCTGGAGCGGGCAACTACTGCTGGCAACTTGCACAGCACCCCAGGCCATGCGCACCCACACAGCTCCTGACACACACTGCTACAGCTGCTGCGCCTGCCTGCCTGCTGCTGCATGTACTTGTGTTACCCTTCTTCCCCTTGCTGCTCTACAGCCACATCTGTGCCCTGACAAGAAATGCTGCCGCAGCTACTCTGCCATGCATGAGCAGCAGCAGCATGTTGGCACCATGCACTGCTGAACCCTACGCCGCCTTGCAGCCGCAACATAACAGCTCCCTTCTGCACCGCACCTTGCTGCAATCGGCACCAGCTTGGGCGTCGACTTGAGTGCCAGCTTGCGCATGCGGATGAGGTACTGCGTGATCTTGGTCAGCCGCTGCTTGTTCTTGTGCACCAAGAACTTTGGCCAGTAGGCCAGGTGCTCATCTAGCTGCTCTAGTGCCTGCGCATAGTTGCGCTTGAGCCGAATTTTCTGCCACATGTTCTTGGGTGTGTGTGCTCGCTCTACTGTCTTCATGTAGAGGTAGCAGCGGCCGTCCTCTTCCTTAATGGTGGCATATCTGCTGTTGGCAAGCGGGCAGGAGGAGCGGTTGCACAGCCCTGTGACGTTGTGCTCGTTCCTGCAGAAGTTCTGCGTCTTGGTCTTCGACTTGAAGCTGCAGTGGTGGTGGTTGATGACCTGCCAGATGATTTCGTCGTTCTGCATGGCTCCTGCGGGCGCTGCTGCGCCGGCTGGGGACTAGGGCTGCTGCTGCAGCAGCCTGAGGGGCTGCTGACTAGTAGGTGCGGGCCGAGGCTGCTGGGTTAGGCTGCTCGCAACGTAATGGTGTTGAAATCGACACTAAAGGATATTTGCGCCACAAGCAGCCAGACCGGGCAGTGCGTGTCAAAGCAACAGAGCTAAACAGGCGATGTGCAGCAAGCGACGGCGAAGGGTAGTGAGCTGGTAGGAAACGCTGCTATAAGACTTTGATGAAGTGTAATGTGATGTTGATCGCTGCTAAAAGACCATGCGCGACTTCAGCCTGCTTGAAGTGAGAGTGCCGGACAACTTGACATGCACTGTGGTGACAGGCCGTGTTCGCACGCGATCAACAAGTGAACGTACAGTCGCGTGTTTCAGAGACATGTGCCACCAGTAGTACGTAAACATGTCATGACAGTGACTGACAACTGTCACTACCAGTTACTGCTTGACAGCTGCTGCTGAGCAACGCGAGCCCATCACGCAGTGGGCACGATCTTCGGCCTCCAAAACCTACTTGTTAATGGGACAGGGAGCACTGCAGCATAGTATTTCTCGCATGCTGGTCAGTGCACAGCTCTACCATTGATCAGGTCCTGGACGCATGAAAGCCTAACGTGTGAGCATGTAAACGACGATAAAATTACAAAGCAACAACCAACACACGAGCACCAGCAAGAGTGCTGCATCTGCCATGCAGATGACCCCATGCAGCCCATCCGCACTACGTCAACAAGCACATACAGCACTGCAGCTGCAATGTAGTCATGCCGCCCTCCCTGCGTCAACTGTCAGTGCTAGAATAAGAACGCCAGATAAATCCATGCCACACATGCGTCGTGCTACAGCAGGACAGCCCGACTAGGCATGCGCCCAAACTGCAGCACACTCCCCCCACCAGAGGTATGTGCTGCAACAGCAATTCAAAGACGGCCCATCTGCTGTGCTTCTCTCTGCTGCTGATACTGGTGCAGGCGCAGCACGACAACAGCGGGGTCCCTCTATGCAGCAGCTGTACTGCGCTGCAGCCTACGCTGTGCAGGCTCTGTTGCTGAAGGTGCTGCAACCAAACCAGCTTGGTCTGCACGCCGAAAGTGCGTCCAATGCTGCTGTTCTTGGGACAGCCAAGGTTTGCACTCGTTCACACTGCTGAAAGCCTGCATCAGTGCTGCCAAACTGCTTGCACAGCAGTCTGTTCATCGCTGTTTGAAGCCACTCCACTCAGACAGGTCCATCCTTGGCCATGCACTGCAGCAGGACAAGCAGCGCAGCGTGGCAGCAGTTGAGGATGGAAAAAGCCTAAGCCGTTCGATCAGCATGCAACAGAACACAGCCTCAAACTCGGCACACAGAACAACATCTTGGTCCCCGAGCACTGGCACCTGTGGTGCTGCACTGCTCGCTTTCAGCTTGCACCCTAGTGCACTACAGCAGCTGCCGGGTGACAAATCACGTGCTTGCACCTGCTTTTATTTCGTCTATACCTGTGTTTTAACACTGCCAGACGTGTGCACTTTGTATCTATCACCAGCATCTAGCCTGCTTTGTGATGCAGGGTTGTATCCATGCTGTGCGGCAACACTGGGCCCCACCTGGATGTACTTGTCGTAGTATGCTGCCGCCTTCTCAAACTCATCCAGGTCGGTGTAGCAGTCTGCAATGGTGCCATACGCATCAGCGTCACCTGCACGGCAGCAGCACACACAGTAGGTCGAATGTGATCAGCCTGTGATCAGCAAAGGGCCAGAAACATGTGACCAAACCAGAGCTGTTGGCAAGGGTGCCGTACGCGTCAGCGTCGCCTGCAGCGGATGCATCGCGCGCACAGCCGAATGCTACAGCTGTGTCAACAACATGTTATCAACCAACCCATACCTTACATTGATGGCATGGCGTGCATGCAACACCGCTATCAGCCACTGTACAGCTGTGTATCGAACTGAACTGGTGAAGCGCAGCAGCATGTCACCGAATGAGCCCAAACAGATGTAGTAGGTGGCTCCCAACATGTAGTTATGTAGTACACCCACCTGTGTACTCGCGCATCTGCTGGCTGATCTCCAGCACGCGCTCCAGGTGCTTGATGGCGTTGCGGTACTGGCCCTGCAGCCGCGCAGCAGCAGCCAGCCCGCGCGTGGCGCGGCGCTCCTGGACCTGCAGCACAATATACAGCACACACACAACAAGAAACAGTCGAGCCCTAGGACCAATGAAAGGCGACCATGGCTGCTGCTTCCTGCTGCTTTGCTTGACTGCTCTGCATTAGCTCATATGCTCAAGAATTACACCCGAAGCTAGTAATGCACAAAGCGCAGTCCCACTGCAAACTGCCGGCCCACTGCCGTGTATGTGATGATATGAACAAACTGTGTGAAGACAATGATCAAGTTGATGGCGGGGGCCCACCATGTTGTCCAGCGCCATGGACAGCTTGAGCACCATCTCACAAAGCACAAGCTGCTGCCCCACTGCTTTCTACTGGCGCAACATATGACCTACGCAACCGATTCTGCCTCATGGACCCACCATGTTGTCCAGCGCCATGGACAGCTTGAGCGCCTTCTCACAAAGCACAAGCTGCTGGCCCACTGCTGTCTACTGGCGCAACATGACCTGCGCAACCCATTTTGCCTCACGCACCCACCTTGTTGTCCAGCGCCATGGACAGCATGAGCGCCTTCTCGAAGCGCACCATGGCAGCGCTGCCGTTGGCCTCCTTCAGGAAGCGCTTGCCCGCACGCAGCGCGTCCCTGGGGACGCGAAATTGCAGCAGCAAGCGGCAGCGCACAGCATGAGTAATTGTTGGGAAGGGCACAGCATGCATGAGGACAGTGAGAACTGAAATGGTGCTGATTGCCCGCGCGCAGCGCGTCCCTGGCGGTGATAACAAGAATGCGGGAGGCAGTGGCAGCAGCAGCAGCAGCAGGCGGCATGTTATGAGATGTGGGTGGCTGGGTGATGGTGCTGTGGTTGCAATTGAGGAAGCACTTGCCCGCATGCAGCGCGAGCATATGAGCGCGTCCCAGAAATACAGCATTCGGCATGAGCAGGAGCAACAGCAGCAGGCACCAGGCTTCACCAGGGAGCAGGATGCAGGAGGAGGTTGCTGGCTGAACAACGATGCTGCACGCATACATCCGGCAGCCCTGAGTATGATGTGCAGCGGCTTGAAGCACACGAACCATGCCAAAATCTATGCACACCTGCACTGTATGTGGTCGCTGGTCATCTCCTCCTGATCCATTGAGCAACAAGCATGCAGACTGTGTTATGGCCTAGGCAACATGGCGAAACACAGACACAGCATGATAATGTTTACGGTAATGCACCCACCTGCATTGTATTTGGTCGCTGGTCATCTCCTCCTCATCCATTGAGAACAGCGTCTTGTCAGGCGCAGGTGCTACGCTGGGTGCTGCTGCAGGCGCCGCGCTGCTGACTGCTGGCGGCGGCGGCGCAGTGACTGTGGCTGTTACGGTCTGCATGCCCATAGGCTCCGCTACTGCTGTTGCGCCGTTGCTGGATGGCATGCCATTGCCGTTGCCGCCGACTGGCGGAGCATATGACAGACCTGCACGTCAAAGGAAAGGTTGCATTTGACTGATTAGCATAAATACTCACACACTCGCGTAGGACTTGCAACACACACCATGCAGCAGACTGCAGCTTCCACTACTGCACAACACAGCATAGCAGGCCGAATGACCGCGCGCACCGCCGGGCCTGACAGAAGTAGCTGCCGCACTTGGTGTGCCACGGTGCCCCCTCTACCACTGCGCACAGTGCCGCATCCTGTAGCTATGCGGTCACTCACAACCAAACAACGCCCCTGAACAGGCAGCCGAAACACACCTGGCGCGTGCCCTGTGCCCGCGCGTGCCTGCTGCCGCAGGCGCACGTTAATCTTGCACCCGCTCTCTTCACACCCCAAAACAAACCATTTGAATACACCCTAAAACCTACCTGGCGCGTACACTGTGCCCGCGCGCGCCTGCTGCCGCAGGCTCATGTTGATCTTGCGCAACTGCTCGTTGAGCCGCTCCAGCTCCGCCTTGCGCTGCCGCGCCGTAATGCCGCCCACCAACGCGCCCACCAGCGCGATAAACTCGGTGATGCCCACAATATCAATGCCATAGGGGGTGGCGCACAGCTTGCCGATCTGCATAAGGAGGATGGCAGACAAATACAGATCAGGTTTGTGGATGTATCGGGTAGAGAGAGGGTGTGGCGCGCAGCTTGCCGATCTGTGGTGCGGCAGCATTACGATAAAGAACAGCCTGTTGAACACTCTGTGTCAGGGCGGTGCAGGGCACCAGCGCGCCCACCAGCGCAATGAACTCGGTGATGCCCACGATGTCAATGCCACACGGCGTAGCGCACAGCTTGCCAATCTGCGGTTGAAATGAGGTGAAACGGGCGGCAGCATGGCAGGAAGATGAGTCCATGTCAACAGAGCCGTTTGAACGCTAGGTAGCCCACCAGCGCGATGACCTTGGTGATGCCCACGATGTCAATCACATAAGGCGTAGCGCACAGCTTGCTGATCTGTGGCGGGGGGCAGGCGGTAGCATTACAATAAGCGGCAACATGTCAACCACTCTGTGTCAGAACATCAGCGCGCCCACAAGAGCAATGAACTCAGTGATGCCCACGACGTCGATGCCATACGGTGTGGCGCACAGCTTGCCGATCTGAGGGGTGGTTGTGCGACAGATGGATCAGCTGTTGTGAGTGCCCTAGGTGAGAAACGGGCGTGGCGCACAGCTTGCCAGTCTGCGGCAGTCAGGCTCTGCACGCACACCAGCAGAGCTGATGCCGTACAGTGGAGTGCAAGCCTGCTGTTGATAGCGCCCAGCTTGCATAACTCGCTGCGCCACAACCAATATGAGTGCAGCCGACACGCGTGGTATCAAGCTGGCAGCCCAGGGCAACTGGCCAGTGGCGCAGCTGAGCTCACGTCTGTACTGCTGCTGTGTCTGCCGTACACAACTCTCACTGCCATCCAACTGCAGCCCAAGCGACGCAGCTGCAAGGAGCCAGAGTACATACTACCAAGCAATCATGCCGAAGTCCCATGGCAGGTTTCCTGCAAGCATAAGTGTCCTGACATGCCCACCTGTGAGCGCCGGGCCTCCTCCTCCAGCTTCTCCCGCTCTGCCTGGATCTCCCTGCGGGCCTCGGACTCCGCCTGAATACGCAGGTTCAGCAGCTTCTGCTCCTCATCTGCCAAGAAGCCCTTGCCTCCAGTGGATGCCAGGAATGGCTCTCCTGCCTGAGCTGGAGCAGCAGCAGTGCCAGCTAGAATAGCCAGGCCAGCCATGCCCAGCATGGCACGGCGTCCAGACTGCTTAATAGGCTGTTGAGGCTCTGCTGTGGCCCTTACAGCAAGGCATTGCGCCCTGCTGGGCTTGGATTGCTTTGCCAGGCTTGGGGCGCCCCTGGTGCGCCCAATGCAGCTCTGCATGGCTGCCACTGACACGTTAATAACGATTACAACAATAAAATAGACTAATGCGATCCTGCAGCAATTGACAACGCGAACACTCGGGGCCAGGTGAGTGATTGGGTGTGCTGGGCGCGTGGTGCGGTTGGCGTTCTCGGTCGCGCGTCTCCTTAATGATTACAGCAACCACTCGTAAGGTGCTGTGCAGTGTTGGAATAGCGAGACATGGCAGTTCCCAACGATAGATCTTGTTATTTGTGTTTGCACCGCCACAGGTCCTCCCTGCCGTGCACTTCAAATGTCTAATTTGGGAAAACATTTGAGATGGTTAGCGTTACAAAGCTGCTTGAAATGGTCATGGCACCTCGGCCGGACCGGGACACTTTGTGGTTGGCCCATTGGCTAAAAAGTGCTACCAGCGTGCTTATACATTCATGTAAGTTCTGAGGTGCACATGAACGGCCCTGCATCAAGTCGGCGGCAATACATCAGGTGCCAAGCTGTACAGCCAGGCTGCTGCGAGCCCCACAGGATAGCCCACGGCGTGCCACTCCGCACGCCACTCCCATGGACACTCCCCTGGACAAACATAAGCGATATTGTGGGCGTTTTGGCTTGAAAACAGTGCGGCCCTACAGCACTAGCCTGACACCCAATTGAATACTGACACCCTGCCTCCCAAGCCTGAGTCAGGCCTGCTCAGCACCGATTGCTTATGCCAGCTGGTTTAATGATTCCATGAGCCTGCCAAAACTGAGAGCTGACTGCATCCATGTAACATTTCAACACACAGCCCAGCTCTGAGGGTACGAACATGCCATACCAATGAGCGGACACCAGCTGCCAAACGCATGCCAGTTGCTTTCCATGCAATTCCATGGCGATTGCAGAGATGGAAAGTTTCCGTCAGGCCCACCCATATCTCCAGCGAGTGCCATTTCACAACTGCACCACACATGCTGCCCATACAAGGCACACATTCCTGATGCAGCACCAACAGCACTTGTGTGCTTCAGCCGCATTGAAGCAAATTCAAGTTGCAGCTCATCGGCACTGCACAGCTTGAGGTGGCCACCCAGCAATGGCTGTTGCACCGCCGCGCCGCAGGTGCAACACGGCATATGCAGATGCATGTGCTCATCACAGCTGATCAAACAGCCTGGGTCGCTGCGTTATCTTCTGCCACGGCTGCGCACTGCCGCCACAGCTGCGCACCGCTGTCACACTCGCACGCTTGCAAGCAAATGGTAATCTCAATGTCGACAGCTGCGCACTGCTGTCACCGTGACAGCTGTGACAGCTGCGCACTGCTGTAACAGCTCGCAGCAAAACAGGTGTAGAACATCCTGTGCTACCACAGCGCAGCAGCTGCACGTCACTGGGTGAGCATTATCAACCCTCCATCACCACTTTGCCAGCAGGTGTCAGCAGCGCTGCAGCAAGGGACTCTGACACTACAAACCAACCCTGCCCGGCGTATCTGCAGCACCAGCACCACGCCGCATTCATTGCTGCAGCTGCTGCTGCTGCTGCAGCACCAACACGAGCCACACCAGCACGCTAATCTCGCTTTCGCTGCACACACTACATGCCCTGTAAACCAATGCTTGAAGGTGCGCAGCTTTGCATGTTTCATGCTAGACTGCCCACCTTTACATGCGCACGCGCAGGTGGGTGGTCACCACGCTCCTGCACCACGGGCAGGGCTGCTGCTTGGCCTTGATGTCATCGCTGCACACCGTGCACAGCTTGAAGCACTTGCAGGGCAGCAGCATCACCTCAATCGTGCGCTCCATGCACACCACGCACTCGTTGTCATGGTGCTCATCAACAGCTGGCTTTGACTTTGACTTCTTTGACTTCGATTGCTGCTGCTCCTGCAGCGCCTTGTCCTTGGCTGCTGCCGCTGCCAGGATTGCCGTCACATGCTGCTGCTGCTGCTGCTGATCTGGCGCGCCTGCAGGGAAGCCAGGTGCTGCTGCTGCTGCTGCTGCTGCTGGGGCGGCAGCCACAGGCACTGGCGCATGGAAGGGCAGCGGAGCAGGCGGCATGCTCGCAGCCGGCTGCGCTGGCGCTGCTGCTGCTGCTGCTGGCGGCCCTGCTGCTGCACGCAGGTGTGCAAACTGCGGCAGGTGTGCCAAGTGCGGCGGCAGCTGCACAGCTGGCCTCAGGCCACCCTGCGGCACTGCTGCTGCCGCTGCTGCACCAGGCGCAGCTGGCTGCTGCACTGACCGCTGCTGCGCATACTGCAGGTGCGGCGGCAGGTGCGCCATCGCTGCTGGCACTGCTGCTGCTGGTGGTGCATAGCCAGGCGGCATGCCAGGTACTGCTGCTGGCACAGGCGCGCTGCGCACCTCCAATGCTGCTGCCTGCTGTGCTGCAAGTGCTGCTGCATGCTCTGCTGTACCTGCTTGCGCTGCCCGCAGCGCGGCCTGTGCTCGCTCCATTGCTGCAACCTTCCCCAGCTCAAAGTCACGCTGGCTGGGGCGTACAGCAGCAGCAGCCACACTGCCATTGGGGATGTGCAGCTGCGCATACACAGTGTTAGAGGGGTAAATGCCAGGCAGAGGGAAGCGCCGCGCTGCTGCTGCTGCTGCTGCACTTGAGCCGGCATGCCCGGCAGCTGCAGCAGCAGATGAGGATGCTGCTGCTGGTGAAGTGACCCGCTGCTGCTGCACCTCAAGTGCTGCCTGCTGCGCTGCTGCCATGAGATCCATGCGCTGCCGCTCCTCTGCTGCTGCTACTGCTGCCGCTGCTGCTGCTGCCTCCTCTTGCTCGCGCTGCTGCCGCTGCAGTCGCTCTGCTTCTGCCCTTGCTGCAGCCTCAGCCTTTGCTGCTGCTGCCTTTGCTGCTGCCTCCTTCTGGCGCACTGCTGCTGCTGCCGCCTCCTTCTCTTCCTGCAGCCGATGCTGCTGCGCAATCAGCTCTGCTGCTGCTTCTGCAGCAGATACCTTGGACACAGGGGCCTTACCCTTCTCCTTTGCTGCTGCTGCTGCCGCCGCAGCTTCTGCCTTGGCTGCTGCTGCTTCTGCCTTTGCTGCTGCTTCAGCCCTTGCTGCCTCCTTTGCTGCTGCCTTCTTACTCTTCTTGTCATTTGCAGCGGCAGGTGCGGCAGGCGCAGCAGGTGCTGCTGCCCCGCTGCTGCTGCCGGCCTCAGCTGCAGCCGCACTGCTGCTGCTCCCAGCTGCAGCTGCAGCAGCGCTGCTGCTAGCCTCTGCAGCCGCTGTCTTTGCTGCTGCTGCTGCTGCTGCTTCTGTGTCGATGTCTGCATCCTGATCGCCCTCGGCCCCTCCTGCTGAAGCTTTCTTCTTCTCCTTCTGCTTCTCCTTTTTCTTCTTCTTCTTGTCCTTCTTCTCCTGCTCCAGCCGCTGCCGCTCCTTTTCTGCCTCTTCCTCTGCCAGCAGCTTCTGCATCATCTGCAGCACAGCAGCAGGTTTACAACTTGTGAGAAATACAGCGACGTGGCACACTATTGCTTCCGCAGAGGTACGCCACAAAGCAGACTATTTTCCACGCCTCCTCCTCTACCAGCAGCCTCTGCATCATCTACATCACAGCAGCAGGTTCACAACATGTGAAAAAGAGAAACAGAAAGTGACATGCTACTGCTTGAAACAACATCTGTTTTCATCATCTGCAGCGCCAGCAGCTTCTGCATCATCTGCAGCACAGCAAGGCACAAAACACTTGAGACACAGGAACACCGCCTTGTGACATGCTACTGTTGCGTAGGAAGCCCTTGTTGTAGCAGCAGCATCAGCCCCATTGTTCTTTGCTGTAATGCCCACATAGATGGGTGGATTCGACGACTGGCCTGTTCCTGTTACGAATGGAAGGCCAGACAGAGCCAGCTACACACCTATCCACGCTGCCGCACACTCCTGCCCCGCACTGCATCTTGCAGCCCCAACCAACACCACATCCTGCAAAACGTGAACACTAGGCCTGATGCTTGGAAAAGCCCCCTCCCAACCAGCTGCTGCTGCGCCAGCCTCATCAGCCGCCTGGACACATACATGTGCCAGCCCCCACCTGTTCAGGCAGCCCCTCACTGCTACTGCACACCCCACACTGCACCTCGCAGCCACACAGGACACCACACTGCGCGAAACACCAAGTGTTGTGCGCACACAGCACATTGCCTAGTTCAGCCGCCCTAGAAAAGAAGAAATGTGCCTTGTTTGTTACATATTGTGACTTATATTTTGGACTACAAAGTAAACATATTTGGAAATATCCAGGCTCACCTCAGCAGCCTTGCGCTCCGCCTCTTCTGCCGCCTCCTTGCGCTGCTTCGCCTCCGCCACCTTGGCCTCAGCTTCAGCAGCCTTGCGCTGCTCCTCTTCCTGCTTGCGAGCCTCTGTTGACTTGGCAGAAGCAGCGTCTGCCTTGTCTGCAGCAGCCTTGGGAGCCTCTGCAGGCTTGGCGGCAGCAGCGTCGACAGCGACCTCCTCGGCAGCAGCAGCCTTGGCAGCAGCAGGAGCAGCAGCAGCGCCAGCAGCAACCAGCTGCTGCGCCTGGCCTGCTGCTGCTGCTGCTGCTGCTGCTGCAGGCTGCTCCTGCTTCTTGCCCTTCTCCTGCTGCTGCTGCTGCTGCTGCTTTGGATCTGCTGCTGCTGCTGCTGCTGCCTTCTTCTTGGTGGCCTGAGCACTCGCTGCTGACTGCTTCACTGCTGCTGCTGCTGCTGGCTGCTCATCTGCCTCAGCTGGCGTGTCGCCGAGCTCCATGGCATTGTCTGCCTCATTCTCTGCATCCACCAGCTCTGGAATGTCGCCTGCATCGCTGCTGTCGTCATCCCCTGCATCAGCCACAGCAGCCGAAGCGCTCACCTCCGGCTCTGCAGCAGCTGCTGCTGCGGCTGCGGGCGTTGGCGCTGCTGCTGCTGCTGCTGCTGCTGGGTCAGCCGGCGCTGGCTCCTTGCTCCCGGCATCTGCCGGCTGTCCATCTGCCGCTGCTGCTGCCGCTGCTGGTGGTGGTGTGGGCGCCTCCAGCGCGTTGCGCTGGCTGCTGACTGCTGTGGGCACTGCTGCTGCCGCTGATGGTGTGGTTGGTGCCGGCGGCGTGGGTGAGGCAGGGCGGGCTGGCTCCACATCAGCCTCATTGAGATTGCCTGCTGGCATATCTACGTGCTCTTCGTCCTCCTCTGTGTCTTCTGCATCTAACAGCTCAGGCATGTCATCATCTCCCTCGCTGGTGCCGTCATCGTCATCATAGTAGGCCCCTGCGGGTGCAGCTGGCAGCCCGTTTCCTGCGAGCGGCCCGTTTCCTGCAAGCAGCGCGACTCCTGCAAGCCCGTTGAGTGGCGGCGCTGCGATGCCGTTGGCGGCAGGCGCAGCGCTGGCAGCAGCCTGTGCCACTGCTGCCGCTATTGCTGCTACTGCTGGTGCTGCTGCTGGCTCTGGTGTGCCAGGTGCTGCAGGTGCTGCAGGTGTGGTGGGTGCTGGAGGAATGAACATCTGCTCTGCTGCGTACCCCAACTGCTGCTCATCCTCTGCATCGATCAAGCCAGGCGGCTCATCACCATCACTGTCAGAATCATCAGCTGGGTTGATCTGGTGCACAGGCAGACCATTGCCCTGCTGCTGCGGCGGTGGCACGTTGCTTGTGGTGCGGGCCATGCTGCAACACTACTGCCTGCCTGCTGTTGGAAGGTGTACTGCTGCTCGCTGCTGGCTGGCTGGTGCTGCTGCAAGCCACCCTGGCGGTTGCAGAAGCTCAAGCGATGCTCTGGGATCTTTGGTGCCTGCAGAAGGCAGGGTGGAGGGACCAGGAGGGCAGATGAGGCTGTCAACACGAGCCACCAGACTGAGCAGGGCAGCACCTGACAAGCAGCGTTCAGACCCTGTGCTGGTGAGGCAAAGCACGCAGTTATAGCCTACTAGGATCACATCATGGCTAACAATGTCATCTCATGAACGCCTGCGACTCTAGACAGAGCGTGCTCGCCGCACCTTTGAATTGAGCGTGCTGCCTAGCGTGTTCGCTTGGCTGCTAGACTAATCAATACTGCAGCAAACGACGTCCTGAATGTGATTACTCCACGAGACGATGTCCTACTTCGGTGAAGACGAAAGCCCCTCCCAGGTTAACTCCTGAGTCTCAGCAGCAAACTACCTCAAGAGGTTTATGTCCACCGCGTCAGCACAAAATACATGAAGATATCCCTATGCTCGTCTTTTGTTCATGCAGTGCGCATCTGTTGGTGTCTGTGGCGCTAAGGAGTCTGTGGTCCAAGGTGGGCATTTGAAAATCAAACCCCCACATGCTACACTCTGTAAAAGCCCTGAAGGCAGTTTAAGTTCTTCAAGGCAGCGTAGGATAGTATGAAAAATTGCAGGTAACACACATTAGGATGAGGGTCTGATTCAAAACAGCCCTGTACGGATTGCCTGCGGTGCCTAGCATGTTCAGATTGTGTCCCACACACGGTTGCAGGCATGCAGGCATGCTGAACAACCCCCTGAGCAATTCGGCTGGCAGGAACTACAGACTGCCCTCGTTTCATGCTCGACCCCTCATAGCACATGTAGGCACTAACCTTAACAGGAACGTGTTACACAAGGTAGCAAACCGCTAGCATGGGGTCGGTTTGTTACGTAACAACATGTACTCATTACGTAACAACCTGCCAGCACATTCCAAACAGGCTGCCCAAATTATGAGCAACCACATATTGGCGGCACCTTGCCTTTGTGCTGACTCAGCATAAAGGTATCGGACACCAGCTACACAGCACACTATTGATAAGCCAATGCGATCAATCAAATGCCTGCACACACCACTCACTCAAGTGCCCGTATATCACGCAACAGGCAGCAGCGCCTGCCGCTGGTCACACCCCTCTGCAGTCTCAGCCACACACAGCAGCCAGCAATGCGGTTGTAGTTCACATAGAGTTTCGCCGCTCGCTCGTTGCACCGGAGCGCTGCCGCCCCCACACACTTGGCCAGATACCAGCTGTGCAGCAGACAGAGTCAACAAACATGGCCGGCAAGGACATGCCTCATCTCCGTGACATGGCAACAGCAGCAGCTCTTCATGGGCACGCAGCGCTCCTGCGTGGTTGCTGCCAGCAGCTTACTTGCGGCCTCCCATGGCCATGTAGATAGGGGTGCAGGAGATGACCTTCTGCACCTCAATGTCTGCAGCAGCAGCAGCAGCAGCAGCAGCAGCAGCAGCAGCAGCGGCGGTTGTGACGATGTCAGCAATGGTGCGGCAGGCTGTCTGCATGCTCGCATGGACTTCCTGGCATGATGACTCCACCCTCAGCTGAGCACGAGCGCGCACAGCACAGCAAGCAGAGCTGCTGCCGCCAGAGTGCATTGTGTGCATGGTTTTCTAGGCAGTCAATCCACCACTTGTGTGTCTAAGAGTGTGCCAGGACTCACATGTCACTATCATCTCATGAACGATTGCAACACAAAATTTTGACAAAGCATATCCGCAGCGCACCTGGGGTGGTGTGGTCCTCGATCTCATCCTTCAGCTGGTGCCTGTTCCACATGCCGTTGCAGTTGCTGACCAGCTTCCGGACATCAGACCCGGCGCAGAAGAACTCAACCTGCGCAGGCCAAGTTCAGGCCAAGTTCAGGGTGAAGCTGATTGTGCACTGAGTGGGCTGATGTAAACCAAGCCAGCGCAGGGGTACGGGTAGGCAGGCTAACTGATTTACAGTGTGCATGTTCCTTTAGTCAACTGTCTGGTTGAATGCTGCTCTTGGGCAAGCTGCAGCTCTTGCACTGAGCTGCAGCTGCAGCTACATTTTATGCCAATTGCGGCCGCAACAGCAGCAAACCTGAGCTAGCAAAGTTCAGCGCGGTATACACAGAGAGAGGTATTGAGGCGTTGATGCATGTGACATGCAGGGCACTACTGTGCATCGTGCATTGTGTCAGCAGCCGCCACTCACGGTGGACTTGTGGTTCAGCATGGAGCTCTGGTCCTTGCCACGCACGGCAACCACGGACTGCAGCAGCATCATCATCATCAGCAGCAGCAGAAGCAGGAATGCTCTCTGTTATTGTTGCCCAGCGCCAACTATGCCTGATCACGTCAGCATAGGGTGCATGTGGCTGCCGGCAGGTCCTGGCATGCTGCTGGGCCTGCCCTCACAGGCACAATGCACAGTGCACACGCGGCACCACTTGTAAAGATGGACAGTCTAGCATGAGAAGTTGTGCAGCACAAGCGATAGCAGGTGAATGCTAGCAGCCAATGCAGCAGCCACCGCTCACCTTGCCGTTCACGCGGCACAGCTTCTCCGCCATGTACTTGTTCACGGTCTTGATGTTGCCCTGCAATGAGGAGGCGGCGGCGGCAGCAGCAGCAGCATGTCGGGTGACTGGTCGACACCCCCAAGTCGAGCAGTACACATGTCAGCATTTTCCATAGGCTGTCAGACAGACCATTGAATAGAATGGTGACAGTGCACGTGTTTCCGGCATGATGCACAGCATGATGTGTCACTACCTGGCTGGGCTAGGGCTTGCTCAGCTTACAGCTGCGAGTGCCCATTGCTCACCTGCACGCGGCTCAGGGTGTTGTCGAACTGCACCGTCACCTGTCACAGCAGAGGGTTGCAGGCAGCACGCCACCAGCCAGTAAGCGCACCAGTGTCAGGCTAGGGGGTGCTGCTGCTGGCTGTGCACCCAGCCACTTAAGCAACCGTGCATTCAAACAATGCAATATTAGCATGATTCTGTACGCGTGCTTGCTGTCAAGCATTGTGCGCGCATGCAAGGCCAGCTCGGTCGTTTGCACTCCATGCAAGCCAGCCCGAAGCTCACCAAGATACCGTTCGGCGGAGGCTGCGCCTGCCCCAGAGCAACCACCGCTGCGTAAGCACAAGAGGTAAAGCGTTTAGCCGCGAGGACAGGTGGATGACCAGCAGCAGTAGCCAGCACTTCCCCGACACTGCTAGCTGCTTGCAGTATGCAACAGCCATTCCTCACAGGGATCAACAGAAAATGTTCAAAAGCATGTCCAATACAACTGTACTACGTCGCAGCCCGACTCACCAGCTGCTGCCACGAGGGCGCAGATCAGCATTGCACGAGCCATGGCTGCTGTAAGCTTGTTCTAAGAGACAAGTGAGTGTCAGCTGCAGGCAGAGAACAGCATACAGCAGCTGCGCGGTCTGCTCCGCCTCATATCACCGTGTCACCTAAGGCTGTGACCCACCACTTCTGCGACGATGACTCAACCTCTTGTGTGCGCGAACCACGTCGAAGCTGCATGTAAAACAAATACGATACTTCAATCCATCCCACGTCGACGTTGCGCTGTTCTCCGTGCCAGTCAATCACCGCAACGAGCTGGTACAACGGTACAACTGCCCCTTGACTGCGGCAACGGGCTCACCAGCACTGCTGCGCCTGGATGCCAAGGGGTTCTCTGCTTGTGTATGTAGGCTGTGCCGTCACAGGGCGCAGTGACGGCAATGGAACAGCTGTTTTGAACCGTTCAAACTGGCAGTGCCTGCTGCTTGCCAAGGGCAAGATCGGGCCAGCGGCCGGCATGCGTGCGGCGATATGGCAACGACTGCGCTGCAGTTGCAAAACCCAGCTGCAGGAGTAGCCAATGATCAGCTAACGTGCCAGATCAACTGCAAGCTGCTGATGCGATTGTTGCATTCGATGCAATGGAGGTGCGCTTGCTGCAACCAGTTTCTAGCCTAGCAAACTGATTGTCCAAGACTGAAGTCTGTTGTCTTGCATCGACAGTCATTGTAAAATGGTTGACGGTAATGTTGCTTTGACAAGTTGGCTGCAATGCGGCCGCCGTTAGCAGCATGCTTGCATGCGAATGCCAGTTTCTACATCCTGCCGAAATGGCTGGACACGTTGAAGGAATGTTTGCTGCCTTGGTAGCCTAGCCAGGCTACTACAGGGCTGGCCTACAGGCCATCAATGATGGCATCATAGTTGCACTAAACGTGGGGTCAGGCTGTTTATGAAACGAAACGAAACGTTTAAAACGCGCGTTCTAAACGCTTTCAGTGTGAAACGCTGTAGCTAAACGGCAGCTCTAGTGGGGCTCAGGCGTTTGAATGCAGAACCCCTTGTTACTCGGCCTAGCGGCCCGTTCAGGTACTCGGGGATATTCGTAACATTTAATTTATATCGTTGATGTTGTTTGAACACCTTTTGTTGTCCCATCAGTCACCAGTATGGGCAAGAAGGCCACTGATCAGGCTACCATAGCCTGGCAGAATGTTGCAGCTGTTGACAAGCTAGAGGAAAGAAACAACTACAGCAAAGTCATATGCAAACACTGTGATCAATCCTTCAGTGGTGGGGCCAGCAGGATCGTTTCGCACCTGCTCGGCACCGGCTCGGGCGTGAAGGCCTGCAGCAAGTGCCCAGAGGATGTCAGGAGTCGCCTGTCAGCTGCCAAAGCTTCCACTGATGCCGCTAACAACACAAAACAAAAGCGTGAGGAGGAGGACGTTTGGTATGAAGTTCATCCCTCTTACGCCGAGCAGCCCTCCAGCTGCTGTGCAGTGGTGCCTCGCGGCACGTGGTCCGTGACCATCAACACACTCACACGATATCATGTGTAATCAGTAGATCACGCACTGACACGTTGATTCATCGTGACTTTGTGAAGATGTGTCACGCGACAATCGCCAAGTATGTTCAAGTGTTATAGCCGTACTACTGTCAACTACCTTGACAGCCCTCAAAGCCCGGCAGGCACAGTTCTGGGGTCAAGTATTGACTATAAAGACTGGAAACAATGATATAAAAGCATTTAAAAGGCAAATCATAGGTGTACCTGGCCTCTACATGCCTCTACAGTGCATACTGTGACATGGCGTTTCAGCAGCGTTTCAGCAGCGTTTCAGTCAAGGCACTGGCGTTTTAAACGCGTTTAGAAACGAAACGTTTCGTTTCAATTGAAACGTTTAGTGCAACTATGGCCATCATCAGCCGATATGAACCATACGCAACGGGAACTTTCAAAAGTGTTACAGACTCTTGAAGTCACAGGGCTTGCATCATAAAGACTGCCTGCAGCGAGTGACTGAGAATGACAAAGTTACAAGTGAATGCAATGCATCTCGCCCACAGTCCCAGCAACATGGAACTGTTTGTACAGGCTCCTGATCAGCAAGCTGAATGCTATTCTATAAAAGGAATGCATCCTGTACTAATGCAGCCTGCTGAGCAGGCTCCCACCTACACAATGCATGCAAAACTGTCATTTTGCATGTCCCTAGAACAGAAGAGTTCCATGCTTGCGCGCACTAGGTATGGCACAACCAGGGTTTGGGCAAAAATTTGACGGACGCATTCAAACGGCCCTGCACCAGCCTTGCAGCTGGCAGCACACCAAGATGGCACAAAACCTCCTCGAGTAGCCAAGTCATCGCATTCCTTCACTCACTCAGCCGCATTTGTTGGACTTGGCCAGCTTCAGCCCGCCAGAGCAGGGACACCTGCTCTGATGGTGCCGAGCCGCTGCCAGCACAGCAGCATGGCAGTCTTAAGCAGTGCAGGAGATGACCTTCTTCACCTCAATGTCTGCAGCAGCAGCAGCAGCAGCAGCGACAGCAGTGGCAGCAGCAGCGTTGTGTGATTTGTGTGGTGTTGGCACATGAGTACATTCCTGGTCCAGCCTTGCTTGCAGATGGGTAGCTATGCTTTTACCTCAGTTCTCCAGATCGCGGAGCCAATGCAACTTTGTCCGATTACACTTACAGCTCGTGTCATCTTTCAGGCGTCAACCATGGTGTGTGCCCCGGGATCCCGCAATAGCGATGTAGGATGCCGCAAGGCAAATGAAGCAGTTGCTGCAGAAGGAAGATTGTGCCCTACTGGGGTGATGTCCGCCGTGCACTATCATGTTAAAATCATGTTGCACTGATCATGTTGCACTAATCATGTTGCACTACATTAATGTACCCCTGCTGACCCTCCCAGCCCGCTCACCTGGGGTGGTGTGGTCCTTGATCTCATCCTTCAGCTGGTGCTGGTTCCACATGCCCTTGCAGTTGTTCAGCAGGGTCTTGGTGTCGCCAGCGCAGAAGAAGGTGACCTGTGCAACAGTTTGAAACAGATACAAGCAAGCATCGACTCACGGGCTGTGCCAGATGCTCCGCGCCCGGCAGCAGCTACTATGAATGCACCCAAGCAGCACATGCAGCGTGCACCTCAGGCAACAGCAGCAGCATGTACTAGCAGCAGCTCGGCCGATAGATTTGTGGCCGCCGTGTTGGCGCTGCTCCTGCTGCAGCTATGTGACCCGTCTGAGTGTGCTGAGCATTCAACAGCCGATGCTACGCTGCCCAACCCACTGGCATCAACAGACGAAGCCGTAGCAATTTGCTGTCGTACTACACGCCCATAGCCCGAGCCGTCTTTCCACTTCTGCTGCCTCTGTGCAGAGCTGTGTCACTGAATCCAACACGGCGGTGTTAGCCCTGACGCTGGCATCATTGCCAATACCTGGCTGCATCATTCCTCACCGTCGACTTGTGGTTGAACGTGGTTGACTGGTCCTTGCTTTCAATGACCTTCACACCCTTCTCTGGGATGCGGCACAGCTTCTCCGCCATGTACTTGTTCACAACCGCCTGGTAGCCCTGCAGTGAGCAACAGCAGCAGCAGCAGCAGCAGGCGGAGGCGGAGGCCGTTTCAGTCAGCCTGCGCCATATAGTGGGACAATCACTTTGCTTCAAGTTGGTGTTGGAATGGATGCGCCCGTGCCCGCATGCTGCGCTGCATCGGCTACTGGCACCATGCATGCAGCTCAGCTGCCAGCAGTGCTGATGATTTGTGCCTGGCCAGCACAAGTTTCCATCAACGATCAGAGCTGTGGAGAGCCGGCACTCACCTTGACACGGCTCAGGGTGTTGTCGAACTCGACCACAACCTGCAGGCAGCCGAAGGGAGGGGATGCAGCAAAGTTGGGCGGTGTCACCATGTGGCAGTTGCTTGGTGCAGGTGACGCTGCTGCTGTTGCCCCTTGGGATCACGTCAGGCATCTTTATCATCCACGTAAGTATTGAATTAGATTTAATGTTACATTTTCCTGTTTACCGCATCCGAAGCGACTGTGTGCTGGGCAGGGCCGCTGGTGTAGCGTTTGAATTTGAGCAGCAAATGCCTGGGCACAGGCTCTTACCCTGATGCCGGGCACGGCCTGCGACATTGACACAACACCTGCAAAAATGCGCGTAGCGGATCGTGATCAGAGGTGCGTTGTCCATAGGGGTGGATCGGCATTGCGGGCCGCTTGCTGAAGGGCAGTGGACTGCTTAGCTTGTCCATGTCGCTACGTGCCATCATATTTACATATCGTTACACCATTTATCAACATCGCTTACCAGCAGCAGCCACAAGGGCGCAGATCAGCAGAGCGCGAGCCATGTTTTCTTCGCCGGGGCTGATTGTCTGTGAAGAGATCCGGGGATCAGTGGCACGTGATCTGAAAATTGGTGATCAAGTGTTGCTGAGCGCGGGGCGCTGTTCGCTTCTTATGCGACAGGAGCGGGAAGCACACGGCCCACTGATGCACGGATGACTGGACCTGACAAATGCCAACGCCGAAACTCGTTTGCTGCAGTAATCATTACCTATTTGAAAACAGCAAATTGTAACGGTTTCTGAAATGTAGTTATGGCTCAAGTTGTGGCACCGTAGCAGTCCCGTTTGTACGGCCTCCCTCAACCGTCTAGCCATCAGTCACTGCCGGTGCATGTCGTGAGTCTCTGCAGACTTGCACTAACAAAACATTCATTGAGGACATTTATCATATCTCTCAAACCATCTCACGTAAAACAGACTTGTCAAGATTGCTGTTGTTGGTCGATGATGGGCATGCACACTCAGTGTGCACAGTGACTGTGCTCTAGTGACTAAAGTTCCCAGCACAACACGTGCCTGCTTAACATGGTGGTTTATCAGGCTGCAGTGCCCTGCAACTTATGCTCAGCAGGCAACTTACCAGACAGCCACAGTTGTCGTGTGACTACCAAAGTCGGGCCAGGCCAGGGTTGGCCAGCTCAACACGTTGCCAGAACTTACAGCGACAGAGCTGAGATGGTTACATCATGGACACTCCTCTATAATATACGGTTGGGTGGCGACTGTTGCTGAAGAGCTGTACCCATTAGACTTCTGCCTGCCCACATCTGAAGCAGATGCCTGGGGCCTGGACCCTAGAAGGGTACAGCATGCATGCAGTGACAGTCAGGTAGGGGCCCCCGGGCTGGCAGATATGGTGCCGCGGTGCTTGCAGTATTTATAGTCAAGTCTGCAATGTTACCAACCCAGCGGCAAAACGCCACTCGAACACAAGTCGTCTGCTCATCAGCCTGTGCACCTACGCTGTATCATTGCACTGCACAAAACATATCCAGTTTACACACGGTGTCTTCAAGTCATAAACGCTGAAAACGGATTGAACAAGCGGACAGGTGAGATGCGCTGAAGAGCTGGGAGCAACCGGCAGTATTGTCAAGTGGGCAGCAGCAGGCTTCGGCGAGCAAGCTGCGGCCTGGGTTCTGCTGACTTACAGCAGTGGGCGGTTGCCAGCCTGCTGTATCACATATGCTATTATGAGCAGCAGCAGCAACAGCTGAGCAGCGCCATCTTCACCAGCAGCAGCAGCAGCAGCAGGCACCAGCGGCGCTACCACCCTCAACAGCAATAGCCAGGAACCACTGCTGCCTTGGCCCCATCTTACAACAACAAGCATTCATGCTTGGCTGTCTTGCCTGCCGGCTCTGCTGCTCACAGGAACACAATCAAGAGCCACAGCACCAAGCAGCAGCAGCTCACACACAGCGCTGCAGCCTCAGCAGCTCCAGCTCTGTTTTGCGTAGCTCGCCACACCAGCCGCACAACAGCACAGCTGCAAACCGCGCAACATGTTGCGGCAACTGCACAACCACATCTTCGCAGTCAAGCTGCGCGAGGTGTTTGTGCAGAGCCCACTGGTGCTGGTCTACCAAACACTCGGCCAGGTAGACCATCAAGGCATTAAGCAGGCCCTGCAGGGCAGCGTCACACAGCAGCTGCCTGCTGCTGGCGTCAGCGTGGATATTTGCCACATGAAGAACACCATGGCAGCAGCAGCGGGCGATGATACGCTGACGAGGCTCTTCAACAACAGCAACGTGCTAGTAGGCTTCAAACTGCCAGAGTACATGCAGCAGCAGCAGCAGCAGCAGCAGCAGCAGGCGCCGCCAGCCGCAAACGATCCGCAACCGCAGCAGCAGCAAGCCGGCGAGCAGCTAGCAGCAGCAGCAGCGGCAGCAAGCAGCAGCAGAGTGCGGCTCGACATGAGTCCCAGTGCTGTTGTGGGTGGTCTGCTGGAGAAACAGATGCCTGGGCCACACCTGCCACAGCCTACGCTGAGGGCCCTGGTGGAGCTGGGGGTGGCACTGCCCAGCCAGCAGCCGCTGGTGCTGGTGGGGGCGTTTTACAAGAGGGGTGCCACGCCGCTGGCGTACCTGAAGCAATGGATCAAGCTGGACGCTGGCCAGGTGGGTTGGTGTTGCGGGTGGTTTGCGAGCTTGTGCTGTTGCAGTGTTGTTGTGGCGTGACGTTGTGTCAGTGTGATGTTGTGTTGTTGTCGCATTGTGTTGGGGAGGGAAATGATGTTGCAGTACGTTTGGGTCTGGTGGAGCTGGGGGTGGCACTGCCCAGCCAGCAGCCGCTGGTGCTGGTGGGGGCGTTCTACAAGAGGGGCGCGACGCCGCGGGCGTACCTGAAGCAGTGGATCAAGCTGGATGCTGGGCAGGTGGGGTTGGGGTTGCGGGTGTGTGGCGAGAGTGTTATCCAAGTGTTGCTGTGACGGTGTGTCAGTGTGATGTTGTCGTCTCATTGTTTTGGGGGTGGAGAATGCACGCTGTCTGCGCTGTTACCTGCTAGCAGAATGTACTGTCTTTCCTGCAACTCTTTATTCTGCGGTCCAGCGCACCATTTGTAAGTTGTCGTTACTGTGCCGCTTGCCAGCTGGGCCAGCTGGTTACTAATCAGCTGGTAGCACCTGGCTTATCCCTTACTTGCCTGAGCCCTGTTGCTGCAATGCTTGCAGGTGTATGGAGAGCTGATTGGCACGCTGGAGTCACCTATCCAGAACCTGCTGGCGTTTGAAGGCACAGCAGAGGAGCTGCTGGCGACCTTTGATGCAGCAGCAGGCAGTGACCTGGCAAGCGTGCTAGACTTCAAGGCAGCTCAGCAGCCGGAGGACCCCAACACCAGCAGCCAGCAGCAGTGATGGACTTTGATTGGGTGGTGCTGTCTCAGGCTGCAGTTTTGTGCGTGCGCTTGAAGAGGGTAAGGAATGCGTACTGTCTCTTCAAGTAGGTCTCTTCCAGGGTTCTGAAGTATGATTGTGACAGATGGCTGGCCTGGAGACGTTCGTCACAGCAATCGCTTGCTTGATCGGTTTTTACCGATGTGTTGTCGCGCGCTATCCACCTTACCCTTCGCCAACAAAGGTGCCGTTGTGAGCAGTTCAGGCAGTTCGCGCACACCTGTTGCTCATTCAAGCCGCAGCGAGTACGTTTTCGCAATGATTAATTTATAGTAAAAACTTTCGCTAAAGTAATCATGGCAGAAGCAGCCATGAGTGCGTACCCCGTGAAGCTGGTGGCAGTATCGGGGCGGGAGCAGCCCGTAGTGCTCAAAGTCAAGCGCGACGGGTTATGGCTGTTTACTGAGCATGGAAAGGTGCGCTGCCGTGCACCTGATGGGCCCACAAGTCAGTACAGCAGTACTGCATCTGCAGCAGTGAGCAGCTGAGGGAGGCAATCCTTGTTTCGCAGCCAGGGCCGTATAGCATGAAGCCATAAGTGAGGAATTTGTTCAACATTACATGCACCTACGATTCTATGTAAATCGGCCTTGCAGGAGATTCAGCAGCTGCCCTACCAGCACATTGTCAAGTGGCTGCCTAGCAAGATGCGGTCAAGGGACCCAGGGCCCGATGACTGTCTTGACATCCAAGTTGAGACAGCTTCTGGCAAAAAGGACCTGCGCATGCGCTGCCAGTCAGAGCCAGCAGTGCAGGACATCATAGCAGATATCAGGGAAACCGTGCAGGTGCGCACACTGTGCAGTGCTGCTCTGTGCTGCAGCAGCAAGCTGTACTCGTGGTGCAACACGGGGGTTGAAAATTAAGCAGCTGCTGAGCATGTGCTGCATCTGCTGGTTTATGATGTTAACTTGGAAGGCGGACGCCAGTGGTGGTGCATGTCATGCCTGCTTCATGCCTGTTTGATGCTGTCTGCTGCATGTCTGCTTCATGTCTGCTTCATGATTTCTCGGCTGTCAGCTGGCCAACAGCTGCTTCAACAACAAGACGGGCCTTTGCAATGCTGAACACAATCACAACTCCAGACGTCATGATACTGCCGCACACCTTTTCATTAACAGCTGCATAATCGCACGTCTGCTCCTGCAGGCCATCATGAATGAGCTGAATCCTGCAAAGGCCAGCAAGGGCAGCCCTCTGAAAGCAGGCCTGGCAGCAACAGCAGCAGCAGCAGCCAAGGGCGCGCCGCCGTCTCCCACAGATGCAGCAAACAGCTTTGACACGTACACAAGGCGCGTCAGCGACAGCAACCCAGCACTGATGCCATCGCCGGCACGCTCTGACCGCTTCATGAGCACTGCAGCTGATGCTGCTGATGCTGCAGCACGTGCCGTAGCAGCATGTGCTGCAGGACTCTCAGAGCGGGGCAACTCACCATCCCAGCAGCAGCAGCAGCAGCAGCAGGGCTTCGGCAGCAGCAGCAGCAGGGCGGGCACGCCGGACGCACTGCAGCAGCAACAGCAGCAGCAACACAGCAACACCAGCCCTGCGCGGCGCTCGTTATCTAGCAGCTTCCGGCTGGTCCAGCAACAGCAGCAGGAGCAGCAGCAGCAGCAGTTGCAGCGGGGGCTTAGCAATGCTGGCATGCGCGAGCAGGGCGAGGGTGGTGGGGGCTACAGCAGCCCTTTGATGAGCAGCATGGGCAGGGCGGGTAGTCCTGCAAGGGCAGCGCTGCAGCGCATGCTGGACGCCAAAGAAATGGAGCTGCATGTGCCAGGTGCGTTTGCCAGGGTCAGTCTGCGCGTCTGTCTGCCTGTCTATGTGTCTGTCTGGCTGCTTGTCTGTCTCAGCCAGGGCGCTTGTAGAAGGCGGTTTTAACCGTTTGTCAGCAGTGGCGCTTGCTGCCTCGCAAAGCTGCGCCGCGTGTGCAGGCAACAGACCAGCAGCCAGTGCTGCATGAGCGTTGGTGTGTGGCAGCAGCGCCGCCCGCAACATCACTCGGACGCACGCTGTAGCATCAACGATACTATAATTCAGTGTGCCTGCTTGCACTGCCTGCTGCAGATGATGGCAACTTGCGCAGGCTTGGCGCTGGTGCCCCGGTGCGCCGCAGCACTGGCGACCTGTCCGAGTTCACTGGGGAGGCAGCATCACAGATTGCGTGAGTGTTGTGTTGCCGTCTGCTGTGCAAATTTATTATGTTGAGCAGCAGCTTGTAGCCGCATGGAGCGCAGCCTGCAGCCTGCAAGCAGATGACGGCCTCCGTTTGTAAGACACGTTTGCCCCACCTGCTGTTGCCGAGCTCGCCCCTTGACTGCTGCACGAATTCCGCTGCCGCAGCCGCTGCTGCTGTGTGCACACACTTCTCTCCTGATCTCTGTCATGTGCACACGCAGCTTCCTGAACGATATGGTCAGCCGGCTGTCTCACGAGCTGCAACGTTTACTGCTGCCGCCACTGCTGCTGCTACTGCTGCCTGCACTTGATCCTTGCTGGCCTTTCCTGCAATGCAGCTTCCTTGAAGATATGGTGACCCGGCTGTCTCACGAGCTGTCCAGCAGGCTGGGCGATGCTGAGTCAGCACGCAGCAGCAGCCTGCACTGTGCGCTGCTGGAGGGGGCGCGCGGCACTGCACTGCCGCCCTGGATGAAGGACAGCAGGCGAGTGCTGCCTGCTAGCAGCTGCTTGGACGGGGTGTGGAATGGGGTGCGGGACGGGGTGTGGGACGGGGTGTAGGACGGGGTGTGGGACGGGGTGTGGGACGGGGTGTGCACTGCACTGCCGCCCTGGATGAAGGACAGCAGGCGAGTGCTGCCTGCTAGCAGCTGCTTGGACGGGGTGTGGGACGGGGTGTGGGCCGGGATGTGCACTGCCCTGCCCCCCTGGATGAAGGACAGCAGGCGAGTGGATATACGACACACAGCACGGCAGCATGTGCAGCAGTGTTTACAGCACGGTATAATGTTGCTGTTGTTGTGGCGCTGCGCTGCCGCCGCGAATGAAGATAGCAGGTGAGTGGAACGGGATGTCTGGCGCGCAGCACAGCAGCATGTGCCGTGCAATGCACTTCACGACTTGTGCCTGGCATATGATGTATTGTACTGCGCTGCCCCCCTGGATGAAGGACAGCAGGCGAGTGTGGCTGTAGGGTTTGACACGCAGCACAGCAGCATGTTCCGCGCAGTGCTCTTCATGATTTGTATCTGATACATGATGTACTGCGCTGCGTGCCTGGATGGAGGACAGCAGGCGAGTGGATATGTGACACACAGCACAGCAGCAGGTGTAGCAGTGTTTACAGCGCGGTGGGCATGTTGCTGCTGCTGTGGCACTGCGCTGCCGCCCTGGATGAAGGACAGCAGGCGAGTGGATGTGACACACAGCACGGCAGCACGTTTAGCAGTGTTTACAGCACGGTGGGCATGTTGCTGTTGTTGTGGCGCTGCGCTGCCGCTGTGAATGAAGGACAGCAGGCGAGTGGATACATGACACACAGCACAGCAGCACGTTTAGCAGTGTTTACAGCACAGTGATCATGTTGCTGTTGCTGTGGCGCTGCGCTGCCCCCCTGGGTGAAGGACAGCAGGCGAGTGCGGCTGTAGGGCTTGGCACGCAGCACAGCAGCATGTGCCGTGCAGTGCACTTCGTGATTTGTGTCTGATATGATGTATTGTACTGCGCTGCGCCCCTGGATGAAGGACAGCAGGTGAGTGAATACATGACACACAGCACAGCAGCACGCTTAGCAGCAACTCCAGCACGGTGGGCATGTTGCAGTCGTTGCTGCAATGTATTCAAGCGCTGCAACCGTGATGGGTATGCAGCGACGCTAGCTTGCTGCTTGCGGCGCTACATGTAGGCAACTGTGCTAGCTGTACACACCATGCTTGCTGCTTGTTGGCCCTCGTAACCGCCATACAGCAGCCGCAAACGCCTGGGCAAAAACACGCTGCTGCTGCGTGCAGTACCATTTGCCCAGCAGTTTCAACACTCTGCTCACTGCCGTGCTTGTTCACTGCAACTGCAGGTACTTGAACCCGCTGCTGTCAGCATACGACCAGCGCCTGAACGAGGCGCAAGCGGAGCTGGCAGCCAAGACCAACGCAGTGCGTGACATCAAGGCAAAGGTGCGCTAGCTTGCAGGCTGTGGTCTTGCTGCTGCAGGCATGCGGCAGCCTGCTTGCAGTGGTGGTCTGATGGCAGCAGTTTGCAGTGGCGTGCAATTTGGCGCAGCAGCAGCAGCAGCAGCAGCAGCAGCAGTAGCCAGGTAGCTCCATGTGAGCTTCGCTGGTACACCTGCTTCATGCCCTGCAGGTGCTCCAGCTGGTGGAGGAGATTGAGGCGCATGTGGGGCACTGGCATACAGCACCTTGCTTTTCTGTGCTTTGACTGCATATTTATAGTGACATATCCTTTTCAACCTGGCTATGTGTGTGCTACATGCCCCGCAGGTGCACCAGCTGGTGGAGGAGAACGAGTCGCATCAGAGTGCACTGGTATACAGCTGCTTGGGTTTGCAAACCTGACTGTATACAGGCAAAATTCTAAACCCCTCCCCCTCCCCCCCCTGCGCATGTGTGCTCTTTACCCCGCAGGTGCACCAGCTGGTGGAGGAGAACGAGTCGCTGCACGACCGCCTGGCAGAGCAGGCGGCGCGCATGGAGGGCCGCGCGCTGCTGCAGCAGGGCAGCTTCTTCGACAGCAGCGACAAGGCGCGGCTGCAGGTGTGCGGCACAGCTGCAGGGGTGATGCAGCTGTTTGATGGGTGATGTAGGTATTAGCAAGAGTGATGCGCCCTGGCTGCAAAACCTGCCGTGCTGTGAATGACCTGCCATGATGCTGGTTCCCTGGGTGTGTTTTTATACACTAGCGTGAATGCCTGTGTGATTGCCTGCTTGCTTTCTGGCCGTCCTGCAGGAGCGGCTAGAACTATTGGAGCACGGTATCACTCAATTAGCTGTAGTTTAGTTGGGTGATGTTTGAGTTTCAGAGTCATTGACTGGCTGGTTTATCGCCTGAAGGAGCAGCTGGAGCTGCTGGAGCACAAGTTTGACTGATTGGAATACAACCTGAATTTCTTTGTTGCCTGCTTTCTTGCTGGCCGTCCTGCAGGAGCGGCTGGAGCTGTTGGAGCACGGTGTCACCCAATTAGATGTGCTGTTAGTTGCATCATGTTGAGGTTCAGAGTCATTCACTGGCTGTCAATTGCCTGCAGGAGCAGCTGGAGCTGCTGGAGCACAAGTTGTACTGATTGAAATACATACAAATCTTAATCTATTTGTTGCCTGCTTGCTTGCTTTCTGGCTGTCCTGCAGGAGCGGCTGGAGCTGCTGGAGCACGAGAACGACCTGCTGGTGCGGCAGCAGAACGAAATGGACGGAGAGCTGCAGCGGCTGGCTGGGCAGCTGGAGCAGCGCGACCAGCAGGTGGGCGCGGCAGTGCTCAGTCAATGGTGTGCTGTAGCAGATGTTGTAGCAGTTTAGTAGCGCTCAAGAACCGGCAGCTGTGCAGGTGGCCAGCTGCAGGGCCTGGCCGGGCAGCTGGAGCAGCGCAGCCAGCAGGAGGGCACGGTGGCGCTCGATATATGTTGTGTAAGCTGCGCTGCTGCACCACCCGCTGCCGGGCTTGAGTGCTACTAAAGTGTCTACATCAGTTAACGGGCACTGCAGCAGCGCAGCATGCGACAGTGCAGCATCCAGCTGCTCCCCTGGCTTCCAGCACTGTCAGCTGTGCTGTTGATCTGCACGATGACGATGACGACAACAGCACAGCTGTTCGGCAGAGCAATAGCACGCTTGGCACAAGCCATTCACTGCCGCCTGCAAGCATACCACTGGCTGTTACTGACTGAGCTGCTGCTGTCTGTGCATGTGTGAAGCTGGCGCTGCAGCTAGTGGCTGTTTTTAATGTTGCTGCGCATGGCACCAGCCGCGTTGCCGATCACATCACATCACATCACATCACATCACACAACGCCACATCACACTGGCTGCTGCTGACTGATATGTACAAATGTGCAACTGTGCGTATGCTTGCTGCTGTCTGCTGCAGCTGGTGGCTGTGTCCGATGTTGCTGCGCGTTGGACCAGCCGCCTCGCTGATCACATCACATCACATCACACTGGCTGCTGCTGACTGACATGTACAATTGTGTGTATACTTGCTGCAGCTGGTGGCTGTGTCCGATGTTGCCGCGCATGGCACCAGCCGCGTGGCAGAGCTGGAGGCTGCACTGGCGCAAGCCAAGAAGGCGGCAGGCGACAGCACCAACCTGCGCAGCAAGATCATGGTGAGTTTGATTTTATACTTCAGCACTGCTGCTTGGCAAGTTCAATGTCCCTGTCTGCCTCCAGCATGCCCCCGCACAGCATAGTGTAGGGGAGTCGGTGGCTAGGTGCATTGCCTGATGCTGCATGCGCTGCATGTTGACAGGCATGTGCATTGATCGCGTGTCGCCCTTGTGTTTGGACTACTGCCATCCCTAGCTGCTGCTCCTGCTGCTGCTGCATGTATGCAGCATTATAGATCTTGAACACATGACAGAGCTGATCTTGATCATGGTGTTTGCAAGTTGGTGAAGTCATAATGCCTTGTTCTCATTGCAGGATGTGTCTGACCGCCTGAGGGAGGAAGCCTCCCGCACGGCAGACGCCATCGCAGCCGCCGACACAGCACGCCAGCAGCAGCACGTGCTGCAGGCGGAGCTGGCAGCAGCACAGGCCAGCGCACGCATGGTGCCAGGGCTGCAGGTGTGGGGGCTGTGCAGGCCTACGGTAGCTGCTTGAGCTGCTTGTCTGCATTTCGGCGCCCTTTGCAGGGTTGCATTGCGCTGCTGCTGCTTTGCACATGCAATGCTGTGCAGTTGAGGAGGGCAGGCGTTGCTGCATGCACTAATACGATTCCCCAGCTCCATGCAGCACCAACACGTGTTACCAACCCTATGCAGCCAACCAACTGCACTCCACAACACCTCTCTCCATACTCAACATCTTGGAAATTATCTGTTTGTGTCGCCTTGCCTGCCTGCCTGATTGTAGGGTGAGCTGTCCAAGGCAAGGTCTGCTGCCGAGGCTGCCGCCAGCCAGGCCGAGGCGCTGCGGGGCGAGGCGGAGGGGCTGCGCGGCGCGCTGCATGCAGTGGAGGGGCGGCTGACAGAATACCAGGAGAAAGACACAGAGGTGGGTTTGTGTTGCGATGGGATGCATGTACGGCATGTTACGTTGTGGCGCGAGGCTGCGCTGCACGCAGTGGAGGGGCGGCTGAGAGAGTACCAGGAGAAGGACACAGAGGTGGGTGTGGTGTAAAAGTTTCAGCGCTCATTTTCAATGTCACACCAACTGGTTAGCTGGCGCAACATGCTGGACAGTTTGTAGGCTCTAGGCACAGCTACAGGTTTGTTGAACTTTGCCGGTCTGATGCGTCGCTCCTATTGATAGATTCGTGAAGCTGCTGTGGCGGCTGTCAGGAGCCGTCCCTGATGCCGCCTGTGCTGCTGCAATTCCTGCGGTTGTTGCTGCCTGCTGCTGCTGCTGCTGCCAGGTGTACATGCGCATCAAGGAGGCCATGGAGCTGGCAGAGGAGGCACGGCTGGAGCGGGACGCAGCACGCACAGAGACAGATGCGCTGCAGGCGCAGCTGGCCAACGCACAGGTGCGCTGCGGATACCTGGTGTGATTGGTGTGGTTCTCATGCTGCTGACAGTGTTGCTGTTGCGCTGCTTTCATGGGCATGTTGCACGCCATGCGCAGCTGTTTGGTTCAATCACGAACCATGTTTTTCATCACGGACCAGGTGACATAAGCTGTTGGATCTGCTGTTGCCGTAGCTGGCTCGGCTGCAGCAGGCTAGCAGCAGGAGTTAGGTGCCGATAGTGCCGCAGCGCTGGCTTTAGACGCTGCAGCATAGCTGCAGGCTAACGTGCCTGCTGTTCATCGCTCTGTTCTGTGCTGCTGCTGCAGGCTCGACTGCAGGAGGCGGCGCGGCAGTTGTCGGGTGGCGGCGGTGACGGCCTGAGCTACCGTGAGCTGCGGCACCGCCTGGCAGAAACAGAGGGCCGGCTGATGAAGGCCGCGAGGGCAGAGGAGGAGCAGGGGGCCAAGGTGGGTATAGTCATTGTGGGTTCCAGGGATTGATGTTTGCGTACGCTGGCAGTAAGACTGGTGTTCATGGCTTTGTGTGTCAGCAGGAGGAGCAGGGCGTTAAGGTGGGTGGTGTGCGCTTAGGGCTCTTTGCCTTGTGTATCCGGCTCTGCAGAATAAGTTGGGAGTACACATCATTTACCTACTATTGCAAAGTATCGCAGAAGAATCGCTGAAGAATCGCTGAACAATCGCTGAACCTTGTCTTGCAGTGCAACTTGGACGTGCTGATGTGCTGCATGTGCTGCTGCTGCTGCCGCCGCAGTTGTCAGAGCTGCGGCTGACTGTGGAGCGGCTGAGCCGTGACAAGGCCTCACTGCGTGCTGAGCTGGCTGGGCTCAAGGAGGAGGTGGAGCTGACCAGCTTCGCCAGCAAGTCAGGTGAGGCCTGTTTGCTTGCCTTTTGCTTATGAGGATTGCTGTCAGGGCAGCAGAGGAGGTGGAGCTGACCAGCTTCGCCAGCAAGTCAGGTGAGGCCTGTTTGCTTGCCTTTTGCTTATGAGGATTGCTGTCAGGGCAGCAGAGGAGGTGGAGCTGACCAGCTTCGCCAGCAAGTCAGGTAAGCAATGAGTTATGCTTTGCTGGGTCATGGTACATTGGTAGATTGGTTGTCAGAACGGCAGAGGAGGTGGAGGTAAGCAGCTTTGCCCGCAAGTCAGGTGAGCAATGCGCTTTATTTGGCCAACACATGTTTTGAATGCCATTCAGTGGTTGGTTGGTGTCAGGCCTGGTGGAGGAGGTGGAGCTGCACAGCTTTGCCGGCAGGTCAAGTAAGCGCTGTTTACTTGCTTCTATGTTAGGCAGGATAGCTCTCAAACATGCTGCTACGCAGCTGCCGACCTTGCTGCGCTGCTGCTGTATTGCACTGCCTGCAGGCCTGCCGGAGCGCTTGGCAGATGCTGAAAGAGCGTGTGTTGATATGCTGCAGAAGTTGCACAGCCACACTGACTATGCTGCATTGCTGCCTTTTGCATTTACAGGCCTGCCGGAGCGCCTGGCACATGTGGAGCGGGCAAGTGACCGTGATAGGCTGGAAGGTCACCAGACGTGTGCTGCGCTGCTGCCTTTTGCATTTGCAGGCCTGCCTGAGCGCCTGGCAGACGCGGAGCGCTCACGCGACGATGCGCTGCAGAAGCTGGACAGCCACAAGCGCGCGGCGGCGCGCTCGGAGCGGGAGTGGGAGCTGGAGCGGCAGCAGCTGCAGGTGAGCACGCACGCAGCCACAGCAACAGGACTCTTTTCTTTGCACAATGCACTTGATAGTTGCTATGACCAGCATAATCATTGCAGCCAGCATGTCCTGGGCAGGGAGGTGGCTGCAGCTTGCCGCTGGCCTGCTGAATACAGCAGCTGTCTCTGGCAAACTCCTCTCGTACATACAAGGTTGTAGAAGTCAAGCTGCTGTTGCGCACTTGCTGCTGTTTGGCGAGCAGGGTGATCTGCAGCGGCTGGCCAAGCGTGTGGCAGCAGCAGAGGAGGCGGCGGCAGCGGCAGCGGCAGCCTCCGCAGAGGCGCAGCAGGCAGCTGCAGCAGCAGAGGGAGAGCTGGCGTCCTTCAAAGCAGCGCGGGCTCGTGTTGAGAGCGAGCTGCGGCAGCAGCTGGTGGAGTTGAGGCAAGAAAGGGACGCTGAGGTGGCCGCGCTGGTGCAGAAGCTGGAGCGGGCGCTTGCAACATGCGACAAGTGAGTGACAAGCAGAAGTGTGGTATGCGTCTGGAATAAAGAGTCCAGCATGGTGGGGTGTTTAGTTTATGCTCCAGCAGATGCTGCGCGGCGTTCAGGTGTGTGGTGTTTTGAGTGGATGCTGCATCTGTTTGTAAGGTGCGGCCGCAGCTGGTGGAGTTGAGGCAGGAAAGGGACGCTGAGGTGGCAGCGTTTTTACAAAAGCTGGAGCGGGCGCTGGCTACCTGTGACAAGTGAGTGGTGGGAGTGATAAAAATGGTGTTTTTGCCGCAGAAAATATGCTGTGCTGTGTGCGCTTTTGCGGCAAGGCCTGCGCTGGATTGGCAGCAATGCTGTGTCTGCAATGCACGATGGCTCATTCTTGCCCACTGACCGGCGTTTCGCCTGCATGCTTGCCCGCTGCAGGTCTGTGGTGGATGCTGAACAGATGCTGGCTGCCAAGGACTCGCTGCTGCGGCGCTGGAAGCAGGAGGCGCAGCTGGTGAGGGGCGGCCTGCTGCATGCTATGTACACAGTTTGTGCAATGTTGCCATTGCTGCTGTTGTGTGCTGAGCTGTGCTGAGTTGCAGCAGCATCAATGAGGCTGCCCTGCAGCTGCGGCAGCTGCACCAGGCTGACCTGGCATTACCTTGTGGCAGCAAACATGCGCTGCTTCTACGTCGCCGCTTGTACGCGCTGCAGCAGCACCAGGCTGAGCTGGCGTTGTAGTCGCATCGCTGAACTTGCTGCCGCTGCTGCTGCTGCTGCTGCTGCTGCTGCTGCTGCTGCCAGATCCCTAGCAAGCTGGAGGTGCGCTGCAGCGGCATCAGGCTGACCTAGAGTTGTCATCTCAATGCGCAACGTGCTGCTGCTGCTGCTGCCCCACAGATCGCGAGCAAGCTGGAGGTGGCGCTGCAGCAGCACCAGGCTGAGCTGGCGGAGCGCCAGGCACAGGTGGTGGCGCTGACGCAGCAGCTGGCAGTGGCACACGAGCAGCAGGAGCTGCTGCAGCAGGTGGGGCACGCCGGCAGCAGCCTCACAGTTTTGCAAGTCTGTATGTATGTTTGTGGCGCAAGCAGCAGCCTGTGCACAAACAGCAGCATCTTGCAATTCCAAGTGAGTTGCTGGGTGGTGCTGCGGATCGCATTGCCTAATGGCAGCATGCCATGAACTTAGCTGCTGCTGCGTCAGCATTTGCACAGGACATGACTCTACGATGTGCTGTATGGTACATGTGTGCCACTGACGTGTTACATCTGTTGCTTGCCGCGTCACTTTTGCATCTGCAGGAGCTTGATGGCACGCGCATGACGTGCCAGGAGGCGGAGCTGCTGCTGGGCGAGGCTGAGTGCAGGGCGGCAGCTGCCAATGCCAGCGCAGTGGCACAGCAGGACGACATCATGCACGTGAGTAGGGCTTGCATGATCAGCACAGCGTTAGCAAGAACCTGCTCATTCAATTACTCGAGAAGGTGTTATTTGCTCTGGCTCCTGGTGTGGTGTGTCACCCTAGCGACTTTGTGCAGGGATAACCTACAGCAGGACGGCATCATACACGTGAACGGGGCTGACAGCATCAGTTGATCTGCGTGTTTGGCTGCTGCGGGTTGCCCGCTGCAGGAGCTCCGCATGCTGCGGAGCCAGCTGGAGCGCTTATATTGTTGCATCCTCGCAACCATGCGCTGCTGCTATCCAACTGCTTACATTGCATCCTCATGACCATTTGCCTCTGCTGCTGCTGCTGCTGCTGCTGCTGCTGCTGCTGCTGCGTACTCCCTAACTGTTGCTGCAGGAGCTGCGCACGCTGCAGAGCCAGCTGCAGATTTGTCATCCCCTTTCAACACAAATCATGTTGCATCTTCATGATCATGTCCTGCCGGATGTTTGTTGATCTGCTGCAGGAGCTGCGCACGCTGCAGAGCCAGCTGGAGCGCTTATAATGTTGCATCCTCGTATTCATTCGCTGCTGCTATTTAGTTGCTGACGTTGCATCCTCATGACCATGTGCTGCTGCTGCTGCTGCTGCTGCTGCTGCTGCTGCTGCTGCTGCTGCTGCTGCTGCGTACTCCCTAACTGTTGCTGCAGGAGCTGCGCACGCTGCAGAGCCAGCTGGAGCGCTGTTGAGCTTGCAGGCGCATCACCCCTGAATTCTATGTGTCTGTTGGTCTACCATGCTTTTGCCTGCTGCAGGAGCTGCGCACGCTGCAGAGCCAGCTGGAGCGCTCCCAGATGGACAAGGTGCGCGCAGAGCGGGCCCGAGATGGCGTGGCAGCAAAGCTGGGCCGCATGCTGCAGGCTGGCAATGCCACACTGCGCAGCAGTCTGCAGTCGCTCGAAAATCAGCAGTCACCCAGCCAGCACTCGCCTGCAGCAGCAGCAGTGCTTGCCGGCTATGCAGAGGCCGCTGTTAGTCCGGCAGCAGCAGCAGCAGCTGCGGAGCAGCCGGCTTGCAGCAGGTCGCTGTTTGGCAGCCCCCCGCGCAGCCCAGCAAGTGCTAGGGCAGCAGCTGCTGAGCTGGCAGCTGCTGCAGTGAGCCCTACCCCCAAACCAGCAGCAGCAGCAGCAGCGGGTGCTAGCCCGCGCAACGGCGTAAGTAACAGCAGCAGCAGCAGCAACAACATCGGCAGCCAAGGCAGCCGGGTTAGCCCCAGTGCTAGGGATGTTAGGGGTGGTGGGCTGCCTGGGAGGGCGGCTGCCTCAGCTCCTTGCAGCCCACATGGCACAGCTCTGGGCCTCAGCATTGCCACACATGTAGCTCATGAGCGGCAGGGCAAGGACCAGTAGCCTTGTGTGCGGATGTGGCTGTGGCTGTGTTTGTCAGTGGGCAGCAGCACTGATGGAGTGGCCTGCTGTTGATTTGGGTGTTGCGCTGGGTGTTGGCGTCGTGTGTGCGTGTGTGTAGGGGTATGTTTGGCGTGTGGCGTGGCTGAATTGCTGCTGTGTCGGGAGTTGCGTGACCAATCTTAACTGCCTGTAGCTGACGGTGCGTGTGTCTGACTTGCGCGTTGCAGCCGGCACGTTGGCGGGGTTTCATGACGTGACATGTCTGGGCTAAATATGTGCTGATAGCAGGATTGTGTCAGCAATGACTGCATTGTGCCACCATGGCTTGTTGTGCTGCTCGAGCTGTGCATGCCAACAGATTGCTGTTGTGTGTGCAGGTGGGCAGAGAGCAGCAAGCAACATGTGGCATGCATGAAATGGATGCTCCATACATGCGTACCTAGTTGTTCGTACTATCATCAGTGTACCGCTGCACTAAAACCGCTGTATCTTTATGAAGCCTTCAACAACCTATGTTTCTGCCATGTGCGGCTGCATTAGACAGCTGATCCCGGTGTTGCTTGGGCGCGGGGTACTATAGACATATATACCGTCCTGCTTTGCTCTGCGCTCAGTGCAATCAAGTAGTGATGTGACCAGCCAAGCGCTAGCAGCTGAGTTGACTGCTTTCCTCACTAGCCGTATGCATTGCATGCTTGCAGCGTAACGGATCCCTGACCTGCAGCCCGCAGCGGCACATTACAGCAGTATGTAGCCATTTGCAGACCTGCATTGGTTGCTTGCTGGGAACGTGCCTTAGTGACTATGCTGTTGAGTGCTGTGGTTCTGGATTATGCTCTTTCTGCAATGTTTATTCACGTACCTCTAGGTGTCCAAGCACGCATCGCAGCAATGCATGCCGTGTGCATGTGACGCATGACCTGAATGAGTGCGCAGATCGTGAGATGCTGCAGTTAGTGCGCATAGGCATGCTGTTACACGACATTACTGTCCTTCTAGGCATGGTCAGTGTGTTCTTTGGGTCGTTTAAGTACATGTGCCGAGGCAAATGCATATTTTGGTTCAGCTCTGGACATGCTTTGCCTCGCAGCGCGTGTTGCTGTACCCTGCAAGCCTGCCAGCATGAACCTCATGCAAGCGTCGCAGTGCAGCGATGCATGCCGCTTGCTGATGTGGTGCTTGACACTGCCGCGCCTTCAGCACTTCTGCTGGGCGCCGTGCTGCGCGCGTGCTTTGCTTTTCACGCCGCAGCTGCTGCGAGCGCGGCACACACAGAGTCGGCAGCAAAGTAGTGCGGGCAGCTTAGGCAGCAGGGGAGGGCCAGCTGGCTGTGCAGCTGCAGCTGCAGGCATCTGCTGGGCACTTGTAAGGAGTGTGTGTGTATTTGTGGTGATCGGAATTAGAATCGGCTGGCTGGTTATCTTCATTGTGTGGTACAGTCTCGTATTCAGACGGCGTTGTGCTGCGGCAGTCTGGGTGTTTGGCTGCTGCACATGCACGCACCATGCATAGCTGCCCAGTGTGTGCGCTGACGTCAGCACCTCTCAGTGTGCGCAGTGTACAGCAGTGTGCAGCGCTAGAAGAGGAACCGGGCAGCTGGCGGAACGCTTACTGCTATATCACATTGCGCTGAAACCGCTGCCTCCCCCGCAGCATGTTGGGAATGCACTTGAGCTTTCCCCACTCCTTCTCGGGCAAAGAAACGGCCTCACCTCGCTGCTGGTCGTCCACTTCACCCTACGAACCAGATACCTTGGTCCCAGCTGCAGCCTGCAAGCACAGCCGCGCATTAGCCGCAGGCAGCACATCAACACGTTACAGCGACACCAGCGACACATCAAAGCCGTCACTCACCGCTCGCGGCCCGTCAGCTGCTACTTAGCTATCGACTGTTCACCAGCCAGGCACAAACGACCGAAGCGGCCTGCTATCCCCGAGCAGAGCCCTATTTACAACTAAAGGATCCCAAAACAGCACGCTACTCACCAAGAACGCACCACAATGCCGAAGGACGAGCCACGACAGCAGCACACGCACGGCAGAGCAAGCACAGACGTTGTCAGACGCCTGAAGATTTCACGACAAAGCCTCAACCACCTGCGCTCGGCTGAAGCAACGCGGAGCCCGCTGCCGCAGCGAGACCCTGAACCTCAGTTACAACAAGGTCGCATCACCCCGAACAAGTTACAACAAGGTCGCCTCAACCCTCTCGCCCAAACCCCCCCAGAATCTCCGACAGGGATTCACATTTTGGAAGTTACAAGAGTAACCTCACCCGTTGGGGAGCCAATGACAGGCTCATTGGGCAGAGAAAAAACGGCAAACTCAACCAGTCCTTTTTTGACAGGAAAGACACTACCAAATCTCATCCTGAAAATCGTCGCACATAAGATCACATAACGGTTCCTGGTGACGTTCATCAATCAAGTGCACCAGGTGTGCAACTGCACTTTGCTTCTCATGGTGCATCAGTCTGTGCATACACGCAGGGTTGTTGGGACCACCAGTGTCCTGATACAAGCGTCTAAATCGCTCACGTATATCATAATACCAATAGCATTCAAACATGACATGCTTCTCATCTTCAACGCGAGACCCTACACACCTGGGGCATAGTCGGTCACTCCGTTGCACACCACGCCATCGGCCCTTTGACACCTCCAGGTGATGCACTCCCAACCGAAACCGGGCAAGTGCAGACAAATGCAAACTGCGTATTACTGACATGGTTCTCTTGGGAACATTACTGCTGTACCTATGTGTGAGCAACATGCGATGGATCTGCTTGTCTTGTAACGGATAGGCTGGCATGTGACTGGAAGGCTTTTACTGAAGCAGTGGCTAGCCAGTAGGATTGCCTCCAATGGTTGCAAGGAATGCGTGTTCCAGCAACAAGCCACCTGGAAGGCCTAGGCCAATCACTAAAAGTTGTACCAGGTGACAGCTTCCCGACCGACAGTAGAATGACTATCATAGTCATGTTTAGTAAACATGTATGTACTGCAGCAAACACCATGGCCTGCGGGATACACCCGCATCCCACACAGGTACCTAGGCACAGTGGCCCCCACTGCTGCCTGATGATGTCCAGCCAAAAAGTTTGGGCACACCCACACCTGAGATGTGTGCACTGGCCATGCTTGTCAGATTAATTGCCTTCAAGTCAACTGCTTTTGATGTGTGCTTGCAGCCCGGTAGCTGCAGCTGCAGTACATCGCCGCTGGCAGCAGAGACCCATCAGTCCCAGCCGTAGCGCTCGTCATCCTCCCAGTTTGTCTCATCCTGCTTCTGCAGCTGCTTCTTCTTCAGCGCGCCCTGCAGCTCCCGAGGAGAGCGCCGCACAGCATGCCTCGAAAACACACCCTGCCGCTGCTGATCAGGAATACCCGCAGCCTCTCTGCTACTGTCCCTGTCTTCGGCCCATGATGCTTTGTCATAAGAAGATGTGTCATCTGGCTGGCTGATGCTGGGTGCCTGCAGGGAGCCCATCTGCGGCGGCAGCGCGTTTCCTGCAAGGCCCGCCGCGCCGGTGAGGTTTCCTGCAAGGCCCGCCTGCTGACTGGGCTCCATGCTGCTGCCGCTGCTGCTGCTGCTGCCGCCGCCGCCGTTGCTGCTGGCGTGGTAGAAGGTGTTGAGCGGCCGGATGAGCTCCGCCTCGGAGAGGAAGCCGTCACGGTCCCTGCAGTTCGGAAAGGTGTGACATTGAGTTGAAACAGCATGGCACAAAACATTGAAATGGCTGTAGTTTGTTGGATATTTCAGGCACACTGGCGTAAGAACCATAGTCAGCAGTCGACACGCCGCCGACTACGGACGGCCAGCAGCCGAAGCAGCATGCGACATCCTAAGATGTATAACACATCAGCGCCGCACCTGTCGAAGCACTGGTAAAGGGAGTCGATCTGGCTACACGGCACAGCCCTGCTGCCCCAACTGCCAATGGCACGTTCCATCACAGCTGGCACGCTTTCTGGTGCGGCTAGGAACCCCACGAAACATAGGAGTAGGAACCTCAGTCGTCAGCCAACAAAACCCCCAAAACATCACCGCCAGCAGCAATCAACGACAGCATCAGCGCCGCACCTGTCGAAGCACTGGTAGAGGAAGTCGATCTGGCTGGGCGGCATGGCCCTGCTGCCCAGCGTCTGCACCACCAGCTGCCGGAAAGCCCGCCGGTCAATGCGCGCGTAGCGGCGCTGCTGCAGCGCGCGCACGATCTCATCAACGTCCTCAATGTTTTGCACCAGCAGCACCCTGCAAAAGAATAGTGTGATGAATGAAAACAGCATGGAGCAGTGTTGAAAAAGAGGCGGCAGCATGCACATGCACTGCAGCATGGCACAGCATGTCAGGTTGTCTGGTCCCAAACCATGTGTCTGGCCGCTTGATTATACGGTCTTGGATTGCTCACGTGATCCAGCAGCAGCACAAACAGTCCTGGACTCGCAGCAGCGGACGAGATTGAGTCTGCGCCAGCCACAAAAGCAACATGCAACTCAGCATCTCCCGCTCAAGCAGGTCATTCTCATGCACCGGCAAAACGGCAGCAGCAGCAGCAGCACCACCAGCAGCAGCAGCACCACCAGCAGCAGCAGCAGCATCCCCGCACCTGAGCATCTTCTGCTCGAACAGCTCGTTCTCACTGATGCGCCGCCAGTTGCGCGTGTACCAGTAGCGGGACAGCGGGTACGACAGCGCAGCCAGCGCCACGCTCACACCACACACCTGCAGCGGCAGTAGCAGGGCAGCAGCAGAAGCAGCAGCAGCAGCAGCAGCAGCAGCAGCAGTTTACGCCTTGTACAGCCCCTCACCAGCAGCAGCAGCAGCAGCAGCTGCAGCAGCACCACCACCACCAGCAGCAGCAGCAGCTGGCACTGCATAGAGGACGCACTAGCAGCAGCAGCAGCAGCAGCAGCAGCAGCAGAAGCAGCAGCAGCAGCAGCAGCAGCAGCAGCAGCGATTTGCACCTTGCACAGCCCCCTACCAGCAGCGGCAGCAGCAGCAGCAGCACTCACCGCGTAGAAGGTCATGGGGTCTGCCTCCTCCAAGCCGCTTCATGCTAATGTGACAGCATGCACAACGCGGACCAATTTTACGATTGTAGCTACTGCTGTGGGCAGCCAGCAACTTGTACAGCAGCAGCAGCAGCAGCACTCACCGCGTAGAAGGTGGCCGGGTCTGCCTCCTCCAGTCCGCTGCCCAGGTTCATGCCGTAGAAGGCCGGCAGGATGGTTGTTGCCATGACGCTGATGTTGAGCATGGACAGCCACAGGTTGACCATGATGATGTGGTTGCGGCTGCTGTCCAGCTGCATGTGCCAGATGGACCTACACGGCACACCGCACAGCACAAAAGACAGCAGCAGTTGTTGGTCTAAATGATGACATGATGATGTGGTTGCGGCTGCTGTCCAGCTGCATGTGCCAGATGGACCTATGAACAGCGTGGATTGGGGGTGGGGCGTGCACACAAAGGTGTGTTCAGTGAACACAATCTGAAGTTCATGGAGATCAACATGATGACGTAATTGCAGCTGCTGTCCAGCTGCATGTGCCAGATGGACCTGCAGGAGTGTGTTGTGTGTGCATATAATAAAGTAAGGCAGCAGGGATCGAAGAGCACGATGAGCATGATGATGTGGTAGCGGCTGCTGTCCAACTGCATGTGCATGTGCATACGAATAGACGCACATGCTCGGCAGCATGCCAAAACAAACCGGCACTAATATGGTGACAAGGTGCAACACAACAGAGTAAACCCTCACCGCGTTTTCTCCAGGTCTTCCTCAACCTCTTGATGCCGCCCTCCACGGATTTGATCTCACACAACACAGTAAGCAAACACTATTAAACCCAAAAACCCCTAAGCCCTCACCGCGTGTTCTCCAGGTCCTTCTCAAGGTTAACACACAGCGCAACATAGCAGTAGTGCTGAACCCCAACACATGACGCCCTTAACCCCGGCACGCACCGCGTGTTCTCCAGGTCCTCCTCAGCCTCATTGATGCTGCCCTCACCCCTCCTCCCCACCCCCCGAAAACACCCTTACCCACGCTGAACCCCAACAGTCAAAGCAAACCCCAACATGCTCACTGCGTGTTCTCCAGGTCCTCCTGCGCTTCATTGATGCTGCCCTCCAGGGACTGGATCTCGCGCAACACAGCAAGTAAGCCCTCTTGAAACCCAAAACCCCTAAGCCCTCACCGTGTGTTTTCTAAATCCTCCTCCAAGGTTGCAACACAGCGCAACATAGCAGTAGTGCTTAAGTACAACACTTGACACCCAAACCAGGCACGCACTGCGTGTTCTCCAGGTCCTCCTCCGCTTCGTTGATGCTGCCCTCCAGGGACTGGATCTCGCGCATCACAGCAAGCGAACACTCTTGAAACCCAAAACCCCTAAGCCCTCACCGCGTGTTCTTCAAGTCCTCCTCCGATTCATTGGTGGAGCTGCCCAAGGTTCGAACAAAGCGCAAAATAGCAGTAGTGCTAAACCCCAACACATGCCGCCCTTTACCCCAGCACGCACCGCGTGTTTTCAAGGTCCTCCTCGGCCTCGTTGATGGAGCCCTCCAGTGACTGGATCTCACGCTCATAGCTCTCCAACATCTCAGTCAGCAGCCGCACCTGCTGCGCGGGGCCGCCAGACTGCATGCATTGACGTGAAACAAGCAGCAGCAGCAGCAGCAGCAGCAGCAGCAGCAGCAGCAGTTGAGGCAAGGCATCTCTATCAGCAGCCGGACCTGCTGCGTAAGGCCGCCAGACTGCATGCGTTGACGTGATAGATGCAGCAACAGCAGCATGGGCGCAGTCAGCGTTGAGGCATAACAGTCAGCAGCCGCACCTGCTAGGCGGGGGTGCTAGTGTGGGAAAGCATGTGAACACACCCAGCAGCAGCAGCAGCAGCAGCAGCAGCAGCAGCAGCAGCATCGGCAGCAGCGGCAGCAGCCCAGCGTCTCAACAAGCAGCCGCACCTGTTGGGTGCACCAGCCGGTGCATGCAGCAGTAGCCAGCACGCACAATCGAATTTGAATTTAATTTATAAACACTGCCACGCACCTGAGCAGCATCAGCTGCTGCTGCTGCTAGCACGCTGCCAGCAGTGCCGTTGCCGTTGCCGTTGCCGCTGCCGTTGAACACGGCCCCGTCACTGCCCCCAGCGCCAGCCCTGCAGTGAGCAAGCAGATGAACAGCCACAGTCCTGTAAGACCTCGCTCACACAGAAGCAGGAACCTGGCAGCAGCTCAGCTGCAGTGCAGCAGCTGCTGCAGCCGCCAACACATGCTATTGGAGCTGCACAACGACAGTCAATAAGATAGCGTCATTTGCGCACCCCCACCCACCTGTGCCGCTGCAGCTCCACAGGCACCCAGCGTGTGTGCTGCTTCTGCTGCAGGTGCCACGACAGGCACAGCTCCTGCAGCGTCTCGTCATCTTCTAGCGCCTGCAAGGGGCAGACCGTTACATTTTGCATTGATGTGTTACTTGCAGTTCAATCTGGCAGGAAGCATAGCACCTCGTTACTGCTGCTGCAGGTGCCACGACAGGCATAGTTCCTGCAGCGTCTCGTCATCCTCCAGCACCTGCAAGGCAAGGATGACCGTTACATCTTGTGTTATATTTCAAATTTTGAGTTCCAAGGTGACAGATGCGTTAGACAACATATTGTGGAGCCAAGCCTGTGCGTGTGCAGTGCACAACCACTTGCGCAGATGCACAGCAGGATTGCATCCAACGTCAGCCACGTGCTGGACAATGGGCTACTACGCACGCACGCTAGCATGCCTAACACGTTGTGCGCTACATTGACCACAAACAACAAGAACCTGGATCCTGCAAGCACAGCACCTGTTAAACCATATAAACCCAAACAATGATAGTAGTAACACAATCAGTAGACCACGCACCGCCTGTATGGCCTCGCAGGTCTTCTTGACATCATTCTTCAAACGCTGACAACGCGAGGAACTCCTGAATGGGAATGAGCCGGTGCGCTCTGTCAATGGCCCCACCCAGCTGTCAACCCATAATCAAACCAAACATTGACAACAGTAACAATCAACAACCACGCATCGCCTGAAGCTGGCTCGGCATTCCAATGCAACAAACCACATAATGAATAAAACACCAACATCAACATCTGACCAACACGCACCGCCTGTATGGCCTCGCAGGTTTCCTTCACATCATTCTTTACACGTGTGAGGAACTTCTGAATGGGTATCAGCTGGTGGGCCCTGTCAATGGCCCCACCCGGCTGGGGCGGCTGGCGCAGGTCGCTGCCGATGGACTCCAGCATCCAGTTGAGGTGCTGCACCTTGGTGTAGAAGTATTCTGCGGCAGCATCAGCATCAGCATCAGCAGCAGCAGCAGCAGCAGCAGCAGCATACATTTAAGCAATCAGATTCAACATGACACACCTTCAGCAGTTGGCCTTGCGCTGAATGGAGCGGGAGGAGCAGGATGATCGACGGCATAGTTAGGTATCCAGTTGAGGTGCTGCACCTTGGTGTAGAAGTACTTTGCAGTGGCAGCGGCAGCAGATTGCCAAACTAGCCACAGATAGTCTTTGAGTAATTCCATATGTGTATTGTGTGCTGCAACCTTGGCTTTACGCCCCAACGGTGACGAAAGAGCATGATGGCAGCAGCGTTTCAGTGCAGCGCATCTTGCATATATGATGCTGTATAAGTAGCAACAAGAGCATTAGGCCACACCTGCTGTTGCGTCCAGCAGCACCTCCAGCACCAGCATCTCAAAAGGCACATCCTTCAGGTCACTGCTGCCAGCAGCAGCAGCAGCAGACCGCGCCGCCGCCTCATCACCAGCAGCAGCAGCAGCAGCCAAACTCCCACCACCCCTTCCGCTGCCTGCGCCTGCACTCACACCACTGCCGCCGCCTGACTGCATTGTAACTCGTGCGCTGCCGCGCTTGGCTGATCCTGCTGCTGCTGCTCGCAGCAGGTCTGCTGCTGATGCGGCGCGCTCGCAGCTGCCGAGCGTGCTGCTGCTGTCTGCGCTGCTGCTGAAGAGGCCCCGGGCAGCAGCGTGCTGCTGCTCCTGGTGCTCGTGGATGCGTAGCGCCATTAGGCGCTGGTCGTTGGCCATGAGGATGGCTTGGCTCAGCTTTTGGGTGTCCTGCTGGCGCCTGCACAGCACAATTATGGAGCAGGAAACGCAGACAACAAACTTCAAAAGGGCATTTGGCGCTGCTCTCTAGACATGGAGATGACCTGATTCCGGAGTGTCCCCATTACGCTAATATCCATTGTTAGGTTTACACAGGCGGAGGCCAGGGTTTTTCAATGCTCGTGGATGCGCAGCGCCATTAGGCGCTGGGCGTTGGCCATCAAAATCGCTTGACTCAGCTTTTGGGTGTCCTGCTGGCGCCTGCAGGGCAACACATGAACAGGTTGCACACAGCAAGCGATGCCTATGCAACACAGCAGGGGGCCACAGCCTTGCATCCGGGCAGCAGGTTGCGGTGAAGCACATATAGCATCTGCACCAACTGCATTTCAACCTCATGGCTTCCACCTGCCCTTGATGAGCACGGCCTTGTCAGCGGTGTGATATAGCCTAATCCACCAACCCTAGATGACAAATTCCACTCACGATGACGATGACGATGACAACAACAACATACGTTTGAATACCTGCCATAGACCTGCCCCCCACCTGCCCTTGATGAGCACCGCCTTGTCAGCGGTGATGATGGCCTTGACGATCTCCGTCTTGACCAGGATCTTGCCGTCATGCACAGCAATCGTGGCGCGCTGCAGCAGCAGCAGCAGCAGCAGCAGCGGCGGCGGCGGCGGCGGCAGCAGGCAGCGCGACAGACAGGAGCGCTGCGTCAGGCTGCTTGCCTCTGTTGGTTTGCTGCCGCAGTTGAGTTGGTGCATAGACCCCAGGCGAGCAGTGCAGTGCCTCCATGTGTTGGCCACATGCCTGCTGCCTGCTGCTGCTGCTGCCAACCATATCCATGCATTTCACACCTGCGGCGCTGCCAGCCTGCTGATGGGAGCGAAGAGTGTCACATCTCGCGGATGCAGGCCCAGCTCCTGACGGCATACAATTTAGCAACTCAGGCAATGTGGCCATCAGTGCACATGTCACACCATACCTGTGGTGCTGCCAGCCTGCTGATGGGTGCAAAGAGTGTCACATCTCGCGGGTGCAGGCCCAGCTCCTGAGGCGTGCGCGGCTTGTACTCCTCCATGGCGGCGCCTGACGCATAAAACTCGATGACCTGGCGGCAGCAGCAGCAGCAGCAGCAGCAGCAGCAGCAACAACAACCAAGTTGCTCTTATTGTTGAATTTCTATGACCTTGCGGCGGGGGCAGCAGCAGCGCGGTAGTTGCCCAAGGACCTGTTTTGTTTCTGCAGCAGCCTTCACCAGTACGGCATGACTGGGCACAACTGCTCTCGCCACACAGCAGCAGCAGGGCCTTCAATGCTGTATGCTTGCGCTTGCAGCACCTGCCGTTGGACGTTGCGTGAGGCAATACTCGGTTTGACGCTGAGAAGATGCATTGTTGCTGCTGTGACTGGGGCCGCACATGCTGCTGCTGCTGCTGCTGCTGCTGCAGCAGCAGCAGCCAGGGAACATCAGGCCGTAGATTCAAACCTAGACTGCATAAACATGCCACTCGCCCTGCGCATGCACCACTGCCACCACTGCTGCTGCTGCTGCTGCTGCTGCCGGTCTCACCTGGAACATAGCCGACTTGCGCTAGTGCCCTGCACGGTGCTGAATTGCTGCAACCGCTGCTGCTGCTGCTGCTGCAGCGACACACCACTTGAGCATGAAGCTGTGGACTGATACCTCGACTGCATAAGCCTGTCACCCGCCCTGCGCATGCTTCTGCTGCTGCCGCCGGCCTCACCTGGAACATGAGGCTGTAGATTCAAACCTAGACTGCATCAACATGCCACTCGCCCTGCGCATGCACCACTGCCACCACTGCTGCTGCTGCTGCTGCTGCTGCTGCTGCCGGTCTCACCTGGAACATGGCCAACTTGCGCTAGTGCCCTGTACGGTGCTGAAAAGCTGCAACCGCTGCTGCTGCTGCTGCTGCTGCTGCTGCTGCTGCAGCGACGCACCACTTGAGCATGAAGCTGTGGACTGATACCTCGACTGCATAAGCCTGTCACCCGCCCTGCGCATGCTTCTGCTGCTGCCGCCGGCCTCACCTGGAACATGAGGCTGTAGATTCAAACCTAGACTGCATCAACATGCCACTCGCCCTGCGCATGCACCAGCATGCACCACTGCCATCACTGCTGCTGCTGCTGCTGCTGCTGCTGCTGCTGCTGCCCTCACCTGAAACATGGGCGACTTGCGCCTGAAGCGCAGCCGTACGCCGCCAGCAGCAGTGTCAGTGTCCAGGCGGTATGGAGACAGCACCTCATGAGGCGCATGCTCAGCTTGGTGGTGGTCCTCATCCACACTGCTGCTGCCAGCAGCTTCATCTGCTGCTGCTGCTTCGTATGGACTGCTGCTGCTGCTGCTGCTGCTGTGTAGCCTTGCATTGAGCTGGTTGATGCGCATGTGAAGGTCATCAGGCAGTTCATCGCTGTGATGCATCGCATGGGGGTGGGGCTGACCACCAGCTGCACCACTGCTGCTGCTGTTGTTGTTGCTGGCATCCTGTGCGTCATTGCGCTGCTGCTCAAATTTGCTGCTGCTGGTGGGGCTGCCATCCCTGCTGCTGCTGCTGCTGCTTGCAAAGCCCCGCCAGCTAGCGGGGTCATCGCGCGCTATACTTCTACTGCTGCTTTGGCCAAACAACGGTAAGCTGCTGGCTCTAATGCTGCTGCTCTGCCAGTGTGCAGAGCATAGCCCTTGCAAAGGCGGGATGCTGCTGCATCTGTCTGGAGCAGCACTGCAGGTTGGCACCTGCTGCTGCAGCAGATGTCCTGAAGGCAGCGGCTGCAGGGCACGTGCAGACGTGCATGATGTATGTGATGCGTTGGGCTGCTGACGTGGCTCCTCTGCCGATGTTAGCGAGTCTACATGCTGGCAGGGTTGCTGCAGGTGTGCGAGCCCTAGTTGCACGATCAGGCGCGAGCAAGCAGCGCAGGCACGTGTCGCGGTGCTGACATCTTGGAAAAGGCAAGTGTAAAGCGTACGACTCAGTTTCAAGGCGTCCATGTTGCATTTAACTGGGCTGGCCAACTGCTAGCCTGCTGCTGTGCCTGAGAGCGTGAGCGAGCGATGCATCATCTGCTGCATCAACGCACAGTAACATAAACCGCTTAATTAGCAGACTGATATCGTCACCGTGGTCGTAGATACCAGTCGGTTGTTGAAGGGTGGGGGTTCAACAACACAGCAGTGCCATTGACAGCAGTACTGTGTCACGCCAGGTCATAGCTCGAGCAGCAACATGGTAGCAGGCCATACAGGACATCCTCACGCTGCATCTCCTGCGTGAGCCCAGCAATACAAACGTCTGCAGACACTTGTGTAACGCTGCCGTCACGTGTCCGGTGCTGTGGCCACAACAACTTGCACCATTGCAAGATCCCAGCGCTGCGGAACCAGTAGCCGCAGCTGCCGGCACAGTATGCTTGCTGCAAAAGATGCTACGCCTCGAAGTTTATTCACAGCTTCCCCATGATAACACCCGGATCACAGCCTGTGAAGGATCACTGGTCAACTCTGATCACAGCGCTGAGAAAGGACGCAATCAGCTGCCATGTAGGTTTGCCTGCACGCCGCTATCAGCTGCCACGGCGGCCTCCTGCTTGGCGTGTTGCCAGACCTGTCTGCTATGTAGTATCCTGCTGCATCCTGCTATTCCTGTAGCATTCTGCTGGTCTGCAGCGACATTATGCACCTTGCTGTCTAAGGGCTTACGTGCCCTTCTCCGAGCCCCCCGGGAAGGCCTTGAGAGCGTCCATGTCCTTGTCCAGGTAGTAGGCAAACACCGCCTTCATGCGCTCGTGCTTGTCAGGGTGGTAGTCTGGCAGGCAGCAGCAGCGGCAGCAGCAGATAGGATGTGTCAGGTGTTGTTGCTACGGCTTGTGCGCACAATTGTTGAATCTGATGATGGCTGATGCTGAGTGCGCTGTGCTGCAGGCTTGTGGCGTCACAGCGTACCACATGCCTTTTCCAATCCTCAGCAGAGATCTTCAAAAAGCTGCCCTGTGCCAAGCACTTGCGCGCTACGTTTGTGCTTCACCAGGCGGGAAGCACAAAATAGCCAGTGCATGTGGCAACGGGTGCACAGTGCAGGGCAGGGCTGCGCCTGCAGCCAGCTCTGCACATGTTGTCCAGCTGCAGATCAACCTCGCTGCAGTGCCACACTCACTTATATGCACCATGACAGGCATCGCGGTAGTGCCGGCTGCGCGGTGCCGGATGTCCTTGAAGAGCACCTTGCTGTTCATGAACTTGTAAATGCTCATCACGCGCACCGACACCTGAACATTCAGCAGGCATATTAAGGGCATGCCGTCAGTGGTATGTGCAACAGGGGTTTGTGCTTGAATAAGCACCTTGCTGTTCATGAACTTGTATATGCTCATCACGCGCACCGTCACCTGAACATTCAGCAAGCACATGGTGCAAGCAGTCAGTGGCTATTGCAACACTCCTCATCACTAACCCATCAGAGCGTGGTGCAGCAGCAGTAGCAGCCAAGCAAGACGTGTCAATTTGTCTGGAGTAGCTGCGCTGGCTGCGTCCTGCCTGCGGCACGCACAAACCTGTCGATGCTGTCAAACGGAAGCTAGTGCCGCAACGGATCAGCAACATGCTGAACCCTGTCTTATCTTGATGTTTCAAGCAGGCTCATGGTACATGTATCAACACACTGTGACAGCATATATCCCACGCATTTGAAGTGGCAGCCGGGCTCACCCCCGGGCTCCTGTAGTTGTCGTGGCTGAGGAAGAAGATCTCCTCGTTGTACGCAGTCTGGTCCCAGTACTTCTCACGGCTCAGCCGCGTCTCCAGCCGCTGCGTGATTCAGTACACACAGCAGATTGTCAATACAACTGTGGATCTAGCAGGCGTCCAAAGACGTGTTGTACGCAGTCTGGTCCCAGTACTTCTCACGCGAGAGACGCGTCTCCAGGCGCCGCGTGTTGCAATAAAACACAGGGCACACAACATAGGTGTTATACACAGCGCAAACGTTGGGAAGCGTGCTAGTAATGCTACAGCTCAGCCGCATCTCCAACCGCTGCATACTTGGGCGCAGACACACATCGATACAGCCTAACAGCTGAAATCAAGCAGGTGGGGTCAAGGCGGCAGGCGGGGTCAAGGCGGCAGGCGGGGTCAAGGCGGCAGGCGGGAGCACATCAAGAAGATGATGTCTAGGTGTTGCATGCTGCCTGCTGCAGAGGATGGTGCAGGCGTGCCAGGGGGGGCCTCGACATGTGCCGGAGCACATTGCCGCTGCAGCGCAGCAGCTGCAGCACAGCATGCACACAGAGCGCTGAGGCTCACGTTCTGCGTCTTGCAACTGTGCTCATAGCACCTTCACAGCGACTGCAGCGTGTTGCCGGTGCTTTGTTTTGCGATCACTTCAACAAGGCGCACACCTGCATGAGCTCCACGGTCCTGGGGTTGGCTGCCAGGTAGAAGAGCCCGCTGTTGAGGTTGAAGTGGCTCTCCTTCTGGGCAAACCTGCAGGAATGGCGAGTGGCAGCAGCAGCAGTTGATGCACAGCGCCAGCGAACACTGTCCGCTGCGCGCCGCAGGCTTCTGCCTGCTTGTTGTCAGCTCTTGCGCTCACAGCCTCAACCACCAGCGACTCGAGCAGCAACACTAGCAGCTGCCATAGCAGCAGCTACCATAGCAGCAGCTACCATAGCAGCAGCTACCATAGCAGCAGGCACTCTAGCAGCAGCAATCTCAGCAGCAGCGGCAGCAGCAGCAGCAGCCCACCTAGCCCAGCCCATGCTGGGGTCGTCGAAGCCTTCAATCTGGCCGTACGCGGTCATGGGGTCAAAGCCGTCACTCATGCCCTCCAAGTCGTGGTCCCTGCAGGATAACCACAGCAGCAGCAGCAGCAGCAGGCGTTGGCAACAGTCAACCAGGCGTGTTGCTTTGTTGCGTCACTCATGCCCTCCAGGTCGTGGTCCCTGCAGGAGGGTAAACAGCAGCAGCAGCAGCAGCAGCAGCAGCAGCAGGCATTGGCAAGATAAATCAGGCAGACACAACCATCATGGCCAATTCTTGTACTAGGGGCTGGCAAAACACACACGAGGCACAGCTGCGCAACCTTTAATCCCCAACCTTTAAACCCCGCCAATGCTTGTAGGAACTCAACCGCAAGCTGTCAACAGCCAGCCAGCAATAGTCCTCTGCTAGCCGCTGTCCCTCCCACCTGTACAGGTGCTTGAAGGGGTCCTGCAGCAATCACAATCAACCTCCAGCCACAAAAGCAACCTCTTCCCCAACCTGTGCCAACCTTCCCACCTGTACAGGTGCTTGAAGGATCCTGCAGCATGCCTCCGCATGCAGTTTGCAACAAACACACAGGCAGCCAGCCACCTGGTGATTGTACAAACTTCATAAGCCTCTGTCCCACCCACCTGTACAGGTGCTTGAAGGGGTCCTGCAGCACGCAGATATCGATGTCGCTCAGCAGCACCGCCCAGCCCAGCTGCAGGAACTTCTTCAGGATGCCAAACTTGAGCGCAGACACCGCGTGGTTGGCGCCGGTGTCGGCCTGGCTCTTGCTGATCTACAGCAGCAGCAGGAGCAGCAGGAGCAGCAGGAGCAGCAGGAGCAGCAGCAGCGGAGGCGGCAGCACAGAGGCACAAAGTGGGGTACAGCTGGCGCGCAATATGGTGATAGCAGCAGCAGCGTTGCTATGCAGCTGGCATCTAAGGGCTGATGGGCATGCAGGTGGCACCTGCACTGCATACCCCAACAGCTGCTAAGGACGGGTTGATAACGGCGCATGCGCGTACAGCCTGGTGTAGCTACTGCTGTGCGTGCTGCTGTAGTTGCTGGCGCAGGTTGTCATGAGCCAGGCAGAAACCTATAGCTGATGCGCTTGCTGCAGTGCACTGATCTACATGCACTCTTCGATCGCCGCACACCTCCTGCCACACCTACCTGCATCGGCATGTAGAACACGTTGATGTTTTGAAACTTGAGCTCCCGCTCAGTCTCCTCATCCAGCGCCACCACCAGGTAGTTTGAAACTCCCGCCTGCTGCACGCCTTTCAAAAACGTGCCCAGCATGCCTTCCCGCAGCGGGTTCACATTCGAAACGCCAACTAACACCTCCCTGCTCGGCGCAATTTTCAAAAGGTACTGCTCCAGCGCCTGCATCTGCGCATCCTTTGGGTAGACTACTGCTGCTGCTGCCGCTGCCGCCGCGTTTCCTGCAAGCTGGGCCGCTGACCTGGCGCCCGCCGGGGCGTTTCCTGCAAGCGGCGCTGCTGCTGACCTGGCGCTGCGGGGCTTGTTTGGCAGCGCTGTGCCTCGCAGGATGTCCTCCCTATTGCTGCTGATGTAGAGCCGCTCTGAGATGATGACGCCGGCACACATGCCCACTGCAAACAGCGACAGCAGCACCTGCACGCACGCACGCAACACCTGATGTGTTGGCATTTGCAGAATACAACTAGCAGGCTAGGCTCTGAGATGATGAAGCCAGCACACATGCCCACTGCACGTAGAGACAGCAGCACCTGTGCGCAGGGGGTGTGAGCGGTTGCAGGACAGACGGCAGTTGCTTGACAGAAGGCAGCACAGCTGCATACCCTGTCAAGACAAACCTTCTTTTGCCCGTTACGCCCGGGGAGAGATGACAATCACAATACTTGAAATAGCAAGCAAGCTATTGGCAAGCCGGAGCAGAATATTCAGCTTTGTTAAATATAAGCTGCGCTGCCACAGCATGTCAGCAACAAAGCACCAGCTGCTGGTCTGCAGCAAAGTACTGGCTGCAGCAGCAAAACATGACCACCTGGTGGCGTTCCCGCATGCTGAACATCTTGCACACCATCAGCTGCACTGCGAACTGCCAGAGCATGTCTGCAACACAGCACTAGCTTCAGGCCTGCAGGACAGCTTCCGGTGTGCTGCTTGCAGCATCATATGCTCACCTGGTGGCGCTCCCGCATGCTGAACATCTTGCCCTTGCCCGTGCTGTCATCCATGGCTGCAGCTGGCCACTGGCAGGCACACGCTGTTGTTGCGCGGCTCTTGCCAGCGTGCCTGTTATGCTGCACAGCACCTGCACCGTTACGGTTTGCAGCATGGGTTTCCTTGCTCCAAGGGCTACAGCACACTTGTGTTCTGTTGCTGTTTCTGTTGGCTAGCGCTCAGTCGTGCCCACCTGCAAACTTGTTGGTAGAGGTGGGACCCTATAGGTGGTTGCAACTGTCCAGCCTCATACTGCTGGTGTCATGACTGCTGATGTCATCCCCGAAACTCGTTGCACCGTAACCTGGATACTAAAGTCGGCTCCAAAGAAGTAATTACTTAGTGATTGGCAGCCAACCAGGGCTGCATGTGCCTGGCTTTCCTGTGTTTTTGCTTCGCCTCTTGCACAGTCTGCTGCTGATGACAGCACCACGATCTGCAAGCAATCACAAACAAAACTTAAAGGAAATATATGTTGCCACGCTGTATCTGAGCTGGGCTCAGTCCAGTGCCCGGTAGGCATTGTATGCCGTGTTAGCAGTTTAGGTCGCAGCAGTGAGGAATGCTTGTTGTTCCGTGTCCAATGTACTGCTAGCTATCATTGATACTAAAAAAAGTTATGTTTTTTCATCCAGACGAATCCAATATCGAAAAGGGGAGCTGATCCCACCGGAGTGACCCGAGTCACCTGGCAGGGATGGAAAACAGCAAGAGAATAGAATGATGAACGAAGTCGTCACAGTTGAAGATTGTTATTCGTAGCCGTGACAACGGTTTCCAGGCTTCGCTGGTGCTGTACGCGTTGCTGACATGGCCAGCAACAGCAGCAGCAGCAGCTACCCCATCAGGAATGGACTAATCTACTGCGAGAGAGTAAGTACCAACGTCAACAGCATATCCCATACCTATGTTATTAGGTGTATCTCAAGCCGCATCAGCAGCAGCAGCAGCAGCAACAGCAGCAGCAGCGAGCTTGGCGCCCGTGCTATAGCCTTGTGGCAGCACAGCACAACATTGGTCCCAAACCCACAAGCACATGCAAGCACTTGCCGGCACCATGCTGGTGGTGGCACCGCCTCCATATAACATCCTAAAAGCATTGCAGACTAACGCAACCACACAAACCAGTAGTCACCAGTCACCAGCTGCCAGCAGTGCCCATCTGTCATCAACGCAACGTTTGCTGCTGGTCACCTGCTTGCTTGCAGGCAGTCAAGCTCCCGCCGTCATCAGTACAAGTTAGGCTGCCAGTACGGCTGCTGGTGGAGGTGTACGGCCTCAGCCAGGCGGCCGTAGCTGCCACTGCTGGCGGCATTACAGCACTGCGAGACGTGCAGGTGACTCCCAGCGCTTTAGTGGTATGGGCCACACACATGGCACCCTACTGTGTGGCATGGCCTCTTACATTAATACACAACATTATTCTATTTGGAAATTAATGATTAAACAAGTGCTGCCTTGCCAGGCTGCCGGCTGAGCCAGCAGCTGTACAACAACACACCATTGCAGGATGGGGTTGCACTGTTCAGGGTCTAACCTCGAGGGAGCCAGGCCACACATGTGCTGCTAACCGCAACCATCTGCTACCAAAAACCCTTCACAAGAACATGATGCACTGGCTACAGCCCAGTCCTGCACCAGCTGGCATTTATGTCGATTGTCAACTTGTGTGCTTCTGCTGTTCGCAGGTGGTGCTGCATGTCAACGGCGTGCAACAGCCGGACAGGTTCACTGCTGATGTGCGCGTTGCAAAGGCATCCAATGCATACCTGGTGACCACAGGTGCGGCACCACGTGTTCACAGCTGCACTGGACGCTGTGCATTGCTGGCTTAGTTGCCGCATGTAACAGCCTTCCTGACAATTGGCAGGCATGCTAACCTCCAATGCTTATTTGATGAAACACCGACGCCGCAACATCTACTGTACAGTTGCACTGGCTGCTGTGCAAGTTGGCTCATATTCAGCATGTAACAGCCCTAAACACAGCTTGCACGCCTACTCCCCTACACCTGCCTATTACTGCTCTGCCCCTTGCAGGCATCAACAGGTTCAATGCGTACGCAGGCTGGTACCTGGTGGGTATTGCCAAGGAGCCAAAGCGGAATGACATCATTCACATCTTCCTGTCAGAAAAAGTGACAGCTGATGGTGCCCCAGCAGCAGCAGCAGCAACACCTGCTGCTGCAGCAGCTGCTGCTGCCGGAAAAGGGACTGCAGCTGGCACAGCTGTGCAAAAGCGCAGCAGGGAGCTGCAGCGGCTGCTGCCACCTGCACAGCAGCAGCAGCAGCAGCAGCGGGTGCAGTCAGCAGCAGCAGCAACAACTGCGCCATCTGCGCCCAAAACGCAGACAGTACAGAAGCGCAGCAGGGAGCTGGACTCATTGCTGCCTCTTGTGCAGCAGCAAAAGCGCGCCAAGCAGGAGCAGCAGCAGCGCATGGGTGGCAAAAACGCAGCTTCGGCTACTGCTGCAAAAGCTGTGGTTGCGGCAGCTGTATCTAGAGCAGCAGCAGCAGCAGGCAAGCAGGCGGGAGCTGGAGCATCAGCTGTGCACCAGCAGCAGCGCGTGAGCAGAGAGCTTAAGGCTTTGTGGGGGCATGCTGCAGCTGCCAGTGGCAGCAGCAGAGGTCACCCTGTTCTGAAACCACCTCAAGTAGCTAACAAAACAGCAGCAGGTGGCAGCGGGCCTAATGCGGCAGCAGCAGCAACAGCAGCAGCAGCAGCTGCCAGTGGCCCTGCACGCAAGCCAGGCCTCAGCAGGGAGCTGGGAGCGCTGCTGAAAGCAAGCAGTAGCAAGCCCACTGGCAGTGGCGCAGCAGCAGCAGAAACAGTCAGAAATCTTGCTGCGCAAGCACCTGGTGCTGCATCTGCTGCTGCTGGTGGTGAGGGCAGTTTCAAGCAGCAGCCTAAGAAGGAGCTGAGTAGGGAGATACGGGCCCTGCTGAGCAGCAGCCCTGCATCAGCTGCTGCTGCTGCCGGCAACGGCAGCAGGCGCCTGACCCAGTCAGCTGCGACAAGACCACCACCACCACCAGCATCAGCAGCAGCATCAGGGAAAGCACCCTTCAAGGGGCCAGCACCTGAAGGGGCTCCTGCAGCAGCAGCTGCTGCTGCTGCTGAGCCAAAAAAGCGAGGCAGCAGGGAGTTAGGGGCGCTGCTGGGTGGTTGGCTGCTGGCTAGAGGCAAGGCACTGGCAAGCAGCGAAGCAGCAGCAGCAGCAGCACCTGCACCAGCTGCAGCAGCAGCAGGATCGCAACAGGCTAGTCTTTGTAAGCAGCCGGCAGCTGCTAACAGCAGTCAAGAAACAGGTGTAGGTAGCGCTGAGCGCATCACGAGAGGCAGCAGGGAGCTGGGTGCCCTGCTGGGCGGCTGGCTGCTGACTGGCAGCAGGGCACAGAGCAGCAGCAAATCACCAGCATTACCAGCAGCAGCAGCAACAAAGGCACCAGCTGGAAATGATGCAGCAGCAGCAGCAGCTCAACTGCAGCCGGATGCGTCACCCATTCCCCTAGCCGCTGCAGGAGGTGCTACCAGGGCAGCTGCAGTGCCTCTCCATGCAGCAAAGCGAGGCAGCCGAGAGCTCCATGCTCTGCTTGGTGCTGCTGCAGTACCCAAGGCCAGGCCACAATCCAACACCTCGGCAGCAGCAGCAGCAGCAGCAGCGGGATTGCCGCATGTGCCTCTATTGAGGCGGCCTGCTGCTGCTGCCAGCAGCAGCACAAAGCGTGCTGCTGCTGCTGCCATCCAGCGCAGCAAGCGCGGCAGCAGGGAGCTGCACTCGCTGCTGCATAGTGCAGCAGCAGGAAGCCGCCACGCACCAAGCAGCAGCACCAAACCAGCAGCAGCAGCAGCAGCAGCAGTGATGCGTAAACTGCCGGGGCCGGCGGCCAGCAAAGAAGGCGCACCTCTTGCAATAAAAATGACTGGAGGAGCTACCCCACCAGCAGCAGCAGCAGCAGCGCGGGGCGCTGGCAGTGCAGCGCGTGCTGGTGTGAGGCCGCGTGTCAGCCAGGAGCTAGCAGCTCTGATGAAAGATGCCCTGGCAGCCGCCTCAGACACACAAGCCGCTGCTGCTGCTGCGTGTAGTGCAGCGTGGTATGCTCGGGCGCGGCAGCTGCAGCAGGGCGTGGTGGCAGCAGCAAAGCGCCGGAAGATTGGTCACACAGCACAGCCTCCAGCAGCAGCAGCAGCAGCAGCAGCGCAGCAACGACTGCAGCAGCAGCAGCAGCAGAAGATGCCTGCGGGGTTGGATGAGCAGCAACTGTTGGAGGAGCTATACGTAAAGCAGGAGCAGGAGCTGTGGGGGACCGCGCCGCAGCCATTGCCTCAGCTGCAGCAGCTGCAGCAGCAGCAGCGGCCGGAGCCTGGCAGCGAAGAGCAGGAGCTGCTCGAGAAGCTGTATGCTGCGCAAGAGCAGCAGCAGCAGCAGCAGCTCGAAACTCAACCACTGCTTGACCTGCATCATACGGACAAAGCAGAGCAGGCACAGGAGGAGGCGCCAGATCTGGCAGAGCACGGTTCGCCCCCAGTGCAGCGGCAGCAGCAGCCCCCAAAAGTGAAGCCGGCACTTTCTGTAGCAGTTGCAGATGCAGCTGGTGCAGATGCAGGCACTGCAGCAGTGTCTCCGGCTGGGTTGCGCGCTGCATCAGCATCACCGCAGAGCGCCAAGCACAGCATATCTTACGAGGCCGCTGACGGCATTTGGATATGGGTCAAGGTGAGGTGACCAACTGCAGACAAAGTGCAGAGAAACACCCTTTCAGCACAGCTGCCTGGTCAGTGTGCTGAGCTTAACACGTACCTCACAGCATGACAGCTGACTGTGCACAGCTGGCATACGGTGACTGCCGGTGCTTGCAGTAGGCTGACCCACGTCTGACACAGGCATCACGACTGCTTCAACATTGCTCTCTGGCAACCACACTAGCCTGCCTCAACCACCTATCATCACTTTTGCATACTGCGCTCCTGCCGGTGCTCCCTGTGCCGCATACTCTGTCCACTTCTTGACGCCACATTCCCCACCGCTACTCTTGCAGAACCAGTGGCTGGGCGGCAGCAGCGCCACCGTCACAGTCAGCCGCCACTTCTGCAGCCAGGAGCTGGGCCTGCAGCCGCCGGCGGCTGGCGGCACGCCAGTGCTGCAGCCTGTGGAGGTGGTGGTGTTCAGGTGGGCTGCGCGGGGGGGGGGGGGGGGGGAGTGTGGCCTTTGGAGGTGATGGTAGTGGTGCTGGTAGTGGTAGTGCTAGCCTGTGGTGGTGGTCAGGTGGGCTGCGGGGAGTGTGGCTTTTGGAGGTGCTGGTAGTGGTGCCGGTAGTGGTAGTGCTAGCGCGTGGAGGTGGTGGTGTTCATGTGGGCTGCGGGGGCTTGACTGGGTCCTGACGCTTGCAGGATGATGCTTGTAGTGCACATATGTTAATGCCTGCAGGATAACGCTTGCAATGTGCGGCGTGCTGGTGCTTCCCAATTGCTGCTGGCAGCTGCCCGGCTGATGTGTAGCCATGTGTTGCCCAGCAGGGTGGCAGGGAGTCATCTTGCAGCTTTGTGTAAAACTCTGTCAGATGCTCCTGCGGCACATTTACCTTATTGTACATGCTGCAGACACGTACCTGAACACTTGGCGGTTGGACTTTAGATCCGTTGTACGCACATCCAACATCAGGGCACTGAGATTTCCTTGTTGTTGTTGCTGCTGCCGCTGCTGCGATCAGGGATGGCGTGCAGCAGCCTGGCAGCCAGCCGTGTGCGCTGAAGCTGGTGGGCGCAGGCAACCAGTACCTCATCATGAGGACAGAGGGTGGGCTTTGCCGCTTGTCGCTTGCTGCTTTTTACAGTGTTGCCGCTTTGTAACGTACATGTTGCACCGCCAGCATAAGCGAGGATACCCCCTCCCTTAACTTACGTGGGTGGCGAGCTCATTCGTTCATTCATCAAGCGAGGATGGCTGCCTGTGCTCCACAGAGTTCACATGCACCTGGCTCCATCACAATCTCAACAATGCCTCTGCTGCACATGCCTCTGCTGCACATGCCTCTGCTGCACATGCCTCTGCTGCACATGCCTCTGCTGCACATGCCTCTGCTGCACATGCCTCTGCTGCACATGCGTCTGCTGCACATGCCTCTGCTGCACATGCCTCTGCTGCACATGCCTCTGCTGCACATGCCTCTGGCACTGACAAGTCATTGCCGGAACAGGAACACGACATCAACGTGCGCCATGCCTCAAGCTTTTTCTCCTGCTGCTGCTGCTGCTGCTAAGTCATCACGCTGCTGCTGCCGCTGCTGCTGCTGTTTGTGTGTAGGGAACCGCACCGGCACGCTGAAGCAGTACCTGTGCTGCCATGTGGTGGGTATGGCCAAGCACAGCCAGCACACCATACGGCTGTACTTTGAGACGAAGCAGCTGCAGCAGCGGCAGCGGCCAGGGGCATCGCTGCCGCCGCCAGCTGCAGCCCCTGCGCAGCATAAACCGGGTTCCTCTCCTGCTGCTGCTGCTGCTGATGCTGCTGATGCTGCTGGTGCTGGTGTCAAGGCAGCTGGTGGCACAGGCATGGCTGCTGGTGCTGCTGGTGCTGCTGTTGGCGTGCCTGGTGTGGCTAAGCGTGGCAGGGGCAGGCCCAGGGGTAGGGGCAGGATGAACAGCCATGGCAGGGGCAGGGGTGCTGCTGTGCAGCACGCACTTGGCAGGGCAGCGCAAGCAGAAGGATGCGTGCAGCAGCAGCAGCAGCTAGGCACTGATCTGCTGCTGCAGCTGCTGCCTGAGGCACCTGCAGAGGGCCTGCAGAGCATGGCAGCTGCAGCTGCACACGTGGCTGGGAAGCTCGGGAGCAGGATTAACGCAGCACAGGTGGCTGCAATTCAGCGGGTGTTTGATGCTGCGGTTTGGGGTTGTGATACTGCAACTGCACAGCCGGAACCGGAGCCTGCAGTCAGTGAGCCAGCAGTGCCGTTGGCAGCAGCAGCAGCTGCAGCAGAAGCAGGCACAGCAAACTTCACTGGAGACGAGCAGCAGCAGCAGCAGCAGCAGCAGCAGCAGCAGCAGCGAGGGCCGACAGATGAGTTGGCAACAGGTTCCACATCAAGTGCAACTGCTTTGGCTGCGCTGCAGCTGCAGATGCTGTATGGCTGGCTGAGGCTGTGGTGCAAGCGCGGCAATCAAGAGCAGATGGCAGCAGTGCTCAAAGCCATGGCTGGGCTGGCTCAGCAGCCAGCAACAGCAGCAGCAGCAGCAGCACCGCCACTTGCTGCAGAACGTTTGGGGTTGCAGGTAGGGCAGCTTTCAGAGCAGTTGGATCAAGTTGAGGAGGCTGCCGTCCCTGCCAGAATGGCGTGATGCAGTGCTATTGATTGCACAGCAGGAGGGAGTGGCAGCTGGCACCCAGCGCTCAGGCGAGCAGGCCGCAGAGTAGCAGAAGGTGGGCTTTGTGCGACAGCAGTTATCTGCTTGTAAGATGACTGTTTTAGCTGGTATTCGCAAGGGTTGTGCACTTGCATGTACGGGATCAAACGGTCATGTTGGGATGAAAACCCTAGTCTAGCTCAGGAGGCGGGTTGCTTCATCGACGAAAAAATTGCACGAACATTTTAGAATGACAGCTATTCTTGTAACGTTTCAAGCCTCGCGTGTTGCCATCTTGTCGAGTGCTCGAAAGAAGGCGCTTCCCACAGCTACCAGGCAGTCTATGCTTGTAGAGCAAGTATACCCGTGAGAGGAACAACTCTGCACGAATGGTTTCCAATAAAAGGCGATTGAGTTGCTCTGCCTGACTCTGAAAGGTACAGTCAGCAGTAGCTCCTGCTTCGTTCGCTGGCACTTAGCTGCAGCGGCGCACACGCCCAAAGCAACTGACCAGCAATCCTATCCAGCCAGCTGCCCCAATCCTATCCAGCTGCCCAAACTGCCTCCTCTGTCATTGAATGTATGTTGCTTGCAAATCTGCTGCTTGATGCTGCGTTCTACACTTTGGACAGCAGCGACAGCAAACAGACACGCAGATGCACACATCGTGCCCCATGGCACATGAAAGTCAGCTGCGGCATAGCAACATTGCTGGCAGCAACTTGGCCCCTACAGCTCACAAGCATGTTCATAGAACACACAGCCATGCCTACAGGCGAGGCTACCTGCTGCCCCAGGAGGTTTACAAGCAAGTGGCGAAGGAAGGTAATTGCCTTAGTGCGGTGTGAGCTTTACCTGTTGCGCACACTGCACAGGAGCACAACCTGCTCAGTGGTGATACAGATTGTTGAAACAGTAGCTGAGAATCGCAAACCATGAGATGCCTGCCCATGTCTCAATGATGACGTGTTATGGCGCTGTCACAGACTGTGGCGCTGTTTCGTCTAGGCACTTGCTCCTGTGGCTGTGCAGACGCCTGGTGTGCAACAGTGCTTGTGATGCTACAAGAAATCTTGCCTACCATGAGTTTTGGAAGCCTTTTGTGAAACAGAGCTTAAATCTTGACAATCTTGTTGGCTTCTTGCTTGCAGGGTTGCCATGTAGCGCTACGTACTGCTAGCAGGCTGCATTTGATGTCCCGTGCCATTGAGCTGCTTGCAGGAACGATGCAGCTGCAGGACACCGCAGCAACTAAACGGTAGTCACCCTAACAGCCTGTGACTGCACCTGCACAAATTAAATCAACTCGTACACCTGTGGTTGTGCTGCTGCTGGCTGTGCTGCTGCTGGCGGTGCTGCTGTGCTGCAGGATCCTGCAAGCTGCAGGGCTCGCTGCTGCGTGAGGCAGTGCTGGGCTTGATGGCTGGCGTGTTCATCTCACTTGGGTATGCCACCTGCATGATTGCGGCAGGGCAGGTGGGTGCCATGTGACAAGCTATGATGGTGCTTGCGGTCTGCATATACAAAGCACGTTGTTGCACAGCAAGTGCTTGTCAAGTGCTTTGGATAAGCCCTTGTCAGCATGCTCCCTAGGGGATTGCCTGCAAGAATCCTGCAAGCTGGACAGCTTTGCGGCTGGTGTCTTGTGAATGTTGCAGCAGGTGTCTCAGTCTGGCTGTGAGAGGTCCTTGGAGCCATGCACTCCGACACTGGCACTGTCATTGCTGCTGCTGTCATGATGCAAATCCAGCTGGCTGCATACTGCGCTGCTTGCCACAGCCTTGATTCCCCTTTTCCAGCATCTCTGATGCTGATGCTGCCGCCATGTATCTCTTTTCTGCTATCCTGCAGCTGAGCCCTGCATACCGCGCAGCAAACCCTGGCATCTTCAACCTTCTGTTTGGGGCCTTTGGCATGCCCATGGGGCTCGCCTTGTGCCTCATCAACGGCGCAAGCTTGTTCACAAGCAACGTGGCGTACATGGGTGCAGCAAAACTTGAGCGCAAGGCCAGCTGCGTGCGATCCCTGCAGCTGTTGCTGCTGTCGTACTTTGCCAACATAGCAGGTGAGCTGGCCAAGCAACAAGCGACATGCAATTGATGCACATGCAAGGTATGAGTTTTGGCAAGTGTATGCTATGAGCGTATGATGGCATACAGCTGCAGCTTCGGGATGCAACTGCTGCCTGTGCACTTTGATTGCAACTGGCAGTGCTTAGTCAGCGTGCCCTGCAGGAACAACAGTTTCAAGCAGCTTGACAGGCATATCATCATGCCGTTTTGCTCAGTGGCGTTTCAGGTATACACTGCTGCTGGCATCGTCTGCCATGCACGTCTGCCTGCATGTACTGCTGTGTTTATGTGCAGGCTGCTTGCTGGTGGCGCAGTTCATGGCTGCAGGAGACGTGTTCCTGCACCGCAAGCACTTCTCAGTGGAGCTTGCAGGAAAGCTGGCTGGCAGCGGCAGCTTCCGGTCAACGCTGGTCAAAGGCGTGCTGGGCAACTGGCTGCTGTGCATGGCTGTGTGGCAGGCCACTGCAGCGCAGGACGTCACCGGGAAGCTGCTGGCAGTGATGTTCCCCGTGTCTGCATACGTAACCATGGTGAGCTGCTGCAGAACAGTTTTTGAGTCATGCATGTATGCAGCTGTGCCAGATGTTGCACTTCCATTGTTGAGCTGCCAGTCTGTTCCCCTCAAACACCAGGCACCCTTCTGGCCGCAAGCCAAAGTAATGGCAGAGCAGAGAGCATCTGATGCACCTCTTCCCAATACAACCAAATGGGGTGCTATCAAGGCGATGTGCCTGCTGTTTTGACAAATATTTGCTGCTGCTGCCTGCAGGGCTTGGAGCACTGCATCGACAATTCCTTCGTCTACCAGCTGGCGCTGAAGCTTGGCGGGCCCCCACTGCCGCCCTTCATTGTCAACAACCTGCTTGCGTGCACCCTCGGCAACGTCATTGGCGGCGGCTGCTTTGTTGCAGCTGCATACAGCCTGGCATTCGGGTCACTAGAGAAGAAGGCAGTGGGTCAGTCCATACGTATCTGGCGCCGCGTCATTCAGCCGGCACTCTTTGGCCGTGCAAAGAACAACAGCAATAGCAGCAGCGGCAGCAGCGCTGTCAACAGTACTGACGATGCTAATGTTACTAGTGACAACACTGGCGCTGCTGATACAGGTGTGGTTACTGAGCGGCTGGCTGAGCTGGCTGCTGCCAGGGGGGTGGTGGGCAGGCGCAGCAGCATCAGGATGCCGGCTGATGTCAGTGGTGATGCTGGGGCGCAAGTGCTCGTGGGTGCACCTTCCGCGCCGTTGCAGTCACTGCAGGCTGCAAGCGAGCCTACGGAGTGATGCTTTGATGTGGTGGCATCGTACAGAACGAACCAGCAGCACTGTTGCGCACCACAGCAGCGTAGATCATGTGCGGATTTTGAGAGTTCATCTGATATCCATATTTAGGTTAAACGGCGCAACACTAAAAATAATAGCTTTCGCAGGCACCGCCTCCCTGCGCCTGCAAAGCGCCTCAACGTGCTACGTTATCAACACAAATATTACATATTACACACACATATAATCGACACCAGTTGACAGCTGCAGCTTCACATATTATTACACACCTCATATCACATATTACACACACACAAACCTCATATCACAGCTAGCACCCCACAAGGTGCAACACACCTCATATCATTGCGCTACTGTTATTCAGCACAACCTTGCTAGGCTGCCTGTCACTGCCAGCTCCCGCGGTGTGAGACAGCATTCGCTGTGTGCATGATCTTGCGGGCAACCGTTGCAGTGACTGCAAGTGAGGCGCACCTGCACACTGTGCCGGCGGCGGCTAGGTGCGAAGATTCTGTTCTGTTGGTGGAATTGCTCAGTGTGCACACTGCAGTGTTCAGCGCCACTAGCCACTACCTAATGACTGCATTAGTGCAGCGCAGCGCGGTCACTAGTGCAGTGCAGTTGTACTGCAGTCTGCAGACTGTGCAAGGACAATTACATGCGGAGTGACATTGCCAACATATGCAATCACGTGATTGTGCTGCATGCATATGTGCATATGGCAGTCTTTGATGGTGGTGCACATAGCTGCGCCGCCGGCAGCCAGGCTGCAGCGGCGGCGCCGCTTCAAAGCCTGCAGGCTAGCTGCAGCTAGCTAGCTGCACTCGCTATAGCGAGTGACAGCTGTCACTCAGACCTGAGTAAAGTATAGCACTACTGCTCACGGTGGTGTGATTCAGTTTGAGTGTCGCGTCAGATCCGACTCCTCGACTTTCGATGTGACTAATTGAGACTCAAGTCGGAGATGCCATGGCCAGTCGGTGAGCTTCATGCTTCTGCTGGCGTGCTGTGGGCTAATTGGTCCCAGGTCCTCATTGGCACTGTATTCAAACCTATCAGCAAGACTTATTCGATGTACTGGCTCTGTGTCGGCTATGTATCGTGCACGTTTCAGAAATGTGCGAATCGTGTGCGATCCACTTCGGCGGTGTGCTCTGTGTGTGTATGGTAGCGCCACCCGCGCGCCTTCGTCGGGATGAGCTCAAGTTGAAGTACCATCGACAGTTGCGGGTTGACATCGCCGTATGAATTGTACTGCAGAAACAATCCTGCAGGGTGTGGCTGATCGTGGTCACAGCGTCACGGCGGACCTCTGCGCGGCATGCTATCATCAAAGCAGCATCACCCTTGGCAATTGAATCATTTACATGACGCATTGGGTTTGATTTTACGATATATTTATGCTGACAAAGGTGTCGTTGTGGCTGGGGCGTCATCAGAATCACACATATACTTGCCTACGACCGTTCAAAGAGAGCCCTTCTTTGAGACGATGCTTTTGTGCTGGGTAGGGTTTCTTCCTGCTTGAACAAGTGGCTGACGCGACGTTGATTGGTCCACCAGCGAGAGAAGCTCGTCAGCCCATTGCAGCTAGGCTGTGCAGGTGATAAGCACGAATGTAAAAGTCAGTGAGAAAGGTTTTTAGTGAGCTGAAGCTGCTCGCAAGGGCATCTAGCGTCTTCAGACCTGCCACAACCATCTTCTGCTGCACGGCAGCATCAGAGCTGCGGCAAAAGTGACTTGAATTTCATCATGTTACACTTTATCATTTGAAGTGTTGAGCTCAGCTCTCCTGCATGCCTTGCTGTCGCACGGCAGGCACCAACACTGCTGCCTGGGACACCTGCTGCTAACACTAGGCTGCTGCTGCTGACCCACAGGCACTGCAGCACTGCAGAACAGCGGGCTGGATGATAATATTCAACACTTAGTAGCTGCAGGAAGCAGCCAGCAGCAGGGCAGTGCGCTGCTGAGAGCACAGGATGGTTCCCACTGCCTTGCCTGCAACTGATGCAGTGGGCAGCCTGCGGGTGGCCCCTGCTGATTGGAGCATGCTGGATGTTGAGGACACAGCAGCAGCAGCATTAGCAGCATCAGCAGCAGCAGCAGCAGCAACAGCAGCAGCAACAGCAGCAGCACCAGCAGCAGCAGCAACAGCAGCAGCACGGCATGGCGGAGGAGAGGCAACACTGCAAATACCACCTGCAGGAGAGACAGCTGCAGGGCCCGCCATACCACATGCAGCAGCAGCGGCAGCAGGGCCGGCAGCAGCACAGGTTGAGCAAGCTCCAACCATCGGCGTCGCAAGCACTGCACCTGTACACCCACTGCAGCAGCAGCAGCAGCAGCAGCGGCGGCAGCAGCAGCAGCAGTTCAGCCACGAGGAGTTGCGGCAGTGGCTGATGCAGCAGCTGCAGCAGCAGCTGCAGGGCTCACGGGCTGATGCTGCTGCGCAGGCACAGGCGCAGCAGCGGGCAGCAACCATTGCTGCTGAAGCCAGCACACGACAGCAGCAGCAAGCGGCTGTTGTGCCAGCTAATGGTACTGCCCAGGTATCAGTGCCGTCTGCAGCAGCACCCCTGCTGGGTGCCGAACACCTAGCAGAGGCAGCAGCTGTGCTGATGAAAGCAGCAGAGGAGCGGGCAGCGTCCCGGCGTGCCCCTGCGGCAGCTGCCGTGCCAGCAGCAGTAGCAACCGCCCCAACAGTGTCGCAACCTCGACCTCAGCCAGCAGCAGCAGCAGCAGCAAGTCCTGCGGCGATGCCTGCAGGAGCTCACACTGCCGTGCCAGCAGCAGCAGCAGCAGCAGCAGCAGCAGCCCCTGCAGTTCTGCCTGCCGCAAAAGCACCCGCCCCTGGTGCCGCCGCCACCGCTGCTGCAGCTGCTGCTGATATTGCTGATAGCACAGCTGATGCTGTTGCTGCGCTGTCATCAGAGTGTGGCGTAGTGCTGAAAGAGATTGAGCGGTTGTCTGGTGGCGATGTTGTGCCATTCCTGGTGCAGCTGCAGCAGCAGCTGGAGCAGCGGGGGCATCGGCTGCCGCAACAGATGCAGCAGCTGCTGGCACACCTGCAGCGGCAGCAGGGCAAGCCGCCTCAACAGAAGCAGCCGCCGCCGGCGCAGCAGCAACAGCAGCAGCAGCAGCAGCATAGACCGAATGGGAAGCAGCAGCAGCAGCAGCAGCAGCAGCAGCGGCCTGTGCAGCAAGTGGTTGTGCCTTTTCTGCATCAGGGCGAGCAGCAGCACCTACACCAACAACACCTGCACCAACAGCAGCAGCAGCAGCAGCAGTGTGGCTGGCAGTCCATGCTACCACAGCAGCCTGCAGCTGTGCAGCAGCAGCAGTCAGCAGACAGGCAGGCGCAGAGGCAGCAACAACGGCAGCAGCAGCAGCAGCATTTTATGCCGCCACTCACGGCACCACCCCAACAGCCGGGGATCCCATACCCGCATCTGCCGCCGCACCTGATGCACACACTGGGCGACTGGCAGCAGCAGCAGCAGCAGCAGCCAGCCGCCTGGCACATGCTGCCTAGTCAGCTAGCTGCTGTGCCTGCTGCACTGCAGCCCTCCAGAAGCCATGCATACCATGACAGCAGCAGCTATGGCAGCGCAGAGCTGCTGCAGCTGCAGCAGCAGCTACAGCAGCTGCAGCCGGAGCCGCTGCCAGGCCTGCCGTTGGCTCCTCAGCAGCACAGCATGTGGCCAAGTGCTGCACCTGCTGCTGCTGCTGCTGCTGCTGGTACTAGTTTGCGGCCTGCTGCTGCTGCTGGCACTGTTTTGCCGAATGCTGCTGCTGCTGCTGCTGCTGCTGCTGGAGGCAGTGGCTGGCCTGTGGGGTTTGGAGCAGGGCACATTCCTTCAAACGGCAGCTGGCAGCAGCAGCAGCAGCAGCAGCAGCGCCGGCAGCAGCACCGCAGATCAAGTGCCAGCGACGAGCAGCAGGCAGCCAGGCAGCGGCCGGCAGCAGCAACAGCATCTGCAGCAGCAGCGGCAGTTAATGACTTGCTTGCTGCTGCTGGCCCGGCAGTGCAGCCGGCAGCTGCTCAACACAGCAAGCACAAAAACGACAGCGGCATTGGCAGCAGCGGCGATGTAGCAAATGCTGGGCTGGATTTGGCGCTAGCCGAAGCTGCACAGAAGCTGCTGGAAGCAATGCAGCAGCAGCCAGGGCAGGCAGATAGCAAGCTGGCAGTTGCGCTGGCTGCTGCTGCTGCTGCAGCAGCAGCAGGAGGATCAGGCAGCCACGCTGTGGATATGTCGGATCCGGTTATGGCTGCAGCGACGCAGCTGCTGAAGGTGGCATATGCTGCAGCTGCTTCTGCTGACGGCGCGCCTGGCGCTGCTGCTGCTGCCGCTGCTGCTGCTGCTGCTGCTGCTGGTGACGGGGGCTGGGCAGAAGCTTCTGCAGCCAGCAAACATGCAACTGCAAGCGGGCAGCAGCAAATGTGGCAGCAGGAAGCTGGTGTGTTTGCAGCAGCAGCTGGGCAGCACCCTACTGGCATGCCAGGGAGCGAAAACAAACTGCGCACAAAAAGCAGCATCAAGCAGACACATGCGGCTGCGTCTCGTGCTGCCAAGCCAGCTCGCAACAGCAAGGGCAGGTTTCTGCCTGGCTTTCCCAGCAAAGATTGGCAGTTGGCTGCTGGCCTTGTTGATCCTGCAGAGCTTGCAGCACTGCCTGTGGCTGCAGCCAGCCCCCAGCAGCAGCAGCAGCAGCAGCAGCAGCAGCAGCAGGGTCTGGTGGAGGAGAGTGCAGAGCAGCTTGGCAGGCAGCAGCGCCGCAAGAAGAGGAGGACATATGGCTGGCAGCTGCTGCAGGGCCTGGTTGGTCAAACAGCAGGGGAGCAGCAGCAGCAGCAGCAGCAGCAGCAGCATGAGGCTGCAGGTGTGGAGGTTACTGTCCAGCAGCATCAGCAGCTGCTGCAGTCACGTGCTGCAGGCGTGGCTGCTGCTGTTGCCAGCTTGAGGCAGCATCAGCAGCAGCAGGTGCAGCAGGTTGAGCGAGAGCTGCAGCACCTGCAGCAGCAGAAGCAGCAGCAGCAGGGGGTGCTGCATCAGCAGCAGGCAGAACTCGCTCCAATCAAGGGTGAAGATGTTTTCACTGGTGCTGCTGCTGCTGCTGCTGCTGCTGCTGCTGCTGCTGCTGCTGCTGCTGCTGGTGATAGTGTTCCTTGGCAAGCAAGTGTGCCTGAGGTGCTGCCTGCAGCAGCAGCGGCGGCAGCAGCAGCAGCAGCAGATTGGCACCTGTTGTTGCCCAAACAGCCAGACCCTGGGTTCACCACGCCTGTTGCACTGGTAGGTCTTGAGGAGCAAGGGGTTACGCCTTTTTGCACAACACGCTGCTTATGATACTTGCTCATGCGAGCTGCTGCTGCTGTGCAAAATGCACTGGCTGCCTGTATGTATGTTGAGCCTGCACAGCCGTGTGGATAGTCGCTTCTGGGCATGTTCCTGCTGCCGTCATTGTTCTGGATGATGTCACCACCTGCGATGTGTCGTGTATCTCCCTCACACCTACACCCCTGTCTCTCTCTTTCTCTCTTGCCCTGTGCCGTGTCTCCCTCACACCTGCACCCCTGTTGCTCTCCCCTGAACCCTGCAGCGGGGCGGCCTATTCAGCAGCAGGCCCAACATGCAGCTGGGCAAGGCCTTCATCCCTGCGCTGCGTCATTTCTCTCCTCTAAACCCTGCACTCTGTCTCCCCCTAAACCCTGCACCCCACCCCTTCCTTGAACCCTGCAGCGGGGCGGCCTGGTCAGCAGTAGGCCCAACATGCAGCTCGGAAAGGCCTTCATTCGCAACTGGATCCCCCCAAACGTAAGAGCAGCATGGGAGCCTCTGGAGTTGCCAGTGCAGGTGCTGACATGGAGCAGCAGCAGCAGCAGCAGCACTGCAGCAGCAGCAGCAGCAGGGGCAGCAGCAGCAGTAGGGTTGCTGACTACTGTGCACAAGGCGGCGAGGAAGTCTGCGAGCAATGCTGTGGTGCGGGCTCCAGCAGCAGCAGCAGCAGCAGCGGCTGGTGCTGGCTGTGAGGGCGGCTGGAGGGAGGCGTTCAGATTCAACGGCCGCATTGCTTTGGTGAGTCTGCCGCTGCTGCTGCTACTGCTGCTGCTGATGTATCAAGCACTGTATGTTATGTTGCTGATTAGTTGGTCACAAACCCCCCACAGCAGCAGCAATGTACCGCCTATGCCTGCCTGCCAACTCCTGGTACCAGTGAAATGCAATCCCCCGCACCCTCGCCTCTCCTTGTCCCTGTACGCGTGTGCAGTGCCAAGGCAAGCACCCCAGTGCCAAGACCTCCCAGCCAGCCAGCCAGCACAGCCAGCCCTGATTTTCTTATATGTGCCTATCCACCTCACAAGCATGTCGTCAACTCTCTGTGTGCATGTTCATATCCTCCTGCACTTGCAGTGCCAAGGCAAGCAACCCAAAGATGACACGCCAGCCAGCCCAGCCAGCCCCAGCAGCCCCGCCAGCAACCTTGCATGTAGTTGTCATGCATTTCTGCATTGCCCCTCACCCTGTGTTTCTGCATATGCGCCTGTGTCTGGCCCCGCAGTGCCAAGGCAAGCAGCCCAAAGACTCCCAGCCAGCCCAGCCAGCCCTCTTACATACCTTGACACCACGTCACAAACATCTCACCAACACCTATTTTTGCTTATTTCCGCCTGCACTTGCAGTGCCAAGGCAAGCAACCTTGCATGTATTTGTCATGCATTTCTGCATTGCCCCTCACCCTGTGTTTGTGCATATGCGCCTGTGTCTGCACCCGCAGTGCCAAGGCAAGCAGCCCAAAGAATCTCAGCCAGCCAGCCCAGCCCGCCCCAGCAAACCCAACACCCCAAACCCTAACAGCCCAAACCCTAACAGCCCCAAGCCAGGCTACAGCTATTGGTACATGACTGGCAGAGCCACGCAGCAGCTGCCAGGCCTGCACAGCTTTGCTCAGGCCTTTGCAGGCTGGAGAGTTATAGGCGCAAGCGGCGCAGCTGACTTCACAGCACTGAAGCTGTTCCTGTGGCAGGGGCCCGTGCCCCAGCAGCAGCAGCAGCGGGCGCTGCAGATGCAGGAGGGTGTGTTGGTTCGTGCTGGTGCTGGTGCTGATGCGGCAGCAGCGGAGGCAGCAGCAGCAGCAGCGCTGGGGAAGAGGCAGCGCGAGGACGAGCAGCAGCAGCAGCAGCAGCAGGAGCAGCAGCAGGAGGGAAAGCGCAAGCGCAGCAAGCCTGCTGAGAGGAGGAAGACGCCGCAGCGCGAGCAGTGGGAAGATGTGCAGGAGGCAGTTCCTGGGCGAGACTGTGAACTTCAGCGTGAAGATGCCCGGCGTGAAGAAGTTCAGCATGAGCAGGAGCGTGATCTTCCTGCACCTGCACAGGAGGGGAAGCGGTACCGCCGCATGGCAGCGGCGGGCGCTGCTGCTGCCGTGTTTGCTGCTGCTGCTGCCAGTGATGACAGCTTCAGTGGTGGCGGCTGGTCCAGAGGCGATGCGCCAATCCCCTCCTCACACAGCCACCGCAGCCGCAGCAGCAGCAGCAGCAGTGATGAAGATGGTGAAGAGGAGGTTGAGCAGCAGCAGCAGCAGCATGAGGCGGCAGCTGGGGTTGGTGCAGTGCTGCAGCTGCCGCGCAGCTTGCTGCGCAAGCGGCACTGGCTGGCTGAGGATGGCACGGTTGTGTTTGCCAAGGTGAGGCAAGGCTGCTGCTGTCAGCTGAGCAAGATGCAGCTCTTTCCTGCACATGATTTGGCAATGAACCCTGGCTTTACAGTGTCACCTCCCAAGGGCTGCGTGAAGCAATTCTGGCCGCAGCTGCGGCAGGCTAGACGCCTCGCTCTTTGCCTCACCAACAAAACCCTGTTGCAAATGTCAACCCTGCTGCAGGACTTGGCAATAAACCCCAGCTTCACAGTGTCACTGCCCAAGGCCTGGGTGAAGCATTTCTGGCCGCAGCAGCAGCAGCAGGCAGGGCACATCACGCTTGATGCAGCAGTGTACCTGGAAGGTGCCCCTACTGGGGAGTCACTGCAGATGAAGGTCCGCCTGTACGAGAGAGTCGCGCACATGTCCCCAGGTAAGCGGGGAGGTGTTAGGGTTAGGTCGGGCCGTCATCACCACTGCATACCTTGCACACATTGTATGCTGCAGTGCCCGTCAGTGCCCGTGCCTTGTTCAGGACTTCTTTGGCACTCCGACGGTTCTGGCACTTGATGTATGTCCTCTCAACTGATGTGCGTGCTGTAGACAAACGATGCACATAAATGCGCAATGTACATGTAAGCAGAGGACCTAAGTTGCCACAACATGCTGTGTGTGCTGTGTTCTTGCTGTGTGCCGCAGTGCCTATCAGGGCCCTGGCCAAGCGCTACCCTGGCCTGTTTGTGGTGGGCTACGCAGCCGGCAGCAGCAGCAGCAGCAGCATGCGCCTCTACCTCAGCAGATCTCAGGACGCCGGCATGCGCGCAGCAGCAGCAGCAGCAGCAGCAGGTGCGTGTGGCTCGAGCAAGCAACAACAGCAGCAGCAGCAGCGTGTGGTGCGTGTTGTGGCGGCTCTGAGAAAGGGAGCCTGCAGGATTAAAGGGCCGCGCCTGGTGGCAGCAGCAGCAGCAGCACCAGACACGACAGACCCAGTGCAGCATTTGCAGGCACAGCAGCGGGCTGCTGCTGCTGCTGCTGATGCAGCTGTGCCCATGCAGGTTGATCAGCAGCAGCAGCAGCAGCAGCAGGAGGAGCCACCTCCCAGGGATGGTGACGCGTCCCCTGCTGCTGCTGCAGCTGGCGGGGTGGCCTTCCGCAGCAGCAGCAAGCGCAAGCTCAAGCTAAAGCCACCGCAGCAGCTGAAGCACCACACAGCAACAGGACACGCTAGTAGTGCTACTGCTGCTGCTGCAAGCGTGCCGCTGCACGTGGTATGGGAGGCCTGTGGCCAAGCAAGCTTGCTGCTAATGGTGGCAGCAGCAGAAGCTGCTGGAGGCAGCGCAGCAGTGCCGGCTGTGCTCAAGCCTGCTGCCCCTTGCAGGTTCATCCTGCCTGCACCTCGCAGGAGACGCAGCAGGGACCTGCGACGGCTGCAGCAAGCGCAGGCTGCTGCTGCATCAGCAGCAGCAGCAGAAGCCAGCAGGCGAGAGGTGCAGCAGCCAGCAGCAGAGCTAGCGACGCCTGCAGCAGCAGCAGCGGCTGCGCCGCAGCTGCAGGTTGCTGCTGCATCGCTGCGGTTCCCAGCAGTGCAGCTGCCGCCACTGCAGGGTGCTGATCTGGCGCATGACCTGGCAGCCGTGAATGCTGCGCTGCTGCAGCTGGCGGAAGCACTGCAGTTGCCTGACGATGTGCTGCTGCTGCTGCCAGCCCTGCTTGTCAAGGCTGTTGCAGCAGCAGCAGCAGCAGCAGGAGTGTCTGGTGATGGACACAAGTCAACAGCCACTCCCGGAGCAGCAGCTGGCCAGCAAAGCGAGCAACAGCAGCAGCAGCAGCAGCAGCAGCAGGCGGATGGCGAAGCACCTGGCGGCGTGCATGCGCGGTTGCAGGCGTGGCATGCGCAGCTAACGGCTGCTGCGGGCGCTGCAGACAGGGCTGCGGTGATAGCACTGGTCAGGGACCTGGGTGGGCAGGTGCTGTGATTTTTCAAGGAACTAGCATGATTGACTGGCATGTTTGACACTGCAGTCCTTGGTATGGTGCAGAGCGGCGTACTCACTCCTTAATTGTGTGCAAGCGGCTACTTTGCAATGGGCATTTGGTGGTATCTAAAGCTTCAAAAAGCCCTGCTCAGGCTGTCACTTGCACTGGGTACAAACACTTAGAAACATTTATTAACACCCGGTGTGTGTGGCAGCACTGCTTGCTGTGAGGCTCACGTGTTGCTTACCCGGTCACCTGTTCCTAGCTAACTTGCAGAGCTGCTCATTGTTGGAATCGGGTTGGGCTGTGACTGTGCAGCATAGTGGAACACTGTTATGCATCTGCTGCATGGTGTCACTGGGGGGTTGAATCGAAGTGGCGGGCAGGGATGCTGATTGGCTGCCCTTGGGTTGACTCTTGTATGTGCCATGCATGCTTCAAAACTAGTTTGAGATCCTTTCCCTCCTGACTGCTGAAACACATGCAAACGTGACAGCTGGTCCGGCCTGGCTCTTCCTGCATGCCGTGCCACTACCCCCTGGTGGTGCGTGCTACTGCTTGTGCGGAACTGCCCTGACCAGCATGTCGCTTTGCTGCTTGGCTCGATCGTGCAGCTGCATGCGGTGCAAGGTGTGCCTATCCTGCATACCTGTTTGCAAACAATTGCTCCATTACTATTGACCTGCTGCATTTAGCACTTGCATTTGTTGCTCCTGTGCTCTCCTGCTGTATTCTTTCTCCAAAGGAGCACTGCATGTGCCTGCCCGGCTATGCATACTGTGAATTGCACAGGAACTGGGGATGCAGCAGTTGAGGCCGCATTGATGCACTTGTTCAGCACATCACTGCATCCTGTCACAAGCGGAAGCGTTATGTACTGCCTTTCAAAATGCACGCATCTGTTCAGTGCGCGACGGACATGCTGCAAGAGGCGTGTGCATTCAGCGGCAGTGCATTCAGCGGCAGTGCATTCAGGGGCAGTGCGTTCAGCATGCGCAGTTTACTTATGTATACAGCCGCTGCGGCCGCTGCAGCAGTATCCTCCGCCGCCTGTGATGTGTGCTGAAATTGTGGTGTGTTCTGTGCACGCTCACAATATTAAACCAACGTGTGCATGCTGACATCACAGTGCTGCCAGCAGCAGCTTAGTTCATCACCGTAGCCTGCTTGATGTACAATAGTAAGTCTGCATGGCTGTTGCCAGCACAGCTGGCGAGTGGTAGGCGGGTGATGCCTGCACACAGCTGATGCAGCACCGGGCACTGGCAGGTACTGCTGCCCATCGCCGTCACCGCGCGGTGCACGCAGCATTTATGTTTAGACTGGCCTGGGCAGTGTGTTACATCTAGATATGCGCAGCATGCCTTTGGCGGTTTTTAAAAACATAAATATGCATCTACTCTCAGCAGGCTGCAGCTGCAGCTGTCTTTCTGAGGTTGCAGCCTTTTGGCTAGGCTGCATTGTACAGCATGGAGTGGCATGCTGGGTTGGATTGTTAACATGCCGTGCCTCTTTGACATGACTTGCGGGTTCCCACACCACGATCAGCTGAGCAGCACACGTTGCGCTCCTTTGATCAGCAGTAGCGTTGCAGCTGAAAGCTTTGTATCTGCGGTAGCCACTACAGCCGGGAGGCAGTACTGCCTAGTGTAGCCAGGAGGCAGTACTGCGTAGTGTAGTTTTCAATGTGACATGGCAGGCCAATTTGGTCCTATGGGAGTCTTATCAGTGCAGCCACATTATCAGCACCGTAAAGAAGTGGTGTTCCTGCCGTATGTGCTCCACACACGGCTTGGCATGCCTGGAGTGCGGCACATGTGCTGCTGAGCCTTGAATGCCCATCCTGCAAGCCTGGCGCAGGGTTTGAGCTATAACTGGCACGATGCTGCTTGCTTAGGCGATGGATCAATTTAAATTATCAGCAGGTTCGATGTATCTACACCGACCACCGAGCCCATGTTGACGTCTAGACGTGGAAGACTGCTCGCGTCATCTTTTCGAGCTGGCTGCACTTGCGCGCGGCGAATCGCTGTCAGTTCTGTTTACATGCACCATATGAGCTGAATCCAGCGATTGAGGTACAGTGGGGGCGCTGTTGTGCTTACGCGTCTTGGCTAACGCGGCTCGGCTGGCAACTTTGTGTTAGTCTCCGGGCCGGGCCTTGATCGATCCTTCTATTCAGCAGCATGCGCATCCTCGCTGCCCTAGATTGGTATAACTTACACATCTTTTGCAGTTTATCAATTGAAAGCAAGACTGCTACGATCTCAATCTGTGTTTTGAACGCCTCCCGCCACCCGCCAACAATGGCGCACCTACCAGTGTACCTGGCGGATTTTTCCTGCTTCAATGCACCAGATGAGCTAAAAGTAGACTTCTTCAAGAGCCAGGAGGCAGCGTGGAAATGGAAGGTGAGTGCGTGGCGCGGATGTTCAGTGATCACCCAAGCAGCAAGCAGCAGCAGAATGCGGCGACCACAGCGCTTTGAAAAGCAAACAAACCTGTCATGACCCAAATCTAGCTGCAATTGCGCAGTAATGTGCGTCAGCCATCGACAGAAGCTGCTTGGCGCCTGACAGTGTGACAGCCACCGCGACACATCGCGGCTGCCTCCAGCAGCTTGATAGTATCGTTTTTGCTTTCAATCGCATAAACTCCACCTTATTATGCTGCGTCTGCTGCTGCTTTACTGTTGTCCTGCCCGCCCTCGCGTGCTGCAGTGCTGCACCAAGGCCAAGCACGACTTTGTGTCCAAGATCTTCCTGGCCTCTGGGATCAGCACCACGCAGACTGCCGTGCCCGCATGCATCCAGCCCGTGCACTGCGACGAGCCAAAGATGGACCTTCACAACGCGCAGGCTGAGTGCAAGCTGGTGTACGGCCAGGTCATCAGCGAGGTGCTGCGCAAGACAGGTGAGCTGCGTGCACAGCCGGAACAACAGGCATTGCACAGCGCTTACCTTGTGGCAGAGATGCAGCTCAAGCTGATGTTGGTTGCTACATCTAAGGCTGTCATTTGCTGCTGCTTGCTTGAGGTGTTGACTTGATGTGGTCAGCTTCGGCAGGCAGACAGAGGCTCAAGTTGTCGCTGCAGCCCATCATGCGCAGCAGCCACAGCTGCTGTTAAAGTTCTTGTGCATATACCAGTACCATACAGCAACCTGCAGCCAGCACGCAGCGGTGTATGCACGGCTCCAGGCAGAAAAACGATGCTGCACACAGCTCCTAACTCTCCTCCTCCTGCTGCTGCTGCTGCTGCTGCTGCTGCTGCTGCTGCTGCAGGCCTCAAGGCCACCGACGTGGACATCCTGCTCACCAACACCTCCATCTACTGCCCCACGCCCTCCATCGCCAGCCTCGTTGTCAACATGTTTGGCATGCGGGAGGATGTGCAGTGCTATCACATGGGCGGCATGGGCTGCGCAATGGGCGTGGTGGGGCTCAACCTGGTCAAAGATATGCTGGTGGCTCACCCCGGCAAGATCTGCCTGTTTGTGAGCAGCGAGATCATCACCAGCGCCTTTTACCCCGGCCAGCGCCAGGAGGCGCTGCTCACAAATGCGCTGTTCCGCATGGGCGGGAGTGCGGCGATCCTGACCAACAACCCGGCCTGGAAGGCGCGCAGCAAGTACCAGCTGCAGCACTGCCTGCGCGTGCACACTGGCGCCAGCGACAGGGCCTTCAAGTGAGTTGCTGGTGCATGTCTCTGTATTTCTCTGCATTTTCCCTTTATCTGCCTGTATTTCTCTGGCTTGCTGTGCATAGCATGGCAGCATGCATTGCGCAGCCAGGGGTCGGGTGGGGTGCAGATGCCAGCAATGCAGGGTGCTTCCAGGCAGCCAAAGCACTGTTGTTGTACTGCACGTGCTGTCCGCTGGGGTGTGCCTGCATGCTGGCGGTGAGCGTCACTGCTGTTGCGTATACAGTGGTCTTGCAGGAACGGAGATGACAGCCCAACCATGCAGGGCGGACACAGCTTGAGCAGCAAACACAGGTTCTGCAGTGCGCCACCTGTTGAAAATCATGCACTCCGCATGCCGAAATAAAAATGCTGCCCGTGGCTTGCAATCACCCAAGAGTCTGACACGGCTGCTGCTGCTGCTGCTGCTGCTGCTGCCACAGCACGCTGAACTGGGAGCCTGATGAGAACGGCATCAACGGCATGGTCATCACCAAGACGCTGCCCAGCGAGGCAGCAGCCGTGCTGGAGAAGGGTGTGCGCAAGATGACACCCAGCATCATGACCTGGGGCCAGTATGCAGAAGCAGCTATCAACTACGCGCAAGCGTATGCAGCGCAGCTCAGCGGCGGCCGCATTTGTGCAGAGCCTACTCCATACCAGCCAGACTACACGCGCTGCGCAGACCACTTCCTGCTGCACGCCGGGGGTTATGCCATCCTGCGAGGCATCCAGAAGGGCCTGCGGCTGCCAGCTCAGCAGATGATGCCCAGCTTTGCCAGCCTAAGGGACTTCGGCAACACCAGCAGCGCCAGCACCTGGTACACCTGGTCCTACATCGAGTCCACTGAGTCAATCGCAAAGGGAGAAACAGTCCTGCAGGTTGGGGTTGGTGGCGGCATGAAGAGCGGCGTTGCATACTGGCGGGCGCTGCGCAGCATTAAGGACATCCACCCCTGCTGGGCTCATCTGGGTGGTGTGCCCCTCACAGAGGCTGACCTGCCCCGCCCGATTAGCAACGATTACAAGTCAATCTTTGACCTGCCCAGCACCCGCTCGCAGGAAGAGCAGAAGAAGGTGATTGAGAGCACAAATGCAGCGCCCCGCGTGACGCTGGCGCAGGCCAAGCTGCAGCAGGAGCAGCGAGAGAAGGCGGCAGCAGCGAGCGCAGCGGCAGAGTGCATCAAGCTGCATGCGGCCGCTGCCGTGGCTGCTCGGTAAGCAACAGCAGCTTCAGCTTATTCAGTAGCGCAGCCGCCATTGTGGCTGCAGCTGTTTGTCATGGGTTCCGAAAGTGCTGGCAGCCAACTGTGCCACCTTACAGAGCCTTTTTACTGCTAATTGTTTTGCAGCAAAAGGGTGTTGCTGCTGCTGTGCCCATCCCCGCCTTCAGCGCATGGCACAAGCAGCAGCATGCTTCCTGCTGCTCACATAACAAACAGTTGGTACTGTACCAGTGTATTGGATTTTTGTATGTAAAGGGTCGTTGAGCTGTGTACTTGATGTGTTTCACTTGCTTTGAACACAACTGACTGTTACTGCTGCCTCTGAAACATTGAGGTTAATAAGACACTGCTCTTGATGCTGCTCCTGTGGCACGTGAGTCCAAACTCAGGCCCTGATGCTTGAGATGTTTGCTGCTAGCTGCCTGTGCACCTAGCTGTACCCGTGTCTTCTGCACGACAGCTTGGGAAACGGCTGCTCGCTTTGAATATGGTGGCACAGCTGTTCCTGTTGAGGGCGATGGTCGGTGGGCCTGCTTGCAGCTGTAAGAGAGCGCCGTCTGTCTGGCCCCTGGCCATGTGGTTTTGTTGTTTAGGTTACCAGCTTTTAATTGCTTGGTGTGCTTTCTGGCGTTATTATTTTGCTGCAATACACGCCTGTGGCACCTGTGGCACAGCAGCTAGCGATATGAACTTCTGTTGCAAAATGTGTGCAGTGGCATGCGAGACGGCAGTGCACATGCTGCACGAGGCTTGATGATGCCTAGCTTGTTGGAAGGTGCCGCCTGCAGCACAGCCTGTGCGGCAGTGGTGCTTGCTGTGTTGAGAGTGGAAGCACCCAGTCTGTGCTGCATGCATGTACAGCCGAATGAACGTGAACAGTGTGTTTTCCCGGTGGACGGTGCCTGGGTGTATAAAGTGTTTTTGCGGCTGGCACCCAGCGTACAGGCTCTTAGTGATAATTGCTGGATGACCTGCCGTCTAGACAGCTTTTGCCAGTCAGGATGCTGGTTCATAAGACATGCCAGCATGCTCTGCGCAGAGCTTGTTTGAGCGCTGTACGATGTGGCTGTTTCCTGCTGTGTCATGTGTGTCTGGCATTTTGAGCAACCCTGGCCTCGGTATTGCAACAATATGAGTCCATGCAGCCTGTTGATTTGAAAGTATGGATTACAAGCAGAGATTAGGCAACAGAATTGAAAAGGCTGACCAACATGAGAATGCATGTGGCGCGGCTGCAGTCCTGCACATCACTAAAGAAGTGGGGTCCATATGCAAACTTAACCAGTACGATGTACAAGGAGTCGTCTTAAAAAATACGCTACATGCTCACACCACATACATGGCAGCTTCAGCATCTGCCTGACCACAGGCCCTGCTGTATATGTGCAACTGCATGAGACGCCAACAGCCTGGGCGACGCAGCCATTTCTACCCTTTTAGCGCACGGGGTCATGTGGCACTGCAACCGTCAACACACTTCCCAACCACAAAAAGTCCATCCTGCAAGTACTATGACGCTCACAAAATGAACAAAGCCGTGCATAATACCACTCACAAGCACAGCACATGAGCACCATGGTGTTGTGTGCCCCCACAGCTGTTCCCTCAGCTGTAAGTGCTGGACACCACTGGTGTAGTAGCAGCCATGGGCCTCGACTGCTACAGGCAGCTGCAGATACACACGCCTGATCTGAATGCTGAAAACATGCAAGTCGTGCTGCAACCCCTATTGGCACACGATTAGCAACCGACACATGACACCGCTTGCTCCGTAATGCAATGCTGCTGGTGCGTCTTTAATAGGCTGCTGCATGCAGGCTGACCACCTGAGGAGCTGCTGATTGCTGCTGCTGTTGGTGTGATTTGCTAGCATCGCTGGCGGCTGCCAGCACGCTCACACGTGGTGCTGAGTTTGCCGCCTCAATTGCCTTCTTCTGCTCCTCCTGCGAGCGGCTGCTGGGCAGGTCAAAGACAGACTTGTAGTCATTGCTGATAGGGCGGGGCAGGTCAGCTTCATTGATGGGCACGCCGCCAAGGTGAGCCCAGCAGGGGTGGATGTCCTTGATGCTGCGCAGCGCCCGCCAGTATGCAACGCCGCTCTTCATGCCGCCACCAACCCCAACCTGCAGCACTGTCTGACTCTTAGCCACAGACCCTGTTGACTCCAGGTAGGACCAGGTGTACCAGGTGCTGGAGCTGCTGGTGTTGCCAAAGTCACGCAGGCTGGCAAAGCTGGGCATCATCTTGTCAGCAGGCAGGCGCAGGCCCTTCTGGATGCCCCGCAGGATGGCGTATCCGCCAGCGTGCAGCAGGAAGTGGTCTGCGCAGCGTGTGAAGTCTGGCTGGTACTTGTGAGGTGGTGCTGCACACAGACGACCACTGCTGACCTTTGCTGCATAGGCCTGTGTGTAGTGGATGCCTGCCTCTGCATACTGCCCCCAGGTCATGATTTTGGGTGCCATCTTGCGCATGGCCTTCTCCAAAGCTACAGCAGCCTCACCGGGCAAGGTCTTTGTGACGACAAGGCCATTGACGCCGTTCTCATCCGGCTCCCAGTTGAGCGTGCTGGTGTGGGGAGAGTTGAAACAGGCAAACATCTTATATGGTGACAATCAGCAGCAGCAGCAGCAGCAGCCACAAGACTATGCTGCAACATCATGGATTTGTCTGCCAAACAAGCTCCGTTACAGCTGCTGCTGCTGTTGCTGCTGCTGTTGCTGCTGCCAGTGCTGCAGTAGCCAGCTGCTTTGATGACCACAGCCCTATTGTGGCCAGCACCTTGCTTGTGGCCTGTCCTGCAAGCAGCTTTGCTGTCCTGCCTCGCATGTTGACACTGCCTTCATGCACGTTGCTGTTCTTTGCACACTGCTGAGCTGTACAGACAACAACAACTGGTATGACGTCTGCAACGATTCCAAAAGCATGGCATTGGTACAGAGCAATGCACCAGCAACTCACTTGAAGGCCCTGTCGCTGGCGCCTGTGTGCACACGCAGGCAGTGCTGCAGCTGGTACTTGCTGTGGCCCCTCCAGGTGGGGTTGTTGGTCAGGATGACTGCGCTGCCTCCCATGCGGAACAGCGCGTTGGTCACAAGCGCCTCCTTGCGCTCGCCTGGGTAGAAGGCACTGGTGAGGATCTCGCTGCTCACAAACAGACAGATCTTGCCAGGGTGAGCAATCAGCATGTCGCGCGCCAGGTTCAAGCCAAGCACCCCAAACGCGCAGCCCATGCCTCCCATGTGGTAGCACTCGATGTCTTCACGCATCTTGAACATGTTGACAACCATGCTGGCAATGGATGGTGTAGGACAGTAAACTGATGTGTTTGTCAACAGGATGTCGATGTCAGTGGGCTTCAAACCTGCAAGACATGTAAGACACAGCGAATATTGAATGTGATTAGTGCTACAGAGGGCAAAACAGTCTTTGACAAGAGCTGCCTTGCAGGATGCCCACCAGTAGGTGGCACTGTGCAACATGAGCGGATGACTTCCTAGTCAACAGCCGCATCTACTGCTGCACTTGCAGTTCAACTGTAGGCCAACACAGAGTCTGTGTATGTCTGCTGTTTGTAACAGAGCACCACCAAGTACCTGGCTGCACCACTGGCAAAGGCGACTCCTGCAAGACTGCTTGCTGTCAACTGTTGCTGTTGGGGAATGTAGTCCTGCAGGACCCGCCGCCCTGTTGTGCACTAGGATTGCCAGCTCGACAGCTGCTGTGCTGAACGCAGTATATTCTAAGCCACAGTTCACCTGTCTTGCGCAGCACCTCGCTGATAACCTGGCCATACACCATCTTAGCCTCTGCCTGTGCATGGTTGAGGTCTGTCTTCGGCTCGCTGCTGTACACTGGCAGGATGCATGCCGGAATAGCGGTCATATTGGAGCTGATGCCAGACTTGTTGAATATCTTAGCAACAAAATCCATCTTCTCTTGTGTTGCGCACTGTCAACAAGCATGCCAGGGAAAGATAAGCAGCGGCACAGCAAAGCAGCAGACAGGGAAACCAGCCAGTCAGCGACTCTGAGATGTTGCAAGGCAAGGATTCGGTAAATATACTGTCTTTCGGACTCTTTCAACACCCAAGTTTGTGTCTGCAAGTGCAGAAGCTTGCTGATGGCGGGACTCCCGCCAGTGCTTGGCGCCCGTGATGCACGCAAACGCAGCGACTTCAAAAGCCTCATAGAATGCTGGCTGAATAGAGGTTTTGGCGTCTCCATAGTGCGGAGCAGGGGCTGCGCATGGCCTGAGCTAGACCAAACATGCATCACCTTCCAGTTCTTCAGGGCTGCCTCATGCGCTTCATGAAAGTCCACTTTCAGCTCTTGCGGGGCATTGAAACAGGCAAAGTCCACCATGTAGAGCGGCAGGCTCGCCATTGTTGGAGCGACAAGTAATGAAGTTCGTCGAGCAGACGCAAAGAGACGTTGCAGTACACTGGAGCACGAAATAATTAAACTTTGAACAACGGCGTAGCTCAAGCAATGCTTATCAGTGCTACGCAATGCTTCTAGAACTATATATACATGTTACGTCTGTGGTCATCATTGAACAACCCTAACGGCAGAGTGGTTTAATCGGTTGACAATGCCAATTTGTACGCCCGATTGCAGCAGAAATAAACAAACTGCTTTATCGTAGTACTTGTGCGGCTGCAGAGGTGCATGTCGGCAGCACACTGTGCTGGTGGCTTCCACAGGAATAAAGCAGCGGCAGCGCTGCCAGGCTAGCCTGCCTGGCTCAGCCCAGTGGGCCATGGCCAGGACCAAACATACCATACCAAGACACGGCGTGGTCCAGGGTCTGTAATTGACGTAAGATGTGTGCCAAACTGCTTTGGCAATGCAGAGTACAGAAGGCCTTGGCCTCAAGCTCTGGGCCTGCAGGCACCCGCTGGTCGCCAGCTGGCAGCCAGGCTGGCTTCAGCTGGCTCAACCTGCCTTGATGATCTGAACCCCCATGGCCAGCTTCACAAACGCTGAATTCAGCAGGCTGCAGCTTGTGAGGCTGTTGAGCTTACCGCCGCATCAGTTCCGTCTGTCGTATTTCATCCCATCGCCGCAACCAGGGCCTGGTAAGCAAGCATGCCCACACAGACAGCGCCAGCTGCCGCAGTGTGGATGTGATTTCTGCTGCTCTAGTCTATAGGGGCGACTGCTGCACGCCTTTGACTGCTATGTCGCTCAAGTTCTTCAAGTTGGCGTCATATTTTTGGCAGGCCTGCCGCTGCAGGAAGCTCCTGGACCAGACTGGATGTGTGCACAGGCTGAGCCTGAAAGGCTAACAGCAAGAGTAGGCTGCAACTGGGCAGGCACGCTCGACACAAGGGGCTCATCCATTGCAAAGCATTTTGCACGGGTATACAGGCACGCACACACGGCCGGCATGGCTTGCACCCGGCCCTGATGACTAACAGACACCCTGAACGGCCCTGTCAATACGCAAATGACAAGTGACCGGACGCTTGTCGACATGCAGTCAACCAAACTGATCATTTGCAAGTTCTGCACGTCGCTTGTTCACTTGGACGGCACGAATTTCATTTGCCTTGTCACTAGTGACCAGGGGCAGCCCCAGCAGGTTACTCACAGCCGCATCCCTTATCGTATCACATCATTGGCTAGATTGACGTAATATATACATATTAAGCGCGTCTACCTGCGGCCGGGTGCCGTTCTGCACGGTACCAGCTCGCAGGAGCTTGGTAGTCATGCAGTCCCAGGGCTATACACCGCTAGATAATAAGAAGAATAATTTGAAGAAGATTATGAGAGCGGCAGGGACCTGTGCTGCAGCAATGGCTGTCAGCCTGCTGCTGGTGGCCTGCCTGCAGACAATAGCTCCCATTGGTCAGCGATTTCTGCAACAATACACAGATGCGCATCAGCAAGGGCACATCCACAGCATGCAAGACCTTTGTGGCAAGCTGTCAGGCAGTGCTCAGCAGCTGTGCTATCAGTATGTGGGCGCTGCAAAGGAGGATGCATGGGACGCTGCTGCTGCCTGGCGCAGAACCAGCCCTGAATCATGTAAGTTCTGGTGGTACTTGGGCAGGTCAGCCTGTTGTTAACTTGAAAGCGCGGAGATGGTTGCTGGTGCAGCACCTGATCATACCAGTGCGCGATTCAACTGCATACCACCCTCAACAACAGCCCTATGCAACAGTGTTGAGCAGTGGTCTTTAGTGTCTGTCGCCCTGCCGTGCTGCTGCAGTCGCCTGCTCCGGCATTGAGGTCGAGTGCTTGCAGGAAGACATGCTCAGCAGCAAAGTGGGCAGCGCCTGCAGGCCCCTGGCAGAAGGAGCGCAGTGTGAACTTGGCAAGCACTGCAGCAGTGGCTATTGCAGAGGTGCGTCCATGCCGCAGCACATACTGCACTACTTGCACATCAGCCATTTCAGTAAGCGAAGCGTGTTTGGCGGCTTCCTGCTTTGCGCTTCCTGGTTCAGCAAATGCACCAGGGCAGTGTCTAGTGGCTGGAGGTGCCGCTTGGTGTCAGCTGCTTGCAGGAAAGCCAGCAGCGTAGCTTTTGTGGTGAGCATTTGTCAATACGACATGCAACATTTGAGCATTTTTTATATGCATTCGTAAGGGCATGGCCTCCAGGAGTCCTGCAAGCTGCTGCTGCATGCCGTTCTTCTGATCGCTGGCTGCCGCAATGGTCCTGCGTGTGCAGGTCAACGCACACCCAGCACAGATGACAGCAGCCACAAGCAGCAGCAGCAAGGCGGGGAGGATGAGGGGGCTGCTGCTCCCCGCAGCTTACTGGCGCAGATGGTGCAGCCGGTGGCAGCGTGGCCAACTGCAACTGTCTCTGTCAGTTCTGGAAGCAGCGCCAGGTGTGTGCTGTGCAGGCTGTCTCGCTTGCTGCATTGCATTGCTTGCCATCATGTGCACTGAAAGAGGCAGCATCCTTGAAGCAGAACTGCACAAGCTGCTGCAGCAGCAGGGGCCTCTCAAGCAGCGGCAAATGCGTGGCCAAGCAGCGCCTGCGTCTGCATCACACCAGCGGCTGCAACTTCAGCACGCTTGCTGTGCTGTGTCTCCAGCTCTAGCAGTTGACTTGCAGGCGTGTCCTATGCCTTAGCCAAGGCTGCACGTGCTACAAGCAGCCGCATACTGCTCACCTATCCAAATCATACTTGACACTGCTGTTTTTACGTACGTTGTGTACATTGTGCGCGCCAGGCGCGTGCCTGAAGCCTTCCTGTCCACTTCTCATGAGTACAACCGCATCCACGACTATGGTGATGAGCGCAATGTGGCAGCCTGGGCCGAGGTGTTCAAGATGCTCAGCCCCTCGCCCATCATCCGCGTGGGCGGCGCCAGCCAGGACAAGATGACTCGGGTGAGGCTCCTGACGTGGGACAGTGTATAGTGTGTGGCGCAAGATATGACGGGTGAAAGAGGCAGCTTTGTGCTGTGAAGGTGGATATTCTTGCCAGTTATTGTTGGAGCTGTACGGATGCTTGCAGATTGAACAAAAACAGATCAATGGGCAGCCTGCAGCATGTCTCAGGAAGCAGTTGAACAGTCATATGTCAGATGTCACATGCTTTACAAACTCAAAGCATAGTGTCTCTGCTGCTGCTGCTGCTGCTGCTGCTGCTGCTGCTGCTGCTGCAGGTCCCGGATGATGCCACCTGGAAGGCTCTCAAGCTGCTGCAGCAGAAGACCAACGCCAGGTGGGGCTGGCACAACACGCAACAGCATAACCTGTTTGGCTGCACCAAACATGCAGCAGCAGCAGCAGCAGCTGGAAATGGCAGAAGCAGCTCCAAATATTTGCACAGCTGGGAGAGCAGGTGCACGCTACATGCACAAGCAGCAGCATGGCTGGGCAGCTGACTGGGCACAGCCAGCACTCACAGCAGCAGGCAGCAGGTAGCCACAGCAGTACGGCATGATTGCAAGCTGCAATGCTCACTGTTGCAGCTGCAGCATCAAGCTGCTACCCGCAACTCCTGCACTGCAACCACACAGGACACGGCCCCACATGTGCGCAATAGGACATGTGCCATCGGTCATCATGCCTGTTTATTGGAAGCTCACAGTGTTGCTGCCCCTGCTGCTGCTGCTGCTGCCGCAGGTTCATCCTGGGGCTTCCGCTGTGGCCAACCGCCGCTTGTATAACCTGTCGTCACACATGCTCACGGTGTTGCTGCCCCTGCCCCTGCTGCTGCTGCTGCTGCTGCCGCAGGTTCATTCTGGGGCTTCCGCTGTGGCCAACCGCCACTTGTATGATCTGCCGTCATGCATGCTGACGGTGTTGCTGCTGCTGCTGCTGCCGCAGGTTCAACCTGGGGCTCCCGCTGTGGCCCAAGGACTCCAACCGCCACTTCTATAACCTCTTGTCACACATGCTCACAGTGTTGCTGCCCCTGCTGCTGCTGCTGCTGCCGCAGGTTCATCCTGGGGCTGCCGCTGTGGCCCAAGAACGCCACCGCCATGGGCAAGCAGATCATTGCTGCCTCCAAGAAGTACCTGGGCAACAGCGTGATCGTGTACGAGCTCGGCAACGAGGTAAACACACAGCACACGTTGTCATGCGAGTTTTTTTTTGTTTAGTTGAAGGGCACCATTGCGTCCCTCATGTGCCTGCCGTCAGATAGATGCAGTTCATGTGGCTGGCACTGCTGCAAATGCTTTTGCACCTGCACAGAAACACCTGCTGCTGCTGCTGCTGCTGCTGCCGCAGCCTGAGTTCTGGCCCACCGGGCTTGGCGGTTACGATGCAACGGGCAAGTGGAAGCCTGCACATGCCTCTGCACCTGTACTGAATCACCTGCTGCTGCTGCTGCTGCTGCCGCAGCCTGAGTTCTGGCCCACCGGGCTTGGCGGTTACGATGCAAAGGGCAAGTGGAAGCCCGGCATTGACGCATACGCCAAGTGGTTTGATCTGGTGGCGCGCCAGGTCAACCCCTGCAACCACAGGGAGGACCCAAAGTTCCTGTCAGGGCCCGGCTGGGGTGAGTGCGCTGGCCGATTATTGTTACAATTATGTTGATTGAGCCAAGCAACAACAGCAACAGCAGAGCACGTGATGCGCGCTTGATTGTTCAAAACGCAGCGCAGTGCCATGCCACAAGACAGCCCGGCATGGGGTGGGGTCAGCAGCTGCGTAGATGGTGGAGGTGAGCGCAGCTTGCAGGAAGTCATCATGTGCCTTTCCTGCAAGCCTTGTGCTGCCACAGGCACGTGCACGGTCGCACCTGCGTGCTCTAATCACACGCAACGCCAGGAAATACGCATCAAACGGATGTGGCACTGCAAATGCTGATGCTTGCGGTGCTGCTGCTGCTGCTACTGCTGTTCCTGCAGGCAACGTGAACACGCAGCCTACAAGCTGGCTGGCGCGTGTGCTGTACACCGGCAAGGATTGCTACCTGGCGGAGACCAACATCCACTACTAGTGAGTCGCCGCTACTGCCTGCCATGCCCATCACGGGCCGTAAGGTGCAACACAGCTGCTTCAACACTGTGATGCATTTGTGCTGCATGTGGTATGTGTCGCTTGCTAGACCCGTGGCTTCGCTGTCTTGCGCTCAACTCTGCCGCTGAACACAGCGCCGCACTACTGCTTCTGCTGCTGCTGCCGCCGCGGCAGGTACATTGATGGCACCACGGCCACGCCCAAGCAGCTGCTGTTGCAGCTATCGTATGCTGCACTCATCTTTGCTGCTAACGAAACTGCTGCTGCTGCCGCCGCCGCAGCCCGTACATCGACAACACCACGGTCACCCCCAAGCAGCTGCTGTCTCAGAGCCTGCAGGACTTTGGGCTGAGCAAGTACGGCGAGTACCAGCGCCTGGTGGAGAAGGAGAAGCTGGGCGTGCGCATCAGCGAGACAAACTCGCTGTGAGTTGCACATTTGTTATGTTTGTGTGGGTGTTTTTTTTTTGGGGGGGGGGGGAGTGACTGGGTGCTCCGGCTCAACATCTGTCCAACTCAATTGTCTGTTGCTGGTAAGTATTGTTACACGTGGAGCTGTGGAGAAGGAGAAGCTGGGCGTGCGCATCAGCAGAGCAACTCGCTGTGAGTGGCTGAGAAGTCAGCTGAGAATTTGTTGGGGCAGCTGTAGTTGTGTGCATGTAAACAGCCAAGGAGAAGGAGAAGCTGGGCGTGCGCATCAGCGAGACAAACTCGCTGTGAGTGGCTGTGGTGCTTATCTTTGAGAGAGGATAGTTACATGTGGGTCCTGGCACCATCTTGGATGTATGAGCCACAAGAGGTTGAACACATGGTCTGAGACCAGAAAAGGAGAGTGAGCACAGTAAAAGTAATGACTTGAATCTGCTGGTGGTAGTGTATCAGTCTGAATGTGAGCAGCTGTGGATAAAGAGAAGCTGGGTTTGCGCATCCGCGAGACCAACTTGCTGGTGGTTTGCACAGTTAGGGGATCGTTGTTATCTGTGGCAGGAGTCAGGTGCCTGGCAGTGTTACAATCCGCCAGCTGCGCGATGCGCTATCAGGTGACTGCAGTTTTATGGTGTGCTTAGCACCTGCTTATGAGCGGTTCTGGTGTGGCGGGAACTCATTGAACCATCGGGTTGAAGCAAAGCAGCGTTCGAGGCGTGCTGAAGCCAGCGCTGCTAGGCTGGGTTTGAAGCATGCTGGCATTCCTTTTGGTCGGTGCCTGCGCCTGAGCACATCTGCTGCTGCTGCTGCTGCCTGCAGGTATGGAGGCGGCAAAGTGAACATGAGTGACACGCTGATCGGCGGGCTGTGGGTGGCTGATGCTCTGTTTGCATTCGCGCGCGCTGGAGCCAAGGGCTTCCACCTGCACTGTGAGTGCGGGCCTGACTAGAAGTTGGTGCAGCTTGCAGGAACAGCATGCCTAGCAGTATGTTAGTGCAGCTTGCAGGAACAGCATGCCTAGCAGTGCCAAGGGCATTCACTTGCACTGTGAGTGCGGCTAACGAGAATGTCATGCAGCCTGCAGGAACAGCATGCCTAGCAGTATGTTGGTGCAGCTTGCAGGAACAGCATGCCTAGCAGTATGTTGGTGCAGCTTGCAGGAACAGCATGCCTAGCAGTATGTTGGTGCAGCTTGCAGGAACAGCATGCCTAGCAGTATCTTGGTGCAGCTTGCAGGAACAGCATGCCTAGCAGTATGTTGGTGCAGCTTGCAGGAACAGCATGCCTAGCAGCATGTTGGTGCAGCTTGCAGGAACAGCATGCCTAGCGGTGCCAAGGGCTTCCACCTGCACTGTAGATGGGCCTGAATGGGAGCTGTGCATTTTGCAGGAACAGCATGCCTTGCACAGAGCTTTAAGCAACTTGCAGGGCAGCATGCCTTGTAAAGAGCTTTGAGCAACTTGCAGGAACAGCATGCCTTGTGAAGAGCTTTGAGCAACTTGCAGGGGCAGCATGCGTAGCTTTGGGATAGTGCAGGCTTGCAGGAATGGCATGCCTAGCATGTGGTTGGTGCAGCTTGCAGGAGCAGCGTGCCTAGCATGACTGGTAGTGCGCATTGCATGAACAGCATGCCTGGTATAAGTATTTGAGCAGCTTGCAGAGACATCATGCGTGGTACAGAGCTCTCAGCACCTTGCAGGAACGCACTCCTTTCCTTTTACAAAGCTCTGCAACTCTCAAAGCCAGCATGCCTGGTTCAGGTTTGCGCAGCTTGCAGGAAAAGCATGCATAGTAGGGACCCGAGCTGCTTGCAGGACCAGCATGCCTGGTGCAGAGCTTTTCGCAGCTTGCAGGAAAGCACGCCGAGCTTGGGGCTGGGCTGCTCCCCTCACTGATGCTTTCCCGGCCCGCTGTTAGTAACAAATTTTGAACCTGCCTGCCTGCCTGCCTGCCTGCAGGGGGCATCGGTGGCCACCCTACTGGTGACCTGGGCCAACCCAACACTGGCGTGCAGACCAACTTCTACTATAAATACAAGAACGCAACCTATGAGTTCAAGCAGCTGCAGGCATTGCGGGTGCGTGAATTATGCGGCAGGGCCCTGGCAGCAGCAGCGCATGCAGCAGCAACCGGCAATGAATGTGGGTTGATGACGTATGGGTTGATGCATTCACAGGCGCATGCAGCACCGTTAGAGCCACCTGCAATCTCTACACAGCATGACGGCATTAGGCAGGCAGCCTGTCTTGCGCACTGTCAGCAACAACCCTGATTACTGGCACAGAATTATCAGTAAGGCATGGCTGTGCATTGCCCATTGCCTGCCTTGTTTGCTTCTCTTGCACACCAACAGCAGCTGGTGCCCGCCACAGCTGCAGCTGGCATCCCTGCAACACACATGCATGCCATGCACGATGCACTTCGCACACTGCAACAGTTGTTACAAACTCGTTACATGTAGCATGTAACAACTTTTGAATTGCTGCCTGCAGGTTGATGCTAGCAAGCTAGGGAAGCCAGTGCCATGGCCCAGCGTGCATGCCCCATGGTATGGCTACCTGTTTTGGACCATTGCGGCTGCTGGCAAGTACAACAGCAAGTCTGATGCTACCTTTGTGAACACCAAGGTGGAAGACAAGGGCAAATGCGGCGCCAACATGAAGGTGGGCAGCTGCTGTGTTGCGGCTCGGCTTACAGCACTGCCTCAAGGGTCTGGCTGCAGGGGCTGCGCCCAAAGCAAAGAGCGCAGTAGTGTGCCGGCTGCAAGTACAGCATCACTGCAGCGGCATGCAAGCAGCTTTTTTCCAACCTCAATCCCCATTGTGCTGCTGCTTTTCACCAGGTGCCGCGCGCCGCATCAAACAACCAAAGCCTGTTTGTTCTGTCTTGCGCAAGTGCTGCTGCTGACCTGGCGTGATGCCTGCAGATGTGGGAGCTGTACTCCCTCTGCTTCGTCCAGTACACCCGAGTCACACTCAAATACGAGACTGCTGTGCTCCTGCTGGGACGTTTGCAGCAGGCCGTGTCCACAATCAGGCCTTGGTTTACCTGGCAAGCTGCCTCACTCTCTGATCATCCGCTGCTGCTGCTGCTGCCACCGCTGCTGCCACCGTTGCTGCTTCTGTTGCAGGTGTGGGCGCTGCGCGCCGACAACGGTGACCTGCGCATCGCCCTCATCAACAAAGACGATGCCATCAACTGCAACATGAAGCTGTGGATCGATGACAAGCGCTTCTGCCGCACTGCATCCATCTCCAAGCTGCTGCCAGGCCAGGCAGGCATCAAATCAAAAGGCAACATCACGTGGCAGGGCCAGACATATGAGAATGCAGGGTTCACTGGCAAGATTCAGGGCTCCACGGTGATTATGCAGATTGAGTCAAAGCAGTATCCCAAAGTTGGAAAGTGTGGGTTCGAGGTGCCTGTTCCTGCAAGCAGCGCTGCGCTGCTGGTGGCCAAGAAAGCCACGAAGTGATTGCGTGTGACGTGATGCTTACTGTGGCGCTGATGCTGATGATCAGGTGGTAGCTGTTGGCGACAACCCAGCAGGCTTGAGGTGTTGAAGTGCATGTGTATCAGGCATGGGTTGAAGATGGCTCGCATGAACAGCAGAAGCGTGACCCAAGCGGTGACGTGGTGGGTCCTGCAAGCGGCATCACGCAGCTCTACTGTTCTAAGGCAAGTTCTTTCCTGCAAGCAGCAGCGCGGCTCTGCTGTGCGCAGCACACAGCAGCTTGTGCTGGATTCGATGTGCTGCGCTGCTGCGCTGCGGGCGGCTTGTGCCTTGCCACTAAGCCTGCATTGCCGTGTGTATGTGGTCAGCACGCGGCCGCAGTACAAAACCAACTGTTTCGCTTGTGTGGCAGATGGCAGTTGTGTAGTTGCAAGTATCCAGCTGTGCCATTGGAAGTTGTTGGCTGCTTTCGTCCTGCAGAGCTCCAGGTGCACAGCTGTGTGTATGCCTGCAGGCAGCAGTATGGTGGTTGGTCACAAAACTCGCATAGCATGGGTGACACAAAGCCACATTCTTGTGTAGTAGCAATGGTCTTTGGAGCCTTGCGTATCTGTGTATTATGCTGACTACTGGACTTCTGCATGCCGATGTTGACTTTTGCACCGACCAAACCACAACAGCATGCATGCCCCATGACAGACGCAACACCTGCTGAAGCGCATGCATATGGTCCCCTACCAAGGTACCTCTTTCTGTTTTTATGACTCTTTCTTGATACAGATGCTATGATCCATTTGGGTGTGTACTGCACTTATTGCGCTTGGTGCACGCCTAATGCATACAGTCCCAGCATGTATGCATCACCCGCAAGCACTTTTGGGCCCCTACACACAGTCCCAGCGGGTATGCAGCCAAGCCCTCTGCCTGCAGACTGTTTGGATGACTGCAGCCGGCTGTGGCCTGCAATGTGACTGTGGGTGGTATGGCTATTACACCACAGACAGGTGCTGTTCAGGACACCAGGCCTGGCCTGGCCTGTTTTGCAGTACACGCCGCACAATTGCAGCTGCGGCAGCATTGCGACACTGCTGTGCATGCAGCTGTTCGCACTGATGCATATCTAGGCGGCTTGATCTTGCCTGCTGCATTACAAAGCTTTGTGGCAGGACGTGCCGCGCCAGTGCGTGCAGCACATAGCATATTACCCTTAGATGTGTGCTGCTGTTCTTGGCTTCGGATAGCTTAGCAGTATCATTCGGCACCCTGTTCTCTTGAAGTGGCGGTGCTGGTTGCAATGCGATTCAGCACAGCACGCACTGGCTGCAGCCTTTTGAGAGGCAGCTGCCGCTGCTGCTGTGATGTGGCATGATGTAGATCCGATCTTTATAGGCTATATGTCTGCAGCCCAGGATCCAGGGCACAGCAGGCCGGCTTACTCGAGGCTGATTGCTGCCTTCATTTCTTCTGCCTCAGGCTTCCTGCTGATTCAGGTTTGATGCTAGCGAGTGGCTGAGATAGCTCTTTGACGTTATAAGGGCTGCTGTCTTAGGATGTTAGGGCTGCCTAACATTGTTGACCAAACGGAACTTGATGCTGCATGCTCATACCCAAGCTGGCGGTGGCGCACCTGCACCCAACAGGTGCGCGGTGTACTGAGCCGTAGCACGGGGCTCTGGCCGGTGCGTTTGCAGGGTACACTGGTGCCCAAGCGCCAAACGCTTGCGCATGTTGTGCATCTGGTCACGCTGCTGCGCTGCATGACTTGAATGAACTTTTCGTTGATGCTGTGGCGTGATGGGTAACTTGATTATTCCTATTCCAGAGTAGAGGCAGAGGGGGAGGGGGGGGTGGGAGGGGCAGTGTGCGCCATAGCGACAGCGACCTGGACCTGATGATGAGCCTAGCGCTGGCCAGCTGGCCGATACTAGCCTAGCGGCTGGCACATCTGTGTTTATAGCTGCTGCTTGCTGTACCGTTGGAGGCCTGATCTGCAAGAAGCTGACAAGCCCATTGATGCTGAAACTAGTAGGACTCCTGTTTGAAACAGCAGCACCTTTACTAAAACAAGGAAGCACAGCGCAGCACCAGCAAGGGCCGGCAGAGTGAAAGAATGGTGCACCTGGGGTGCTGTGGGTAGATTGATGAGCATTTCGCGTTGACGCAGCATCATGCTGGAGAACCACAACCGCATAGGCACTGTTAGCTGCGGGCAGCTCCGTTGCTGCAGCGGCTGCAGTGAACATACACACACCGCCGGTCTCTGAGAGAAGTTTGAACTTTGAATCGCCTGCAAGTGCGTGTTACATCACAATGCATGCTACGATGAGGTGCGGCCATCACTAATGCCGCTAGCAAATACAGATCATCTATGCTAGACACCCAGCGCTGTGTGGGCTACAGCATTAACTTCCAGCCTACAGTCTACATGCTGGACAAAGTGTATAAGTTTGTCAACGACCACAATGTGGAGAGGTGGTCGTGCAAAGGTGGTCAAAGACATGCTTGTTAACCAGTGCTTAACCTGCTGCGCTGATTCTAGCTTGCGCCGCTTTCAGCAGAGCTGCTAAAGGCAGGGAAGATAAGGCTGCTGCACAGCCACAGTGGCAGCTGTGCAGCACAGTTCATACACCAAACCGATCACCAGCACTCAACAAGACACAGCAGCATGCGTGCACTTTGGCAGACAACACCCCGTGCGCTGCTCGCAAGCGGCGTGCTCTGCTGCACCTTGCAATACAGTCTCTGCTGACTGCCTACCATTAACATGCTGCCACCCCTCATCCACGCCTGTTGAACTATCAAACAACAAACTTCACAGCAGCAGCTGCTGCATCTCCTCCACAGCCCCAGCCACACTCCTAGCAAGACATAACCCTACCCTACAGCACCTGCGCATGAATTCCACACGCTGCAAACCAATCAATACCACACTCAAACCAGCCTCAAGCAGCAGCAGCTTTCGCCACACATCCTCACTGGCTCCGGTCCTTGTAATTGCTCTCGATGAAGTTCACCAGCGCATATGCATCTTCCCAGGTGCTCATGTACCCCAAGCTTGCACGCACACTGCCCAGCGGCACTTCCACCCACTGGCTAGCAACCTCAGCCGGGTGACCCAAGTCAACGCTGCTGCTCGCCAGGCTGGCCATCATGTCATAGCTGCTGAGTGCAGCAGGCTTTGCGTTGTGGCCAGCTGGCAGGGTTTTGTTGCGCTGCACGGTGATGAACTCCACGTCGTCGTGGCAGCCCTCCTTTTTTCCTGCAAGCGACTCGACCTCCTTTTCCTGCAAGCGGACACGAGGGCAAGGTGCAGTGATGTCAGCAGATCCATGTCGTGCAACCGGCAGCTAGCGTTTGTTGGTGTCGCTGCATACTATGTCTTGGCTATATTACTTCACAGGAAGCATACACGCCCCAAAATAACTGCAACCATTCTCGGCAGCCGCAGCTCTGTGACAGCAGCCTCACCGTGACGCCAAGGTAGTTGTAGCACGCCCCAGGGTTGCACTCCGCGCCGGTGCGCACGTGAAAGCCTGCGTCTGCCGCCTCGCGCTCAAAGGTCTTGTAGCTGAACACGCTGCCATCGGGGCGCAGCACCTCAAAGTTGAGGATGCCTCCTTGCACCTGTTGGGTGAGGAAGGACGACAAAAGATATAAGAGCAAGATTATAAGTGTACTCAAATATCACACCCTTGCACCTAAAGGCAGCGCCTTTCATTAGGATGCTGCCTTACAGCTTTGGTTGGGCCAAGCACACCAACGGCCGGCGCAAGCATGCACAGGGAAACGAAGGATGAGGCTGTTGCAGCCGGTTGTTGCATGAACTGCTGTTGCAGCCCAATGTCGGAACCTCCATGTGTTTTGAATCGTCATGCATGCCAGCATCAGTGCACTATCAGGTCGTCGCCATGCATGAGTTGTAGGAAAACCCCTACGACATGAGCAGCCTCAGCAAGGACTCTGCCACCATCCAGAACCCATGCAGTACCATCCACAATCTATACAAATGCAACACCCCCTCACCTGCCGCGAGTTGGCGAAGTGGTGCTTGCCGAAGATCTGCAGCATGGGCTTGCCGTTGGAGTGCCGCAGGTTGGCCATGCGCTCGTACAGGTACTCCGTCAATGTGGCAACGTGCGCCTGGATGGAGCGGATGCCGCCCAGCTTCTCAATCATGCCAAAGCCGTGCTGTGAGGAACAAGGGCAGCAGCAGCAGCAGCAGCAGGTGCGTAGGTGAATGACTGTGGCCACATGCGCCTCGATGAAGAGGATGCCCCCGAGCTCCTCGATATTGCCAAAGCCATGCTGTGAAGAGCAAGGGCAGCAGCAGCCGAAACGCTGGGGACAACATAACATCTGTGTGCACCCACCTTGAGCAACACGATGTCAGGAAGGTCACAGTGCCATCCTCCAGCTGCAGCTGAACTTGAGGCTCAACAGCCTATACTATCACCCTGCCGCATATGCCTGCACCCACCTTGAGTGACACGATGTCCAGAAAGTTCACGGTGCCGTCCTCCAGCTTGTCTGCTGGGCGGCACTTGAGCACGTGGAAGTCGGCGCTGCTGGTGGCCAGGCTGACCGCGCCGCCGCCCCAGAACAGCTTCTTCAAGATCTCGGCTGCATCCACGCGCACGATCAGCGCACCCAGGCCCTGCAGTGATCAGCAGATGGCATGAACAAAGCAGTGAAGCATAAGGTTCCAAACAGAGCCGACCGCACCGCCGCCCAGAACAGCTTCTTGAGGATCTCCGTGGCATCCACGCGCACAATGAGAGCACCCAAGCCCTGCAGCACAGCAAGTAAACAATTAGCAGGCATGAGTCAGCATACGGGTGGCAGCAGCTGCCCCAGAACAGCTTTTTGAAGATCTCTGCTGCATCCACGCACATAATCAGCGCGCCCAGGCCCTACGGCACAGCAAATATGGCAAATGCGCATTACACATAAGCCAAACTTCAGAGCTTCACGCCTGCTGCACAACGGCACAGCCCCAAGCCTGCTGTTAAAATATATTTATCTAGACCAAGCCACCACGTGTCTAGACCCTACAATCATTCCCTACTAAAGAGCTTGCAGGAACGCTCAGCAGGCCACCAGCGCAAAATAGCACATTGCTTAATGAACTAAATGAACTAAATCAAAAGGCGCACCGTGGGGTAGCCGAACATCTTGTAAAATGACATCGCCACAAAGTCGGGTGACACCTCCCGCAGGTCCAGCGGCTGCGTGGGCACGTAGGCTGCCGCGTCCACCAGCACGCGCCACTGCGCGGCATCCGTGGACTTAGCCTTGATCTGCTGGATCCAGCGCAGCGGGTACTTCACGCCTGCGGCAGCAGCAGCAGCAGCGGCAACAGCGATCAGAGCAGACACAAGAGCATACAGCCGCCAGCATGCATGCGCACACTGCAAGCTCGTAGCTAAACCTGCGAGCCCCACCAGCCCTGCCACAGCCGCCCGACACAATGCGTAAAATCATACAGCGCAAACAAGCAACAACCTGTCCACCACAGCAAGTATCCCATCACGCGAGATGAGTGGCGCATACGCAGCACAGCCAGCCTCACTGACCACCTGCAAAGTTGTCCTCTGCTGGGTATGCAAACAGGTTGTACACGGGTCCCTCTCCCTACAAAGCTGCTACAGCAGCAAACAGCATACAACATATACACAGCGCCGAGCTACACGCCACCAACCTGCGCAGTTGTCCTCTGCGGGGAATGCAAACAGGTTGTACACAGCCCCCGCACACCAAGCTGCTACAGCAGCAAATCCTAAACATATACACAGCGCATAGCTGCACGCCACCAACCTGCAAAGTTGTCCTCTGCCGGGAACGCAAACAGGTTGTACACAGCCCCCGCACACCAAGCTACCACAGCAGCAAAACAGCATACAACATATACACAGCGCATAGCTGCACGCCGCCAACCTGCAAGTTGTCCACTGCTGAAAACGCGAACAGGTTGTACACGGGGCCCACACTGCCAGGCATACATGCACACGCCCCACACCAAGCTGCTACAGCAGCAAAACACAACATATACGCAGCGCATAGCTGCACGCCACCAACCTGCAAAGTTGTCCTCTGCCGGGAATGCGAACAGGTTGTACACGGGCCCCGCCTCGCCCTCCATGTGCCTCAGCGAGCCATCAGGACCCTCCAGCCGCATCAGGTTGGCGCCACACTCACCATCCTGCAGCGGCAGGGGTACGAAGACAACAAGCAAGCAGGGTTAAACACTTCCCTTTTAGTCTGGAAAGCTAGCCTTCCCTCATTCCAACAGGCGCGTCAGGTTGGCGCCACACTCGCCGTCCTGCAGGGGCAGGGGCATGCAGGGAAAACAAGCAGGCAGCCTTTAGTTATAGAATCATCTGTGTGAGTTCTTGAGACCTAGCACTACGCTCAGGACCAGCAGCCGCATCAGGTTGGCGCCACATTCGCCATCCTGCAGGGGCAGGGGCACACACGGCAGACAAGCAGGCAGCCTTTAGATATAGAATCATCTGTGTGAGTTCCTGGGACCCGGCACTACCCTCAGGACCAGCAGCCGCATCAAGTTGGCGCCACACTCGCCGTCCTGCAAACAAGAAACAAACAGCCAGGCACGTCTTGATGTTGAGGCAGTGCAGCCGACCACAGGCGCATGTAGCAGCACGCTGCCAGCCACACGCAGCATCGTCGCATCAGGTTGGCGCCACACTCGCCGTCCTGCAGGGGCACGGGCACGCAGAAACAAGCAGGCAGGGTTACATGCTTCCGTTTGAGTTTTAGGGAGCTAGCGTTCCCTTATTCCAACAGGCGCATCAGGTTGGCGCCACACTCACCGTCCTGGACGCGCATGCAAGTGACAAAAGGCATTACTGGGTAGGATAAGGTCAAACAGCAGCAGGACGCTCAGGAGCAAACAGGCAGGAGCTGCACATTACCAAGGTACATGACAAAGCGCAGCAGCGCATCGCACCTGCGCCCAGTGGTCTACGAAAGTCTCGTTGACTGCCTTGAAGGCGCCGCCCGCCTCTAGCGCATACTCGCGCATGCCCAGCACGCTGTTATGGTTCTCACGCAGGTACGCAAACGTGCTCGCCCTGCATAGGAGGGTAAGAAGCAGCAGCAGCAGCAGCAGCAGCAGCAGCAGCAGCAGCAGCAGCAGCAGCAGCAGCAGCAGCAGCAGTGTATGCATGACCTTGCTGTACTTGGTGCATGTTCACGGCACGCTGTTGTGGTTCTCACGCAAGTACGCAAACGTGCTCGCCTGCATAGAAAGGTAAGCAGCAGCAGTGTCAGCAGGATCCTGATGTATGTGACGCAGGTGGTGCAGAAGGATCTTAGCTGTTTATTAAGCGCATGGTGAAGGGCGCTGTCGTGGTATGGTCCGGTAAAAAACGGTGCTGGCCCTGTTGAAGATCAGCGCAGCGCCAGACATTGGGCACGCGTGTGTTACTACTGCTGTCGCCAATGCTGATTCCATAGGCAGTGCAACTTCTCGAGCAGTTGCAAAGCAGCACCCCACACACCACATGCCGCACACTGTGACGCAGGCACAGCGCCCCTGATTCGTGCACCTCTCTCACACCAAATCACCTGCTCCAGGGGAAGGTCTCTCCCACCAGCTTGAGTGCGCCAGTGGCGCTGCGTGTGAAGACAACCTGGTACTCAGCAGGGTCTGCATTGAAGTACTTGAGCACCAGATCCCGCACTTCCTCCACCCTGTCGCCGGTCATGCTGCTGCTGGGGTTGGCGGAGTGCGGGTTGCCAAACATGTGGCTGCGCAGCTCCTCAAATACCTGCACATGGTGCAGATGCGTGGTGCAGCAGCGGGGTAACAGGGTGATGATGAGGTGTGTTGGGCACGCCACTAGGTGGGTAAGCAGCTGCAGGAAGGCACCAAGCAGCAGCGCAGCGCACCACTGACACACGGTCACAGTACACGTGCTCGAAGCACGAAGTGTGCTTTCCCCTGCCATAACAACTGCTGGGACAGAACATGACAGGTGCGCCCACCTGCTGTATCTGGCTCTGGCAGTATTTGCCCCTTCCACAGCATGGAAGTACATGCTAAGTCCATGCATGGCAGTGCCCGCTAACTCCTCAGCAGACATCGCTGCGCCCACCTGCTCTATCTGGCTCTGGCAGTACACGCTGCTGCCTGTGTAGTCCATGTAGTGCTCGTTGGCCTTCATGCGGCAGCCAACCTGCAGCAGCAGCAGCAGCAGCAGCAGGGCTTGCATGAGTAACATGTGACCGCAGCAGTGCCACTAGCGTACGCTGCTCTGCTCCTTGCAGGACGCTACATTGCGCGCCCTGCGGCTGGTGTGCAGGGCCATAGGCAGCACACCACCAAACTGCAAAGCGCTGACCTACCACTGCACCATAGAGACCACCAAGACGCCTGAAACAACACAATATTGTCTGTAGCAAAGGTGCCAGTGCTCAAGGACACGCCCAGCAGCAACAGGGCGCACCTCGCAGGGATACAGCTGGTCCAGCAACCCGCCGTAGCCGTACTCCTTGCCGTACTGCTGCAGGAAAGCTGCCTTGGCCTGCCGGGCCTCCTCAGTTTTCGGCGTCATGTCACACATCGCTTGCTGCTGCTGCTGCTTGCCGTTACCTTTGCCATTGCTGCTGCCCGACTTGGCCTGCCACGCTGCCGCGTCCTGCTGCGCCTGCTGCTGCTTGCGCTGGTCGTGCTCCCGATGCAGCCGGTTCATCTGTTCCACGATGCTCTCGCTGCCACCCTGCTGCTGCTGCTGCTGCTGCTCCTGCTGCTGCGCTGCTGCCGCTGGCGGCTGCTCATTGAGCACGTTCTTCAGCAGATGGTCAAACAGTGAGCCGTGGTTTGACTCCAGCGCTGCTGCCTCTGCTGCTTTATCGTTCTTGGCCACTGCTGCTGCTGCCGCTTCCTCAGCTGTGGGCTTGTAGGGCATGACGAAGCCGTTGGGGTCTGTGCGGAACAGGTGCCCCGGGTTGTGCATGATGACCTGGTATCGAGCAGGGCGAGAAGTACCAAAACTACAGGATGTCAGAACACGCTGCAGCACAGCAAAAGGCAGTTGAGCGCCCAATACAGTCCAACGAACAAACCAGCATCCTGCATCATGTCCGTTTCATACCCAAACACGTCACATCCTGCAGCAGATGCTGCTGTGCTGCGCCAATTCTACACAACCTAACCTGCAGGTTGTGGCGCAGGTGCTTGACCTTGCTGGGTGGGATGTCCAGCCCCGCCAACTTGCCGCTGCTGGGGCTGAACACCTGGCCGTACGGCAGCGCCTTGACGCCCATGTCCTTGGACACCTTCTTCAGCTCCTCGATGCACACCTGCAGATGGAAGAGCAGCATAAGCAAATTCAATATCCATGACTTTGAGCACCTGTTTGAGCTCCTCAATGCACACCTGCAGGATGCCAGGCTTGCAGGAAGACAGCAGCAACGTGTACATACAGGCTTCGCCAAGTGTATGATACAAACCCGCAGGGAACGCAGCTGCGCAAATACAGAGCTGCATGACTCATGGCAAGGCATGACTAATTGCAATGATGCATGCTGCGCCTAAAATGCTGCACAGGACACGTCTAAGCATTGTAAACTTAGTGATGACATTGATCTGCATAACATACGGGCATGTGAAGCAGGCATGCCTGCTGTGAACAGCCAGGTGCAGCTGCTTGACCTGACAACCGGAGCAAACAAACACACTAAGTTGAAGTCATGCCAGTTGCTGGCTGCAGCACTCGCAACCATTGGAGCATCACATGCACCTTGCGCTGAGCAAAGCACAAAGCAAACACAATAGCCTCTCATGCAGCTGGGCACCACCAGGGGCTCTGCTGTGCTGCTCTGCTACTGCTGCTGCAAACGCTCATACATACCCATGCCCTACCTCCTGCGGCCTGCAATGAACCAGCTGCTGGTCCTGCAAGAATCTCTGCTGCTCTTAAGGCCTTGCAGGAGCAGCTGTGAGCACCCACCTTGACAAACTTGATGTGCTTGTTCAGGTCTGGGTCCATAGCAAGCTTGCACAGCTCTGGGTAGGACCGCTGGCAGCCGTTGCACCATGTTGCGAAGTAATCTGCAGCAACAACAGCAAGTTAGGCCATTCAGCACCGCCTCAGCATGCAGCTGTTGCTGTGCTGTGCTGTAATGGCTGGAGATGCTTACCCACGAACACCAGCCTGTCTCCACTGCTGATCTCCCTGTAGAACTCCTCCTCAGTGTGCACGTCCACCCACAGCTCGCTTTGCTTCTTCCACCATTGTGTCTCAGTGCTGGTGCTGGTGCTGCTAGCCTGCGTTGCCCGGGCACGCACATCGCGTTTGGCCTGCGCGTTGACGAGCAGGGGAGCAGGGCTGGGAGCTGCGTGCGACGGCCCGTTGATAGAGCACGTCTCAACACCACAGCTGCTGGGCCTAGCAGCGACAGCAGGGGCCTTCCGAGGCCGGAACACTGCTGGTTGCGTGCATGCCGGAGTCTGGAACAGCAGGCTGCACGTAGGGCTGTGTCTGTGAAGCTGCATGGTTTCTTCAAAACTTGGAAAAGACGCTTGGTGGGCGCTGGCTGGCGCTACACTTATGAAGTGCAGCAGCAGCAGAACAAGGTAGGAGGCACAGCGTATGTGCCGGTCACGTCTATGTTTCATTGTCGAATGCTGTTGGAAGGAACCATTTAAACATTCTGCTCCGATAACGGGCTGAACAAAGAGAACACCATGTGTCGGGACACCACGGTTGCCCCCGTGTCATACAGCTCATTGACATGGTGCTCTTTTCCCCCTCAAAAATGTTTTGAGTCACTCCATTACATTACATCTGGATAAGCAGAGCCCGACACCCGATGCTCATGATGGTGCTTGCAGACAGGACAACGCGCCAGTCTGACGCACTGTGTGTGCAGCAGCAACACGAGAAAGTACTCGACAGATTTTTGAGCAGTTTGAAATTTTTAGAGTCAAGCAGTAGCTACAGCTCCGAACGGCATGCTCGGGTGTGAAAAGGCTGGGTGAACTGCACAGTGCAGCACGTCTCCGCAATAGCTGCCATGGTTCACAAGGGCGACAACCAGCGCTTGCCATTCATTATCGTCTCCGCAAAGATGAGTCCGAGTCATGATGCTCATCATGCTGTCGGCTGCAGAAGCCTTCCAAAGAAGCACACAAGGCAGTGAGCTACTGCTGCTCATCTTACCCACTATGGCAAGAGGGGCTTGTTTGATCCAGTGGATCGCACCTTGGCAGCCTTAGTGAACCAAGTCCTCTTTGTCTACCAACCAGCTGCTAGGGTGCCTACCAAGGCCTCTCCCGCCAACTAAGGGCTACTAGGGGGTACTAAGTAGTGACGAAGGGAGTGGTGCCAGGGCTTGCTCGCCTGGTGAAACCGACCAAGACTGCGTAAGCAAACATTGGTCATGCTGAGTTGCTGCTTAGTGCGGCTCTGACTGAGGCGTTCGGCCGCAGAAGGAGCCTTATATGTTGGTCGTTCTTAATAGTGTCATCGATCAGATACGCACTACCGCATGCAATGCCCGAACGAAGCTCTGTCATGTGTTACGATACAAAAAAGACAGGCAGCACGCCGCCCGTTCAAGCTGAACAACCGGATAGAAACAAAGGAAACAGGAAACAGTTCGTGAACATCTAGCAAAGTTTCGCGTGATAACACTTGATCGCACACCGCAGCTGCAGCTGGTGCATGCTGCTGCTTCAGAGACTGCCAGCGACTGCGCACCAAAGCGCAGCTTTCAAAAGTCGATTATGAAGCTTAATAGCTTCATATGCGAGCATCACATGCACGGATCTTGCGAACGGACGCAGATCAAACAGTAGGGGTTGTGCAGAATTTGTTGGCTTCATGGTGCATTCTGCTGGCTGTGGCTGTACAGCCATGTTCCATGCACCTGCATCCGCGACTTCAACCCAAATGAACCTCAAGTAGCGACAAGTTAACCTGGTGAGCCCTGGTGAGCCTCGTAACCTGCTGAACTGCATCTGCAGAGACAGCACCAGCTGCTGCTGCCAGCGGCATTGAGCGCTGAGCGCTCGCCAGCCCCAGCAGTGCAGTGGAAAATGGCTGGCATGACGAGACGGACCCTGTTGCAGATCAGCAAAAGCGAGGTCTGCGTGCCCACCAACACGCTGCAATGACTGACGAGCTGGGTGCTTGCAGGTGTGTTACCAGGTGCTGTTTGGTTCCAATGCTAGCAGCGCTGTGCGCTTGCAAGCAAGCAGCAGCTAGGATCACCAGTGTGCTGGCCATTTTGATCGCACAGGTGAGTGAAAAACCTGCTCCCTGCAGGATGACCGCTTTTGTCGGTAGCAGGTAGCACTGTGGCTGTGCTATGTTGACTGGTACATCCTGCAGAACAGCCTAGCAGCATGCTTTACGCTTGCTACTGCTTCACATGCATGCAGTGCGGTACCCGTGCGCACCAACCTTTTTCAGTGATGCTGCCTGCATGCTTTTGAATGAGTGAAAAGTCTTGATGCTGCTGCTTTCACCAGGGTCAGCCATCACGCACAAAGACAAGCCGTACGTCATGGGGTGATCATTGGCTGGCATGGCATCAATCTGGCACAGCAGTTGTCAAGCAACATGATGCTGCTGGTGCACTGAGGTGAGCTGACTGACCAGTCGCCTGCTGTTGCCAGCACTTTGCCTTCAAGGCGCTGCTGCACCACGCAGTTGTGGTCGTGTTGTGCATTTAGTGGTTGACGGATTGACCGCTACGTGTAATTCCAGCAACTCTGTGCATAAGTATGTATAAGAACAAATTTATGTGCTTAGTGCGTGGCAAATGCCAGCGACATGCTGGTGTGCATTGTGATAGGGACCAGGCTCGCCTGAGCAGGTCCATAGTGTGCTGCCCACCCCTCTTCAGAGTGTTCTGCTGCTGTTCTAAACTGCTGCCGGTTTATTCTGCTGTACTGTGCAGGGCACTCCCAGGCACAGCCGCAACAGCGGTGCACATGCCCAATTGCACAGGCCCAGCTGCTGAAGTTGTGAAGTCAACTGAGGACAAGCAGGGGCACCAACATTTTGCATCTTGAGAGGAACAAGGATAGGCAGCAATCATAGCAGTTTGTTGTTGTACGTGTATGCTGCTGTCAACTGCAGCAGCGTGTTCAGTAGCAACATGCCCTTCCACGCAGTTGTGAAGGCCATGCTGTTGGCGCGTTGCTTTGTTGCTCATGATGTGTTGCCACGGGCGAGGTTCCCCGTTTGTTCCTTTTACCTTGTGCCACATGTTTTGTGGGTCAGCAGCTGTGGGTTCGTGGATCCACACCTTGAATCTGGCAACTGGGCACTTGCATGCAGCAGTACGGGCTGCTGCAGGCAGTTCTATCACCTAGAGAGCTCTTATTTTGAGCCTTGCAATAATTCACTGGGTTGTTGTTGCGTACAAAGCTGTACGTGTTGCTTCTTTGCAGTGTAACAGAGCACCAGGAAAGACTACTGAACTTGGGCCTGCTACTGCCAAGCCCTAGCGGCACATGTGCCTACGCAGCCTTGATTGCTGCACGACCAAGGCTTTGTTGACAAGGCTTCTGAACAAAGCATTGATAAGCGCACACGCCAGGGTTAGTAATCAAGCATTGATCATGACAAGCCTTGTCAGCTCGGTCAAGGCTTGGTCGTCCGAGACCTACCAAGGCCTCGCGAGGCCTACTAAGGGTACCAGGGCCTACGAAGCCTGTTACCTAAGTCGGACCCTTGATGTACTCCTTGTCTAACCATCAAAACGCGTGGTTCAAACAAGCCCCTCTCGGCATAGTGACCAGCAGTACTCTTCATCCATACTTGCCAGTGCGGCAACGAAAGGGACAAGGTAACTTAGACAAATTTTGACGGCACACACAATTTGAGGATTTACACAAGTAACTTGGCCCGTTGGGGAGCATATGACAGGCTCAAACAGCAGGTGCTGCATTGCATGCTATCATGGCACTGGAGTCCGGTGCCACAGTGTGGACCACATGCGGGTGCAACCGGCACTTGTGACAAGACACTGTGCTCACGGCTGGCAACGGCATGGCCGTTGTCGCGGTGGACACCTTGCAAAATCACAGGTGCATGCAGCAAGCAGTAACTGCCTGTATCCGCTGACTCACTCTGTGTGTTGCAACAGCCAGCAGGTGCAGAGAACAATAGTAATAGAACAACAGTAGTACTCAACACCTGGCGGCCTGCACAACACACCGGGTGTACTACTGCCTGTTGGCAGCAGAAGGTATTCCCTGAGAACAGTGTGCACACAACAGCTGTTTTGTATTCGAAAATAGGCCACAAAATAGGCCATGTGTGCACACTTGTGTGATGCGTCACGTCATACATACGGTATCGCCCCTACCCTAGGAAGCAAGCTGCATGCACATTACACCGGCCGCACCTTGCTCGTCCAAAACGCCACATGACTGTTGCTGTGGTGACCTCAACCGCAACACGCTCACTCTGAAATGCTGCAAAACTGGTGTGCTGGTGACAAAGGTTGTAGTACTGCAAGCAACTGTGAATATGTGGACAAGGTAAGCGCCCTCATTGCCGTGCATGTGAACCAGCAGAGTGTGAGTAATACTTGTCCTTCGTCTCTTGCAGTACGCGAACAACATCCAGAACAGCCCTGTCAAAATTGTGCACTGGCTGGCATGCGCCAAGTACTTCAACGCTCAGTCATGCTACAGCACTCACCAGAAAATCAAGATAACTAGGCAAACCCTGGGCCTTGCAAGTGACGGCTGCTGCTGCTGCTGTCAACAGAATCTGAGCAGCCATCAGCAGTTTGACGCGCAGCTGCCGAAAGTGAACCAAAAGTGAACCAACAAAACTTGGCAGCGTAGCTATTCAAATCTTCTCCGCAGCACACGCCTCGGCTGCCACACCAAGGCTGCCTCTCCCACACCAAAAGTGCCACACGTTTCTGCGAACACGCTGCGGCAGCACGCTGTTCTCCATGCAGTAAGCAGTGCTGTTTTTCGTGTAACAGGCTTTTCTATTATACACGTCACACAATCTCCCCGGCTCTGCAACAACAGGTCATCAGCTGCCAGTCCGTTGTCGCCAGTTGGGTGCTACTACAATGCTGCTGCCACGTCAGCACCTGCCGGTCTGTCATCAGCAAGCTGGATGCTGCTGCAGCTCAGTTGTGAACATGGAGTCAGCTGTAGGGCCACTGCCGGGCTTGCTCCCTCCTCTGCTGCCTCTGGATGCGGCTGCAGCTCAGTTCTGGTTGAGCTGCTCATCAATCAGGGCCGACAGCCGCTCCATCTTGGCCGCCGTCATCTCGCCAACCTGAGTGTAGTGTAATGCTGCTGCTGCTGCATCTCAGTTCTGGTTGAGCTGCTCATCAATAAGCGCCTTGAGCCGCTCCACCTTGGCCCCCGTCATCTCACCGACCTTGGCGCCGCCCCTGTACAGCTGGAAGGTGGGCGCCACCTGTGGCAGCAGCAGCAGCAGCAGCAGCAGCAGCAATAGCAGCAGCAGCAGTAGCAGCAGCAGCAATAGCAGCAGCAGCAGTAGCAGCAGCAGCAATAGCAGCAGCAGCAGCAGCAGCAGCAGCAATGGGGGCAACCCTAACAAACAAATATCCTGGTCCACTGGTAGGTGCCAAAGTTGCAGGGGCCACTGCTGTGTCCCAACACCTCCGTCATGCATCAGCACATAGCTGACTGCATGGCGCAGTTAACTTTGCCAGCAGCTAGCCTTCACGCTGACGCGTTGCGGCTTGCCAAGTGGTTGGCTGCATGCTGCACTGCTTGCAACTGGTGCAGAAGCTCAGCACATGCAATGCCTCACACACACTCAAGGTGAAGAAGGTCACTCTATGATCAAGATTTTAAAAGTTTATGCACATGCCCTTAACACTGCAGCGCCCACCTTGATGCCCAGTGTCTTGGCGAGCTCCTTGTTGGCCTGGTTGCAGTTGAACTTCACGATGACTGCTGCAGGGGCCAGCGCCTCACTCAGCGCCACCAGCTGAGGGTAGATCAGCTTGCAGGGGCCGCACCACTGCAGACGAAGGATATGAGTGAGCAAATACGAGGCAAAGATGATGAGTTGAACAGACAATGCCTGGGACAAGGCCAGCGCGGCTGAGCGCCACCAGCTGGGGATAGATCAGCTTGCAGGGGCCGCACCACTGCCCGGAAAAAAAAAAAAAAAAAAAAAAAAAGGGGTCAATGGACAAACTTAGGGCAGCTTTGGCGGGCGAAGACGAAGAAAATCTAGTGCAGGGGATAGCTCCGCATACAGCAGCGCCAGCTGCGGGCAGATCCGCTTGCAGGGGCCGCACAACTGCAGAATATTACGAACGAAAAGGAAATACTGGGCAGACGTGAGGCAAGGTTGGTGGGTGACAATGAAAAATGCACAGCACAGGAGATAGCGCCTGAATCCTCTGCGCCACTGGTGCCACTGCGCTGGTGCAAGCGAACTCTCTGTGCACCGCTGCAAACAACCCTGTAACTTGTGGAAAAAAGCCTTGCTGCAGGGGAGAGCAAGGTAACAACCGCAAGTGAATCACCTGCGCAGGGTGCAGCACAGCCACACCCCTCATCAAAGTGACTGCCTTCAGTTCACGTATTAATGAAAACCCCAGAGCAAGCAAACTGATGCAAGCAAACTCGCCTCTGTGAAGAAGTCCACCACCACCAGAACGTCGCCTGCTGCGCTGATGTAGTCGTCGAACGTTTCCTTGTTGAGCTCCAGCAGTCCCGTCTGCACCTCTGCTGTGGTGGTTGCACTCTCATGGGGAGCTGCTGCTGCAGCAATGCCCACCTGCAGCGCAGATGGTGCACAGGCATCGGTCGGCGTGCCCATGGGTTTTGAAATCTGTGAATTTTTGATCAGCAAGCCACGTGTCCTGCTGTTTACACCAACAGCAGCGCACAGCATCCCCCAGAGCGTTCCGAAAAAAACTTCCGCAGGTGCTCATACTAGTAACAGTACTGGTGTCGACAGCTGCACCTACCCTGTGTGCAGCTGACCATTGATCGACGCGCGCCTGAGCTTTATGTTTACCCGCGGACAAACCCAAGCGTGGCTCTGCTCCTCTGGCAACAGGCGAGCTCACGCGAACGCTGAGTTGGCCCGCTGGCATTCCAGCACGCCCCTCATTAGACGTGCCACGATACTGTTTGTCTGCTAACATGGTTTAAATCGCTCGGACGGGCTGTTGCGATACGCAAACAACGACTACGGTGTTGGTTGGTATTGAATGCAAAGTGCACCAACGGTGAAATGATACAAGCGTGATACGGGTAGTCAGCACGTACAAATGTTGAATTGCATCTACGTATGTACTAAGGGGCGCTTATAGGAGACAGGAAGAACTGACAGGACAGACTGGGACTGGGAGTTACGGCATAGGAACCATCTAACAGACTTAAGAATAGGAGCATATAATGCTGCTATATATAGGATTGAATGCCTTCTTTCTAGAAGGGTTGCTAATCCATGTGTCATTGCCCGAAGGTCATAACACAGTTGACTCGATGCTTCGCATCGACTCAGACAAAGCAGGATATCCGACTGATACACTCTCCAAGATCGTGTATATACTGTGAGCACAGATGCTGCAGACAACTGTCAGTGCAGCGACTTGTGACACACTACAGTAACACATCAAGTGTGAGCTGTAGCTCTGAGGCTTCTGTCAAACACCCAATCTCAACACTCCCACTCAGAAGGTGAAGAGCTGGACTGGTATCACATACTGTAGTATGATCATCGCAGACCAATGCCAGCACAGCAGAACACGTGCTTGGCTTCAGGCACTGCCTTTGTCAGCATGTCTGCAAGCATCTTGTCAGTGCTGATAAAGCTGATCTTGATGCGTCCACTTGCTGCTTGCTCACGCACAAAGTGATAGTGCACATCAATGTGCTTGGATCGCATTGATGTGATGGGGTTCCTGATGAGCTTGAGTGCTCCCTGGTTGTCGCCATACATCTGAACACGTGAGGTGCCAAAGCCGGTCTCAAACATCACCTTGTCAAACCAGATAGCATCACGCGCTGCATGTGAGGCTGCTACATACTCTGATTCACAGGTTGACAGTGTGACACACTTCTGCAGCCTGCTGGACCAGATGACTGCTCCGCTTGCTGCTGTGAACACTGAGCCGCTAGTGCTGCGCCGTGTGTCTGGGTCATCACCGTAGGAGGCGTCACAGAAACCACGCGGCTGCAGGCCGCCCAGCTTGCCATTGAAGACCAGGCCCATTGAGGTGGTGCCATTGAGGTAGGCCAGCACAGACATAGCTGCTTGCCAGTGCTGCTTTGTGGGGCACGACAGGTAGCGGCACAGCAGGCTGGATGCGAAGGCGATGTCAGGGCGTGTGCATGTAGCCAGGTAGTTGAGGGCGCCTACCACACTGCCGTAGTGGTACACAGATGTGTCGAGTGGCTCGCCTTCGCCTGCTGCCAGCTTGATGCCTGTGGGCAGTGGCGTGGAGCGGGGCTTGCTGTCGGACATGCCGTACTTGGCGATGAGCTCCTTGGTGTACTGCTCCTGCTGCAGGTGTATTGTTGCTGCTGCAGGGTCCCTTGTGACGGTCATGCCCAGGAAATAGGAAGCCTCGCCCAGGTCTCGTCCATCAAAGGTACTGAGCAGCTGGGTCTTGGTCTCCTCCACGTGGGCGGTGCCGCCATATATGATGTCATCCACCCAGACCAGAGCCAGCAGGATGCCGCCTGAGTCGTTGCGGACATAGAGGCCTGGATCTGCTGAGGTGGGCTGCAGGTGCATGTCGTGCAGCGCTGCCTTGAGCTTTGTGTGCCATGCGCGTGGTGCCTGCTTGAGGCCATAGAGCGCCTTCTTGAGCTGCAGCACGTAGCCAGCAGGGCCTTCTACAAAACCAGGTGGCTGCCGCACATACACTTCTTCCTCCAGCTCACCATTTAGAAAAGCAGTAGTGATATCTATATGGTGTAGGGCAAAGCCGTATTGGGCAGCCAACGCCAGCAGGATGCGGAATGTGCTGTGCTGGCTGACGGGCGCGTACACCTCTGTGTAGTCAATGCCCTCACGCTGCTGGAAGCCCTTCACCACAAGGCGTGCTTTGTAACGCTCAATTTTGCCGTCTGCATGCCGCTTGATCTTGAAGACCCATTTTACATCAAGAGCTTTGTGGCCTGCAGGGAGCTGCATCAGAACCCAGGTGGCGTGCTGCTGCAGGGACTGGAGCTCTCTGTGAATGGCATGGCGCCACTCCCGGGCTTGGGGGCCTGACAGGGCTTCTCCAATTGTTTTGGGTTCCACAATGGCGTCATCGTCTGCGTGCTGCGCATAATCTGATGCCGGGTAGCGCGTGGAGGGCTTGCGCGCACGGCCGGAGGGGCTGGCTGACAGCGGAGGCGGAGGAGATGTGTTGCTGCTGGGCGGACTGGCAGGTGGGTCTAGGGCTGGCCAGGGGCTGGTAGTACGGGCAGGCGATGTAGATGACGACCTGTCAATGGCTCCAGCTGGTTGATGGCTCCCACCGGCTCCAGCTGGTTGATGGCTCCCACTGGCTCCAGCTGGTTGATGGCTCCCACTGGCTCCAGCTGGTGATGGGCTGTCAGTGGAGGCAGCTGGTGGCGTGTTGCCAGGCTCTGCAGTAGCGAGCGTGGGGCTCCAGCTGACAGATTTGGTTGGCTTGGCAGTGGGATTCTGCTGCAGTGTAGGGATGGTAGGGGCTGGCAGGCACTCATCAAAGTACACATCCCTGCTGATGACAATGTCACCAGTGTCATTTGACAGGATGCGGTAGCCTTTAGGTGCGTAGCCCACCAGGGTGCCCAGAGTTGCCTTCGGATCCAGCTTCTTGCGCTTTGAGGGCGGGGTGACACTGTAGACTTTGCTGCCAAACACACGCAGATGGCTGATGTCGGGCTTCTGCTTGAAGAAGGCCTCATAGGGGGTGCAGGTCAGGCCTGCCGCTGGAGCCAATAGGTACAGCTCGTTTGCTGTGTTGACTGCTTCAGCCCATAAATTCTTGGGCAGGGAGGCCTCTATGAGCATGGCGCGGGCTTTCTCCATCAGAGTCCTGTTGAAGCGTTCAGCCATCCCGTTCTGCTGTGGGTTGTACGTGACCGTGGGCTCGTGCCTGATGCCATTCTTCTTGAGGTAGGCCAGCACGGTATTGCTCATGTATTCAGGTCCGTTGTCGGAGCGCAGAGCCTTGACCTTGTGGTTGGTTTGTCGCTCCATGAATGCCAGCGTGTAGGGCAGGACAGTCTTGATGTCGCCCTTGGACTCCATGGGCACAGCAATGGAGTACTTTGTGAACTCATCGATGAAAGTAGCCAGCCAGAGCTTGCCGCCCAGCGATATCTCTTCCATAGGGCCCATGACGTCTGTGTGTACCCGTGCCAGGGGCTGGGTGGCCTTGGCTGATGAGCTGTGGCTGTGGTAGGGCAGCTTTGAGCCCTTGGCCTGCGGACACACATCACAGAACGCCTTGGAGGCAGCTTGGATCTGGCTGGTGGTGATGTGCATGCCCTTCACCATGTGCAGCTGCTTGGCGAGGCTGCTGTAGCTGAGGTGAGCCTGCCTGTGGTGCCACAGCTGTGGGGTCTCTGCTGACTTTGCCAGCATTGCAGCTGCCTGGGGGACAGCTGAGTGGCCAAAAATATAAATGTTGTTGATCTCAGGTGTACTGGCAATGAGGTCGGTGTTGTGGAAGAAGTTGCAGTTGCCACCTGCAAACACAAAACTCATGCCAGGTAGCTTGGAGGCCTTGCCAATGCTCAGCAGGTTTGCTGTGGCTTCTGGGACGTAGTACACATCATGCAGCACGATGTCTCGGGTGCCAGAGGTGGGGTGCGCAATCTGTACAGTGCAGTCGCCTATTGCTGTTGCGTAGCCCTTAGTGTTGTTGGCAAAGGTGAAGCACACGTCCTGGTTAGGTGGTCGTAAATTGGTTAGGTGCGCCAGGATGTGGGTGAGGTGTTTGCTGCAGCCGGAGTCCATGATCCAGGCAGTGTCGTCGCCATCATCCGTAGCGGCTGTAGCAACATACTCCATGTCACATCCTAATGTTGTTGCTGCTGTGCTGCTGCTGTTGCTGCAGGTGCATGGGCACAGGTCAGCAATGGGCAGGTCAATTACTTGGCTTGTAGCTGCATAGCGGGCGTGGCGGGCTGATGGCAGGTCAGCGCCAGGCGCTTCTGCGGAGTGGATGCCGGAGAACAGGTCAGCAGCGGTACCATCAGGATTGCCAGGCTCCAGGTCAGCATCAAACTGTCCCGCAGTGAAGCAGCTGTCCTTGATTTCGTCCAGGGCTTTGTTGTACTTGTTCAGCTGGCACTGGCGGCGTCGTTGGACCAGGCGAGATAGACAGGAGACAGGTTGCGCATTGCTGGGCGCGCTGGAGCAGCAGTTGGGCTTGGCATCGGTGCTGCTGATGGCACTTAGAGCCAGCGTTGAGTAGTTGGGGGCTGCTGAGTATTTGGGGGCTGATGGGTTGGCCCGCCTGTCATCGGCACGCTGCTTCTTGCGGCATTCTTCTATTGCATGGCCTGTCTTCTTGCAGTACTTGCAGATAGGCGATCTGCCGCTGCCGTTGTCACTGTTGTCGTGGGGTTCAGTGTAGTTGCTGCTCTTGGTGTGGCGGTGGTCCTGGTAGTCTTGCTGGTGGTTCTGCTGGTGGTCGAAGGTGGCGCAGGAGTTGCGGGAGGGAGCAGCGCCGTAGTTGGGACGAGCGTGGTCACGGCTGGGGCTGGGGCTGCTGCCGTTGTAGCCATTGGTCTTGTTGTGCCAGGAGCCCAGTGCGGAGTCGTCCTTGTGCTCGTTCTCGCGCTTCATCTGGCCTTCCTTGCTCAGCAGTGTGACAAGCACGTCTTCAGCCTTCAGGGTCTTCGAGTTGTGGTATGTTATCTTGATGATCTCCTTGCGTGTGTCGTAAGCTGGTGTCAGGCCAGCCAGCAGTATCAGGGCGTGGTCCGTCTCATTGACGTGGCCTCCAGCAGACTTGAACAGCTTATACAGGCGGTTGCCCCTGCTGAAGTACGTCTGCAGGGACTCGTTGGGGCGCATGCGGATGGTGTGGTAGTCGTGCTGCAGGTCGAAGCGTGAACCTTCGTTTTGCCCGCGCCAGTAGGATTTCAGCGTCTCCCAAATATCGTACGCTGTCTTGTCACGTGGAACTAGCTCCCTGATTTCGGGGCTAATGAAATGCAGGATGATGGCCTTGGCCTTGTTGTCCACGGCACGGTTGACTGGCGTGAAGGTAGGCAGCTGCTTGTCCTCGTTGTCCTCTTCATCATGGTCTTCGCCGTCTTCTTCATCGGCCTCATCTTCGTTTTCCGTCTCAGTGAAGCCGGTCTTGGTGGTTGATGGCTGTACATTGCTTGGCCTGCGAATGGCTTCACCCAAGTTGTTGAAGTCCAGGTATCCCACGAACGTCGGTTCCCAGTCAAGGAAGTCGCTGATGCTCTTCAGGACGTCTGGTTTGGGTAAGGGGCAGGAGGACGACATCTTGAAAAAAACGCCTTGCTGTAATGGGAGGACAGCTGGGAAGGCGAGAGAGATGGTCAGTGCGAGCTTCAAGAATAAGCGCAGTACATTTGCTGAGTGACGCAGTGGAATCGTGACAGGCTCATAACCTGTTGAATTGCATCTACGTATGTACTAAGGGGCGCTTATAGGAGACAGGAAGAACTGACAGGACAGACTGGGACTGGGAGTTACGGCATAGGAACCATCTAACAGACTTAAGAATAGGAGCATATAATGCTGCTATATATAGGATTGAATGCCTTCTTTCTAGAAGGGTTGCTAATCCATGTGTCATTGCCCGAAGGTCATAACACAGTTGACTCGATGCTTCGCATCGACTCAGACAAAGCAGGATATCCGACTGATACACTCTCCAAGATCGTGTATATACTGTGAGCACAGATGCTGCAGACAACTGTCAGTGCAGCGACTTGTGACACACTACAGTAACACATCAAGTGTGAGCTGTAGCTCTGAGGCTTCTGTCAAACACCCAATCTCAACAGATCACAGTCAACATTCGGGACAGTGGGAGCTCGACACGAGACAGCACACCCAACCACAACAACCCTAACACCATCACACTGCTGTCACACATGCTGAGTCATGCCGGGCGTGACATGCCCCACCCTGCTAGTCACACTTTACAGCTCCAGCAGTGCTGCTCTGCGCTCCAGTTCCTCTACAAGCTGTGCTACAGTGCGACCAGGCAGCACGCCTGGATACATGTAATGCAGCGCTGCTACTGTCCTGCGAAGCTCGCTGCTGCTCATCACACCTAACCCACGCTGCACCCCCACAACCAACAGGTGCAAAACCTCAGGGTCTAAGCGAACCCTGAGCGCTGCTAAACCCTCCAGCACCACCAAAACCTCAGCCCCCGACATACCGCAGGCCTCAACCCTCAACCGCGCACAGAGCTCGTACACCCATGCACGGTAGGGTTTCACCTGCAGGACCGCCAGGGTTTGGACTGCAGCTGCTAAACCCCCAGGCCCTAGGCTCGGCATAACAGCATGCAGCCGCTGCAGCATTGCAGCTGACAGCCGGCGGTCTGCTGCTATGGCCCCGGCTGGTGCGACACACGCTGCAGCAGCTGCTGCTGTGACTGCATCAGGCCCGGAAGCTCCAGGAAGCAGCAGCCGCAGCTGCAGCAGCAGCAGCTCAGCAACCTCGCCTGGCCATGGCAGCAGAGTGAGTTGCGCAAGTGCTGGCAGGGCTGCTGCCAGCTGCTGCATCTTCATGTCAGGCAGCTGCTGCTGGAATGACAGCAGCAGTGGCAGCAGCCACGCCTTCCTTCCGCTGCTGCTGCTGCTGCTGCTGTTGGGCCTAGCAGAGCCGATTGCTGCTGCTGCTGCTTGCTGAGCAGGTGGCACGGCAACTGGTACGTCACCAAACACTCTGGCAGCTGCATGGCGATGGCGCTGCTTGCTGCTGCTGCTGCTGCCACTGACGGACCCCTCAACTGAAGCACCCGGCTGCTGCAGTCGCTCAGTAGCCTGGCACTGCATGTGTTGCTGGTACAGCCCTGCTGCTGCTTGCAGGACAGTCACCAAGCTCTGAGGCTTCAGTGCATGGGCCTGCTGTGCTGCAGCTGACAGGTATGCTTCGCTCCAACCCCCATACAACTGCCATTTGATGTCACTGCTGCTAAGCCCAGCGGCAGCAGCAGCAACAGCATCAGTAGCAATGGATGCTGCACCTGCAGCATTCAGGGCAGCTGCCGCAGTACTACCACTACTGCTGTCCCAAGAAAGAGCACTTGTGCTGCTGCTGTTGCTGCTGCTGCTGCTGCTCAGCAGCCTGCTGGTGCTGCTCAGCTGCGCCAGCAAACTGCCAGAATCCACACTGCTGCTGCTGCTGCCCTGCCTGTAGCGCAGCAGGAACGCTGCTATGCTGGCCAGCTGAGGTGCCTTCATGTGGTGCATCTGCTTCCTGCAAGCTTGCAGGAAAGCAGCCTGCCAGGCAGGGCTCAGCTCATGGTCCAGGTACACAAAGCCTTGAGCCAGCTGCCCCAGCTGGTTAGCATTGAACCCTGGAGGTTTAGACTGCTGCTGCTGCTGCCGTTTTCCAACAGGTGCGTGAGCTGCCCTGGCACCTGCGGTGTTGCTGCTGCCAGCAGGATTGCTGCTGCTGCTGCTGCTGCTGCTGCTGCTGCTGCTGCTGCTGCTGCTGCTGCTGCTGCTGCTCAACATTAGCAGCAGTGAGCCCTGCTCCAGTGCTGGCACCAGCTGGGGGTCATAATGCCGCAGCACCCCAAGGCTGAATGCAGCAGCAGCAAGCTTGGTAGCAGGCAAGCCTGCCAGTGCAGCCGCCAAGCTAGAGGGTATGTCATGGCGTGCTGCTGCTGCTGCTGCTGCTGCTGGCTGGCCTGCTGGCTCTGCTGGTTGCTGCACCAGGTGTGCGGTGCCACTGCTGTAACCACTACTATGGTGACCTGGTGTAAGTGACACTGGATCTGGGTGCTGCTGCTGCTGCTGCTGCTGCTGCTGGCCATGCTGCTGCCTTTGTTGGTTCTGCTGCTGCCCCTTCAGTAGCAGTCTGTTGAGCTTCTGCACCACTGCTGCTGCCAGCTGCTGTACTGCTGCATTGTACTGCTTGGCGGCTGTCAACCCTGGTGGTTTTGGGGCAGTTGCCAGCAGCTGTAACGCTATGACAATGTCATTAACAGTGTCAGGCAGGGCCGCAGCTGCTGCCTCGGGGTTGTTGATGTCAGCTGACACCAGCAGCTGCCGAACACGCTCCTGAGCTGCTGCATAGCCATCTGCACTAGTTGGCCTTGAAAGTCGCTGCTGCTGCTGCTGCTGCTGCTGGCGGGCATGCTGCCCATGTCTGGGAGGCTTACTATGCTGCAAGTCAGCAGCCCTTACTGCTGTCGCTGCTGGTGCCGCTGCTGCCTCCTGTGTCCCTGGCTTCGAGCCGGCAGCAGTATGCTTGCGCATCTGGCTCTGCCCAGGACATTGCTGATTAATTGATTGAGTTGGTGGAGCAGCAGCAGCCTGCTGTCGCTGTTGTGTCGCTTGCTGTGCTGCATGCAACGGGCTTTCCTGCTGCTGCTGCTGCTGCTGCTGCTCACCGTACTCCCAACCCAGCAGCTGCTGCGCCTCATCATCATCAGCGAAGCCTTGCCCTGTGGCTGCTGCCTTAGCAGCAGATGCAGCGACCAGCTGCCTGCTGCTGCTGCTGCTGCTGCTGCTGCTGAGAAGATGTGCACGTAGGCACTGCAGCTGCTCAGGGTTGCGAAATGATGCTGCTAGCTGGTGCTTTGTGGGGAGGCACAAGGAAGTCCTGCAAGCAGGGACGCCGTGCAGCTGCAGATTTGACTGTGGCTGCCACAGCTGTGCTGCAGCTAGTGCCTGCTGCTGATGCAGTGCTGCTGCACGCTTGATGCAAGCAGCATGCATGGCCTGTAGTGTGAAAGATCACTAGAGCTGATAATTTGCGAACATGACGAACATGTTTGCGCTTTAGCGTGTGCCCGCAGACCTCAGAGCAGCAGTATGTGTGACCTGTACACAAACAGATATCAGTAGAACGAGGTCATGCATGGCACGGCAACGGACAACCAAATATTCAACACTCAGAACATCGACGTTGCACGCAGCTCAAGGGAAAGCGGCGGTGATTGCAGCAGGTAACCAAGGCTTTTGAAAAGCCTGGACTTGAGCCATGCTGTGACAGTGACAGCTGAGTGACTACACAATGCCGAGGCCACAGCACCACTGGCAGAAGCCGATTTTCATGTACTTCGCTGTTCTCTAGTGGTCGGGACCGTCTTAGCAGCCCTGTCGTGTCTCCTGCAAGCTTGCACTACATCAAGATACGCCGTTCGTCGTCCCTGCTTTGCACAGTAAATTCCATCGGTATTTATGGTGTGCGGATATGCTTAATCGTGCTCCTAAGCTTGTTTCAAGCAGACTGGGGATCCTGCCTCTACGAGTAAGTCGACCGACAGCAGTGTACATCACTTGAACCAATACAAACTAGCAGGTTCGCTCAATGTAAACTTGGCGAACACTCTTCAACACCGCAGGACGATGATCAGCTACGGTGCCTTGCTACCGCCTCACTGCTGCTACAGCAGTCAGTCACTGCCTGGCGTGCTCAGAGGCACAGCCAAGGCAGCAGCCACGACAACTCTCAGGCTCTCATTGGCCAAAATACTCATCCCAGCGCATTAGGTGGCCGTGCAGGGTTCAGCAGCAGTGCGGCAGCTGCGGCAGCAGCAGCAGATGACTCAAAAGCAGCAGCTGCAGGCCGGCGAGGTTTGCTGCAGGCACTTGATCAGGAGATGGAAGTGTTACAGACCAGGGGTGATGCAGATACAGCTGCTGCAGACGAAGTTGTGTCAGCAGCTGCAGCTGCGGCTGTGCCAGACCTGCCATCCAGCCAGCAATTTGCACCTGCAGATGCAGGCAGCCGAGGGCAGCCGGCTGGTGCTACTAAGGCAGCAGTAGCAGCAGCAGCAGAAGTCATAGCAGCAAAAGCAGCAGCAGCAAAGGCGGCATCTATAAAGGCAGCAGCAGCAGCAGCAGCAGCAGCAGCAGCAAAAGCATCAGCAGCGAAGGCCTTCCCTGCTGCCACTGCTGCTGCCACCAAAGGGAAGCGGAAACCGGCTGCTGGCGGCCTCAAGGGGTTGCGTGCCATGCTGGAAGCAGAAGCAGAAGCCCACGCTTTGCAGGAGACGAAGCAGCAGCAGCAGGCTAGGAAGCAGCAAGAGCAGCTGGCGTTGACACACAAAGTGGCAAAGCTAGATCACCAGCAGAAGCAGCAAGTGCAGCAGCCTGTACAGCAGCAGCAGCAGCAGCTTGTGGCGGAACAATCAGCGCATCAGCAGCAGCAGCAGCAGCAGCAGCCTGTGATGCCTGCAGCAGCAGCAGTGGGCAAGGTGCAACTGACGGAACTGGAAGGGAAGCTGCAGCGCCTGCAGCACGACATACAGCACTACAGCCAGGCTGGTGTTTCTGCTGCTGTCACTGCCATGCGTGGCGACTTGGCTCCTGCTGCTGCTAAGGCTCAAGCCCAGGAAACAGCGGCAGCAGCAGCAGCAGCAGCAACTGGCAGCAGCAGCGCAGCAGCAGTACGCAGGACGCCTGCGGCAACTGCCAGGCTCGAGCAGCAGCAGCGGCAGCGGCAGGCGGCAGCAGCAGACTCAGACAACAGTGCACTGCCTCCACTGCTGCATGTGCTGCTCGGCAAGCAGTTGCTGCCAGGTGGTTGCAGCAGCAGCAGCAGCAGCAGCAGCAGCCGCAGCAGCGGCGGCGGCAGCAGTGTGGCGGCAGTACAGGAGCTGCTACACGCTGCAGCGCAATGGTGGGAAGATGAGCTGGAGGATGCTGCTGCTGCTGCTGAAGATGGGGAGACAGGGCCGTTAGAGTATTGGGAGTTCGAGGATATGGGAGACATAGAGTACTCAGAAGGGGCAGCTGTCAGTGAGGTGGAAGCAGCTGCTGTTGGTGACGGTGAATATGACGCCAGCATGACAGATGCAGACAGTGCTGATGGCGACACAGCAGCAGCAGCAGCAGCAGCAGCAGATACGGGATGGACAGATGCAGACGAGTCAAGCAGCGAAGACCAATGGCAGCTAGACGGCACAACAGCAGCAGCAGCAACATCAGCAGGGCATGACGGCAGGGGATTGGGTGCGCCTGGCGAGGCAAGCCGTGATGACAGCAGCAACAGCAGCAGCAGCAGCAGCAGCAGTAGTGTGGCTGCTGACTTTGCACCAAAAGCAGCACAGGAATGCAGCAGCAGCAGCAGCCAGCAGCAGCAGCAGCAGCAGCAGCAGCAGCAGCAGGACACCTGGGATGCCAGCGGCCTTCCAGAGTGGTGGAGTGAAGGGGAGGTGGTAGCTGGCCACAGCAGCAGCAGCAGCAGCAGCACCAAAGGTGCTACATTGCTGCGGCGGTACGAAGATGCAATAGCCGAGCTGCGGACGGCACCCTACTTGTCACTTCTCACAGCCATCCAGTGTGGAGTTGTACAGCTGCAGGACGCTACAGCAGCAGCAGCAGAAGATGATGATGATGATGGTGCCGAGCCGTTTGCTTGGATGTACCTGCCGCAACTCAGCAGCAGCAGCAGCAGTGACAGCACAGGTGGCACCGTGGCCTGGGTGCTGCAGCAGGTGCAGGCAGCAGACCCCTGGCGATTCACATACAGTCCTGGAGGCAGTACAGTTACAGAAGACAGCAAGCTGGAGCTTCTGCAGTGGCACTGGCAGAATGGAGAGCAGCACAAGGAGAGGCTGCAGTATGTGCAGGAGCAGCAGCGGCTGCTGCTTGGCCCGGGACTTATCGCTACTCAGATCGCTCAGGAGGAAGCTGCACCAGCAGCAGTGAAAGCGGGGATGGCCAGTGCTGCTGCATTTATGGCTGAGGCAGCAGCAGCAGCGCTGAACATTTGCGTAGAAAAGCAGCCGCAGCAGCAGCAGCAGCAGCAGCAGCAGCCATTTGAAGATGCGGCTGATGAAGCATCCTCCGCATTGCACCTAGACGCAGCAGATGCCAGCAGCAGCAGCAGCAGCAGCAGCAGCAGCAGCAGCATGCCGTCAGCAGCAGCAGCAGCAGCAGCAGCAGCAGACCTAGGGGTGCCCTACACGCCAGGTCAGTTGCTCTATGGTACGCCGCATCCAAGGTTCTCCTATTGGGAGCTGGAAGTGATCTACAATGTGCTGCAAATGGCACGGGGAACTTCACTGGAAGCTGCAATGTGGAGTGAATACTCGCTGCAGCGGACGCTGCTGCAGGACGGAGCCCTGCACCAGCAGCTCGGCGCGCAGCCAGACAGCAGCAGCAGCAGCAGCAGCAGCAGCTGGCAGCAGCGGCAGCAGAAGGCGCCGCAGCTGCTGCGGCGGCACTCAATCTCCAAGCCGTCACAATTGCTGCAGCTGCAACAGCATAAGCTGCAGAGGGCTGCACAGCTGCAGCACCAGCAGCAGAAGCAGCAGTTGGATCAGCAGGAGCAGCCGCAGCAGAAGCAGCCCTCTGCAGCGGTGAGCAGCAGCAGCAGCAGGGACTTCATGCAGAGCATTAAGTGGTTCTCACCGCTGCTTGCCGCTGCGCTTGCTACGCGCGCAGCAGCTGCTAGGCTGCCTGGCATGTCTGCCACAAAGCAGCAGCAGCAGCAGCAGCAGCAGCAGCAGTCGAAAGCGCTGCTGCAGAAGCAGCTGGCAGCATCATTAGACAGGCAGTGGCACCACCTGCAGCCTTGGGAGAAGGATCTGCTGCAGCAGGCACAGCGGCAGCGGCAGCTGCAGCAGCAGCAGCAGCAGGAGCAGCTGCTGCAGCAGGCACCTGTGCTGAAGCCGTCGCAGCTGCAGCGGCAGCAGCAGCGGATCAAGCAGTGGGCCCAGCAGCAGCAGCACCAGCACCACCAGCAGCAGCAGCAGCAGCAGCAGCAGCAACAACTTACTGCTGCTGCTGCTGGTGCTGCTGCTGGTGCCTCATACTCTAGCCGGAGCCTGTTGGAGATGCTTTCACAGCAGCATGATGCGCGGTCCCTGCTGCGGCTTATGTCAGAGTACCCTCATTACCTTGCACAGTGCCCTGAGCTGGTCCCTGCCTTGGTGCAGCAAGCAGGCCTGGTATGGAGCACACCATTAGAAATCAGGCAGCCAGCGATCAGCAAGCAGCAAGGTGGGGAGCTGCTGCAGGTGCTCACTGCTGCTGCTGTGGATGCTGCTGCTGCTGATACTGCTGCTGAGGCAGCAGTAGCTGCTGGAGGTCTGCGGAGCAGTTTGCAGCAGCTTGCAAAACAGCAGCTGCAGGAGGCTGCATTGGCAGCAACTGCTGACGCGGCAGCAGCAGCAGCAGCGCACGCGGACTCGACAGCAGCAGCAGCAGCTATGAGCTTAGAGCAAATGATATCAGCAGCACATGAGGCAGCAGCAGCAGAGCTAGTCAAGATGCCAGCAGAATCAGAGACAGCAGATGCAACGTCACCACCAGCTGAAGCAGCAGCAGCAGAGCCATTGGACACAGCGCAGGTGGTGTCAAGTGCAGAGGAGACAGCACAAGAGCTGGCTGCAGCAGCAGACACAGTACCAGTGACGTTCTCAGCGCATGACGCGGCAGCAGCAGCAGAGCAGGCGGTGCAGTCAGCAGCAGCAGCGACAGGGCCAAGCAGCAGTGGCAGCAGCACTCTTCTTCAGCCTGAAGCAGCACAGGCTTTGTCAGGAGAAGCTGCAGCGCCAGAATCCATAGCAGCAGTGCTAGCAAGCAGCAGCAGCAGCAGGGGCGCTGCAGCAGCAGCGCAGCTTGCAGCCTCCCGGCAGCTGTTTAAGCAGCTTGTGGAGATGCTGACTGCAGCGAAGCCCCAAACCTTGGACTTGGCCGGCCTCTGGCGCAGGCACAATGCTGATGCAGCAAGCCTGCTGCAGCAGCAGCTGCAGCAGCAGCAGCAGCAGCAGCCTGCCAGCCTCACAACCAGCAGCCGCAGCAGCAAGCTGCTGTCAGATCTGTTCACCTGGGCTGTCGCATTGTCCGATGTTGTTGCAGCAGCGCCGGCCGATCTGGATCGCCTGATCGCAGCACTGCAGGCCCCGCAGCAGCTGAATCAGCTGCCGGCTGCTGCGCTCCTGCAGCTGTATAGCTGCCTCATGGACTGGCAGCAGCTGTCGCACTGGGGCCAGCAGCAGCAGTATGCTGCAGCGCAGCTGTATAGCGCTGTTGTTGCAGAGCTTGCAGCACAGCCACACAGTGCGCTAGCTGGCCAGGAGCAGCAGCTGCTGCAGCTGGTGCAGCACGCGTGTGTTGCATGTGCTGCACTTGTGCCGCAGGCCGGTTGGCTCAGTAGTGATCACAAGGCACGCCGGCTGCAGCAATACAGCAGCAGTGCAAGCGCAAAGCGGGAGAAGCTTCCTGCCATACACGACAAGCTGCTGCAAGCCTGGCAACGGTCGGCAGCAGCAGCGCCCGCGCTGGGTGCAGCAGCGCAGATGGCAGCAGCACGCGGGCAGCTGCAGCAGATTGCCGGGAACCTGCAGGGTGGCTTGCAGCAGATTGATGCTGCCGAGCTGGTGCAGCAGCTGCATGTGCTGGCAGCAATGCGGCCCTGCTATGCGTTTGACAGCTTTGAGCATGCGCACGCTGCCGCAGAGCACACTATGGGCTGTGATGCCAAGGGCATGTGGCAGGGTTCTGTTGCCCTGCAAAACCTCAGCTGCGCAATCGCCAGCCATCTCATCTCGCCACAGCAGCAGCAGCAGTCGCAGCAGCAGCAGCAGCAGCAGGAGGAATCAGATGCAGCATCTCCGCAACAGGACCAAAAGCAGTTCAGGAAGAAGCGCCAGCAGCAGCAGCAGCAGCAGCAGCGCGGCAGTGAGCCAGATGTGTCGCTGCTGCAGCTGCCGCCGCCAGCTGTGCTGCGTGTTCTGTCTGACTTGGCAGCTCTCAGCCAGGGCAGCGACAAGCAAAGCAAGCAGGGCCGTGCGTATGCTGACGTGGCACAGTACCTCCTTGATGCACAAGTGCCAACCCAGCAGCAGCAGCAGCAGCAGCAGCAGCAATATGAGCCACTTCTGTTCAGCTGGCATGTGCCGGAGCTGCTGAGGCTGTATGACCAAGGTGGTCCGGTGTTTGACCCGGAATCCAGCCGCGTCAACGCCAAGCTGTCGGCAGCAGCAGCGCACAACGTGCAGCAGCTTGCGGCCTGGATCAACAGCAGCAGCAGCAGCAGCAGCAGCAGCGGTGGTGGGTTTGGCAGCAGCAGCAGCAGCAGCAGCAGCAGCAGTGGTGTCATTGGCCGGAAAGGCAAAGGCCGTCTGAACCTGTATGAGCTGCGGCTGAGCCTGACTGGCCAGACTCTGAGTTCCGAAGCTGACTCAGAATACTCAGATGAGCCTCCTGACAGCAGCAGATCGCGGCTGCAGCAGCTGCTGCTGTCCGGGGGTGCTGAGCAGCTGCAGGCACAACTGGCAGCAGTAGCTGACTTCACATGGCGGCAGACACATTACAGCCAGTACCACCCATCCCTACTGGACTCAGTGGGACAGCTCTTGGTCGTGCTACAGGACACCAGCTGCGGCAGCAGCAGCAGCAGCAACCGGCTGCAGCAGCAGCAGCAGCAGCGGCTGTATCCCGAGAAGCTTGCTAAGCTAGTGCACTCACTGGCCATGTTCAACCATTGCTCTGCAGATGCGGCGCTTGCAGTGCAGCGGCTGACTGCTGCTGCGCTGCCGAGCATGCATTGCAGCGCAATCACCATTGCGAGGCTCGCTTGGGGGCTGTCTGTGCTGAATCAGAGAGATGCCTCGCTCTGGCGTAGCATCCAGCAGGCGATCCAGTACATCCTTGAAAAGGAGTGGCGGGCGCGGCTGCAGCGGGTGTCGGGCGGCAAGGCGAGGGCTGCGGCTGAGACGCGGTCTGACATATGGGGCAAGGTGAGAGCGGCATGGAGGGGTTTTGGTGGGGTTTTGACAAATGCATGCGGGTCTGCTTCAGGTATACTTCATGCATGTGGGGCTGAAGGCTGGTGTGAGTTTGGAAATCGTAGTTTGTATGCTTGGCGTGTGTTGATGCTAGGCGTGTGTGCATGGGTGCTGTGAGCTCTGTTTGCGTACGCATCTTGCGCATACGCGTGCCTGTGTGTGCTGTGTCTGCAGCTCGGCATGCTACAACAGTGTTGCAGCCTTGAGCTTGTGTTTGGCTGCATCTTTTACTGCTGCGTGTGCGTGCGCCACAGCATTGGCCTGTGCTACGCAGCATGGCTTGCACTGCCTTGTCGCAGCTGTTGTTGCTGTCCAGCCTCTATGTTCCCCGTGCACACAGGATGCCAAGTTCTAGCCGTATCAGGCTCAAACCTAAAATTGCTCAGCATGCATTGCATCTCCACGTTGCTTGCACACCATGAGCCACCCAGATGCTTCCGACATCCGTGTGTTTGTGCAACAGTTTGGCCAAGAGTACCACGACCCTGCTTGCATGCACCAAATCTGTGCCCTCTGCCAGTGCACGCCTGCATCTGCAGGGCTCCATGTTCCAGCTGCACCAGGCGGGGCTGTTCCTGCAGCTTCCAGGAAATAACCAAATATATTTTAAAATTAGATCATATAATAAATCTAATAATTATAAATACATTGCTGCTGTGCCAATGCAGGGCTCCATGTTCCAGCTGTACCAGGCAGGGCTGTTTTTCGAGCACTGCGTGGGCGGGATGGGCCCACTGGTGCAGCCTGCCTGGTCAGGCGTGGTCACCCGTGGCTGGGAGGCAGCCACCAAGCTAGTTAGCGTGAGCGGCATTCAGCGCAGCGTGGCACATGCCATCAGCAGCCTGCAAGCGCGGCCGCTGTCGCAGGTGCGTGGTTGAGTGCGGTTGTTTTGGCGTTTTTGCCGTTTTCCTCTTGACGGCTGGTTTTTCTGTTCAGAAACAACGATCGCGCGCTGCGTATTGACACAGTCTTGCGCCTGCCTGCCGCTGCTTTCCATCGTGTGCTTTGTTGTGCCCGCAAGTGTGCCGCTATGAAATCGAGTAGCGCACCAATGATCAGCAGCGTCGATGTTCAAACACTGCCACCAGTCTCAAAGAAATGAATGAGCTACGCGTGGTGTGTTATTACTCGCCATTCGCGGAAGTTGAGGGAGGATGTGAGTGTCGATGCGGAACTAGTCTCAGTCTTGCGCCTGCCTGCCGCTGCTTTCCATCTTGTGATTGTTGTGCCCACAGGTGCGCCGCTACGAGATCGAGTCCCGCACCAGGATTAGCAGCGTGGACATTCTGGTAGCAGTTGGAGAAGCAAGGGTGGTGGTGGAGGTGGATGGGCCTTTCCACTACGCCAGCAACAGGTGCGTGCGCTGCTGCTGATCATGTGGCTCAGCTGTTGCTTGAGACTGGAGTAGAGGCAGCAGGTATTCACATATCGTATGTGTGATATATGTTACGTGTTTTTTAGCAACAGCTCTGACGGGTGATGAGCTGTGGCAGTTTCGTTACCCAGCCCATACTGTTCAGCAATGCAGCAGCGTGGACATTTTGGTGCCAGTTAGGGAGGCAAGGGTGGTGCTGGAAGCGGACACGTCTTCTGATAATGCATTATGCCAGCAACAGGTGCGTGCGCAACCACTGGCAGCAGCGGTTGCTGCAAGCGGCTGATAGCACCTGCACGTGCCACTGTAGGTGCAGCTGCGCAGCCAGCAGCTGCCGGCAGGGTGTGAGATGCTGTGCCGCAGCAGACTATGCTGCTGCCTGTGCATCAGCTCCATGTTGTCTTCCCTCGTGTGCTGCTGCTGCCGCCGCCGCCGCTGCTGCCGCTGCCGCCGCCGCTGCTGCTGCTGCAGTACGCGCAAGCGCCTGGGCAACAGCGACCTGCGTGACTTGCTGCTGCGGCAGCAGGGTTTCCGGGTGCTGCCGCTGCCTTACTATGAATGGCAGAAGCTGCCGAGTGACAAGGCCACAGGCAATCTCACAAAGGAAGGCCTGGCGAAGTTTGAGGCATGGCTGCTGGCTGCTGCAGAGGGCAAGCAGCTGTGGTAGACAGTGGAGCAGCTGGGCTGCTGATGCAGTTTGATGGATGTGCTTGGATATGTGCGGCATGCACACCCCTCAAAGGGCAGCGGTGGTTACCTCGTGCTTGATGACGGCCGTGCCAAGTTTGAGGCATGGCTGCTGGCTGCTGCAGAGGGCAGGCAGCGGTGGTAGGCAGTGGAGCTGCAGGTTGCTGATGCAGTTTGATGGGCATGCTTGCTGTGCCTGGCGGGTGCGCCTTTGGTTTGAAGTTGGCTTTTGAAAAGCTGTCAGTGGTGTGTAACAGCGGGAGCAACACTGCTGGGAGGTGCCTGTGGTGTGGCAATGGGGACTGAAGCTAGCAGATGTGGAGATTGGACGCTGCACAGCTTTGCAGGAGCAGCTGCTTGCTTCCTAGGCAGCAAGCACACTGTGACAGGCCTGCAGTACAACTGCATGTTAAGCGGTACACTGCATGATGCAGTGCCTAACAGCTTGCTTGCAAGCTGTTGAACTTGCCTAACAAGACAAAACATTTACGTGAAATGCTTCGGACGCAAAGGACCAGTCAAGCCTGGCACGGCACCCGCCTGCACCTCGCACAGGCAAGCAGTACTGCAAGCCTGCCGAGGTGTGACAGGAAAGCGGCGGGCACCGTTCCACAGCAGCTCGACGGAAGTACTGCCGGCGCCAGCACAACAGTAATTGGTACAACACAACAAACTGAGGCTTTCAGGTATTGATTGTTCGATCGTCCAAGACAAATGCCTCGGCCGTGACAGTCAGTTCCCTAGTCGTCATCTGCGGGTATCTGTTGATCGCTGAGTATCACGCTTTTGCAGCAACATCCGGCCTCAAAGTGTTTTTGTCTAGCACTTTTGTTTATTGTTTCAGTCGAGTAGGACACCTGACGCGATGCAGGTGCGTGGGTGGGCAAGTTCGCGCACATGCATGTGACGCAGCATCGCCAGCTACTGGCAGTGTGTAGGCTGTCACCTTTAGGCATCGGGTTCCTTAAAAACAATCAAAACATCAGTTGGTATTGCATCTGCATGCGTGGAGAAGGGTTGAAGCAAAAACTTCACCTTCGTGGCATGCTGAGACGGTACTGCAGCAGCAGCAAAAGCAGTTGGGCTAAACTGCTGCGGTGCTCAGCAGCACACCGGCTTCCCAGATCGGCCCTCACATATATTTATGCTATCAAAGGCCCATATCATCATGCTGTGCTATGTTGGCTGTCCACAATACCGCCAACCAACATGCTGCTGCTGCCTGCTGCTGTAGGCCTTCAACCGCCGCGGCGTGACTGCCAACTTCACATCAACGGCCACCGCCACAGCTGCCATCCCCACCCCCGTCAAACAAGCGCCTTTTCAGTTGACCAGGTCGAATGACAATGTTGCTCTCACTCCTGCAAGCAGCTCCATCGCCATTGGTGGCAAGTTTAACCAGCTGCAGCTGCCTAATGGAGTCAGTGTGAAGGCCAAAGCAAGGATGTGGCAGGATGCCAGTGGCAGGGTGCTCTTTGAGGCAGTTGCTGTCAACAGCTGGCCAGCCAAGAGCACGCTGTGGGACCGCACGTATGCGAGAGTTGATGGCGTGGAAGTCAGGCCATATGTGCAGGTGAGGCAGGAACGGCTGCAGTACCGCTGCAGCACTAGTGGCATTAGCTAGTGGTGAAGCACAGTCTTATAGGTGCATCACAGACAATGCAGAGTGGAGGTCGGGCCAAGCATGCAGGTGAGGCAGTGGCAGTTGCAGTGGCGCTCGTTGAAGCAAGTGACTGCATCACTAAGCATGCACACCTGCTGTTCTTGCTGGTGTTGATCGTCAACAGATGATCTGCAGCGGCAGATGCTGAACCGTCAGGCTGGCATACGCTTGCAGCAGCCACAAACCTGATCATGCGCACCACAGCAGCTGCCACATCTCTCACAGTGCTGCTGTTGCTGCTGCTGCTGCTGCTGCTGCTGCTGCTGCTGCTGCTGCTGCTGCTGCTGGCTGCAGTACCTGCTGGGCTCTGGCACTCAGCTGTCGTTTGAGCCCGTGCAGGGGGGGCCTGCCGTGGGCTTTGAGCTGGCGTACGAGGAGCCTGAGGTGGAGGAGGACCTTGAGGCGATGATGGTCAACTTTGGGAGGTAAGATCATGCCTGCAAATGCTTGCAGGCTGTTATTGCAGTGGGAGTAGTGTTGACACCTACACTGTAGAGGCTGTGGTGGAGCGCAGGTAGAGGAGGACCTTGAGGTGCTGATGGTCAATTTCGGGCGGTGAGCGCAAGCCTGCAGCACAGCACTGAATGTGTAGCTATGCTTCCGTGTGGTGGGATGCATGCACTTTGAATGCTGCGATATAGCAGGCATTTCAAGCCATTATGGCCAACTTTGGGCGGCGAGCACAAGCATGTGGCCAATGGTTGTGATAAGTATACGTGCATGGCATGTAAGGGCTGTGGTGGAGCCTCAGGTGGAGGAGGACCTTGAAGCCATCATGGTCAGTCATCAGTGATGGTTAACTTTGGGCGGTGAGCACAAGCTTGCAGCCAGCTGAAATATTTTGTATCAAACTCTTGCGCGGCATCAAGCTTGCAGCCATCATTGCTTGAAAGTGCCCCCCCCCCACCACCACCACCACCTGCGGCTCCACCACAGCCCCAACATTCTTTGCCGCAGCAGGCCAGCCCAGCGCGGCTCTTGCCGATGCTGCAAAAACCGTGCCTGACATGGCTGCAACTCGTTTCTATAACTCGTTTTTAAACCTTGTTTCTGACATGGCTGCAAATTGCCATTTTCTCCCTGGCAGGCAGTCCATCTGGGAGGAGTGGGTGACACAGCAGCCCACCCTGCGCAGGCTGCTGTTACACGTTTCACAAATAACACGTTCGTAACAAGACCGCAAACTGCCTTGTTCTCTCTGCAGGCAGTCCATCTGGGATGAGTGGGTGCCGCAGCAGCCCACCCTGGGCAGGCTACTGTTACACGCATTTCAAAAATCACGTTTATAACATGGCTGCAAAGTGCCTTGTTGTCCCTGCAGGCAGTCCATCTGGGATGAGTGGGTGCCGCAGCAGCCCACCCTGATTAGGCTGTTGATACACATCTCATAAACGTGTTACTCATTGATTTGGTTCATTCCTGCACGCGCACTGACGTCTGCAGGCAGTCCATCTGGGATGAGTGGGTGCCGCAGCAGCCCACCCTGGGCAGGCTGGAGGTGCCGCGTGAGCAGCAGAGCTGGGCGCACGCCGATGCAGCCTGGGAGCGCCACAGGACGCCACGCCACGCAAAGTAGGGCATGCTGCGCTGTGCTGCAGATGAAGTGCAGTGCTGCTATGCAAGCTCAGCAGGGGGTGCAAGGCATAATCATCATTGCTGTAGCGCAGTGGGTCATGGCCAGCGAGAGGGGCGTATGGCCGCTACGCCACGCAAAGTAGGGTGTGCTGCACAGCTGATGGAGTGCAGCGCTGCTGCAGGAGCTGAGCGAGGCGTGGCAGGTGTACAGGCTCCGAGCCTGATGGCATCATTGATGGCATCGTTGATGTGCAGCCAGGTGCGCACAACAGTGGGGGGGTGCGCAGCCTCTGGCTCCATCCTTTGCGCGGCGCCTATGTTGATGACGCAGCGATGGTGTGTGTGTTGGCATGTGAGTGGGCGTGGGCGTATGACTTGCTGGGCCCCTGAGCTCCCAAAGTTGCACCTGTGGGGTGTAAGACGCATGCTTTGTCGAACACCAGAACACTGTCATGTTCAAGTGGTGTACGTATACGTTTTGCAGTCCAAGGGCATGTCACAGCTGCTCGAGTTTATGCTGCATGGCAGTCGACAAGCTGTTGTGGTTGCGGATAGACTGCCCAGCCGGCAGTTGAGCAGATGCGCAGATGTTGGGTGTACAGTTTGGGGCTGTGCCCCCGTGTTTGTGTTCATGACCATGATTGTGTGTGTGTACATACGCCCTTTGTGTGTGTCACGTTGGCTTGGGTGGGCCTTCTGGGTTGCTGGGCCATGGTCTGGGCATGCTTTTGTGCACCGTTAGCATAGCACGTGTGTAAAGAGTTGCAGGCAACACAGTTTGCAACAGCACAATGCAACGCCATGCGTACTCACAATCACACTAGAAGGGCCCCCTCGCCAGCACAGCCCGTGCTGCAGATGTCTTGAAGGGTACTCTGCTGTTGCCAAGCCATCACCGTCGTCACGTTACCATTCCCGCCCTGTAATTGCCAAGCCATGTTGGACCACTGACTGCACTGGGCTCTGCTGCCGCAGCATTACACTGCACTGCTGAAAGCCTATCCGGCTCGCTGTGAAAAGCTTTGCAGCTGCAGCTGCAGGCAGAGACTCTTGCAGGCTGCAGGCCTTATCAGCAGCAGCTGGCCATTGCCGGCAGCTGCACACTGCCTGCACCTGCCCCCACAGCTAGCTGGGTGGCCACTGCTGCACAGCAGCAGCCTGCCAGCAACCCTGCCAAACCCTACACACACAGCTGGCACAAACCCAACACCTCGACACACACACAGCCGGCATCCAAGCAGCTGCGCGGCTCGCCAATCAGCTCACCGCGCCAAGCCGCACAGCAGCTGCTGCATAAAACTCCAGCCTCAGCCGCACAAACACATGATCAAATTCACACCACACCACTCACAGCTTCCTGCTACAGTACGCCGCTGGCTGATACAGCTGCCACCGCAGCTGCTGCTGCTGCTGCTGCTGCTGCTGCAGTTACTGCTGCTCCTCCTGCTCTGCTGCCTTCTGTGCGGGGTACTTTGCTGCCACCTCCTGCCAGCTGATGGCGGAGTCCACCAGCTTGCGGATCACCTGGGCAATCTCATCCACAGGCACACGCACCTGCAGCAGCAGCAGCAGCAGCAGCAGCACACAGCGGCATGCTCAGGCACGTGTTTGGGTGTGTGGCAGATACAGGTGGAAAAAACAATCAGCTCACTGACACGGCGTGCGCTGCAGTGGCGACCTGCAACGCTGGCCTTACATCGCTATTGCGAAAAACAACAACAACTTCCTTTCGGAGAATGCGCCACCCCCTCTGCCTGCAGCGCCAAGAAGACCACCGCACCGCAACCCCAGGTTCATATGCAAACATAGCGATGTATTCATCATTGCAACATTTTAGCTTGCAACAGCCCAGGTATGTCACCTGTGTCATGGTGTCGCGCTCGCGCAGCGTGACGCCCTCTCCCTCAAGTGTCTGGAAGTCCACTGTCACAGCATAAGGCACGCCGATCTCATCTGTGCGCGCGTAGCGCTTGCCGATGGTGTTGCCTACACAACGACAAAGCAAAGCAGCAAGAGGTTGCAATGGGTTGATTGACAAGACATGAGTAAACACTTCCATCCGTGCGCGCGTAGCACTTGCCGATGGTGTTGCCTGCAGGAAGCACAGCAGAAAAAGATGATGCTGGTTTGACCTTACATGGGTGAGCAATTCCATGCGTGCGTGCGTAGGGCAAGCGCCACGACAAACTGAGCATAACCGCAGCCGCAGCCGCAGCACAGCAGCACAGCATTAGCAGCAGCTCAGCCGCTCACCTGTGGTGTCCACGATGTTGCTGAGGCCCGCTGCTGTGAGTGCTGCACTGATCTTGCCCGCCTGCTCGTTGAGCGCCTCCTTCTGCACCAGCGGGAACACCGTGGCCTTGGTCGGAGCCACAGTGGGCGTGAACCTGGCAACAGCAGCAGCAGCAGCAGCAGCAGCGGCATGCATGAGTTGCTACTTCAAAACGAAGGACTTGAACGCAGTGCAAATGTCATCGGCCTCGCGCTTGTGGTAGGCGTGCTCAAACCGCAAAATGCACTGCTGATTTCCACACACCCCAGTGTGGCTGGAACCACACAAACCGCATATGATGTGTTTGTGACTTACTTGAACACAGCGCGCGTCTCGTCGCCCTCGCGCGTGTAGTAGGAGTGCTCAAATACGCAGTAGATGATGCGCCCGATGCCGAATGAGGGCTCGATCACGCTGGGCGTGAAGTTGCGGCCCGCCAGCTTCTTGCGCTCGCGCTTGATCTCCAGCATGGCGGAGGTCACTGCGAAGTTCACATTGGGAGGGTGAGTGTGAAGACGAGTGTGAAGATGAGTGTGAAGATGAGTGTGAACGCGAGTGTGATGTTGCGGCTGGTCAGGTAATTGCGCTCGCGCTTGATCTCCAGCATGGCGGATGTCACTGCAGAGTTCACAGTTGGAGGGTGAGTGGGAAGATGAGTGTGCAGATGGGTGTGAAGTTGCGTATGGTCAGCTTCTTGCGCTCGTGCTTGATCTCCAGCATGGCGGAGGTCATTGCAAAGTTCACAGTGGGAGCGTGAGTTTGAAGATGAGTGTGAAAATGAGTGTGAAGATGAGTGTGAGGTTGAGTGCAAAGACGAGCTTCTTTCGCTGGCGCTTGATCTCCTGCATGGCGGACGACACTGAGGAGTTCACAGCGGGAAGGTGAGTGTGAGGATGGGTGTGAAGTTGGGTCTGAGAATGAGTTGGTAGCCGCATACACCAAGAAGTGGAAGCTGTGGTGAGCAAGTTGTTTGTGGCCAGTCAGGCACATATGTTAACAATAACAAACAAGGATGAAAGACAGCCAAAACATGCACAGCGCATGTACCTGTGAACTTGGTGCTGTCTGCTGCAGTGACGCTCCCCTTGCCAAACAAACAGCCAAACAAACAACGTCAGTGACCTCTTTGACTTCACCTGTGAACTTGATGCCGTCTGCTGCTGTGACGCTGCCCTTGCCAGCTAAACAGCCAAACAAACAATGTCAGTTGATTCTGAGATTTCACCTGTGAACTTGGTGCCGTCTGCTGCTGTGACGCTGCCCTTGCCAGCTAAACAGCCAAACAAACAACGTCAGTGGGCTCTTTAAAATCACCTGTGAACTTAGTGCCGTCTGCTGCTGTGACGCTGCCCTTGCCAGCTAAACAGCCAAACAAACAACGTCAGTGGGCTCTCAAAATTCACCTGTGAACTTAGTGCCGTCTGCTGCTGTGATGCCGCCCTTGCCAGATAAACAGCCAAACAAACAACGTCAGTTGATTCTGAGATTTCACCTGTGAACTTGGTGCCGTCTGCTGCGGTGACACTGCCCTGCCAAAGAACCACCCAAACCAACAACATCAACCTCTCTCACAACGTCAACCTCTCGCACAACGTCTATTGACTTTGAGTCACCTGTGAACTTGGTGCCGTCTGCTGACGTGACGCTGCCCTTGCCGTCAGCCTCCAGGCTCTTGCGCAGGCACTCAGCCTCCTCCTCAGGCAGAGCCTCCAGGGCCTCAGTCACAGCCTTGGCGTCCTGCATGGCGCAGCAGCAGCAGCAGCAGCAGCAGCAGCAGCAGCAGCAGCAGCAGCAGCAGCAGCAGAGAGCCTTGAATAACTACACTATGTCACCTGGGATTGAGAAGTGCAGCATGACATCAAGCACTCTTCGAGCATCCTGCATGGCGCAGCAGCAGTTAAGTGGCAGTGATGCAAGCAGCAGAAACAGACCAGAGAACGCGCCGTCTTCGATGTGCAACCAACACCTGCGCAGTGACAGTGATTTTAAATGCCGCGCCCCCGCACACTGCAGCAGCCAAAGCAGCCGACGACCAATTCGTTCGGTGCAGCGCCACCGCCGCACCTTCTTGAAGGCTGTGCCCATCTCCTTCTTGTTGTGCCGCACGCTTACACGTCTGAGACCTCACCAACAACTCGACCACCACCACTGACCATATGTGTCTGCAACCACCGCCGCACCTTCTTGAAGGCTGTGCCCATCTCCTTCTTGTTGGGGATCACCCGCAGCACGTCCACCTCGCGCGGCTCCGCAAACTTCTCGTAAGCAGTCAGCTCCGTCTGCAGCAGCACCAGCAGCAGCACCAGCGAAAAACCCAGTGATGTTACAAAGGGAGCAGCAGCAGCAGCAGCAGCAGCAGCAGCACCATTGACCGCAGGGCAGCTTTGTATGCGTGCACTGGCAGCGCAAGCAGCCCCCTGCACAAGCCAGTGTTGTGGTGTTGATTAGCCCTGCCAACTTCAAACACAAATATGTATGGAAGCGTGTGTTGGGGAGCAGCAGGGACCTTGAGTCTCAGCGCAAGCAAACTTTCAGGAAAGCCGCACCTTGCTGGCTGTTGTGTGCGCGCGCAGGTCGTACGCGCTGCGGTCTGCCAGGCCCGCACACTCCACCCAGCCGTAGCTGGTCTGCACCTCAGCATCCCAGCAGTCCTCTGCGCAGCAGCAGCAGCAGCAGCAGCAGCACAGGCAGTACAAGCATGGGGAGGCAGTACATAGCAAGGAAAGCACTGCACCTCAGCATCCCAGCACTCCTCTGCGCAGCAGCAGCAGCAGCAGCACAGGCAGTACAAGCATGGGGAGGCAGTACATAGCAAGGAAAGCACTGCACCTCAGCATCCCAGCAGTCCTCTGCGCAGCAGCAGCAGCAGCAGCAGCACAAGCATGGGCAGGGCAGTACATGCCAATGTAAGCTGTGTGCCTCAGCATCCCAGCAGTCCTCTGCGCAGCAGCAGCAGCACAGGCAGCAACAGTTGAGGCAGTACAAGCGACAGCAGGCAGTACAAGGCGACAACGTCAAAGATTTGCACCTCGGCATTTAATAAGCCTTGCAGCACAGGCAGTACAACAAAGAGACACCATCACACCGACCTGCGTAGTGCGCCATGTCGTGCTGCCGGTGCTGCCTGAAGCGCCAACACACAAAACAGCAGCAGTACATCCTACAAACCAGTAGCAGTACATCCCGCAACCCTCACCTGCGTAGTGCGCCATCTTGTGCTGCAGGTGCTGCCTGAAGCGCAGATACACACACAGTGCAAATACACACAGAAACAGCCAACATACCACATGAGCAAGACACCATCACACCAACCTGCGTAGTGCGCCATCTCGTGCTGCAGGTGCTGCCTGAAGCGCATGCGTGCTGGGTCCACGCCCACGCGCAGGAAGAAGAGCCATGTGCGCCCGATGAAGTAGGCCAGCGTCTGGTTGGCGATGATGCCCTGCGACACCGCGTCACCCAGCGACAGCGCCTGCGCCTGCTTGTCGTCACCTGGCGGGACACATGCAGGTGTTGACACCCAGTGAGCACTAGTGCTGACTGCGCAAAATTGTGTGTTGATACAATACGATTGACAGCAACGCATGAGTGGTGGATCACTTCGGTGTGCAAGGCAGTATGCTGGTTCCTGCTGGGTTGCGCAGCCAGCAGGTTTTTAAAGTGGACAGATCAGGCAGCTCAAACAATCGCACTCAACTGAGTATGCCACCAGACTGAGGGGCGCGACAACAGCAAGTGACACGGCGATCATAAACAATGACAGCACATGCAGCGCACACAGGACAGCAGCAGCAGCAACAGCAAACAACTGCTTCAGGGCGCTCACCCATCTGCATGGCGCTCGAGTACAGCAGCGGCTGCAGCTGCGCCACTTATTGACTTTTGCAAACAGCTTACACACATTGTTGAGAAAGGCACGCAATCACAATGCAGGGCACTGCAACAGCATTGAGATGGTAGTGGCAAAGAGTAAGAGCACGGCAACAAGCTTAAAAACACATCATACTCGCAGCACGGCACTGTTTGTGTTGCTTAATTTGCAGTGCCTGGTGCCTTGCAGCTCACCCATCTGCATGGCGCGCGAGTACAGCAGCGGCTGCAGCGCTGCCACCTTGTCAAACTTGGGGTGGCGCTTGTCATCAGGGTTGACAAAGTGCTCGATCTCAGCCTGTGAACAGGGTGCAGCAGCAGCAGTGAGGGAAAAGGTGGATGTCGGAATGTCGTACTTGGGGGTGACACTTGTCATCAGGGTTACGCAGCCCACATTAAGCAGCCACCATTCTGCAATGCTGCTGCTGCTACTGACACAGCAAGCAGAAGAGTAATTGTAGCATGGCATTGCATTAGCATGAGCTCCCGCGCCTGGGTGAACTCGCGCACGCGCAGCAGGCCTGCGCTGTCTGCACTGCTGCTGCTGCTGCTGCTGCTGCTACCAATACGTACAGCAGATTAGAATACGTGCAGCAGATTAGAACTTATAACGTTTGCATGATAACACACGCACCTGGGTGAACTCGCGCACGCGCAGCAAGCCTGCACGGGGGCTGATCTCATTCCTGTAGGCATTGCCGATCTGCGCTGCTGCAAAGGGCAGCTTGCCGCCATTGAAGTACAGCAGGTCCCGGAAGTTGACAAAGATGCCCTGCGGAAGAAGGTTTGAAGAGTTTGAAGCAGCAGCAACAGTATCAACAGCCGCAGCAGCGCAGAAGATGCTGAGACAACACAGCACAAGGCATGATGACACAGCGTGCCCGTCTCTCAGAGCAGGTGTCCCACCAGGGCGCCAGACCACCAACGATTCCTCATCAGGCTTGCATCTGCCGCTAGCCGAAGCAATTTAACTTGTCCAGAAGTAAAAAGTAGGAGCCCACCAAAACAAAAGTTGATCTGCACTACCTGGCAAAAGAGGCTGTTCTAAAGATATACTCAGCAGGCAGCCCTATGGATCCACCACTGCAGCGCCTTTCCCTCACCTGGGCTGTCTCTGGGCGCAGGTACCCCACCAGGTCCCCGCGCGGGCCGATGCTGGTCTTGAACGTCAGGTTGAAGGGGAAGGGCTACTCAACGACAAAAGTACATAACAGCTCACAGCGCTCAACAGCAAGGCAAACACCACATACAATTTACAGCACAATTTTCGACAATCTCACCTGGGCTGTCTCTGGGCACAGGTACCCCACCAGGTTGCTGCGCGGACCGATGCTGGTCTTGAACATCAGGTTGAAGGGGAAGGGCGCGCTAACATGTCAAACCGTTCCATAACAGTACATAACAGCTCACAGCGCTCAACAATGGAGCGCACCACATACAACTCACAGCATATGAGAAGATAATCTCACCTGGGCCGTCTCTGGGCGCAGGTACCCCACCAGGTCGCCGCGCGGGCCAATGCTGGTCTTAAACATCAGGTTGAAGGGGAAGGGCGTGCTGATGGGGTTCTTGGTGTCAGGCGCCACCACGCCAAACTTGGTCAGGGCAGCACCCAGCGCCTCGGCACGCATCTCGCCCACGCCCGCCAGCATGTCCTCCGCCTCCTGCAAATTTGCAACAATACATCAACGGATTCAAGTGAGGGGTTCGGGGTTAGACAGCAGCAGTGTGACGGCCAACGCAGCATCCTACAGAGGACAGTGCAGCGCCTCGGCCCGCATCTCACCCACGCCTGCCAGCATGTCCCTCGGCCTCCTGCAGGGTTCATAGCAGGATTCCAACGAGTTCAGCAGCAGCACGCATCACAGACAGTGGGTAGGCGATCCTGCACACGGTTGCTATTGATGCAACTACAATGCGTAAGATTTAGAGATGTGAGCGGGTGATATTTACAGGCAGAAAGAGCAGCGCAAATGTTGGTGAGGGCAGCGCCCAGCGCCTCTGCACGCATCTTGCCCACGCCCGCCAGCATGTACTCGGCCTCCTGCAGGGTTCATAGCAGGGTTCCAAAGAGTTCAGCAGCAGCAAGCATCACAGCCTGTGGGTAGCCGATCCTGCACACGAAAGCTCGACTCCGACACGTAAGCTGTAAAAATGTGAGCGGGTGATGTTTTCAGGCAGAGCAGCATCAAACTTGGTCAGGGCCGCGCCCAGCGCCTCGGCACGCATCTCGCCCACGCCCGCCAGCATGTCCTCGGCCTCCTGCAAAGTTTCAACATTCCAAGGGATGCAAGTGAGGGGTGAGAGGTTAGCATGTGAAAGCAGCAGCAGCAACGTTGTGACTGTGGGTGCAGCATGGTACGAACGACAGTGCAGCGCCTCGACACGCATCTAGCCCACGCCCGCCCGCAAGTCCTCCGCCTCCTGCAAGGTGTTTGATGCCATCAAAAAACCTCACATAGTCAACACAGCAGCATAGTCAACACGTAGATGACATGCCTTGTGCCGTGGGTCAAGCAGTGCTTTGACATCAACCAGCGCTGCCTCAATGGCTGCCTCCAGCAAGTGGTCTGCGCTGTACATAGTGTGCTTTGTCATGTGTTACAAAACACAGCTAACAAACAAAAGTAACAGGTTCCCGCACCTTGCGCGCCTCAGGGCTGAGGGGCGCTTTTGTGTCCTCCAGCGCTGCCTCAATAGCTGCCTCCAGCAGGTGGTCTGCGCTGATCATGATGTGCCCAGGAACCACACTCTCACCACACCAACAACACTAAAGTTGACACAAAAACAACAGAAAAGCAACAGGTTGTCGTACCTTGCGCGCCTCAGGGCTCAGGGGCGCCTTGGTGTCCTCCAGCGCTGCCTCAATAGCTGCTTCCAGCAGGTGGTCGGCACGGTAGCAGTCGCCCGTCTTGACATCAGTGACCATGAAGTCGGTGAAGCGCTCCACGTGGCCACTGGCCTTGAGCACAGCCTGCAATTTCACAAGGTGTACGGCAAGCAGGTGTAGTACATGTTACGCGTGGTTTCGTAGGGCTTGCAGAGTTTGCGGGTGACCATGAAGTCGATGAAGCGCTCCACGTGGCCGCTGGCCTTCAGCACGGCCTGCAGCGTTTGCAAGGTCAACAGCAAGCTTGTTGAGTGGTTAGCACAGTGGTGTAGTAGGTCTTGCCAGTGACCATGAAGTCAGTGAAGCGCTCCACATGGCCACTGGCCTTGAGCACAGCCTGCGGTATCAAGACTTGCAGGTAAACATATTTTGCAATTGCACAATGGTGTGACTGTTGTGTGGCTGTTGCTGCGATCAACGTAATGCAGTTCCAATGTGCGAGTTGCTCTGCAGCTCTGCCTGCTGTTGATTGCTTCACCAGATACATTTAACCACATCCAGACACAACGACCTGCAGCAGCTGTCACAATTGGCGGCTGCCAGGCTGCCGTACTGCCACCAATAAGTCCCCTGCCGCCGCTCTCACCTCTGGCGTGACTGCGGGGCACTCCACCTCCAGCATGTTCTCCTCAAGCACAAAGTGCTGACGCCACGCCTGGTGACAGCAGCAGCAGCAGCAGCAGCAGCAGCAACAGATCAGACCAACTAGGCTTGTTGACAGAATGTCTGCCAACAAACTGAGCCCCATAGTGCCCCGGCAAGGCCGTAAATAAAATAAGTTTTATTTATTCGCCGCCATTTCCTGCCTGCACCTGATGCCGCACAATTGAGCTGCTGCTGGCTTTTGTTCTGCTGCTTCAGCTGCTCAGCCTTTCTGTCATACCTGCCACCTGTGCTTTCTGCCGTCTTGCAGTCACGTGACCGCACTGCTGCGCTGCTGCTGAAACACGGCCCTTGGTGCGGACTGCCATGCGCCCGCTCTGCTTGCCCAATTGGCAGCAGATGCAGCTGGCTCACTGCTGCTATCAGCTGCAGGGGTGCTATGCACAACATAGCACCAAACGAGCGCGCTCACACTCAAGCTGGCGCTGCTCCCGCTGCTGCTGCTGCTGCTCCCGCGGCTGCTGCTGCCGCTGCTGTGCTTCTGCAACTGCTCCTGCTCTTGCTCCTGTTGCAGCTTTCCACCCACCTGCGTCAGGTTCTGCTTGATGGCGCAGCCAGGGGGCCCATAGTCATAGAAGCCTGCCACGCTGCCGTAGATCTTGAAGCTGGGGATGTAGAAGAGCCGGCGCTCCAGCGTGTTGGTCAGCCCAGCACGGAAAGCCTCCTTGTTTTGGCTGGATGCCTTGCCTGTGGCAGCCTGGTATGCCTTCTGGTGCTCTGCGGGCAGCAGGTGTGCATTTGGGAATGTTACAAATGGGTTACATGTATGTTATGCAATTGGTGTAGGCGTTGGTGAGCCCAGCGCGGAAGGCTTCCTTGTTTTGGCTGGAGGCCTTGCCTGTGGCGGCCTGGTAGGCCTTCTGGTGCTCTGTGGGGCGTTACAAGGATGTTGCAAATGTGTTATGTATGTGTTAGGTTGTGTGTGACGCGTCATGTTGCTGACATGTGTTTTGGTCATGCCAGCGCGGTAGACCTCCTTAGTCATGTTACGTTGCTGTCACAAGTGCTGGGGAAGAGATGGGTTGCGGGGTGGGGTCAGCTGCTTGCATGCATCTGCTGTGTGCAACTGCAGCCACATTGTGTGGCTGGATACATCCAGCACTGAGCTGCTGCCGCTGCTGCTGCTGCTGCTGCTGCTGTACAAGTGTGCTGCACAGCGCCGCAGTTGAATTGGCAGGGCTGTTGCCAGACTTCATAACCTGCCCAGGCAAACTGCTGCACAAGGAACCATGTCTCCGCGCCAGTGCCCAGGTGATTGTAGCCAAAACCACCAGGACATACTGTGCATGCAGAACTACCATCTGCAAAAGAACGTGCTGCAGTGCCGTTGCTGTGCTGACTTCAGCCTAAAGGCTGCTGCAGCTTGCATCCATGCTGGCCCTGCTGCTCGTGTGTGTAACATAGAGCAGGCTGTGCCGCTGTACGGTGTGCTGTCATTGCAAGGAACTATGCAGCTGCATGCTGATGGAGTATCACAACACACTATACCAAAACAATCACTAGTTATTTAAGCACTGGTTGCTGCTGTGCAGTGCAGTGCAGGCCGGAAATCCAACATTGCCTGCTGTAGCTTGCTGCTGCTGCTGTTCACCTGACAGTTCCAGCTTCAGCTGCTGCAGCTTCTGGATGGCCTCCTCCACTTGGCTCTGCTGTGCGTTTCCATCCTTCAGGCTGGCCTTCAGAGAGCGAACAGTGTCGCCCTGCTGCTGCACAGCAGCCTGCGCTGCAGCAATTGCCTGCTCCAGTTCCGGTGCCATGGTGGCCGTGACTACACAACCGAATTTCAATCAAAACACGAATAAAGGTATGCGTTGCGCGTCCAGCGCGTGCTGAAGTCTCTCGCACGATGAGAGATTGGCAGCAACTGAAGCGTCAGTGTGAGCAGCCGGCAAAGATGAGTGAGTAACCAGCGAACTGGCGATGATCTTCTCTTCAATGCATTTTCTGATGCATACGCTGCTACGTGATTTGTACGTGACTCACACGAATGCAGTTTTGGCGCACTACTTTCCAGTCGCCTGCACCTTGCAACTGCTGCTGTCATCGACACAGTGTTCAAGATTTCACCCATCGTCTTACCCTCCCGGCTCTAAAGTTCGCAGTCAAGCTACTCGAGTCAGTGCTGAAACCACAGAGACTCATTGCAGCGCATGCAGTCCACCAGCTGCTTTGTGTTGTGCAGTACAAGCAGCAACAGTTGCCAAGCAAGCCACAGGTCTTCAAGGCGTATACAGCTGCACAAACACTATCTTCCATGATATCTTACACGTAATAGACTGTTATTGCTCTACATGCACGTCGCGCATGAGCCTGGAGGGCTGCTGACAGTCACTGGACATCAACACTTGCAGTACTTGCAGGACAAACGCATGCCACCAGGGCACAGCACCAGCATGCTTCCAGGCAACAAGCAATATCTGCATGCTTTCACTAGGCCTGCACCGGCTCTTGTGAAGTGCAGGTGCTGCTGAAACACAACGCAGCAACAGCCATCAGCACATGCAACACCTTGCACTTGGCGAGTGCAGCGCTGCGCATGCTGCACTTGGCGAGTGCAGCGCTGCGCATGCTGCGTGCAGCCAGCCTGGCTGCTGAGCAGAGGAAGCAGCTGCTTGTCCGCAGTATCTGCAGTGCGGGATCTCAGCTGTGCACTGCAAGTCAGAAGATGCCACATCCGATCAAAGCAGCAGATAACACCACAACCAATGCCATACGTGCATGTGTGCACGCACCTAGTCAATTCCCTGAGCCTTGCAGGACAGCTGGCATGGCACGGCACGGTTCTGTGCATGGTTCAGCACAGCACAGATCATTGCAAGGGTCATGCAGGGATGATTGCTGCACAAACAGCAGCAGCTGACTGCAGCTGTGCCAGCTGTCCGTGCGGGCAGGGCCCGCCTAGCCTCATGCGTCTTGCTCTACCCCTACAAACGCCAGGGTTGAATCAAATTTCAGAGTGTAGCGCTTCAGCCTGTGGAGCAGCTCCACCGGCGTTGGATTTGGGGGCTGGCGTCCTGAGCAGCAGCTCTGCTGGTCGTTCATGCCAGGCCTGGCGGCCTGTATAGCAGCTCTGCCAGCCTATCAGGCATTGAAATGTGCAGCATTCGGTGCAGCGCGTCTGCCGGCCTGCTGTGCTAGGACGGCCCAGGTGCGCTGCGCCTCTGCTGGTCTTGCATGCGGGCGCTGGCCACATGTGCAGTGCCTCTGCCAGCCTGTCACGCAGGCGCTGGGGGCCGCAGTTGCAGCAGCTCTGCTGCTGATTCAAGCTGGCGCCGGCGGCCTCTGTGTGTGCAGCGCCTCCGCTGTGCGGTAGTGCGTGAGCGTGCCCAGCCCCCAGTGGAACACATACCTGCACACGACAGCACCACAGCAGCGAGGTGAGCTGCCGGAAGGTGTGGGAGAACAAGGAATGATTACATTTCTCCCTGGGGTGAGCTGTCACACAAACTCTGAACCAGTTGGTTGAGCAAGCTGTAAACATAATTGCAGGGAAGTAAGGGTGAGATCGCATCATGTTGCATTGTGCTTGCGCTTGTAATGAATGCAATCGGCAATTTCCTTTGCATGAGACCCCACTGTAGCTGGCACTGCCAGCGACGCTGGCAGCGTCCAGGCGCACTAGTAACGCCTCTGTCCTTGAAAGCAGCTGACTGCCAGAAGCTGTGATGCGATTTGCTGGGTCACGTTCAGGCCCACTCCTCACTTCTCAGGCCGGTGTGCTGCAAGCATCTTGGCAGTCTGCGGCATCTCCCACCCCATGCGGCCCTTGTAGTGGTTGTAGCCCACCTCCCTGCAGCAACAGCAGCAGCAGCAGCAGTCACAGAGCAAGGGCGATGAAGCATCAATTGCTGTGGCTCAAGCGCACAGCTGGCTTGGCAGGTGCCAGGAGACTTGCTGTGCTGGTGCGTGCTTTTAATGTGGCACACACATGTGATACAGCATGCTGTCAACGTGCTGCTGCTTCTGCCTGCCGTACTCTCCTAGGTTTCAAAAATGAAAAGCACGAGCCGGGCAGCAGGTGCAATGGCAATGCCAACAGCAGCGCAACCGTTGCATGCATGGCAGCTCAGCCGCCCGCAAGCTGCCGGTGCAGCGCAGCCAACAATAGCATGCCCTTTCAGCAATTTGGTATTGGCCTGTGTACAGTTGCAAGTATGCTGCTGCAGCCAACAGCCTGGCTCACCAGCCGCAGGGCAGGAAGCCAATGCAATCTAAGACATGCACACATCAGCGCGGCCTCTGCATGCATGGCGGGGTTCGGCCTGTGTACACCTATACCACTGCTGCTGCAGCCGACAGCTTGGCTCACCAGCCGCAGGGCAGGAAGCCGATGCCCTTGCAGGTGCGATGCAAATGGCAGTGCAGGCTGCACATGCGTTGCAGGAGATGAGCCTGCAAATGCTGCTGTCCCCGCTGTGATCTCCCGGCTGCACTTGCTCACCAGCCGCAGGGAAGGAAGCCAATGCCTTTGAGCTGGTAGCAGCACTCCTGAGGCTTGCCGCCATTGGTGATGAAGGCATGGAACTCCTGCAACAATGTGTGGCGGGAGTATCCCCATTAAACAGTAAAAATCAGCAAGCATATGGATGTGGCTTGCTAAGGAGGTATACTCTGATTGAACTAAACTGCTCCGGGCCTACACTGCATGCAACAAGCCATGCTAGAGCCCTGCGTAGTTAATGTAATGTGGTATGATCACTGACAGTGATGCTGCCACCTGCTTTCAAATCATTCAACCAGTGGCGCTGCTGCTGCTGCTGCTGCTGCTGCGTGCTCACCATTGCTGTGAACAGCCTGCTGTTCTGGTAGCAGTACAGGTCCAGCCCCTGCTGCCAGGCCATCTCAGCAAGCTGGATCAGGCCGCTGCAGCATAACAGGGAAGTGCAGTGCATGGTGTGAAAACAGTGATGCCAGCAGAGATTGTTGTGCAGATGCAACATTGGCAGGTTTCTTTATTAATCAGTGTGCAATCTAGCTGTGCTGGCAGGGACACTCGTCATCACCACAACATTGCTGCAACCCACATCAGCAGGACTGTGTCAGGGTTCAGACCTACCCCAGGCCAAACTGGCTATGGAAGAGGTCCCTCTGTGTCTCCCCACATTCCCCACACGGCTTCACATACGCATCAAACACCTGCAGCAGCAAGCACCACAAGCAGCCCTCTCACACAAACATTGGCAGGCATCAGCAGCGTATAGCCATTACATCGTGAAGTGTGGTGTACCACTGAGCGCTGCTTCTACTTGTGCATACTATCCTGGAGTACTACTTCTGCTGTGTTGCCCACTTGATTCCACCTTGTGCCGTCAGGCCAGTGCTTCATCCCACAGCCGCCACACGCCTGTCAGTCAGATCTACCAAGCAGCGTTTGGTGCAGTAATAAGATTAGGTTCATGGGCGCACCTTGTGCCACCAGGCAAGGGCCTCCTCCCACAGCCGCCGCCTGCCTGTCAGTCAGATCTAACAAGCGTTGTTATATTTTTTGAATTTTCTGACTGCCGCACCTTGTGCCACCAGGCCAGCGCCTCATCCCACAGCCGCCGCCTGCCTGTGAGTGTTGCCAGCTGTGCCTTGCACTCAGCAACAGTCGTCTGCCTGCAGGAGCCAGCCGCAACAGCAGCGGCGTGAAATAAAGGAATTGAGTTGTCAGCTTGCTGTTGCATCCTGCAACCACATGCACGCCAGCAGTACACCATGTAACCCACGTACAGAACCAGCCTCGAGCTAATTGGCCAAGCGTCAGCAGCTACAGCTCCAGGGCTTGGTGCCGCAGGCTGCCCCTCACCAGTTTGCCTGTGGCAGCCAATGCAGCATCTCATCATCCAGCTGCTGCATGATGAGGGTGTCCACCCAACTAATAAAGCGGCCTTCCACGCCAGAGCCAGCCCAGCCCGGCCAGCTGTGCCGCCAACAAACCCACAACATGACCCACAAAACGGAACCACAAAGTGACCCACAAACGGAAGCGCGCCTCCACACCAGACTTCAGCCAAGGCTGTCATTTCACCCTCTGCCCTCACCAGTTTGCCAGTGGCAGCCGATGCAGCATCTCATGGTCCAGCTGAGGCAGCAGCAGTGCGTCAACCCAGCCCATGAAGCGGCCCTCCACGCCAGAGCCAGCCCAGCCGGGCCAGCTGTGCTTGAGCAGCTCAGCGGCGCGTGCAAAGCTGGCAATGGCCCAGCCAGCCTCCTGCATGTCCAAAAAAGGGCAATTGAGCAAGCGTGATGGCCGCACATGCACATGGAACAAGCAAAAATGCAGATTTGCATGCACTGCTCACCAGCGGTGCATTCTTGCCGCAGAACCTCTTGTTGGTGGTGGCCCACGCGTCGATGATGCCGGCAGCATTGGCAGCGTAGCGCTCATCGCCACTGACCAGCCACATCACCGCCTGCAGGGCACGCACAGCACTGAATCTTATGTGCACGGCATTAATTGGTGACACTATCTTGGTGTTGTTGAAGGTTGCCACTGGCCAGCCACATCACTGCCTGCAGGCACACACAGCATCTGATTTACAGTTGCACTGCATCGGAAGACATTATGCTAGCATTAGAAGAAGATTGCCACTGGCCAACCACGCAAAGGGCTGCAGGCACGCATATGCAGGGTATGCGGCAGGCAGTGCAACCATACTGCACAAGGCACACCGTGCTGAAGCGCATCGCCACACCGCACCTGCTGGTACACCATCACGCCGTCCTTTTCAACCAGCTCCTCATGGCCCACCTTGGGGCCCTCCCACTCGCACTGGAAGTCTTTCAGCGCATGGTGATTGTAGGCTAGCGGTGTGCTAGCTTGCAGGGCCTGAAGCGCCTGTTGGAGGCGCATATGCAACACATGGATGAGTCAGCAAAGCATTAAAAGTGAGGAGGCAGCGGCTCGCCTGGGTGCGTGTGACGCAAGGGTATGAAGTCGTTCAAGGCCTGTTAGGCACGCGGTGTATGACACGCGACAGACGACAGAACGCAGCGCAAGCAGTCAAGCAAAGGCTTGCAGCAGCAGGACGCTGCAGCAGCTGCACCTACGGCACCACGAGTGAGCAACAGACCATGAGGTGTGCATAATGTTCAAATTGTCAGCAAATTTAAGTGTGGCTGACTCCAGCATGACCTACTTGGCGCCACGTGTCGTCTGCTGCTGCAGCCCCTGAGGCCCGCTGCTGCAGCAGCTGCACTTCTGCAGGCCCCATCAGTGTGCCTGGGTGCACAAACTGCTGCACCTTGCGCCCTGTTATGTCTGCAAGCCCTGCAGCAGCAGCAGCTGGGATTATGTTGAGGATAGAAGGGGCTGCATAGGCCTGCTGCTGTTGCTGCTGCTGCTGATTGTTGCTGCTGCTGCTGAGTGGCTGCAGCGCTGCCTGCGTGCCTTGCTTGACAGCAGTCTTCACAGTGCCTGAGTGTTCCATAGCAGCAGCAGCAGCAGAATATGGCACGGAATGACATAAAATGGTAGCTGTGCTGCAGCAGCTGGTGGTGGGTGGGGATCCAGGCCGTAGCTTGGTGCAAGGCATGCTAATCACGCACGCTACAATGCGCAGAGGCGCTGGTAGCAAGCAGGAAAGGAAGTGGGTACAGTCTGGTGGCGCTGAGCTCAGTGGTGCAAGAGCAGCCGCATGAAAAGCTTGACATAGCAGAGCAGAGACTTTTTTATGTTTGCTGCTGTTCCAGTCAGCTGGGGGTGACCTGGCATGGGAGGTGCAGCTTGAAAAGCAATCATGCAGGAGATACGAGATTTCATGAGATGTGCCCGAAGCCCTAGGTTTGATGAGGCCGCTTTTCCTCCTTGCACTCTCACCCACAAAATCTTTTTCCATTGCCTTCAAGTGCTGTTTCAGACGATCCATAGGTAGCAGGTGTGGCTGGTGTAGCTAGACGCTGCTGCCACTGCTGATGCTGCTACTGTTGCTGCTGTCCCTGCTGCAACAACTGGCGCACGTTTCAATCGGTGAAACAGCAGTCACAACAGTTGACGATCTGTAACGCTTCAAAGACCATCTGTAACGCTTCAAAGTGGTTCTAGCAGTGAAAGTGAAAGTGAAAGTGTCTACGCTCTCTTTTCAGAGAGCGGAATTAAAGCAGGGCAAAGGACAGGGCCATAACACCGCGTAACAGTGCCACGGGACTCCCACCCTTCCCCTTCGACGAGGTCGAATGTCAACACTACGTCACTCGGGGTTCCCAGGTGATCCCTCAACTCAGTACTAATCAAGCCCAACCACGTTTAGCTTCCGAGTTCTGATGGGATCGGGTGCTTTCGTGGTGGTATGAACGTAGCATGTGGTTCTAGGAACTATCTGAGCACCAGCCAGTGGTGCCACGTGGAGTGCAGAAGCAGCAGCAGAAAACCGGTGACACACCCCGCATGCTCGAAACGCACTCCAGTTGATAACTTAAGTGTCTTGCGTGGTCAAAGGAAGTGAATGGAACGTCACAGTGGCCTTGTCAGTAAGGCAGCGGGCAAAGAACTGGGCGGACACTTGTTGCTTTCCTGTTCGACCGGGCCGGCACAGCAAATTTGGAACGGTGTAGCGGCTTGATACTGCTTGACTTTCACGCCTCGCTGCATCTTATCTATAATGCTGCGAACGAACATTTGATGCGGAATAACTGCAGCAGGCAGGACTCGCAGCTGCACCAGCCTCTGCTCAGATGACCGCTTAGCAACACAAACCAATGGAACTTGAATGCGAGGCAGCTTGGGCGGAGTTTAAGCGGCAGCGGAGCTGGCAGGAGCCCGCGGTGCAGCAGACAGACCATGTGCTCAGCAGGATTGTGCAGGTGGGCTCACAGGCCTAGCATGCTGTAATTTAAGTCCCATTCAGGCTTTCAACGCCTTAGTTTAGCGATATTGTGCAAGCTGGCTGTCGCTCAGCCGTACAGGTTGGCAGCAGTCAGCACACGCCAGCTGCTGCTCAGCAGCACCCGCTGCTGCTCAGAACTGTGTCGCAGCAGCTTTGGGCCACAGCAGCTTACCAATCCATGGCTTGATGGCAGCTCACAATTAGTCACAAAGCTTCCCAGCTGCATCACTTGCAATCCACGTGTTTTTAAGCTTACAACCGCCACATGCAGCACGCCATGAAGCTCTGCCATCTCAGTCCTCCTGCGCTGCTCAACTTGCTCAAGAGCATCACTTCACACGCTGCTGCTGCTGCTGCTGCTGCTGCTGCCCTGCAGGCGCTGCGGCCATCTGCTGTGCAGTGGCGGGAGCGGCAGGCGGTCATTGAGCGCGTGCGCTCAGTGCTTGCAGGGATGCCAGACTTCCAACCCAGGTTATGCCCACAGCCGCTGCACAGCTGCTGCTGCTGCGCTGAAAGCTGCTGCGCGGCCAGATCTGTATGCCTTCTGTAGGCGGCAGGCACCTGCAGTAGTGCAGCACTTGATCGTGGTTACATGCACTCAATTCAGGAAATCAGCCCAGTTGTGTGTGTATGGTCTGGTCCCACCTGTGCAGCACCAGCTTGTACCAATTGCCGTGCCTGCCAAACCCAAACACTTGCTGAACCGCGATTTGTTGCTGCTGCAGGTATGGAGACCAGGCACCTCCTGAGCAGTGCCTTGCACAGCTGCATGTGTTTGGCTCCTTCTGCTCCGGGCTGTACCACAAAGCGAGTGACCTGGACCTGACCATCATCGGGCGCTGGAGGAACAGGCACGGCACGCTGCTTGACATGGTGAGGGGGCATTCGCGCATTAAAGCTTGTGCAAGAGGCAGCAGTGTGAGGCGTGTGTCTGCATGTGGGCATGCATGGGCGCTGTTGGGGAGCTGGAAGAGCAGGCACGGCACGCTGCTGGACATGGTGAGCAGGAGCTGAGCCGTGCGCAGATATCAGCTGGAGATACCTGCGTGCGCTATTGCATGGGCATGGCCAGCTGCTGGACATGGCGAGAGCGCAGCAGCATGAGCCAGCATGCGCAAGTCAGCAGTCTAGGGTGGTGCTTCAATGTAGGCATTGCTCAGGCCCTGCGCTGCACTGGCTGCAACTGTTCTCGCGCATACACCCACACCACCGCCATGCTGCTGCTTCTGCTGCTGCTGCTGCTGCTGCAACGGCTGCCGCCTGCACCCTGCACCCTGCACCATGCTGCACCATCAGCACGCCATGAGCTCCGCCAGCCTCGCTGACATGCTGCTGCTGCTACTGCTGCCGCCAAACCCTTCTCCGCCCTGCACCAACAGCACGCCATGAGCTCAGCCGACCTCGCCGACATGCTGCACCGCATCCGGCGCGCCCTCATTGCGCGGGGCGTGGCGGGAACAGCAGACCCCAGCAACCAGCCCATGGTCATCAATGCGCGCGTGCCGCTGGTCATGTTTGCTGACGCTGCAAGTGGCGTGGCTGTTGACATCAGCGTGTGCAACCATGCTGGCGCCTTCAAGAGCAGGTGTGACTGCTGCTGGTGTGCACACAGAGCATTAGAAGAGCTGTGCCAGGGGCAGTGATTGAGCAGCAGTGGTGAAACTGCACGTGCGACAGCCGCTGCTGTAGAATCTGCAGCAGATCATGCTTGCACAGCGGCTGTCCTTGGGTTTTGAGTGCATGCGTGAATCTGGTCATATCTGGCGACGCTGCAAGCGGCGTGGCTGTCGACATCAGCGTGTGCAACCATGCTGGCGCCTTCAAGAGCAGGTACGGCCACAACGCTGGACAGTGTCAACAGGCGTTGAGCATGTAGCTGTTCTGCAGCAGCATTACAGGCAGCCGCCTGTGCAGCTGCAGCTGCTGCTGTGGTGGCTGCTGCTAGCCCGTGCAGCAGTCCTATTGGTTCATTTCTTTGTGATTTGATGCTTGCCTTGCGGGAGCCACTACAGGCGCTGAACACGTAGCAGTGCCTCAGCAGCACACAGGCTGCTGCCAGCGAGTGCAGCGGTCCTTTTGGTTTATCCTGAGTGACCTACGATGCTTCCCTTGCGGGAGCCACTTACTGACATTGCATGTGTTGTGTCACTCTGCAGGTTCACTGAGCAGCTGGTGGCGTTTGATGAGCGCTTTGAAGCGTTGTACCGCCTGGTGGGTGGCAGTACAGTCAGCAGTACAACATGCAGCAGTATGCGCAGCGTGCGTGCTTTTGGGCTACAGCAATAGCATCGCAGTATGGTGTTGTGCACTCGGCAGCCTTCTTTGATTTCTTTCACCAGCTGCAACCACAAGACATTGCCGTAGCAGTCCAGTCAATCAGCAGCACTCCTGCTGGACCCCCGTCTTGTACGCAGTCCTTGTAGTGCTGGTGTCTGTGCGCAAGGCTTGTGTGTGCATGCCGCTGCTGCTGCCGCTGCTGCTGCAGGTGAAGCTGTGGGCTGAGGTGCATGGCCTGAATGAGCCCAAGATGGGCACACTCAACAGCTGGAGCCTCACGCAAATGGTGCGGGGCGAAATGATGTCCCAAAGAGACATGACAGCAGCAGCAGCAGCAGCAGTCTGGCATGACTTGCGGGAACTCGTGCACTGCAAAGCTGACCAGATTTCGCACCATGTTATTAGATGTTTCAACTTGAAATACACTTGGACAATGACTTTGCCTATGTCCTCAACTGCGCAGGTCATATTCCACCTGCAGAGCTGCAGGCCGGCCATCCTGCCGCCGCTGTGGCTGCTCTTCCACAACGAGCCACCACAGGGGCCCAGGCCCCTAGAGCAGCAGCAGCAGCAGCAGCAGGGAGTCAGCCAGTCGCCCGGCAACAGCCGCAGCCGCCGGCAAGCTCAGCAGAGCCTCATGCGCTCCGGAGCACCCTACCCGCTGCTGCGTTTGTGCCAGCAGCAGCGCGCTCGGTACCAGCCGATCTACAATGCGGCGAGCGGCAGCAGCAGCAGCAGCAGCAGCAGCAGCGGCGGCTGCTGGCAGCAGGGGCTTGCTGAGTTGCTGGCGGGGTTCTTTGTGCGGTTTGGTGCAGTGCTGGAGCTGTGGCTGGAGCAGGGGCGGCACAGGTGCGGGCATATGATATGAGGGCCTTGCCAGTGTTGCAGCTCGCAGCAATAGCAGGACACAGCAACTGTCATCCAGCTGATCAGTTTACAGCATCAATCATTTGCTTGTAAGCGACAGAGGGCTGCGCTCCCTTCCGCTGCACCAGCTGCCACCTTGAGCCACCAACACAGCAGTTCACCGGTGCAATCGTGCTTCGCATCAAGTTGAACAGGCGCTGACAACCCTTCATGATTGCGTGGTGCCCAGATCCTGTGATGTGTCTTTAGGACAACCGACAATGACAGGTATCTGGTTTGTTGAATGCAGGGAGCTGAGGATGTCCACCTGGCTGGGCAAGTGGCACGATGGCGGGCCGCAGTGGCAGCACGAGTACCTGGCGGCATTCGAGGACCCCTTCGATGCCGCAGACAACACGGCACGCACGCTGGGCACAGCAGTGAGCTCGCATGCTCTTGTAGCACTTTGTACTGTTGTCTCAAGGGATCTGGCGTCTGGCGCGTGTCAGCCTGTGCATTTTGTGCACCATTTTGTCTATCCAGAGGGCTCAGACAACTGTTGGATTTTCAAAACTGGCTATGACTTCATGCTGGCTGTGCTGGCTGCAGGAGCGGCATGATGGGGGCTGCTGGAAGCTGCAGCAGCAGCTGGCAAGCGCCCGCAGCACATGCACACACCTCAGCAGCAGCACAGGTGCGAGTGCAGCAAGTGATTGCTTTGAAGATGCGTGCACTGCAATGTTGTTGGCGGCGCTGATTGTTGACTGACGAGCAACTGCCGTACATCATGTCCCTGGAATGGCTCAGACCCTGCTTCTTGACGGCGCTGCAGCAGTGGTGGATGTTGTGCTGTTCAGAAACACTGCAGCTGTTAGACGGCTGTACTCCACTCTCCTATGTCCAGCTGCAGCCGCTTGTGCAGAAATGGTTTGTCAACTCGAGCGCGCTGGCTGCAATGCACGCTGGGTTGCCTTTTTGTGCTGTCAGTGCACTTGCTGACTCATGATCTGTGGATGATGCTCTGATGGACTTGCAGATGTGGACTCCTTGCTGCTGGCACTGTTTGACAGCACAGCAGGCGAGGTGCTGCAGCAGAGCTTTGACCCGATCAGCAAGCTGATGCTGCAGCAGCAGCAGCAGCGTGTCAACAAGCAGCGGCAGCAGCGGCAGGCGGTCCAGCCTCAGCAGCAGCAGCAGTCTGGAACTGCGCAGCCGCCGCGGCCGCAGGTGTTTCTTGGCACGTGTGTGGTTTCACAGACCACTAGCACGCAGCAACCGCACCAGCATAACAACCAACAGCAGCAGCAGCAGTCTGGAGCTGTGCAGCCGCCGCCGCTGCAGCTGTTTGCTGGCACGTGTGTGGTGTCACAGCCCTCCAGCACGCAGCAACCACACCAGCAGCACATCAACCAACAGCAGCAGCAGCAGCAGCAGCCTGAAGCTGTGCAGCCGCCGGCGCTGCAGCTGTTTGCTGGCATGTGTGTGGCGTCACAGCCCGCTAGCATGCAGCAACACCAGCAGCATATCAACCAACAGCAGCAGCAGCAGCAGCAGCAGCAGCAGCGGTATGAAGCTATGACGGCATGGCAGCGGCTGTTGCAGCAAACGGAGCAGGAGAAGATGCTTTCTGCCGTGCCTTTGTCTCCACCGCACAGCAGCACACAGCAGCAGCAGCAGCACCAGTACCCCTTCAATCAGGAGCTGCCGCAGCAGCGGCAGCAGCAGCAGCGCAATGGTTACGACCTGCAGGCATCAGATGCTGGTGTGCTTGAGCTACAGCACAAGCTGAGTCGCGCATATGTATAGCAATGCTTTGCAGGTCATTTGGGAGCTGCGAAGATGCCGAAATTGAGGCTCAAAGAGGCGGCTAGCCTGTTGTTGCTGCTGCTGCGCAGCTAATGTACCCAAGCATATGGCGCAGCAGACTACAGATGTGCAGTCTGTGCTGCACCCTGCAGCTGTCTTGGTCTGAGAAAGGTCCACACAGGTTCGAGCGTTATGTCTTCAGAAGGTTGAACCTCCATCCCCACGAAGCACGTGCTGTATAACCTATACAGCACGTGCTTCGTGGGGATGGAGATTCAAGAATGAGCTGGTGTTGGTTGTATCCCTTTTCAATCAAGAATGTAAACGCAAGTTGAGTGAGTTATGTTGTGCTGTGTCGTGCGTGTTTGAGCTGCAACGTTGCTGCTGCCGCAGCAACTGCTGCTGCTCCCTCCAAGCCTGCCGCTGCTGCTGCTGCTGCCCCTTGTGAACGCCTGTACATGCGTTAAGTTGAACTTATTTTGCACATCAGCTGCTGAGGCCTTCTGCCAGGCCCTGGCTGGCCTGAGGGCAGGTGCTATCCTCCTGCAAGGTCCTTCAGGGCAGGAGCATTTCGAGCAGTCATCTTACAGCATGTGCCAAAGCCATTCAACACAAAGGCGATCGATCAGAGAGAATATCAGTACGCTTGTACGTGTTCGGCGAATCGCCTCCACTTGGGGTGTAACTAGCTGTTTGCACCACCAAAGGTAACTTTGAACTGCTACCTAGCCATACGCTGCATCTCTTCGTATTATGCTTCCTATTTAAACGTTGTATTAATATTGCTGCTGCTGTCGCAGCAGAAGATCAAGTGGCTGCTGCTGCCGCAGCAGCTCCTTTTGGTCACCGGCCAAATTGTGGGCTCGATGCAAGATCCGACAGCTGCAAAGCATTTCTGTGCAATTCGATTGCCTATTCGCGTCCTTGCTGACCCTGGCAGTGTTCCAATCGTTAGCGTACAAATCCGGGCCGGATTAATGCAGAACTGGCCATAGTCTCAACTTGCAAACACTGCTGTATTGCAGCTTCCAGCACGCATGCTCGCAGTCGCATACGTCGTATGGCATGGTGAACGAGTTGCAGGACGAGCGGGTTACATAAGTGACACAACAAGTAGCAGCAGGCATGGCCACATGCTCAAGTGCATCTGTACGGGCCGCTTGCCTGCACCTGTGGCATTCAACTTTTCTATGCAGTTCCTGGCATGTGCTTCCAAGATACAAGCACAGAACCATACAGTCCAGGTGGCACATCGCCTGCGCAACAGCAGTGCACCTGAGATGAGGCATGGCAGTTGTTGACCCGCAGCACCGGCTGCTGTAATGGGTGCCCTACATCAGGGCTCGCTGCCAGCACCAGTGGTGTGTGCAACCGCTGCCGGCGCATACACTCCTGTCCCACTTATGATTGTAACTGAGCAGCAACAGCAGTACGAGAATATATGTTGCTGTAATGGGGCCATGCACACCATGACGCCTTCACGCACTGCTACCACACAGTGCCAGTGCAGCTGCATGCCAGCTTGCAGCGCCCTCGGGGAGCGCGCTGCATGAAGTAAAACACGTGCATCGGCGTGCTGCTGCATGACATCAGCATCCAACGCCGTGTTTGATAGCTGCCCACTGCACACACAACAGATCCGGGTGCGCATTACGCATGCTGTACAACGCGGCAGCAGTTCTCTAGTACCTAGTGCATATCTGTATGATCACATCTGTGCAGAACACAAACCACCCGAAAAGGGTGTGACTTCAAACAAAAAGTGCACGTGACAAGCATACTCCTGCATGTAACCAACCATGTGCTGCCATGCCAGACATCTGCGGAGCAGCATGCAGCTGTACATTCAGCAGCCCTCCTTCCTGCGTATATTGTAGCCTGTGCAATCGCTTCAGTTGCTGTTCATTTACTGCAACAATCCCAGCAGCATCCCCGCATGACACACACCTGCGCATGGCTCTGCAGACTCCGCAGTCCTGCTGCAGCTGGCACATCACCATGCGGATGCTGTTCAAACACATCAACCTGACTGTTGTGTCGCTTGAACAACATTTGCACTTGTCAGATTAAAGCATGAGGGCCAGCATGGCCATGCCCAGCAGGGCAGTCAGCAGCTGGCCGAATGCGAATGCAGCAGGCCGGGCAGCAGCGTTTTTGGGTGTAGCAGTGGTGTTAGCGTTGGTTGCATCGGGGCACACTGTCTGCGCCTCGCAGCGCTGGCTGGGGTCTGTCACGGTGCGCAGCTCGCCAGTGGCGCAGTCCCTGCAGCAGCAGCAGCAGCAGCAGCAGCAGCAGCAGCAGCATTTGTTTCAGACTGAGCGTGGACCAAAGCTGCTTGTTTCAGTTCCTGGTTCTCGCAGCAGGAACAGACATTCAAGGGGCCCTGTCAACACCACAGCTCAGACGCCTTTGCATCTCACCTGTATGCGTTGGGGCAGATGCGCGCGGGCTGCGCGCGGCTGCACCTGTCTGCTGCATTAGCCGCGGTCTTGACATCCGCGCAGTCGGCTGGGCCAGAGAAGGACAGCACCTGCGAGTCTGACAGCTGGCGCAGCCACTTGAGCTGCGCGTTGGCAGCAGCGGCTGCTGGCGTAATGACCTTCACAAAGTCGCCCAGCACCTACAGCATAAGCGTGCAGGAGCAGCATCAGCAGCAGCAGGTTGAGACGAGGGGTCTACGTGGTTTCAAAGCAGACAGCTCAAGCCTGCATATGTGCCTGCTCCCAGCAGTGTGCATCTGCAACAGGCAGCTGTTGTGTTAGCCATACATACTACAACCATACCAGTCATCACAGACAGCTGTAGCGGACAGTTGGCAGCCCACCCCGCACAACACCAGAGCGGCAGTCACTCAGCACATCGGGACGAAGCCAGCTCGGCGGCAGCAATGGCCCCTGGGCACTCTGCAAGAGTATTTTCAACAGTACGACCTGGCAGCACGGTCTTCCAGCAGGCCAGCAACCAAGGCACTCACCAGGTCGGGGCGCGCCACAGAGCTCTCGAACCAGTCGCTGCCCACGCTGCCGTCCGCGTTGCGTGCGCCCAGGCGCTTGTTGAACGTCCACACCTGGCCGGCCGCAATGGCTGGGATGTCTGCTGCCTGTGCATCGCTGAGGCCGTAGGCGGTCTTGAAGGCGGCGAGGTCCAGCAGGTGGCTGCTGTTGGCGCTGTAGGTGTCGTCAAAGATGATGTCCACCTGTTGTGGCAGCAGCAGCAGCAGCGGCAGCAGCAACAACATGTGTGAGCACTTGGAAGACAGTAGTGTCCAGCAGGTGGCTGCTGTTGGCGCTGTAGGTGTCGTCAAAGATGACGTGAACCTGTTGCGGCAGCAGCAGCAGCAGCAGCGGCAGCAGCAGCGTCTCTGTGAGCGATTAGAAGGCTGCGAGGTCCAGGAGGTGGCTGCTGTTGGCGCTGTAGGTTTCGTGAAAGACAACGTGAACCTGTTGTGGCAGCACACAGCGGCAGCAGCAGCAGCACCTTGGTGAGGGATGTTACAAGCAGCTGAGCGCATGCAGACCTCGCGCCTTGCTTGCACAGCATTTTTGGCACTGCATGCTGCACAAAACACAATACAGGCCGCACCGTGCGCTATCATGCAACAGCGCTATCATGCAACAGCGAGCAAAGAGCAGCACGCACCGTCTTGAGGACGTTGATGAAGGCGGTCTTCTGTGCAGGCACGCTGGCGTTGAAGTTGTACTTGACAGCAGCAGCAGCAGCAGCAGCAGCCAGCCGTCATATACAACAGCAGCATGCATGGGACTCACCGTCTTCAGCACGTTGATGAAGCCGGTCTTCTGTGCAGGCACGCTGGCGTTAAAGTTGTACTTCACGATGCTGTACAGCCCCTCCTCCAGCTTGGCACCGGCAGCCAGCAGGTCAGCAGAAGGGATCAACTTGCCGCCAGCATCCTGCAGCAGCACATGTGACAGCGTACGTTGCAGCATACATAAAAGAAACAGCATGTGAGCAACGGTAACCACGCAGCTGCATGAAGTCTAGCATCCTGTGGCAGCGCACATGCATGCGTGTGCGGGTGCGAGTGCGCGAGAACAACAGCCACAAGAAATGCTGTGAGTTGAGGTGCAAAGCAAACACGAGGTGCATGTAGCAGCACACACTGCTGAGATCCTCTTGCGGTGCTAACACCACAAGCTACTCAATCATTAAGCAGGAAGCAGCGTAAAGCAGCAACAAAGCAGGCAGGAGCCGCAGGAGCCATCAAGTTTCCCAGCCCAACCGCAGCCCCACCTCCATGTACTCCTTCTTGTACTGCGCGTAGTTTATCATGTTGTCTCCAAACAACCAAGCCAAGCATGCACTGGCCATCAAACGATTGGCCCAAGATACACAGCACAGTTGGTCCAGCTGCCGCCGCCACTCCATGTCCTCCTTCTCACACTGCGTACCAACCCCACCAGCCACTTGTTGCACAAGAAAACAAGCAAACACTGCATACACAACACACCCGCCTGCACATAACTGAAGTTGCACTGGGGCCTTGCCTCATCCCAGCCGCCCCACCCACCTCCATGTACTCCTTCTTGTACTGTGCGTAGTTCAGCGTGAGCGTGTCCCCAAACTGCGTGAGCCAGGCCACGGTCTTGGCATCAGCGCCAGCAGCAGCGCGCGCACTGGCGTTCAGCTTCTGGTAGTCTGTGGTGATGCTGCTGAACAGCGTCTCAGCCTCCACCTCCTTGTTGAAAAACACGGCCACAAATTTGACCCACTCGGCACGCTTGAGCACGCCAGGATCCGCAAAGGACCTGCAGGAGCAGCAGCAGCAGTTTTGGTGGATGAGTTGTTTGCACACACGCAGAGAGGCGCAGCACGCTTGAGCACGCCAGGGTCAGCAAAGGACCTGCAGGAGCAGCAGCAGCGCGGCAGCAGCAGCGGGGGTGAATAAATTTACACGCAACAAGACGGCATGTTAGCCTCCACCTCCGTGTTGGTGAACACAGCGACGGACGTGACCCACTCGGCACGCTTGAGCACGCCAGGGTCGGCAAAAGACCTGCAGCAGCCCCCAGCAGCAGCAACAGCAGCAGCAGCAGCAGCCGTGGGGGTAAATCGGGGCACACAACAAGGCAGAGCAAAGTGGCAGAGATGCCCGCACAAGGCGCTGCCTCGCTGCAGCCACCAGCGTAGATCCAGCACATCAAGCAGCAGCCACACATGCCAATCCTGCAGCATCATCTTCCTTCACCTCGCAGCAGCGCCAGCACAAAATCTGTCCCGCCCATCCCTGTAGCACCAAGCAGCATACATTCTGCAGCATGCATTACACAGTGTATCGCACTCACGTGACGGCAATGCTCTTGGGGTTGCTGCTGGCGGAGCTTGTGAAGATGGCATCCACCTGGCTGCCCTGCGCAGCAGACTCCTGGCGCCACTCTGCGAGGCTGGAGTTGAACTCGGCATCGTTCTCGGGCGAGGGGTCATAGTCAAAGGGAGCAGACGCAGACACAGCCTCCTGGCCGCAGGCTGCAGGAATGGAAGCGCGGGTTTGAAGAAATGGAAGCGCAGGTTAGCAGGAATGAAGCACTGGTGTTGAGCAGCGCGTGCTGTGGAAGCAATGGCCAGTTTGCATGCTCAACCGGGGGAGAAGACATCCAGAAAAAAAGGCTTTATCTGCTTGCAGGAAACGGTCGACGTCCAAGGAATGCAGGCGACCCAAAGAACATGAGAAGCACAGCTGGCCTGCAGGTGCTGGCCAGAGGAGTGCACCAGCCATTGCAGGCTGAAGCAGCAAATTGTGCACAGCAAGACGATGCATGCACCACACCAATGCTGCTCATTGTTAAACACTCACCGAAGATGGCCTGCAGGCACGTGTTGTAGCTGAACTTGCTGGAGAAGGCCACGCGGTCAATCAGGCCCAGCTCAGCCTGCAGCGAGCAAGGATGGGCGGGTGTCAAGCAGCAGGCAAAGAGCAATCAGTACCCATTGGGCAAAATACACCGGGTGGTCAACAGTTGGCTCATTGAAGCACAGGAAAGCATGCCAGGCAAGCTGGCAAAGGTTCATGGGGAACAGCTGCGGCAGTGGTGCATGGAAGCCGGGAGCACAAGATGCAAGCAAGCTGTCCTCAGGTGCTTGCAGGAACGGTCAAATAAGCAACTAGAGCTGGTATAGATTGCTGCTACAACTTCATAGGCAGCAGCAGGGCTCACCAGGAAGCCAGCAGCGGATGAGTCAGCCACAGCAACAGACGACAGGGGGATCTGGAACACCTTGGTGTTGGCGTCCAGGCCCATCTCTGTGTCAGCGCTGTCCATCGGGTTTGGCGTACCACATTGGTACAGGACGTAGGTCTCGTTTGCGCGCTTGTTCGACACGATCTGCAACACAGCAGCATCAGCAGGCACCAGGCTGAGACAGGGAAGCACCAAGCCTGACCATGACAGATTGCCGACAGCAGCGCAAGAGACAGCTGCGAGGAAAGCTAAACGGGATGAAAACGAACATTAGTTTAAATGCCTGTTGCTGGCCCTCACCTTGAACGTGCCGCGATACGTGACGGTGAAGTCCTGAGCAAACTCCACCTGCAGCAGTGCATAGCACCACCCGGTCCACGATATAGGCCTGTGAAATTAGCTTTTACTACGATAAGAATTACGAACGAGGGAAGAATCTCGCTTAGCTCACCGTCGTGGTGAAACCACTGCTGCTGCTGGTGCTGCTTGGCTGGATTGATGTGAGCTGGTAGCTCTTGGGGTAGAAGTTATACTGCAAGGACGAGACTGCAGGAGCGATGCAGTCGGCATCTGACCGCTTCAAAAGCAGTGCAGCTGAGCTGCTGCTCAAGAAAAGGGCCAGCAGCAGGCCCACTGCTGTGTAGTGCTTAGCTGCCATGTCTGGAGTCGTGCGTCCTGATCTGCTGCGCTGACAGACTTTGAAAACGCTGCTTTACTCAAAGCAATGTGATGCAACCGAATAGTTGTCGAGCAGGTAAAGCGATGCGGACAGAAAGTGTACAAGCTTGGCACACACAGGCCTGCTGCGAGCAGCGTGAGCAACTCGTGATGTTTTAGACTGAACAAACATATATTTGCGGCGCTTTCGAGGCAAGTTGGCTGTTGCATGTGTCATGACAGCAACCAATAACAGTGACAGCCATGCTGTAGCAGCATACTATAGTAGTAGAGGGCACTTCCTTCCTACTAAGTATCCTTCATCCCTGAATCACTGCTGACCTTCTTGCCTAGCTCCTGGTGCTGATGCTACCTCATTTCCTGCAGCCATCTCCTGCTCAGCTAACCCACTGCCGGCAGCCTCTGCTGCTATAGCCAGCACATCGGACATGCCTGCATGCGGCACAACGCCTGCACTAGAACTTACAGCCACCGCTGCTACATCAGCAGCAGATCCCGCTGCACTTGCTGCTGTTGAACCTACAACTGCTGCCGGCAGCACTCCTGCAGCCATGCCCAACAGCTGCTCCTGTGCAGCTGCAGGCAGCTCTGCAGCACTTGCAGGAAGCCCCACTGCTGCAGCAGCCTGAGCAAGGGCTGCTGTGCTAGCTGCTGCGGCAACTGCCTCGGCATCTGCTGCTGCATCTGCTACTCCTTGTCTGCCCTCCAAGGCTGCTGCTGCTGCTGCTGCTGCTGCTGCTGACTCAGCGGTGTTGCCGCTGGCCGCCTCCACAACCACCACTGGCACCGGCACAACTGCTGCTGCTGCTGCTGCTGCTGCTGGATCTAGCGATCTAGATACTGTTGGTGCTGCTGCTGTCGTCACACTTGCTGCTGCTGCTGCTGCTGCTGCCAGCACTTGCAGTGCCAGTGCACGCTCCTCCAGCAGGTCAGCCTCGCTGAGCTTCATGCGCGCCCACGCCCACGGCTCAACGTGCAGGCCTGCAGCCGCAGCACAGCACAGCAGGCAGCAAAGACAGCAACTCACTTTACAGCAGACAGCAGCAGCCTCGCTCAGCTTTATGCGCGCCCACGGCACCACAGCTCCGCCAGCCGAAGATGATGTTGCTGTGGCATGAAGCACAACACGAGTATGATGAGCGCGCATGCCGCGGCTGCAACAAATGCCCCATCCTACCCATGCCCACATAGTGAATCACTATTAGTGATGCAAGGTGTGCACGTATTTGCACAGTGCATCACGATTTGAGTGTTACACGACGGGAACGCAGCCCGTTTCTGAGCCAATGACAGGCTGATTGGGCAACAACCTAAACTATTAGCCATCAACTCGCTGCATCACATACTGCTCAGTTCCTGCAGCACTCATCATTACAATAGGATTTGTGTCCACTCACCCTCCACGATGCTCCAGCTGCCGTTGCTGCACTGCACAGGGAAGGAGTACACCAGCCCCGGCACGATGCCGTAATCGTTATTTTGACCTGTTATAACGCCCATGGACACGAACTCGCCGGGGCGCGTGCCCAGCAGCCAATCGTGCACATGGCCGCAGATGGCTGCTGCTGCTGACAGCGCAGGCGACAGTTGCACCCTCAGCTACAAGTAAAGCACACGCAGCAGCAGACAAGGGTGTGCAACCAAGACATACATTAGCAGCTGTTTGCTTGCAGAGTGCTTTGAAGCGGGTGAGTGGAGCAGGCGCACGTTGAAAGCATTGTGGTAGGAATGTGCACAATATGTTACCCGAATGCGACAGCAAGCACTGCTTGTGCTGCTGCAAGTGTCATGTTGGTGTTGTCATCTGCCATACATAGCATACATGTGCTGGTAAGAAGCTGTATGCTCACGGCACATGCTGTGCGTGACAATCAGACCACACCCAGCGCAGTGCACCACAAAAGCAGCAACAAGAACAATGCAAACGTGTGCAGGCGCCTCACCCTGTTGATGTGCTGGCCCCGGTTCTGCACTATGGTGATGAACTCGTTTCTTAGGTAGTCCTCCAACTCAGCAGCCTCTAAACAATGCTGCTGCTGCTGCTGCTGCAGTATGGGCTCGCCTCTTAGCCTTGCCAGGTGGCCATATGGAAACTGGCTGCTGGCGTGGTTGCCAAACACCACCACATTGGTCACCTCAGATGCATGGACCCCCAGCACAGCTGCCAACTGCAAGGGACAGCAGCACGGCAGAGCAGCAACCAGCAAGGCACTGGTCAAACTGGCACGCTGTGGATTGCTACACCTAACCTAGGTCACAAGTAGCGTACAGCAGCAGCGGCAGCAAGCTGCTGAGCAGCATGTCCGCTTGCAATATACAAGTGCCACACGGAGCATGCCAGCTTGGGATTTATGCGTGCACCGGCCCTTTCGGCTATGACGTGCCTTGTGATGTGTAAACAGTATGCCAGGTACCAAGCAACACGTTTATCTAGTTTGCCTGCTGCCAGAGCAGCCAGCGCATGCACAATCAGCAGCCACACTCCATCGCAGCACCAACAACATCAGTGGTCAATGTGATCTGCCAATGATGCAGTTTGCTGCACCAATCATTCTTGTGGCACCTCACGTGCTGCAGCGCTCTATTGTAATCGAGGCGTGTGAGTGCGGTGATGTCCTGCGCAGGGATGCTGGGAGCAAACTGCTGCAGCACCCAGGCGTTTGTGTTGGCTGGGCTGGCCACCACCACCACCTGCAGCACATTTTGGCGGCAGCAGCAGCAGCAGCAGCAGCAGCGGTTGTGCCGGCTAGATTGCCCACCACTATTACTGCGAGTTAATGCAAGTCAGATACACCAAGGCAAGGACTTTCCAAGGAGCTTAGTACTGGAGTGCTACTTCTGCGGTTGCTGCTGCTGCTGCTGCCAGCGCTGCTGGCATCCATTCCTGCTGATCCCAGCTGCATCAGCACCCCACCTTCACCCCTGGCGCCGCATGCGCCGCCAGCGCTGCCGCTTGGTCCCTGTAGATGGCGCAGTTGGCTGCCATGAGCGCCGCCTTGCTCAGCCCGGGGCCGCGCCTTGGCACGCCGCCACACATAACTGCTACTGACACACCCAGGCAGGCTGCTGCAAAGTCTGTAGTGGCCACCACGCCTGCAGCAGAGCACGGAAACCTCAACTTTGTGTAAGTTCTGATATATGAAATCAAAATGCATGCCGAGGGCTTGTTAGCTGCTTGTGGATACTGGTCGCGACATGTGGCGTGGCAGCACCACGGCAGCAGGTCAATTCCTGAGCCAAGTGCATACATCTGCTGTGGATGGCTTGGCACGGCCCCACCCAGCTGCCTTCCACCATGCTCACCATGCCGCAGGTGTTGTTGCTATGTTATGTTATGTAATGTTATTATAGCTGTTATTAACATGTTAATACCATGCCTCACCCTGCAGCAGCGGGTAGGCAGCCAGGGCATCCTCCAGCTCTAACTGCAGCCCCTGCAGCAGCACAGCAGCAGCACAGCAGCACACGTAACAGCGTAGCATAGGATGCATATGGGCCGCCAGCCACTGGCACAGTGTGCTGTGTACTACATGCTGCCAGCTGCATAGCTGTATCACAGCCACAGGCAGCAAGTTTGATGAGCAGGATGCAACGGCAAGGGTGCATGTGCAGTTCCAGGGAGAGGTTAGTTACATGTGGGTCCTGGCACCATTACATGCAGCTCTGCCTGCTGTGCAGGGCCTGCAGGCCATGCAGCCTGTGCAGCAGAGCCTTCCGCTGAGGTTCCTCTGACAGCACAAGGCCTCAAGGTGCATTGAGCCACCATATGTAGTAGACAGCACTTGGTTTAGTCACAATAAGCAGCTGCAGCTACAAGAAACATACCTGCAGCAAGCCCTCTGCAGCTGGCACATCATACAGCTGCAGCAGCTGGCCTGCAGAACACATTACTTCAACAAAAGCGCATATGTATGAGACAGATGGCACCTGCATTGTACAGGGGATCACCTGCAGCAGGCCCTCTGCAGCTGGCACATCGTACAGCTGCAGCAGCACTGGCGTGTCGGGGCCTAGCATCTGCCCGGAGGCAATCAGAGGCGCAAGCGCGTATGCAATCTGGCCTGCAGACAACCAAAAAGGCAAAAGGTCACACAGCAGGATGGTGCTGGTGATTGCATGCACGAGAACTGGTGGCTAGGCAGCGGAGTGTGACGGCTGGCGTGGTGCATGCACGCAGCATCTGCCTGGCAGCATATGCTGCTGAAGAGGGAAGCTTGACAGCATGCGGGCAGGCTAAGCTGACACAAGATCTTCTAGAACGCATGCCACAAACTTTATGCTGCTGCTGCTGCTGCTTTGGTTTCATGCTGCTGCTGTGCTTACTCTAGCATGCTGCAAAGCTAGCATAACCCTCGTCATCTGGGGGGCAGCAGCAGCAGCAGTGCTGAACATGAACTACATGGCATCAGCCATTTATATGGTTTGCTTTGCTTACCTGCTGCTCCAGTGATCAGCACTCGTTTGGTGGCAGTGGTGGTGCTGCTGCGTTTGCTGCCTTTCTGCCCTCCTGCCCACACTGCTGCAGCATACACCACACTTGCGGCCACCGCCGCGGTCGCTCCAGCTATCACAAGGTATTTTTGATGTATTAGACGCATTTTAATGCGTTCAGCAGCGTTGCGAGCCTTCAATTAGTGACCTTACGTGGCACTCGCCCAAGCGTAAGGGCTAGGCTAGTGCTGTTCTGCAGCAGGCCAACAGACGTATAAGTCGTGCAGATCGCCGTCCTAGCGCTTGTGCAGGCAACGTCGCATGCGTTTGACAGCGGCCCGCAACAAGGGTTTGTGTTGGGTGGATAGGGTGGTGGATATAGCCTGAGCAGGTAGCATTTGTCAACCAACTGCCTGCAGCCCACCTTCTTGCTTGCTGGCGCGCGCTGCTGCGCTTCGTCATCGTTACAAGCGTAAAAATATAAAGTCAGGCACTTATGCGTTCGTTTGTGCGCAATGTTGTCGCCACCAGCCAAATGCACCGGCCTCACTGTCTAGTCTGCTTCCGCTTTAGCACCGTGCGCAATAGCAGCATCCAGAAAGTACAGCAAGGCGGCGATCAAACTGCACATTCATTCCTGACGCCATTGTAGCAGCGCTGGCGAACCTGTCATGCAGGTTTAAATGGGCTGTTCAAACGTAAAAAACATGATTACGTCCCACGGCTGCTACCTATTACTACTTCGGACAAGTATCAATAACATCCTTTTATGTGTTGAAGCAGGGTGTGCTGTCAGGATACCATGATGGTATGCTATGCTAATGTATTTCACACAGAAAGTCACTGTGGCATGACTTGCAGCAGCAATGACTTAGCAACAGTAAGGATGCTCTCTGTCATCTCTAGTTGCGTTCGATTCTTTATGTTACATGATGCATGCATGGAGGCAGTGTCATCAATCGGCGTCAACACTGCTGGGTGCTGGGGCCCCAAGGGGGCCTGGGGGGCGGGGGGGGGGGGGGGGGGGGGGGGGGGGGTGGCGGGGGGCGGGGGATGAGGGGGCGCCACGTAGTCACCTGCTTGGCCGCTGTGCTAGGACAAGAGCGTACCATGTTTAAAGACATAAATTACAGCAGTAATGCTGCGCTGCAGTGCGTCATATTTCATACCAGCTTTGGTTAGGAGTTCCTACCCCATGTTGGTAGCCCATATCATGTGACTTAGCTGCCACCCTGGGTGGGGGGGCTGCCGAAGCGGCAGTTGCAGAGTATATCCTTACCCGCAGGAGGGTAGCGGAATCCACACGCTGATAGAAACCTTGATAATTCCAGGGCATATTGTTCACGGGTTCAGCTCTTACAGCTCGGTGGATCAAGCTGGGGTTGGGGTGCACAGCAACCCCAGACCCTCTGGGGCCCCCAATCCTCACACAATGAACTTCACTATGTGACTGCTTGCGAATCCTCTTGAACGAGACACAGCACTGCAGTTATCCGCATCATTACATACATCTTGTCACCCACACGCAAGTGCTGCTGCGATAAAAAAGACACATAACATAGCATCCAGCGCAACATGAAGCTGCACGTACCTTGGACACTGCTGCAAGCACGGGTAGCTCAAGCTCGTGGGTAGCTGCTACCAAGCTGCAGCGTGTTGGTCATCCAAGCATGACCAGCAAAGCGTGCTTCTGTGCCGCCGTTTTCACAAAAGCTGCTGGCAACTCATTCGGCATACCACATGACGGCCGGCTGCAAAGACCACCTAGCAGCAGCGTTAGAACCGCGGCATCGCTGCGCTTAAACATTTCCTAAAGCATTGACTGTTAAAAACCCCAGTCACCACAGCTGCATCGCCAGCTGAGCATCTCGCACCGATGGGCTACCTGCAAACCTCTCACAGCTGCCTGCTGAGCGACACACTTGAGAGTTGCTGCCCCGCTGCCACTGCAGTCGAGCCCTGAAAGAGCCTGCTTGCCAGCCGCCGGCTGTTCGGAACTGCAAGAAACCTTTGCAACTTAGCACCACAATCACCATGCCACCCCTGACAACCCAGTGATAACCTACATAGTCTATGTCCAAAACATCGCCACCACTGCTGAACCGGCATGGCAGCAAGCTGCCTCAACACGGCACCCACACACAAGTGCAGAATGACCCCCACACCATCCAACTGCCTCTGCAGCTGCGCTGCAGCTGGCAACTCAGCCTACCCGCAAGGCAATGTACACACGTATCACGTACCACACAGCTCACATCGTATACCAGTGAACGATTGCGTGCGTTGCTGGAGGCCGCACGCAGCCATCTAGCCATGTGCATCAGGGGCAGCAATGCATCTGCCCAGGCCCCTGCTGCTGTTTGTGCATGTTCACGATGTGTTGCTTGTGCCGCCGTTGGCTCACACACCTGCCTGCAATCATCCAAACACCCTATCAAGCAAGTCGTCACAGCATAGCCGCTGCGGCCTTGCGATCATGCAGCAGCACTGGCATCAGGCCCAATCGCAATCTCATGGTAAGCACTCACCGCCTGTCGCATCTGTAAAGATCGCAGCAAGATGCGTATAGGCTCCCCATATGGATCAACAGTGCAGGCACCGACAAGGCGGGTGCGGCATAGCAGGTTCGTAAATGTGGCAGCGTCACCTGGGAACACAGGCTGCGCATGCCAAGCAGTCAAAGCAATGCATTGCATTGGCTAGCAGAGGCGCAGTGAACAGCTGCAGCTCAGTCAGCTGCATGCACACCCTGCTGCTGAGGGGCTCCAAAGGGTGAAATCCCGAGCACGCATGCAGGTATCATCTCTGCTGCACATGTGTGGGCCTCATCGGCCGGCCACAGTCAACTCGATGGGTTGTGCTGTGTGCAGTGAAGCTCATGAATATGCTTCACCTGCTCATCATGTGACAGTAACGTCAGCACCAGCGGCTTCCATGCATAGGCAATGCCCGCACAGTCTGTTGCATCATGCAACATGCAATGGTTGCCATGCCTTGTGCAGCGTGATTTTTTTGCAATGATGATAGAACGTGCAGTGGTACTGTGCAGTGTTCTTCTTCACATAATCCTCATCACCCCGCAGTCCACCGAATGGCTACGGCACAGCCACACCAGCAGACATGCACGTGCAGCTGCACATGCATGTGCATGTGCATATGCAAGCCGGTGCTGTTTGCAGCTTCAAGACTACGCAAAAGCCATCAACAGGTTGTTATGCGGCAAAGTGCAGCCCGTGCAGCAGTGTACCTGCACTGTAGTGTGTGTGAGTACTTTCATGCCTGCTTTGAGTCACACATTGAAAGTATGCTCCATGCAAGTGCTTATGGTCCGGCATGCCGAACCCTACCACCGTACTAACAAAACATGCAGCGACATGCAGCCAGCAGCAGTGACTTGCAGTGACACTGACAGTGACACTGGCAGTGACAGGGACATGCAGTGGCACGCGGTGACATGCAGACATGCAGTGGCACGCGGTGACATGCAGACATGCAGTGGCACGCGGTGACATGCAGACACATGCAGTGGCACGCGGTGACATGCAGACATGCAGTGGCACGCGGTGACATGCAGACATGCGATCAGCAGCAGCCTTGCATGACGCGGGCCTTGCGCGTGCTGTGCACCATCCATCGTGCAACCAAGCATGTGTATTCTGAACTGGGCCAAGCCATGCAAACAAACAGATCTCAATCATGCGCAGTTTGCCAGCAAAGACAGCAACCTGCAGCTGCTGTTCACTGAGAGCACAGTGCAAGTTGTCCAGACATTACCCAGTACTGCAAAGGTGCCAGGCTAGGTACAGTATTCCATTCATATCCAGTGCAGGCAGCATGCTGTTGAGTACAATGCACATGGAGTCCAGCCAGTGTGCACAACATACAGCCAGTAGCACATCCACCTGGCTAGGACAGGGAAATAAGTAACCTGGTGGCCAGGGAAACAAGTAAGGTGGCCAAGGAATTAAGTAAGCTGGTGGCACATACATCTGCGCAGTGTGCTGTTCAACATTGTCAGTGCATTGAGACATTGTGCAGTCCACGCACAAAGGTTAGGAGTAGTAAAACCAAGCAGAAGAAGCACTGATGTTGGGCAAAGGGCAGATGCCAGGGCCCCGCCATAAGTACACAACAAACAAGCGCTGCACGCTATCCCTCAACTGTTGATCATGATCATGTTGATCACCAGGAGCAACTGATCAAAAAACCAGGCAGGCGTCACTTGCAGCAGCAGGTGATCATGCAGCATGCACAGCCAGCGGCAGGCAGGCAGGGGCGATCACTGCTCCTGCATGCAGACATGCCGCAGCTCTAGCCGGCCTGCTGGACATGTCCTGCTGCTGACACTTCCTTCTAGATGGTCTAGCATCCTGTGCATGAAAAGCCCGCAAGAGATCACCCACATGTAGAACAAACAGCACACATCAACATGCTGTCCTTTCTAACGTGTTCCGTCCCCCCAAATTGAGCCCATAGGGTGTCAACACAGGGAGGCACAGCAGGCTCACAACACCATGTGCGTGCAGCTGCCAGCCTCACCTGGCTCACCAAACAGACACACAAAGCATTCAATAGATGCAAGCTTCGAGGCAGTCACGCCGCACCTTGCCTTGATAAGACAAGAATCCAAGCATTTCAAGAATCCAAACATTCCGAAAAGTAAACAGCTGCGCCTTGCTGCCTTCTCTGTCAGCTCCAGGCAATGTGGCAACAGGCGTCAGGCCAGACCAGGCTGTCACCATCATCCTCCCCTGTCACCTCTAGGTGTATTATGAGTTCACAGTCCTGCGCCACATTGTCACCCTGAAGCTCCTGCCACTGCGGACCGTGAACTCCCACGTCCTCCCCAACTTCCACCTGAACTTCACACTCATCAGCGCCGCCGTCCCCAACTTCCACCAGAACTTCACACTCTTCCAGGCCTGCAACAGCATCAGCTCCCCCACCAGACAGCCAGGCTGGCTGCCCTACCCCACAGACACACACCCGACAGCTGCACAGCTGCTGCCGAGCGCGCCACATCATCCTAACAGCCTCCCCAAGCTCCCTGCTGTTACTAACACCGTTACAACAGCTTGTAACACAGCGCGGCAGGATGCAGCTGGCGCACACATTCTCTAGCAGCCACCCCTGCTCGCCTCCTCCAAGCACAATTGCATACGCACTTACTGCTGCACCCTGCCGTGCCAGTCATGCTGCTGTACTCATGCTGGGGGCGGGTGACAGCGCAAGCGCCGCTGTCACACCGGCCAGCTTGTCTGTCCTGCCGAGCCGCCGCAGGGCAGCAGCAGCAGCCACTCGCACCTCAGCGCTCGCGCTGCTGCTGCCAGCTAATACAGCGAGCCCCGCTATGCCACCTGCAGCGGTTAGCTCCTTCTCCCAGCGCACCCTGTTGCTAATCGCGCCGGCCAGATTCGTGATCGCTGTCGCCGCCGCGCGCTGCGCTGCCTCGTCGTTGCCCTGCAGCAGCAGCGAGAGCCCCTGCAGAGCTCCGGGGCACTCCAGGATAGTTGCCTTGTTTGCTGAGCTGCCTGCTGCCAGGTTTGACAGCGCAGTGGCAGCCGAGTGCTGCGCCTCCCTTGTGCCGCTAGTGAGAAGCCTCACCAGGCCCTGTGCAGCGCCTGGGGTGGCGCCGATGGCTAGCTTGAGCTCAGGAAGAGTTGAAAGGTTGGAGATGGTGGCTGCTGCAGCACCCTGCAGCATGTAAAATGTAACACATTTGTAGACTGTAACACACATATTCATAATATGACAAGCGTTGGGGGTGGCGCCAATGGCCAGCTTGAGCTCAGGAAGGATTGACAGGTTGGAGATGGTGGCAGCTGCAGCGCCCTGCAGCATGTGAACAGGTGTGACGGACATGTTGCAATGAAAATATGTTAACAAGCTGATCTTTAAGCGCCTAGTGCACTTGACGACAATCTTGGTTGCAGATGACAATATGTGTTGGGAGATGGGGGCGTCTGCAGCACCCTCCTGCGTTTGACAACAACAACGCACATTCTGTCATCATGTCATCCGCAGCGTTACCAAACCCACCTGCACAACAAGGCTGGCATTGCCCTCCCCTAGCAGAGAAACCAAGCCCGGAATGGCACCAGGGATTGCCGCCACTGCCTCCTTGTTAGCTGTGTTGCCGGCACACAGGTCGCCCAGTGCAGCAGCAGCAATGGTCTGCAGGCTGGGGTTCTGTGATCCCAGCAGCCACACCAAACCTGAGACTGCGCCCTGGGTGGCTGCCACAGCCGCCTTGTTCTCTGCAGAGCCTAGTTATGGCAGCAGCAGCAGCAGCAGCAGCAGCAACAGCAGATGTGGCAAGTGGGTGTGGGTGTGGGTCGGCGTTCATGTATGAGTGCAGCTGCTGTGCAACTGCATTGGCAGGACTGTATGTATTGAGTGCTTTGCAGCTGCATATTCAGAGTAGCATGCAAGCCATATGGAGCGCCTAGGCATGTGCTGCACCTTCAAAACAATAACGTTTGCGGCTGCAGCCCACCTGCTGTTAGGTTGGCGATGGCAGCTGCCGCTGGCTTCTGCAGCAGCAAAGCACAACAGCAGACAAAATATGCTGAGCTTCAAGAACAGCAAAGAGCAGCAGGCGACAGCAGCTGGCGGTCATGTGAGCGCATGCCATGCTAGTGCCAAAGACACAGTCTGCAGCACCGCATGCTCAGCAAGCATCAGGGCAGACAGCATCTTGCTGCACCAAAAGCACAGTAGTACCCAGGCGCAAACAGCAACTGCATTGCAAGCATCTGCCCTGTGTGTGTAGTGCTGCGGCTACAAGCAGCACACACAGCACCCATTGCACAGCTGCTGCCATTTATATGTTGGCTCCTCTCCACACCCAGCAGCAGCAGCAGCAAGCCACGCGCACCTGCACCACTTCATCGCTGCTGCTCAGCATCTGCACCAGCGAGGAAATGGCCCCAGGTGCTGCGGCAATGGCCTGCTGGTTTGCCGCGCTGTCTGCTGCCAGATTTGACAGTGCGCCAGCTGTCCACTGCTTGGCTGTCATGCTGCCGCTGCTGAGCACTGCTGCCAGAAGGGAGATGCCATTAGGTGCTGTGCTGATCGCGCGGCGGCCTGCGCCATGCGTTACGTACGTTACATGCCAGACAGTTGTACACAGTGTCAGTAACCACCAGGTGTTGTGAGGCGAGAGGTGCAGCGTGCACAGAATCAAGAGCGCATTCTGGCTGGAGTATGTTTTCTCATGACGATGTGCAGGTGTCAGAAGATGGGTACCCCAATTCAAGTTGTCAGCGCACACAAATCAATATCAATGCACAAAAGCAAGCAGCAATGCTCTGGCACTACACGCGCTGGCGAATACCCATGCTAACAGCCGACAGTTTCCTAATCCGCGGCATACAGTGCAACACACACACACAGCAGCAGCAGCAGCAGCAGCAGCAGCAGCCACAACAGCAGCAGCAGCAGCAGCAGCAGCAGTGCTCACCATTCTCAGACGCCGTCAGGTTCTTCAGCGCTGCCGCCGCAGCCTCCACTGCAGCCGGTAGGGGGCTGCTCAGAAGGCCGATCAGCCCACTCACTGCGCAGCGAGTAGCTGTGATGCCCTTACGGTGCATGGAGCTGCCCGCAGCAATGCCGCACAGCGCACCAGCTGCATGCGCGCGCGCCTCTTCTGTGGCGCCGCTGCACAGCACGCGCACGAGGGCTGAGACTGCACCTGCCGCCACCAGCGTCTCCTTCTGCGATATGTTGCCTGCATATGAGATCAAAAGGCGGTGTTAGTAGCAGCAGCAACTGCTGTGGTGAAAGAAACAGTCTGTGGCGCTAGGCACACAGCAGGCCAAGCTAGCTGTTGCTGTTGTTGTATATTCCTAGCAGCACGACATTGCAGGCTCTTTACCCGCCGCCAGTGCATCCGCTCAGTGTCATGGGCAGTTCAAGCACGCACGTGGCAGTGGACAGTATTACCGTCAACCCGACAACATGCACACACATATGTGCGCCAATCATACACACTCACCGGCCGCCAGGTGCCGCACGATGCCTGCAGCAGCCTCCTGCTCAGCCACACTACCGCTGGCCAGCAGCCCCGCAAGCCGTGGCACCACCCCCAGCGATGCCAGGCAGCCCCCACATCCTGTCACATTATTTCGCATAGTCTACTGTCGCACTCACCCGCCGCCATTGCATTCGATACAAGATCGAGGCATGCAGCTCATGCATGCAAGCAGCACTGGACATCTTCTAAACTAAAAACATAGCCACTCACTGGCTGCCAGGTGCCTCAAGATGCCTGCAGCAGGCTCCTGTTCAGCCGCACCACCATCCATGCATGCACATACACCTTGCGCAACACACACCCCGGACCTATAGCTTTTTCACAGTCCCCACTTGTCCACTGCCACTCACCCACCGCGAGGTGCCGCAAGATGCCTGCAGCAGCCTCCTGCTCGGCCGCACTGCCGCTCGCCAGCAACCCCGCAAGCCGCAGCACCACTCCCAGCGATGCTAGGCAGTGTGCATCAGCGCAAGCCTTTCCAGGGCCGCCAGGATATCCATGCAGTAGCATGGGCTGCCCATGCATGCAGGTAGCAGTGGACAGTAACACCACCTCCACACCAACAACATGCACACACACCGCACCACACATATACCCACTCACCGGCTGCCAGGTGCCGCAAGATGCCTGCAGCAGCCTCCTGCTCAGCTGCGCTGCCGCTGGCCAGCAGCCCCGCAAGCCGCGGCACCACCCCCAGCGATGCCAGGCAGTGTGCATTAGCCGGCTCAGCCGCCAACCTCTCTAATGCTTGCAGCGCCTGCAGCTTAACTTCCGCACTGGCTGCACCTATCAGTTGCAGCACGAGGTGCGGCAGCTCCTCAGTAGATGAAGCAGCAGCCTTTTCATCGCCTGCTGCTGCTGCTGCTGCTGCTGCTGCTGCTGCTTTGGCCGCGGCTCCTGGTGATGATGGGGACTTGTCTGCTGACCTGTCCGATGCTTTAGGAGAGGCAATCTGAGCTGCTGCTGCAGCCTCCATGAAGCTGTCATGACTGCCAGGTGTTACAGAAGGCACCAGCTCCTGCAGCTGAGCCACCTGCAGACAGAATTTGAAATTTTAAATCAAATTTTTAAATCAAAGGAAGCCGACTGGCTGTCACTGCTTCAAAACGTTTGAACAGTTCAAGGCATTTGCTTGTTGGACAAGTACTCTTGCTAAATGAGCTCACCTGCAGGCTCACATCCAGCAAGCCGCTCAGCAGCTGCTCAGGCATCCAGCACGCCGGCTGCTGCAGCAGCTGCCGAGCAGCCTCCTCTCGCAGCTGCTGCTGCTGCTGCTTGCTGAAGGGTTGTGCTTGCAGGCTGCTGCTGCTCCCTGTGCTGAAGGGAGCTGCGAGTGCAGCCACACTGCTGCCAGCGCCGAGCGCTCCTGCATACCGCTTGTTATTGTTGCCTGCCTGCTGGTTGAGTAACTCAACGTAGCCCGGCCGCAGCTGCCCTGGCCTTGGCTTGACCTGCTGCAGCCCAAACTGCTGCTGCTGTGCTGCAGTGCTGTGCTGCATGAAAAAGGGCTGCTGGGAAAGGGTAGCTCCCCCTGCCCCTGCTGCTGGCACTGCAGCAATCAGCTGCTGCTGGGCTTCCTGCAAATCTTCAAACGGCTGCGCCTTCAGAACCCCAGGAGGCTTTGGCAGCAGCGACCCAGGCGACAGCTGCTGCTGCAGCTGCAGCAGGCCGGCAATTGCGCCTTGCACTTCAAGCATGGCGCCCTGCAGGCGGCTCATGTTGGGGGCGAGTTGGGTCAGCAGCTGCTTCTTGCCCACGTGCTGGTGGTGCTGGTGGCTGCACAGCGCTTCGATGTTCTTGCAGTACTCCACACACACCTCCTGCAGGCGTAGACAGCAGCAGCAGCAGCAGCAACACAGGCTGGTGTGTGGTTGATATTGCTTTGTGAGTGCAAAGATTGGTTCCAATAGCTTCTGGCTCATCTTTTTTGCAGTATTCCAGGCACAACTCCTGCAGGTTGGAATTGTGTGGGCAGCAGCACAGGGACAAGTGTATAGCATCAAAGGTTGCTGGTGGTGCTGGTGGCTGCACAGCTGCCTCGATGTTCTTGCAGTACTCCACACACACCCCTCCTGCGGGGGCGCAGCAGCAATACAGGTGGTTGTGGTTTTAAGCTCGGCTATGAACTTGAATGTTCTTGCAGTACTCCACACAAACCTCCTGCAGAGCAGCAGCAGCAGCAGCAGCAGCAGCAGCAGCAGCAGCAGCAGCAACCCAGGCTGGTTTGGGGTTTGAACACGCTTGATTTGTGCGAGGTTCAAGGTTTGTTGCCCATGGGCTCATATCTCTTGCAGTACTCCAGGCACACCTTCTGCAGGACGTGAACAACGGCGGGCAGCAGCACGTTTGCTGCTCTGTACAGAGATGAGCTTTTCTGTGCAGGGTTGAGGTCTCAGCATGAAAGGTATGAACATGCTAGCCTTGCGTCAAATCGTTATCAGCGGATGATGCAAGGTCATCACACCCAAAGCATCAAGCAGCGCATGCCGACATAAGCAAAGCAGCAAGCTGCAAATGATTAATAATGGGACCACAGCTGCACTAATGCACTGGGCAGGCAACACGTCATCCTGCTCAGCTTCATGCGAAGCAATCAGCATGCCGCTTGAGTTCAGTCAAAAGCAAGCGCCACCCGCAAGCCGCAAGCCGCACCTCTCCCTCTGCAATGCTCCTGAGCGCCACCACAAACAGCCAGGGCCGCCCCACCCTGTCAACATAGCTCAAGAATGCCGCATTCGCGCCGCCTGCCACGTCCCTCTTTGCATTGTGCACGCCAGCCGGCGTGATGCAGCGATAATCCAGCAGGCTTGCCAGCTTGTTGTGCCTGCCTTCCACGCAGCAGCTGGCATCAAAAGTGATGCGCTGCGTGCCGAGCTCCACACAAACTTGCTGTTTTGAGAGCTTCGCATCATCTGCTGCCAGGTACAGGACACTGTGCATGTCTGTGGGCATGACGAGGCTGTAGTACGGGCCTATGGCATCGCCCGCATTGAAAGATGTAGCTGCGCGCACGCATGTCAGCTGCGGCATCTGCAGTGCTGCTGCAAGGCTGCTGTAGCCCCTGTGACGCTCTGGAACCGGCTCCACAGTAACTTGAGCTGGCCAGGGGTCCGCTGCTGCTGCTGCTGCTGGTGCTGCTGTTTGACGCTGCTGCAGCTGCGGCACAGCGCTCAGGAAGTCTTCCAGTGTTGAAAAGTGCTGGCTGAGGCCGCTGCTGCCCATGCGCGCTGCAAAGGCTTCGAACTGGGCTTCCAGTTGTGATAGTGTGCAGTCGCTGAGGGAGTTGAGCAGTGCTGTGCACTGAGGTGTGGGTGTGTACATGCGCGGGGTGCAGGGGTTGAGCTGCACTGTGATGGATTCGGAGGCACCCACTCGATGGCAGGCGTAGCTGGGCACCTGCTTCGTCATCTTTCGCAGATGCCGGCTCAGGTGGGACGCCATGGCTGCTGGCGCAGGTGGATCTTTTTGCTTCTTGCGGGTGAGGTGGCTCAGCAGCAATCAGCGCATGTTAACACCCTGCAGCATACGCGCCAGCCAGACAGCAGCGTCTTATTTGAGGGATAAGCACTGCTGAGCGCGTCAACGAGCTGTCCAGCCCAGCTGCGCACCTCCCCTTGCCGTGACCGGCACGTACTGCATGCTCCAGGTTCCGCTGCACAAGTGCCAGTTCAGTGCTATAACAGACGTAACCAACGTATAAAACACTATTATCAGGTTCAAGTGCAGGCTCAGCCTTGGATGAAGGAGAGCCGAACGTGCGCAGATGTTGGCGCCGATGCGGAAGTACTGGCTGACGACGTGCTTAACTGAGGCTTAAGCTAATTATGATTGCATTTCAACTGATCTTGCATACGCCGAATCATCGCGAATGTCAGTGTCTGTCACACGTGGAGTTGCGCTTCTTGTGGACACATCACACACAACGAAGGACTCTTGTACACCAGCAAGCACCTTACACTTGCCAGGCAAAATGTACTATTTCGTACGCCTCATCCAGCTTTGCGATGCATCAGAGCAGTGCTAACTTCTCGGTGCAGGTTGCAGGACAGTACCGAGCAGCCATGATCTCCGGGTCAAGGTGCCAAAGTTGATGCTGACAAAAGCGTTGGCGTGCGCTCAAAAGTTCGACCATCGTCGTCATCATTTACACTATCAGTCTGATCAGTGTGGCTTGTTGCGCCCATGCTACCCTTGGACTGGCAGTGTCACTGCGCTGGCTCAATCAGATTGCGATATGCAGCCCACCATCATCATCATCGTGTTACCCATCAAGCCATAGCTTACTTAATATGAGAGGGTGTGCCCGGTGTAACCTGCATGCGATGTAATTTATAAGTTACGGTGTGCTGCAGGTTATGTTTAGGCGTGTGTGCGTTGATGCTGCTGTGTGGAGTGCATGCCGGCTGCTCGTGGTGCCGAGGTGTGTTGCGACGAAGCCGCTTCTGCTGTGTGTCGGCATCGCCAAGCCGCCCTGGCTGGCCTAGTGTAGGACTTTTGCCGAAGAATGGAGGTAAAATTAAAGCTCAACTGATATGGTTAAAGCTTTTATTCCGTTGGTTACTATAGGCTGGCGGTCCAACTTCGTGTAACGGTAACATGAGTCCGTTAGACTTTCCGGTTACGATTGCACCCGGTCTATATACGGCTTCCTCCGCTTGCTGAGACTTAGAATCACGGATTTCATCAATGACAAGCCTTTGCTAAGGTTGTGTCGCACAATGCACAGTGCGAGTTCTTTCCGTGGCCGGCGGGTGCTTCACAGCCTGCTTACGCCCATCGGCACCGTGTTAGCTTCCAAGGAAGTGAACATCAGAACTGTCAAGGCAAGCCGCGCTGCCAACGTTGGGCGGGTGGTGCTGCACCAACGCCATCGGCCCCGCGCCCCACCAAGCATAACAATCCTTCCAGGCGAACTGCTGGAGGTTCCAGCCACCATGATGCAACAACAGTATGTGGATCAATAGTAGGTCACCTCCTCAGACCACAGAAACAGATTACTACTGCTGTTCCTGTCCTGCAGTGCAGACGGGGAGCATCACATTCTGGGACATGCAGCACACACATGTCCGCAGCCTGCGAGCGCTTGCCCTGCTAGCAGCCCACCAAGTGATGCACACCAACACCTTAGAAACCGCGCACTACCACTGCATCACTGCGCTAGCTATATAGCTCAGTCAAAGTACCACTGATCTACCACAGCCCACCCTAGCCTAGCCTACTAGACTGGCAAGTAGCCCTCCCGCATGCGCTACAGCCTGCTGCCGCTTGCTGGGTGAGCGGGTGGGAGACTTGCTGGGTGACGATGCCTCGCTGGCACTGTAGCCCCCTGCAGGCAGACACAAAGGTGCATAGTGGACTGTTACTGGCTCGAAGTTGGCCGTGATTCCAGCGTGTAACACAAACAAGCGTGGAGTGTGTCAGCGGCAGCACCCACAGCGACATGCAGGTCAGCACCACGCAGCCTCGCAGGCAGCAGCTCAGCTTCAAACATGGACATGCAGCGTAACACAGGCAGGGTTGCGAAGCAGCCACTGCTAGCAGATCCTCTAGGTGCTGCTGCTGCCACATGCAGTTTGAGGGTCCGAACTATGACAGTGAGCACTGCCGCTGTAGCTACACAGGCTGACCCTGCAAAGGCCACAACACAAGCATCTGCCCAGCCTCATCAGGTGCTCCCACTCAGCTGTATGCTGCTGCTTATCCCCATGACTTCCACTCACCCGACTGATCTGCCACGCCTGCAGCGCCCATGCCTCCCAGTCGCGCAGCAGCAGCTGCAGCCGCTGCGCTGGTGTGCCGCCCAGCCTTGCGCGGCGAGATGTCCTGTGCACAAAACAGCGCAGTGGGTTGTGTTGAGGTGCGGCAAGGCATAGCTCTTGTGGCGCATGCCAGCAGAAGGCCAATGGCAGTGGCGCAGTGCCGCCGGCAGCAATGCAGCAAGTGCGACGCTGCTGCAAGCCTCGATGTGCTCCAATCAACAAGAGGCGCTGATGTGTGGTGCTGCAGCACTGCTGCGGAACCAAAAGCAAGCAAGCAAGCTTCAACCAGGTGTTCCGCAAACTCAGATCACCCACCTCCAGGTTGTCCAGGTCAGCAGTGCTGGGTGCCTTGCTGTAGCCGTCATCCATGCGCCCGCTGCGGTTGTGGTCAGACATGACGCTGCAAGGCAGCAACAACACAGCAGCGCAAACGCAGCAGTGTAAACTTCTTGGTGGGCGAGGGTAGACGTCATGCGCACACCACAAAGCAATTGGAGCACAAAGCAACAAGACAAAGCAGCGTTGTCATTTCCAACGAGGTCCATCTGTTGGGCGCTTTCCAAAAATGAGCACCAAAGAGCACCACTACACCCCGTGCGTCAGGCCTTGGTCACGGAAGCACAGCATGTCACAGATCAGCAGCTGTGCTGATTTACGCCACACGCATCTCCCCTGCATCTCACCTGAAACTGTACACAGCTGTGCGTGGCATCGTCGCCAGCAGTGCCTCCCTCGCATGCACAGCACGCGCAGCTGCCACCAGCCCAGCATTCGCACCAACACCCACACCCGGCAGCAGCCGCCCCGCAGGCCCCACAACGCCGCCAGCGCCAGCAGCAACACCGGCCCTCGCTGCGCCTGCTTTGCCGCCTGCTGCTGGCAGCAGCAGCGGCCGCGGCCGCTGCATCGGCAGCGACGGATGACTTTGGATAGGCCAGTGGCTGGGAGTCAAGCCCGCCCAGGGGCGCACATGTGGTGCAAACTGCAGCAGCTCCTGCTGCACAGGCACCGCCAGCACTGCATACTCCTGTGCAGGTGGCGTGCCTGGCTGCGAGAAGCCTGCAGAGGCCCCTGCTCCTGCCATGCTGCTGAAGCGGCTGCTCCTACCCAGCTCTGCTGCAGCTGCATTAGGCGCATTGACGTTAGGGTTAGCGCCTGCTGCTGATGCCTCCCGCTGCGCTAGCAGCGCTGCCTTATCCACGCGGTGCACCTTGACTTGCACATGCTGGTTGTGTGCAGGCGCAACTGGCGCAAAGCGTTCCGCCAGACTCGCGCCATCTTTCGCAACGCGATCAGCCTGCCGCGCTGCTGCTGCCAGCCGCTGCAACAACAGCTGCTCCACCGCCTGCTGCTTGCGCATCTGCGCCTCTTCCTCTGCTTCCTCCTCCTGCCGCTTCTTGCTGCGTGGCTTTGGCAGCGCAATGCTGCTTGCTGCTGATGCAGAAATGCCACCTGGAGTCTGCAAGCCGCCCGGCAGCTGCGGCGTAGCAGCGCCGCTGCCGTCTCCAGCCGCGCCAGCTGCAGCACCTCCGCCAGATGCTGCTCCTGCTTCTGCTGTGCTGTCAGCGCCAGCAGCGCCGCTCACTTTCACTGCATCATACTCCACCCAATGTGCAATGCGGCTAGTGGCATCCAGCAGGGCATGCTTACGAGCCTGGCCTGCTAGCTGCAGCAGCACAGCACTGGCCAGCAGCGGCCCATCTCCATAGCCGCCACCTGCAATGCACCCACTGCCTGCAGGGTGCTGCAGAGGCGCTGTGCGCCCGCAGCGCGCTGCTGCTGCCGGCGCCTGCAAACTGTCAGCCACATCTGCTTGCATACTGCTGCCTGCTGCCGTTGCGTGTTCGCCTGCAACTGCTGCAGCAATGCTGCCTGCCCTGGTCGGCTGCTCCCCTGCAGTTGCAGCGTCAGCACCGCTGGCTGCAGTCACAGAGGCAGCTCTCACCAGCCGCTTCAGTGGTGACGCCTGCGGAGTAGCAGCAGCAGTTGCCTGCCCAGTGACACTGCTGCTGTCACCGCCAGTGGCAGCTACCGCTGCACTGCCTCCAGCCTGCCCCTGTGCGACACCCAGCAGCAACGCAAACTTGAGGGCACTCATTGCCACTGCAAGCTGTGCAGCATGACTGCTGCCGCTGCTGCTGTTGCGTGCTGTGTTTACTGCTGCTGGCAGCTTAAGCTTGCGGGTTGCCGGCAAGCCGCCAGCCATGTCTTCGTTGCTGCCATCATCTGCCATGCTGCTGCCGTCATCGCTGCTGCTGTCACTGTCCTCTTCGTCACCGCATGTGCTCAGTGTAGGCGGCAGAGGTGATGGCTGCTGTGCGCGCATTGAGATCTGCAGCAAAAGGATGCCAGCAGCAGCACAAGACAGACATTTATCTGTCTGCATCAAGCAGGCACGCCGATGGTGCTTGTGACCAGTCGCTGCCAGATCACGCCTAGTTGCAGGCGTTGCCATGTGTAACAGGATCACATGTGCAGTTCTCTGCCAGCTCTCACACGTCCGCAATCAAGTGCGGCAGTAACGGCCTTCAAACCCCCTTCACACACCTTTGATGACTCGATCCTCAAGTCAGAGGGCTCTGGAGACAGGCCCAGGCCAGCAGGCCCCTTGATCAGGCCAGCAGACAGGCCCAAGCCGCGCGGCTGCAGCATTGCGGCCGCTGCGCCTGCCGTGCCAGGTGATGCTGCTGCTGCTGCCGAGGCACACGCAACAGGCACCTCTGGAACTTTTGCTGCTTCAGTACCGCCGCCTGACGAGACTGTCACATCTGCGGAGCCGTCCGCTGACTCAACACGCTGCTGATCGGCTGTACTGCTGCCAGCAGCAGCCACAGCCACAGCAGGGGCCTGGCCGGCAGCTGCCTCACTGCTCAGCTGCGTGCCACGCGGGGTGATAGTGCGTGATCTGGCTGACAGCATGCCTTCTTCTGGCACTGTTGGCGGCCGCTGCTCAGTGCTGCCCCTCTCTGATGGCCTGGGCGTGAACAGGTTCCTGTTGCAGCAGCAGCAGCAGCAGAAGCAGCAGCAGCAGCAAGAGAAGGACAATGTTAAAACACGTATAAGCTGCGACTATCTGATGTGTTGCAGGTGAATTTGGTGCGACAACAGCCATGTACAGTGCACTGCATCACGACTGAGCTAACATCGTCAGCGCTAATACCAGCAGCTGCTGCACAAAGCCTCACACAACCTCAGCAGCCAGCAGCTTGGCCCTGCAACTCCATCACTCGTGCAGCTCACCCGCTCAGCAGCGCCAAGCTAGTGTCCCTGTTCTGCAGCTGGTTTTTCAGCATCTCCAGCTCGCTGCGCAGCACATCATTCTCATCCTTCACCCGCACCAGCTCGCAGCACGTGGACTCAAACAGCAGATCATTCACATTCGGCGCCGGGTAGCTGCCGTCTGCTTCAACCTCTGCCCTGCCTGTCTTGCTGGCCTCGTCTGCTTCACTGCTGCTGCTGCCAGCCTGCTGCTGCTGCTGCTGCTGGTTGGGCTCCTCGCCATGCCGCCTGCTGCTGGTTGGGCAGCTGGATGCGCCGCTGAACTGTGAGCGGTTGCTGCCGGTGGCCCTAGAAGATGCAGTCCTGCTGCTGCCAGCTACAGTTGCACCCCCAGGGCCGTCAGCTGCGCGGCCGCTGCTGATCCGGCTGCTGACAGCACCAGCAGCAGCCACATTGTCACCTGCTGGTGGTTTGGCAGGGCTCAGCGCTTCCAGTCCCAGCCTTGGGACCGCAACACGGCCAGGACTGGCGCTGCTGCTGGCTGGAGCGGCTGCTGCAGCCTCTGCTGTAATGCAGTCGCCAGCAGTCGCAACAGCAGCTGCAACAGCTGCATCTGTTGGTGCGCCGCCTGAGGAGCGATGAGCAAGGCGGCTGCGTGGCCGCTGCCTGCTGCTCCTCCAGCTCTCCTGCTCAACGTCGCTTTCACTTGCAGTGTCATCCTCACTGTCAGCCGCATCTTCTAGGGTGCCTGCATGCACAGCACATGTGTCTCAGGTGCACGTACAGCAGCTGCATAAGATCTGCAGGCACAGGAAAGAGCAACTGCAAGCACAGCAGGATGCAATCTGCAAGCACTGTCCGTCAGCCACTGCACACACAAATCCTGCACAGCGTTGCACAGTTGACAATCAGAAACATGTACATGCCTTTGGCCTGGTCGTACATAGTTTATGCACTGATCTGAGTTGTGCTACACAACAAGGGGCATATTAAATCCTTACAGTCATGGCAAGAAGCTGCAGTGGCACCTCTCCCAAATGACTGTATGTATCTGTATGCAGATGCTCCTGTCCCCAAAGCAGCGCAAATATGCATGTGGCTCACCTGGCAAGCTGCTGCGTTGCAGGCCACTGGGGCTGTGGCAGCGGCTGCTGCGGCCAGAACCAGCTGCCATGCCTGCTGACCGCTGCTGCTTTGCCTTCTCTGCTTCCCTGGCATCCGCAGCTGCCTGCTGCTCCTGCTGACCCTCCGCCACCTGCAGCAGCACCTGCCGGCTGCTCACACCCCTCTGCGAGCCAGATGAAGCACCTGCATCACTGCGAGCAGATGACAGCGCATCAGAAACTTCCCCAACCAGCTCTGCCAACCCGTATGTGCGGCAACCCTGGGACGTGTGTTCTCCCCCGGCTGCTGCTGCACTATCCTGCTGCTGCGCGTTGGAGTCCAGCAGAGCCTTGTATGCCAGTTTTGCGTGCGCAGGGGCCACTGATCCGGCAGGCAGCTGCGCAGCAGCAGCGCCAGCTGCCTCCCAGATGCTGACCATACCAGCAGAGCCTGCTGCAGCAGCTGCAGCACCAGCTCTAGGCGAGCTAGGCAGTGAGGCAGCCGCAACAGCAGCAGCTTCTGCAGCTGCCTGTAGCTCATCGCTAGTCATCAAGCCAGGAGCAGCAGCTGTGCCGGCCTTGAGCGTGATGCCTCCTGCTGCTGCGCTGCTTGCACCCAGTGCTGTTGCAGACGTGTTTGCTGACAGAGGGTCTAGCTGCAGTGCTGGCGGCGTGAGCATTGCTTCACTGTCATCGTATGATATGTGCGGCCGTGAGCCAATGCCGCCAAGGCTGAACTGGCTGCTGGGCTTGGCCGCAATGCAGCTTCCTGCAAGGCTTAAAGATGCCTCTGAGCCATGATACTGCTGCTGCTCTGACGCACAACCTGACAATGCAGCTGCCTCCTGCTCATCACCGCGCTGCTGCTGTTGCTGCGCTGCATCATCTGCCTGTGCTGAGCAGTCAGCAGCATCATCATCCCGCTGCTGGTTCAGCGCTGCCATGTGCTCCTGCTGCTCCTTGTAGGGGCTCTCTGGCGGCGTCATCGCTGCGCCATACAGCGTGTTCTCACGCACACCAATGCCTGCCACTGCCCCAGCAGCCACCTCTCCTGCAAGGCTTGCACGCACATCATCATCCACTGGCAGGTTTCCTGCAAGGCTGCCCAGGTACTGCTGCTGCCCAGCTGCTGCTGCTGTCGCCGCATCACCACTGCACTGCACACCAGGTGTTGCCAGCTGCACCACTGCCTCCTCCTCACTCTCACATGCCTCGCCAGCAAGCCCCTGCAGCTGCCGCTGCAGCACGCCTGCCCAGCGCCGCAGCCGCTCCATGAACGGCCCCATGCACTCCTGCGCCTGCGCTGCACGCCACGCGCGCAGCTCAGCCGTCTGTGTAAGCAGCAGCGCAGACCCGCGCACCTTCTCTGCATCGGGGCCCAGCAGCAGCCGCTGGAAATGAGAGGCTTGCCAGATGCGGTGGCGTGCCAGCTGGCCGCCAGGCTTGAGCAAGCTCTCATCAAAGGGCTGGCCATGCTGCGCTGCCAGCTGCCGCCAGGCCTGCTCCTGCTGCATCTCCTTCTGGGTCTGTTGGCAGCGTACGGCACAGCGCATGGCGCAGTGCATGGCAGCAACAGCGGCTACTGTGAGTTGGCAGTGGAGGGGAACTGAATCAGCCATCACACCAGTTGGACAGTGCACAGCAGAGGCAGCTAACTTCCTGCATCAACACCGGTAACAAATAGATCATAACTCTGCGCTCCGCATTGCAGCTAACAACCTTCACGGATGAAAAGCAGCAACATCTCACCTGCATCTCGTGCGCGTGCCTGGCGCTCTCTGATGGCAGCAGCTGCTCCACCTCAGGCATCAACAGCCCAGCAGCACAAGACCTGCTCGCAAACCCTCCAGCTGTCTGCACTGTTGGCGGATCTGCGGCACCCTCATATTCAAAGCACTCCGCTGCAGCGGCTGCATCTGACAAAGGCCTGCCAATGATGCCCAGCAGCGGGGCTACCTGCATGAATGCAGGCGTCGCTTGCACTGACTGCTGCATTGTCAGCAGGTGCAGCAGCGCAAGGCAGTTGCCGATGCGCTGCAGGCATGCCAGCGCTGCTGAGCAGCTGCCGTCAGGGTCGCTCAATGCGCTGGAGAGCTGCTGCTGGTAGAACTGCAGGACAGTGCCTGCGCTGTGATAGCGCTCTGCGGGCGGCAGCTGCAGCAGCGCTGGCGGCAGCTGCTGCTGCATGACTTGCAGCTGGTCGAGCAGACAACCCTGCAAGCAACACATAACAGCAAGCAGCGTATGCATGTACAGCGTTCAGCTGGTACGGCAATCGAGTCACCATTGACACCAGCATCTGTGTAGCGCACGTTGCAGCTCTCAAATCAAGCGCAAGCGAAGCTATGCAACTACATGCATGTATGCTTCCGCTTCGGCTGTTGCGGTGTGCCTCTCTTCTATGCAACGCGTAGATGCTGCCAAGATGACACAACATGCTGCTGCGCACCTGTTCCTCATCCAGCTTGTCCATCAGCCCCTCCAGCAGGTGTGCCTGCCCAGCAGGGCCAGCCAGGCCCAGCAGGGCCTGCAGGTGCTGCCTGCCAAAGAAGCTGCCCAGCGGCCGCAGCGCAGCAGACACCTCTCCCAGCACACCCGCAGCTGGCAGGCCTGCTGCAGCAGTAGCCGCATCTGCCGCTGCTGGCAGCAGCACACGTGCCTCGCTGTCATATACTGCGGTGTTCAGCATGGCTAGCACGCCGCCAGCAATGGCTTGCGCACAGGCGCTGTCACATACACTGTCTGCTACATCTGCTGCATCGGCCCTCTCCCAGAGCTGCGGCCAGCTGCAAGGCAGCGGCGCATACTGCGACACCAGCTGGTGCGTGCGCTGAAGGATGGCTGCCTGCAGCTGCACCTCCACAACGGCGCTGGGGGAAGATACCCTGCAGTGCAATGGGACGGGAGCACAAGCAGCAGCACCAAAGTTCATTCATCAAAGAGGGTACATGCAGATACATGCCCGAAGCTGCATTTCCTGCAAGCCCTACATAGCCTGTTCACAGCAACGCGCATCAAGCGACACAGTGTGCAGCTAGCCAAAAGCAGTCTGTTGCTGATACTGCGCTGATGCTCACCTTGCGCGTGCTACCACAGCAGCAGCATCCTTCTTCAGGCTTGCCAGCAGTCCAGCCAGCAGCCATTGTCGCACATCCAGCACGGAGCAGCTCTCTGCTTCAACAAGCGCCTGTGCGGCCTGCTGCTGCTGCGCCTGCATGAGCTGCTTTGCCAGCTTCAGCTGCTCAAGCCGCTGCATCAGCGGCGTCTGCCCGGCTACAGCTGCAGGAGCTGCATCGTCTGCTGCAGCTTGGGCAGCAGCAGCGCGCCGCTTTGACCTCTGGCCCTGCCTCCGCTTCTGCTGTGCAGCTGCTGCAGCAGACAGCTTCTCAGGACTAGCAGCCTGGGAAACGGGCAGGGACTTGCCGCCATATGCAGGGCCAGGACTCGGCCCACGCGACAACTGCTGGTCATCCCCGATTTGCTGCTGCTGCTGCTGCTGCTCAATTAGCAGTTGATGCTCTACTGCATCCTGCTCTTGCTGCAGCGCCAGAAGGGCATGCTGCAGCTCTTGAATCACCTGCAGCTGCTTCGCCGCAAGTTGCTGCTGCTCAGCTGCACCGACAACTGCGTCCCCTGCATGCTTGCCTGTCAGTCCCTGCGGCAGCAGGCTTCCTGACAAGGCGCCTGGCTGTGCTAGCTGGCCCTCTGCTGCGCGTGTGACTGCCGCATAATCACCTTGCAGCACTACAGGGCATGGCTCCCGCAGCAGTGCATCAAAGTACAGGGGCTGCACCGGCTGCAGGCTGCGAGCGCCACAGCTGTTCAGCACTTCAGACGTCACGGTTTGGTGAGCTGCAATCCTCTGCAAAACAGTGGCGGAGGGTTGCAGCAGCGGCAAATGTGTTAAGTGAAGCAGTGAAACATAGTACAATTCACCCGCCACCAGACAAAGTGTTTCAAAACCTAGAGAAGCAGCCTCCTCATTTGTGTGTGTAGCTGATTTGCACAGATTTATGCGCATGGCCATCAGCAGGGCTCAAGCATAGTAATACGCATGCATTGAGGTTTTCAAAACTGACATTGTATAGCAGGCAAGGCACTGTGCTGCTCACCTTAAAGTGCTCATATGCGGCAGGCACCAGGTGCTGCACGTAGCAGCACATGCATGCCTCCTCCTGCTGCCTCAGCAGCTGCAGACCTCTGTGCAGCAGCCCGCAGCGCTGCAGCAAGTCCCGCGCATCCCAGAATAGATGCAGCACCAGCAGCGGCAGCTCTGCTGGCAGCCGCTGCAGCTGCCGCATGCAGCCCGACAGCAGCGCTGCTGGGAAGCTGCCCAGCATTGGCGTGCCGCCTTTGGCCGTTGCTGAGCCTGCAGCTGCATCCTGGCAGCTACCGGCCTCAGCAAACGGCGATGCAGCACGGGACTGTGTCATGTTGGTGTGATGCTGTGCTGCGCTGCTCTGAGATCCTGACCTCAGGGACCCCTCAGACTGCTCATCATCAAACAAGAGGTTGTAGAGCCTCGTCCCCTCAACCCCCTCCTGCTGCGGCTGCTCTGCTGCCATTACTGCAGCCAGGCCTGCTGCTGACGGCGACTTCAGCTGCTGCACCTGATCCTGCTCAGCAGCAAAGAAGCTGCTGCACGCCTTGCTCAGCCATAGCCCGGACATGTCAGCTGCTGCTGCCAGCTGCCGCGGGTAGTCCAGCACAAGCTGCATACGGTGCACTGCCTTGATCATTGCCTTGACCTGCCTCAACGGCCTGGCAATGGATGCATCAGGCTTGGCGCTGCTGCCGCCAGCTGCTGCTGCTGCTGCCATCTGCAGCTGGATCATCAGGTGCTTCTTGGTCTCTGTCTTGATCTCGTGCATGAGCTGCTCCAGCAGCACACGCAGCTGCAGCAGGCATGCCAGAGGTGGCACAGCATCCAGCTGCAGTGTGGGCAGCACAATGCCGTCGATGGCAACTGCAGGAGTGCAGCAGCAGCGGCAACATAACAGCAGTTAGGCCGAAACCTGAGCCGTGGGTTGCGGCAGTCCTCTTGCCACTGTAGAGCACATACGCATGCTGAACAAGCACATCTGGTCAGCACCAGCTTTTTTTCAAGTCTTGCGTCGCCGCCTCGCGTGCACTACCCTGCGCAACGATTCTGATGTGTTTTGTAACTGGGCTTGGCTTTGCGCACAACTGCAGCAGCTGGCACAGTTGGTGCGTGGTGTGGTGTGTACACAACCCAACTCACCCTCAGCAGGGCCGCGCCTGTCCACCATTGCCTTCTTCAGCTTTGCAGTGAAGTTCAGGCCCTTGAAGCCCTGGCGTGCCTGCTGGCTGGAGCTTGCCCCTGCAGCAGTGTCGCAGTGTGGCAGCAATACAGTGCATGCTGTACGTCACTTGTTGGCGGATGTACAAGACGCCCAAAAGTTGAAAAGTGGCAAGAGCCTGGCAGGGCAGATGACATCTGATTGTCACACCTGCAGCGGTGGTAAAAGCATACTAGCCACCTTAGCCAGCCCTTGTCATATCCCCAACCTGCACTGACATGCTCCAGCCTCACCTGCACCTCGTGCTGCAGCAGCAGCGGGCTCCCTGGAAGCCCTGCTGCTCAGGCTCATCATGCGCGATGCTGCCCTGCTCATCAGGCCGCCGATGCGGCCCTGCTTGGACGGCTGATCAGCTACATCAGCAGCGCCATGCGTGCTTGCAGGCACATCTGCAGCATCATAGGCTTCCCCAACCTGCGAGCCGCGTGGCGAGGCACCTGGCAATGCAGAGCCTGATGCTGCACCCGCCTCCCCAGCAGCAGCAGGACCAGATGCCAGGTCAGCTGCATGTGCTGCTGCCTCCTCTGCATCAGCTGCATCTGCGCCATCAGCAGCAGCGCCTGCTGCTGACACTGCACTGGCTGCTGCTGTGCGGCGGCGCATCGACAGCACCGCACGGATGCGCGCGCTGGTGCCAGATGCTGCTGCTTCGCCATCGCCCTCTTTTGCTGCTGCAGCCTCCAGTGCTGCAGCTGCTGCAGCAGCATCCGCCAGCGCCTGCGTGGACAGCTTCTCGTGGTGCTGCAGGATGCTGCGGAACTTAAAGAAATGGAAGCGCCGTGCACTGCGTGGCGAGCTCGGCACCGGGCCCAGTGCCCCATCACTTGATGCCTCTGCAAGCTCAAATTCTGTGCCATCAACCATATCCAGCTCCTCCCCAGCCAACAAGCGCGGCGAGGCAGGCAGCGGTGTAGCAGCCCCGACGCCAACCACGGCCTGGTTGCTGGACAGGCGGCTTGAGCGGCGGCTGGTCTGCTGCGCGATGCGGGACTCAAACTGCGCAGCTGCAGCTGCCACGGAGCGTGGGGAGTTGCCCGACGTCCCATCACCAGCGCTGGATGCTGCAGCAGCAGCGGCAGCGCCTTCCTGGGGTGACACCTCCCATGGCAGATCTGGAGGCCGCTGGAAAGCCATGGAGAGGCTGCACATGCTGCTGAAGCCGCTGGTGTCAATCCCCTCCTCGCCAGCCCTGCTGAAAGATGACTCCTCATCGCCGATCTGCAGCTGAAGCCCCTTCAGGCCCAGCTGCAGGGCCGACCTGCTGCTGCTCTGCTGCTCCCTGGGCTCTGACAGGCCTAGCCCGCTGCTGTGGCTGCTGCCGCAGCCGCTGCTGCTGTCCTGCATGGCCTTGGCAGCTGCAGCAGCTGCAGCCGCCGCCGCCTCTTCGCTAGCCGCCACCTCTGCCTCTGCCTCTGACAGCATTGCCTCGAGTTCAGCGTGCGCTGCAAGCGCTGCTGGTGCAGAACACAGCTCAGGATCCGGGCTTGGCTCTGGCTTGCCTTTGCCCTTAGTACTAACAATTGACTTCATGAAGCTCTTGCCAAACTTCATCTTCTTGCCTGTGACTGGCTGGCTTGAAGTCGCTGCTGCAGTTGCCGCTGCGTACGCTGCCAGTGCAGCTGCACTACCGTTGATGCCTTGCAGCTCACCGCCTTCATCTGCTGCAGCGCCTGCCTCTGCTGCTGCTGCTGCTGTTACGGCGCTGATGCTGCTGGCCTCGGCGTCTACATACGCCCCCCCTGCTGCAGGCTCTCCTTGCTGCGCTTGGAGGCTGCTGCCAGCACTGCTTGCGTGCTTCACAGCAGCGTTTGCAGCACCAGAGCTAATGGCTGCTGCAACTGCTGCTGCAGCGGCCATCACCTCCTGCTCCTCAGCTGCAGCTGCCTCTAGCTCAGTATCTTCACCTGCACCATCATGCTTGTGCTGCTGCTCCTGCTGCTGGCTGGCTTTCCTTGACAAGCGCTTACTGCCAAACCGGCCCTTGAGGCCCTCGAAGCCTTCTGCAATTGGACCTGACTGCCGCTGAAGTGACCGCTGCCGCTGCTGCCCATCTGCTCCAGTGGGCGTGAGCACTGCTGCAGGCACATCGCCAGCTGCTGACGTGGCATAGCTAGGAGCATAGGTGTCATCCTTCAGCTCCACTAGCTGCCCCTGCATGCTGGCATAGATGGACTTGAGGAGAGACTGCACAAGCGTGTTGCGCGGGTACAGCTTGGCAAGTGCCGGTAGCGTGCTGGCAGCAAACTCATGCAGCTGCTTGATAGTCTGCACCTGCAGCAGCTGCTCCAGCCAGCTGCTGCTGTCTGTCAGCAGGCCTGTGAGGCCTTTGGTGGCGCCCAGCACGTCCATAAAAGGAACCACATCCTCGTCGTGCAGCGCGAACCTGGGCAAGCAGGTCGCCACATAGGCGCACACGCAGGGACGAACACAGGCAGGTTCATGGTCAGGTACGAGCTGCACAATCATCCAGCAGTGTGATGCAAAGACAACACAGCCCCTCGCCAATGCAGGCACTGCCATACAGCCCGCAATCATCATGTGCAGGCATGACTAGCTACTCCGAGGCCAGCCAGCACATGCAATAGCCTTGTCAGCAGACTCACCTGTCGCAGGACTGCATTGCCGTGCCATCTGCATCGTGATGCTGCTGCGGGCGCTTCCACTGCTTGGCCCCGCCGCCGTGCGACAGCCGCCAGGCATCCAGCTCCAGCAGCGCGTTCTTGGCTGCATGCACAAAGGTGATGCTGCCATCCACCAGCTTCTCTGCATCGCTGAACGCCTGCAGGAACAAAAGCATAGCACAGATGTCGTCTGGCATGCTTGCACAACACAAACACAACGCAACACAGCACAGCACAGTTCCAGGATCATGCACAAGCGCGTGCAGCACAAGCAACATTGTGAACAGAAACAGCTGCCCAACAATGCTGTGTTGCATATCAGCATGCTGGAAAGCCCAGCATTCCGTGCTGCTGAGCGCACTTGTGGGAAGCAAACATAGCACAGTCTAGCGCTGCCTACCTTGACCTCTATGTCCCTGTCAACAGCCACTGCCTGCTTGACTTCCAGTGCCAGCTGGGACAGCAGGTCGCACAGCTCATCGTGCTGCTGCAGCAGTGGCAGCACCTTGGGCTGCAGGCTGTAGCTCTGGTTCAGCTTGGCGGCTGACTTGCCATCCAGCTGCCATGGCGCTGCTGGCAGCAGCTTCAGCCTGCAGGCACAGCACACAAACAGACATGCGTCAAGGTGTGACAAACAATCCGATGTGCATGCAGCCAGGGGAAGCAGCGCTGCTATGTGCTTCTCTGCTCCTACAGCTGGGCCAGCGTGCCGTGCGCCTTATCCTGCAATTTTTCAGTGTTGCTTGAGCTGAGTTACAGCTGGTAGCCTGCCAACACAAACGTACTGCCAGTGCAACCACTCACTTGCGTGTTGCCAGCAGCTCCTGCAAGGGCTGACAAGTCTCCAGCTCGCTTGTCAGGCTGACATGCATGTCTGCATAGCCTGGCACAACAGGCTTTGCTGCAAGCACTGCCAGGCAACGCTCCAGGCTCTTGGTGTTTAGGAGCTCAGGCTTGCCAGCAGCAATGGTCTGCGCAGCAGCAGCAGATGGCAGCAGCAATCCCCTCTAGGTAGCTGCAACGGCAACTTGCAGGCGCGACATCATTCCAACACTGCCAGTGCACGGTTGCTGTGGCATGCTTGTCAGTGCCAATCATTTACAGGTCATCTCCGTTGCCAACAGCTGCTAGGCAACATTGCACCAGCAGCACAGCTGCGAACACTGGCTGCAGGAATATAGAGGCTCGGCCCTCACCTCTGCCCTACTATCGCTGTTGAAGTACAAGCGTAGCAGCAGCGGCAGAGCCCTTGCTGCTGTGTGCTGCTCCTGGATGCTGGAGAGGCAGCTGACGTCAATGGCTTCTGGCTTGCCGCCGCTGCCTGTGCTGCTGCCTGTGCCGGTGCTGCCACCAGCTAGTTGTGCGGTCAGCTTGCTGGCCGCTGCTTGGTTTTGCTGGCAGAACATCACCAGCGGTGCTAGTGCCGCATCAATGCCAGGCACAGCCTGCAGTTGCTGCTCTAAGCGGCTCAGGAATGTTCCTGCAAGCTGCGCAGGTAGGCGGGGCACCTGCATGACATGCCAGAGTCGCCACAGTAAGATGAATCTGGTGCAACACGACACAAAGCGGCTAATATAAGGCCAGCACAAGCAACCAAAAGTTGGCAGGATGTTTCACATCCACGACATACTGCCAGCAGCAGCATCTGGCGAATTCAGACATTCACAGCTGCCCCACCTTGTACCACTGCCGCTGCTCATCCTGCTGCTGTTGTTGCTCGGTTCGCTGCTGCTGCGCCTGGTCCTCTGCTGCCACACTGGCGCTAAGTACATCCAGCAGGTGCAGCTGCTCCAACAAATGGCAGAAGCAGCTGCAACAGGTGCAAGAGAGCAGTGGGGAAATTGCAAGGGTCAAAAGCGGTGCGTTGTAAGCTGCATGAATCAAGTCTTGGATACATGCAAGTGGATTCATTCTTTGAAGTAGCCCTTGGCATATGACACAGCTGCCTTGACAGCTGGCTAAGGATTAGCGTTTTTCCACAGCTGATTCTGCAATTGTGCATGCCGCGGTGAATGGCAGCTGTCGTTGTGCACCTGCTGTTACTGCTTCTGGCTGTCAGATATGTTGCTGTTGCAATTCTCTGAGCCAACTCCCACCTGGTGTGCTGTGATGAAGTAAGCAGGAGCGGCTGCTTTGCTGCTGCAGCCTGCTGCAATGCCTGTTGGATGCAGGCTGAGGCATCATCCATGAGCTCTTGTAGCTCTGTGCCATGACAGGCAGATCCCTGCGAACATTAGTGCACATATGAAAGCGACTTCATCAAGTTGCCTATGCCAAATGATGCGGCAAGTTGGCAGTCAGCTGCTGAAACAGCCACCAGCATGCAGAAAGATTCGTGCTGAACAGCTGCTGCTGCTGGAGGCCAGGCAATCACGTCACTGACACCATATTGATGCCCTGTAGACCAACTCCAGCATCAGAAACTTTGACATGATCCCCGATTGTACTTGAACCTTGAGCCAGATGCGTACCTGTGCCCGCTGCACGCTGATCAATGCCAGCAGCGTGTTTGCCCGGTCGCAGTAGCCCTACAAGCACAGAAAAGTGGGGTGAAGGGCCCTCCGCGTACAAGACGTGACGTACAGGTTCTCGAGAAGCCCAGACAGCCCACCTGCAACTGCTCCAGCAACTGGTGCTGGTTGTCTGCTGCTGCTGCTGCCTGGGCATCCCTGCTGCTTTGTACAGCTCCTGATGCTGACAGCGATGGCCCATGAATGTTGCATCGCGCAGGCAGTGGGAAAAGCCCGCTTGGGCACACCTGCAGGCACCATACCACACGGTGGTTGGACCGCGGGGTTGGTGAGCTGCATGCCCATTTGGCAGCTTGAAATAATCGACTAAGTTCGATCGATAGCGTACCACTTGAACTGCTTCCATCGCGCTTCGCAAGGCAGCTTCAACTCATCATGCTCGCCTTGTTGACATGTTCGCCCTTTAACGGGCCTTGAGTTGACTGCATATTTTATCTAGCTAACACACGCAAAATTTTGTAAGCGCGGGGATGAGCTTTCAATGTGCTGGGTGCTGGCCACCTGTCACACAGGTCAAACTGTAACTTATATAAGGAAAGTTGCCGAATTGCAGTCATTACAAGCATCAGCATCATGCAACATAATGCGCACTCACATGGCAAGAAGTGGTCCCCCGAAAGGCCACCGTGGCTGCTGCACCTCAGATTAGCATGTGCAGCTCCTGCTTCTGCTCCTACGTCGTCTAGTATTACCTGCAACCATAACAACACCTGGTCAGCGCCGTCCCGAAGAGCCACGATGCCCTTCGGGGGCAACGGCACTGACAGTCTTCCATCCTCTTGTAGTCCTTGGTAGCCTGGGTAGTGACACCTTGTCAGTGACGCCACTTGGTTGACACCGTAGCTCAGATTGAAGGTGAAGTTTTCCTCGCAAGAAGCAGGAGTGGCAGTAGTGTAAATTGCATGTAATGGGGGAATGTGTATGCCTGCTTTACCGTTTCGTACTACTGTCATTCAAAGTTGACTGTCCTAGTGGCCATGTATGGCATGTTGTAAATTTTGTCGTCCTTTATCAGACGACGGGCGCTCAGCGCTCCCCATCGTCACGTGCGAGTGATCGTATGGGATGTGTTATATGCATTGAGGATACCTCCTTGGTGTATGAGCACCTACTCTTCCCTTGACAGTATAGGCATGTGTTAGTTCCTTATTATATAACAGTAACTCCTAGTTCATGAGTGCGTCAGTACATGCAAAAAGTCAGGTGTAACGTGTAGGTGTGAAATAAATATCGCGTACATTGTATGGGCAGCCTGTGCTGCTCTGGGCCGCCTGGTATCTGCACCATCTTGCAGGATTTCTTTTACGCACTACAAAAATCGTAGTACCTGCTACACCAACAGGTGTGCCAGGTACACCAGACAGCAAAATCCACGTAACCCCCCCCCCCCCCAAAAAAAAAAAAAAAAAACTGCACAGAACCACTCAGTGTTGGTTTTCACCAACACTGCTAGTCTCCAAACCCTTCCTCCCAAACCCGATGCTGCGACGACATGTAGGCTGTGTATGTGTGCACAAAACATTCATGAAAAAAGCATCGCCCAGCAACGTGTACCTTCGAACGCCCCACTTTCCGGTGTTTGCTCCTCTCAGAGCAGGCCACACCACACGCCCAACCTGCCCGTCACCCTCCCCCCGAACAGACGCATACCACGATAACACAACATCAAAACATAATCCACCACAAACAACATCGCCGCTGCTGTCGCTGCTATTGCTGTTGTTGTTGCTGTTGCTGCTGCTGCCGCCACTGCATATAGCAGGCAGATGCTGTTGTTCTGGACAGCCCGCATACTGACTGTGTGGCAGCCGATGTAGGTGCTCCGGCTGCTCTAGTCACTGTAGATGTCAATGGGTGGCCCAACATCCAGTCCCCATGCCACTAACTGCTAACTGCTGCGTGATGCTGATAGCAAGGTGCGCTGCTGTCTGTGTGGCAGACATGTGGTTTGTCTGCTGCTGCTGGAGCTGACAGCGGAAAGTGCATGCTGTAACCTGTTTAGGCTGGCAGACAGCTGCTGCTGTATCTGATGCTGTACACGCTGGATGACAGCCCAGCCACGCTGAGCGTACTGTATTAATGTGTGACTGTAGTATCGTGCACGAAACTGCCGCCAAAACGTTGCTGTGATACGCTGGGTAGTACTTGTAGCTGCTGCTGTGGTGATGGTAGCTGCCTTCTGGGGTTGGGACTATAAAGCTGGCCAAGGCTGTGGATATTGTGCACCCGTAAAATGAAGGTGTAAGGATCGAACGAATTAAAATAACGTCGCAGCAAAGCCGAGGCGAGGTGAAGCTATGTGGGGAAGTGCATGTGTGTATGACCCAGGAGGCACCTCATTGCTGTGTCTGTCACTGAAATTATCTGTTTCGAGCTGCTGTTGATGTTACCTGAAGGGAAGTCGCTGCAATAGTCCGACACCGAGGTGGGCTGCTGGAGGCCTGTGCTACTGCGCGGTCACGGATACGTGCTACGTGTCGAATGACAAGTACCGGTAACGGCTTCGGAACACACATACAGAAACTGCCCCACAAACAGCCTCAGGCCACAGCAGGGACTGCGAAGCTGCGGGGCGCCCACCAGAAAACTTCAGGTGTAGCGCTTTGTACCATATAAGGAAAGTTGCCGAATTGCAGTCATTACAAGCATCAGCATCATGCAACATAATGCGCACTCACATGGCAAGAAGTGGTCCCCCGAAAGGCCACCGTGGCTGCTGCACCTCAGATTAGCATGTGCAGCTCCTGCAGTCATGACAACAACAGCCATGTCGTGCAAGACGGACGGCCACATTTGCAGAAGCCATCATTCAGCTTGCAGATTCCAGCTTGTGCCGATGTAGTGCCAGCAGCGCTTCTGAGCGGTCAAAACACCAGTCTCACAGCACATGGTGCTGCAGCCATGTTGGCTGCACACCTTACACCCGCAAACTGAGCGACCGCAGTGCCAGCATGCTCCTAATGGTTGCTGTTGCAACAGCACTACAATCTCAAACGATACAAGACTACAAACAGCCTCAGGGACAGGCTGTCCCGAAAGAATGTACCCAGAAAGGGACATTTGGCCCACCCTGTGTGCCCCTTTGGGGAATGACCACCTACCATGCAAACCAGCAACAGCAAAAGGACATGCACAGGATGTCGCAGCCTGCTTCTGATGCCACCGCACAATGTTATATGTGTAAAATGGCCAGTGGAGCGATCAGGTGGGTGTTCACATGTAGTCATGCAAATACCACGGCAGCACCTGCCAAGCTACAGCAGAGCACACCATTATGAAGCACCAGTCAAATGGCTGCTCCTGCAGACCGCCACAAGTTTCGTATGCACATGCATGATACAAGCAGAAGGTGCAAAAATATCAGGTTGAGATTGAGAACAACACCCATTGCACTCTGCCACGCGCACATTGTCATGCTCCCTCATCAAGACAAGGCGCAACTTGCTGTTTGAAACAGCAGAAGCAACAATGCTGGCGCTACGGGGTCGCACTGCTAGCTGGCACTGCTAGCTGGCAACACAGCTCACGCACACTGATCAGCCGCAACTAATCCGTTATACCACATTTACTAGTACAAGCATGGCACACAAGCGCACATGCCTGCTGTATGTCAAAGCCCTACCCAGTTACATGTTGCAGCTATGTCAGCTGGAGACCTTGTCGGCAGCACCCGTGGCACTGGATACCGCCGCAGGACAGCAGAGCTACTACTAAAACCGCCAATGCACACAGCAGGGCCTCAGGGCAGCTCTTGTCCCAGGATTGAAGCCACTTCTTCGGAGTTGTACAGCTTGTAGTGCCCGCCGGCAGCACCTGGGTAGGAGCTGCGCGGCACGCTGCGTGGTGTGCATGCAAAGCAGTAGCCGTCTGTCGCCAGGCACAGCACCAGCCGCTGCAGCGCTTTGCTGGACAGGCCCCGCAGCCTGGACTCAACGCTGCAGGAAGACTTGTCCAGCTGCACTGCCCGCTCAATGCACAGCGCACACACCTCATCTAGCCCTGCTGAGTCCAGCAGAGGCAGCCACCTGCACAGCAGCACAGGCAGACACAGGCAGCGCCCCATAAAACGACACACAGGGGTGTGGGTGTGACTACGCCAGCAGAGACACACGCAGTAGCATTTTACACAATGGCAGTGTTCGTGCTGGGGCGGGTGTGCGACATGCAAGCACCTCGTCTGCAGAGCTTACTGCCGTTGAAGCCCAGCTGCATTTGTTGCCTAGCTGCTGCGCCTGCCACTGCTGAGCCAAGCATGACACCGCTGCAGTTGGTGTGGTTTGGGTCGATTAACACGAATGCTGTTGTGGCTTGCAGATAAGCTTTTATCCTGAGTGCTGCTTGGTTGTGTCAAGTGCTGCTGCTGCCACCTGCTGTCCTACTGCTGCTGAGGATGCTCACTTCCAGATGAAGCGCATGCCTCCCTCAGCCAAGTCTAGCAGGCACATGTGGTTCTGGATGAAAGCAGCAGCGTGCGCCAGAATTGCTGGCATGTCCAGCTTTGCACCAAGCACCAGCAGCGTCTCCAAGTTGGACCACTTGACCTGCACCAATAGCAGTAAAACACTGGCAGGCTGAGCAACCGCGGCTGGCAAGCAAGTCAAGGCACACTCACATATACACAGGCTGGTAAGGGCCAATTCAGCTGATGCACAATATCTGTTTCTTAGCCAGGGTCGCACCTGCAGTGCTCGCCATGTGTGCCATTATACATGCAGTGCACCGCCTGAGCATTGCTGCTGGCCACGCTGGTGCAATGAGCGTGCACGCACCTGTGCTGGTGGGATCACGGGGTACATGAACGCTGCAACTTCCAGCCAGTCCTGCACACTCGTGCCAGGCATGGGGATGGCGTTGACAGCTGCATCATTGACACACGTGTCCTGTGCTGCTGCTGCAGCTGCTGCTGCTGTAACTGTAGCTGGCTTTCCTTCTGCTGTTGCTGTGCCATCTGCCTCCTTGCTGCTGCTGCGACTGCCTGATGACGAGCTCACAGCTGCTTCTAAGGCTCCACCCAGCACGGAACTCCATGCGCTGAGGATTTGAGAGTGGCCCGGCAGTAGCACAGCTGGTTTGCCCTCTTCGTCAGCAGCAAAGCTTAGCACTACATCAGGACAACCCCTGCTCAGCAGTCCTACTATATCTCTATTCCTCCCGTTGATCACTGACGGCCTCGCCATGCAGGAGTGCGTGAGCAAGCTTTGAGGTCAGGCCCTTGCGGGCCTGTGTAGGCGCCTGATACACTACAGATCATCCAATGAAGCACTCGGACACGTGTAGAAGCTGCGTTCAGCAGTAAACGCCATCGCCGCGGTACCATACATTGGTATCGTCGCCGTGACTAACCCACCTTCCCTTGCTGCACCGTTTTCCTGGACAAAAACATATGAAGACATGTGAGACGCATTTAACAGCTTGAGTATGATCATCAGGCGCTCAGATGACCCTTGGTGCTACTGCCAAGGTAGCGCTACTGCTAGCACTTGGTGCCCGCACCTGCTGCTGCTCAGCATCGCCTTTCATCCCGCAAGCAATGCATTTAGTACCGTGGTTTATTCCTGTGTAATACTACTGGTTTTTTAAGATGCAGCAGCCAGCATGAATCCCTCACAGACTCTGCAGACACACTTGCTGTAAAGGTGGAGTTGCAGTCAAGTTTACTGAGCAGGTGCACACTTGTCTCGTACATGCAGCATTCCCGAAGGTGACAGATCAGTTTAAATTGGTAATACGTGAATTAAAAGGCTGTCCTCAAGGCCGTGGGCAAGGCTCAATGAACCACAGCTCTGAAATCAGTGGGCAATCTCCCTCAGGGCTGGCGGCCAGTTGTAAACTGTCACAGTATGATAGCCAGCATTGGGCGCCCTGCACTTGAAAAATGTATGTAACTTGTTTTGCGGCTGCGTCACCCGCCACCCCCTGCCCCACTCCTCAGCTTTGCCACAAGGGCCTGCAGGTACCAGCTGCTGCCCGGCACAGCGCCTTGATTCATGTGCCGCGGTATTTGTGCCCACATAATTCAAGACAGTGGTGACCAGCCCACCCTCCAAGACGATTCTGTTGTATCCCATTACCATATGAACAATAACATTGCTGCATGTATACTGGACATGCTTTGTCACCAGGCTCTGTGGCACGCGGCTGAGCGTGGTACGAAGCCTGCGTACCTACGCGGCTGACATCAAACCACTACTCTACTAGAGCATATAAGTCTGCCACCAGCTCAGCTTACCAGCAGCTGGTTGCAGCCAGCAGCTGCTGCACAAAAGCAGTTGCACAGCTGCGCTGCCCAGTCCCCTCCGCATCACATCACACGCGTGACCTGTCGCTGCCCAGCACTAAATGCTTGTTCATGAAAAGTTTACACAGCTCTCGTATGTAGGCACCTGCAAGCAGCAAGCAGTTGCAGCACAGAGTGTAATATCGTCCAACTCCAGCGCAGGTTAGGCAGCTGCTGTACAAGCAGGAACAGGAGCAAGTTCACAGTTGCTTACTGCTAATCAAGGGCCGTCAGCAAGGTGCAGCAGCGCAGCACAATCCTGCTGCCATGCTGAGCATCGCTTGCTGCATTATGACTGTACACGGCCACCAGGTTGCAGGCACTGACTCGGCCCATCCACATCAACACACGCACCATGTACTTGATGTTGATGAATGCGTCCTCGCCTCCCCGCTGCTCCAGCAGCGCCAGTGTGTCGCTGATGAGCTCGCCCAGGCAGTGGTACTGCTGCTGCGCATAGTCAATCCCATCACCCAGGTTCTTGTTCCTGCAGGAGTTGGCAGCAGGCACAGGTGAGGTTGAGGGCGCCAGGCGCAAGCTTGCAACCTAAACACAATCACACCGTGACAATTGCAGCAGTACAACAGAATGGTACTGCAGGAAAGGATGCCAGATGACTAGCTGCGCGGCAGGGGTACCTGGTGATGTAGAGGTTGAAGATGGGCAGGATCTGTCGGTAGTAGGGCACCAGCGCCTGGCCCACCAGCTCGCCGGACAGCACCAGCTTCTGCAGCAGCTGCAGGCACACCGCGATGACTGCAGGGTCGCGCGTGTTGAGCGCCGTCTTGATGGGGATGATCAACTGCGGGATCACTGGCAGAACGCGGTTGCCGCCTGGCATACCCGGCAACAGCAACATTAACCACAGGCATAGTGTCAGCATACAAGCCCCACTAGCGGAACCAAGGAAGCAGGGCGTTGCAGACTGCTGGCAACGATGTATGTGCTTCACGCTGTATGTGCCAGCCACCTTCGGGATGACGGCGTCACTGCATGAAAGGTGTATGTGCATCTATCACAGTCAAAAACGTCATCCAGCTCATTCGTTCATGCTTCCTGCAAGCTGTGTCGAGCATGAGCAGGCACAGGCGCTGTCACTGCGTGCCGCACCTGCCGCCAGCAGGTCCTCCACGCCCTTGATGGCCAGGAAGCGGTAGGGGTCACGCGTCTCGCGAATGCCGTCAAATAAGATGGGCAGGTAGTGGTGGTAGTCCAGCTTGTCGAGGTCCACCTGGATCAAGCAGCAGCAGCAGGTGGTGGTCTGGTTGGTGACTTTGTTGCAACTTTTGGTTGTAAGAGCACTTTACACAGAAGTGCACACCTGTGTCAAGCAATGCTGCATCTTTTCTGCTGCAGTCACACCGCAAGCCTACTTGCACACAATTACCAAAGTTGCACCAAAGTTTAAGTAGTACAGGACCAAACGCCGCCAAGCTTTTACAGGACATGCCTTCCTGCATGCGGCACCAGCAACCATGGCAAAGGATATGCCGTCCTGCATGCGGCACCAGCAACCATGACACAGCCATCACCTTCCACTTGATGGCATTCTTGAAGCTCTTGTGGTCCACGCTGATGGGCAGGTCGCCGCGCTCGTAGAAGCGCCTGAAGGTGGTGTTGGGCGGGTTGGAGCGCTGCTCAAACGCGCCAGCCTTGGGCGGGCTGGGCAGGCTAGGAGACTCACTGCGCGCACTGCAGGTGCAGCACATCGACCATGCACAGCGAAGTGTGAGATGAGAGGAGCAGGATGCAGCAGCGTGTTGGTTGCTGCAGTGAGCTGCCTCCGCAGTATTGCAAGAGATTGCTGCAGCAACCGTGATGGATGCCTCTTGCTGCAGGAAGCAGCACGACTCTGCTGTTGTTTGTGCACATAACAACCTGTTCCTGCAAGCGTCACACCACTGCTGGAGGGCTGACACGCATGAGGATGCACAAGACCACCTCTGCAGATTGTACTGCTGGTATGGAGTACATCACTGCTGTATCCTGACATTAGCTTGCTGTAAAACCTACCGGCCAACTGGGCTGCCTGGTGCTGAGCCTGCCCTGCCTGCTCCCTTTGGTGAAGATGGGCTGCCGCAGCTGCTGCCTGTCACCGCCAGTGCTGCTACTGCTGCCGCTTTGTGGCTCTTGATGGCTTCACCCTCCCCCTTGAGCAGATATGCTTTGGGGTCTGGCTTGGGCGAGGGGTACCTGCACATGTGCACATGAAGCATCCAGGTGTGATAAACAGCTGAGAAGCTGCAAGTCCAAACAGCACACACAATGTGGGAATAGTAGGCAGGTGTCCTGCAGGCTGAAGAAGCGACCCGTCAGCTGAGAAGCAGCTGCATCTCAGCTACTTAGCTGCAGGCACTTGCTGTTGCGGCAGGTGGCCTGATTATGCAGCAGTGCTGTATGCAACACATGACTGCATCTGTGACATCTGCAAGTGCAAGATGAGCTGCAACACCTCCGCAGCGCTTGGCAGAATTGTATGCATACTGCAATGTAATAGGAGTGCACTGCTTACTTGTACTGCATGGTGGCCTTTGACCAGCGGGGCAGGTCCTTGTTCTCAACAGCTAGTGGCTGATGTGTGCCAGCACGCGCCTCAGAAGGCACTGTCATGTCAAAACACTGCAGCAGCGAAGCAATAGCAGAAAGGCATTGACAATACTAAGCTCGCATCTACTGTACTACATGTAGACTGCAGTTTGCTAAACGCCTATGCTCTGCAAGAGAGCCTGGCAGGCGTCCGTAAACTGTCGCAGGCTGACTGCCCAGCAATGCTGAGCGTCTGTGTCGTTGCTGCCAGCAGCTGCATGGCAGTGTCCAGCACCTGCTGCTCATGACACTGTCTGCCTTCACTGCAACCTCAAAACTGTAGGCCTGCCTTCGAAGGTAGCTTACCGAGCCTGTCCCCTCCGGGTCCTGAGCTGCTGGAGCTTTGCCCTTGATTTTGACATTCCTGTACATACTAGTGAACAGCGAGCCGGCTACGTCCACATTCATTGTTTCGCTCATCTGCAGTGCATGTAAAAAAACTTTGTTGATTATTTTGATATCACAAGGCGCCTACAGAGCCGAGACACAACAGCTGCTGTGAATGCTTCACGGACGGCGAATCTCAGCTTTCGCAACGCAGCTGCTGCTTCAAAGAACTCAACAGACCCTTATGTCATTTATTGCTGCGTTTGACACGTGACGGACCTTAAGCAAGCTTGAAGTGCTACTGATACACGTGGTCCACTTGCAAGTTGTATAAGTCACATTCAAAAACTATTCCTATAACAACGTTGAAGTGTCTTGAAGTGGTTTACTTGCGACCTTCTGCACGTTGTAGCTGTGCCATTGAAAACCCTAAGCTGCTGGGCACGCATCGCAGCTACATGGTGCCGAATCTTCATCTATCGACCTTCAGGTGTGAAGCCTTGTTTTTTCGATGTCATTCTGTGGGCCTGCACAGAGTCCTGGGTTTGCATCACGTCGTGTCACTCCCATCATCTTGCCATCTGTGGCCCAAAGCGACGATCGCTGAAGTATAAAGGGAAGCACGCTTGCCAGCGCATGCACATTCATCTTCATTTTCACAACTGCAATCTTACAGCTGACAAACACCTGTTGATAACCAGCAAGTAGCAGCCGTTTCAACTGGTACGATGGACCCGCAGCAAGTGGAGCAGGGCAAGGAGGAGATCGCACAGGAGGTATGCAATAAGAGTTTTGTGATCAGTGTACAGATTCGCTTTGTCTTTGCTGTGCAAGCCTGGTTTGTGTGTTGCTGTGTGAACCCAATGCATGCACAGCTGCAAATTGTGCGCCATGCATTTGCTCAAATGCAAGCACTGCTGATTGAACTTATCATGTGACTCTTTGTGTAAGACATGAAATGCATCTAGACAAAAAAGAGACGCATCAGACACAGTCAAGCTGGCTCGCTGTCTTGAAATGGCTGATTTCATCATGTTGACATCAGCTGCAGGCACAGCATGCATATGCTGCGCAGCGTATCGCATTTGAGCAGCATGCCATCAGTACAGCAGCATAACTTCTTTCATATAACGCTACACGCATCCAATGTGAACGCCGGCCGTGCATCAGCCAGTTGATGCAGAAGCAGCAGCGCTCACCTCTGCCTGTACACTGCCGGCATGCCACTGCGCGTTCTGGTTGCATTGCGCTGCCACAGCATGCTGACCTATGCTTCGACCTCCTCATGCTGCCTTTCTGTGTGATGCTGCAGATGTTTGGCAAGAGCTTTGATGAGCTGGAGCCCCATGACCGCCAGCGGGTGGGAGGCAAGGTGGGCAACAAGAATGATGCTGTACTGTTCACCATGCTTTTATGCTCAACTTTCAGCTGTCTTCTGCACATACAGCTGCACGTGGCTAAACCAGAATGTGCATATGACATAACATTACATTACATTACATTACATACTCCACTCAACGAGGAGTATGATGTAAGTTGCAAACAGGGCATTATGGTCTGATGCTCAATGCACCTCTGCTTTTCACCACATTCTGTGCCCACACGCACGGCTGCATTGCTGTCACAGCACGGTGGCTCATCAACCAATGCACACATGCGGGCTGCAGCAAAGCGCACACAAACACCGAACATCAGGCTGTGCTGTGCTATAGAACCACGAATGCAACTGCGGTAGTAAAGCGCTGCTGCTGCTCTGCTGCTGCCCTGCTGCTGCCGTGCTGCTGCCCTGCAGGTTGGTGGTGGGCTGCGTGGCGGCCAGCTGGCCGATCCCAACAGGGCCCCTGAGCCGCCTGCTGTCAAGTTTGGGGAGGATAACCCAGCACCCGGCCAGCGCGAGGACAAGTAGAATGCTGCAAAGCCGACACATTGATGCCAAATTGTGAAGTGGTCTCGGAAGATGTGTGTGTGAACCTGTTGTGAGGATGTCCGTTGTTGTGTGCGCATGCAAGTATGGATGTTCACCAGTTGCCGGGTAGCTGACGGATGGGCTTGGAACTTGTCTTGACTTTGACGGGTGGTTGCCAAGAAAATGCTGACAGCAATGCTGCATGTGACTCTTGACAGCAGGCCAAGGTGGTGACAGAGCATCATGCATTGTGGGCGACCATTGCCCACTGGCCATGATGGCTGGTGATGATTGTGGCAAATGTGCAACTGGGGCTGTGCCTGTCAGGCACTGGTTGGCATTTGTAACGTGCTGCTTGTTCAAAATGTGCCTACCACATTTGTTTCACCAGGGAGGACGGAATCATACTAAGCTCTCGCACTCTGAGGGCACTGTTGAGCTCTTTCCACAACTGCAGCTGGCGGCATGCCGTATATTTCGTGCACAATGCCAGCCACCTGCGGCGCAGAAGTGCAGAGACAACTTTGTAAGCAGCCAACGGCAGGTTCTGTCAACAGGTGGAGCCGCAAGCATGCAGCCACAGCTATTGCACGGCTACACAGCTGCTGCACCTGCGGTGATGTGTATGTTTGTTGGTTTTCACTCGTTGAAATTTGTACAACACAGCAAGCAGCACGCACTGTCACAAACGTGTAGCCCGCTTCTTTCCAGTACTGGACCAATCTGTCTAGCGTATCCGGGCACATGCCAATACCCCAGGGCGCAGCGTGCATCAGCACCACTCCACTCAGGCTTTGCTGTACTGTAGGTGGCCCATACACATTGAAAAGCTCCCCGCACTTGTCCTTGTTGCCACCCACAGCAAAGTCCTTGCCATCAATGGTCCTGCAAGCAGCAACAACGGCAGCAGAAGTAGTAGGCAGCAAACATTGGACAGAGATTGTGAGGAGCCTTTGTGGGGCAGTAGTCAACAGCGTACCCGTAGCCAGCGAGGCTGCATGCATTGCCGCAACTGCACTTGGCGTGCAGTGGCCAGGCAGGGAGAAGCATTTAGCTAGGTGTAAGCAGCATCCTACATCACAAATTTTTATGTGTCTCATGAAGTGAAGCACATGAAAAAGCAACAGTGCAGCACCTCCATCGTGCAGCATACAAAAGACTTGTGCCAGCTGGTACAGTGTTACGTTGCAGGCGGCGCCTTATACATTTGCAGCACTCACCAGGACACATGGATGTGCTGCTTGCGCACCGCGCTCCACAGGTGCGCCACAGTACTGCTGGCTGCCTTGTCTGCACTCCAGAAGCCAGCACCGTATGGGGCTCTGAACAGCTGCAGAGTATCGCAGAGGGTCAATGCATGAGCCGAGCTTGGACGCAAAGCTTGCATGCTGTTACACATATGCATTCTGCTGTGCATCTGGTTCTGTTGGTGGTTTGAGAGCACCCTTACTTGCACGTCGCAGCAGATCCTGTTTACCAGGATACATTTCATCTGAGGTTGAGGCCTGTGAAATACTAGCACAACAGACGCTGTCAACATTACACAAAGAGGTGGAGATTCACCACAGCACGCAGTTATCATTGTAAAACGATGCACTGCCAGTGCTTGCATGGCTCACCGGCACAGTGCTGCCGTCTGTCAGGCTGCTGATGTTGCCAACCCCCCATGCGATCTGCTGGTCAATTTGATCAGGCTGCAGCTTTGTAAGGTCCAGGTGCTGCGCTGCATGCGAGCCGATGTCATGGCCCTGCTGCACAGCACGCACTGCGGCAGCCTGCAGCACATGGCAGCAAGCATCCCACAGGCATGTCTTGCTGAAGAAAAATAAGCATCCAAGCAAGTTGCTGCACAGCATCCAGCGCAGCAGCCTGCAGCAACATGGCAAGCAGCAGCCAAGCCAGTGAAAGGCAAGCCAGCAAAGACAGGTACGTCACTTGCCAATCAGCATTTGAGATGGGTGCAACTGTCCCAGCAGCTCGTGCATGTCAGTTGCGGTGCCGCAATTAGAGCAATAACGCAGCATCGCTTGCCAAAAGCTGCTCGTCTGCGCACCCTGTGTCATTTTCTGTGCATGCTGCTGCAACATCAGACAAATTTGCACATCCTCAGCTGTGTGCTGTGCAAAGACCTGCACTGCTGCTGCTGCCGCTGCTGCTGCTGCTGCTGCTGCTGCTGCTGCTGCTGCTGACCTTGTGTGCAGGCGCTGCACCAGGCTGTAGGTTGGGTGTGTTCCAAAAGAAAGTAGCCTTGATGCCGTGCCTTGCCAGCACATCCAGCACAGGGTTCAGCCCTGAGGCTTCTGGGCCGTCATCAAACGTCAGCGCAAGCACCTGCAGCAAAGGCCATGGCATAAGGCGGTGGTTTGCGGCCGTCATAATCTTCGAATCACTAATAAAGCCTCGGCCATGCGTTATCAGCCTCACGCCCTGCTGGAGCGGTGATGTGGTGTGCAGTATGTAGCAGAGCACGTGTAGCTGCTCCACATGCCGTCAGGCATGTGTGTTTGTGTCAGCTCATATCAACAGGGATTGTGGGTTGCTTGGCGGCTGCCTGCTCCTGGCGCTGACACCATTCTGTGTTTCGACCATCGCTGGTGCTGTACAGCAATGCAAGGTAGCTGTGTGACAAAGTGCAGGCAGTGCACAACATGCAAGTGTATATGGGTTGGCTGCGGTATCTGCTGGTCGCGCATCTGCTGCAGATTGCTGTTTTCGGGTAGGGGGCTCTGTTCATGTCATGGCAAGAAAGACAGCACAGCTGGCTGGTTGCCACTGTTGATAATGCATCACAAAACAAGCTGGCGCCTGTGGAACCCGTTCAAAAAATCCAACAGGCTTAAGAGCGGACCATGTCTACGTGCTGTATGATGCCATTGCGATAAGCTACTATGCTGTTGCTCACCTTCCGCTGCGACCTCCAATTGAAAGGCACGTGCGGGTACTGGTCCATGCACACATCACGTACTGCATGGCAAAGCAAGTGCGCGACTGCGTAGGAATATTCGGTTTTACTGCATATTGAAGCATGGTATCAACGATGATTCTGCTGCTGCTGCTGCTGCTGCTGCTGCTGCTGCTGCTGCTGCTGCTGCTGCTGCACGCACTTGTGTGTTGGCTCAGGTTGTGTGCGTGCTCCGCAGCTCTGCTGCTTTCAACCTGTAACTGCGACCTGTGGTGTACAAAATACTCCGCTAAGCTCCTGTAGCACTTCATGACTGCAAACTAGGCGTATTGGACTCTGCTGCTCACCCTACAGACGATAGAGGCTGCGGCATGTGACCATCGGCAGAACCAGCTGCTGCTGCTGCCACTACTGTCGACTGGCAGGCCCAGCTCAATGTGATTGCTATGCAAACCAAGCAATAACATTGTCTGCAAGCCATAGCGTTGTTGTACGTTCGTTGTGCGACTGGCGCACGAACTATGGTCAAGATCGGTGATCGGTACTGAAAAACGCGCGAAGGGACGACACAGAGATTCGACGAGCCAGTGAGCTTCCAGGGCTTTTGCATTCGAAACTAATGAGTTGTGTATGCAAGCTTTCAACATAATGAGTTACAGACAGTCCAGACAGCAATGCCACATGTCATGCAGCAATCTTTTGCTGACACCACAGCACAGAGCAGCACACGGTCACCGCGTGGCATGGGCCGGGAACCATCAGCCGGCTGGTGCTAGGAAACATGATTCACATGAATCTTCATGCTGTGGAAACCTGAACACTGTGTGATAGCAGCACAGGATGCTAGCACAGCGTGGTGCTGCTGAAACAATTGGACAACAGCCCATGCCACAAAGCATGGCCCAGAAGGGCAGCCAGCATGCACCGCATCAGCGAGCAAACCAAGGGGGGACAGATGCCATCAGCAGGCCATTTGATGCTGACATGGTGCATAAGAGAGCCTAGAGCGCACAACATGCGACAAAGTGCGCACAATGCAGGTGCAGACGAGCTGCGGCAACAGCTGCCAATTGCGGACAGTGGCATGTTGCACACCCAACACAGGAGCGCCCCGCTCATACCCAGCATACAGGAGGCACAATGAGGCGTCCAAGGATGCGCTACTGGCAAAAGAATACATACGAAAGTCTGCACTGTGTGCCCACCCATACAAGCCTTATCATTGAAGCATGCAGCAGCAGCAGCAGCAGCTAATATTACCGCTGCACCAAAAGTATACAAATTGCTGCCACTCGGCCATGCGGGTGGCGTCACATGCGGCTAGAGGCAAAGAAGGTAAATGATATACACATGTACAACTTACAATGATAATGCTGAAACATTGGCGAGCATGGCCTGCTGCCGGGGAGCCTGTTAGCATGACGTACAGCGCACGCCAGCATGTGCACACCCTCATACTGCATTAGTCCTGCATTACACCTGCACAACCCACAGAGGCAGCAAAACTAAAGCACCGCCGCGCACAGGACCCTGCTCAAAGCAGCATGGCCCCTACTGTATACCAATGTATTATCACACAGCAGACCACACATGAAGCGTAAGTTAATAGGAAAAACAGCTGCGCTGTATCCTGTGATGAGCTGGCATGCCTGCTGCCTGTTGCCCCTTTGCGGAAAGCTTGCCTGCTGCTCATCACCACTGCATGTCCACACCTGGCAGGTCATCAGCTACATGCTACGCTGCACCACACAGTACGTGGCAGCACAGTCCATTTGCAATGACAATGCTCGTGCTCATGTAGCCTAGCGCGCCACCAGCCACCAGGAGCACAGCTCACACATAAGATGGGGTCACTCTGTTCCCCAGGTTTGCCCAAAACGACACACAGAAGTGTGTGTGCCACACCAGAGGCACTAGCCGCAGCCCTGCAGGAGCATATTTCAGGCTCCGGTGCTGACCATGTCAGCTGGTTTGAATGAATCTGAACACACAGCAAGCCTCTAGCAGCAGCAGCAGCAGCAGCAGCAGCCCAGGAGCCACCTGCGAGTGTGCCTCCACACAATGCTGGGCTAGTGGCGCAACGCGGAAGTCGGGATAGACCTACGCCATCAGCAGCCAAGAATCACAGCACGCATGCGCGTGCATTGTGCACAGGACTGCTGCGTCCAACCAGACAGCTGGCATGCGCAGCGAGGGCTGTTACGCGGTTCGCAAACATCACCGTGCTGATGTCCACACGGCCTCACCCAAACCATTCACCACACCCAAAAACACTTCAGTATGTTCACCAAATTGTCACTAACTGCAGTAGATGCTGCTCGAATGCCGAGCATGCAGCCACAAGCCAGGTTTCAGGTCGTCTGCAGTTCACTTGCTGCTGACGATGTCAATGCTGCTCCTGTGGAAGCTGCCACTGCTGCGGGCAAGCGCCTGGCTGACAGTAGAGCACGACTTGGCAGCAGCAGTATGCGCCTGGTGCTGATGGTGCTGGTGGTGCTTTGCAGCGCTGCTACTGCTGCCACTGGTGCTGCTGCTGATACGTTCCAGCCTAGCATCAAGCTGCTCCCTCTGCAGCATCCTCTTGCGCTTTTCAGCTTCCTGACGCTGCTGCTCCTCTAAGCGCTTCTGCGTATTGCTTTTCATCGAAGCCAGGTAGCAAACCAAGAATCCGCCAGTCATGATTGTAGGTGCGCAAGGTAGCAGCGGACACGAGTTGATTGTAAACGCAACAGCTTAAAAGCATAATGCCGGCTGAGGAGCAAAACGGAGCAGCCATGGCTCACAGGACACGGTGTCGATCTTAGCGAGGCATCAGCAGGAGTGACTGACAGTGTGACCAAACTTCTGGCCTGGAAGTTCTTGGCAGAACCCTAGAAACAATGCGAGCATTCGGGCAAGGTGTAGCATGTCACCAGATACAAGACAGATTTGGCAGCAACGCGGAATCAGGGGCAGCTGCGCTGGTTCTGGTGCTGCTGTCGCTGCTGCTGCCAGCAGTGCCGCCGACCCTTCCTGACAGACATGCATGCCCTGACAGGTGTCTGTGTGCTTTTCATATGTAACCGTCCTTCTGCCACATGCATTGCAGATAGTACAGGCTTTTCAATGGCATCGTGTGCTATGCGATCAACAGTGCTCAACAGCTGCCTCACACATGTGCCTCTACGTGAAAGGGCCAGAACCCGCTGCGTGCCGCCTAGTTTCACTTGCTTGGTAGCACAACTTCTGCAGGACGTGATAAAGTTTGCATACTCAACAACACGCTTGTGATCCTCGGAAGGTGCTGTGCCTGTTTCCGGTGTTGACGCCTCAACTGCCGGCACACCTGTGATCGGCTTGCAAGCCTATTTCGGACCGTGATCTGCCTGTAATCAAACACGGTCACAAACGTAAAAGCAAAGCAGGCTGCGTGGAAAGCTGATCTCGTCGAAATGCACGCGGCAGCTCACCTGCAGCGTTCCCACCATGCTCTAGTAGCACCAAAACGACAGACGTATGGCATGACGTCGGGTAAGCTATTGATAGCTGCAAGCTACGCAACCTGCTGTAGCAGACTGCTGTATCATGCAGCAGACAGCAGTATCTGCTCTCCGAAACCAGGCATGCGTGCAGCTGTCGACATGGACGCATCATCACACCACCTCACACGCCTCTCTTCGGCCTTTTTGGTGTCAGTTCGCGGTCCATGCAGCCGCAGCAGGGCGGTCACGCCTGTAACTGCCTACCTGCCACCAGCAGCACCACCAGCATCTGCTGATGTGGCTCAGGCATTCAAGCGGCTGCAAAATGGCAGCGATGTGCGTGGTGTAGCTCTTGCAGGTGAGAAGCAGCTGTCTTGTATACGAGCCTGTAGCATGCAGCAGAGGTTGTCAAGAAAACAGAGCCGCACTGCTGAGCTGCAAAGAATGCTGGCATGCAGTCAATGGGATGTGTAGTGCAGGCACCATCAGATAGCTGCAGCACCTGCACAGAGAGACAGAGCATCTGCCATAGAACAGTAACCACAATGCAGTATGTATCATTCCACCAGTGCACGCCTGTTTTGCTCAGCAACCTGCTGCTGCTGCCGCATTCGGTTCTGGTCTTCACACTGTGCCTGGTACCGCTCGCGTACACCCTCGCCAGTCAACCCTGGTGATGCCATCACCCTGACGCCAGCAGCAGCCTTCTTCATTGCAGCCGGCTTTGTGGACTGGCTGCGCAGCAGGGGCGTGACAGACGTCAAGGTAACCATGACAGCCTCAGAACTGTCCATGGCACATGTTGGCGGTTGCATAACATAATCGCGTGCAGCAGGGGCGTGACAGACATTAAGGTAGCAATGTTGGCACGGCTGGTCACGTCAGATGCCCCAGTCGCATGTGGCATTGCGGATGCCGTTGGTTGTGCATGATGGCCAGCCTACAGTCCAGGAGCAACAATCCCTTGTATGCTCCGCTGCTGATGGCGCAGAGTTGCATCGATCGCTGTTGTGTTCTCATCATACAACTGCCCACTGCTCACTGTGCCGAGAAGTAGTGTATGCATGCTGCCGTTGCTGCTGCTGCTGCTGCTGCCGCCTCACAGGTTGCTGTGGGCTGCGATCCGCGCGTGAGTGGCCCCCTGCTGATGCCTGCAGTGCTGGCAGGGCTGCAGTCTGCTGGCGCAGCAGCAGTGGATGTGGGCCTGTCCACAACACCTGCCATGTTCTACGGCATCATCGCACCAGGTCAGGAGCCGCGGTTGAATGGCAGCAGCTTGCTGCCAGCAGATGGGGCAGCAGAGGAATGGCCTGCCTGCCGGGGTCGAGACTCGCAGTCGCAGCAGCAGCAGCAGCAGCGGCGGCGGCAGCAGTTGCAGCAGCGACGGCAGCAGCAGCGCAGCAGCAACATGGCTGTGTATGATCTTTTTGCCATATGCTGAACTAAGCACCATCTTCTCCTTGTCTTCTTCGCTTCTTTGCTTCTTGCCACTGCACGTATGCAGGCTTGGCTGCGGCACGACGATGATTCTTCCCAGGTGTCTGTAGAAGCTAAGCTTGCATCTTCTCCTTGCCATCATGTCCCTGCAGGCTCTGCTGTCACGGGCTCCGTCATGCTGACCGCGGCCCACATGCCCATGCACATTTACTTGCCTTTCGCTGCCTGTTTTGTCACCTTGGGCCTTGCAGGCTCCGCCGTCACCGGCTCCATCATGCTGACCGCCTCGCACATGCCCATGCACAACAACGGGCTCAAGTTCTTCACAGCAGAGGGAGGCCTGGGCAAGCCAGACATAGCAGCCATCTTGGAAGGAGCTGCAGCAAAGTGTGAGGCGGCTGCGGTGCCGCTGGGGGACTCGATTCTGGACGCTGCGTTCGTGCTGCGGCAGGTGAGGAAAGGCTTGAGATATGTTGACAATATGGTAAAACAATAACACATGTGGGACACTGCGTTCGGCAGTGGAATGGCAATAGCAGTGTGGAAATGTTGTGGTGTGTGGGATGTGTGAGGCTTTGAGGGTTTTCACAGCCGAGGGGGCCTGGGCAAGCCAGACATAGCAGCCATACTGGAGGGCGCCGCAGCAAAGTGTGAGGCGGCAGCGGTGCCGCTGGGGGACTCGATCCTGGATGCAGCCTTTGTGCTGCGGCAGGTGAGGAAAGGCTTGAGAATATGTCGAGAATATGGTAAAATAATAACACTTGTGGGACACTGAGTTTGGCAGCGAATTGGCAATAGCAGTGAGGAAATGATGTGGTGTGTGGGATGTGTGAGGCTTTGAGGGTTTACACAGCCGAGGGAGGCCTGGGCAAGCCAGACATAGCAGCTATCCTGGAAGGAGCTGCAGCAAAGTGTGAGGCGGCTGCGGTGCCGTTGGGCGACTCGATCCTGGACGCTGCATTCGTGCTGCGGCAGGTGAGGAAAGGCTTGAGAATATGTCGAGAATATGTCTAAGAACACTTGTGGGATACTGCGTTTGGCAGCGAATTGACAATAGCAGTTAGGAAATGATGTGGTGTGTGGGATGTGTGAGGCTTTTGCGTTTGTTCTTCACAGCAGAGGGGGGCCTGGGCAAGCCAGACATAGCAGCTATCTTGGAGGGCGCTGCAGCAAAGTGTGAGGCGGCTGCGGTGCCGCTGGGCGACTCGATCCTGGATGCGGCCTTTGTGCTGCGGCAGGTGAGGAAGCATATGGGCCAAAGTGTGAGGCACGATGCAAAGTGTGACGCAGTGCATACAGCTGACAGATGGTGTGTAGGGCATACCCACCACACAAACACTACAAACTATGTTGCCTGCTGCTGCTGCTGCTGCTGCTCAGGCTGTCAAGACCCCTGCCAACCCCAGCAGCTGGCCGCTGCTGTCCAAGTATGCGGAGCACCTGAGGCACATGATTGTGGCGGGCATTCAGCACCCACAAACCCCGGACAAGCCACTGACGGGGCTGAAGATCGCAGTGGATGCTGGCAACGGCAGCGGAGGCTTCTTCGCCACGCAGGTACATGCTCACCTAGTGTACCACCTTTACCAATATCTTGTGTATTAGCATGTATGAGCCTGGAGGCAGTGGATGCTGGCAATGGCAGCGGAGGTTTCTTTGCATCCCAGGTGCATACTTGCTTGCTTACACATTGCTTTGGTTTGTGTTGGCACGTGTATGTACAATAGGGATTGGCTGCGTGTGAGTGTGTGTGCGTCAATTTCAAAACAGGCGTCACTGCTGTCTCGCTGGAGACAAGAGGTTGCTGTGCACGACTTATTTCTTTGAAACAAGGCCTCAGCAGGGATAACATCCGCTGCTGCTGCTGCTGTTGCTGTTGCTGCTGCCAGGTGCTTGAGCCGCTGGGTGCTGACGTGTCAGGCAGCCAGTTCCTGGAGCCCGATGGCACCTTCCCCAACCACATCCCCAACCCGGAAAACAAGGCAGCCATGGATGCAGCAGTGAACGCAGTCAAGCAGTCAGGTAAGGCCTGCTGCTTCTACTGCTGCTGGTGCTGTATTGCCAGTGCATTGTACAGCAGCAGCCGCATGTTGCCTGCAGAACAAGGATGCAGATTTACACACGCATTGTCTGCATGACGCAACTGCTGCTGCTGATGCCGCCACTGGCGCAGACCTGGGCGTCGTGATCAATTCGGAAGTTGAACACTTGCTATCGCTGCTGCTGCTGCTGCTGCTGCTGCAGGCGCCGACCTGGGCATCGTGTTTGACACTGATGTTGACCGCAGCGCAATCGTGGGCAGTGACGGCACGCCCATCAACAGCAACAGGTTCATCGCGCTCATGGCGGCCATCGTGCTGCAGGTGCGGCAGCGCTTGATGATTTGGTAATGATGATGATGTGGTGATCACGGTGCTTGATAACATTTAGCGGCCATTTGCTGGCGCTGCTCATTGGCGTACCCCCTCAAAGGTTTGATCTGAGTCGCTGCATGATCTGTCAGGAACGCATGCCAGCGAATGAGCGCTTGATGTGTGCCGCGGTGCTCACCGTTACTGAGAATGGGACTTAGCGCCATGTAGAACTTGTACGTGCACACTCACAGACGCACCTCGCGCTGCTGCTGCTGCTGCTGCTGCTGCTGCTGCTTCTGCTGCTGCTGCAGGAGCACCCGGGCAGCACCATTGTAACAGACAGTGTGACCAGCAATGGCTTGACTACCTTCATTGAGCAGAGAGGCGGCAAGCACTTCAGGTGAGCGGCTGGTTGCAAGACGCAGCAGCAGCAGCAGCAGCAGCAGCAGCAGCAGCAGCAGTAGCAGCAGCACATTGAACTAGGCACGGTGCTGTGTTTGTAGATGACATGTTTCTTCTTCTTGACCACCGAGTTTCTGTCACTGGTTGCAGCACGCCTTGCCCTTTGGCTATCAGCTTAGTTGGTGTTGCTGCTGCTGCTGCCGCTGCTGCTGCAGGTTCAAGCGCGGCTACAAGAACGTCATCAGCAAGGGAGTGGAGCTCAACAAGCAGGTGACCGCAACGCCCATGCGTGGAGTGCTCTGATTTTGGCAGCAGCTTTGGAGTGCTGTTGCACGCCATTTTGGCCACAGCTCTGCTGCAGCTGCCCTGCAGCAATCATTATTCGCAAGTGCAGCTGTTGTTGAGTGTCCTCAGTCACCTCTGTATTTAAAAAAGCAGGTTTCAATAGAGTCGGCGTCATGGCACTGCTGCCTGCAGGCAGCTGTTATGATCAAGCGAAGCGCAGCGCGCAGGCACCAGACCACTGCATGTGTATGTCCCTTGGTCTAGACTTGCATGATGTTGCAGACAGCTGCTCAGAGTAAGACCAACACGCACACATGCTTGTCACATGCGTCATGTTACACATGCCACAGGGTGTGGACTGTGAGCTGATGATGGAGACCTCGGGCCACGGCGCCATGCGCAGCAACCACTACCTGGATGACGGCAGCCACCTGGCGCTGACTGCGGTGGTGGCCTTCGTGCGCAGCAGGCTGGCCTCGGGCGGTGAGTAGTGTCATTAGGGTGCTTGCGCATGCCTACAGCAGCGGCAGCTTCAGCAGCCAGTTCATGCTGCCCGATTGCGCTGAGCCATGCAGGCTGAACGTTCACATAAGCCCCTGCTTCTCTGTTCTGTCACTTCTGTCTTCGACACTTTGTTTGTGCATTTCAAGTTCTCTTCTGCACGTACTGAATAGCATGTTGTAACGCCTTTCCTGCAGGCGCTGCCGGGCTGGGTGAGCTGCTGGCGGACTTGCAGGAGCCCGCAGAGGCAGCAGAGTACCGTATTGGCATCAAGGTGGGCCCCAGCCTGGGTGGCACAGCGTGTCCCTGTCACTTTGCTATTCAAACTGCTGCCTTTCAGCAATGATGTTCATACAATGGTTGAACATGGTTGAACAGTGCAGGGCGGTACTGCTGCGGCTGCTGTTTGTCTGCTGTTTGTTGTGGGGGTGACAACCCCACCCTGCAGGACCCTGACTTCAATTCAATCGCTGCCAGGCCTTCCATGCTTGGGTGCAACCGACATCTCTGCTGCTGCTGCTGTCTGTGTTCCCGCCACGCCACCCGCCTACCCACCTCCTGCCTTTTCTCCCAGGACCCGGACTTCAAGTCAGCGGGCAGCAGCATGCTGCAGGCCTTCCAAAACAAGGGTGGCTGACGTTACTTTTGCTGCGGTTGTCGATTGTCTGCTGTTCCAACCCTACCCTGCAGGACGCTGACTTCAAGTCAGTTGGCAGCAGTGTGCTGCAGGCTTTCCATGATTGGGTGCAGGCTGGCGCCGGCAGCAGCAGCAGCAGCAGCTGGAGCCTTGAGCCGGTCAACCATGAGGGCTGGCGGGTCAATGTGGACGAGGGCGCTGGCAAGCGCGGCTGGGCGCTGCTGCGGCAGAGCCTGCATGACCCGCTGCTGGTGCTGAATGTGGAGAGCGACGTGCCTGGCGGTGAGGCTGATCTTCTGTGTGTTTTGTTTTGAGAAGAGAGACGCTGTTGTTTTGAGAAGAGAGACGCTGGGCTGGTGGTGGCAGCAGCGGTGCCGTGACGAGGTTGTTATGTGACCCACTGCTGGTGCTGAATGTGGAAAGCGACGTGCCTGGCGGTGAGGCTGCTTTGGTTTGGTTTAGGTTGATCTGGCAGCATTATGCGATGCACACAGAGTTGCCCATGAGGAGATTTCATTGCGTCCGAGATGCAGAGGGCGCTTCAGCAGCTGTTGCTGCTGCTTGACTGATGTATAGGGCGGCATCCACCCAGGTGAGGGTGCTGGCAAGCGCGGCTGGGCACTGCTGCGGCAGAGCCTGCATGACCCGCTGCTGGTGCTGAATGTGGAGAGTGACGTGCCTGGCGGTGAGGCGGATGTGGTTTGGTTTAGGTTGATCTGGCAGTATCATGCGAGTGCACACAGAGTTTGTGCTCATGGGGAGATTTCATTGCGTCCGAGATGCAGAGGGCGCTTCAGCAGCTGTTGCTGCTGCTTGACTGATGTATAAACCAGCGGAATCCACCCAGGTGAGGGTGCTGGCAAGCGCGGCTGGGCGCTGCTGAGGCAGAGCCTGCACGACCCGCTGCTGGTGCTGAATGTGGAGAGCGACGTGCCTGGCGGTGAGTTGTTATGCTTTGGTTTGGGTGTGTTTGGTCTGAAACAAAGACGCACCCTGAGCTGAACAGAAGTGGTGCAGGGGCGGTGCTATGATGAGCTTGGTGTATGACCTGCTGCTGGTGCTCAAAGTGAAAAGCGGTGTGCGCGAGGGTGGGGCTGTGAAAGGCTGCTTGCTCAGGGAGCACCTACAGCTGCTGGCAATTCGATATTTGCATGAGAGGTGTGCTGCCGGGTATGTGTTCATGTTTTCGTTGCCAGAAGGCGCTTTTGTGTGTGTCGCTGCTCTGTCGATTTGTAATCGAGGTTCTGTGTCTGCTGCTGCTGCTGCTGCTGCAGGCGAGGCTGCCATCCGCGGCAATGTGCTGCAGTTCTTCATCAAGCTGCAGCAAGCACAGGCCCTAGACCTGGCAGCCCTGCAGAAGTGAAGATGGTGACCATGTGCTTTGGGCACGAGCAGATCGCACGCCATTGCGTGCTCGCAGCATGCTAGCAGTGCCTTGGGTGCGAGGGCTGTCAAGGGCCGTGCTTTGCAACTGTGCTGTGCTTGTGGCAAGGGTGCTGATCTTTGGACCAATATGTCTAGGCAACGCACGGTGCCGGCCTTGGTGTAGCACTTACTGGTGGTGTCAACTGCTGTCCATTGGGCACAGCTGCTGTGCATCGTTTCTGTTGGGTTGCTGCATTACAGCGTGTGCCTGCATTGCTTGCACATCGAGATTTACTATCGCTGAGGGCTCTGCCATGCATCTGTTTGTTTGCAAATGCCTGTGCGCACACGCATGGGCACTTAAATGGTGTGGTGTTTTGGTTACCTGCCTGCATGCAGTGCTGTGTGGCTGTCTGCACTGAGGGCATGGCATGGACTGGTGATGCACGCACAAACAGCCGGGTTGACTCATCAGGATTCCACAAGCCAGGCTGCTTGCGAAGGCTAGGCCACACCATGCCGTAGCAACCGCTGGGCTCTCATTAAGCCTTCACTTGCACTCTTATATTTGCATTCCGCGCTGCGGGTTTGCTTGCACTGCTGATGCTGTTTACGGGCATGAGTTGGCCGCCAAGTCAGCAAAGGTAGTGGCTTACACACAGTAGGTGACACTTGATGCGGTGTGTAGCAGTAACACTCCTGGCTGAGAGTGTGTTGACTTGGCAACAAAAGGACCATGCACGACTCACGGGCTTGTTACGAGCTGGTGCACCAGCCACGTGGCATGTTGCGCAAAGCATGCTGGCAGTACGACGCGGACACACCATTGTGGGAGACATGGCAATGTACTGGGCTGTGTCATGCATTATAGTTGGCCGTGCTTTCAAGGGTAACATGTCACAGAACGCCAACCTGTGCATTCCACGTGGTTGTGATCACCACAACTGCAGGCAAAACTCACCATGTGTGTAGCTCACCGCAGCACAACTGTGCATGCAATCATCATCATCATGTTACCCATCAAGCCATAGCATCAACGCCATCGGCCCCGCGCCCCAATGGAGCGGCAACAGAAGGGACTACACCATCATGTTTGCTAGCATTACGCACACCCCAAGCCTTTCCAACTGTGCATGCAATGACAGCACTACCAAGTTGAACAGCCAGATCTCTAGTGTAACAGATATATATTGACACATGCCTGACATGACAACTGTACACAATCACTGTGTCTTCCAAGGGAAGCTGCTGCTACTGCCGCTGCTACTGCCGCTGCTCCGCAGTACATCATTAAAACAGATATGACAGCCTCTGTGTATGCACAGACCACAACTCAGACGCTGTGAGCATTGCGCGTAACAAATGAGATAGTACACAGTTGTCTCTGCCGAACCACACAACAGCCAGGAAGGCAATGCGGCATACAACATGTACAACGTACACTAACTTCCTACTCGGCAGATGTTCTGTTCACCTCTCATCATGGCATGTTCTGGCTGCCGCTCATCGGCGTATGCACAGCCTGCACAGAATAAGTGCAGCACAGCGCCCTCCACATCTGCTGATCCTACAGTACCACTTTACTGCGCTGCAGCGGCTGCTGGGCGCTGGCTGCCACTCCCCTCTCATATGGCATCATTTGAAAATCAGCCAAGCCCACAGCAGGCAGCTCCTGCACCGCAGCCAGGTCCTCCTGGCTTGCTATCACCAATGGCTGACCAACTTTCACCAGTCATCCGCCATGTGCTTTGCCAGCTGGCAGCTGCTCGCTGACACCGTGATACGACCTTGCTGAAATAACTGCAGGAACCCCGCTGCCAGTCCCTCCTGTACAACCCACATGGCGTCATCAGTCATCATGGGTCCGCCAAGCCCAGGGCAGGCAGCTCCTGCACTGCTGCCAGGTCCTCATGGCTCGCCTTGATGGCCACAGGCGGCCTGTCAGGCACAGGCATGGCCAGGATTGTGGCCATTGCTGCTGCTCCCTCAGGGCCATATTTCTGCACCAGGCTGGCCTGCTGCTGCACCGCGGCCTCCTTGGCTGAGCGCAGGCTGGTCGACAGTGCGGCCTGGCGCTGCGTGGGCGTGACATAGCTGCAGGCACAGCAGCACGCATGCATGCAGCGTCAAGCAGTGTTGTCACTGAGCTGCCGATAGTGCTGTAGCCTGCAACACGCTTAGTGTACAGCCGGCAGGACTGCCACTGCAGTTTTCCTGTATGCCTGCCGTTGCTGTGGTGTACACGTTAAACTTGGTCCTGTTGCTGGCTGCTGCTGGGTGTACAAGCTGCTGCTGAGCAGCAGGGGCAGCAACCTGAGTATTACCCCTCACCTCTTGAGCTCCCCAGTGCGCTTCATGGTTGCTGTTGCTGCCTTGCCATCTAGCCGCTGCTGCCACTGGCGCTGCTCCTGGCATGTCAGCTGCGTGCTGTGGTTCCAGCCTGGGGCAAGCAGCAGAAGTAGCGGCACGAGTAAGAGAGTCCACACCCATTGTTGATGCTGGATATAGAATGCATTTTAGCAGCATGCTGCAGCCCCGCCTGAACGTGGCCCTGGGCCTGGCCAATTGCCTGTGCAATGCCTAAGTGTCCTGCAAGTCGCAGCTGCCAGACGCCCAAGGAGCTGCCAAGCCTGCAACAGAGCATCCTTGTACGGCCGCTGCTGGATGGCGCCAGCTGCAACCACTGCCTTTTGCAGCTACAGAGGCACCACCACCAACCTGTGGTGACCTCCCCGCGGGTGAAGGCATGGTAGCGCTCCTTGTCATAGGTACAGCTGGCCTGAAGTTTGGTGCTGCGCAGGTCTGCAGGAACAAAGCTGCTGGGCAGCACCTGGTTGGCAAGGTGCTCATCTGACGCTGCGCGCGTGTACTTGCTGTCCGGCACGAAGCTGCTGTTGATCCACTGCAGGGTGCAGGATGGCGGTGGGTCAGTGTTTGTGGCATAGCTGCGGAGTACTGATGCATGTGGATAGCATACTGGCTGTTGGAGAGCTGGGATAGTCGGGCGATACCCTTCTGCCTGCAGGACGCAGTATACATGTGGCGGTATGCAGCAAGCCAGGCTGCTGAGTCACTCTGCTTACGTTTGGGCCCCGCACTCCCAGGAAGTCTGCTTTGTAGTGTTCAAGCACCTCCTGGCGTGCTGCCTTGACCTGCAGTGTTGAGGAAGACCACACATAGTGTGTGTGGGCTAGCTCCCAGAATCCACACTCAGTGCAGCAGTGCTACTGCTGTGCCCTGTCCTGCACCTCAGCCGCTGCTGCAGGCTAGCTTGCTGTGTGACATGCTAGAAACCGTGAACGGAGCATACCTTATCCAGCACTTCGACCTCTAGCACTTTCTCCTCACGCGGGTAAGATAGCTGACAGTGCGCGCGCCCTGGGCTCTTACAGCGCACAACTTTCTGGCCACCGGGAGCCATTTGCTTAGCAGAAAGGTTACCTCAACGCTCTTATCGCTGCTTACTATGAGGCGTGCCGTCTTCCCGCCAACAAGTGCTTGCAGTTTCGGCACGCTTTTGGAACGCTGTGCTCGGCTGGCTGTTTCTACTACTCTCATCGGCTGCTTACTACGTACTGATGCAACTAAGTAGGCAACGAGCCCTCATTGCTGACTCACCCCAGAACCCTAGGGAGTTGCATCATCCCATGACAGCTCAGCTGATGCCAGGCAATGCCTGTACTTTCAGTGCCAGGTGAACGCCACAAGTGACGACACCTGTGCAGCAACTTCGTAAGGCCAATCAGTGATGCGCGCTTCACTGCAGTGCAGGACACCACCGTCATCATTGGTGTTTGCCAGAGACGATTTTTGCCACATACCAATCACTACCTTCCAACCCTACCCATAGAACCAGCGACACCACAAGACAATGATTCCAGACGGTTCCACGTATGATCATAGACAAGGTGAAGCACCACCAGTGCAATGTATTTCGGAAGTAGAGTCTGTCTGCTTACAGCAGCCCATGGCTAGCTGAGGTGTTCAGCTGCCTGACCAAGTGCCGCATCCTCTGCGCACACTCCATCCCCACCGCACTCCTCATACCTGCAGGCACACTGGCTGCTAGCGCTGAAACACTCGCACCCTGCCAGGTCTGACCATACACTTCAGCCAAGTGCTCTGCAGCATTGTCGGGCACTGGCAAGGCAAGCCCGCTGACATTCGTAACAGTGGAAGATGACCGCACAAGCGTTACGTAACGCCCACAGAGGCGCCAGTGACGTGGCACATTCTCGTCTGGGCCTTGACTGTTTGGGTGGCTGCTGCTGCTGCTAGCATGGCTGCCAAACAGCCATAGCAGAACCCCCCCACGCTGACGGCTGCCACCTGCAGTTACTGCACCTTCATGGTGGCTGCTGCTGCTACTGCTACTGCTGCTGCTGCTGCTGTTGACAACGCCCTTGCTGATTGTGATGTTGACCTCCTGGCCGGCTGGCGGCTTGGGGCTGCTGCTGGTGGAGTTGTCAGCAGAGGGCACTTGCCACATGAGGTGCAGCGCCAACTCCAAATCCTGGCCAGCATTTGCTCTTTGCTGCTGCTGTATGTGCCGCTGGAAGTCCCGTAAGGGGTGGCTGCTGTGTGGGCACAGCCGCCAGCTGCTGGCGCTGCTGCGGCGTGCACTGCCAGTGTCTTCCCCGCCACCACTGCTGCTATTACTGCTGCTGCTGCTGCTGCTGTACACCATGACATACCCATGCCGCCACAGCCGCTGCTGCGCTGCAAACTGCTGCAGCACCATCAGCGCACGCGCGCCAACTGCAACATCAAGCCGCACCGACTCTGCGTCCAGCGTTTGACTGCGCTGCACTGCCGCCAGGAGCGAATTATACACCAGGAAATGCTGCTGTGCAAGGCCCTTAGATGCCATGAAGCGATCCCAGAATGCAAGCATGCGCAGCTGCAAGTATGCACAGCATGCGGGGTCGCTTGCTGTGCAGTTGCTGGCAGTGGAGCACGACATACGCGCACACAGCGCAGCACGCCCACTGCTGCTGTTCCCTACATCAGCAGCATTCGACTGCTGTTCATCTGGCTCCTCAGCAGCAGGATTTGCAGCTGCCGGTGGCTCTGCTGCTGCTGCTGCTGTTGCTGCTGCTGTGGCTGTCTGGTGTGTGATGGCCAGGTGTAGTACTGCCGGCAAGGGTTCCTTGGTAGTTGCCTCCAAGTTCAGTTTGCTGATGCCTGCTGCTGCATACTGCGCTGCACTGTTGAATGCATGGTGACCTGGGTCAGAGCTGCCGCCACCAGCAACACTCCTCAGGTGTGATGACAGTGCTGCCAGGCGCGCTGCTGCTGCTGGGTTGCCGGTGCTGCTGCCTGCATCTGCGGGCATGAACGCTACCAGCAGCGGCAGCAGCAACAGCACTGCGATCTGCGGGAGAGCAGCCAGCAGGAGGAATAGGACCGCTTGATGTCGGCAAAATGGTAAGGCATCAACGCACTTTGCAACGACTGCCTCTAGGTCGTCATGAAGGTGCAACCAGCTGCTATCACAGAAGAGATGATGATGTCTTTTGCTGCTGATCCCATCCATGTGTTCACAACACGGTGCACGCACATGCAACCTCTGCTGCAAACAAGTTTGCCCTTTTAGCAGTGTTAGTGCTGCAGACATCCTGGACCTTCCCTGCTGTCTCCCAGAGCTTGGAGCTGCATTTCACCTTTGCCACAAATGCATACTTCCAGAGCCGCACAATCACCGGCCTCCAGCCCCCGCAGTCCCCCAGCAGCAAATTCACCCTGCTCTTTATGCGCGGCAGCGCCTGCGAGCGGCTATAATGCAGCCGCATCACCCCAAGCAGTGCCACACAGGCTCCAGCATAATACAGCAGTGGCACATGCAGTGCCACCACAGGCCCGCTTGCCCATGCTGTGAAGACTGCTGCTAGAGTCAAGCCATAGGCTTTCGCTATGCTGACAGTGGCACTGCCGCTGCTGGTGAGACTACTGCTGCTGCTGCTGCTGTTGTGGCTTCCAAAGGCGCTGCCACTCCTAGCTATTGTCACGACGCGCTTGCTGTTGCTGCTGCTGCTTGGCCTGAGCAGTGGCGATGCTTGCAGCAAGCCCAGCGCTGCTAGGGCTGCTGCTGCTGCCCAGTGCTCCTTATAAACACTGCCCAGAAACTGCCGCAACCCTCCTCCTTGCAGGAAGTAGAACGCAGCTGCTGCAGCTGCTCCTACTGCTGACAGCTGCATGCTGTCCATCAAGAGCTGGCTCTGCTGCTGCTGCTGCTGCTGCTGCCGCTTGGCGCCGAGCCATGCTAAGTAAGCAGCAGCTGTGGCTGAGAGTGCTGTAGCTGCTAGCAGTGCCAGACAGCCACTCCAGAAGCTGCTGCTGCCATTTGCCATGGCAAACTCGCTTGCAGGAAACGCCCTGTATGCTGCCATCTGACTCATGCATGCCCCCAACAGCATCAGGCCCAGGTTCCATTGTGTGCTGCTGCCTATACTGCTGCTTAAAGACCATGCTGTCAGTAAGGCTTCTGCGGGGATCTTAGTAATGCTGAAGGAGGCATATGCGTAAGCTGGCAGCAGCGTCAGAGCATGCAGCAGCAGGTTGTTGGCTGCACAGTACAAAACAGCTGGAGCAATCCATGCTGCTGGCCAGCACGTGCCTGAATCCTTGTCATAAAGGCTTCCAGCAGCGCCTTTGTCTCTGCTAGACACTCTGAAGGCTGAAGATGGCGGTTTCAGTGGGCTTCGCTCTTGCTGCTGCTGTTGGTTGCTGAAGCTGCTGCCCTGGCCAGCTGCTGCGCCGTTCTGCTGGTCCGTGATATCATTGCCGCGATCTTTATCGTTGCTACTCTGGTACAATTGGTCTGAGAGCCACTGACACCGAGATGATAGAAAATAAGCGCCAAGACATGCAAGTGACTTCAAGCACTCACAGAGCAGCACGATTATGGATGCTGGCGGGTTTGGGGCGATGTTGTAAATATTGTAATAGGATACGATCACAGCGAAGGCCGTGTGCAGCCCTGCTGCCAGTAGGCCACTGAGCACTGCTGTCTTGTCTCGCATGTCGTGCAGAAGACACCATTTTGCAGATTATGGTAACCTACATGATAAGATATACACACTTGCGGCAGCTGCACCTCATCAAGTTAACCAAACTCGTGCCAAACACCTCAGGGCTGTAGCACCTCCGTCAGAGGACATGTGTCCGGGACACACGTCACACTACCAGGTGACACTCCAGCACGTGCTTTCCTAAGGCAGCGGTGCTGCAGCAAGCCTATCCCACTCCTGCTCAACAAAAGGCAGCTGCTCCAGCGGGACCAACGCTATCACTATGCGCGGACTACTGCCACCAGCAGCTGCGCTACTGCCCGAGCCTGCCACTGCCTGCAGCTGCTGCACCAGGGCCACAGCAGCAGCAGATTGCTGCTGCTGATACAATTCAGCTGGGTCTGGTTGGGAAGCACCCGGCTGCTGCTGCTGCTGCTGCTGCTGCTGCTGCTGCTGCTGCTGGGAACCTGCTACAACCTGGCTGAATGCGCCCTTCATCTTTGCAAGAGCTGCCTTCCAGCTGCGCTTGCCTGCAAGCTTCCCATTTGATGCCCCAGCCGCTGCTGTTTCACGCGCATCAGCAGCAGCTGCCTGACCGGCTGCTGCTGCACGCTCCGAAGCATCTGCACCACCACCACCCCTGCTGCTGCTGCTGCTGGTTGCAGCGCCATCAATCTGGCCTACAAGCGCAGCCAGGCTCGCCTGCAGCTGCTGCCGTGCCAGCTGCATCGCCTGCCGCGCCAGCCGCTGCTGCCGCCGCGCCGCCTGCCGCTGCCGCCACGCGCGCAGCAGCTGCTTCGCCTGCTCGCCGCGCGCCTTACTGGCTGCCTTTGGCACGCGCAGCCGCCGCACGCTCTGCTCATACGCCCTATCCTTCACAGTAACCGCAAACCCTAGCGTGGATGCGCGGCGCCCGCGGCCTGATCGTGCGGCCCGCGCAACGTTCTTCTGCGCCCGCAGAGCCCTGGTGCGGCGCTTTAGGGTTTCGCTGAGGTCCATTTCTTCGGTCTCTGGCACCAGCTCTGCCTCTTCCAGCACGCGCAGCAGCACCTGGATCTCTGTGCTGGATAGGCGCTGGCCCTGCAGCGGCAGCAGCAGCAGCAGCAGCAGCGGCAGCAGGTGAGCTCAGCAGCAGCACTTCAGAGGGAAACATAGTCCAAGTGGTGTTGGGGCACGGTCACTGCAGACACAGTAACACAGTACAGCAACAGCACAGCAGCAGCACACGCCAGGTGGCATGTTGGACCACACACAACGCCAAAACACGCAAAGCACACAGACAATGTCAGCTCGCCAAAAGCACGCACGACCAAGCCCCAACCATAAAACCCAAACCACAGTTGCAGAGAACCCACGAATCACGTCGCCCCTCGCACCTGATGCAGGTTGTCCGGGCCGCAGCTGCACGTGCACCTGGTCCTGCTCCGCATGCAGATGGCACGTCCCCGCCAGCTTGGCCAGCAACTCACAACAACTGTTGAATGTGCCTGCTCCATCCGGGCCTTTCAGCGCCAGAGCCAGCTTCAGCCCTGCTTCCATGTCGTAAATTATAAACTCACCCTTTACAACATTACACATAACGTCAACCCACAAATGCACACAGACACCGCCAGCCGGCATAAAAGCACGCACGCCCAAGCCCCAACCACATTCACGATATCCCACAACTGAAAAACCCACAAACCACTCCGCCTCTCGCACCTGCTGCAGGTTGTCCAGCCCCGACAGCAGCAGCTGCACATGCACCAGCTCCAGCTCCCGCATGCGGATGGCCCCTTGGCCAGCAACTCACACTGATCCATATGTACACAGTACACACAACGCTCACCCATGTAACGCGCACAGCCAATGTCAGCTGACCAGAAACACGCACTGCCAAGCCCCAACCACAATCACGAAACCCCAAACCCCAGTTAAAACAACCTGCACAACCCCACGGATCACGCCACGCCGCCACACCTGCTGCAGGTTGTCCAGGCCTGACAGCAGCAGCTGCACATGCACAGGGTCCAGCTCCCGCATGCGGATGGCCCCGCCCCGCAGCATCTCCGCCAGCTTGGCCATCATCTCGCCACCCAGCAGCGTCGACAGCTGCGCCCAGCCCTTGCCGCCAAAGCTGCTGCTGCTGCTGCTGCTGCTGCTGCTGTTGCCCGGCCCGCCTGCCGCAACCCCAACCCCAGCAGCTAGCCTGCCGGCACCAGCACTGCCTGATTCTTTGTTTTCTTCTTCTTCTTCCTCCTCCTCCTCCTCGGACTCCTCTGCGTCATTTTCCTCTTCGTCGCTGTCCGAGGATTCAGCAAAGTAGATCTGGTTGAAGAGCTCCAGCCGCTCGTCCAAATCAAGCCGCATGCCGGAGGCCTCCAGCTGCGCCTCAAAGCGCTCAAACAGCGCCGTGAGCCGCTCCGCGTCATCGACGTCGTCACTGTCGACATCACCACTGTCGTCGCTATCGTTGCTGTCACTGCCAGCCGCGTCCGCTGCTGCTGCTTCATCATCGTCGCTGTGGGATGATGCGGCCTGCTGCTCGGATGAGACGGCGGCAGCCGGCGGCTGTAATCTACTGCTGCTGCTGCTGCTGCTGCTGCTGCCTGAGATGACCTCAACTTCGGCAGGCTCAGCAGCTGCTGAGCTGGCTGAAGCTGCCGATGCGTCTTGCTGGCGCTGCTGCTCCTGCCGCTGCTCCTGCCACTGCTTGAAGCGCTCATACTCTTCACTGACCTGCTGCTGCTCTGAGCCGGCGGCTGCATTAGCACCTGCTGCTGCTGCTGAAGATGGTGAAGAGGATACGTCACCTTCCACGTCGCTGCTGCTGCTTTTGGCTGCTGCAGAAGGCTCCCTCGCTCCTGCTGCCGCCACCCCACTGGCATCAGCATCATTGCTGCTGCTGCTGCTGCCACCCTCTGCTGCACTGCCTGGCTGCACAGGCCTGACAGGCTTGGGCAGCAGCTCAGGCACAGGCTCAGCAGCAGCGGCAGCAGCAGCAGCGGCAGCAGCAGCAGCGGCTGCAGCAGCAGACGCGGCTGCTGCTGCGGAAGGATCGGCTTTCCGCCGCATCCTGCTCTTCCTTTCACTGCTGCCGCTGCTGCTGCTGCTGCTGCCGCTGGTTGTGCCTTCGGCGCTCGCATCACCTTTGCTGCCCTCACTGCTGTCTGCAGCGCTATCACTGGCTCCTTTGCTGCTGCTGCTGCTGCTGCCCTTCCAACTGCGCTCCAGCTGCAACATCGCTGCCAGGATAGCAGGGTCCGTGCTGACACCCACCCAGCGATCCTCTGGGCCCTGCCTAGCCCAGCTGTTCTCAGCAGCACTGCGCCTAGCATTATTGGCAGCAGCCGCAGCTGCTGCTGCTGCCGCGGCAGCGGCTGCACTGTCACCTGGCAGCCTGCTGCAGCTGCTGCCGCTGCTGCTATCGCTATCCTTGCCTGCATAATCACCACCATCTGCCTTGCTGCTGCTACTACTGCTTTCACTGCTGCTTGAAGACTTGCTGCTGCTGCTGCTGCTGCTGCTGCTATCGTTGCTGCTTGGAGACTTGCTGCTGCTGGGGCTAGCAGGGCTGCCTGGGGTGGCACTAGGGCTGCTACGGCTGTTGCTTGGCGTGCTGCTGCTGCCAGTGCCAGCCCCAGCCGGCGGCTCTGTCGGTAGCTGCACTGCTTCCAGCAGATCATCCAAGCTGAACCCTGCCTTGCTGCTGCCGCTGCTGCCGCTGCCGCTGCTGCTGCTGCCGCGCTTGCCGCCTGGCCTGACCTGTATGCTGCCATCTTTCCCCACGCCTATGATGGCAATGTTGCCATCATCATCTACCTGCATGCCCATCGGCTTGAAATCATCATCATCCGCAGCTGTGCTACCTGCTGCTACTGCTGTATCAGCAGCAGTGTCCTGGTCTGCGCTGCCGGCATTGCTGCTGCTGCTGCTGCTGCTGCTGCTGCTGAAAGCTGATTTGCCTGGCGCAGCTGCTTCCTCTTCCTCTTCCTCCTCTTCTTCCTCTCCCTCCCCTTCCCACTCATCTGCTGCGCTGGCTTTCTCTCGCCTTTCTCCTTCCACCTGCATGTCGCCGCTGCTGTCATATATGACTTTCACACGCTGCCCGCCCTCAAACTCAATCATTGTAACTGCCGTCATATTGTCATCGTCATCATCGTCGTCATCCTCGTCATCGCTTACGCCTTCCTCGCCGTCATCCTCTTCCTCAGCGACGCCGCGCAGCAGCGTCGCCAGGTCGGCAGCGCTGCGGCCGTAATCCTCGCCGTCATCGCTGCCGCCGTCATCGTTCTGGGTGACTACTACGTCGAAGCCGGCGGCCTTGAGCTGCGCCAGCAGCGCAGCAAAAGTGAGGGCGGCCTGCCAGCTCAGCAGCCGCTCCTCATCACTGCCCCAGCCGATGCTGCTCCTGCGCACAGCATCACATGAGGCAGTGACATGTGTTGGTGCGGGCACGACAGCAGTACAGGAATGAGTTGCCGATGAGTGGAACAGCGGCAGGGTCTTGCTGCTTCAGTTGAGTTTAATTGGAGCGGACGGTAGTACAAGACTTGATTTGTGTGGGCACGTAACAGGGTGAGTAGGATTGTCCATAGTGAGGGCGGCCTGCCAGCTCAGCAGCCGCTCCTCATCACTGCCCCAGCCGATGCTGCTCCCGCAGGTGTGACAGTTCATGCGTGGCAGAAGTAAGAGAGGATGGTTAGATGCGGGTCCCGACAGCATCTTGGGCGGCATGCGCCACAACAGCAGTACAGACAACACCAGTACAGGGAGTTGCAGGGTGGTGGGTTTGCCAACAGTGCATTGCTTACAATTAAGGTGGAGATGGCGGATATATACGTATGCACCCAAGTCGTCAGGGCGCAAGTGCATGGGGTGCCAAGCGAGGAGCCTGAAAAGTGAACAGGCTGAAAGAGGCGTACAGGGCACCATGCACCAACAGGCGTACATAGCATGCGCATGTTGCACTTGAAAATGCAGAAAATCACCAGCACAGCACCAGCAAGCCTCCAGCACAGCAACCGAGCAGCACCTTGCTGTCTCGCCAGCCATCGTTTCAGCTGTAGGCTGTCATTGTGGCAGTAGATGCAAGCCTAAAGCAGCAATGTCCCAGCCCTCCCAACAACTCAGCAGCACAGCCGCAACAATAACAACAAAGTGACAACATAACACGACGTACACACTCAGTGACATGTAACGCGTCTCACCTTGGCCGCAGCGACATGTCTGGCAGGTCTGCTGCCAGGTCAACGCCCTTGTGCTGCTCAGCAGCAATGGCCTCGCCGACAGCAGCAGCAGCAGCATCCACGGCGTCCAGCATGGCAGCAGCAGCAGCGCCCGCAGCGCCAGCAGCAGCGCGGCCCGCGCGGCCCAAGCCTGACAGCAGAGACCCCACATTGCTGCTGCTGCTGCCTGGCTCTGCTGCAGCCAGAGGATCTGACTGCTGCTTCTGCTGCTGCTGCTGCTGCTGTGGTATGACCTGCAACTGCAGGCCATAAGCAGCTGCCAGTCTGGCACACAGCTCCTGCACTGACTGCTGCTGCTGCTGCTGTGCTGCACCTGCAGCTGCCGTCCCAGCAGCTGTTGCATCGAGCAGCAGCAACACCGGCTGCCCTGATTGCTGCTGCTGCTGCTGCTGTAAACTCTGTAGTAGCTGGTCAAGCTGCAGTTGCACAAGAATAGCAGGCATGGCAGGCAGAGCAAGACGCCGGTGAGAGCTTGTCAGCTAGGTGCCTGCTGCTGGTTTGCTTGCACTACGACTGCATGCCAGCGTGCAGGTTACTGTTGTGGCCCACCGGACAACAAGCCACAGAAAAGCTGCGAGTGTTGCAGTCTCTGCTTGGCTGCTCCTGGAGAGCAGCAGCATACATCCTGTTGTATGAGATCATGCAAGCACCGTGTGGCAGCAGCAAGGTAACACATGCTGATGGCTCGACTGCCTCTCCCTGAGCGCTGCTGCTTCCTTGCATGACAACAAGTAACTTCCAACACTTCTAGTGTTCTACACCTGGCGGCATGGTCCCAGCTGCGTAACGCCCACCTGCTGCTGCACTGCCGCTGGCGCTGCTGCCGTGCCTGCAGGCACGCCCACAAGGCATGCCACAGCCTGCGACGAGTCCTCCGCTTGCAGCAGCGACAGGCTGTCGCTGAGCTTGGTGTGGGTGGCAGCACAGCGCACAACGCGCTGCTGTCCCTGCATACATGGAAACATGATGGCCGGTTAGGTGGGTGTTATGCAACTGAGCAACACTCCCAGGGCTATGACAGGTGGGGCATCAACGTGTCTGCACCATTGAAGCCAGCAACCGCAAAACAAACAGGTGTACATAAATCAACTGTACAGGTGGTGTGGGTGCTTACATAAGGAGCGTAAGGGAGCCTGGCTGCCCTTGGTGCTGCTGCTGCAGCCCATGCAGTGGCTAGCGCACTCCTTGGTATGCATGGCTGTAAGGCCCTGCTCCTTACTGCGCCTACAGGAGGCCTGATGTATGGGTATCTATGGGCTCTGAGCAGGCCGGGCTTGCAACAGGCCGCCTGCTGCTGCATGGTTCACAGCCAGAAGGTAGAACAATAGATTCCCTCCTCCAGTGCACACTCCACTGCCCGGTGTCAACTTTTCAGGATGCCATGTTCATATTAAAGCAGAACTACGAACAAACTGATACGATCAAAGTCGCGCCAACCTACACCAGTTGTGAAGGTTGTGCCTCGTGCGTTCTGACAGCCTGGCACATGACAGAACACGCAAACTGTCTGTGATCGCGCACACCGACGGAATCGTGTACTATATTGCAACTTTGCGTCATCATTCGCGTGTGGCAGGGTAGCCCGGGCTCGTCTTACGTGTGCGCGTTGGTGTTCCAGCCCTAGCAACTTGTTGAGTGTCTTCACGACACTATCTAGCATCCCAACATAAAAGTACCAGCGCCAGAGACTGTCTGCTGGCGGCAAGTCGGGATCAGCACCTCAGCAGCAGTAGTGCAGTTGCCCTGCTCTCAGCGAGCAGAGAAAGCCCTTCAAGAGCCTTCTACCGCCCCGAACCGTTGATGTACAGAAGTTTCATGTGCTTCAACAGCTGAGGTTTGTAGCCAGCGATGCTGACGAAGGTTTGGAGTATGCCATTCACACATTGCCGCAGAATCAACAACAGCAGCAGCATCAGGGAGCCAGCTTGACCCCTGGAATAGTCTGCAGCTGCCCTTTGTCTTGTACAATGCCTTTATTGGCATTGGAAATAGTCTGCAGGCCACAGTATGTCCTGGCTGTGACACTGCTGGCCTTTCCTGCAAGTTATCGCTGCTGCTGGCGTTTCCCGCCCTCTGCTGCTGTTGCTGACTCTGCTAGTGCTTGCAGGACTCTGTGATGGAGGAAGATTTGGGGCTGGGCATCGCCCACAAGCTTCCAGATGCTGCAGCGCTGCAGGCTGCAGCAGCTGAAGCAGGCCAAGCAGCGGCACTTGCCAGCGGCGACGCGCAGGCAGCGGCCATCGCTGCAGCAGCTGCTGCAGCGCGCGAAGCAGCGGCAAAGCTCACAGCAGGCGCCATGGCGAACGGCTCGCACCTGCTGCCACATGCAGCGGCAGGCATCGCAGCACCACCTTTAGCAGTGCAGCCTGCGGCAGTGCCTGTCCATTTCCCCGCCGCAGCACTCTCGCCTGCTGCTGCGCTTGCGGCAGGCTTGTTCAACCCTGCTGCTGCAGCCGCAGCAGCTGCCGCTGCTGCCGCCAACCCAGCTATGGCAGCTGCAGGGCTGTTTAGCCCCGCTGCTGCAGTGGCAGCGGCAGCAGCAGCTGCTGCAGCCAGAGGTGCAGCAGCAGCCACTGGCTCGCGCAAGCGTGACAGGTCAGCAGAGCATGAGCACAGGCATAGGGCCAGCAGGGAGCGAGAGCGCAGCAGCAGCCGCAGCCTCAGCAGGAGCCCCCAGCAGCGGCGGCACCGCCGCAGCAGCAAGAGCAGCAGCAGGAGCCGCAGCGGCAGCAGGAGCAGGAGCAGGCGGCCTCGTGCCACACCTTCGCGGCGGAGCAGCAGCCAGCCGAGCGCGAAGAAGACACGCGGCAGCAGCAGCAAGACACCGCCTGCTGCCGGCGACGCCTCCCCTGCCCGCGCTGCAGCAGCTGGTGCATCAGCACACGCTGACATTGCTGCTGACGCAGCAGCCAATGGCACTGCTGCTGCTGCTGACAGCGTGCAGCAGCCCAACGGTAGCACAGCAGCAGATGCGGCGCAGCAGCTGGAGCCTGGTGCTGCTGCAGATGCCAGTAAGCTGCACAGGGGCAGCAGGGAGCGCAGCAAGTCTAGAAGCCTGAGCAGAAGCAAGAGCAGGAGCAGGGGCCGCAGCAGGAGTAGAAGCAGCGGCCATCGAAGGCGTAGGGCAGGCAGCGCATCCTCACACAGCAGAACCACCACAAGCGCCAGCAGGAGCAGAAGCAGCAGCCGCAGCAGCAGCCGCAGCAGCCGCAGCAGTAGCAGCCGCAGCTACAGCAGCAGCGGCAGTGGCAGCGGCCGCCGCGGCGGCAGCCGCCGCCGCCGGCGCAGCAGCAGCAGCGGCGGGCGCCACCGGCGGCGCTACAGCAGCCGATCGCCGCCGCCGCACATGCGGGGGCCGCATGGCGGGCCGATCTACCGCACCACGCGTGCGTACACATTTGACGGCCCACCGGGTGCGGGCGGCCCGATGGGTGGTGGGCCGCCTGGACCCCCCGGCCCGTGGGGCATCGGTGGGCCGCACATGGGCCCGCCTGGTGGCTTTGTGGGTCCGATGGGTGGTAGGGGTGGCGGGCGGGGGCCTGGATGGGGCGGGGGTGGCGGCCCTAGGGGGGTACCCATGCCGCCTTGGGTGCTAGATAGTTCACTGAGCCATGGAATTAAGCGGCAGCTGCAGTTCATGTATGATGTGGGTGTGCTGGCGCCACTGATGCTGGATGTGCCGTGCGTGCAGCAGCTAGAGAAGCTGACAGAAGGCGAGGCAGCGTATGCGTTGGATGAGCTCGGGAAGGTGCTGGCTGACCGGGTGCGGCTGCGCAACCCTGGAGGGTTTTTCATACGCATCTGCCAGCGCCTGCGCAGCAGCAGGCGTGAGCGGGAAGCTGAGGGGCTCGGTCCGGACGGCATGCCGGTCGGGGACCGGCCGCGGGACCACCCGGGACGGGAGCTGCCACCAGGGGACAGGGACAGAGGCAGGGGGCAGGGACACGCAGGCAGGGACGGCAGCAGGCCTCGTGAGAGAGAAGCCAGCAGGGACAGAGATAGGTCGGGTGATAGGGAGCGTGAGCGCGGTGCTGCTGTTGCGCCAGCGCCTGGCAATTTGGAGCCGCTGGGGGCTCTGCGGGAAGCGCTCGCAGCGCAGGCTGCTGCTGCTGCTGCCGCAGCAGCTGCCGGTAGCGCTGCAGCAGCAGCAGCAGCTGGGGGTGGTACTGCATCTGCTGGGCCGTCTTCACCGGGGCCGTATGGCCCCCATGGTTGGCGCACTGCAAGTTTGGCGAGGCCCGCAGCGCGCGGGGCAGCAGCAGGGGACAGTGACGGCCTCAGCAGTAGGGAGCGCTCGCGAGACCGCGAGGCTGCCGCACTGGCAGCAGCAGCAGCAGCGCCGCCGCTCGCAGCTGCAGCAGACAGCGGCGGCGGCGGCGGCGGCGGTGGTGTGCCGCTGTCGCTGCAGGAGCGGGAGCGGGCGCGCGAGCGGGAGCGGGAGCACCAGCAGCAGCCGCTGCCGCGGGACAGGTCGCCGCCGATGTTGGGGCGGGAGCTGCGGGACAGGGACAGGGAGCGTGGTGGGCCGCCGTTTGAGCGTGGTGGGCCGCCGTTCTGGCCCGGGCCGCCAGGTGGGTGCTTTGCTGCTGGCGGGTGTTTTTGCATGCGTTGTTGGTGAAGCTGTGGTTGATCTGCAAGTTGTGTCCAAGTATCGCAGCAGCACCCTGTACAGGATGTTGCAGCGATCGCTGCTGCTCTTACATATGGCATGACGTGGTTGTTCCTTGCCTGGTGGTGGATGTTGCGCTGTAGCGTGAGTTGTGACAGCCAAGGTTGGTGGCATGAAGCCTCCTGCGCGCTGCACATAATAAGCCAGGTGTTTGGGGCATGGTGCCATGGTGCTTGCACGAGCAGCTCAATATGACATACATGTGGCCCTCCCACATGGTGTTGTTCTTCAAGAACAATGCTACGTGGTAGGTGTGCTTGTGCGCTGTATTGAGCCGTTTGTGCATGCAGCAAGACACCATGTAGTACCCTGGCGACTTGTTGCTTGTTGCGCCTGCAACCTTCATCAACCACATGTTGCTGTTGCACCTCTGAAGCTGCTGCTGCTGTGCTTTTCTTCTGCTGCCTGCCTGCCCTGTATCTGCATCACATACCCCAGCAGACTTTCGTGGCGGCTCTCCGCCGCACCACCGGGGCGGTTTTGGCGGCGGTTTTGGGCCCGGGCCGGGCGGTTTTGGCCCAGCACGTGGCCGCGACATGCCATCATCTCGAGCCAGCGGCGGCAGGGCATCGCCTGTCTATGACAGCACTGCGCCCCCTAGGGGCCTCGCAGCGAGGGACTCGCCTCCTCCACTCAGCAGGCGCGGCAGGCTGGCCCGTAGCCGCAGCCCTGCTGCTGTTAGGAGCAGCAGCAAGCGCAGCGGCAAGCACAAGGCAGGGCCAGGCTCTCCCGAGCAGCGGCCAGCAGCAGCAGCAGCAGCAGGCTCCGCAGGGACGAGTGCCGGCGCTGCAGCATCTGAGCAGCAGCAGCAGCGTGGCAGGGTACCTGGTGATGGCGATGCAGGCGATGTTCTGCCGCCGCTGCCGCGCAGTCCTCCACCTGCTGCTGCTGCTGCTGGTGGTGGTGCTGCTGCTGCTGCAGGCCCCATCATCTCAGATCTCGACTTTGTAGATAATGGCAAGGGCCCTGCAGACGAGCCGCCGCCGCAGCAGCAGCAGCAGTACCCTGCGGCACCAGCAGCAGGCTGGGATCAGCAGCAGCAGCGAGATCGGCATCAAGACAGGGACCGAGACTGGGATAGCGGCGGCTACGGCTGGCAGCAGCAGCAGCAGCAACTTGATCGAGGCCGGCCGTCAGACTGGCCGCCTGCCGGCAGTGCTACTGCTGCTGCTGCTGCCGCACACGGCAGTAGCTTTGGCGCTACTCAGCAGCAGCATGGTGAGGGTGGCAGAGGCAGTCAAGATAGCGATGACTTTGACATACAGCCGTGGGATGGCTCGCCTATCAGCCAAGATGGATCACCCATCAGCCCTGGGCCTCTTGACGGCGCTGCTGCTGCTGCTGCTGGTTATGGCAGTGCTGCAGCTGGTGGTGCTGCTGCTGGTGGGTGGGGCAGCAGCAGTGCAGCAGCAGCAGCGGGGCCTGGGGACTCTGCAGGCGTGCGGTGGAGGGATGTAGGCCCTCCGCAGCAGGAGCGGCAGTACAGTGCTGCTGCTGCTGCTGCTGGGCCTGCCAGCAGCAGGAGATATGCAGGGCCTGGCAGCTATGGTGCAGCAGCAGATTACCGGTCGGACGAGTTTGGAGCTGCTGCTGCTGCTGGCGATAGATATGGTGGGGGCCCGCCTGGCGACTTTGAGGATGCTCCGTATGGCAGCAGCAGCAGAGATCGCTGGCCAGGCCCCGGCAGCAGCAGAGGCAGGGATGACGGCCGTTATGACGGTTATGACAGACCTAGCTGGCAGCAGCCGCGCTCTGCGGGCGAGCCGCCGTCTGGCTGGGGTGCTCAGCCGCAGCGCAGCAGTGGATATGGCGCTGCTGCTGCTGCCCCAGGGGCCCCTGGCAGCCAGCAGCAGCAGCAGCAGCAGCGCTATGGACGGCCTGCTGATGATCCATATGGTGGCAGCAGCGCTGGCTATGCTGCTGCTGGCGGCGGCAGTAGTTATGCACCAGCTGCTGGCTACCCTGCAGCAGCAGGAGCAGGAGCCGGTGCTGCTGCTGCTGCAGGCTACTACGGAGCAGCTAGAGGTAGCCCTGCGGGCACAGCTGCGCCGCGTGCTGGTGCAGCAGCAGCAGCGGGCAGTGCTGCTGCTGCTGCTGCTGCTGCTCACAGTGAGCTCCGCATTGCAGTGACTGAGGTCATTAAGGAGATGCTGAAGCCAGTGTGGAAGTCTGGCAAGCTCACGCGCGAGGTGGGCGGCTGCTGGAACTACTGTTACACGGCTCTTCAAGTGTTTGCATGCGGGTGATGATATGCATGCGCTGCTGCCTTCTCTTTGCAGTAATCTTTACCCTGCAGGCATCCAAGGCCGTCGCAAAGAAGGCAACCAGCAAGGGGCTTGGGAGTCTGCTGCCAGCAGCAGCACATCTAAATCAGCTGGCCTCATCTTGACATCGCATGTTGTTGTGTGCCCTGCCTCATTCCTGCAGGCGTTCAAGGCAGTCGCCAAGAAGGCCGCCGGCACTGAGTGCCTCCAGGTTCTCGTCAATTAGGCTTGCCTAGATGACGTTTGTGACCAGTCAGTGAGATGGGTCCCCCTTGGTAACCACCAAAAGAAGAAGGCCACCGACAAGGTCTTCGAGGGCATACCGCCACGCGCACTACAGCCAGATTAGCCTGCATTGATCTGAACACTACCTGCATGCGCTATTGCTTTCTCTTGTGCCGTTCTATCTACCCTGCAGGCGTTCAAGGCTGTCGCCAAGAAGGCCACAGACAACGTGCTCGGGGCATACCGCCACCAGCAGCTCACCCAAACCAATTGACACTCCTGACTCTGACAGCTATCCCTGTGCTGTCGTGTTTTCTTGCACCCTTGTTGTGACACCGCAGGCGTTCAAGGCAGTTGCCAAAAAGGCGACCGACAAGGTCCTCGGGGGCATTCCGCCACCCGGGGCGCCTGACGCGCCTCCCGACTCTGCCGAGGGCGCCGCAGCGTACCTGAACGAGCCGCGCCGCGTGAAGATCAGAGCACTTGTCGACAGCTACGTCAGCAAGTACGCGCACACCTGAGCACACACACTTGACACGCCCGGCGCTGTGCAGTGTGGTGCACACACAGCCGCATTGTGCGCCTGAGTGATTGCAGTGTGGTGCGTGGTGTTGCACATCTGATCCTGGGCCGCGTTATCTGAGCCCCACCCTACATACTCGCGCAGCGCTGGTGGATAGCTTTGCCAGCAAGCACCTGCACACCTTGTACGAGCCCAGCGCTACAGCGTGCAGCACACATCTGTTGAGCAGCTCTGAGCACTTTGTTGAGCAGCTGCTGGTTAGCATGCGTGCAGCGTCGGCTGCAGCGACGGTGGCTGCAGGTTTTGGGATAGTCGACCAAATCTGTGCTGATACACACTGTGCATTGCTAGCGCAGGGGCTTTGGGTGCTGAGTATGCTTGGTGCAAAAGGTGCAGGTGTGTAAGGATGAATGGTGATGGTTTGCAGTCATCTCTGGTGGTGGTTGAGTTTGGTCTGGAAGGAGTGGGTGGTACTTGGGAAGTGTGGCGTGTTAGACAGTCTGCACCTTATCAAGGGACAGCTGATTGGCTGCTGCATCGTGCATGCAGTTGGAAGGGTTGATGCTGTAGCAAGCTGCATGCGTGCAGGCGTGCTCCTCTGCTGCACAAAATGCATTTGAAAATAGCAGTGCTGCACCTCTGCAGTGTAGGCCTTATGCCTCGCAGGGGCAGCTACTGCTGCTGGCTGCTGCAGTCAGTTTGTATCATGCAGCTGCTAACCTTCATGGGGGCATTGCCATATGCCATACCAACCCTGTATGCTGGATGATGTGCTGCATGATGTGCTGCTTGATGTTCTGCAGCGTTATGACGCACTCCCATGGTTTGTTCGTGGCTTTGCGGCAGCAACTGTGACGTAGCTGCCTTGCACTGCGACTTGTTGCGCTTTTCGTGCGCCATGCTTTGCTGCAGCTTCTGTTTCTGGCTGCCGACGGCTTCTGCATCTCTGCACGTGTCTGTAGCCACGCCAAGTGCTGAATAACATGCATGCCTGCAGCAGATTGATTGCTGTGTATCATAGTGCATGTTGATGGTTCGCGTGGGGGAGCCTGATGTATGCATATGGCACCATGCTGCTGTTGCTGTCAGTGGCTATCTGGTGCATCAGAGTCTCTGCTGGCCATGGGTTTTGTGGTTCAGCGTTGTAGGGGCTACTGGAGCCTCCTTTCTGTCACCTTTGGATGTTACACCGTGTAACGACAGTAACACTGCCTGTACCGCCATCTGTTGCCCATCACGGGTGGTGTCAATATGTAGTGGCTGCATGATGACAGCACACAGTCGTTGTTTAAGGATGGCGCCACATGCTAGATAAGCCGGTGCAGCAACTATAGGGCTGCTATGGTGCTGGCCTGGGTGCTGGTCACGGGACGGTAGCATGCTTGTAATGAATGCAATTCGGCAACTTTCTTTATATAGCATGGTAAGTTCTTAGCTCATCTTCATGCCAAGCACGGACGCCACTCCAGTACTAGCAGTGATAGGTGCATCTACTGATGAGCACGATGTGTTGAAAGGATCATTATTGCCTTAGGTGTGTTACAATATCCCCGTCTTGACTTAACATAACAACAGACATGCCAGCAATGAGTGAGGTTGGGCCAGAAGCGGGCAGGCTACGCGTGTGCCGCGCACACAGCAGCCGCCAGAGCAGTGACAGCTCAGCATTCTCAGCTGAGCAGCACACAGCACACATCCCAACCCACTCCCCACCTCACTCAAATTGCTGCACCAGGCAGGCTTGCGATCTTCTCCTGCATCATGCGCGTGACAGCACACTTCTGCGCTGCCGACATGCCGACATACAGCAGCCACGTGTCAGACTGCCAGTCACCTTGTATGCGAATGAACAGCGGATGCACCCCGCATTGAAAGGCCCACGTGGCGCCGCCTCGCCGCAGCGAGTGCCCACCATATGCAGAGGGGTCCAGGCCACACGCCTTAATCAAATCCTTCAGACCCACCAGCAGACGAGAGTATGTCAGGGGCACATACACACCACCCTGCACATGAGCAAACGCCGGTGCATCCCCATCCGCAGGATGCAACGTGAACAGCCAGGCGTATGGGTCCAAAACGTGTCCCTTCACCCCTTGAATGGTGATGACCTGCTGCCGCTGCCGAAACTGGTTGGTCTTTGACATGGTAACTGTAATATGCACACAGTAAGCCGCATGGTCAAACACAAATTTTTTTGCGCCGCAGCACTGCCATAGACACAGGGCCAAGCCCAACACCGTCCACACACAAATGCCCTTTGCGGAGAAAGCCAAAGAATCCCACCAGTATTGCTGCCCACAGAGCAAGTGCAGGGCCGCCCAGCGGCAGCGCCCGCACAAACTTGAGTAACAGGGCCGGGGTGATGGGCAGCTTGGGCTTTGCCACATCGCCATTCACACGCTTCACCCCCCTCAACAGCCTTGGCAGCAGCTGCCAACCTTGCCGCACACTCACATCCCAGCCATGCACGCCCAGGAAGTATTTCCAAGCCTTCAAGTAGTTCACAATGAACTTGTAAGACGCGGACCGCGCAAAAAAACGCCACTACCCAACACACTACCAGCTCCTGCGGGGCCCACAGCATCGGCAGCAAACCCAGCAGCAGCAGCGCGCGCACCACATACTTTAGCGACTGCTGATACTGCCCCAGAGTGGAGTCAGCCACGTCAGGCTTCAAATAGCCCAGCGCCTCCTGATGCAGCGCCAGCCTCGGCTGTGTCGCCGCCACTCCCAGCGGGAAGCACTCCGCCCCTGTAGGTCAAAGGAGGCGCAACAGCGTCAGGTACCAGCAGCCAAATTTCTGACTGTGAAACAACCCAGCGCTGCAGTAGCGTATGCACCACACTCCAAGCACATCGACTCAACGCGTCTGCCATACAGTCGGCAGCAGCAGGGATGTGCTTCGCCCCGATACGGAACCTGAGCTGCACGGACAGTGTGGCCATCTCCTTCAGCCACAAAGACACTAGGTGAGGCGGCGCATCACCTTTCATGAACCATGCCACCACCTGGCTATTATCCGTCCGCACCCGCCAGTAGCGGCCCGCCATGTAATCTCCATACAAATGCACACACACCACCACCGCATACATTTCCCACACAGAGATATGCGCAGTCTTCTCTGGTACATCAGCAAAGCAACTGCAGAGCTGCGTGTACGACAATGAGTTGTACACACCCTGCAGCCAAATGCCCACACATGGCTCACCGCCTGCACCTGTCAAAGACGCATCCGTCTGAAACTGCGCCCACTTCACAGGCATAGCCGGCAAGATCTGATGTTTGCCATTCAGTGATGGCGCCACATTCAACCACCACAGTAGCTCAGAGCGCAGCCATCTTCAAACGCGCATGCACAAACGTTGCTCCCGTGCAATCAAACAGCTGGCATTCAAGCCAAGCTGTATCTGCTTTGATAGAGCGAAATCACACTACCGTGCACTTGAACCCTGATGACAACAGCCTAGTCAAACTAACACCTGTCAGTCCTCATGATCCCTGCAGCACAAAACGTGCTTACCAGAGGTTGAGTGCAGCAAGTGCAGGTCTGCTGCTTCACTGGCATGTAAATCTTTTACTAATGAGTGACGGCTGGTTTCATAGTATAGCTGCCTGTTTCAGTAAATGGAGCTGCAACCGCGCTCGAGAGCAGCGCTCATCCAATGTTTACCGTTACTGAACATCCGACAGAAGGTCATGCACCACTGGCAATGTAGCCCCGTTGACTGCAAAACATACGGCGTAAGTTGCCGTTTATTGTACTGTGTAAAGAAGATGTTCCAAGGTTCCGCTAGAAAAGGTCAAGGACAGCGTCACACAGTGGCACAGCATACCCTCGCCGAAGCTCACACACCCCAACGCCTCAGATCAAGGTGTCAGTGTGGTTTTTTAAGAAAACCATTAAAATGTTTGCAAGAGTCTGTGGTCGCGACTCTCGAGCCTCCACTTGTGAAAAGGATCAGCGTGTCGTCGAGTGGACGTCCACTGGCTATTTGCCTTGAGGAGGCCGCAAGCAGCTCTGAACTACTTTTCTGACCATTGGAACAGTGTTTAACATGCGTAATTGGCAACACGATCGCAAGGACTGGCGACGCAGGCCATCTGCTAGGCTGCTGTGCCTGCTTGCCATTGTGGGTTTGTCCATGCTGCACCAAGCCTCCTCACGTGCGTCAGCAGCTGAACGTATAAGATCCAACACATGTGTATGTGGCGTTGGCAGCGAATTATGCGTGTCTTGGCTGGTGTTGGGTATGCAAATGCTTGCCGAGGTTTGCCAGGAGCACAAGCAGCACAGCAACCCCACATTGTGTGCACCACCTGACAGCACCAGCTGCGCCATTGCTCTGTCTGTCGCTAAACCAGACAGATTTTATGCAAATTTGCAGAGTTGCTGAGCAGCTCCAGAAGGGACATCACCGGCAGGTGAGTGCAGCAGCGGCAGCAGCAGCAGCAGCTAGTGCCTGGTAGTCACAGCAGGCCTGAGGTACTGTTTGGATGTTCTTGTCACTCAGCTGTTTAATGCCGGCGGACCCTGCACAAATGCAGCGTTCAGCGTACAGCTGGACATATCTGGAATCCACACGGAGTGCTAAAGCCTGTTTACATCAAATCTCTTGCTGGGCACGCATGTCGTGCTGCTGCTGCTGGAGCAAACGCAAATGCATGCCACCGCGGCACACATAAGACACAAGAGCATCTGCAGTCCGCACAACATGTCTGAGGCATCGAGGATGTGCGTTGCTGCGCAATGATGTTGTATGCTTGCAGCGACATCGACTGTGGGCAGGGCGGGGCCAGGTGCAGGACCTGCGGCGACATCGGCAGCATAGAAGCGAGCTGCAGGTGAGGTTTATTTGTATCCTCACAATGCTGTAACGTGTACAGCGCAAGGTTGCAGATTGATTGATTGATTGTGTTGGTACTGCCGTGGACGGGACCGGCCACGTGGGGTCTGCACATGCATTGCATGCATTACCAACCTAGCCCACATGCAGCTGCGCAACAAGACGCGACCGGCTGCCTGCATGTTGACAGAAGGATTCCCTGAGCAGGTCTGAAGCACGGCCGCCATGCTGATGCATCTGCCCGCCCTGCTGCTGCTTGCAGGAGCAACCCCTCCTGTGTGGCGTTCACTTACGACAACAGCTGCGGGTGAGGCTGGCAGATATTCCAGGGCTGCATGCACAACACCTGTCACTGCTTCAGCAGCGCTGCCACGTGTTGCGTTCGTCATCTGTTTTGACAAGGGCAGCAAGCTGAGCAGAGGGGCTGCCTGAAAGCATGTCAGCTGCAAGTCATTCCCTGGTTCCCCTGAGACCACAAGCTGCATTGCGGCTGAGCAACGATGGATGCGCGGTACGCTGCAAGCGCTGCTTCTGTTGGACTTTGGCAAACTTCAGCAGCTGCCTGTCAGCCAAGTGCCTGCTGTTGCTGCAGATCGGGCTGGAGATGCCGCTACTCCTGCAATGTGCATTAAATGGCGCTGTACATCAGTGCAGCATGGTTCCGAACAGTGGCACTGAACTGTTGGTGTTGTGTGCGGGCCTGCCTGCCCTTGCTGCTGCAGGTTTTTGAAGAGCTCAGCAGGCCCACTGAATTACAGGTGAGAGCGCCAAGCTCACGTGCAGTCACTACCAACTGCATAACAAGCACTTTTGCAGCAAAAGCAAGATCGATGCAGCTGCGCACTCATGCATGCACGTCCTCTTCCTTATGTCCTCAAACATTTGCACACTCTATGAATGTCCACAAGTTTGATCTTGAAACAATTCTGAATATACCCACATGCATGTGACTGTGCTGCGCTGCATCTGGCTGCCTGCCAGGGAGGTGTACAGAGGGCTACACCACGCTTCTGTCTGCATATCATATGCAAAGCATCTTCCCTGCTATTTCTCGGACCCTGCAAGCACCCAAAACTATCCACAACGCTGCTTGTGATTGAAACGCACCTTGACTGTTGCCATTTGCCTGCCAGGGAGGGCTACACAACCTTCACCCTCACCGACAAGGGAGCAGCGCCAGCAGCAGCGCCAGCAGCAGCACCAGCAGCGCTGCCGGCAGCTGCAGCCCCAGCCGTCACACAGCCGCCGCCAGCAGCAGCAGCACCCATCCCGGTACAGCCCCAGCCCAATGCTCCCATCCAGGTGTGGTGTGGTGACCCACCCCTGAATGGGAGCTGCTATGTCAAAGCTTCTAGCAGGCTTATGCATCTTCAACATACCAATTGCAGTTTGGAAGTGATGGCATCCAGCTGGCACAGCAGTTTTACAGCCTGTGTGGTGATGCATTCCCTGAATGGGAGCCATGTCCAAGCTGTCAGCAGGATTTGTGCATTTCAGCCCATTTGCATTTGTAGGTATCCTGGTAAATCCCAATGCTCCCATCCAGGTGTGGTGTGGTGACACCCACCCTGAATATGAGCTAGTGCGAACGCTTCTAGGTGGCTTATGTATCTTCAACAAACCATTTGCAGTTTGGAAGCAGATTGTTGGATTTGGCTGGCACAGCAGAGTCACAGGATGGCACCACTGCATGCTGCACAAATGCAGGCTGCAAGATGTGCACGGTTTGAGAGACGGCATGACAAACACCATGGCTGTACCTGCTGCTGCTGCTGCTGCTGCTTCTGTTGTGCTGCAGGTGGCTGCAACAGTCCCCCAAACCACCACCATTGCACAGCCAAGCCCATCTCCCTCTCCAAGCCCTCTGCCGGCGCCCAGCCCTTCACCACTGCCACCGCCATCACCCAGGTACAAGCACGTGTTTCTTTTGTACGTTTGTTTGTTGTTGTTTTGTCACATATATATACGTAACGTGTGCAGCAGCTGTGCCAGCAGCACTCTTCTGCTGCATGCCAAGGCACAGCCACTAGCGTGCTTGCCACTTGCACAGGGAAATGCGTTGGCTGTTTGCTTGACGTAAGCACCGGATGCCACCTTGCAGGGTGCACACCCCTGTGCTTGAACACGATCGTTGTAGGAAACAACCATGTTTGTTAGCAGGCTGCTTGCGTGTCCCCGCATGCATGCCCCTGCTGCACACGCGTATGCATGCCGTCGCGCGGCTGCGTCTGAACATGCTGCGGCATTCCGTAGAGGAATTTCAGCAGCGCTGCAAGCGTTACTGTGGTCATACCTATGTCCGGCAACAACTGCTGTCCAGCACCTTTCGCATGAGGTAGAGCCCGTGCAACAACTGCTGTGCAGCACCCTTCGCATTAGGTAGAGCTCATGCACCTGCTGCGCTGCTTGCGCTGTGTCGCCCGTCACACACAACACCCACACCTCATACCGCCAGCCCCAGCCCAAGCCCCATCCCTGTTGTGGTTGTGGCAGCAAGCCCCAGCCCCTCACCCAGCCCCAGCCCTATCCCTGTTTTGCCGAGCCCTATCGCTGTTGTGCCCAGCCCCAGCCCCAGCCCTGTCCCTGTTTTGCCCAGCCCTGTCGATGTTATACCCAGCCCCAGCCCATCGCCCAGCCCTAGCCCCATTCTACTCAGCCCCAGCCCCAGCCCCAGCCCAATTCTGTTGAGCCCCAGCCCAATTTTGCTCAGCCCCAGCCCCAGCCCCAGCCCTAGCCCCAGCCCCAGCCCCAGCCCCAGCCCCAGCCCCAGCCCCAGCCCCAGCCCTGTTTTACTTGACTCCAGCCCCATCCCTTTTCCATTCAGCCCCAGCCCCAGCCCTGTTTTACCCAGCCCCAGCCCCAGCCCCAGCCCCAGCCCCAGCCCTGCTGTAGCTGTGATGGAGCAGCCCCTCATGATCAGCCCCAGCCCTACAGCGTCCCTGACAACCAGCCCCCCACCAGATTCTATCGTGGTCAGCGCCAGCACATCGAACCCCAGCCCCAGCCCATCACCTAGCCCCAGCCCCAGCCCCTCACCACCCTCCAGGTGAAATGCTCTCTATGGGCACGGGAGGGGAACCCCACTCGTCATGCTGCAGCAGTGTAGCGCAGCTTGCCCGCTCATAAACATTCCTGCCAATTCTGTTGTACCGAGTTTCGTGTGCACATGAAACACATGTGATAATGCACAGTTGTGCATTTACCATGCCTAAACTGTCATTTTACAGGTGCATTGCACATCCTAGGCGCATGCCGCGCACAGTTCAGATATGCTACATGCAGCGGCCGCCTCACTCGTTTGTACATACATGCGCCCGCATCTGGTTGTATGCATGGACCGTGGGTATACCACACCAACGACCAGCACGCAGCAGCACTGCAGATCCTATACTAACCTGCAGGCGGGCATGAACCTTGCCTAGATTAGGCCATACTGTGCAGCTGTAGCCTGCGTACTGCACGCCTCAGATGCTGCTGCAAGTTGCACATTGCACGTCATGGCAGGCAGGTCAAGAGCGCTGCACTTTCTGGCAGCGTTTCCCCCTCAATCTTCAACAATCACATGGGGTCGGCGCTCGTCTTTGTTTGGCCAGTCCCCGTGCCGCCCTTTCAAAATAACATCCAAGACAAGAACATGTCCCGCTGCTCTGCGTCACTAGTTATCACCAGACGCAGCAGCGGCAGCAACCGAATGTTACTGACACCTTCGCATGTACTGCCGCCTTCCTTGCAACTCTGCAGCCCTTCCCCATCGCCATCCCCTTCCCCATCTCCCTCCCCGGTCTTCTCCTCATCGCCATCACCTTCACCCTCCCCGTCCCCATCACCAGAGCAGCAGCAGCAGCAGTCACCTTCACCCAGCCCCGCAACAGTATCCACCCCCTACGGCCAGTACACCCTAGAGCAAGTCGAGACGTGGCGGCAGCAGCAGCAGCAGAACGGCAGCCCGCCGCCTGCTGCTGGCCAGGGTGCAGTGCGTGGTGGCGGCTTTCTGCCGTTTGGTGGCTTTGGCTGGCCTGGCAAACGGCGCCTTGCAGCACGCAGGATGCTGGCAGACATGTAGCAGGCAAGGTGATAGTCTGGTGAATGGGGTGTCAGATTGTACCATGCTTGCTATGTTACACGATGCCACATACGCGCACTTGAAGCTCTGTGGTTTGTTTCAGTTGTCCTGGTCAACACTTCAACAGCAGCGTCAGCAACAGCTGCAGGAATTGGTGCAGTGCGTGGCGGCGGCTTTCTGCCTTTTGGTGGCTTTGGTTGGCCTGGCAAGCGGCGCCTTGCAGCACGCAGGATGCTGGCAGTCATGTAGCAGGCAGCATAGCCTGTTGGCTGGCTTTTGTGTTGTGTGATGTTACAGGAGCACACCTGTATGGTTTGCAACAGTGCTGAGTGTCAACAGCAGCGGCAGCAGCAGTGCCCAGTTGTTTTCAAGCCAAAGCAGACAGGAAGCAAGCTGAAGTAAGAGCATGGCTTTTATGCGTGCTTTGTGTGCCCTGGGCCGGCTGCATTCTGATGCAAACAAAAAAGTATTCTTTAGATTGCAGGGGATGCTGGATCAAGGTGTCCCTGTATGGTGCTCTGCTGATGTGGTGCTGACCAGCAGGCCTGACGGAACGATACTGGCGCTGCCTGCTGTGTGCAGGGCAGCTGTCACACCACGCATTACGTTGCAAAGTGTCAACCGGGTGTACAATTTGTTTTGGGGCTGTTGCAGAGCTCGCAGACACATGCGGTGCATGGCATGGCCAGCTTTGCTTGCGGCTGCTGCCCTGTTGTGCTTGGATCGGCTGCTGATAGGGTTGAGTCACTGTTGGATACAACATGCAAAGTAGATTTCGTTCTACTCATGCAGTGTGTCTGACCTGTCTGGTTGACTCCATTCAGCGCCTAATTGTTTCATACGGGCCTTTGTCAGCGTTCAGTAAGCAGTGGTTTGATGCTGCAGTTGACTGCATTGCGTCCATCGCGTGGTGCATATGCAGACACTGCAGCAGTGTCGCGGCTGTTTATTGCATTCAGGCGCAGTTCTTGGCAGCCAAGAGTCCTGTGGCATCAGTTACCTGCATGGTTGTTGTTGCCATGTGTCCCAATGCATGCCCCCCTTCCTCGCATTATGTCAGGAGCTCAGTCACTGTACCATATAGTGGCACTGTGTGCGAGCCGCTGCAAAGACTCGGACTTGCTTCTTTTGTGGGGCTGCAAGGGAGGTGATTGTCACAATGACATGCACAAACCTAAAGGACAGGGGTTGCATCAGCCTTAGACTGCACATACAGTGCATGCATTGTGTACCTTGCATTTGCAACTTGCACCCTGAGGGAGGTGGGAAGCAGTCTGCTTTGATGTTGCGGTTGTTTTGCTGCATGCGCATGCATCCTGCAAGCTTCTCCAACTCAGGTTGACCCCTGTCACATGGTTGCATCCGCCCTACACGGCAGATATAGTGCATGCATTGTGTACCATGCATTACAGAAGGAGATGGGAAGTTGTCTGCTTTGATCTTGCATTTGTTTTGTTGCATGCGCATGCATCCTACAAGGCTTCCTTCAGTTCAGGGCATAGCCACGTGTGTACAGCGGTCATTGCTAGTGTCAGGGTACTGTTAGCTGTCTGCTGTTTAAGCAAAAGCTCAAGGATGGACATGCTTGTCTGCTGCTTTGTTAGACCAGATTCGACGAGTCTCCAGTCAGTCAGACTGACCGTTGTTGCTTGCCTTGGCCTGAGCTCAGTCATTCAGCATTTCATGCAGTTGAAGTTGCAACTGCTGATCAGCAGCATTGCAGGCCCCAGTTGATGCTGGCCTGTTAGCCTGCTGCCTTCAATGTGGCAGTGAACGAGGGTGCATGCCTTGCCAGGTGCCGCGGATTCATTGTGTGCTAGCACACAGCGCTGCTTGTACTTCGTGTTGTTTGATGCAGAGAGGGGTCGCTTATCATAGCTCGGAGATGGACGCAACGTACTGTGTTGGTGCGGATCTCCTTTTTGTGACATGTTCAGCAACTGTAAAGAGGACTTGTGTGTCTGTTTTACTAGAAGGTTGCTAGGGGTAAGGGTTTGCTGAGTAAGGGTTTGCTCAGACCACACAAAACCTTGTTGGTGACTTTGCTCTTATTGCTGATCAGCTAGCGCTAGAGCCAGATCTGCAGCAAATGATTTGGTGATAATCCAACTGCAGATGTTGTACGTATGTTGCCTCTCACATCTAACTGGCGGCATCACTACTTGTGAGCCCCAGCCGGCAACAGTAAGGCATCAATGCATCAGTCCCACCAGGCCAGAAGCAGCCAACCAACACAGCAATGCAAACTCTCTGTCAACAGCAGCCTCCCATACAAGGCCTGTACATGGAGAGTACACTGCTGTGAATGCTCTGCTGCAGTTCAGGACACAATAGCAAAACCACAGCCAAGTGCATGTACCGTACCGTGCCCCAACACGGAGTGACAAGACACAGCACTGCCGGAATGCGCACAATGGCTGCGGCCCACCATCTGCCCGCATGCATGCATTGGCTAGATATACAACTGCCAGCTCCCTGCCTGCGGGCACCTGACAGACTTTGGCGGTCCTAAGCACTACTCCCTGTAGAGAAAACACACACATGTCACACACTTGATCAGACAGGTCCTGGCTGCATACACCAGGACAACTGCCAGTGCCATGCGCTGCTGCTGCACGATTTGAAGGCTCTGCTTCAGTTCACAACACAATAGCAAAACCGCAGGTGTGTTTCACGTCCTGGCTGCATACACCAGGACTAGTGGAGTGCCATGCGCTGCTTCTGCACGTTTCTGAATAACAGCCGCACACACGCGACGCTGAGCCTTTCAGGCAAGCAGACTCGCCTGTACACTATGAAGGCAGTACCACACAATCGAACTGGTACTGCAGTGCACTAGGCGATCCAACACCGGTACCTCCACGCACTCCACACATCCAAGCGAGCCAAGCAGCAGTGGCGTGCCTCAGCCTTCTGCCGTTCTTGGCAGAACTGATGGCAGCCACACCTGCTTGGCTGCAGGTTGACAGCACATGCTGTACCATGCCGGACGCCTCCAGAGCATGCAGCAGCAAGGTACTTACATGCTTACATGCCAGATGCAAACCCTCTGTCAGCAGCACGCCGAACGCTGCCGAGGCATGCATGCTGGCAGGCAGCAGCCAGGACGGATGCAGGCACACTGCTGTGAAGCCAAACAATGGCTGGCTCCCAAATGCATGTCTCTACTCCACGCAGCAAGCCTGACAAAAACAGGACTGATGTGCATACACAGCAGTGAATAGGCCACACAAAGTGGCCGATTTACTGCTTACTACTTACACGGATGTGAGGCCAAACAATGGCTGGCTCGCAACGTGTGGCATTGCCCGCACAGCAAGGGGGATGGCTGACACCACAGATGTGGACAGTTGGTACAGCACAGGCCTAGCATGCACAAGCTCCAGCCCTGCACACAGGCCTTGCCAGGTAAGGCACCTGAAGACTGAGCACAGGCGGCAGCAAGGCTGCCACACAGATGCTGTCTGTGCAGGGGAAATACAGGGGGACAGAGTCCTGCAACAACCTAGTATGCAAACACACAAATGCAGCTAAGTGTAGTGGCTCGGCGCCATGCACTGATGCAGCCAGACTGCAAGCAAGCAGCAGCTCGTTTGAGAGATTGCAGCGAGGGCCATCCCACAGCTGTCAAGGTGCATTCTGTTGCTATGCTTGCAGACATCAGCCGCAATGATGAGTAAGTTTTGCACTGCGCAACGCCCTTTAGAAAAGGATACCGCAACAGCCAGCAATGTCCAGGAACAAGAGAGATCAAATGAGGCGATACAGCTAAGGCAGCGCAGCGCGCTGGTGCTTGCACCGTTTGGCGGTCACAGATGGGGTGCTGCTTTGGCGCTTGATTGAACAGAGGCGATAACAACACCGCACATGGCGCCTCACAAGCAAGCACGGCGCGCGGCGGCCAACAACGCATCACGGACGACAGCACAACAGCTCAAACAGTAACTGATGCACAGATGTGGAACGCACCCCCGACATGTGATGACGGGATTGCTCTGCAAGACAAAACCCTTTGCCGTGCCCGGCTTACTCACAACAACGTTACAACAACCCTGGGATGACAACCCCAGCTAACAGCCACGGCTCAATTACTCCCAGCAGCAAACTGAACAGTACCAATGGTATATGAGTGGCGCTGCCCAATCGCTTTGGTTCAACAGGACAGCTTGCACGCCTACTCGCACGCACAGATGCCCAGGCAAGCGCTGTGCAAATCGCATACCAAACAATGGCAGCTGCCGATCACAAAACTAGCAGGTGGCAGCGCACTGTTGATCCAGCAGTGTAAAAGACAAAGGAGCCCGCTTGCCTAATCCGCGCCATTGACATGCCAAATCAGTACTGCACAGGATGCGACACAACACCATCTAATACTTATTGTTGCCTGGCTCTGCTCCAAGTCTGCAGTTGAGCCAGGCTAGTAGGTGTGTCAGTAGGCATGCAGATATGTGGCGTCTTGAGCCCAAAGCGCCCTACCCAAAGCTGGGAAAGTACTCACACGACCAAGTAACGCCACACATGTGCCCCCACGCTCCAATGCAGCGACACATGTGAACACAGACAAAGGACCAACGCATGTGCAGCAGATGCAAGTCAAGGCTGTCGATCCAAAAGAGTCCAGGCTGCTCATGCAGCTGCCACACGCGCACACCTGCGGAAAACAACACACCCTGCATGCATCACTTAGATACAAATGTCGGAAGCATTGCAATGCCGGCTTCCATGGCCAGAGGACTGTCCATGGAGGGGCGACACACTGCACATCACACACACAACAGGAGCAATACCGTATTACGGATGACTGATGAGTTGTGGCACGGCTGCCGCACGAGATGTGCTCCACATCTGCTGCAGCGCGGCTGCAATCTTTGCCGGCAAGGCCCTCAAAACCTGCAAAGCAAAACAAACTACTGAACAAAAAGAGACTCACTCGCAACAACCAGGTCCTAACAAATGCTGGCGTTGGCGCATCCAATTCGAAGGGCCCGAGCCCTTGGCAGCTGCACAATAGTATCAGCTGCCACGCCTGTGCATATCAATGGAATGACAACCAACCCTTGAGCCTCTGCGCCTGCGCAGCGCAGAGGCCGGAACGGAGGTAAAGTGCAGCAAGCAACCAAGGATATGTGCTGTACACATAGCAACAGGATGCCAGCACTGGACGCCAGACTGAAAACTATAACCTGGCCTATTCCCCCTTTCCCCGAGATAGCCGCTTGCACTCTTGATACGCCAGCAGCCATTCAGCTGGCATGCCTGTGCATTAGGTTCAATGGTGTGCGGGCAATCCCGCAGTAACCGCCATGCGTTGAAGTCAACCCCTGAAAGCGCTCCAAAATACTCCAGCAAATGTCAAACCAGGCCTGCTGCAAGCGATGCGCAACAACCACGGGATGCACAGATGCAAGCACATGCACACAATGCCCCCACATCAGCGGACAGAGCTGCTGCTGCTGCAGAAGGAGGATCTGCGTGAAGTTCTGCTGCTAGGATTGCCAACCACACTTCTCACGCGCAGCCACTCGGTGCCCTTTCTCGGCCAAAACTATGTCACTGCCAGCCATACACACAGCTTCATTGTTGTATCTGCGGCTATGGCTTGCTCTCAGCGACATGGCCATGCGTCGCGAGGTGCGGTGCCATTTAGGCACGTACAGGGTGCGAATTGCAGCGACGAATGACCATGCCCTTGATGCATACAAGACTGGCATGCACACACTCAAACACCAAACAACACTCACTCAGCAATTGAGTAGAATATCTGTTTGCGCAAGGTGGACTACAGCAAAGAAGCATCAGACACAATGCAGCTGGCTGCGTGCGGCGCACCGCACAGCATGCCGCTGCTCAAGTGCAGAGCGCAAGCGCCAAATGGCATTGTGGAACATGCATGCAGAAAGATAGATACGCGGCAACCCCAAAGTAACCCAAAGTTCGAGTCAAGCACCAGCAGAATGATAACTAGATATGCCTGCCACACATCACTCACCCCTCAACACCTCGCGTCAGGTCTCTACTCATCCAACAACACCAGGCAACGCGTGCTCGCGAGTACATAAGCATGCACAAGCAAAGCGAACACCACGCAAACAAGGAGACACTGTTGAATGAAGCACATGCAGCTACACGCTGCAGTAATGGCCACCAAGGTACCAAACACAACGACACGGATGCAGCAGGACAGATCAGCAGGCTGCACTCTGGCAGTGCAGCCTGCCATAACGGATGAGAAGGCACTCGCGACACCACCTGACGCACGCGGCAGACACAGTAGCAAGGAACCCACGCACCCTCTCTCTCACCACTCCCCCACCCTGCTCACTCTACAGATCCTGCAAGTAACGGCTGTTGCCCACCCCCATCTGTTGCATGGCAGCCTGCAGCAGCTCCGCCTCTGCAGCCTGCTGCTGCTGCAGCAGCAGCCCCCGCCCTGTACCGCCAGTTGCTGCTGCAAGCTGCGTAGCCATGATGTTTGACCCACCACTGCCACTGCCAGCCAGCGACAACGCACCCATTGACGCTGAGCCCATGTTTGATGAAGCAGACGACGCCGGCATGCCCGGCCCAGCGCCCTGCAGCAGGAAGTTGCTGTTGGGGTTGCTGTTGGGTCCCTGCACATACGCAAAGCGACCTGGCAGCCCACCACCCGCCGCAGCTGCGCCCGCCAAATCAGCATTTGCTATCCCTCCAGGCACTGCCTCATTGTCGCCGTTACTGCAGGCATTCTGAGCCGCCCACAGCAGAGAGGCAGGGTCTGTTATCAGCGATTGAGCATCACCAGGCGACAGCGGCAGCTGCTGCGGCAGCGCCACAAGCCCGCCGCCGCTGCTGGCAGTAGCCAGCGCCGCAGCTGCCTCTAGCGCCAGCAGCTGCTGCTGCGCAACAGTGGGACCGACAGCGCCGGCAGGCAGTGCTGCAGCAAGGCCGCCACTCAGCTCGCGGGCGAGACGGCCGCTCGCATACTGCGCCAGCGGCGACGCAACGCCTCCCAAAGCAAGGCGCACTGCTGCAGCAGGCACCACCAGCGGTCCTGGAGGCCCTGGTAGGCCAGGAACAGCCGGCGGCACAACGGCTGCTGCTGCTGCTGGAGGCACGATTGGCGGTGGCGGTGGCTCCAGCATCACAGGATTTGGCATGCCGCTAGAAGAGCGGCGGCTGCTCAGTGTGCTGCTCAGGTTGCTGTTCATAGCCATGTCTGCAGTGGGGCTGACAACCAGCGCTTGCATCTGCGCCAGCACTGCTGCCTGCTGCTGCTGCTGGAAGCGGCTGCCACCACCCGCTCCCATCAAGCCTGCACCTGCGGCCGCGCCATGGCCATTCAGGCGTGCGTTGGCTGCTGCTGGCATTGCAGGGCGCTGCTGCATCAGCTGCTGTTGCTGCTGCTGCTGAGCGAGCGCCTGTTGCACAGCCATGTACTGGCTGGCTGCAGCTGCTGCTTGCGCCGACTGGTACTGCTGCTGCTGCTGCAGCTGCTCTTGCTGCTGCTGCTGCCAGATCTGCTGCTGCACATGTGCAGCGTTAGCCAGCCCGCCGGCCCTTGCTGCGTGCATCATAGCCAGCTGCTGCTGCTGCTGAGCACGCTGCTGGGCTATCAAGCCCTGCAGCGCAATCTGCTGCTGCTGGTACTGCCCTGTTGCACCTGCTGCTGCGTTGGCCTGCCACGCCTGCTGCTGGGCTGATGCTACAGCTGCTGCCACCAGCGCGGCTGCTGCGTAAGAGTCAATCCCCTGGGACCTGTCAACACCGGGTGCTGTCACTGGGTGCCTTGTCATTGTGGGAGGGATGTGCACAGGCTGGTCAACGCGGCGCAGCTCCTGCAAAACGTTTCAAGAGGAGAAAGCAAGTGCAGGAGATGATGAGTTGAGTGTGTGTGAGGCAGTAATTTTTACCACAGTGCAAAAGGTGCAAAGAGCACGCTTGAGCATCTCCCATCTAGCCAAGCAAAGCATTTGAGTGCAGGCGACAGGTTTGCAAGAGATGAGCACGGCAGCTGGCACAGTCACAATGCTGCTGGAGAAGCGTATACACTGCACCCATACAGTGAGCGAGAAGCAATGCAAGCCCCATGCAGCACCATCTTACGACTAGCATACCGACGGGCTTGCTGTGTGTTGCTGTGCTCACCTGTGCTGTGTGCGCGAAGAAGCAGATGGGTCTGTTGCATGCTCCACCCTGCAAAGATACGCAACAAGCACGCCACCATGTGAGAAGCACTCCGTACGTGGTACACGGTGCATTATGCTGCAGATTGTAACACGAAAGCTCATTGCTCGAGGCTGTTCCAACACCTGACCCTAGTGTACACAAATGTATGCAGAAAACGTGCAGCAGCACATTCTCCAACAGCTGATGTAACAGGTAACAGCAGACAGGCTGTCCAATGCTGTCTGCGTAATTTACGCCTGCATGCACACGTTTGCGTTCCATTTCAAGCAGCTGCCAAGCAGAAGCGCAAGCTATCACTCACCAGCTGGCAGACTTGCGTGCGGAAGCTGCAAAGGCAGAGCATGAGACAACAGAAAACCAGGCAGTGGCAATCAGATTGAGTCAAGGCGTGTCGCTACGCACACTGCCTACAGCCTGCTGCATACGCAACACACTACAGCTGCATATCAATGCATATCGAACTGCATGGCCTGACTCATACCGTTTAGGGGAGCAATTGCCACAGGCGGCTGACGATAAGCTTGCTCTTCAGACACCAGGGAAAAAAGTTGACAAGCCCCTGAGGCCTGCCAGGCTTCGAGGTTAGCATAGGATAAGTCTGTTCAGACTAACATAAGATAACACAGCTAGAACTCAACAGCCGAATCACGTACGCCAGCCGCCTACATGGCACATGCCACCACATCTGCCAGCAACCTGCTTGCAATAACCTCCTAGCCTTGGCACTCACCGCTTTGGGTGGCACCAGTACTCGTAGATGTTGTGCGTGTAGTTGCAGAGCTCGCCCCTCGGGCATGTGGTGCCCTGCGGTGCAGCAACAAGGCAACAGCGCACAGCAGCGGAACACACATCAGCCCTGCGAGTTCTCTCCGCAGCTGATGCTGCAGCATTCTCTGCAAACTTGAAAATGTCGTGCGGATAGACGGCTTGCTGCATGTACATCAAGCGAGCGCTTCGCCATTTGCACAGCCAGCCACTTGCATACGTTCAGCTGTGCCACTGCTGCCGCCCTGCTGCGGACTCTGCTGCGGTTCAGTCACCTTGCCCCTGTTCAGCCACTCTGAAAAGGCACACACATGCAACACAGCCCATGCCCTAGCAGCGGCAACAGTCCCAACTGCTCCAGTTAAACTTTTAGGCGAACCAAAAGGAACCAGCCTTACCTTTTTGTCATCTGGGCAGGGCAGCGGCTCATACTCAAACAGGCGGGGGTCCCTGCGGCGCGCTTTCTCGTTGGGGTGCACGTACGGGCACAGGGACCTGCAGGAATGCAGCAGACAATCCACCAAAAGCGCAAGCAGTCAGCATATGCATGAGGAGCGATGAGGAGCAAGCAGCTAGGTGGTGTCAGATAGGTGGTGTGTTGATGCTGGGCTGCGCATACATATTTTGCGACAGCGCGCTTGCAGGATAGCTCTCTTGCAGGACAGGCCGCTTGTAGGCATCAATCCAGCGAGCTGCTTGCAGGACAGATAAAACCAAGGCCCTGCTCCTCGCCGGCTGCTGCGATTGGGTTTGACTCTCCACACTGTGCTGTCAAGCCAGGCTAGCTGTATGGCCTGCAAGTGACCTGGCTAAGTGCTTGCAGGACAGCTGCAGCCTCAGCACTGCTGCCAGCTAGCTGCTTGGACTCCGGCTGTTTGCGGCACATGCTGCTAGTATGTCAGCAATTTGGGCGTGCACAGCTGTGAGCTGCTGCTTGCAGGACAGGCTAGCAACAGGGTACGCATCAGCCTTCCAGTGCTCACCAGTTGTGTGGGTAGTCTGCACGGCATGGCTCTATCTGTTAGGGCCAACAGGACAGCGGGCAGCACACATGCTTAAAGTCACAGTCATAGCAGGCATAGGCAGCAGAAAACAGTCGGCAAGAACAGTGGCTGCTGATCAAGCATGGATGCACACAAGCAGCGGTTGCTGGTGTACAAACATGCGTGCAAACAGTGAAAGCCTGGCATGCAGAACATCGGCATTGCGGCTAAAACAAGGTACGAAAAGGACCTCTGCGGCGAACACAGAGCAGTATGCTGACAGTATCATACTGCTAACTACTGTCAGCATACTACTCAGCACTGCTGTCTTGCCTGGCAGGGCATAGAAGGTAGCTTGGCTGCTCACGTGCTGCACATCAGTACCAGGCTGCCGCCCAAGCAGCAACAGCAGCGACATTCAGGCCTGTCTACTCCACCCAATCAGTTATGGCAACAACAATAACCTTTTCTGGCTTACCTTGAAGGTCCAGAGGAAGAACTCCGCTGTCTGGTGCTTGCTGGCGCCTGGCTGCAGCTCCACGTGCTGTTGTTGCTGCTGAGGCCACACCTGGTCTGAGTGTGCTTCTCCATCAGCATTAGCGGATATATGTGTCATTCAATTTAGGTTGTGGCCACATGCTCGATGCCAGTGCCGCAACGTTGAATTACCGAAGGTGTGTATGATGTGTTGGTGAGCCCAGGCTAGTGGAAATCAATGATCACATGCGCTTTATAGACAACGCAGGTGAGGATGCTCACAAGTAATGGCACTCGGAGTATGGCGGGACAATCAAGTATGATCGGGTGGCGTATCAGAAACACTTTATGGGTTCATTTTCAAATAACCGCAGGATTTCTTTCAATTACTAAATGCATGGTGAAAAAGCATTCGCAGCAAAGAACAGAGCTCAGCAGGGCAAGTGATATTCCCCTGCTCCAGGAGGTTTAGCATGGAAAGCGTTGACGCGACGCATGGACAATTGCATCGCTATGAAACGTTTTTCCAAGTATTTGAACTCCTGTCTATGTTGTCTCGAGTGTTGACGCTTGCTCTTCCAGCTGAGCAGGGGTGACGCACGATTCCGATGCGAGCTGGTACTTGTGGTGACCATGCTTCGGCGGGCGCACGTCCTCTGCCTCTGTTCCTTGACGTTTTCCTGTCCTGGATGTTGCTTGAGACGTCACATTCAATACCATACTTCCAATCTAGTCAGCCGATCACCGTGTATGGCAAGCACTTGCTGTTGCAGCAGCACTACCAAGCCAGGCAGAGGCCCTCTGCCAACCCTCTGAGTATGCAGCAGCATACTAATCAGAGTCAAGAACAGGCACATGCACACCCTGTAACACTCTAAACTCAAGTAATCGTGTGCCCTGCAAGCCCCCTTCGTGTGCCAGTGGATGTGGGGTTAATGTTCCTTTGCAACCTTGGACTGTCCAAGTTCCTCAATGTTGGGGTACCCTGTACATGCCATCCTAGGCCCGCAACAGCCAGTGCCAAATCCTCAGTTCCGCCCTGCCCGCCTCGCCAAGCACCGCCGCTCAGAACCTGCGCACCCTGATCGGCCAGTGCGGTAACTTGCTGTGCCAGTACGCCACGCAATACTGCTCCAGCGCGCTGCACACCCCACAGGTGCTTCCTCAAAGCCCTAAAACACCTCAGAACCTGCGCACCCTGACCGGCCAGTGCGGAGACTTGTTATGCCAGTACACAATGCCGTACTGCTCCAGCGTGCGCTGCACACCATCCAGGTGCTTCCTCCAATTCTGAACACCTCAGAACCTGCGCACCCTGATCGGCCAGTGCGGGAACTTGTTGTGCCAGTACCCAATACCATACTGCTCCAGCGTGCGCTGTGCATCATCCAAATGCTTGCCGGCATATGACAGCCGCTGCAGCGCTGGCAGGATGCCACCCACATCTCTGATCACTGCCCGCAGCTCCTCAACACGCATCTTTGCCGACACTGTGATGCTGAAGGGGCCGCCGCTGTGGCTGCCATCTGCAGCGACGTCACTGCCGTACTCGGAGTCGTCGTGCTGCACAAGCGTGGTGACACGGCGCAGAAGATGCAGCAGCAGCAGCAGCAGCAGCAGCAGCAGCCAGCAACCGCAGAGGATGAAGTTCTGTGTAGGTGAAGACGTGAGGAGCAGCCCCGCTAGATCCCTGGACAGTATGTGCTGTGCCATGCTGCTGCAGGCTGGGCAAGAATGCAAACCAGGGACAGCAGCAAGCACACACACACTCATATGCGGGGAGAAACAACAGAAGCTTGGTGGTACAAGGCAGGCTGCTGTGCAATGCATCCCAGTAGTAAGCACTCCCTTGCTAGCCGCGGTGTTAGCCTGCCCACTGCCTGCTCACCAGCTCACTGACCACCTGCAGCTGGATGGTGGGCAGGCCCTTGAAGCGGTCACCAGGCGCAACATAGCCTGGCAGCAGCAGCAGCAGCAGCAGCAGTAGCAGCAGCAGTGGCAGCAGCGGCAGCAGCAGCAGCAGTAATGGCGGCGGCAGCAGCAGTGGCAGCAGCGGCAACGGAACACAGCACATCAGAACATGGGCTTGTATGGCTGTGGAAGTGCCGGCACCTCTGCCCCTCTTACTGCTGCCCTGGTTGCTTTGTGTTTGGTAACGCACTTCAGCAAGGCTGGATTGTACATACTTGTTGACACTGCTGCTGCCCTATAAACCCTCCTTGCGCCTACGGGTGCGACCATCACTTTTTGCTACGGTGCCATGCAGCTGGACTGCCGTGCCTGCGTGGACAGCTCACAAGGAGCGCTGGGGGGACTTTAGCAGGGGGTCTACTGGCCCAGCAATGCGTGAAGGTGCACAGATTTGAATTTTTCATCCTAGACTTGCTAGACTGTCCATTTTTCCATACTGCACATGTTAGCACTGCTTTTCGAGCAGTGTGCGCAGCCTCACCGTGCGGCACGCCAGCCTCATATGCTGCCGCCCTGTCTGCCTCAGCCTGCTCCCTGCTGGGCTGGTACATCGGCTGCCACTCTGGCAGCAGCAGCAGCAGCACATGCAGTTCACAGTAGCGAGTAAGCAGCAGAAACACGAGCTCAAGAAGCAGCAGCAGCAGCAGCACAAGCAGATCTAAAGGCAGCCATAGGTTGTGTCAGCTGTCGTCAAGTGTGCCGCTTACCCCTTGCAGGATTCTGACACAATCATTGCAATTGAGCCGCAACCAGCGCGTGGATGCAACAAGTCAGCTGCCGTAGATAACTTTCAAACTGTGTCACATGTTTGCGAACTTGTTGCGCACCAATGACACCAACAGACGTTCCAGACTGCACCAGGCCTGTTGAGTCTAATATATCCTCATAGTTCTTTGGTGCGTATGTATAACGGCACCCCTGCGCAGCCTACCGCATCCATTACAGCAACACCCCCACAACACATGCCAGATCAATCTGCGAGGCGCACGGCTGTACACACCTGAGGCGCACGGCTGTACACACCTGAGGCGCACGGCTGTACACACCTGAGGCGCACGGCTGTACACACGTGAGGCGCACGGCTGTACACACCTGAGGCGCACGGCTGTACACACCTGAGGCGCACGGCTGTACACACGTGAGGCGCACGGCTGTACACACCTGAGGCGCACGGCTGTACACACCTGAGGCGCACGGCTGTACACACCTGAGGCGCACGGCTGTACACACCTGAGGCGCACGGCTGTACACACGTGAGGCGCACGGCTGTACACACCTGAGGCGCACGGCTGTACACACCTGAGGCGCACGGCTGTACACACCTGAGGCGCACGGCTGTACACACGTGAGGCGCACGGCTGTACACACCTGAGGCGCACGGCTGTACACACCTGAGGCGCACGGCTGTACACACGTGAGGCGCACGGCTGTACACACCTGAGGCGCACGGCTGTACACACGTGAGGCGCACGGCTGTACACACCTGAGGCGCACGGCTGTACACACCTGAGGCGCACGGCTGTACACACCTGAGGCGCACGGCTGTACACACCTGAGGCGCAAGACAGCACCCAGCACCACAACACAGCTGTGCACACTGGTGCCAGGCCTCAGCCCACCACACCACAGCATCAGCCCATCACACCACAGCATCAGCCCATCACACCACAGCATCAGCCCACCACACCACAGCATCAGCCCACCACACCACAGCATCAGCCCACCACACCACAGCCTCAGCCCACCACACCACAGCCTCAGCCCACCACACCACAGCATCAGCCCACCGCCGCCCACCGGTCTCACCTGACAGCTGGCCGCCGTCGCTCTGCAGCACTGGCGTGTACAGCTCATCGCTGCTGCTGTAGAAGGGGTAGTTGTTTGGGGCCACAGGAATGAAGCCAGTGCGGCCAGTGCCTGCAGGAGAGAGGTTTAGCACAGGGGTTTTCCAGGGCAGGCGGACCCAGGGGGATTGAAGTTAGGAAGTACAGTTCTGGATTGCCAGGGTTGCTAACGGCGTGTCCCGCTGCCAAGCATGGACTACTGACAGCAGCCACACCACTCTGTGGATGACCCACGACACCTGTCACAGCTCTGATGTGCGGCCTGTCGGTAAACTGCACAGCTCCAGCAGTTTACATTCACTACAATGTTTATGCAGGCTGTCACAGGTCAGGTCGCATGCAACTGAATGCTGCAAGGCACTCGCCTGGCGTTGGGTTCTGCTTGGAAAAGCTCAGCTCATACGACTCGTCACTGGAGTAGTTTGCCCTGCCCGCAGCGAGCTCTTCCTCCGTCCAGGTTGTCGGAGTACCATCCGTGATAAAAGCCATGGCTGATCCCTGCTGTTGCTCCTCTTGCTGTTGCTGCTGCTGTTGCGGTTGCTGCTGCTCCTCTGCTTCCTGGTCTCGCTCTTCTCCTTCCTTCGTTTTTTTGCTCTTGCCGAGCAGCTTGCGCAGCATCGTGGTGGATATGACATCGTCTGGCCCAGAAGGAGTGCCATACCACCGTCCAGGAAAGCCATTTCGACGCCAACTAGGCGACGTTCAAGTGTCCAAGCTTTTCTTCGACGGCAGTGACGTTGCATATATCGCTTCTCAAAGCGTTTACCAGTTCTTAAATGTCTTGAAGCAAGTATTCAACTCTTGATTGGCCTGTCCAATTGACTTCGGGGTGTTGTCCTGTTACCCTTGCCTAGGCTTGGTGCCCTGCGACTTCAAAAACATTCAAAGCTGTCCATACACGTTTAAGAGACATAAACTGCAAGTTTCAAAGGTTGTTGACATCCACGCACTGCTGAACGTCGCATAGATAGCGTTCCGGCCGTCAATCCAAGCCAAGCCAGCTGCATTGACCTATAATCCGCTATTGAAAATTCTTTCCTAGATCCATCAATACCTTAGTCATCGATAATTGCAGCAGCAGCCACAATGGCCATTGCCTTCCCTGATGGAGGGCTGGGTATCGCAGCAAAGGTAGCACTGGCTCTGGTTGGTGCTGTCTGGTGGACTAGTGCACCAGGAGCTGATGAGGCGAGGTGAGGCCCCCACACAAGCTGCAGCAGTAGCAGCAGCAGCAGCAGCAGCAAAATGGCATAACCCGCACTGTAATCAGCAGACAAGAAGAGATAGAGCTCCAGGCTATCACATAGTGGCAAAGCATTGCCAGGCCATGTGTATGGCATTTGTGCAACATCTTGCCATGTAGCGAAGCATAACATCGTCCTACTGGCCAGATCAGTGGTGCAGCAATGCATACTCCATACAGCTGATCACCTGATTGTAACCAGGCACACACAGCAGCTCAATTGTTACAGTAGCTGCACTTGTATCACTGCTGCTGCTGCTGCTGCTGCTCTTGCGTGTGCTGCAGTGATGCCAAGGCCAAGGCTGAGAAGCGCAACCAGTACAGCAGGCACTACGCATTCAAAGGAAGGGGCCGCAAGGAGCACCTGCGTGGGGACGTGAAGATGGACAGATGCGAGCTGGTGCCGTCACGCAGCAGCTGAGCAGCAGCAGCAGCAGCAGCATCAGCCGTGTATATGCTGTCGCTGCTGCTGCTGTTGCTGCAGTAGCGCCAGTGCTGCTGCTGCTGCGACTGCTGCTGCCGGCTTCAGCAGCAGATGCAGCAGCGCTAGGCAGGCCCATCATTGCCTGTGGCAGCTGCGTGTTGTGCGTGCCCAGCTGCAATTCTCTGCAGTGCTGGACACAACGCAGCAACAGGTGCAGCACTATTGCCCACTGGCTGGCACTGCGCCTGCTGCTGGCTGTGCTGCTAAAAGAACAGCTTTTCAAAACTGCTGTGCTGTGGGAGTCGCCTGATAGCGCTGCCACACCATGCGTAAGGCCACGGCACCATCGTAAGCAGCTAGGTGCTTGCAGCTGTGATTTGCATTGCCTGCGTCATGGCAAGCAATGCAGGCATTCTTGTTGTTGGAAAGTGCATGCACTGCAGCAAGCTGAGCAGGTGCCGCCCGGCCTGCTGGCCTGACTGATGGGCAGGGCCTGTGCGCTGTTATCGGCACAGTTGATGCTGTGATTGAAGAGCTGTGCTGTGCTGGACAGCCAGTCACAAGGCTGCATGCCAAATGCAGCAGCTGCGCTTTCATACATGGTTCTCACGTGGAGAGCGGGGCCGATGGCAACGTTGCTATGGCTTAAATGGTAACATGATGATGACGATGGTTCTCACGTGGAGATACCATGTGCTCGCTGGCTTCTTTGTCAATCGTATGTTCTTATGTTATCTGCGGTGTGACAACCTGTCATACTATACTAGGTAGTACCTGCTTGCAAGTAGGTGTGCTGTAGCGGACAGCTGCATCCGCCCAAACAGCGCTCTACCTCTTTTCAAATGTTGATAGCCAGTTACAGTCGGGCGCACTGCTGTTGCTGCTGCCCCATCAGCGTAACGTATCTGGATGTAGCAGATGTGCTTCTTGTGCCGGGTGTTGGAGAGTAGATTATCCCTGGCATGCGTGTCATGCAATGTGGCCTTGCAACGCTGTGACAAATTTGGAGAACTACTGCCTTAAATGCCACTGGCTCCTAGTCGCCTGTCAGGTGTCTGATCTGCAAGTTCAAGGTTGGTAGCCTATGGGCTCGCCAGCCACAGCAACCTGCAGTCATCGGCTTGCACAATCGCATGATTTAACCTCACAGCTCTAGGATGGCCCGTATGCAGCCTAAATCAACCACGTCAGCACCGGCAAGCCTGCAAAACTCGAAACTAATTGTGTTTCCTCAACGCTGCTCCGAAGCTGCACAGCGTGATGAAGACTACAGCAGCTTCTGTGCCGCCGCCGCGAGCGTTGCTTCAAGGCACGGATACACAAACACGCATCCCAGCATCTTGCCGCCATCAAAACTTGCAAGCGACATGCGCAAGCCTACACAAAGGAACGCACAACAGGCGAGGGGCCTTGCGCCAAAACATGCAGTGCTGCATGCACAGGTGCATTGCAACTTGCGATTGAACTGCTGCAAGGACTGTCAACCTCGCATAAATGCTACATGTTGCAGCAGCAGCAGCGTAAACAAGAAGGGAGCTAGTGCACTGCTGCACAACGTATGGCACAGCACCAACCAACGTATGGCACAGCACCAACCAACGTATGGCACAGCACCAACCAAACCATCAATGCGCGCCTTACCCAGGCAGAATCAAGCAATGCAGGTATGCAAGGATAGTTGGGAGGCATGACAAACCTGCCTGATAAAGCATCAAAGGAACAGGGTTGAAGGATGCACATGTGCAGAACAACACGCTATCAACAATAATCCTGCACGCTGGCACAGGCCAGCTCATTGGCACAGGCCATCAGCCAGCACAGGTCAGCTGAGTGGCTGAGAGTAAAAACGACATACATGATCGTGCCACATCTCCACAGCAGCTGTGAACGCAGCAGTGAGTCAGCTGCCCAGTCAACAGCTTGCTGCTAAACCAAGCACACTCAGTGTCACACAACTGCAGTGCTGTTCAGTTCAAGGTCAGGTTGAGTCACAGGTATCAACAAAGGATGTTTCAGGGTTCTTTTCAAACCCGCTGATAAAGTACTGGTCAGGTCAAAGGCACACCAACTCGGGCAGCTCAGGCTGCATGCAGGCAGCTGCTGCTAACGGTGCCTGCACGAAACGCTCAACATACACCACAGGCATGGAGCACACTGTGCTCAACAAGCACTCATAGCACCTGTAGACTAACCAATCCATCACGCGCTGCCGACGACAAAACAAAAACATCCAAAGCTGCAGGAGCAGCGCCTTCCTCCTCATCTGACCTCACACACTATCAGCGCTATACGCAGTACACTTCGACATCATCAGCGTCAACCGTATATAATCTGCGCACACCATCAGCCTCACACGCAGTACACCTCAACATCATCAATGTCGATCGTAGCGCCAGCCTTTGCAGCTCCCAGATCCAGCTGCAGTGCATAACTGCCAGCATCCTTTACTTCCACAGGACCCATCAGGTTCAGGCAATAGCTACCCTCCACCAGATGCATTGTCTGGTCTTCGACAACTGCCCCATCACTGGTGTGCTTCCCCGCATCAAACACAGCCAGACGCTTCTGCCCCTTCTCCGTAACCGTGCCAGCTGCATCTGCCTTGAAGAACACCGCAGTCAGCGTACTGTCCTTGCCGCTGGCACGTGCCCACAGCTGCACGTAACACCTCGTACCGCCCTTCAGCTGCGCAGCCTCGCTGTGCAACGTGATCGTGCCAGCCGCCGCCGGACCGTTAGTAACAGTTACACGGGCGCCATACGCCCCAGTGCCTCTGGCAGCCGGCGCGGCAAACTTGGCTGTTGCTGTGCGGCCGTTGCTCAAGCCAAGCTTGAAAGGCTGCTTGGATCCTGCCTCAAAGGTGGTGCCCATCTCTGGGATAAGCTGTGCATCTTGTGGGTAATCCACAGGCACCTGGCCCAGGGGCTTACGCATTTGCACCCAGGCTGACTGTGAGTACACATCACCACGCAGCAGGAACAGGTTGTAATGTGCTGGGGGCGCGTACTCTGGAGCAGCTGGGGCCTGCACTGTGAGTGTGCCATGTGTGGCGTTGATCTTCTTGCTGGTGAACTCAAGCTGCTGTGAACGGTGGCCTGCAGCAGCAGCAGCAGCAGCAGCAGCAGCAGCAGCAGCAGCAGCAGCAGCAGCAGAAGAAGAAGCAGTAGCAGAAACAGTAGCAGTAGCCCTGGTTCAGCAAGCTTTGATAGCAGAAGCATCATAAGCAAAGGCGCAGTAGAGTTGTGTTTGGTTCTGTCACTTGCCAAATCCCTCTGATGCTGAGCAGCTTAGGCGTTATGGTTGCACAATGGTCGATCCACAGTCATGTCATCTACCAAGAGCAGCAGCGGCAGCTGCAGCCAGGTCAGGCCAGGGTGCCTGTGAGACTCACCGATTGCATAGTTGTGTGTCACGCCGCCAGCGTTGTGCAGCACCACTGCAGTGATCGCAGCAGGGCTGTCAAAGGCATAGCCGACCTCGAAGGTGCTGCCATAGGGCGTAAAGGTGGGAGGGGGTGTGGTGATGCGCGGCAGGTTGCCTTGGAACAAGTAGGGAGGGTGGTACACTTCCATCCTGCAGTGACACAGCCAGTTGCACACGTCTCAGGCGCTGTTGTTTAGTAATTCATGCCTGCAGTTTTGCTCTGGACACGACACGGCTGCGCTGTGCCGCAATAGACGGCTAGTATGCTGTGCTGCTTGGGGCCATAGCACTGCTCCAAACACTGCTCTAACACTGAGCCTCGTTCAAGCCTGAAGCTGCCGTGATAAGTGCTTGTTCTCAATTAGTGCCTTGCACTGCTGACTGCATCAAGCATATGTGCGCAAGCTCATTGTATGTGCGCACCTGTACTCATTCACCCCCAGCGGTGTGCGGCTGAACTCCTGCTCGTTGCTGCTGCGCCAGAAGCCAGCGTTGGAGGTGCCACCCTGCAGCAGCAAATGCAGCACGCAGGCAAGCGAGCTCAAGTCTTGCAGGAAAAAGGTATTCTGCAGTACCCACATGTGTGAAGCAGCACCTGACTGAGGGCAAGTCGCAGACTCGCAGTCAGCAGTGCCTGCACTGGTGCAGGCCTGCTACATATGCAGGCAAACACTAAGCAGCCAACATTCTACAAACTTCTAGACGTGCATGGCCCACAGCAGCATACAGTCACTGGCATTTTTCTTAGCTGGGTTTACTGCGCAGCGTTTCACCACCACTCACGATGAGGATGTCACCGTCCTTGGTCAGGATGGAGGTGGCGTGGTACTGCCGAGCAATCTTGGTCTTGGCACCGGTCTTGGTGAAGCGCTTGCCGTTGGGCTGGTCAGGCTTGTAGATCTGCAGCCAGCATACAAAGCCATTGGCACCAAGTCAGCTCTTGTTGCTACCCTTGCTACACAAGTTGGTGTGCTTGCCGCATCAGCCTGCGCAATGCCATCACTTGACGAGTGTCCAGCATAGTGCAAGGGCTGGTTGCAGCAGCAGCAATGCAGCAACATTGCTGTGCCGCAGCAGGTGCAGTTGAGACACTCACCCAGGGCTCGTTGTAGGGCTGGTGGCCTCCATTGTACGCTGGGGAGTCAGTCAGGTCGCCCAGGCCCACCTGCAGCAGCAGCAGCATTCACCAGTCAGTACGCATGCAGCAGAAAGTACACAACCGCCTCATCAGGCGAGCTACCTGCCCATAGCCGCTGCAGGCAGCGGCTGTCTTTGCTCAAAGCATCTGACCAGGACAGTCATGCTGGCTGCAGATGCAGCCACAGCGGCCTCTGATATGTGGTAATTTTGTTGTTTGTATTTCGGTTTTTGTTGTTTGCTCACCTTCTGGCCCCCGATGAGCACCACGTGGCCGTTGGGCAGCAGGATGCCGTCAAAGATGCAGCGCTGACCTGGCATCGTCTCAACCTGCAATGGGCAGCAGCAGCAGCAGTTGTGCGCTCATCTCAAATGCTTCAAGATTTATCTTGCGCAATGAGCTGATCTTACATTGCAGCTACCACAGCCAAAAGATCACATGTCAAGAAGAAAACCCTGGACCAGCAGTGAACCCTGCCTTGAACAAACCCTGCCCGCTCACCTCCCAGCTGTCGTCGAACTTGTACTGGCCGCCTGCAGTGACCTTCAGCCCAATTCGAACCGCGACATCCGCACACGGCTTTTTCTCACTCGCCACTCGATCGCAGCCCACGTGGCTGCAATGCTTCAGATCCTCGTCAAGCTTCGAGTCGACCCAACTGCCGCCGAAGGCAACAAACTCGAGCAGCACATCTTTGCCTGGCTTCATGACTGGGGCACGCAGGTGCACCTGGGGACCCATACGGGGGAACCTGCGGCAGCAGCAGTGGTGGCAGCGGGGTTAGCAGCAGCAGTCAGAAACGGCTGATGATGCCTCATGCTGGCCGTGCACACAATGCTGGATGTTGCTGGATGGCGTGCTGTGATAGCACTACACGAGCTTTCCGCAGCAGCTGTGGCGCCACTCACTCCCACACAAGGTCCTTCACTGTGTCCCAGCATGTCACACTGTCAAGGGGCCTGCTGCCCTTGCAACATGTACGTCACATCATGCAAGCCCATCTGCCATCACAAGCAGCGCCGCTCACTCCCACACGAGGTCCTTCACTTTGTCTGGCAGTGCAGGGGCCTCTGCCAGCGCCTCTCCAGTGTAGGGGTTTATGACCTGCATCATGTTCTTGTTCATCACGGCAAGCTGGCCGGTAGGCAGCACCAGCGCGCCTGCAAGCAGCACGGATGCAAAACAAAAGTCACTGTCACTGTCATAAGTATGAGGTCAAGATTTATGGCTGTCATGGCTGACATGGCTGCTTGTTGTGTCACCTGCAGGCTGCGGCGCTTGCTGCACACTAGCTGCCAACTGCCATGCATGTTTTGTATGACACACATAGCCTCACTGCGGCCGATTGCTTGCGGCCCCTGTAACAGGCCTATCTCAGTGCCTCCGTCAAACTGCAGGGTGTTACTTGCGCATCAGCACGCACGCAGCTACCAGTCAATACACATAAAACCGGCTCATCCCAAAGGTGCGTCAAGCAAAGTTCAATCGTTGTCATCTGTTTGATTACATATGCATCGAACTTTACGGCAGCCTCACCTAGGTACCAGTTGCCCAGGCCTGCCTCATGCAGCTTGCTATTGGTGGGCACCTGTGTGACTGTGTCGTGTGCGTGGTTGAAGATGTCGGCAGCCTCTGCCTTGGGCCACACGCCATTGGTCATCTGGGGCTTGGTGCCACCTGTGCACAGCACACAGGCAGCAGCAGCAGCAGCAGCAGCAGCAGCAAATCCGTAGTTGACTCAGCTGACTGCCCATGAGAGGTGTGTGTGTACCAGCAATCCACACGCCAGTGCTCATCTGGGGCTTGGTGCCACCTGAGTTGAATGTGAAGGCAGCAGGAGCAGCAGCACCAGCGGCGGAGTATGAGGTTCAGTCAGCTGACTCCCAATGAGATGTCCGCAGGTGTCACCACACCACCCTTACTATACTGCTGCAACAACCCCAGTTTGGCCTCAAAGGCAGCCACCCGCCGGCATATGAAAGCATTGTTTTGCTGCATGGTTTTGCAATCACTGCTGATGGTGGCTGCCCACCTGGCACATAGATGTCCCCGTTGGGCAGCGTGACGGTGGTGGGGTACCAGCGCTTGCGTGTCAGGTTGGCCTTGGGCGTGAGCCGCAGGCTGGTGGGGTCAAACACAAACACAGACTTGAAGCCCTCCACCTGCAGCAGCAGCAGCAGCAGCAGCAGCAGCAGCAGCAGCAGCAGCAGCTAATTTCAGGTGGCTTCAAAACACCTTGCTTTGAGCATCTGCAGCAAGCTCAATCCCTCAGCATCAACTTGTGGCATGAGCTGTCGCTGCACCAGAGTCACAGCGTCATGTAACGCGTCGTGTTGCCGTTTCACAGTTGGGTTGGCACACAATGCGGACAAAACATATAGGAAAGAATCTGCTGGGATCTGCTAAGCTTGTAAGCCGCCACATCAATTCAAAAAATGCAAACAGCTCACCTGTTTGGCCTGCAGCGTGCCGTAGTGTCCAGCAAACAGCCCGACCTGGCCGTTTGACAGCCGCGCCCAGCCGCCACAAACGCTGTTGACGCTCGTTGGGATGTTGGTCCATGTCTCGTCATCCCTGTCATATACCTGTGGGAGGCAAGCGGAAAGCAAGCCACAGGTTTGACAAGCTGCTGCAGAAGTACACATGGTACTGTTGCTGTACTGCAGCAGCAGTTCTGGCCCACAGGCAGCTCAATCCATGGCTGTGGCAGGTGTAGATGTGCTCAACAGCTCCCAGAAGAGGTCACCGCACTTGCTATGGCTCCTGCTCAATGAATGTGCTGATGCAGCAGCATTCAGCTCAAGGAGCATGAGCCAAGCTGTGCTGCGGCTGCTGCTGTTGCTGCTGCACACCTGCATGATGTTGAAGCCCTCAAGGTTAGTGCTTGGGTGGGGCAGCATGAGCTGACCCTCTTTGCCTGTGGGGCCAAACTCCTGCAGGAAACAGGGGCAGCAGAACCAGCAAACATGTCACTCTTGCCTGAGCACCATATTTGAACTTGGGTGTGCGTACAGGTGTGGTGAAAGGAGCAGGCGCAGCACTGTTTATTTCCTAACCCACCATCACTGCTTTGAAGATCTGTGCTTGTAGCTGTGTCGTTCTCAACAGCCTGCCTGCATTGTGCGCTTGATGCTGGTGATGCATAGATAATCCAAATTCACTCTGCTGCTGCACTGGCAGCGCTGCTATGGCTTAAATGGTAACATGATGATGATGACTGGCAGCTGCCTGCAGTTCTTTGTTCTGCCAGCCTGGAAGCGGCTTCAAGCGAGGAGGTCAAGTCCCACGCCCCATCAGGCCTACAACTGATCTGTTGCACACCCAGCAAGCATTGTTATACTTCAGATGGAAGCAGCAGCTTACTCCACCCACCATAACAAGGAACTTGTTTCCACAGGGTAGCTGCAGGGCATGTGCCACTGCAATGGGGGCCTGCCCCAGTGGCTCATAGTACCCGCTGACTGCCTTCGCTGCATCATCGGGTACAGGGTAGCTAGCCATGCAGGCGTCTTCACGGCACTTGATCGTGCTCACTACCTGTGCTGCAGCTGCTGAGGCTAAAAGGCTGAGCAGCAGCCCAGTAAAGCATCGTGTTGGCGCCATGTCCAGGCCTGCTGTATGCTTCCAAAGCTGTTAATGTCCAAATTTGAAAAAATTTTCAAGTAATAAAACCAGTATTATATCATAGGTCCATCCCAGAACTGCAGAGGATTGCAGTCGATTGATTGGCAGGTGATGACGGACAGATTGCGCCCGCCAAGGAAAGCGACCATAAGCAGCACCAAATCAACTGATGTTTCGTATTAAAGTGATAATGCTGATGTTTTGAAGACCATACACTTGAGAAGCTGGGGTGGGGCCTACGATGGCCCGGCTGTCACAGCAAGGTGTATCGTTACACGTCGCCAACTTCGGATGACGAAAGGGTGATGGTGAACTGGTGTTATAAAGGATTGAAAGGTATCATGAGTATTATTGAACTTGCATGAGCTAGCAACACTGTCCAGCACTCCAATAGGTCCGAGTGACAGAACGCCGCGAAATCACCAAGGACAGGTGTCGTAAATTACAGAAAAATTTGAAGCAAATTATACCGCAGTTACCACCCGTAAAGTCACCGATGCTCGCGGCGTCATCACGATTTTGGCGCCAAATGTCGGCAGGCGCGTCCTGCGCAGCAAGTTGTGGTAAAATGCTGGTTGTAAACGCTTCACCAAATAATAAGCATAATTTTGCAGTATGCCGTCGCACCATCACCGAGAGGCACCATAAAACCCCAGTCTGGCCTTGCCAGGTCAGCTGCCAAAACTGTCCATTTACAGCAGTGCTGTGCATGCCTGGGTCCTTCGCTGTGTAGCCAAGTGGGGTTAGCAGGACCTAAACCTTGTTCTGCATTGCCGCTACAAACGCCATGTTTGCCATCTGGCCCTGTGCCTGCTGCTGCTTGCCGCTTGACCGGAAGTTGAAGTACACCTGCACCAACAGCACAACACAGTTGGCAGTGATAGGCGCGCAATCAGTTCTACGCAAGCACCCCACAGCTTATTCAAGTACCTGCACATCAACCGATTGCTCTAACCGCAGCTGACACGATGCGACCTAAACATATCAAACAGCATCATGCCTCAGCACTTCATGCAGTTGCAACAATTGACTCACGCCTGGCACAACTCTACAAGCCTTATCTGAGCATGCCGCGCGCGCTGAGCGCAGCTTCTGGAGCAGATGAGAATTGGCAATCACTCATGCTGCTCTCTTCGACGGGCATGCCACTGGGTGACTCACCATCTTCAGGCACCACCAGCTAGCAGCTGCCTCCAGCGTCCACAGGCAGGCGCCAATGATGTACAGCACACCGCCAACCTGCGCAGCAGTAGCAGCAGCAGCAGCAGCAGCAGCAGCAGTGGTGCTTGCACTGACTGTCATGCCGGAAGACTTGGTGGTTCAGGTTGATCCTGCAAGCCACACGCCACTCAGAGTCATAGGTTTGCATTGCTCACTTGCACACCAACAGTATGCAGTCGAGCACCCAACATAAGGCACTCGCTAGCGCCTGCCAGGTCTCCAGCATTGGTCAGAACGAGCCCAAGGCAGCCAGCACTTGCTAGTGCCGTAGACATCATGATACATGCGGCTGCAGCTGGTGGATGTTTCAGGGCAGTGCCGCATGCAGCTCACCTTGGACACGTCAAAGGCCCGCAGCGCAGCAACAAAGCCGGTGAAGCTCCAGCGCTCTCCTGCAAGCGGCGGCGCTGCAGCACGCACCAGATACAACAGCGTGGCATGGCGGCAGGCACTACACGTGAGTATCATGCATGATTGTGAGTTGCCTGCAACTGATCAGGAGATGTTGCACACCACGGCGGTATACCACACCCTCACACCCAACGTGAATATGTAACGCTCTGCACCGACATCTCATGCACGGCTGATTCCACCTTGCACTTCGCGCCTTGCATGCTTAGCTTGCTGACCCGTGTTCTGCTGCAAATGAGCAGGTGCATTGCCTGCGCACCTATTGCGGCCCAGGTGCAGAAGCCCACGTGGATGATGAACACAATGAAGAAGCCCAGCATGCCCACAGCGCCATCACTGCACAGCACACAGCACAGGACATCACAGCATGCACAGCAAATGCTTTGGGAAACATCGTGCCGCACACAGCACGCTTTGAAGAGTTGGTGTGTGATGCTGATGCATGGTCACCTCCAATTGCCTTGAGCAAGCAGTGCTAACAACCGCAGCAGATGCATTGCAGCTTGAGTGCTAGTTCGTTTGAAGCAGGCCCGAGCCCTGGCTGCCCTATGCATCTTGCTGCAGTGCTGCTGCTGGAGCGCTGCTGCCGACCAATTGCATAATAAGTTCACTCAACGCCAAGCGGCAAGCTCAAGACAGGTGCACCGTGCAGTGTGACACTACAGCTGCCACACCGCATGCCATACACATCGGCAGCTGCCCAGCTCACTTCGCGACGGTGTTGTACAGCTTCATGTACCACAGCAGCAGGCCCAGCGGCACACCCGCAATCAGGTAGATGGCTGCCAGGAACCAGGAGGACATGCGGTCGGGCGCACCCAGCCCCACCATGGCACACGCGCCAGCAAAGTTGTACAGCAGGCACACCACCAGCCCCAGGTAGCACCTGCAGGAAGGTGGTATGCGGCGTGGGGCGAGCGGCAAGCAGCATGCAGGCACATTGTGGGTAAAGGCTGCCTGCCCCAGGCACATTGGATGTGTTGAAGTCACGGCAGCGCCGGCATAACAAACTGAGTGAGAGGGCAGATAATTAGCAGTGCACGCCGCACATAGATGGTAGCGCAGCTATTGCCGGTAAAAGTGCTACAGCAGGTTAGTACTGCGGCTGCAGCCAGCGACAGGTGTACACCTGCAGCCTCTAATGCTGCTGCTGCTGCTGCTGCTGCTGCTGTGCCATGGCAAGCTGCCCCTGCCAAGCTGCTCAGCATGCTGCTGCTGCAGCTGGCTGCAGGCATGCTCAAACCAACTGCTCCACCAAGCTGCCCACCAGTATGCCATGCGCACTGCGCCCTGGCTGCTTGCAGGAATGTCTCTGGCGATGTCATGGTGTATGATGGGGAAGCATAGCGGCCAGTTCTTGCGCGGGCCCAGGCCCCCATTCTTGCGCAGCTCTGCCTCACGCGCCTGCAGCTCCTTCTCCTTGGCTTTCAGTGCCGCCTCTTTCTGGGACAGCGCTGCCTCTCGTGCTGCTATCCCTGCTGAGTCAGCTCCTGCTGCTGCTGGGTATGCTGGAGCGCCAGCAGGGATCTGCCATGGCAGGCTTGGCCTGTTTGATGCTGCCGCTGCTGCTGTTGTGTTGCTGGCTGCATGGTGTGCGCCGAGGTCGATTTCAGACATGTTAGATGCAGAGCCAGCTGCGTTGATGGGGACCTGTTCTGCTGTGTCCCAGCTGGGCTGCTTGCCGCTGCTGCTGTTGGGCTTGCCCCAGGCGCTGAAGCTGGTTCCCCAGCCACCTGTGTGCAGTGCATGCATGGCAAGCAGAAGACATGCATAAAAAAAATGGTTTCAAGCTACTTATTAGGTGCGTTTGAGCATGCGAGAGCAAGGCGTGAAGGACGCTGCACATGCATGTGCGCTGTACAGGAGCAGTACTGTCGCATGTGCATCAAGTTGAGCTTGCAGTCACCTGACGACATTCTTGCAATGTAAAACTATCTACTGCTTTTTGTTACTACACAGTTTTTGATGTCTCAAGCTGCTTCAGCAGGTGCCGTGAGCACAGGTGTAGAGAGTTGCGGGTTCTCCGTTCGACCAGGCTGTCAGGGCCATGAGGGCTAGCTCAAGCCTCAATAATAACAATAAAATTATATCGAGCAACAGTGGAAGATACCTCGAGGACTTTGAACCAACGTTGTTAGCGCCACAACCCTAGTTCATTCAATCAGGCACAAGGACAGCTAAAGCGCTGGTTGACTGCACAAAATACCATGTCCTACTGCCATGAATTGAGGCAGTGCATGATGCAGAACTTTACACCTTACCGATGGCTACGAGCCATCTAGCACAGGCATTGCTTTGGCAGGTGATCACATCAGAAGGCTCAGCCAGGCTGATCAGCATCGATGCTGTCATGATAGTGTCAATCACACATCAATGGCTGACAGGACCCCATACATTCGTGCAGCTGCACAGAACAACTACATCAAACAACACCTAGCTGACTACGCATGTATCACCCCCACATGTAGCTGACTACACATGCATCTTTCACAAAGCCTTTGCGCTGCACCAGCAGCAGCCAGCATGACCTGATCAAATCGTCACTCTTGTGTGTCCACACAAAACATATGACCTTGAAGGTAAAGCATGGAACTACCTCTCTATGCCTGACATCCCCTATAGACAGGCTAGCCTGGGCTCCTATACGAGCTGCAGTCTGCATAGTGGAGTACTGATGATACAAAATGTCAGGTGCATGCTCACGGCAGCCAAGGCAAGAGTCTCTGGCACCTTCCCTGCGCAACAAGCAAGCAAATGGTCACTGCAATCGGTCACTGCAAGCACAACCAAGTGACTTACTCCACATCCCCATGTCGGTCATGCAGAAAAAAAGTACACACATGTACACCCACCGTGGCACACTCTGGCGGGGTTGCTTGGTCCAGCAGCCATGTCTCAGGCTGGCGCTAGCGATGCAACCACTGCTGCTGCGCTAACATGGCGCCACATCTCAGTGGCAGGCCGCCCCTTCAACACATGTCATAAGTTCACACGCAGATCACACGCACGGCATCAGCATCGCTCGCATCCGTTGGAAACAGCTGCATGCACTGCAATCACACCACACACGCGAGTCTGCGTTGCCTTGGCAAGCTCCCAGCAGTAGCAGTTGTGGGACCCGCCCCTGCAGCTTACGCCACAGCTGCTGATGGCACTACACCAGTTCAGCCACGCACTCATGATCACCACACCCCTACACCGCAGCTATTCGCTTTCACACTTGTCATAAGCAAGCACCTGTCGGCCCATCAGACCAGGTGCAGCTTGAGCCCCGCTGCTGCCAGCTGCTCCTGCACATCAGCCCTGCAGCTGCCAACAGCCCTCACAAGCCTCCTCAGCAGCCGCACCGCATTGCGCTGGCCCCTGGGGGTCAGCCACTTGGGCTGCGCTGCTGCTGCCACAAGCCTGCTGCAGCCGCTGCAGTCGGCAAGCTCCTGCAGCACCCGGCGGCTGCTGCAGACGCTGCACAGTGCAGAGGCAGCTGCTGTGGCAGTCGCGCCAGGCAGTGCCAGAGCAGCAGCAAGCGGGGCAATGCAGCCAGCGTCCTGCAAGATGGAGAGATACATACACAGCAGCGCCAGTGCGGGTGGTGAATGTACTGTTTGAAGGGTTAAAGCGGTCTATTTATGCATGCAGATCTCACATGTAGGTCGGGCTGTGCAGGTATCAGGCTACTTGCCCCCTGCAGATGCTGAATCCAAAAGCTGCCGGCACGCAATGCAGCTGGTGCAATCTGCCCCCACACCCCAAGGCCCTGCCAAGCGTGTCGCCTCTCCGTTTTCAAGTACAAACGCATTGAGCCGGAGCCAGTTCACTGTATGTTGCACCCACCAGCAGCAGCCTGCAGCCCAGCTTGGACTTGGACAGGTTTTGCAGTGCCCTTGCAGCAGCCAGCACACAGCTGGCTGATGCAGCAACACCGCCTTGCTCTGCAGCAGCGCCTGCAGCCTTGCCACCTGTTAGCTGCGCAAGCTGTGCCTTGAGCAAGGCAGCTAGCACGGTTGCAGCACCTTCGCTTAGCAGTTCTGTTCGTGCTGCTTCTGTAGCTGCCAGGTTTGCCAGCGACCGGGCCGCATACTCCTTTGCCAGGAGCGAGCCTGAGAGTGCAGCATGTACCAGCACGCTGGCAGCACCTGCAGCATGAGTGCAGCAGCGGGTGAGGGGCAGCGCTCTTTGATTTAACCAAATTGTACATGTGTTGGTGCCGGCCGCATCGACAACAAACACTTGACTGAGGCTAGAGGCGTACAACACAGCAACACAGTTGCGGTGATGCAAGTTGCATGGCAGGCAGTCGTGGGCTCAAACACCAAAAAAAGTATTACAGCAGTGGTCCCAACTCACCTGCTGCTGTGATAGCCTGCCTGTGTGTGGCATCCATGCTCAGCACCAGCAGGGTGCCCAAGGCAGCAGAGCGGGCAGCAGCAGCAGGCAGGCTGCGTGCTGCATCCACCACCACTGCAGCTCCCCCGGCCTGTACCAGAGCATCCCCCGAGCGTGTGCTGCTGGCAGCCAGATTCCTGCAAGCACACACAGCAGCAGCGGTTAATAAAAGGGTGACACTTCCAAGCTATTTACTTGCAGCAGTGCCACCTGGCACCACCTAAAACAAACACTGTGAGGGCTGCACCGAGGCAGGATGCTGCTGCCCAGCTGCAAGCCTCTGGGTCACCAAGCCAGAAGCATGCATATCAAACCACAATCCCACAAGCTGCACCTCACCTAAGGCCCTCCAGTGCTGCTGTGCGCACCCCCACGTCCTCCTGCGGTCGTGCAGCCAGCTGCAGCAGCACCGCCACGCAGCCTGCAGCCAGCAGCTGCTCCTCAAGCTCCTCATTCACAGCCAGGTTGCGCAGCGCGCCCGCAGCAGCAGCCTGCAGGACACCCTCAGCAGCAGCATAGACAGGATTACACACAGCAAGAACATGCTGGGCGGCTTCGGACAGCTGCAGGATTGTGCAGTAGCAAGCATGCCTGACTTCATTGCCCGGCACCACAAAAACAAAGTGAACCAAGACGTACCTTCACAAAGCGCAGCACTGACTGGTCCTGGCTCACCTGTGCTGCTGTGGAGCCATCCTTCAGCACCTGCAGCAGCCCCTCAATGGCTCCCTCCGCTGCCAGTGCTGCCTCGCAGTCACTGTCCAGGGAGAGGTTCTCGATGGCAGCGGCTGCTGCCTCCTGGGCAGCAGGCCCGCCATACTGCAGCAGCAGCAGCAGCAGTTTGAAAGTGATCACACGCCTGTATTAATTCTGTCCAGGCTCGCTGGTTGCTGTGTTGTGCAGGTACAACGTTGATGCACACATGATGAGCTATGCTATGCACCAGTTGCTGTGCTAATTGCAGCGCCTCAAACAAGCATCACTGACAGCACTGACGGCCTGCTGAAAGTTGCCTAGCCATCAGCGCTGTGGGTTGCACCACGCCAGCAACCACACACCACCATACCTTCAGCAGCACCACCAGCGCCTGTATGCCATTGCAGGCAACAATGGCACTCCTGATGTTGCGCTCTTCACTGGCAAGGTTCATCAGCGCAGCTGCAGCAGCCTGGGCAGCAGGCACCATCACAGCAGTAATAGCAGCAGTGTGTGATTCACGGCAAGCAACGCGTGGTACACACACGGCGTGCAGCATTCGTGGCATATGTGGCAGTGCGCACAGAAGTGACGCTCTCAGCTGCATGTGGATTGAGCTCATGTGCTCACTGACACATGACATGCTGAGCGCGAAGCGCTGCTGCGTGCTGTTGACATCAGGCTTCGCAAGGTGCATGCTGTGTGCTCGTTACAATCCACGTTCCTGCATCATGGACAGCTTTCATAATAGCATCCAGCCCACCTCTTGCCCCAGTGCATCACAGCCAGACAGCATCTCCACAAGGCACGGCACCGCCCCAGCCTCCAGCATCGCAAAGCGGAAGCTCGCCTCATGCGCACAATTATTCAGCGCAAACGCAGCAGCCCGCGCAGCAGCCACATCCTGCCCAGCCAGCAGCCCCAGCAGCGCTGCCAGCAGCTGCTCCTGCTGCTGCAGCAGCGACCGCAGCCCCTCAGACCTGCTGATGTACCACACCAGGTGCGCTGCAAGCTGTGCAGTGTGAACCTCAGGTGACAGCAGCAGCTGCATGAGGCGCTGCAGCAGCAGCGGGCTGCTGCAGAGCTGCTGGCGCACATCCTCGTCACACTCGGCTTGAAGTGCCAGGCAGCTGAGTGCATCACACAGCTGCTGCTGCTGCTGCTGCTGCTGCTCGGGCTGTTTTGATGGATCAGTTCCATCTGCCTGCTGCTGCTGCTGACCTGTCACGAGCTCCATCATCTGCTGTATCTCCTCAGCCGAGCACTCCTCTTCCAGCCCTGCCTGCAGCGGCCAGCTGCTGCACCCACCATTTGCCCCAGCAGCAGCAGCAGCAGCAGCAGCAGCTGAAGCAGCAGCGTTGTCCCTTCCAACCAAGCTGCAGCTCGGCAGGTTCAGGCCAGGCACGGCTGCAGGCGCGCTGTGCTGCTGCAGCTGCTGCGGTGCTCTGCTGGGGCCCTTGCCTGCTGGCCGCAGGTCACACATGAGCGCTGGGCCTGACACGGCGGTTGATGCAAATGAGATGGACGTGGCGAAGCTTTGCACGCTGCCGCAGTCATCCCTGCAGCAGCAGCAGCGGAAGCAGTAAACAATCGTAGTTTGTACAGCATGCAGCTTACAGCATCAGGTGCTGTTCACATGCAAACTGAGCGGACCATGCTGTGACTATGCTGACGAAGGGTTCAGCAGGCAAGCATCATGTTGACAATGCAGTGCAGCTGGGATGTTCCTGCAAAATGTGTGGAAGTGGCGTGCATGCATGCCAGCAGCAGTGCTGATCTGTGCATGCTCCGTTCCTGCGTCAGGCCTACCTGTCATATCTGAGGCCTCCTGGGGCTGCTTGATCCCTGCCCAACACGCTGCCTGGCAGCTGCTGCTGGTCCTCTTGCTGCTTGGCTGCTGTGGGAGTTGACAGGCCAGCCAAGTCAGCAAGCATCCTGCAAAATGCTTCTGCTGTAGGCACTGTATGATGTTGTGCTGCAGCCGTCTTGGTATCTGCCATAGTGCCTGACACATTGCATGCTGTTGTTGTTGCTGCTGCTGCTGCAGCTGCGAGGTCAACTGGCTGCTGGTCCTTTCTCTGGCGTGTTGGACTGTCTGGCAACTCCTGGTCTCTGTTTCCTGCAAGCAGGAAATGAAATGGCAAGGACTCAGCGTGACATTTGCCGGATGCGCAAGATTGGTCAAACACTTGCTGACAGCAACTGCCACACCATGTGCAGAAAAGAAAAAACGTGCGTCACACCATGACACACATGTTGCTCTGCGTTCCAGACAGGCAGCAGCAGCAGCACTTCCACCACCGCTAGCCCACCTGTATCTTGCAGCTGCTGCTTCACGGCTGCCTCCCGCACAGCAGCAACCAGCCTCAGGGCAGGGCCCACATCTGCAGCATGTCGTGTGACGTCATAGGAACACACAACAGCAGCAGCAGCAGCAGCTTGCTTGATCGGTAGGCATGCGCTCGCCATGAGTCATGTATATGACGATGCGACATGACCAGACAAATGCGCTAACACGCATGCAAGCTCAAGACCTTACGATGCTGGGTGCCGCTTGTAACAAATCAAATAGCTGCTGCAGGACCAGCTCTACCAGCAGCGTTGTTGCTGTACAGCCCTGCAGCAGAGTAGCAGCAACAGCACTGTATGCAGCAACAATCCCATCTGTCCCCGCACCTTCATGCAGCTGCTCCAGCTTGTCTTGCAGCTCAACCACCCTCCCACCCAGTGCCTGGAGTACCTGCTCATGCTGTGACAGCAGCTCGTGCAGCGCCGTGTCATCCCTGCCGCTGCAGCTGGCGCTGCCAGTGGTTGCACCAGTGCGGCCAGTCCTGCAAGCGAAATGCCAAGGCTTGTCATGCGCCATTTTTGCTGAAGAAGGTGGATGTTAACTAAAGGTTGGCTGTAAAAGGGCAAAATATGGTGCTTTGAGCATGTTACAAACGTACAGCCTTGCACACCTGGGTGTCCATGACTGCTGCTGATGTTGCGTGTTAGGGGTGAGAGCGGTGACGTTGCTGTGCCATGCACTTGTCGCGTTGCCCAGCTGCAGGAGCAGAAGCAAAGCAAATGATACACAATGATAGCCTAAATTTAAATTTATTGCAGTAAGCTTGGAAGCGTGTAGCCCACCAGCGACAGTGACAGCAAGCCATTCGGTTGCTGTTGTTGCTGCTGCTTTTTGGCTTTGTTGCTGGTGCTGGCACGCCACATCGTTGATGCAAAAACACTTTTGTAACTACAATTTGTTTGGTGCCACGATAATCTGCTGGCCTGCTGAGATGGGCTTCCCGTGCAGAAGTCCGCAATTCAAGCACTGGACGGTTGCGATTCACAGCAAACGACGCAGGAGTTTAATGCGTGTCGAAGTTCAGAGTTCGTGGCATGAATCGAAAAATAGTCATACGTGAAATTCAAGTTCAACCGCAGTGGGTTTTGGTGGTTAGGGTTTCTGTTCATCGGCCTCGGTCCCAATGGTTTGGGGCCTGGTGCAGAAGGTGTTGAAGAGCACGAAGCTGCGAACACACAGCGACGCATGTGAATTTGCAACGTGCTGGTCTTGAGCAGTGTCGCATCATTCCTGACACGGCAGCAGCAGCAACAGCAGCAGCAGCAGCACCTAGAACCTTTCTTCTATACTGGCAGTACATGGCACAGAAGGTGTACTGGATCGGCAGGCATTTTGCTCACCCTGAACTGGGCAGCCCTGTGTCAAAGATACACACAGAGGGTCTGCAGTTGCTGCGGTCCATGGGCTGGGCGCAGGTGATGCTGCTGACTGTAGCGTGCTGCGCATCAAGACAGTGGCAGCTGCGGCATTCAACAGTAGCCCTTGGAAGCCCTTCATAGGGGTTTGAGCAGGGAAATGCTGTGTTTGTGACCAGCAGATGCATCGTAACGCAATCGCCTGGCAGTGCCGTCAGCACTTGCGTTCCCAGCATTGATGTTTTGTTCTGCAGGTGGCAAATGACGTGGCTTGTGTGCCCATATTTGCCTTCACGACAAGGAAAGGTGCGCACATTGCCACCAACCTCTGTGGCCAGTTGGTATCGTGTGTTCCCGCTATTCAAGGATCCGTGCAGCCATATGCAGACCTTGCATTTTAATAACACAACCAGACATGCCGGTAGCAAGAGGAGGGCCATCCACACTACCGTGCATATATCCAAATATTCCTGCTGCTGGTACTGTTGCCGCTGCCGCTGCTGCTGCCGCTGCTCCTGCTGCTGCTGCTGCTGCTGCTGTGGGGTCTAGGTGCCAACTACCCAGCTGACAGTCCCGGCTTGCCGCTGGTGAGGCAGCTGCCGCATGCACACACCGCTTGCTTGGATGACAAGCGCAGCATGGCGCAGCACCTGACAGCAGCAGGCCTGCAGTACTTGATGCCACCTTGCTGGGATAGCATTGAGGAGTTCCTTGCTGTACAGCAAATACAGCAGCAGCAGAAGCAGGGTCCAGAACAGGTGCAGCACCAACAACAGGTGGACGAGCCGCAGCAAACCCAGCAGCAGCAGCAGCAGCAGCAACAGCTGCAAGGCCTGCAGCAGCCGCCGCACTGCGCACTGGCAGCAGCAGCTGGTGGCAGCGGCGACGTGCAGGGCCAGGCGGCTGCCACAGCAAGCAACAGCAGCAACAGCAGCACCAGCAGCAGCAGCAGTGCTGTTCCACTGCCTGGTGGCAGTGCGTTTGTGAAGCACAGGCGAGGCGTGAAGGGCCAAGCGGTGTATGTTGCCAGGACTGTGCAGCAGCTGCTGCAGCTTCAGCAGCGCCTGAAGGGCAGCAGCAGGGACTTTGTGGTGCAGCAGGAGGTGCCTCCAATGCTGCTGCAGGGCTGCAAGTTTGTGCTGAGGGGGCATGTGCTGGTGGTGCCGCAGCTCGCACAGCAGCAGCAGCAGCAGCAGCAGCAGCAGGTATGCGGTGATCCAGCAACAGTAGAAGCAGCAGCAGCAGCAGCAGCAGCAGGAGCTGTACGTGTGTTTGTTCATGAAGATGTCATTGTACTGCAGCATGCCAAGCAGTACGATCCAGCATGTGATGACTCAGCAGTACACATCAGCAGCAGGGGCAGGCAGCACCCGCCGCCTGTACTGCTAGCACACAGCCAGCTGCCAAGTCACCTACAGCACAGCATCTGGCAGCAGCTACAGAGGTTGGCTGTGCAGTGCATACATGCTGTTTCTCATCTGCTATTGCCGCCTGCAGTGCACCCGGGCGTTGAACTGTACCACCTTTTTGGGTTTGACTGCATGGTGGATGCCGAGGGCTGTGTTGTGCTGCTTGAAGTGAACAGCTACCCTGCTATTGCAAGGGGGATTATGAGTGGGGTGAATGCTGCAGTGTTCACGAGGCTGGTTGGTGATCTTGTGCGTTTGATGGTGCTGCCTGTTGCTGATGGGGTGCCGCCTGAGCCTGGTGGCTTTGTGGAGGTGGCCTGAAGCATGTGCACTTTGATGGCCTGAATTGGTCGAGTTGAATTTTGCACATGGCGGCCTCACAAGCCTAGGCGGCAGCAGATTGAGACATCTCATCGATCGGGTACCTTCAGCATGCTTGTATTGCGTGATCCGTAAGCCTTGTCTGTCGGACAGGATGTCTAACACCTCAGTGCACTGCTAGGTGTGGGCTGTGTTGATTGTTGCACATGGCGGCCTCACAGGCCGGTGCGGCAGCAGCCCTGCACGTGCGTAGAACGTTGTGGCGCTTGCCGCACACTTTGAAATAACGTTGTGCTGAGCTGAGGTGCCTTGGTAGCTACAGCGCAGCTTTAGCATGGCAGCCGAATGTCCATAGCTGCTAACATCAGGTCGCTTAGGAGCAGACTGACTGATGTCCCACACTAATCTCTCAAAGAGAACATGTTACATTGTTGGTTGCACCAGCATTTTAAGATGACTTGCTCCGGTGCAGCACTGGTACACAGAACAACACTTGCTGAAATTAATTCCATGGTCACCTGCTGTACACAATGGAGTCATGCTGCGTTTAGGCCAGCAACCACACCTGCACAATTCTTGTTTTGCATCATATAAAATTTAACTGTCCTCAAGACATGACATTCGCATCAACACAATGCGCTGCTGCTGCCGGGTGCCGCAGCAGCGCACCTGTACAGTGCATGCCCAGCGCCGACTAGCCCATATACAACAACTGACATCAGCAGCTGTCACATGCCGCCATGTCGCTGTTGCTGCTGCTGCTGCTACTGCTGCTGCAGTCTTCCTCCTCAGCAGCAGCTGTGCATGTGCTTCAGCATTTGTTTCTTTAGGCTGCCTTCTCCACGATGAGCGGGCCCACATTGTCACCAGTCTCCTGCAGCAGCAGCAGCAGCAGGTGAGGTATGCCCATGCACGGTGAGCAGATGTGCAGCACTGCGATGGCCTGTGCTGGCAGGCAGGCAAGCAGTCAAGTCTGGTGGCACGTGGTAAACGTCCAAGATGCTAGCCTGCTGGATGCACAGCAGCATGTTATGGCCTTGTGCTGCACATCGTGCCTGCAAGAGTATAGTTCGGCTGCATATGCATGCGCAGCCAGCAAACAAGTGTTCGGACTCGTCTGCTGAGCATAAGGCGTTGCCAAAAGCTGCTGTGACCCCTTCACAGCAGCTGTCACAAGAGCTAATGCATGTGTGACGGTGTGCTATGCACATGTATGTGCGCCCTGCTGCTCACGGTGTTGTGCTTGGCGTGGGCGCCGTCGCAGTAGGGGAACTTCTTGCTCTTCCAGCAGCGGCAGAACACGGCCTTCTTGGGCAGGTCCTCGGCCTTCAGCATGTCCACCACCTGCACGAGTTTGTATTTAGTGTAAGGTTGGTATTATTGAAATTATCATTTGCGAGGAAGCAGAGGTACTGCTGGGGCCATGCACTTCTAGCTGTCTGGGAGTGCTGGTGCTGCAGACAACTGCAGCAGCAGTGAGCAGGCTGACACGGAGTACACCACTGCCCCAACGCCCAGGGCTGACTGTCATTCGCATCACGAACTTGCAAAGGTGTTTCAATAGCCCTCTAAACCACCAATGAGCGTGCGTGGCTCGCAAAAGAGCCCTAGCCACGAGCTGCCGCTGCTGCTGTTGTACCTTGTCCACATCCTTCTTGATCTCCGCGTTGATCTGACCAGCCCTCACAACAACGCTCATTTGACGCTGGGAAGGGCGAGTTGCTGTTGCGACGCGAGAGATTGCAGTGGTGGCAGAGCGCACGGAGAGAGCCATGGTGGTGTATGTTGTGGAAGGCCGATAAAACACTGCGGGATAGAGCTGCTGAGATGAATGTTGAGCAGGACTTTGACCTTTCTTGGTGGTGCAAGCTGTGCGTATATGGTTCCAACCCAGTTTCGTGTGTTACTTCCTGAGCAAGCGTCTCCTCACAGTCTACAGGGACGTTTCGACGCTCCTCCGTGTGTCCACAAAGACCCTGAGTTGATACTTTTATCTTTGATGTTACAATAAGGGCAGAAGGCGTCCTACTTCGTGCTTTAACACTTGACTAATCCTGTGATAATGCAGCACTCACCAACCATGCTTAGATGACATGCCGCCAGGTTGACAGAAGGTCACTGCAATTCTGGCCTGCCAAGGGTTTGCAGCAAGGGGTGAACTCATTCAAGCTTCTATGTCTAGTTGTATCCGGCTTTTGACTCCAGACGTCCACCTGTCTAGAAACACACCTGTCAGACCGTCACAGGGTGCTGTCCACGAGTGACGGCTCGCTCTAAGACTCCGTTGTGATGTTCTATGAAACCTGTGCGGCTAGGAGATTCAAAAAGAATTCCTGCTTCCATATCCCCTGTACGACTGGGGAAGGTTGACGCCTGTGGGTGGCAGTGGCAGCAGGCTGTGCCGGTGCAGTGTATCAGTTTGCAGGGACTCCCTGAGCAAGAGCTTGAAGCACTTGACAGGTCTTATCAGCTCCTAGCTAGCCATACTCCGCTGTGCTGGCAGCATACCGTCACCCTTTGTGTTCAACCGATGAATTCAACCCCAGACACGCAGCAATGAGGATCAAGTTGGTGTGAAAGAGCCCGTACTGCTGACGGAACAAAGTAACAAGCCCTAAACAGCTCCACATGCGCTAGCACGTCGACTTGACTCAGAAATAAATTTGATTGAACTCAGGTATCGATCTGCGTGTGATATGCGGTATGCTTAAGCCTTACGACCTTGCCACCGTATCACTGCACCCTCTCAGCTTGAGCGCAGCTTTCGACACGCTCTTGAAAACCATAATTCAAACTTCTTAATAGATATTCTCGACAAGAAACCTGTCAACAGTCACTGAACCGGCATACGGGCAGGCCGTGCAGCCATGGCAGCAGAAGACAGGCCTGCCAAGCAGCCACGGCTAGACCCGGAGGCAGAAGCCGCAAATGTCATTATACAGCTGGAGTCTGCAGAAGGGCAACAAGCAGGTGCTACATCGCATGGTCACTGCTGCTGCTGCTGCTGCTGCCGCCGCTGCTGTCAGCTGCTGCTGCCATCAGATGTTTACTTTGCATGATGCAGCAGATGATGCAAAGCAATCAGTCATGTGGTTTCAGTTCATCAGACACAGCAACGCTTTGCCCGTGCTGTCTGTCTGTTGCTGCATGTGTGTTCAGGCCCAGCACTGGATGTGCCACATAGTGTGACACCACAGCAGCTGGAAGTGCTGCTGAATGGGCTGCTACAAAATGAGGAGAAGACTCCCTACTCCTTCTACGTTGAGGGGCAGGTGGGGCTCAACACGCAGCAGCAGCAGCAGCAGCAGCAGCTGCTGCTGCTGTGCATAGTGCTGATGTTGGAGCTGAAGCTGCAGCTGCAGGCTGTACACAGGTGGCTTGAGCCAGCTTCAAGTTGCAGCAGGGGCAGGATGACACAGCATCTGGCTTCAGGCTGATGGCCAAAGTGTTGCAGATGCGGCAATGACGTACAACAGTGCTGGGGCAGCGGGCAGGCACGGCTGTCTCGTGTCGCTCTGTTGCAGGAGCTTGCAGCAGTGGCAGCAATCCCTGTGCTGCGTTTGGGTCAACAATTTACTGGCTCAGATTCCAGCAATCCTGGCTGCATCTGTACCTATTGACCCTGCTGTCCTTTACATTACAACACAACACCACAACACTGCTTGCAGGAGCTGGCAGGGGAGCTTGGGGAGCACCTCAAGAAACAGAAGGTGTCAGTGGAGCAGAGCCTACGCATCGTTTACATGCCCCAGGCGGTGTTCAGGGTGCGGCCCGTGGCGCGCTGCACAGCATCAATGCCAGGTGGGTGGTGATGCGGTCGATTAGTGTGTGGTATGGTGCATGGTGCTGCGGGCTATTGTGCGGCGCATTGTGTACATGCCCCAGGCAGTGTTCCGGGCGTGCTGCACAGCCTCGATGCCAGGTGGGTGGTGCTGGCTTGCGTCTGACAAGCATCAGATGTTTTGAAATGGATGTCTCAAGCAACTACAGCAGCATACGGCGCATTGCAATGCAAGTAAACCTTTTTCATCCACCTTCATACTGCACACCCCACAAACAATGCACTTTGTTCTGCTCAAATTTTCTGCAGCAACCGTTGTAACAACTGTTACTGTTATAACATGTGTTATGTCCTGCAGGCCACGCGGAGTCTGTGCTGGCGGTGGCGTTCAGCCCTGACGGCAGGCGCCTGGCCAGCGGCTCGGGTGACACCACGCTGCGCCTGTGGGACTTGAGCGCACAGCTGCCGCAGCACGAGTGCAAGGTAGGCAAGGGTGCTGCCCATAGGGTGCAGCCTCCCGCGCATGTTTGTTGGGTTGCAGCGGCACAGTTGCCACCGTGGCTACCAGCTAGCTTCTGCCACTTGTTTTGTGTACCGCTTGCTTACTATCATGAGGGGGTTTATCAGTGGTACTGGCCTTGTCAACATGCTGTTCCAACCAAATGCAGACTGCTCACGCATTGGTGTATTCTGACATCTGCGATCCCGGCTGCTGTGCTTGTTTTGCCATGCCAGGGCCACCGCAACTGGGTGCTGTGTGTCTCATGGTCTCCGGATGCGACCATGATCGCAACGGGTGACATGAACGGCGACATTTGGCTGTGGGAGGCAGCTACTGGCAAGCCACTGGGGCAGTGCAAGGGCCACAGCAAGTGGATCACGTCACTGGTGCGGCACAAGAGAGCGTTATTTTGCAAAGTAACAACATTTGAAATTTAACATGCAACTGGCAGCTACAGCGGTGTGGCTGGTGCCAGTCTTGGGAACAACACATTCTGCTCAGCCGACGAGCAGCTGCTTTTTCTACCCCGTCAGCTGGATGTCGCACTACCACTGCCATGCACAAATCAACACAATAAAACTGTACTTCTGCTGTCTGATGGTTTTTGCTGCGCTGCTGTTGTACGTCTGCGGCTAGGCCTGGGAGCCTGCCCACAAGGCGCTGCCCAGCCGCCGCTTTGTCATGACAAACCCAACAAACTACTGCTTCTTCTTGTTATTGCTGCTGCTGCACATTGACATGCCCCTAATCTAGGCCTGGGAGCCGGCCCACAAGGCGCTGCCTAGCCGCCGCTTTGTCAGCGGCAGCCGCGACTGCACGCTGCGCGTGTGGGACGCCAACACGCGGCGCTGCATCTACAGCCTGGGGACGCACACCATGGTGGTCACCTGCGTGCGCTGGGGAGGCGAGGGGCTCATCTACAGCAGCAGCAGGGACACCAGCATCAACGTGTGGGACGCAGGTGTGTGGGGGTTGCTAAGATTGTGTCCTGGAGACATGTAACACAGCCACACAAATGTGTATTGAAGTATCTGCACAAGCAATGACAGGCTGTATGGCTTGCTGCGATTCTTGCTGCTGCTGTCGCAGCTTCCATCATGCAGAAAAGAACAGCTTCTGACTACCATGGTACCTACAGTGTCACCACCACCAGGTTTTGATCTGACAAACTCCTCACGCAGCTGGTGCGCAGCCTCAAGGGCCACAGGACTGACTTCCTGCTACTGCCGCTGCCGCTGCTGCTGCTGCTGCTGCTCCTGCTGCTGCAGCCGAAGGCAAGCTGGTGCGCAGCCTCAAGGGCCACGGGCACTGGGTCAACACGCTGGCGCTGTCAACGGAGCACGTGCTGCGCACCGGGGCCCATGACCACACTGGCAAGGCGCCCAAGGACCCACAGGAGGGCATGCAGGTGGGTGAACTTGTCACTGCAGCTGCAGCAGCAGCAGCAGCAGCAGCAGTGTATGCTAGCTTGTATGCTATGAGCACGTGCTGCGCACCGGGGCACACGACCACACTGGCAAGGCACCCAAGGACCCACAGGAGGGAATGCAGGTGCGTGCAGAGTAATTGAGTGCAGCAGCATTGACTTTTGCTGCGGATTACGCTGCTTACAGATGCACTTGGCAGACAAATCAATGCACAAGGACCTGCAAGAGGCAGTGCTTCTGCAAGCAGCTGCTGCAGCAGTGTACAAATGTTTTTGGTGGCTGCTGGTGCAGCCTGCATATATGCGTGTGGCACATGCCGGCAGAATATCTTCTCCCACACATGCAGTGCTGTGTCATAGCACATGCTTGTGCCCAGCCGCAGCTGCCCAGCACCGCTGCAATGCAGTGATGGAAGCGCAGCCTGAGCGGCTTGTGAGATGTTCATCTCGCGTGCCTGCCTGCTACTGCTGCTGCTGCTGCTGCTGCTGCTGCTTGCATGTTGGTGTCTTCCTCCTTGCAGGTAGCGCAGCAGCGCTACGATGCAGTGGTGAAGGGTCAGCCTGAGCGGCTGGTCAGTGGCAGCGACGACCACACCATGTTCCTGTGGACCCCTGCAGCCAGCAAGAGCCACATCGCGCGCATGACCGGGCACGTGCAGCTCATCAACCAGGTGAGGGAAAAGGAGGTACATTTTCAGGCCTCAGCTGCTACTGGTAGGTGACGCGATTGCTGATGCCGATGACAAGGTATGGCTTACCAGAAGACTATTATAATGGTATATGACCACTGGGCTTAGCTCCGTGTAGCATCGCTGCTGATCATGACCAGCGCTTGCACAGGCAGCATTACACACCTGGTTGCGTGCTGCGCAGCTTGCAGCGAAAGGCACTCATCTGGAGTGCGTGCATGCGGCTGCTGTTGCCCAAGCTGAAGCTGTTTGTGCGGCCCTTTGGTGGCTGACAATCAGCTTTGGCAGTAACACCGCATGCATTTTTGCCTGCTGCTGCTGCCGCTGCTGCCGCTGCCGCTGCTGCTGCTGCTGCTGCTGCTGCCGCTGCTGCTGCTGCTGCTGCTGCTGCCGCTGCTGCTGCTGCTGCTGCTGCTGCTGCTGCCGCTGCTCCAGGTGACGTTCAGTCCTGACGGCCGCTGGGTGCTGTCTGCCAGCTTTGACAAGAGCATAAAGCTGTGGGACGGCGTCAAGGGCACCTTTGTGGCAACATTCAGGAACCACGTGGGGCCGGTTTTCCAGGTCAGTCAATCGATCATCTGATCTGATACTGTGGCGCTGGCTGCTGCTTTCCTGTGAGCTATGCACATATGCCAGCATCTGTCACTAACTGTGGAATGGCATCAAGGGCAGCTTTGAGGCAACGTTTAGGAACCGTGTGGGGCCAGTTTTCCAGGTCAGTTGCATTCTTGCAATCCTGTGGCTGCTGTGCTTGTCTCAAGCCATGCAACCTTGTGCCAGCAACTGTCGCTCATTTGTCGGCTTGTCTGAGCGGGACGTTTGTTTCCTGGGTGGATGCTTACAGTGCACGTTGCACGTGTTGCATGGAACTTGCTGCACGCAGGCCTTACTGCTGTCATGGGATGTGCTGAACCTGCCAGCTCCAGCAGTGTTGTCTGCTTCAAATGACGATTACACTAGTGCCCACCAAACATGGATGCAACGCATGTCGTGCAGCTGCTGCCACAGTCATCTTTCGTTATATGATATGATTTGCACTGCTGCTGCTGCTGCAGGTGGCGTGGAGCAGTGACAGCAGGCTGTTTGTCAGCGGCAGCAAAGACAGCACACTCAAGGTGCGGGGCAGGCCTGGTTTGTGTGTCATGCCACTGCATGCATTCAGCTCCCACATCATAGTCAAACAATTACTGTTTATGCTGCTGAGCATTATGTGTCAACAGCAGCTGTTCGCTTCGCTATCAGGGGTTAAACCAGCGAACGGGTGCGATGGTCTGGACACGCCTTGTTACAAGTGTTGTTCTGTCGGCATAGAAGCTGACAAGGCTTGCCATTCACCAAGCTGCTGCTGCTGCTGCTGCTGCTGCTGCTGCTGCTTCCCGCATTGCAGGTGTGGGATGTGCGCACGCGCAAGATGATGGTGGACCTGCCGGGCCACGCTGACGAAGTTTTTGCGGTGGACTGGAGCCCTGACGGCAGCGGTGTGGCTTCAGGGGGCAAGGACAAAGTGCTGAAGCTGTGGCGGCACTAGCGCAGCAGCAGCTTGTGAACTCCACCGGCAAAACTTGCCGGAGTAGGGGCTGAGCTTCTACAGCAGGTTCGTTGAATGCCTAGCGGCATTCACAGGCCTGTGGCTGGCCTGGTGTTGCATGCAACGTTCCTCTCCACAAACATCTTGACGAGGCCTTGATGGCACTGTTGTGTTGTTTGTGCTGTGTAACATGCTTCGTGCAAGTGCTGATCAACTGAGCTGCTGAGCAGGAATGAGGCGGCTCTGGTCACCAGTGATGTATCGGCAGCAAAACGTCATAGCATCAACTGCTTTTTCGAAGCACCCCAAGGATAGAATGACATACTTGTATTACAAACGTCATGGCAGCTCAACAGCCCTTCCTGACTGACAACTTGTCATGTTGAACATGATGCCTTAAAGTACATCTTCCGGGATATGCAATTCCATACCAACAGAACTGCACTCGCTGGCTCTTCAGCTACTGCGACGGAGGTCAACCTCCTTGCAACATTGCGAGGAGACTGCACGGCTACGCATCCAAGGTTGCCTCATCCAAACCACTTTACCAAGTTGCATAATTGCAGTGCCAGCTGGACTTTCGCATGCACCTGTCAGTGTTGGGACAGCACGCATCTGCCAGTGCATAGTACGAGCAGAAATGCACATGACCTGGCGCAACTGTCAGTGCATTATGCGCAGCCAATCATACAGGGATGCAACAAGAGGCGGCGTGCGCTGTGTGCACAAAACCACTACATAGTGCAGCGCAGCTCCAAAGTTTCCTGTGTTGTTGCGGTGGTGTTGCTTGCAAAATGCGGCTAGCCGTACCAGTCAGTAGAACAAAATACATGATAACGCCGGGCAAAAACAATAATTCAGCTCAGGCAGCTCAGGCTGCCATCATTGACACCCACATGCAGCTGGCGGGATTGAAGGCACCACTCGAGACGCATTGCCATACAACACTGCCACTGCTCGCACTGCAGCTGAGTGATGCTGCCTTTCTTTGCTCCTCACAAAACTACTGCTGCCACCTGCTGCGCTACTTCACATCATCTGCCAGATACATCACCATAGACACTAACACGAGCACCTGCATAAGAGAAACAGCAGTATGCAGCTACCTCGCCTGATGATGATGTGCAGCAAGGCCTCGACAACAGGCGCTGTCATCACTACCCACCACATCCTGACAATACACACACATCGCGGCAGTACCACTAGCAGTGCACCCCTTGCTTTGCCTGCTACCATGCTCTCAGAAACTGCTGCCTGCTGAATGTTGCCCCCTTGATGTGTGATGCTGGAGCTTTCCAACCTAGGTTAGTAATAAACACATCAGCAGCGGAACAGCACGGGTGACGGACAAAGACACGGCACACGGCACGCCTCTCTAACAACCAGTGAGGCGCTTCCTACCACTAATGCACAGCACACTAGTGACACCTGCACGAGCAGCCACCTGCAGCCACCACAGACTAAACGTTGCATGTCCATGCTGGCAAATCAGGTTCAACTTTGTGCGCATATGGGCATGTGCGCAAGCAGCGCGTAGCCCTGTAGTGGCCAGCAGCAGGCACACAGTGGTATGTGATCAAGTACACAAGTACACACAAAAACACAACACACTCTCGCTGCTGCCCAGGGAAACATCAGCTTTACCCCAGCGTGATTTGACAGCAGCCCGTTAGCCATCGGCAAGAGCAGTATGCAACTAACGGCGCAGCTGCCATCAAAGTGCACAGAGTGTTTACATAGATTGTACATGCGCCATGCTCCATGCGCCATGCTCCTACATGCAAACGCAGCCGCTGCAGCAGGGTGCACGCCAAGCACTCTCTTCATACCCATGTGAGCCCACAATGGAATCAACCCTAACAAGGCAAAAAAAGTGTCCAAGAGGTTGGCGCACACCCGCCGCCTCAGACTGCAAGCTATGTCCCCGTCTTAGCTGCTGTAAGCACGCGCGCAGCCACGCACGTACACCCGGTTTGCAGAGCAGAATAACAGCAGCCACAGGGCAGGGCACAGAACTGCCAGTTGGTGCCATCAAACACATACATATGCGACAGCTGCCAAGTACACGCCACAGGCAGCAGCACCGCTGCCAGTACAACATGCGTAACACACAACAACTGACCATCTGACAAAACATGCCCCTGATGGTCAGAGCCATACTGCCAAGGATGAGGCTGCTTCATCAGGACACCTCACACGAGTGAGATCTGACATGCCATGCAGCAGCAACCTGCGATCAACAGTGCAACAGCCATCGCTGCAGCATGCAACCACGCAAGTCACAAGCAATGCCAGCAATAAAGACTCTACGCGTCTAACAACCCGGCCTCCTCACAGCAGCTGTGCCAGGAACAGGCAGCTGGCACCAAAACAGTGCAGTGAGTCACAACGGGTTACCAAATCCACCGCAAGCTGCTGCAGTGTTATCATACATAGATGCTGCACACCTCCAGCAAAGAAAGGCGCAGCACACACCTGCCGCTGTGCTGACAAAATGCACACTTTTCCATGTCACTGCTCAGGCCCTGCTTGCCTGGCTGAGCATGTTGTGATAAACACACGTTGCAACTGAGGCTGCGGTGACAAACTGCTTGGTGTCTGCTGCATACAACAGCTCAAATGAGCCGCAGCACAACAGTACGGACAACACCACGCACACCGCACATACAGCCATGCATACTGACTGAGTGACTGCAGTGCGACCATACAACGCACACACGCAGATAAAGAAACATGGCACACAGCACAACAGCCAGAGGCCAGACACAATGCACTTCCACTCTGCGGCCTGGTAGTACTACACCCAAGCACCACACCCAATCATGTCAACTTCACCAACTGCATATCAACTGTTGTGATACCAAGAGGCCAGCACCCGCTGGCCCAAATTCTGAGTACAAAGCAGAACACACGGACCTGCTTTTCTGCGACCTGTACGCACGAAGCCAACACACGACTACTTCTGCACAACTACCACAACATCAGCGAAGTGCACAGTTGATAAAGCACACCCGCAAGAAAGCTCCCAATGCACCTCATCGTACTGCAAAATCCCGCTGGCAACTCGACTACACAGCCTGCCTGTTTGCAGCAGCAAGGAAAGTCCCTGCTGTGAAGTTCTCACTGCAGCTTCACCTTGCTCAGCTCCTTTGCTGCTCCATTCAACTGCTGGCCATCGTCCGAGCCGTTCACACCATGCCCGTTCACGTTGAATTGCGCACCGCTGCCGCCGTTCACGCTGCTGGCACTGCCAGCCTTGCCACTCTGCTGCAGCTGGCCGTTCACAGCAGCAGCCACATATGACTCCAGGCTGCCGCTGCTGCTGCTAGCATGAACGCCATGGCTGCTGCTGCTGCTGCTGCTGCTGCCATTGACGTGGCTGCTTGCAGCTGCCACTGCATGGCTGCTATAAGCTGCCCCATGCCCTGACGCATCTTCGGATGACTCAGAAGCTGCTTGATCAGAAGGCGACCCAACCCTGCTGCTGCTGTTGCTGCTGTCGCTCTCCTCATCTGGCTCTGTAAACTCGCCTCCAGCAGCAGCAGCAGCTGGCACGCCAGCCGCACCCACAGCCACACCCACCGCAGCAGCAGCAGCGCCGCCGGCGCCCAACGCCGCAGCCGCCGCAGCCTGCTGCTGCTGCTGCTGGGCTAGCCGGGCTTTCTCAACCTCCTGCATCTGGCTGTGCAGGCCCAGTGTGGCCTTAATCCAGGTGATGATCACGCCGGCGAAAATAACGCACGTGAAGGGCATGGCTGCTGCGATGCTGCCGCAGCCCAGCAGGAACGCCTGCGTGATCCAGCTGGCGCCAGACTTGCCGATCTGCAGGCATAAAGACGCATAGAAGACACAACCCGAGAGGTCAGTGACACCAACACACGGGAATGTCCCTATGCTATTAGGAAGGCCTGCGTGATCCAGCTGGCGCCAGACTTGCCGATCTGCAGGCATAAAAAGGCGTAGGAGAAACAACCTCAGTGGTGAGTCACACCAACACACGAGAATGTGCGTATGACTATTAATAAGGCCTGCGTGATCCAGCTGGCGCCAGACTTGCCGATCTGCAGCAGCAGATAGGTTTGTAAAGAGATGAGAATGAGCGCAAATGCAATTACTGTGCATCACTGTGCCTTGGTGCCAGCCAGTGCTGTGAGGAGCTATATCTGCTGCAAGAACCTGGTTGCGCAGCCGCAAAAGGACACACTAATGCGCCTGTGAGTAATGTAGATCCCTGGCAGAAGCATAATTTGGCACCCAGTGTGGCAGCAGCAACCGCAGCAGCATCATGCGCCAGGCCCAGAACACACGGCACCCACCTGGCTGCCCACGAGGTCCACTGCTGCCTTGCCCTGCTTCTTCTCGTCAGCATCCATCTCGATGTACACCTGGAAGCAGCAGCAGCAGCAGCAGCAGCAGCGATGGAGGCAGCACGCAGGGTGCGAGCAAGTGATCTGAGGTAGCTCACGGGGTGCTGAGCTGGCGCATAAACATACAGCACACTGAGAGATACGGACAGTGGCTGTTGCTAAAAGCCCTTGTGGCAATCCAGAGCCATATCGGGCTGTGTGATTTGTTTGAAAGCAGCCTGTTGCCACATTCAAGCATCTATGGAGCGCCGATACCAACGGCTAGTTGCTGCTGGCTCACCATCTCCTTGGCTGGGTCGAACAGCGAGTACTTGCTGGCGCGGGCAAACACCTGCAGCAGCAGCAGCAGCAGCGGCGACGGCGATGGTCAGCAAGGCGGGGATCAGCAACGCAACTGGTGCATCACCGTTGCCGTGCGCGCCCGCAGCGTATAGGCACGTGCGCCGCGTGCTGGCAATCACAAGCACCAGCATTAAATGTGACGGCGGGCTGATGCTGCGTCTCACTGCTCAAGGTACGATGGGCTGCCGTGCATACATGAGCTTGTACGGCGTGAAGCTGTGACTGCTGTGGGGGCTGCAGCTATAGCCTAGGCATAGCCACAATACATCTGTGTCCCAGTCATACAGCCTGTAATTCTGTCAATGCATCTTGTATAGTGCCTGCTCCACACAGTGAAGCACACAGTGCACAAGGTGTGCTTACAAAACTACTACAGGGCAAAACTCATGCCCTACGCCCCAATGCGTCACACGGCCCACCACGACTGACGCCCTGCAACCCACCTGTGTCACCAACCCGGCTGTGGCGCCCACACCACCAACTGTCGCTCCCATCTCCGGCGACAGGCTCGGCAGGCATGCCACCACTTTCCCGCAAATCAAAAACATCGTGCTTGCTACACCCAGCCACTACTACTATAAACTTTCAGCGGTGGCCCCGATGCCCGCAATACTCGTTGCTACCGCTATCAGTACTGCTATGTCTGCCGCCACGCGCGACATGAATGCACACAACCCACCTGCGTCACCACGCCGGCCGTAGCTCCAATGCCCGCAATCGTCGCTGCCATCTCCGGCGACAAACTCGGCAGGCCTGCCAGCAGCGTGCCCGCAAAGAACATCGTGCCGGCGACACCCATCACGGCCGGCGTGACAGATGCTGCCACGCCCCAGCCCGCATGCTGGAAGACTAAGCGGCTCACAACCATGCTCGCAAGTGTGAGCATGCCGGTGTATGTTGCTACATCTGCGAGGACTGACTGGTAGCCCTGCACGGTGGGGTACAGCAGCCGCAGCTGGCCCTTCCAGGCAAACTCAAACAGCCTGCAGATTGAGGAGCAGGAGCAGGCGCAGGGAAAGCAGCAGCGGAAACAGCGTCAGTACGGCACAGTTGAGCACGGTGGGGTACAGCAGCTGGCCCTTCTACACAAACTCAACCAGCCGACGCAGGAGTGAGAGGAGCAGCAGGGTGGAGGCAGCGTACAGAGCATAAGTGGGGCACGGTCCGGATACAACAGTTGCAGTGAGACCTTCCATGCATAAAGAAACAGCCTGCGCAAAGCAGCATGCACAAGCATAGCATGCCGGTGTATGTTGCTACATCAGCGAGGGCTGATTGGTAGCCCTTTGCATAAAACTAACCACCTTGATTCACCTGTGTCCCACGCCGTAGCTCATCACCAGCAGCGCCAGGTTGCGGATCTTGGGGCTCTTCTTCAGCACCGCAATGCCCTCACCAAAGCTGCCCTTGCTCTTCTTTTTCTTGCCAGCCGGCTTGGCAGCACCACCACCTGCTGCTGCTGCTGCTGCACCGTCGGCTGATTTCAGAGCAGGCTGCAGCACCTTTGCGTCTATGAAGGCCTTGGCAGCAAACATGGCGCCTGTCATGGCCATGACGGTGCCGATGAGCACGCGCAGGCTGAGCAGCTGCGTGTCGCCTGCAGCAGCAGCAGCAACAGTGGTGGCAGCAGCAGTGGCGGCAGTGGCAACAAGCAGGCGTCAGCATGCACCTTGCAATGCTGTTGCAGCCGTGTTGGTATGCTTGCCTGCTGACCTGTGCGTGCTGCATGTATGAGCTGACAGGTACAGAGCTGCCTGCAATTGAAGCCGGCTACAGCCCAAACGCATATGTACACGGGCACAGTAGCAGCAGCAGCAGCAGCAGCAGCAGCAGCAGCAGCAGCAACAGAATCACACCTGCCACAGTGGTTGACAGCGTGTGGTTCACCAGGCGGATGTAGCAGCCTGCAGCCACCAGCGCGATGTTGGCCCCAATGGCCATGAAGGGGTACACTGCTTTGGCCTCATCCACGGTGCACACCTCGTTTGCCAGCGACCTGCAGCAAACAAAACAGTGCGACAACATGGAAAGTGACATGTCAGCGCATGTCGGTCCCAATGGCCATGAAAGGGTACACCGCTTTTGCTTCGTCCACTGTGCACACCTCGTTCGCCAGCGACCTGCGGCAAATGTAAAATGACATGTCAGTGCTGAGTGGTGCGATGCGCTGCACATCACCGGCATGATTGTTGGGTGCTCCGGGTCAACTGCACCAAAGAGGTACGTGCATGCATGCACAGCTACCTGCGAGCAACGGAACAACATGCGGGCACGCTAGCTTTGCACAATCTTTGAAGCTGTTTCAACTCACCAGAACAGCACGCTGATGACGACAGCGCCCCACAGCTCCGCCATGCAGAAGAACAGGCTGTAGGTCCAGTTGCCCACCACCTTGAGCAGGCCATGCAGCCGCAACAGCCCCACAGGCACACCAGGCCAACCCTGGCCATCAGCTCCAGCAAGTGCAGGCTGCCGGCAACAATTCCAGGATCACACACCACTAAACACACCAAACACACCACGGAAGCCGTCAAAGAACCTGATCGGCTCACCAGAACAGCACGCTGATCACGACTGCGCCCCACAGCTCCGCCATGCAGAAGAACAGGCTGTAGGTCCAGTTGCCCACAACTTTCAGCAAGCCATGCAGCCCCACTGGCACGCTGGGAGCTATCTTTGCCATGAGCTCCAGCGGGTGCAGGCTGCCAGCAATGGGGTAGATGGCTGCCGCAAACAGTGCGTAATAACCCAGCAGCGGGGTTACTGCCGCATAGAACACGGCCTTCTCTGGCAGGTGGGCCACCTGCACGGCGCATTACAAGGCAGAGAACAGCAAACGTGGTTGCGGCAATTAGCGGAGCAGAAGTGGGAGACCGCGTAGAAAACGGCCTTTTCTGGCAGGTGGGCCACCTGCGTGTGCGGAAGACAGACATACACAGTACAGCACACACCAGGCTTGTTGTTGCAGCTGCTGCTGCTGCATCCCTGCAGTTGAAAGGTGGCGCTGCAGACGCGCCAGTTTGCCTTACAGCACAATGCAGGTCACCGACTGTAAAGCATTGCAGGGGCCTGCTGCTGCTGTTGCTGCTGGCGCAGCTGGCGCTGAAGCCGACACAATTGTGGAGCCTATGTCTGCCACTGCTGCTGCCATTGCAGTTGCTGCCGCAGTCGCCACACACCAGCTTGTCATACAGCAAGATCAGGCTTGCTGCTGCTGCTGTTCCGGTACATCTGCTGTATGTCTACTTCTTTGCTGCTGCAACCCAAACGCACCAGCTTGCCGTACAGCACAAAGAGGGCCACCGAAGCCGGTAGCATATCAAAGGGGCTTGCTGCTGCTGCTGCTGTGACTTGCTTGCTGCTGGCACAGTCAACACAAGCACAACCAGCTCAGTTGGCGAACCACACGCACCAGCTTGCCGTACAGCACAAAGAAGGCCACTGATGCCGGCAGCACTGTGCATAAGGCATGCCGTTGCTGTTGCTGCTGCCGCAACTGGCTCTAAATTCTGTGATCAGCCAACGCACCAGCTTGCCGTACAACACGAAGAAGGCCACCGAAGCCGGCAGCACGCAGCATGAGGCCAGGAAGGGCAGCACCTCCGCGCCGCCAGCTGTCACCATGATGGAGTCCTTCAGGCTCTGCAGCAAATAACATGTTGTGACAAGTTATGACATGTTATGTTATTGTTGGATTGGGTGTTGTAACACGACATGTGGCCAGGCAAGCAATCATGCGCTGTGGATGTGTGTTGCGCAACAGGGGCTGCTTGTGATGTGCAAAAATGCCTGCAGCATTATGAGGCTCAAGCAGCAGTGCTTGACGGCTGCTGCTGCTGCTGCGGCTGCTGCTGCTGCTCCATGCACTGAAGCACGCTGCTGCTGCACACTTGAGCAAACTGGCTCGATCCAGCTGAGCACAGCAGACAGAGTCTGCCGCGCACGCCTAACCACTGCCACTGCACAACACTGCCCTGCTGCTGCTGTTGCTGATGCTGCACTCTCTGCTTCAATGTGTCAATTTCCTGCACTCCTTCCACACACCTGCAGGATGGTCAGGTTGAAGCTGGCGCAGAAGAATGAAGGTCACTGCCGCTGCTCAACACACTGCTGCTGCTGCTGCTGCTTCACCAGGCCATCCGTCTCTTCTCCATTCTCATATTCATATTATCATTTCACTTCTCGCACCTGCAGTATAGTCAGCTTGAAGCTGGCGCAGAAGAATGAAAGTCACTGCCGCTGCTCAACACACTGCTGCTGCTGCTGCTGCTGCACCAGGCCTTCGTCTCTTCTCCACTCTCATATTCATATTATCATTTCACTTCACGCACCTGCAGGATGGTGAGGTTGAAGCTGGCGCAGAAGAAGATCATGCCCAGCGGCAGCACCTTCTGCCACAGCTCCACAGCAGGCTCCGGCAGGTGGTCCATGTTTTCACTCGGCACCTGCAAACATAACAACATGTGATGATTAAACCACAACGCACGAAGCCGCAGCGTGTGAATACCAAACAGCAGACATTAAGAGGACAATTGAATGAGCTGGTATGGTCGGAGCAGGCAATCGTGGTGGTTGCCCAGCAGCAGCAGCACCACATGTGATGTGAACAAGCGTCAGCGGTGAGCACCCGTCGCTGCTGTGTGCCTCAGCACCTAGAGCGTAGCGTCATACATCCAGCAGCTGGCACGTATTGCAGATATGTGAACACAGCAATAACATGCTGCACGCGCCACACGCTGCACACCAGCACTCGGCACAAGAGCCCTGCCAGGCCCAGTGCAACAGCTGATGTAAACATTTCCTACCCCACCTTGGGGTCGCCCCTGTTGTTCGTCTTTGGCAAGCTCACACGGTGCTGGTACACACTAGCATCTGCAAAAAGACTTCCAGCTGCACGGTCAACTCAAGGTGCCAGCACCATGCCGAATGTCGCCCACCTTGGGGTAGCCCCCCAGCTTGTTCCACCACTTCCACTTGTTGCCCACACCACACACCAGTTGCTTGCAGGAACACATCCCTAGGTGCACAGAAGATGCCAGCTCATGCAGTTGTCGCTCCCCGTGATGGCTCGCAAACACCTGCCTGAATGTCGCCATAACAAACTTCACACGATGCTGGCACACACCATCATCACGGTCAAACTACAGTGCCAGTTTTCAAGTAAAGGTGCACTGTACAGTGCCAGACATGTAAACCCACCTTGGGGTAGCCCCCCAGCTTGTTCCACCACTTCCTCCTCCTGCGCATCTTGATGTACTGCCTGTTGACATGCGACAGGCTGGACGCCAGCAGCAGCGGGAACTCCAGCGCAGGGTTGTCATGCGAGCCCTGGCTGCTGCTGCTGCTGTTGTTCGATGCCTGCCGCTGCTTGTCCTGCTCGCTGTTGCTGCCAGCAGAGCCGCCTGGCTGTGCAGCAGCTTTCGGCAGCACTTGCCGTCTGAGGCCGCTCCATTGCGTCAGGCCTGGCAGCTGCGAAAGTGGGCGCGATGTGCCTGACACTGCAGCAGCATGCACAAGGCAGCAACCCTGTTCAGAACGCTGCACGCTTAGCTGTGACATGCCGTAACCATACGTAAAATGCTTTTAGTCCAAGTAAGGGAGACAGCGGCTGCCAAACAAACCCAAAGTTTGTCCGACACACTGCTCCTCACCTGAGTGCAGCGAGCGGCTGCCTAGACCGAGTACGGCTGCTGATGCGGGTCTACCAGGAGTCTGTCTAAAAGCAGGGGTGTTGAAGGCTGCTCGGCCCAGCTGTGCAGGGCCCGCAGCGCACTGCATTCGTGTGCAGCGACCAGTACAGTGCTCGAAGGGGATCCCAACAGCTAAGATCAATTGATCCTCGCTTTCGACACGTTGATGTAGCAGGCTCTGCAGAAATTTCGCTCAAGTGAGATGCACTGGTTCACAGCTGGCGGGTAAGTTCAAAGGTGCAAGCTCTGGCCTGTTTGATCCTTCACAAACAAAGAGTGAGTTTGTCGCTGCAGCAAGATGCACAGAATTGGGCATCCAAGCTCATTTGCAGGAAACTGTCATGTCAAAAGCAAGCAGTCACTGCAGTCAGTGCATTATGACCAGCGCTAAACAGCAGTAGAGGAGGTGTGCTATCTCTCATTTCTAGATGAAACAGAGGGACTGTGAGATGATTGCGATACACGATCATTTGCCAGGTTTGCCCGCGCCTGGTCCTAGCAGCACATGATCTCGCCATTCCCACTGTGATCAACAGCTTTAACGATAGCTTTACTTACTTTATAGTTTTGCATTGTTTATCTTACATGTTTGGTACATAAGCAAGTGCCACATCAGCAGTTACTCTGTTCGAATTATGAGACCGTGGTAGAATGCCACGCTCAGCACGACCGTAATCGCCAACCGGCATGTAAGCCACTGTTATATCTGTGCATGCTAGCTGCGAGGCATACTACAAGTATCACAGCAGCAGCAGCAGCAGCAGCAGCAGCAGCAGCACCAGCACCAGCAACAGCACCAGCACTAGCAACAACACCATCACCAGCAGCACCACCTCAGTAGATTGCTTCGACTCTCATCATGGGTACGAAGCCGCCCCATGTTTGCTTTGCCTTGTGTAGCTATAACTAAAGCAGGCTGCTGCACGGAAGGCGGCAGTATTGTGTGGTCGCAGCAGCAGCAGCCGCAACAGCACCATGGCCAAGAGGGACCCCTTCCCTGGGTGAGCTCCAGACAGCAGAGAGCAGTGCTGCGTCAGCATCTAATGCAAATGCATGGTCAATGCATGCTTAGTGAAATTGCATGTGTCGGCTGACAACTGCAAGCAGAGATAGCATTTGTGTGCGGCCAGCAATCCTAAGTGTGACAGCTGGCAGTGGCAGACTGGCAGAGTTGTCAGCCAGTCACGCGCAGCAACTGCAACTCTCATACAATCAGGCAGAACCACAAGCAATTGCACCACCTTGTCGCTCAGCATCACCACTGCTCCTTTGCATGCTCTCTTATACATATCAGTAATGATAGGTATACGCTGTGTCATCTCGCCTGCTGCTGTCCTTGCAGGGAGAAGTTCCTGTATGGAGGCATGGCCAATGCACTTGGAGGTCCGCTGGCAGCAGCAGCAGCAGCAGCAGCAGCAGGTCTACTTGCAAACATCAGCCAGTTAGCTGCAGTAAATCCTGCTGCTGCAGTTGCTGCTGAGCTAGCTGGTGACGCTGCTTGCCACGATTTTCCTGGGGGCCTGACATGCAGTGGCAGCTGGGCACAGCATGCTTACGTAGAAGTGGCTCAGCTGCTGTGTTTTGTAACTGGGAACTGCATGCTGTGAATGCAGCTGCTCTCAAGGCTGCTTCACAGCTGCGGTGTTGCATCTGTCTGCTGAGTGTCACCCTGCTTGTCTGCTGGCTGCTGCTGTCCTGCAAGCAGGGCTCGGCACCAACCCTGCTGATGTGCTCAAAGTACGGCTGCAGATGCAGAATGAACTTGGCGCAGCAGCAGGCAGGCAAGCAGCAGGGCCGGCAGCAGCAGCAGCAGCAGTACGGCCGCAGCTAGGGCTGCTGCAGATGCTGAAGAAGGTTGTGAACGCGGAGGGGCCTGCTGCACTGATGTATGGCTGGCAGGTGAGCCGGCACAGACACAGCTGCAGACCTGTAACAGCGCAATCGAGCCAGTACATATACATCACCTCTAGATGAGGTTTCTTAGGGCTAGCTGGGTGCTGCTTCCACCGAGTAGGTTGCATCGTGAGTGCGGGACGGTACACGTTTGCATGCCTCGGCAGCAGCAGCAGCAGCAGCAGCAGCAATAGCAGCAGCAGCAGCAGCAGCAGCAATAGCAGCAGCAGCAGCGGCGGCAGCAGCGGCAGCAGGAGGAGGGGCTTTGCCTGCTGTCAGCAACTCAGCTCTCTGCTGCAGCATTTACCTGATTGGCATCATGCTTAGTCCTGCTGCGAGAACCTATTGCGATTTTGGTTTCTGAGACGCCCCCATGTTGCCTTTCATGTGGGATGTTATATGGTATGTTATGTAATGCTTGCAGGCATCTGCTATGCGTGAGCTGAGCTACAGCGCCATCCGTATGGGGCTGTACGATGAGGTCAAAGAGCTGCTGGCTGGTGAGGCAGGTCATTTGCAGCTCTGCTCAAAATGCAGTTTATGCAGACCCCGCAACAGACCGTGTTCAACAGTGCAGCACAGCGTCTGCCTTAGAACTTGCGCTGTCCTGCAGCAGATGCTGGTGTCAGCTGCAGCAGAGGCAGCGAGTGCTGAACGTGCCGCAGCAGCGCTGCAGCTCGTGTGCTGACCATACGCATCATCACAGCTCACATATCTGCTTTCAACACACCATCATTGCTGTCACTGAGGCTGCACCAGTGCTTCTGCAACTGCCTGCTGCTCTGCTCCATCAGTCCATGGTGATGACCGCTACAGCTTCCCCTTGTGGAAGAAGATTGTGGCTGGCGGCATCTCAGGCTGCATCGGCGCAGCAATAGCCAGCCCCACAGGTGAGGCGATGTCCGCTGAGGGCCAGCCCCATGCATGTCATTTATCTTTTGTAACAGTCTCACCTGCTGTCAGAGGTCTGTGAGGGGTTGTGGTCGCGACTGTGCTTCAGGCTCATTCTGTCTTTCATTTAACACCAGCATGGCTAGCAATTGATTTGGTGAGCTGGGGGCAGCCAGTGCTCAGCGCTGCTGTCAGACAATCGCTACTTGCCAAGTCAGAACCCGAAGACACAAATGGCAACGCAGTGGCGGACATGTAACGCTGCCTTATAACACAGATCTGGTGAAGATCCGTGCCCAGGCGCTGAACCCCGCCACGGGCCGGCCCTTCTACAGCTACCCCAGCCCCTGGGCAGCACTGGGCATCATCTACCGCACAGAAGGAGGCATTGCAGGCATGTACAGGTGAGCCTGCTGCTGCTGCTGCTGCTGCTGCTTCTGAGTCTGTTTCTGATGGGGCTGCTGCTTTGTGTATCGTCTATCGCACAGAGGGTGGCATCGCAGGCATGTACAGGTGGGCCTGCTGCTGCTGCTGTTGCTGCTGCTGCTGCTGCTGAGTCTGTCCTTGATGGGGTCGCTGCTTGGTGTATCATCTACCACACAGAAGGAGGCATCGCAGGCATGTACAGGTGAGCCATTTGCTGCTGCTGCTGCTGCTGCTGCTGCTGCTGCTGCTGCTGCTGCTGCTGCTGCTGCTGCTGCTGCTGCTGCTGCTGGGCCTGCTGCTCTGGTTGGCAAGGCAATGAGTTGCGACTTGGATTCATCCTTGCAAAGCGCTTGATTGATACCAGCTAGTGTCTCTGCTGTCTGCCTGAGCAATGCCAGGAATAGTATCTGTAGTAATGCCTTATGTTCTGACACGTTCCTGTACGCTGTTCCCTGCATATTGTGTCCGCCTTCCGCTGCAGGGGTGTGGTGCCTACCGTGCAGCGAGCAATGGTGCTGACAGCAACCCAGTTTGCGACGTATGGTGAGAGCCAGCATCATTGCACAAAGGCACCTGCTCTGCTGCTTCATTTGTGCCAGCACAAGCAGCAGCAATGACATGCTATGCAGTACAGCCATCTTATTGGTGATGGTTTTTACATCTTGAAGTTGATGTTCGGCTACAACCTCTGTTTTATGTCACATGTTACTTAACATGCTGTGTGGCATGTCTGCTGCAGATGAGGTCAAGTACCTGCTGGTAGGCAACGGCTTATTAAAGGAGGGTGTGGGCGCACACATTGCTTCCAGCATCACTGCCCCTGACACCACAACCACAGTCTGCCATAACAAGTAAATCTGTCATATTACAAGTTATGTATCATGTTGTGTTGCAGATGAGGTCAAGTACCTGCTGATAGGCAATGGCTTATTGGAGGAGGGCGTGGGTGCACACATCGCCTCCAGCATCACTGCCCCTGACAACCACAACTACAGTCTGTCATAACATGTTATGTGACATGTTGTGCTGCAGATGAGGTCAAGTACCTGCTGATAGGCAACGGCTTGTTAGAGGAGGGCGTGGGAGCACACATTGCTTCCAGCATCACTGCTGGCCTGGCTGTGGCCACCACCACCAACCCCCTGGACCTGGTCAAGTCCCGCTACATGAACCAGGAGTTTGACAAGGTGGGTTTAGGGGGTTTTAAGGGGTTGCGGGTTGATTAGCATTATTGTTTATATGTTTATGTTTGGGTCGTAGGTTGGCGTGGTGGCCTGGCTGTGGCCACCGCCACCAGCCCCCTGGACGTGGTCAAGTCGCGCTACATGAACCAGGAGTTTGACAATGTGGGTTCAGGGGTTTTTAAGGGGTTGCGGGTTGATTAGCATTATTGTTTATATGTTTGGGTCGTAGGTTGGCGTGGTGGCCTGGCTGTGGCCACCACCACCAGCCCCCTGGACCTGGTCAAGTCGCGCTACATGAACCAGGAGTTTGACAATGTGAGGCAAGCGTTGAGGATTTGATGTTGTAGGGTTTGGGGTGTAATTGATGGTTCAGGGCCTCCTGTGGCCACCACCAACAACCCCCTGGACCTGGTCCAGTCGCGCTACATGAACCAGGAGTTTGACAAGCTGGGTTTAGGGGTGTTGCAGGGGTTGCGAGTCGATCAGCATAAGGGTTTGGATGTTGTGGGGCTTAGGTTGATGGCCTGGCTGTGGCCACCACCACCAACTCCCTAGACCTGGTCAAGTCGCGCTACCAGGACTTCAACAAGGTGTGTTTAGGTTATTCAGGCGTTGAAGTGCAGTAGCATATGAGCGATGATGTTTGCGTGTCAGGTTGATGGGCTGGCCACCACCACCAACCCTTTTTGGAAGCCCCTGCCACGCTACTGAACCAGGAGTTCAACAAAGTGGGTGCAGGGGCAGTCGTTGGGAGTGAGGTGGAAAAGGTGAGGATTTGCCTTTGTCAGTGTGTGGTTGACCGACGTGCATGCTGCAAGTGCAACAGCATGTCTGAGTTTGTTTACTCAGTTGATGACGGGTGTTGCTGCTGCAACACTCGCAATGGGCTGCGCTACAGCAGCACGGTGACCGCGCAACGACCTCGCTGCATTGGTGCCGCAACTATCTGTCTGTGGCACGTTGATTGCCGTGTGTGCTGCTGCTGCCGCAGGTGACGGGCAAGGGTCTGCGCTACAGCGGCGTGGCTGACTGCCTGATGAAGACGCTGCGGGCGGAGGGGCTGCGCGGGCTGTACAAGGGATGGCTGCCCAACTGGCTGCGCATCGGGTGAGGCTCCAGCTGTCAGTTTTTGAAATGTTTGACCAGGTTCGACCAGGTTTGACTGTTGAGTTGCCGTCATCACACGTCCTGTCTGGTTCCTCTGACGAAACATTGTAGGAGAGCTGGATACAGCAGCTGCTTGCAGCCTGTCTTGAGGCTGCAGCTTGGCAACAGCCAGTGTCCGTCAACGCTGGCAAGGCATCCTCACACGCTGCCTGGATGCTCAGTCAGAATACGTGTGTGTTTGCTGCCTGCTGTTCGCCTGCTGCAGGCCGCACACCGTCATCACCTTCCTCAGCTTTGAGGCTCTCAGGAAGGCCGCAGGACTGGAGGCAGTCTAAGTAGTGGTTGCACTTGACCCCTGCTGCCAGGGTTCACGATTTGCCAGTCAACGGTTGAAACCTACTGGAGCGGGCGGGCACTTTGGATTCCTTCGGCTGGGGCGCAGTGAGCTGCTAAACGCAGTGCCTCAATCTAAGTTCCCTGCTGTGTGGGAGCTGGTGTGTTGCCATTGGGGTGGTTTTGAGTCACGCGGTCATTGTTGCACTGCATGTATCTAAACCCCCATGTGATTGCTTGAGTATAAGACCTGCAGCTTAAGCTGTGTGCCCTTTTTTTTCTGTGCTGGCATCTGATGCATCATGATCTTGCATAAGTCAGCAGCAGCACTTGGATATGCCTCAGAGCAAGATTGTAAATGTGGGACTTGGCGCACCGAGAGAGCACCGTTTGACTATGTACGACTTTACTATAGTGTTTCGCCACAAGGCGCACGTGGCAGTAACATCAGCACTTGGGTCGTTACATCACAGCGCGGCGCATCATCGGTGCAGACAACATGTTCAGCACTCTCCTGCTGCGGATGCGGCACCATGACCACCCAGTGCATGCAGAGACAAGGCACAGAGCTACTGCTCTGTGTAACCCTGGACGTGCTGACGGAGTTGCTGCTGCCACAGCCCTGGCGTGTACAGGCACAAATAGCGGTTCGGACTGCAGCTGCCGGTTGCGATCAGCACTGCGTAGCAGCATATGGCACTGACGCTATGGCTTGATGGGTAACATGATGATGGCACTGATGCCGAGAACAACCTGAAACTCCCAGCAACACATTGACAACGTGTCGGGCTGAACCCAACAATAATTTTGACAACCACAGGTTGTCGGTGACAACTGAAAAGCTCCAAGCTGGGATCTAGCGCATGCTATGCTACAACACGAGCTTGCATGCTGAGCAAATGCCATGCCTGCCGCCCACCAACAAAACCGCAGCAACGCGTACGCAGCACAGCAGCCATTCCACAGCACCATGCTGTGCAACATACTGCACAAAGTCGCAGTCTGAACTGCAATCCACCCCACTCGCAACACACGCACAATGCACTCAACGCCTGCCTGAAACCAGCACCCAACTTGTATTGTTCATTTTTGCACCTGTTCAAGATTGACTCAGCGTCCTGCAAGCCCTTCGTAGCACACTTGCGTCATGAACACCAGCTGCCAGGCACGGACCCCGCTCACCCATAACACCATGTTACAGTGCGGCTTCTGTTATCATCAGCGCAGCTCCGACTGCGAGTGCACCGCTCAGTAGCAAGCCTTGCGGCACCGCCAGTGCTGCTGACACCCATCCGCGTAGAGTCAGCTGCGCAGCAAATGCGAGTACCAGAACAGCATGAGATGCGCTCATCAGCACAGCACCGCCTGCGCTTGACAGCACAGCACTGCATGCACTCAACAGACCAGCGAGCAGCAGAAGATCAGCACAGCACTACACTTGACACCTGACTCAGCACTCACAGCCATTCACAAAATCCATCACAGCCGCAACACTGCCACTCTCACTCACCCCGACACACAACTGCAACCCAATGCTGTTGCATTCTGGTGGTGGTCCTGCTTCCTCTGCATCAAAGTCAACACTCAGCTCAGAAGCAGATACACAGGCCAACCAGCGCAGTGTCTGAACACTGCAGGTGACCCTCACACACAACTGAATCTACTTTTACTCCGGTTGCATAAATCAGCGCGACATCCGATTGTATCATCAGCGCGAAAACACGGACGCCAGCTGTGGCAGCCGCAGGCCCCCCACCCTGAAACCGCCAGACATGTCATCATCGTCATCCTCATCCCTGCTGCTGCTGCTGCTGCTGCTCAGGCCTGGTACTGCTGCTGGATCCTCAGGCCCCTGGGCCATCGGCAGCTGCTCACGGCGCCACTCCGCAATTCCGCCGCTGACGTATGCAATATTCTTGAAGCCTACCTGCTGCAGGAAATAGACAGCCTTCAGCGACCTGCAGCAGCAGCAGCAGCAGCAGCAGCAGCAGCGCAAGCCGCAGCAGCAAGGTGGTTCCAAGCGTCAGGAGCGACAGTGCTGGCAGCCGCAGCTGTTAGAGGCAAGAGAGCTGTTGCAAGGCAAGCAGCGGCACTGCCAACAGGCCTCAGCCATGGCGGGCTATGCAACAGAAATGTTGCCCACTCGGAGCGCCAGGAGCCCTAGGGCGGGGGGCTTCTGGACCAGCATTGCTTGAAGGTGCACAGTTATGCTTTTACCATGCCTAGAATCGTCCTATTTAGAAATGTTTCTTGGCGCCATTTGACAACTCCTCATCCAAAGACTGCACTGAACAGTGCAGTACGCTGCACCTGGCCAGAGTGGCTTGGCCTCACACCATGGGCAACAGGCGCTACAGCTGCGCAGCTTTGACACACAATGCATGCCGTGGCTGATTTGGCACCAGTCGCTCAGCATATCGCTCTTTGCTGCTTGTTCCTTTTTGCCAGTTTCCACGTGTATGTGCATATGTCTGTTGCTGGTTGCTTGTCGCTTGCATGTGTGGCTGCTCACCGTGACTGGAAGCCGTACTTGGTGCCTGACTTGTTCTCCAAGCTGCCGCCATTCTCACACATGACCACCAGCTGCTTGCCTGCGGCACAGAGAAACACACACGTATACCGTCTGTACTTCACTAATTCAAGGCTGCACAAACTCTTCTAACATATGCTGGTGTTCTGGCCTTTTTGATAGGCGTGCATTGCAGGCCAGCCGCTCAAAGCAGCTCCAAACCACGCAGCAAGCTAGCTTTGGGGCGAACACTGCAGCAAAAGGGCATGCATGTGTGTGCAAGTTGTGCGCTCACCCTTGGGCACTCGGCTCAGCACATCATCTCCAAAGTTGGTGTTCAGCTCTGCAGCGGCAGCAGCAGCAGCAGCAGCAGCAGCAGAATGCATCAAGTTGCTTTGGCCATGCAGAGCAACAAAGGAATCGCATGCAGGGTGCGCATACATGGCATTGCTCAGTACAGAAACCACCAGCCATGCCGCAGCATCCACAACCTGACCTGGAATGATCACAGATCATCCAGGACTGATTACACCTGCGCAATATGCAGCAGCTGCTGCAGCCAACGCGCAAGGCCAGACCCACACGCGACAACCCGCCTGCTGTTGCTGACAGTTTGCTGTGAATCAACTATTAGAGGCGCTGCACCTCCACATGTGCTGTAGAAGATGCTGAGAAGGCAAAGCCGGCCTGTTGTTACTGACGCCTGCTGCCATGCTGGTGTTAGCTCAATTTCCAGACAAAACAACTAGGCCTCACACACACCTGTGCCATAAATGCCGAAAAAGGCAAAGCCGGCACGGCGCAGCCTGGAGAACAGGTCCCACGTCAACAACAAAAGCACCAGCATCAAACCTGTGTGCCCTGAAACCCACCTGTCCCATAGATGCCGAGGAAAGCAAATCCAGCGCGGCCCAGCGTGGTGGGCAGGTCCCACCTCCAATGAGATAGCAAATCATTATGTATTTCAAACTGTAATACCCAGCCCCACCTGTGCCATAACAGTCGAAAAAAGCGAACCCAGCGCGTCGCAGCGTGGAGGGCAGGTCCCACCTCCAACACTTACAAGATCCACCAAGAGCATCAAGCCTGTGTGCCCTGAAACCTACCTGTACCATAGATGCCGAAGAAAGCAAAGCCAGCGCGGCGCAGCGTAGAGGGTACGTCCCACTTCCAAGAAGATAACAAAATGTATTACAGAACTGTAAGACCCAGCCCACCTGTGCCGTAGATGCCGAAGAGAGCAAACCCGGCACGGCGCAGCGTGGAGGGCAGGTCCAACTTTCAACACATACGAATCCACCAAGAGCATCAAACATGTGTGCCCTAAAACCCACATGTGCCGTAAATGCCGAAGAAAGCAAAGCCAGCGCGGCGCAGCGTGGAGGGCAGGTCCCACTTCAACAGCAAAGCATCACATCGATCACAACCCAGGCAGTAAAACACACACCTGTGCCATAGATGCCGAAGAAAGCAAAGCCAGCGCGGCGCAGCGTGGAGGGCAGGTCCCACTTCTGGATGGGGTTGTACAGCGGCGTGCTGACGGAAATAGCCGCGTGAGAGGCCTCATACTTGTTGCCTAGGCGCACATCCAGCAGCACCGCTGACCCACTGCACTTTGCGGAACAAAGCGTGGATTGGAAAGCAGGGATTTGTGCATGACAGCGTTTGCCTGATATGTGAGAGTTCTTCAACTTGTTGCCAAGGGCACATCCAGCAGCGCCGCTGACCCACTGCAAATGGAAAGGCAGGCGAGGAAGGGAGAAGTGGCAGACGACTGAAAAACCACATGTGTAAAGACACCTGGTGCCGTTGGCAGCTTCCCAGAGACACCCAGGCAGGATCCTGCTATGACACGAATGCATGCATTGTGCAAAATTTTACAGGGTTTACAGCGGCGCGCTGAGGGAGCATGCCGCGCGAGAGGCCTCAAACTTGTTGCCCAAGCGCACATCCAGCAGCACCGCTGACCCGCTGCATTTGTGAAACAAAGCGTATATTGGGAAAGCAGGGATCAGTGCATGACAGCTGGTGCCTGATATGTGAGAGGCCTCGAACTTGTTGCTAAGGCGCACAGCCCGCAGCACTGCTGACCCGCTGCATAGGTGAAGGCAGGCGAGGCGAGGGAGAGAGAGAGAGAGAGAGTGGCAGACGACTGAAAAACCACAGGTGTACAGACACCTGGTGTGTTGCAGCTTTCGAAGACACCCATGCAGGATGCCTCCATGACCCTCAAGCACGGGCGACGCACATTTCCGGGGGCCGCCACACATGAAGGGCACACCCCACACACATCCTCCAACATTCACTACATTACTTTGGTCAGCCCTGCGGGCTCCAGCATGACTGACTCTACACAATAGCCCCTGGAGATGTGCATGATAACACTGCAACAGCTGCTGTTGCTCACCGCCAGCATGTGGCGTAGGCAGTCTTAGCCCCCTGGCCGCTTAAGCTGTTAACAATTTGAAAGCTGCTGCACTGCTGTCACGCCATTCCCACTGCCTCCCCCAGGCCTGTTCATGCCACCATCTGCCAGCCTGGGCCATAGCATGCACTTTGTTTCAACTGTTGCTGTTTGTGTATGCCTCCTAATGGGACCCCAGCTGGTTCACACCTGACTCGCTGGATGCTGCATCGTGCTACTCTACTCTTGAGACCAAACAAAAGCCTCACCTCTTGCACTTGGCGTATGCCTCCTTGGGTTCCAGCTGCTTAACGCCTGTGCTGCTGAGTGCCTCATAGATGTCGCGCCACTCCAGGTCCTCCTTGAAGCTGTCCTTGAAGCGCGGGATGACAAAGAAGGTGCCCACAAAGCTGGCGCCTGCAGCAGGAAAAAAGGGGAAACAAGGTGCATGCCAAAGGGCGCAGCCAGGCTTGGTCAAACAGCACAGTGTCACAGGCAGTGGGCATTTTTGAAGCGCGGGATGATACAGAAGGTGCCCACAAAGCTGGCGCCTGCGGCAGGGCAAAAGGAGCGGAAAAGAAAGTGAATATATTTAATGGTCAAAAAACAAAGGTGCTAGCTGCGGAGCATAGAATGCAGCCAGGCATGGCAGCGTGTCACGGGCAAAGCGCATTGCTTGCGCATTGGCCACACTATCACGCCACCCTGCAGAATGGCTACAGCTGGCGCTAGCTTTCTGCGCATGCAGCTGCTGGGGAGCCAACATATAAGAGACCACGTCGCACCAGATATGATGCTGTACAAAGATGCTGGCGCAGGTCACATGCAACTGGTCTGCATGTGGCAAGCCTGTGCACACTGTGCACTCGGTGCATATCTCTGGCTCACTGGCAGTTGAGACAAATATCTGGCAGTCACTGCAGCAGATGCACTTGTGATCGCTGCTGCTGCGAATAATATTACTGTTTCATGTTAGGAAGGCTGCGAGACCGACAGATTGGCTACAAACCTGCTGCGCCCAGTGCCCAGTATGTGCCAGTCTGCACAGCAGCAGGATCCAGGGCACAGGTCACATGCAGCTGCTGCTTGCGGGCCCTAGACACCGTAGGACGCACAGACACCGGCCTTGCAGCGCCATGGCTCGGCTGGCTTGCACTCCGCAGCCGAGTGTTTGTGTGGTGACGAACTGCTGTCTGCATGGTGTCAAACGGAGCGGACCGGCTGTATGAAAATGGCCAAACGCTTGACACACAACACGAAAATGCTTATCTGCCAGGGATCTTTGTTCTGGGGCACCGAACTGCACGCAGCACTTGTCACGCCAAACCCCACTTAGTCACAGAGTTCCGGGGCAACCTCTCTCAACGATTGAGCGGCTTCAATGCTGTCAGACTTGTTTCTAAGATCGCTGACTGTATAACGCAGGCTGCATATTGCACACACACCGGAGATCAGCAGTTGCTTCTGACCGGTGCTGTGAAAACTCTCTTCGATCAAGGTTCACGTGTTGATCTGCAAGGCTGTGCAAGTCACAACAATGCTTCAGTGTAGACCTAATGCGCAGCTTGGGAGTCGCAGCTGCTCTCGAGCAGTTTCAGTACCACCCCCTCAGCTGCAACTAGCACAGAGGGCACGCAGCAGAAGACAACCACAGCACACTGCTCAAGCAGTAGCGGTGCCAGATGGCTTACAGGTGTGACAACTGAAATGACAGCATTGACCACATACAGCGCGCAGCATATGCTCTGCTTACCGTTCCAGCAGTTGTGCAAGGACAGCAAGCACCTCAGCAGTACCGCGCAAGCATATGGCTGTGCACAAACCGCCTGCTTACACATGTAGTTGCTGCATTCATGTGCAAAGAGTGGGTACGCATGCGAAGCATGCGCTGCAACTTAGCCGTCAGTCGCCAGCTTCTCTTCTACTCAGCTGTCTGTCACTGTCCCATGTGCTGTGGTTCATCGTCAATGACGTGCCTGACCAACATGCATTGCAGGCAAAGCCCATCAACCCAACGACTAAACACTGCCACTCGGTACTGACCCTTACAACCTGCAGTAACCATCCAAACACCCTGCCTCATCAACTTCTGTGCGTTCTGCAGGCCTTGGTTGAATCAGCAGGAGCAGCACACCCCGGCCTCGCCACGGGTGCAGCAGTAACAGGCCTAGTAATGACAGCAGGCGTGCGGGTGCTGCAGAAAGGCCTGACACCCTCAGGGATAGTGAATGCATTTGCGCTTGGGACGCTGCTGTATGGGGCCTTTGGGGCCGGCAGCTTCTCTCTGCTGTGCCTGTATTTCATATTTGGCACTGCGGTGAGGCTGAATGGTCCGTAGGGAAGAGTTTGATGGATGGCTTTCACACTGCCTTGCGTGGCAGCAGCAGCATCAGCAGCAGCATCAGCAGCAAAAGCATTGACATCAGACAGCTTGTACATGAGACACACTTAGCATGCTGTTGCACTGCACTGCATTGAGTGGCACATGTAGCAGCTGTGCATGCTGCAAAGTGCACTTGATATCAACGCAGCAGCAGCAGCAGCAGCAGCAGCAGCTTCAGCACCACCAGTACCAGCAGCACACAGCATCAGTGCACAGTCCTGCAGATGGCCTAACAGCGCACCACCACCGGGTGTTGTAGCTGCATCACAAGCTGATGATGTGTAGTATTGCTGTTTCTGCTGCAGGTCACAAAAGTGAAGCTGCAACAGAAGCAGAAGGAGGGCATAGCAGAAGCAAACTCAGGCAGGAGGGGACCAGTGAGTGGCGTGCTTGAAGCCTGGACACAGAGCGCTGTTTGCATGAGGCATGAGGACGGTGTGACAATGAGCACGACTTTGCATTCAGGCGATGCTGTGTGTGCTGCACAAGCCATGGCTGCTGCCTGTCTCACCATGTGTGCCAGGGCGTGCATGCAGCAGCAGCTTGCACAGCAGCTCTGGCCACAGCAGACCGGCATCTATTTGCCGTTCCGCGCTTGCAGATGCCTTGTATACTTGCTATCTTCAGTACATATCGGCGGCTTATCAAATGTTATGCTGCGGTTTGTGTTGCCTCTTGCAGAACAGTGTGTGGGGGTCAGGCGCCGCGGGCGCATTCTGTGCAGCTGCTGCGCTGGCAACTGGCGAGTTTGACCTGTGGCAGATCGGCTTTGTGGCGAGCTTCACCAGCAAGCTGTCTGACACAGTGTCAAGTGAAATCGGCAAGGTGAGGTTGCCAAATTCTGAAGGAGTGTTGCGCTATGTCGAAGCATATGCTACAGAACACTGTTGCATTGCAGATTGTAAAGCTGAGTGCTGTGTGCAGAAAAGCGGGGTGCTGAGTCTCTGCACTTTCTCTGTGCCCAGGCGCATACTCCCACACCACCGTGCAGCCGCAGCAGCTGGCGCGCCTGCATGTCACAGCAGCATTGCACGAGATACCAGAACACCAGCCACATTGAAGATTGCAGACACATAATCAGACTTTTAATCACTTACTTATTCATGCCGCAGACGTATGGCAAGACCATGTACCCCATCACCAACCTCAAGCTGGGGCTGCGCAGCTGTTATGTACCACAACACAAGCCGCGTAACACTGCAAGCACTGCGAATGCCCTTACTTGTTTGGCTGCTCACATTGACTGTTTTTACTTGTTTTTGTTTCACTCATGCCGCAGGCGTATGGCAAGACCACGTACCTCATCACCAACCTGAAGCTTGTGCCACGTGGCACTGAAGGGGCTGTGAGCCTGGAGGGCACGATGTCGGGCCTGGGCGCTGCCGCTGCGTACGCCGCCGTTGCGACAGCCATTGGCCAGGTAAGGATGCTGTGGCTATGGAGCGCCAGAATGTTGGCGCTGCTGTGCATGCTGCTGTCGTGACAGCCATGGGCCAGGTCAAGATGCTGTGGCATGGCCATGGCATTGTGACGGGGCGGTGCTTGAGCTATGCGTCTTTGTTTATACTGGTAAAGCAAAAGTATGTCTTGCAGGATATGTGCGGTTGCAGCCTACAAGGTGGGTTGACGCCTTGTTGCGTTGACAGACAGATGCTAAGATAACGGGAGGGGAAGGGGCACTGGTTGGTCCTGGACACTCGGCCGGACACTTTGTAACTGCATGTGCTGACCCTGCTGCTGTTGCTTGTCGTCCTGCTGCCGCAGACAACTCCAAGCGACGCTGTGCTGGTAACCGCAGCAGCATTCCTGGCCAACGTGTTTGAGAGCTACCTGGGTGCAGTCATCCAGGGCAAGGTGGAGTGGCTGAACAACGACCTGGTCAACGTTATTCAGATCTCAGTCGCAGCTGCTCTGGCTGTGCTGGCCAAATACTACTTGTGAGGCGCAGCAACAGCTGTTGTTGTGGGCGTTCAGCACGGCAACAACACTGTTGGGCTTGCCGTGGTAGCCAAGTACAACCTGTGCATGTATGCAGCAGAGACGGCGGCGATCTCTATAGTATCTCGTCGTGCGGGTAACAGGGTTAAAGCTCCACGTCATCCAGGGCAAGGTGGAGTGGCTGAACAACGACCTGGTCAACGTTATTCAGATCTCAGTAGCTGCTGCGCTGGCCGTGCTGGCTAAAAACTACTTGTGAGGCGCAGCAGCAGCTGTTGTTGTGGGCGTTCAGCACGGCAACAGCAGATCTCAGTGGCGGCTGAGCCGGCTGTGTTGGCCAATCACTAGCTGTGAGCCGTGTGTGAAGCAGAGGTGGCAGCGATCTCTGCAGAATTGCATCTTAACAGGGTTTTGAGCTCAACGTCATCCAGGGCAAGGTGGAATGGCTGAACAACGACCTGGTCAACGTTATTCAGATCTCAGTGGCGGCTGCGCTTGCCGTGCTGGCCAAGTACTACCTATGAAGCCTTGCAGCAGTGGTGGGCATCCCATGAGGCCAGCAGCAGACCTCAGCGTCTGCTGCACAGTGGCTGAACAACGACCTGGTCAATGTCATCCTGATCTCAATGGCTGCTGCGCTTGCCGTGCTGGCTAAATACTACTTGTGAGGCCAATGTAAGAAGCAGAGGCCGCAGCGGCTGCTGTGGGGTTGTGTCATGTGCATACTGGCAGCAGGGTGTGAGTGGCAACGCCTCCTATGTGGCTGCTGCACTGGTCGTGGTGGCACAGCACTACCTTTGCAGCGAGCTGTGCTTGCAGCTGTGCTGGCAGTGATCAGGGCAGCAGTGGTTGCTGTGGGCATTGCATCATGCAGACGGCAAGACATGCAAAGCGGTCATAGCGGCTGCGTCGTGCACTGCTGCACGAGTACCATAGGCAGCAAACTGTGCTGGTAGCCATGGGCGTGTGGGCTGTGACATGTGTTGCAAAAAGTATGGGTTGTTGCATGGCAGAAAGTAACCTGTTTGTATGGACATTATCACACCGCACAGCTCAACGACTCGTTCATGTGTGACACATCAAGTGTGGCTTGATTCTGCATGCCACAGGCGTCTGCCACAGGTCTTTGTAGCTGTGACACATGTGCCAAGGCCTGTGTGCTGCACTGCAGAGTCACGGCAATGCTGAACTTGGTCTGCCATAACTGCACAACACACATGCTTACATGCCATATGCAAACTCTCTGTCAACACATCAACCGCACGCATCGCACATATCTTGAACCTTGCCGATGTTGGTAGGCCTTAGATAGTAACTTGCTTGTGACCACACAAATTCTTCAAAGTGTTGTGCATCGTTCTTCATCTCTGCCACTGGTGGCAGTATCAAATGACACGTTCAGCTGGTTGCCCCGATTGGTTGTTGCAACGGCCACCTCAACCAAGGTTCAAATCGTTGCTTGAGCAGCGCTGCAGCTGCGAAGTACGTGTGCACATGTACGTACAGAATAACAATTAATGCAGGCATTTGTGGCAGCCGCCAAGCATGATAAGGTTCCATGCAAATCATCAAGGCCAGGCAGGTACAAGGTTTGTCACCATTTGTGTTGTGTTGCTGCTGTAGCTGTTATGACAGCCAAAACCAAACCTTGAAGTGTACTGATCAGCTCATTCGTTGGTCTCCGTCACCAATCACCAGTACTGCAACACGCCTGCTCGACCTGTCAAAAGCATTTGCACCAGTCAAGCTTGGTCATGCTAGCAGCCACACATGAAGAAGCAGCTCCAGCTGTTGGGGACATCAGCCAGCAAGCGCTGCCTGCTGCCCTGGTAGATAGAAAGCACATGCAGCAGCAGGCAAGACAGCACGGCAGTGCACGATGTCAGCCACAGTTTCACAAGCTAGATAGTAGCAACGGCTGTCACCCAAAGTGACAGGAGCACCACACATAAGACAAAGCGCACTGTAGAACGAGGCCTGCACTGCACTGCACTGGCAGCTGCTGCACAGCACCAGCCTGGCCTGACTCTTCATGCACAAGGGCTTTCAACACTGCTGCTCTTTTCAGAGCTGGTGATGCTCTAAGCACAATGTTCCAGCAGGATGCACCAGGCCTGGGCATGCAACACCCATTTTTGCTGTACAACTGGTGCAGCACCGTAATCAAGCCCAACAGTCTGCATTAGAATGAATGCGTGACTGCGCACGACTTATCGCAATAGCATGCCCAGCGCAGCTCACCTGTGTGCTGACAGCCAGGCGGTTTGCCAGTGGCTTGGGTGCTCTTCTCTGCAGGCACCAACAATCAGCTGCTGTTTGAGGCCGCTTCAGCAGCTGCCTGAGGCCGCCTCAGCATGCAGCTGTTGCCCGGCAGGCTGCTGCTGCGTGGCAGGCTGCTGCCGCCTGAGCAGGCTGCTGCTTCTTAGCAGGCTGCTTTCTCCTGGTCCTACTGCTGCTGGCACGACCTTCACTACGTGGTGGCTGGCTGTCGCTGGTCGCCAATTTGCTGCACTCCCAACGCAGCACGACAGTCCTGCCATCGCCAGTGTAACCAAAGCCAGTGTGACCACCACACCCTGGTCACACCACCACCCAGCAGTCTGCTGCTGACTGCTGGCCATCTGCAGCTGGGAGCCAGGGGTGGCTCAGCAGCTGCGCAAGTGCTGCATGCGTTTCGGTGCGCTATGCAGGCCATTGGTAGTGTGGCCACCACACAGGTGTGGGACGTGTCACACCGTGACCCAGCAGTCTGCTGACTGTTGCCGTGCCATGCCTTGCAGCCAGGGGTGGCTCAGCACCTCCTGCGCTGTAGCACGCTGCGCAGGATCGACATGCAGCATGCGGCGCACACAGTCCTGCAAGCAGCGCAGGGCGCATGTACAGGCTGTAAGTCAACATCAGAAGTGTGCCAGACTGCCTTTGCTGCTTGCTTGGTTGTTGAGGCGAGGTTGCGCGCAAGCATCCTCACACACATCTCCAGAATCAGTGGCAGCAGCAGCAGCTGCAGTGCAGACAGATCACAGCGCCAACTAGCTGGCCTGTCTGGACATGTGCACGCTGCACCTCCTACTTGGCACACATATTTTGCGGCACACTTCCCCTCTCAACATCCCCTCACATGCAGCCTCATCAGTAGGCCCCCAAAGTCTGACGGCAAAGCTGAGTGGTGCATCTTCAGGGGGCTCCATCTCATGCTGTGTGCCAACCAACCGCCTCGTTTTTTCCGCACCTTGGCATGTTCAGACACATCCTTCCACACTCCTCTCTCCAGCTCATAATCGCCCTCCCTCACAGCCTCCTTGACCTCCTGCTGTGTAGCGCCAATGAATGGCAGCGAGCCGCTCAGCAGCAGGTACAGAATGACGCCGCAGCTCCACATATCTGCCTCACGGCCATAGCTGCGGGCATGCACCTGCAGCAGGATGGTGCACCAATGGCCAGAGTGGTCAGCGGTAGCGCACTGTTGGGGGTAGGGTTGAGAGAGCAGCATCGACATCTCTGTGGCCAGGCTTACAAGACAATCCATCTCTCAATCCGCGAGCGCGCGGCCAGAGAGATGTTCCTAGCCCCTCTCAGGTAATTAATATCATGCTGTGGCACCAACCAAGCTCCTCTCCTGCGTCGAAATTACTGTTGCCTACCTCTGGGGCCATGCAGTAGTCTGAGCCCACCACGTCACTAGGGCGCTGGCATCCAAGCACAATGATTTTCAGCATTTCAAATGCTTACAGCATGCAATGGGACGGTCAGTGAGCTCATTTGCATCAGGAGGGGTGTTGTCTGGCATCATCAGTGCCTGCACCTGCCTCTGGAGCCATGAAGTAATCTGAGACCACCACATCACTGAGTTCCTCTCAGATAAATAGCAAGCTGTGGCACAATCTAGCTCCTCTCCTGAGTCGAGAATGCTGCTGCCTACCTCAGGAGCCATGTAGTAATCAGAGCCCACCACATCACTGAGGCGCTGGCATCCAAGAACAGTACTCCCATTAGCATGTTAGCTAAAGGCGTGCAATGGGACAAGCAACAGTCAGCTCAATTATCATCAATGAAGGTGTTGTGTGGCATCATCAGCGCCTGCACCTACCTCGGGAGCCATGTAGTAATCCGAGCCCACCACGTCACTGAGGCGCTGCCCCTCACTGACAAAGGCAGACAGCCCAAAGTCTGCCAGCTGCAGCGCTGCCGGCTCGCTGCTGTTGAGGAGCAGGAAGTTCTCGGGCTTGATGTCCCTGTGGACGACACTGCTGGCGTGGCAGTGTGCGACAGCCTGCAGTACATCATGCAATGCAGTATGAGTTGCAGTGCAGTACATCGCAGTACAATTCGCAGTACATCATGCAGTGTGTTGTGCAGCACAATGCGCTGTGCTTTATGCAGTACACCAGGCAGTGCAAGAACAACATGCACTCCAGCTGCAATAATCCAAGTGCAAAGCGGTCCACCTCCAAGACTTGCCACACTCACGCCACGGCGTCTCATTCAGACCTCTGAGCTCACCTCAGCGATCGTCCGCATGATTGCTGCTGCCTCGCTCTCTGCAAACTGCTGCTTGCGCTGCAGGATGACATCAGCCAGCTCTCCTCCTCTGCACAGCTCCATCACCAGGTGCACACTGGCCGCATCTTCATGCACACTGCGCAGCTGCACCACATTGGGGTGTCCTGCAAGGTGCTGCATGATCTGAATTTCCTGCAGCAGCTCCTGCTCTTTTAGCAGCTTGTGCTTGGCAATGGACTTGCAGGCCAGCTGCTCGCCTATGGCTGTGTTAGTGACAACGCGGGTGCTTCCAAAGCGGCCCCTGCCCAGAAACTTGCCAAATTCGTAGCTGCAGCAAGTCAGCAGCAGAAGACATGCAGCACATTCAACGGGCTGATGCGTTAGGGCAGCTTTGTGCACTAGAACTGGTGGCATGTGTGATTGCACAACCTCACTTCAGGCTTCACACGTCAAATGTAAATGCATTCTGCAGTGGTGGTCTAAGGCGTAGCACCAGACTGGCCTCTGCATCCTCTGTCAACGCAGCATTGCATTGGATGCAGCAGGCTGCTCTTCACTGGCCCTGCCCCTGCGCATGATCCTGCAAGCTGTGCCTGCTAAGCAGCCATGCAGGTACCAGCAAGCGGGCTGCAGCTTACACTGCATGTACATCTTCGGTCTCCTTGCCAAACACGCTGTGCCCAGCTCGGTGCGGGGCTTCAGGTGCAGGTGCCACCTCTCTGTGGCTTCCGCACGACAAGCAGGCTCCCATGCTTAAGCTGTGCCTAATTTTGATAAGCTCAACTCGATCAAAGCAAAAAAACTATTAAGTGCGTCCTGAGAGCGGTGCCACCGCTCGCGCAGATGCCGCTGTTCGCCTGGCAGTGCCAGTGTGCGTAGTAGTGGTAGAGGATTGGTGGCGTGTGTTTTGCCCGCTTTGTTGTGCAGTTCATTGGCCAACAGCACAACGCTGACCTTCACAGGGCGTTTGCGCACCCCATCTAATGCCGCATCTAACTTCCGGCAGGGCTAGGGTTTCTTCCGCCCAATATGCAGTACAGGCCCGCGCGGTCGCCTTTAAAGTTTGAACTGTGTTGATGATGGTTGGAGGATGTATGTGAAGGTCGCGCGGACCTGCAACGTTTGAATCATAAGCGCTCTCTGGCGTCACACAGTGTAACCAGAATTTGACAGCATCAGGGACAGCGATGACAGCTGGCTACATGGCTCCTTCCGCATTACAGCAACAAAGCGATCACAGATTAAAATTATGAGTCAGCACGCGCCTTGCACCCGCTGCTGCTGATCCTGCACCCAGCCTGCCAGGCTGGATCACCGGGCAGGAGCTAAGCATGTCTACAGCTGCACTGCGTCTTGTGACAAAAAGTACTGCTTCAACATGCAGGGACTGTATCATAGATTGCGAGGAACTATGCCAAATGTAGTTCTATGCCACCCCGCACTGCTGCACAAGCCACTTCATGGGTTTGCTCTTCTCCAGCGTCTTGCTGCACACCTGCAGGCACAGGCAGGCAAGGCACATCTGCCTTTCTACAAAGTGACCAGAAAAAAAGGCATTGCATGATTGTGAGGATCGAAGTGTGCTGGCCTATGCTGCTCACATGTGCAAGCCACAGATACATCATAGAGGCAGTGCCGGAAGCACAGCTGCTGGTGAATGCCAGCCCACATTAAAGTGCTCTGTGTCTCGGCTGTCTGCTGTAGCGCATTGACTGCAAACATAGCTTGCTGAGTTTGCACATCACCAGCCCGGCATATGCTGCACCTCGACAATAGCAATCAGCACTAAAGAGGGCACTGCCTGTAGTGAGACAACCCCCCAAGCCACACACCTACCTGCAAGCATTCATGCAGGACGGCTGCATCGTGCTGATCTAGCCCCTCTGCTACAAGCGCGTCATCCAGCCTCTGCCCCAGCACACGCAGCAACGCAGGCATCTGCCGGGGAAGGTAGCCCAGCATCCTGCTGCTGCTGCTGCTGTTGTTGTGCTTGCCAGCAGCATCAGCAGCACCTGCTGCGCAGCTGCTGCTGCCGCTGCCGGCGCCAGTGCTGGCGCTTGATAGCCGTTCCCTTTGAAATGGGCCATAAGGACCTGCAAAGCACAGGGCAGCAACGAACGGGGGACGCAAGCCCGCAAGAAGTTCGCGGGGCATCGTCCGTAGGGAAGAGTATATATGTCATGTAGTGCGTCATGTCATTGCTCGTGACTGCCTGCTTCAAGTCTATCATGAACCAACAGCTCACAGTAATGACTCAAGCATGAGGCGGTTTATGTCATGCTGAGGCAGCACCCATTCTGTATGGTGTGGGCAGAAATTTGCATGCGTAAGCTTTGCAGTCGCACTTCAAGCACTCTGCGCACATCCCGTACATTCATGCACAAGGACGAAAACATACGGTAACCGCAAAGGCTCATGTGCCATGCACTGCGCTGCCTTGTGTCTCACCTGCGCCCCAGCGCCCCAGGTGTCGCACCTCACACACATAGCCCGCCCAAAATGACACTACGCAGCACGCCTGGCTGGCAGTGCTCAGGCACTCCCCGCTCAGCAGCTGCTGCACCACCTCACACCCACACAGCTGCCGGCTGGCACCCAATGCAGCACCAAACCCTGCTGCTGCTGCTCCTGCTGAAGCTGCGACTGCAGCTGTTTGGGCTGAATCTAGTAGCAAGGCTGAGGCATCAATGCTCCAGCTGTACACAGGTGCTGCTGCCTCCTGCTGCACCAGTGGGGGCTCTGAGTGCGGCTGCAGAAGCAGCAGCTGGCTGGGCTGCATTGCTGCCATTAGCGCTGTCAGCCGGCCTCTGGCTGCCACCTGAGCAGCCACATGCATGCAGCAAGGTGGTGCCGTTGTTTAGTCAATACATTGATGTTTATCCACATGATAGCGATGAAGCAACATCAACATTGCCATAGGCCGCACGTGCTTGTCATGAGAAAAAGCCGGGGGAATGCAGCAGGCCATGCCGTGAACACAGACAAGAGCATCATGCGTGCCAGTAAAGCCCTCTAAGGACGAGTGCAGCAGAAGCAAGGGATGATTCTGGTACACGAACAAGAAAGGCAGGAGCAGCAAACCACAACACGGCAAACTCATACAGCCCATCCGCACCTGCTGAGGATCATACTCGCCACGCACGCCCGCCATGCTAGCCTGCAGCAGCTGCAGCAGCGGCGCATGCAGCTCCGTAGCCTGCTGCAGCAGCTGCAGGAACCCCAATCGCCACTCCAGCTCCACGCCAACCTGGTGCTGCTGCAGTGCAGCGTCGTGTGCAGTTAGCAGCATGCCGGCTAGCTGCTGATACATCTCTCGCGCCGCTGCTGCTGGCTGCTGCTGCTGCAGCTCCGTTGACTGCACATTGGCCTGCTGTGGTTGCTGCTGCTGCCAGGCCCCAGGGCCAACTGCAGCGCCTGTATCAGAGTCCAAGCGCTGCCTCTTCACAGGGGGACCTGTATTGCACTGCTGCTGCTGCTGCTGCTGCTGCTGCCGTATAATCTGCTTTAGCTGCTCAGAGATACGTCGCAGCAGGCCTTGCACTGCCTGCGGCCGCTACGCAGCTACAGCACCTGGCAACCTGCACACAGCATAACACGCAGCAGCCGCAGCAGCAGCAGCAGCAGCAGCACAACATACAGTGAAACGCATTGGTGCCTGCTTGCGTATGGCAACAATCTAGGTGCATGACGCTGCCCCAGTTGACAGCATGCCTGCAAGCTGCAGCGGATCGTCGCAATGAAAGAAGCGTCTGTCGCACATGTCTAATGACGGCCAGATAAACGGCAGCTACATGAAAGGACGGCTCACCTGTCCAGCAGCTGCTGTAGTATGTCAACAGGGTCTGCTGCTGCTGCAGCAGCCTGGCGTGCCGCGGCAGCACTGCCTTCATTGAGGTCCAAGCCGCATGCTGCACACGTCTGCACCAGCTGCTGCACCTGGACAGTCGAGCACAGGCTACAGTCTTGAAGCGCCTGCAAGCAGTCGGTCAGCACTGGGTTCAAAAGGCTGCCGCAAACGCCATGCGGCAGCGGCAGCGCGGGTGCTGCGGTGAGGTCTCACACTCGCTGATGAAGCTGCAGTATCTGTTTCCCAGCTGGTTCTGGCTACCACCTCTTCACATACACAAATTATGGACCACTCTGCTTGCAATTACTCCGCATGTGCAGCGGGATGCAATGCTGCACTCGCTGCAGCTGCAGCCCTCACACCATAAGGACTCCCAGCGCAGCCGCGCAACCAAACACCAGCAGCCATAGGCACCATCCTGCACACATCATCAGCATACACAGCCACATCCATGCAGCTCTGCAACAAGAAACACACACCACAACCACGCACCATGAGGAACTCCCAGCGCAGCCTCGCCTCCGCAGCGCTGCCTGGCACATTCAGGCTGATTGCGTCGCACATCTCGGGCAAGTACCTGCGCTGAATGGCTGAACCCCAGCTGCGGGCGTGATTATCGCTGAGTTGGCGCCTGCCGTTGATGCGCGCCTGCTGCCCAAACTGCTCCAGGGTGGAGAGGGTGCCGGCGCTGAGGGGCGGGCTGCGGCAGCAGCAGCAGCAGCAGTCGCGCGTAATGAGAGGTAGCAGCAGCAACAACAGCGGCAGCCGCAGCAAGAGATAAGAGGTAGCAGCAGCAGTGGCGACGGCAGCAGCCGCCAGAGGCGGACGTATGGCAGCAGCAATGCGCTGCGGCTGAGCAGCTGGCAGTAGCACACAGCACAAGATGTCTGCACATGTTGCTGCACCTGAGCAGATCACTGACCGGGTGATATGGCTTTGCTCAGACGCAACATGCACGAACAGCGCGATACTGTAAACATGGCCAACAGAGCAAAGCCGTGGCAGCCTTACATGCTCGAGCTCGTGCCGCCTTGCTGCTGCTGCTGCTGCTGCTGCTGCTTGAGCTGATGTGCTGCACCTTCCAAAGTGCCCAGGGTGTCAACGACACTGTGCTGCACTGCTGCTGACACAGACTTCTTCAGCTGATCCAGCAGCTGCACATGGTCCTGCACTTCAAAAGCACACGCCAACACCTCAGGCGCAGCATGTGACATGTTTCAAAGTTTTGGAAGAGCACTACAAAGGCAGGTTAGATGAAAGCACGGGCAGGATTGCTTGCATACTGATATAGACATTGTATGTAGGAACGCTGTAGCCTCCTCTTTGTACAGCCCTGAGCAGTGATTTGCAGATGCAAGATCAATGTTTTATGTGCGGATAATCGTATCAGTATAAATGCTGGTAATTTTGCAGATTGAAAGTGACAACAAAGTGCCTGCACACCTGCAGCAGCGCCTGGTCAGCGTGAGGCAGCTGAAGGTGCAGCATGAGCACCTCCCGCAAGCAGCACCACGCAGCACCGCCTGCAGGGCATAGCAGCAGCAGCAGCAGAAGTGGGTGGAGCCGAGCTTGTGCGGCTGTCATGTGAGGCACATGTGGCCCAGGTCATTTGCATGTGAATGGCTGTGCATGTGCATGGCTGATCATTCTGCAGCAAGGCTGTACCTGTGCATGAAGCTGCGGGTGTCGACAATTTACCAACACACATATGGTGCGGACGCTGCGGCGCACCGACAGGTGCCGCCCACTCACTGTTGGGACTGTCTGGTCCAAGGGCCTGCACTGCTGCAGCTTCCAGCACTTTGCTGTAGTCTGTACTGCCATGCAGCAGGCGCTGCAGCACCAGCAGGGGTGGCAGCAGGGTTGCCTGGCTGGCTTGGCTCAGGGCACTTGCTACTGCAGCTGAGAGCTGCCGCGCGCAACAGCAGAAGCAGCATGGCGGCGGACTGAGAAGGATGAATGCCAGCTGGTAGGTCGCATGGGCTTGGTATTGACACATCATGCTGCTGCAAGCTGACTGGACATTGAAGGTGATGAACATTGCGTCACTGTGAGGCGTTGGAAACAGTGCTTGACAACACAACAACAATAGAGGAAGAGCAGAGGCAGGAGCAGCACCACTTACCATCTCATGCACTGCTTCCCTGCAGCTGCTGCTGCACTCTCGCAGCGCCGTCAGCACCCCACATAGCCTATCCAGCCTTTGCGCTGATGCAGCTGCATCCACAAAGCACCCCTGCAGCTGCTGCAGCAGGCCCTGCACATCTAGCTTGCAAGCCAGCATGCAAGACACAATGCATCGCCAGCTGCTGTGCTTCAGCGCAAGGCCCCTCCAGCATTGATCTGCCACTGCTGCAGCCTGCTGCTGGATAAAAGACGGCTGGGAGCTGTCATGCCTGAGCAGTGAGAGCAGCAGCTGGCTCATCCATCTGCAGACAAAAAGCAAAGCGTGGCAGCAGCAAACAGAGCAGAACATCAACATACATGTGCACAGGTGTGTGCAGCAAGCAGCCGCTGGTTGCACTGACAAAGATATGTTGTAATGCCTGCATGATGCCGCTGATACCTGCTGTCAGCTGCTCACACACCCACATGCTGCGAGGTCCAGGCTGCCTGGCTATTGCTGCTGCTGCTGCTGCAGCGATGCGTTGTCATTGTGCATCCTGCATGCAGTAATGTATCCCCCCCCTGGTGTGCCCACCTGCTGGCAACATTGCTGCCGGTCAATGCAGCAGAGGCAGCAGCTGCTTGGAACAAACAGACAGCCAGTACCTGCAGGAGGCGTTGAAACACATCCACAGAGGAAGCGTATGGATCAAAGTGATTGTGATGGCTGTAGAGGAGTACAAACTTACAAGCAGTATGCCTTGGAATGTGTTGCGCACTGCGATCAAGCTGCTAGCCACAACACGAGCGCTCGAAGCTGGCGTGTCACACTAGGCGGTGCTGATGCTGCTGTACTTTCCAACGCCTGCTGCTTTGATAGTGCAGCGTGCTACGACCCAAAAAAAGAGTCTGACGGCGTCCAACGAGTGCCAACAATGCAGGCACTGTCGCTGCCGGCTGCCAGCGCAGCAGCATGGCATGCAGTGTGCCAGGTGTGTCACTCTGACAGTAAAAACATGCTGTGCTGCTGCTGCTGCTGCTGCTGCTGCTGCTGCTGCTATTGCTGCTCCAGCACCTACCTCATGCACTGCCGCTGCCTCTTGCAAGTGCTGCAGCACATCCGTAACATACTGCTGCAAGCCAGCCGCTGCTGCATCAACCTCCTCACTGTTGCCTGCCTCAGTCACTGTGATCAACAGCTGCTGCAGCAGCAGCGACTGCAGCAGCTGCACAGGAGCTGGCATGCACCTGACTGAGAGCCTATTCCTGCTGCTGCTGCTGCTGGCATTGTGATCTCGTGCTGCAGCCAATCGATGCTGCAGCAGCTCTGCTGCACTGCAGCTGCTGCATGCCTGGTGCAGTATGTGACATGCTTCCTCTGGGTTGGGCAGCAGCACCTGCACAGCAGGTAGCAGCAGCTGTAGTGCTCAGTAGAAGCACAGTGAACACCACCTTGAAGAACAACATAGACATCGGCTGGTTTTCACGGTAGCAGAGCTGCACTGCGCAGTGCTGGTGCTAGCGAGAATAGGTGAGTGGCTGGTCCAGCAGCGAGTTGCACCAAACAGCTGTAGCCGTGCTATTTACCTTCAGCAGGTCAACACCGCACAGCTGCTGCTGTATCAACTGTGCCAGCAGCATCACCAGGCACGCAGGTTGCTGCTGTTGCTGCAAGCCAATCTGCAAGCCCCTGACGAAGTGGCGCCGTTGGAAGATTCTGCAGAATGTGGGGCAAACAGCAGCACCAAATCACAGCAGCAGATGTGCTGGCTCAAAGGCATGCAGCTGTGCACTGCATGCAACACGGCACTTGCCAAGTACACGTAGTACAGCTTTAATTACTTACCCACAGGCACGCAGCTCCAAGCAGTCGTGCAGTGTAGCCTGAGCATCCTGGCTGCAGGTTGCAGCTTGCTGGCCAAGGGCAAAGCATACTGCTGCTGTGTCCAACATCTCGCTAAGAAATTATGGATATGTTATGCCTTCGATTACGCAGTACGCGTTGATTTATCTCCGCCCAACCACGCAATAGAACACGATCAAATACGTGCTGCACGTCACATTGGCATGTCTCTTTTTCAAAACCTGTCACGTGTCGCTCTAGCTGCTGGGTTATTAGCAGCCGCTAATGTGACAAAGGATGAAAAATCAAGCGTTCGGAGAAAGCAAACGAAGCAATCGTCATTCGGACGAGGCAAAACAACCAGAGCAGGCATGTACTACATCACCTGACAGAGGGGATTCGGTGGAAAAACACGGTCTCTAGTCGCGGGCTCGGCTCAAACATTGCACGCGTTCAATATCTGAACCACACCAATTTGGCTACGCCGGTCTGAAACTGGCCAAATGTGTGCTGCAGCGGGTGCTTACAGCATGCTGTACATGCGCATGTGACCCGTTCACAGGCCGCAGTGCGGCCCGCAGTTGCTGGTTGCTGTACATGCGCATGTGACCCGTTCACAGGCCGCAGTGCGGCCCGCAGTTGCTGGCTGCAGCAGCATCCCTGCAAGGCTTGGAGCCTTGCTGCTCAGCCCTTACTTGCATTTGGACAAGCTCCAAAACAGCCTGTGTAAGCACTAAGATCATCTATCTGTGTGCCTCAGCGAAAGCATCGCTGCAAGCCGCCGTTGCTCACTGAGCACTGGCAGCATACCTTGCAGGTGCGCAGTTGTGTGTTTACCATGCCTAAAACTGTCATTTTGCACTGGGACTAACTCCCAGTGTACGACAACAGCACAATATGCCATGACCGCTGAGCAGCCTGCAGTATGCTGGTAGTGCAAGACCGTGTTGCTGCTGTGACAGCAGGCCTAAAAGGCAATATGCTCGTAGCCTAATGCATGCGCCGGTATGCGGTTGCCGGCATGTAACAACAACGACGACAATGATGGTCCTAACTTAAACCCTCGAAACAAGCTGTAACCTGGCATCAGCAAGCAACGCCTCCCTCAATATATCTTCTTCTTCAAGGGTTCAAGGCGCAGCTGGCCGCAGAGCTAGCAGGCTGCCAGGTCTGCACAACAGCACGCAGCGCCAGCAGCGCGCAGCGCCGGCTGCACCAACAACACACCGAATGGAGCGGCAAGCAGCTGCTGCGGCAGCGGCCGCAAAGCAGCTGGCCTGGCACAAACAAAAGCAGGAAGCCAAAACTCCTGAACAGAAGGCACCCACAACGCCGCCTAGCTTGTCTCTGATGCTGCTGCCGTTGTGTGGACAATCTAGGCTTCGACAAGCTGAACAGGCGCCAGGTGGCAGCTCCTACATCTACCCAAATGACGTGATGATTATGACGATCATGAGCTGGCACCTCCTGCAGTACAGTACAGCGGCGCCATGCGGCGCCTAGAGGAGTGCCAGTGGGGCATGCAGACTTGACGGCTTGCGAGAGTCGTCCACGCTGTGTACACCCTGCCCTTGAGACATCCTTACTGTGAGTTGTGCCGCACAAAAGCGCCATCCTAAAACAAGCTGACGGTACTGCAGCTTAGCTCTATACTGTACGCTGTGCAGCTGCTTGTCAGGCCCATGTACGCATGTGGTGCTGTACACAGAGAGCACATCAACCATCATGGTTGGTTCAATGATAGGACCACACATGCTGCCAAAATGGCTCTCGCATCAGGTGAGGAACGACCCCAATCCGCTGTCAGGCGCAGATTCACCTGGCGAAGTATATATATGACCACACATACTGTATAGCACGCCAAGGCTCGGGCGTGTGGGTGGCTACCACTTGCTGTCAACCATGCCAAGGCAAGCTTATGACCAGTCTGTTTGCGCTTAGCAGGCAGCGCATGCGTTACGAACAGGGCCGTATGCACAACATGGTATTGCTGCGCCTGATGGTTCGCACATCGGCCCATGCGCTACAAAGAAAACTACACTCTCCAGTTGGCACAACTGTCATTTAACCAGCGTGCCCGTGCATGATGATATACAAGAAAGCCGGATGCTCATCCCCGCTACTGTTGAAGTGCAGTGAGACCATCATGACTGATTTGCAACCCAAACCATACATGACGCGATGAAGATGCTACAGCGGGACCACTTGCCAAACAGATGTGAGGTGCACTTGTCACGTAACGCAGCACTCCTATGTGGCTGTCACCGCCTGTGAAGTGAGGCAGCCAGCAGCGGCTGACAGCGCAGTGACATGCCAGCGCCTTGCTAAAAAGGATGGCAGGGATCAGCAGCAAACAAACAAACAATCTCGCCCCTTCACACATGAATAATCTCAACCTCAGAGATGGACCCTCACTGATGTTTCTCTTGCTGACCTTGAAAACAGAAACACCGTGTGTGCCTGCTGTGCACAGCATGCGCTGCTGCTGGTTGACCCACAGCACCCCAGTGAAGTGTTGCATGATCCTGCACAGATGCATGCTTGCAGCACCCCATCAAGCTGCAGCATTCCGCTGCTGATTACAAACCAGTGAGCTGCAGCATGACCAGCCCCAAGTACTGTGGCTGTTGTGAGCAACAGAGGCAGCACCATGATACAGCCAGGCGCGAGAGCTTACTGCAGTGGTACCAACGCTCAGGCTGCACGCACCCGACACATGCATCAGCGCAAGTCAACTTTGTTGCGCTGCTGCAGCTGTATCAGGGCCTGGTTGACTGCCTGCAAGCACACAGCAGCAGCGGCAGTAGCAAGCGCCAGAATGTGTTAACACGGTGAGGTTGTGAAATGTAGGTCCTGGCACCACCAAGACGGTATGAGGCACAACTTGTTGTACTGTTGGTTACTGCTGATGTTGCTTACTGCTGATGGTGCAGCTCCAGCTCCAGCTGCTGCTGCCAGCGAGGGTGCTGCTGGCTAGCTACGACACATGGGGCAAGTGCTTTAACATAGATTTAAAAAAACGCATTGAACTCAGTTTCTGTACCGTTGACGCACGAGACAATTGCAAGCAAAGCACCACATGACCGTCAGGCCTCTTGGGAGTGGGTGTCCTTTGCTGCTGCAGCAGGTTCCTGGCTACACCGGAGATCCGAGGACGCATTGGTCACAGAATAATACAATGATGGCAAATTTCATTCACCTCGTGAGGAGATGTTGACGAGGGGTCGTAGAACACGAGTTGCAGCGAGTCACAGTGTTCTGCCTCGACCTGGGCTCGCAACTCCGAAACAGCTGGAGCAGGGCAGCCATTCGGAAAGCACACCAAAAGCAACTTGAGTCCAAATGGATAGCAATGTTTATGCGTCCATGGCGTTGTGGGTGACATTGTCGACATGACCGATGCGGTGTCGTCTTTCTGGGTGCGTTACGCTAAGCAACTGTGTTGTTCCTGTGATATTTGCCACTTTCAGATGATCTGTCATCCGCTTTGGTCAGGTGATGGCGATGTTGAGTTGTAGCTGACTAGACTCGCTGCTGGCTGGTACCACCAGATGTACGCCGAGGGTACTCGTTGTGACAGCAAGATCCGCAAGTACAGCTGATATACGTGCACAGGTACACAAACAGTAACGTGAAGAATAATGTACATTACCCCAGCATTTTTGCACGATCATTCGCACACACTGAATGTTGCCCCCAGCAGGCCAGACTCTGCCCTACCTGGCACGCACCGCTGTTTTTGCTGCTGAGGGACAAAGCCACACCACAACCACCCAGCACCAATACCATCCTTCCTAGCGCTTGTTTCGCAGCGTAGCACTGTCAACCACTCTGTCTTCCACAATGAAGCGGCATCAAAACTCGGTCCACCAGGTTTGACTGCCACAGCAGCCATAGCAGATATGACACACATCACAACTCAATCCACACCATCCACCATGAATTCAAATGCATGCACAACACCTGGCAATGTATGCATACATCTCCTCACACAACACGCAAACATTGCATAGACAGCAAGAACAGCTGCTGCATTACCACTGCACCCAAAGACTGGTTGCAAGCCATCAGTCTTTGCCACCTGCACTTTGCAGTGCACACAATGCAGAACGCCATGCAGCATTTGACCGCAACAGTTGCGTTCACATGAAAATATACCCGCAGTAAAATACAAGAGCGATGCATTGCTGCATCACCACACCTTATGGCCCATTCCTGCACAGATATGCACGCTGCAACGACCCTGTGTGCAAAGGGTCTAGAATCCTGCTGTCACTCCAACCTGACGTAAACAATAAGCAGTACAGCACACTGCATGCACACTGGCTGCAAGTGCAGCCAGCTAACACCACAAGCCTGTGCTGGCAAACAACACCATTGCTGCTGCATAGCACATACAGCTGCTGGCCCTGAGGAACCTAGCTTTCAACCTGCTTGCAAACTCACTGCACATCGTGCAAGCCCTTCAACACTACCTGGCAAAAGGATGAAGCGTGCTGCACCACCCCTTTATCAAGGCGGGTAAGATATACGCAATCCTGCATGCTGAGCCTAACCAAAAAAATGACATACAGAACCATATCTGCACTGCGCAGCATACGGCGGACCCTACGCGGGCGCAGTCACGCAGCTGCACTGACAACAACACGCACTGCAGGCCACATAGCAGCACTGCCAGCTGACAGCCAGCTTGCTAAATGCACTGCCGCCAAACCAACAAGCATCAACAACATAAGCACCAGCACACGCCCACAGCACACACGACCAGCATCTACTTGCCGGACAGCGTCGCCTTAAACACTGCAGCAAACTCGCCCCCCAGGGCAGCCGTCAGCTGTGCCATCCACACCACGCCCAGGCCCCGGGCCAGCTTGGCGGCAAAGCCCAGGCCCATCTCCTGGCCCAGCTGCGTGGCGGACGCGGTGCCGCCTGCCTTGATCATCTGCGGCAGCAGCAGTTGCAGCAGCAGAGCAGCAGACAGCAGACAGCAGGGCAGATGGGGCAGTCAAGCAGGCAAAAGAGTCACTAGTATGCACAAATCTGGTTTGCTGCCTGCTGGGCGCTTGACTGCTGGGCGCTCTGACTGAGCAGATAACGCATGTGCATGCGCACACAGACGGATGCATGCACCGCAATGCGCGTTGACACGAGTCATGGTTCACACGCGTACCCCCATGCATGCGCCTACACGCGCAGTTACACTCCCTGCAGAAGCCACATTGAGCTGCCCACCTGCACATTATACTTCACGCCCAGCGACTTGAGCAGCTGCGAGGCAAAGTCAGGCCCAGCCGTCTTGAACGTGCCAGCAGCAGTGGCCGGCCCACACGCGTTCATCATGTCAGACAGGAACTGCGCGCCCGTGGTGTGCAGCATTGCCACCATGAAGTCGATGCCCAAAGCACCAAACAGGCCGGCAGCAAAGTCTGTGCCAGCGTGGCGCAGCAGGCCACCTGCAGCAGCAGCAGCAGCAGCAGCAGCAGCAGTTTGCTGAAAGGCCGTAACAGCTAGCAGCGCATGTTTCCGACCAATGCGACCAATGCGACCAATGCAACAAGCTGCATGCACAGAGCCCTGTTGCTTCGTGCCTATCATGCTGCTGCTGTGTGCACGACATCTGGCTGCACCCCTCACCATACCACAAACAACAGAACTGCCGCACGCACTTTGTTGCTGACCTGCCTAACACACACACGCTGCTAACCCGAGAAATCTGCGCCAAAACCAAAACCAAACACCACACCCTGCCACACACAAGCAACACAATGCTTCGCGCACATGCGTATTGCCCCTCGCCACAGCGCTGCAGCTGCTTGTCCACACCAGCTCATGTACCACACAAGCTACCACACACATGCACACACACATAAGCCCGCGCTGCTGACCTGAGAACTCTGCGCCCATCTGCAAAAACATCTGCGGCGCAAACTCCGGGTCGCTGCCCTTGACCAGGTCAGCAATCACAGCAGGGCCCAGCGCAGTGAACAGCGCTGCTGCTTCTGCCTCGCCCAAGGACTTGAGCTGCGCTGCAGTGGCTGCTGCGCCTTGCTGCTGCCACTGCTGTGCGAGCTGGTGGATGCCTTGCGCCTCGATCTGCTGCAGCAGCTCGTCGAGTGCTGCTGCGGAGGGCGCTGCAGGGGGTGAGGCAGCAGTGGTGGGGGAGGTGGGGTGGTGCAGGGAAGTTTGCAGGAAATGTGGTAGAGGAGGCTTGTGAGCTGTATGCATGGACTTGGGATTGTGCAGTTGGCCTGGAAGCTGACTAGTATCTGCATGCACATGCTGCTGCGTTCTCCAGTGTGGCAGCGGCAGTACGAGCAATGCAGCTGCTGCATGGCAGCGTGATGCTGTTCAGGAACTGTGCAATGCCAGCACCTCCCATGCTGAATGATTGCGGCGCCACTGCCTGCATCATGCTAGCATGGTGCAAGCGCAAATACGTGCTGCCTGATGAAATGCAAGTTGCGCAACGACGAGCAGCATACCAGTGCATGGAAGTGCTGACACACACATACGACCTGCAACATGACAACATGCATGCAACGCAAGGTTGCAGGATACAGGGGCACCCTAGCATAAGCAAGCTTGGATTATAAGAACTTGCCATAATAGTCTATCACATACTCATACCTGGCTGGCTGACATCCAGTGCTTGTTGCTGGTAATGCTGCTGTGGGCTGGAGAGCACCTCATGATGTGCCTCAGCTGTTGCTGCATCTACTGCTGGGAAGGCAGGCAATTGCACGCCCTCGGGCGCATCGTGGCATACAAGTCGACTCCTGAAGGCAATTGTCCGCACGCAAGGGTGGTTGCGGGGTCTGCATGTGGCCCTGCTGCTGCAGCTGGCGGGAGTGGAACTGCTGCTGAGCAGGGCCCTGGACTTCATCATGCTGTGCGAGCGAGCTGCCTCAAGGCGTCAATGAATGAGGAAATTCAGCAACAACACGAGCCCAGACACGCAACCACGTTCTCTGCTTCGTGCTGTCGAGGCGCCAACGATTAAAACGGCTCACACAGTTTGCAGCTGCTCGCGTTCGCTTTTCAATCACTAATCATGCATTGACTACATGCGCCTATGTAATGTGGGCTAAAAGCGTTGCATGAAGCCGGTCCGGCCATTGACGTCAGTGCCAAGTGACAAGGACTTGAACGAGCGGGCTGTGCCACGGATGCTTGAGCACCTACAGGCTGAACGCCAGTGCTTGTGCCGTGATGTCGCTTTCTCTTTGTTCCAAACTCAACCACCCCAGCAGCACGGTTGCTTGCTGGCTCCTCAGTTGCATGCAGCAGTGTACATTCTGCTCAACAACAGCGGTCCCCTCGCTGCTATGAAAGTCTGAAGCCAACCACTGCTTGCACTGTATTTTCAACAACTGATACAATGACAAAGGACAAGAAAATCACGAGCTTCTTCAGCAAGCAGCAGCATGCACCGCAGATGCCACGCAGCAAGAGCAGGCAAGCCAGCATAGGCGACCTCAAGAAAGTGGTGCGACTACCCAAGGCTGGCATGTGCGCAGATGACGAAGAGCTGTACAGACTTGTAGACTGCCTGAAGACCCATTCTACCAGCTGTTGTGAAGCCAGCAGCAACGCCAGCGACTGCAGCGCTGCAGCAAGCAGTGCCGCACATGACAGATGTACCACCAGCAGTGGCAGCAGCAGCAGCAGCAGTACAGAGCAGCTGGTCCTCAGCTTGAGGCAGCTGGCATGCTACACCATCTCCATCGAACAGCTCGAGAGGGTGCCGCTGGCCAAACAAGTCAAGGCGCTAAGGCAGCATGCCGATCCAGATGTGCAGCGGTTAGCAAGCAGGCTAGTTGAGAAGCTGCGGACTGAGCTGGTGCAAACAACAGCTATCAGGCGGCAGAAGCAGCGGAAGGAGAGCAGCAGCTTGCGCAGCATGCTGCAGAGAAGCTAGGCCAAGAGCTGAGCTAAACCACCGATGTTTTGGCACGCGGGACACAACGCAGCAGTGACAAAGCAGAGCAGAAGAAGAAGCAGAGCACAGCAGCAGCAGCAGCAGCAGCCTGGTCTACGCGTCTTGCAGGAGAGCAGGCACTGGTGAGCAGCAGCTGTGAGCCGCGCCTGGCTGCCAAGTTCAGCCGTACTCCGGTGCTTCAAGCAGCAGCGGGAGAGCAGCAATCAACAATTGAGAGGGGCAACCTGCTGAGAGTACTGCACAGCAGCCAGTGATGCGCTAGGGCAGGCCCAGGTGCTAGCGGCGCTGGTTGGAAGTTGCACCAGACGTCATGCTGTAGGCAGATGATGATGATAACATGATGATGATGCTGTTGGCAGAGAGTTGCTTTTCACATGCAAGCGTTCGACCCGGCGCTGTTATGCTGTTAGTGGAGAAGCTTTAACCCAGTCAAACTTTGCAACTCAACTTTTGCAGAAATGCTGGCATCTTATGGAGTCCAGCAATGCCAGGCAATGCCTCCTTCTTGCGCTGCGTGTAACACGGCGCATCGTTCATTCTTATGGTTACATGGTTTTCAATGTACAACTTGCAGTGCTTGAAGCAGCACCACAGAGAACGTGTCCATGGTACACGGTAGACATGTAGAATGCTATGTTCCAACATGTTGCAGACAGGACTCCTGGCTGTTTGAAACAGTCAGCAACAGTATGATCAGACATAATTCAAAAAATACTCAGCACACACCTGTGAAAGGGGGAATGGCGCAACTTGCACCCAGGCTCATGCCGACTCGGATAAACTATTGAGAATTTGCAACTATCCAACCTCCGTGCCAGTAGCTGCACTTGCATGTGCCAATCTAGGGGCACGGTGAGGATATGTAAACGTTGACCAAATGTTGGATTCTGCTGTGAAACACAGCACAAACAACTATCTCAACGGCGGGGACGCCCATCACAGAGGAACGGGGCAGACTCATCCGACCCTGCGAATCCACCATCTACATAGGCAGGCATTCCCCTTCATACCAGAAAAAGAAAAGAAGAGCTGCACTTGATACTAACCCATTTGTGTGCTGACTGAGCTGCTTCTCCCATTCTCCCATCTTTTGCAAGAAGAATTGATCCTAATCTGTAGCACTACTGCAAAACATGCCACAGCCACACAAAGAGTATGACGCAGTCCACCCTGCACATCACGCAGCCATACCAGCAGCAGCCTTGCACACCTGCCTGATGCTGTCGCGCAATCGCTCATTCCCATCCACAAACGCACCAACTCGTACATGGTGGAGCCACAGCCTCGTGCAGGTGTTGCTGTTGCGAATCAACACCAAACTCCTGCGGCCAACTGACTGCTGCGCACCTTCTACCTGGCACTTCCCGCAGCTGCAGCTTTTGACACACCCAACCTCACTGCACTGGCCCCCAAACAGGCTGCACAAGCCTGCTCAGCGTAGCTGCACCTGCGCAGTGCTCTCCCCTCAGCACCTCTGTGCTGCTGAGGCTGGTCCAAGGCTTGCTGCTAGGTGCTCAGCGCAGTTGCAGCAGCTCCCTGTGCTGCTCACTGCTCCTCCCTGAGCACCTCAGTGCTGGGGCTGCCAATGGCTGGTGGCGTGCCGTTGAACTGCGCAGCATCCTTCGCGGCGTCCCGCAGCACCGTTGCGTCATCGACATGGCTGGTGTGCTTCACATCAGGGTGGGCCCTGCAGCATAACATATACATGACAGTACACGTGGCTTATATGCCCAGGGCTCAGCGGTGCCCCGCAGGCATCTGGCAAAAAGTAGCAAAGCAGCAACTGCTCTTTACTTGCAAGTTCACACCAGCCAGGCCAACTGCCGAAACTCGAGTACTCATTGGTTGTCATCAGTCCTTGCTGATTATGTTACTTTGTTGTCCTTTGTTCTCACCGTGTGGGCATTGGCTGCTTGGCTGCCTCAAAACGGACCCCCAGGTCCCTCAGCCACGCCTCATTCAGCTCATCACACTTGAACGATCGTCATCTTTCTTGACTTACGACTGCTGTTATGCTCTCACCTTGTTGGCATGTGCTGCTTGGCCGCCTCGAAGCGCCGCCCCAGGTCCCTGAGCTGCGCCTCCTCCAGCTCGTCACGCAGCGCGGGCAGCATCACGTGCTCCTCCTCATGGATGTGCTCCAGGAACGTCTGCAGGCACAGCCGCAGCAAACAGGCACGGAGCGCAGGAACAAGTTTCATTATGATGCCAGGGGCTGCCTGCACAATTCATGTGAATGCATTCGTGTGCTCCTCCTCATGGATGTGCTCCAGGAACGTCTGCAGGCACAGCCACAACAAAACAGGTGAGCCGCACAGCGCCAATGTTGAAGTGCGTGCAGCATCATGTGCTCCAGAAACGTCTGCGCAGTGAGTTATTGAAAACACACAAGCAGTGCAGCGCGTCAGGTGAGTACTGCTTGCAACTACTTGTGTAGCGGGCTGCCCAATGCATGTGAACCCATGAGCATGCTCCTCCTGGTGTATGTGCTCCAGGAACGTTTGCAAAAACAGCCGCAGCAAACAGGCAAGCAGTGAAGGAAGCTGGAGTTTCAGATGTATAAGGGGCTGCCCGCACAACGCATGTAAATGGTTCACTTGCTCCTCCTCGTGGTTGTGCCGCAAGAACATCTGCACAGCATTTCAGGAGCTCTGAAGGTGGGTCACAACCTCATCAAACACCCAGTTCCCAATCAAATGCAGCATAGTACGCCGTCACACAAAAGACAACACCAATCATGTTACATGATGTCAACCAAAACAACGCCCCTCACCTCCATCAGCTGGTGCATCTTGTCCTCATAGGCCTGGTCGCCAAAGGTCATGCCCTCCAGGTCAGCAGAGAACAGCTTCAGCGAGTCGTGCTCATCAACCTGCACGCATGCAGCGGCAGCAGCAGCAGCGCACAGGTCAGCAGAGAACAGCTGCTGAGAGTCGCGCTCGTCAACCTCACGCAAGTTACATGCAGCAGCAGCGCACATGTCAGCAGAGAACAGCTTCAGCAAGTCGTGCTCGTCAACATGCATGCAATGCAGCAGCAGCAGCAGCAGCAGCAGCAGCAGCAGCAGCAGCAGCAGCAGCAGCAGCGGCGGCAGCAGCAGCGGCGGCAGCAGGCATGTGTACAGAATCACTTGTGCCGCTGCACATGCCAGCGCCCCAGCGCACACTTCAAGATATGTTGCACACTGCTCACCGCATGCTCGCTCATGTGCTGCTCCACAGCCTCGGCCACAGCAGGGTACAGCACGGCTTCCTCAGCAACGCAGTGCACAGCCAGCTCCCCTCAACACTGAGCAGCCATTAAAGGTGCACTTTTGCATAGCCCTGCTCACCGCATGCTCGCTCATGTGCTGCTCCACGGCCTCAGCCACAGCAGGGTACAGCACGGCCTCCTCAGCAGCGCAGTGCACAGCCAGCTCCCTCAGCAGCTGCAGTGCCAGCAGCTGGCGCTGGTGGGGCGTGTCTGTGGGGTCTTTGTAGCGGCGGTACAGGCCCTTGATCCTGCAAGGGCAGCACAGCAGTTCGGCATGATAGCCTTTGTCATCTAGCCTTGTGCAGCACAATCGCATGCTATTTGTCCATTGTTTTGCAAGGGGGGTGTCTGTGGGGCCCTTGTAGCGGCGGTACAGGCCCTTGATCCTGCAGGGCAGGACGTGTGCAGCAGTGCAATGCGAGAGGCATGGGGAGCTGGCCCAGCAATGCGGGGTGGCGTGGGGTGTTTTGGCATAGCTCCGCTCTGCATTAACATTGATGTGTGCCCTTCGAAGCAGTGGCACCCTAGCAGGCAGTGAGTTGCTGCAAGCAGGAGTTCCATGCCAGTCAAGATACAGCATGGGCGCTCTCTTGCAGGAAATGATGGCAACTCACATCGATTTCATTGAACAGCTGATCATTTTTTTTCTGCAAGCAGTTCGTTGCTCACCTGTCGTGGTCATTGGGGACAATGGACATGATGCTTGTGGTGTCCTGCAGAAAAGCAAGGATATGAAACAGTGTAGGTGAGTGTATGCATGCAGAGCTGGACAGCAAGTGCACTGCTGTAGCTTGCTGTGAGTTTAGGTCCATGAAAAATTATAATTCATGACTGCTTTCAGTGTGGAGTCAGCAGTCGCGCAGTGAACAGAGTAGTCTGCGCTCGTGCTGCCAGCAGCAGCGTCAAGCAGGTGCTGCTCTGCATAAGCAAGGCCAACAGCAGGCAATGGGCCTCAATTTGCAAGCAGCACTACCAAAGTAATGCGCTCACCTCATCTGCAGGAGGCACATAGCCCTCCGGCTCTTCCTTGGCCTCTTCGAAGTCCTCGTCTCCTTCTGCCTCGTCTACACCTGCAGGTGCTGCCTCCACCTGCTGCTCCTGCTTCTCGCCAGACCTGATCTCGTTGTCTTGAGCTACAGCTTCCATTCAAATACGATTAAGGGCTGCGATCAGGGCTGGAGGATGTTGAAAGTCGGTCTCGGAAAATGCCCGGATGTTGCAACGACAGTGGTAAATGCAAGCGGTGTTATCATGTACAGTACATTATTCAGATGAATGCGCACGTTGTTGATGTTGCTGCATATATATGCGCCCGTTGACAGGGCTGACACCCTGGCACTGCATGAGCTGGCATACCAATCTCAAACCTACCACCTGGAAGCAGTGGGCACGAACTCGGTGTCGTGCAGACTCTGCGGGTCACTATCTTTGGAAAATGTAATGTGTGAGCGCGGCACATCAGCGTGCTCCTTGTGTACTGCTCTGTACTGCCTTTGCACTTGCAGCATGCGGCATGCTAGCAGGCACTGCCATCCTGGCAGGAAGGCAACCTGATGGCAGCGTTGATAGTCTTTCCATGTGCTGTGAAGGCGCACTTGTCAATGTTCAACACAGTGGTAACAAATTTGAACACAAAAAATGCGCAGTAACGCTCGCCCTAAAATTATTGAGGATAATGAACCATACATTGTGCGGCAGGAAGGAACTAGGGGCGACACAGCGCCCGCCACAAGTTGTGTCAGCCGGCCCTTCCACTCTGATGCCTGGAAACATATTCAAGCCAGCTGACAAAGCAAAATTAGCTTGATTTACTGAACGCTTGACACATATGGTGGCTGAATGTCGGCATCAGGCAGCAGTTCCGGATCGAGCTAGTTACTGCGCTCACTGCATACTTGCTGCATGCCAGCTGCTCTCACTGCTCAGCTCCTGCTCAATAACCGCATGAGGCCGCAGCGCTTGATCCTGCTGCATCAGTTCCTGCAAGCCCGGCCGCTGCTGCTCCTCCTCCCTGATCCTCTGCCAGCTGTCCTTCCACATCAGCTCCTGCTGCTGCCAGTCCTGCTGCAGCAGGCCAGTGCTGCCAGCTGCACCCCACAAGGCGCCAGCAGTTGCTTTGCTTGCACTACCGCTGGTACTGCCAGCATCCTGTTCGGCTGCCGCTGCTGCGTCCCGTAGCTGCTGGTTCAAGGCTTTGAGGGGCAGCCACCACTTGCTGCCCACTTTTGCTTCTGCAAGTGCCAGTGCATGTGCCTGCCGCGACCGCTGCGCGCGTGCGCCGCCAGCACCTGGCAAAGCAAAGTGTGCGCCGGTCACGTTGTCAGGCAGCTGCGACAGCTGAGGCAGCTGTTGCAGTTGACTGTGCAGCGCTTCCTGCAGGCGTTGGAAGAGAGGCAGCGCAGCACTGAGTCACCAGCTGTGCAGCATTGTCTTGCGCATGATTGAGATGCCGCGCAACCCAAGAACCACATGTGCACGCGCAGCAGCCGATTTCTTGGACATTGGCGGCCAGTCTATTTGCGCAACAGCCATGCGAGAGCAGACATCAAGTGTGTGCCTCTACAGCATGATGTTTGTGCATAAAACAATGCTCAACACTGTGCAAGAAACCTCATCATCGGCTCAGCAGGCTCACCGCATCCTGCAGCAGCTTCTGCCGCCGCTGTGCTGCTTTGAGCCGCTCTGCAGCTGCTGCTGTGTGCTGCTCCAGCAGGTGCACCAGCCGCTGGTCAGACTTTTGCTGCGTTGCACGTGCTGCTGCTAGCGCGTTAGGCGCTGCCTTGAAAGCATCGGTGCACAGCTGCACCTGCAGTGCAGTGGAGCAGGCGTCAGCAGCATGCTCATTGAGCGCTGCTGTGCAACACAGCAGCTGTCACCTGCTCATGTTGGCTTTGGCTCAAGCTGATGTCTGGAGTCTGCACAACGCTGCATCGGCCAGGAAATACATTGTGGCCTACACACTCTTCCCACCTGATATCACAACACGCACAGCGCCACAGCCACAACCCAGCACGGTACATGCTAGCGCCAGCCTTGCCAGCCTACCTGCCGCTCCAGCACCATGCGCCGTGCTGCAGGCAGTGCTGCAGTGCGCCTAGGGGCGTCCGCAGGCTGCTGCGCTGCAGCACCCACAGCAGACAGCCGGCTTGCTTCTGCTGACAGGCAGCTGCCGGCCTCGCCACGCAGCGCACCATGCATGGCTGCTGCCCTGCTGCTGTAGCCCACCCCGCTGCATACGCTGGCGCTGCTGGGCTGCTGTTCAAGGCCTGCCCTGTGCGCGGGCCAGGCAGCAACCGACGCAGTTGAGGGCTCTGCATGCAGGCCTGTGACGCCTGCTGCTGTGACTGAGTGCAGCAGGGGGTGGTTTGAGGGAACCTTGCTGCTGATGGGCCTGGTGCTGCAGCTGGGCTCGTCAGCTGGCTGCGGGGAGCTGCAAGCCACTGGCCGCAGCGTAGCCTGCATGCAGCACACAAACAAGATATTGAGAACAGCATATTCTCCTTGCAACCTGCTGCAACACGTCTAAACATGCGGCCTGCCTCTATTAATCACCACCAGGTAGCTTGCTGGAACACCTCTATTAAGCCCAGCCAGCACTGGATGCGTGTGCAAGTACTTGTGCACGTGAGGTCCAGTCATCGCACGCCCTGCTTGCAGGACGCTGACCACAGTGGGCTGTTCCGCCAGCAGAGCTATTGCGCAGCTGAGGAATTGCTTGTGTGCATCGCCATTTCGCTTTGGTGTGCGAAGATCTCTGCAGGCGCGGTTGCTGCTTCTCTGCCTCAAGCGCCTGTCATTGCTGCTGCTGGACCCCGCAGGGCCAGCTCACCAGTGCTGGGTGGCTGAGCTTGAGCTGCTGCCGCTGCCTGCTGCCCCGCCAGTGCGCCTGGATGGTTGTTGCTGCAGCCTCGCGCCGCGCCTGCCATGCCTCCAGCTCGCCAGCGCCCAGTTGCTTGATGGCGCGCTTCTCAAGCTCTAGTTGCTGCAGCGGGGTTGGATATGTTGTTGCAGGGTGTTCAGCAGGAGTTGGTGCAGTTTTGCTGGTGGCAGTGGACTGCAGTGTGCAGGGCTGTTGGACTGCTGCTTGTACAGTGCAAAACTGCAGCGGTGGTGTGGCTCTTGTTGTCCAGGCAACCTTGCAGGAAACTGACACAGAGCACTGTAGCGGTGCTGTCGCCCCACTGCCCATGCATCGAAGATGGAATTTGCAGAAAGATAGGGTGCTTGAAAAAATGGAATGCATGAATCAGCTCATAAACTTTGTCTTGATAGCTGTGACGCGTCAATTCTGCGGCGCACCTGGATGCGTTCATGGTGCCGGGACATGACAGCCTGGAACCTGGCAGCCCGCTGCTCCTGCTCATTATCCCTTGCTGCCTGCAGGACATACAGGTTGCTTACAGGATCAATACAGATTCCTGCTTCAAGAATGGTTAGCATGGCCTTTAGCATATGTCAATACGTGCTTTGCTGGAGTACGGGCGCATGCTGATGCAGACAAGTGGCCCTGAGCCAGCTGATTGGCATGACTGATGAGGTTGGTTTCCGGCCCACTCATAGGCATGTCCCACCTGGCGGCGAGCCAAAAACCTTGAAGCATGCTGTTGTATTGTGCTTGCTGCTGACTGCTGCTGCTTGTAGCGTTTTTGTGCTTGGTAGCGCCGGAAGTGCTTCTGAATGACTGCTGCTGCTTCATGCTGGTGGGAAGCACTGCCTTGCTCCAAGTCTGCCATGACACTTGGAGTGTGACTCTCACTAGACTATTGTTACTTTCTTTGAATATCTAGACCGTTGTATCAGGGACCAGAAGACAATAATGTGTGTTGACTGATGATGGCACAGCAGGAAAATAAGCTGCGTGAACGATCACACGTACGCAGGCATACGGCTGAATACCAATGTTATTACAGAACGTTTAAATCTTACGTGCTTCCTCTTTGCACTTTCGACACTAGCGAAGCTACAATCGCGATTTTGCGCCTAGGGCTCTTGCCAACCACTACCATGTTAAGTGTCCACCCCTTTGAGGTTGTTACGGCTGCTAGAAGCAAAGTTCTACTTGTTGTCTTCCTCGTATGTTTTTTTGCCAACTACGTTGCAGTGACCTGGCTGTGGCAGATCAACGCTATTCAAAGTGCTCACCGTAGCTTGCTTTACTCGCCTGAGATGCTACGTGCTCCCCACTCATCAGCTCTAGCCGGCTGCAAACGTCACAGCTGCTGCTCTCCACGAATGCGTGGTGGTCGACAGCACAGGACTGACAACCGCAGGCACCTGGCTGTGCAGCTTACATCACACATGCCAACATCCCATCAGTTCAATGCCCTGCCTAATAGTGAAAAGGAAGCCAATGATCAGCAAGACAGCAGCGTTGCAGCAGCGGCTGACGCAACAGATGCAAGCAGCAGCAACAGCAGCGGGCGTGTGGCGCTGCTGGCTGGACTGGTTGCTGTTGCTGCCCTTGTACTCGTTGCTTCTGGCGGGTTCGGGGGGCTGAAAGACAAAGTCAAGGTAAGCGTTGTAGCATTATGCAGGCAGCTATGGCTGCAGTGCCTGCAGAGCCTTGTATGACGCAACCGTCAAATCACCAGCAGCTGGTGTTGCCTGGGTGACAGATCAGTATGCCTGCAGCTTTGAGTTTGTGTGCGCAAGATGCTTGTAAGCGCTCAAGAACACAACACTAATGTGGCTGGTGTTGCAACCAGCACCTGCAGCAAACTTTACCTCAGAACACTGTAATGAAGTGCTCAAAACGCACCCTCTTCGCTTTGTTTGTGTGCTCATGTTGCTTGCACTACCGCCTGCAGGACCTCGAAGATCTCATCGCAGCTTCAGGCTATTTGGGGCCCCTCATCTATGCTGGTGCATATGCTGCGGCAACAGTACTGCTGTTCCCGGCATCGCTGCTGACGCTGGGTGCAGGATACCTGTTTGGTGAGCTGCCCTGTGCTCCAAAGTTACTACTTACCAGCAGCAGCAGCAGCACCAGCAGCAGCAGTGTCGTGTTTGCAGGCGCTAAGATCGCTGCAGACTCTGCTGCAGGGTGTCGCTGTTGCTGTGGTGCGGTCGCTGTCAGCAGCTGCTTGAGCGGCCAGGTGTATCAGCAGGTTGGAATTTGTCTGACTGCGCCAAAGCAATAGCAGATGCACCATCACAAATGCACTGTACATGCACAATATTACAGACATTGTCACCTAAGTTTCCGCTAGTGCTTGCTGCACCTGAGGAACAGCAGCTGGTGATGGACAGTGTGGTTGATGTCTGTTGGTATCTGATGACAGAGATGTGCATATGGCATGTAAGCATGTAAGTATCCTGAGCACTCTCGATCGAAATGAATCTGTGCTGTGCAGGGCCGCTGAAGGGGACTGCGCTAGTCTCTGCATCTGCCACACTGGGTGCCAGCCTAGCTTTCCTTGTATCGCGCTACATTGCGCGCCCAGCAGTCGAGGAGAGGCTGCAAAGTGAGTATGCTGCTGATCCCAACACTGCAGTGGGCTGTGGTGGCGGAGTGTGCCTTACTTGCTGCCAGCAGGATTGTAACCATTCCTTGGTAACTGGCTGTAGAAAGACAAGTTGTTGCTGACAGGGCGTCACACACACTAGACATTGCTGCGATGCCACTGCTTCTGTGGAAAAAGGACTGGGCCCAGCATGTGTCATATCAGGCTCAGCATGGGGTTTGTGCACAACGATGTTCCGACTTTGCAGGCTGCAGCTGTGTTACGAGTTCCAGCTGGTATGCCAGCGCAAAGCTCTTATGAAGGCTTTAGGCTAGCACAGGTGCTTACGTGCTGCTTCTGCTTGGGTTCTGTTGCGGCTGCTGCTCCTTCTGCGCCGGCCAGGTTACCCCAAGTTTCAAGCCGTGTATGAAAACATCAGCAAAGACGGAGCAAAGCTGGTGCTGCTGCTGCGGCTGTCACCTCTGGTGCCGTTCAGTCTGCTGAACTACGGCCTAGGTAAGTGTTCAAACTGGTGCACAGCATTGTGTGGCGCGCCAGGTGTTGTTGCAATGTGCATGCTCGATATCATGGCGTGTTCTGAGTGGCTGGTTGGTTGGTTGTATACACTACTTTGAATCTGATGCAGCTGTCAATCTGTACAAGCAGCACATACAGCACAGCTGTTGTGCCACAGTCTCTCCTTGCCAGGCACTGTGTCTTCAGTGCATGCCCTTCATTCTTTGTGATGCAGAGCTCACAGGGCTGTTTGGTTGCGTGTGCGTGCCTTCACCACACGTGCATGTTTGCTGGGTTGCACCTGCAGGCATCACCAAGGTCGGCTTTCCCGAGTATGTGGCTGCCTCCTGGGCAGGCATGCTACCAGGCACCTTTGCGTATGTGTACCTTGGCTCGCTAGGCAAGGTGGCGGCCGATGCAGCAGACACTGGCGCAGCAGGCGGCTTCGATGGGGTCAAGCTGGCACTCTACGGTGAGGCGGCAGCAGCAACGCTAGTGCATGCAGCATCTGTGTACACCTTGCCATTTGGAATTCGTTGTTGAAGTTCATCGGGGGTCTCCTGGTCAAGCTTTGCTTGAACAGGTGCGCAGCTGTTTATGTACTAATCACAGCCTTCGCAATGTCATGCTGTTGATGCGTCAGTGCGCGTGTTTTCGTTGTGAGCCTGCAGACTTGCACATCAACCACAGTCGCATGGCATACCCTGCTTCAACCCACGGTGATCTTTGGGGATGCATGCCGTCAATCATGCTGTCTGCAGTTGTTGGGGCAGGCGCCACCATCTGGGCAACCAAGCTAATCAGCAGCGCAGCATCTGCAGCCATTGAAGGGACCAGCGCACCCGAAGCTGGCGGCAGCGGGCCGCCCAGCTCCAATGGGAAACGCACCCAGCAATGATGGATAGGGGCAGCATTGTGGTGCCGAGTAATGTGATGCTTGGCCAGGCCCTGGGATGGATGCCAAACTTCAGCCACGCAGCTACCCAGTGTTTGATGAAGTTGCCGATGCAGTGCATTGGGATGCGCAGCATCCTGGGGCCAAGCTGCGCTGGTGTAGTACTGGCAGCTAGCTCAGAGGCCATCTTACACGTGGCATGACAATTGCGTCTTCATGCATGGTGCACAGCTGGTGATGCTCGTGTGATAGCAGTACCATAGCTGCAGCTTCCGATGAGTTGAACTCGCTGAATGCCAAGAGTCAATGATGCTGTTGTCACGGCACGGTGCTGTGCTTGGCAAGCGCAACCTGCTGCGTCGTGCGTGCTACGACCTGGTGAAAACATAAACACATCTTTTGTTCTCCTTGTAGGCCTTTCATCACAGTCTTGCTGCTGTGGTGCTGCTCTTGATCACTGCACCTGTGTAGGTGGCAGCCACTACCATGATATCATGGCTGGTAGAGGAACCAGACATCGATTTTGAACACTAATGCAGGGCAGTCACAGGCAATGTGCATGTGAGGTGCATGCTGGGGCGATATTACGAGTGGTAAAAGTGAACGCGGCTTACTTTCCTGCATACGTTCCGTTGGCGCTCACACCCTTCAGAATATACCAGACCAGCACAAAACCACCACTTTCGTGCGCGTCTCTCAGCATCTGCTGATGCTGGCACTACTTGGGGGGTTGTGTAACAGGGGTTAACCGTTCGCCGTGAAGTTAGAAAGGCAACGAACAGCCTCATCAACACTGCTGTAATTGCTGATGGCAAACAAACGCAAAAGCAGCAACACGGCGGGGATCGCCGCTGCAGGTGTCACAGTTTCAGAATGAGCATGCAGCTGTGCTGCAAAGCATTACAACTGTTATCCTTGTTGTTTCAGTCGGAAATTAGTTCAGCAACGTGCGTCGCCTTTATGAGAGACCATTGGCACACTAAGACCTGAAGAGGACACCCTCACACATCGTTGTGCAGTCAATCGCAGCGCCTCATCATTAAGCTAATGACTGCTATCTCAACATGGTGTGCTTTTATTTGGGAGCAGTTGCATTGATGCATTGATGACGATATACCTGTGTCGCGTCTCCATTAAGCTGCACCTCGTCAGTCTGATCAAGCCTGTGAATTTCGAGACTTTTGCGTGTCTAGCAAGGAGTTCGGCGTGACCGAAGGCAGCAACAACTGTGGCGTGTGTGGGCGCGCTGGCTGGTGTCGCTGCTCCGTCAAATAATAGAATTGTCTGTTGCTGAAGGACGTCGGTGGTCGCATAAGGGCGGCGAGCGTCGAGGCAGCAAGAAACAGTGATGGGGGTGAGTTGCACATTGCAGACTGCCCCATGCAAGGGCAGCCATATGGTGATGCTGATGGTGTTGAGGCAGCTGTTACGAGAGCTGGCTTGCACCGTCCGGGCTGGCAGGCGTCCTGATGGTTCGCCCCTTTGCGTAGCCTGCGCACCTTGTGTCGCCAGCCTCCGTCCCTGGGCTTGCTGTGATCTATGTTCTGATTGGGCTCTGAGTTCTGGTCGATGCGTGCTTGCCCCGCAGCGCGCGTGTTCCATCAGCACTAGCTACGCCTCCTTTGAGGCAGAGCTGGAAGGCAGCATACTACAGCACACAGGAGCTGTGGACTACTATCTGGAGACCCAGGCGCCAAAGTGGACCAGCAGCAACGATGAGCATGCTACCCAGCAGCGGCTGCACTCGCTGTTCATTGGGGACATGAACACGAGCTTCTGGCAGGCGTTCACACACAGCAGGGTGAGCAGTGCTACTGTTGTGATACAGATTCAGCAGCACCACCTGAGCAGCAGCACCAAGCAGACATAACAATCATATCAAACTGATCTTACTTATGAACAGCACACTTATGATTGGCACGAAAGGCAGCAACAGAAGCACAAAGTGGAAACGAGTGGCGGCACAGTCTTCAGCAGCAGTGCAATGCCTGTGCACAGCAGCAACTTGAAGACAGTCCAGCAATTTTGGACTCGGCTGCTGTTTCCATGTAGAGTTGGCTGGAAAATCCACAGCAGCTGGTAATTGTTCGATAGCGTGGTGTGTTAGGTATAAGACAGCAGACAGGCAGTATGCAGCCTGATTCATTCGGGGCTAGCTTTTGCACACACCATGCAGCATGTAGTAAGGAAGCTGTGCTGCTGTGCTGGTGCTGCTCGTGCAGGGAGAGATCTCAATGCTGGATGACAGTCCGTGTCAGATGCGTGCAGCATGCCCGGCAACAGCGCATGAGTTCAAGGCGACACAGCTGCTGCGCAGCAGCACAAAGCGCATCCCTCGGCGGCACCCCCTGCAGGTGAGGCGCAGCTGTTGGTGTGCACATGAAAGATACGCAGCAGGACAGGTCTGCAAGTACAGCAGGATAAGGGCAGCAGGTTGTCGGGGCGGCGCAGAGCAACATCGACCTATCGCGGCTGTGAGATTAGCGCAGTCAGGCTGTCGCAACGGCAACATTACGCCGTGGTTTGGTTATGTGTTCTTTCCTGGTGCCGTGGGCTGTACAACTGCGCGCCTGCATGTATATCAGCGGTTTTGTTGCTGTGCAAGTGCGACCAAAACTGCACTTTTGCACAACTCGCACCAACAATGTGCTTCTTCTGCTGCGGCTGCTTCTGGGCTGCTGCTGCTGCTGCTGCTGCAGGGCGAGTGTCGGCTGGAGCAGTATCTGCAGCACGACCTGCAGCGTTACATTGACATGCGGGAAGAGCTGGACGATCAAACCTCTGGCTGCGATGCAGCAGTGCTGTCAGTGCCAGCAAACCATCAGCTGCACGCGCGCACCAGCAGCAGCAGCGGCAGCTTTGTGCGGTTCCCTGAGCAGCACATGCTGGACGATGAGGATGAGGACGCAGCAGCAGCACCGCTGGCGCCCGCAGCTATTGCTGCCGCAGCTGCAGCCGCCGCTGCACTGGCTGCTGTGCATGACGCTGCCACAGCCTCTGTGGCAGCAAGCACCGCACACGCCGCGCGCGTGAGCTGGGACAGCAGCTGTGCGGCAGCAGCGGCCGCACCAGCTGGCACTCTGCTCGATTCGGCAAGCCAGCAGCCAGCAGCAGCGGCAGGCAGCACGGCTGCTCTGGCTGGCGAGCAGCAGCAGCAGCAGGGCTCAGCAAGCCATCTGCCGTTTGTCATGGAGGACGACGCCGAGATTGCAACGCAGAAGCTCGCTGCACGCGCCCGGATGGCAGAGCTCGAGGGCGGCGAGGCCTCCGCAGCAGCGGCAGCAGCCAACACGTGTGCCGCCGCGGCGAGCACTGCGGCGCTGCCTGCTGGCAAAGCGCCAGCTGGCAAGTGCCTTGCGGAAGATGTTGAGGGCAGCAGCGGCTGGGAGCCTGGCAGTGTGCACAGCAGCAGGGTGCCGCAGCGGCCGCGTGGCTTGACTGGGCTGGTGCATGGCCAGCAGCGCAGCAGCGGCGGCGCTGAGCTGTACAGTTTGGCGATGGGCCTGCAGGGCAAAGGCGAGGCTGCGATGTTTGGTGGCGCTGCCACGCGGCTGCAGGCGGTGCGGTTCTTCCAGACGATGGCGGCTGGGCTGCTGCTGTGCCTGGCGCTGCTGCCTGCGCTGTGGGCGCTGCAGGTGGGTGTTGGTGCCGTTGGTGCTGCTGCGCAGTGTTGGGACGATCTGTTATGCCAAGATGCGTTGCCGTGTTTGTTCTTTTCATATGTTGGCTGGTCCAGTAGAGCTGGCTGATGAAGCAATCCGAAGGATGTGAAGCACCCTCAATGCGCCTCTAGCACGTGGGGCATTCTCATCGCTGCTGCCTACTTACCGCAGTGCTAAGCTGCCGGCTGTGTCAATGCCAGCACATCACGCACACTCCACTCACTCTGCTGCATTCTGCTTGCTTTCCTTTTTTGCTGCGCAGGCCTGGACCGGAGGCGGCTCCTCCGCCTGGCTCAGCGCCAAGCTGCACAGCGCCGGCGCATACTTCTACGTCCCGCTGGCCTCTCTTGCGCTGCTGTGGGTCTTCCGCAGCACGCTGCTGCTGCGGCCGCCGCTGCTTCACTTCCCAAATGCGGAGCTCGAGGGCCGATACCTGCTGTGGAGCAACTCTGGCAAGCTGTGTGTGGATGCGCTCTTCCAGGCGCTGCTGCTGCTGGTTGGTGGCTGCCTGTGGGCGCGGCTGAAGCACACAGGGCTCGCAGGCGGCGAGGAGGCAGCGAGTGCGCACGCGCGCATGCTGCTGGCGGCGGTCTCCATGATGGGCTGCGGGCTGCCTGGCGTGCTGCTGCTGCTGCTGTTGCGCAGCGGGAACTATGCGGCGTGGCGGGAGCAGCTGCTGGCTGGTAGCCGCGTGGCGAGCATGCTGGCGCTGCTGACGATGCAGCTGTCTGCGCCAGATGATGCGGCTGGCGCGCTGCCGCTGAGTATGCCGTTTGTCGCGCTGGCGCAGCTGATGGGCATAGCCTGCATGCAGGTGCGGCTGGCCACATTCGTGCCGTGCCAGGTGCTGCACCTGCTGGTGCTGCTGCTGCGCAGTCACGCGCAGAGCGCGCCGCTGCTGATCGTGCAGCTGTTTGGCGGAGGGCTGTGCCTGCCGTGCCTGCTGCTGCACAGCATGGAGCTGTACAGCCGCAAAGCCTTCTTGGCCAACTTCACGAGTGGGGCCGGCGGCAAGCAGAAGGTGGTGTGATGATGCTTGGAGGCAGGGCTGGTGTGAGGCAGTGTGCTGGAAGGTGTGTTGTTTGCATACCGGGTGCAGCGAGGAGGCACCAGGTGGCTGCTTGCAGCGGCTAGCCGCGCGTGTGCTGCGCACGGCTACAAGGCTGGGGTGGGGTTGACATGGTTGGTTTAGGTTGGTCGGCTGATGCATGTGGGGTTGCTGGGGTCACTGGCTGCGCCCTGTGGGGTGCGTGTGTGTATTGATGTGTGGGCTTGAGGATTTGTGGGGCTGCCTTGCCGACGCAGTCATTCTGTGTGTGTGCATAAGTTCTTCATGGATATACATATGGCGTGATACATCTGGCGTGATGCATCTGGCGTGCCTTTGTGCAATTGGGTGCTTGGGTGCTTGGGGTTGAAACTGAGGAGGTTTTAAGTGGCTGTGGCTGAGACTTGCAAGGCATGGAGTGTGAGGGATGCAGCACCTGGAGCTTGTTGTGCAGTGCTGGCGCTGTAGCCCAGCCCACAGCACAGTAACGGCAGAAGCCTGGTACGTTGGCTGTTCGGCAGTCAATGCATCGCATGCTGCTGGTGCGGCTGTGGCCCATGTGCGTGCGGCTGCGAGGGCTCGGCACTGCGTGGGCACATCTGTGCTGTGGTGTGCTGTGCTGTGCGCACAACTGCCGGCGTCCTTGAGGCAGTCGTGGAGATCTGGGTTGCGCAGTGGAGCACGTGCTTGGTGCTGTAGCGATATGTGCATCATTGTGGCAGACCGGTAAGCCTGGCAAGGGCTTGGAACACAATTACTATATGGAGTAACGTGTTAAGTACGAGTGGAGTAAATGCGTAATGAACATGGATGCACATGCAGTTTGCCAGCAGCATTGTATCAGCTGTGCTTCAGCCGTACTATATGGGCGTGGGTGCTATCACAACGCACGGTGTCAACGCTGTCAGGTCGTATACACTCTCTCTTGGTGTAGCTCGTACTATGTTGCACAAAGTGCATGAGGCTATTCTAGATCAAAGGAGGCCGCAGATTTGGCAGTACAGTTTGTGTCAATGTACTGTGCTTATGGCAGCAGCCCTTGATTGCGAGACATGCATGGCTTGTGTGCAGCTGACTGCTGTTGTTGCATCTGTTTGGCAGGCTGTGATCGTGCAGCACGTGACTGCCGCTGTGGCGTCGCTCCTGCTGTGCTTTGCTATCACATGCGTCTATGGAAGCTTTGTGCTGTTTCATTGCGATTTGGCGCCCTTGCACACTGCTCCCACCAACACAGAGGAGCTAGCGTAAGCATGGGGTCTTGCTGCTTGTGCTTCCGCTGCTGCTGAGACGAGCATGTGCTCAACGCACATTGCACCGGCATCACTTGACTGCGACTGTGCCGCATGCGGTGCTTTTGGCATTGGCATGTATGATCGATTGTGTGCCACTGTTAATGTGTGGCACATCGTGGTCTCTAGGACTGGATACCACTGCAGCACTCGTGAGCTATGCGGGAGGCTGGCACGCTTTCCTGGCATGGCGTGCTGAGTGTGCTGTCACCCATCCTAGCTGGGGCTGTGCTTCTGTTTTAACTGCACGTGATTGGCTCTGCCACATATGTGCTCTGCATTGTCGTGCTGCCGGCAGCATCACACGTTTGCGAGCTGCCGTGTTTGATGGCACGCTGTGAATGTATGCAGCTCCTTCCTTGTGGGTGCAGTGTGCTCGGCGCTGCGGCGGCCGCCACAGCATTCATATGGGCGAGGCTGGCTTGGCAACGCTGAGCAGAGTTTGCAGAGCAACCGCAAATTCAAACTGATCGTGTGCTGCTGATGTTACTGGTGCATTCGGGCATGAAGACAGGCAACACGGAGGCCGGACGGCAGGGTCGGCCTGCCGCCCGAACACATGTATCTGGTGGCTTGCGATGCCTGCCTGGGTTGTGCCAGTCACTGTGCCCTTGCCTCGCGTTGCGTTTGTTGCTGGTTTGCTGGTTGTCGTGCTGTGCCGCGCGTGACTGCTGTGGCCGTGATTAGTCAAGTAGCAAGGCGAGTCCTGGCCCTCCTGCTGTGCTGAATGCCAGAGTGCATGGGTTGAGGCTTCATGCAGATGCTCTCTGTGCCGCAGCTTTGTTGTAGGGCCTGGTGTGTAGCGTCACGCACTCTGAGGACCAACGCATGATATGCTTTGTGCTGCATAGGTTGCATCAGGCGGTGTGGTTTCCTGGAACATGCCACGTGGGCTGTGATGAGTGCTGTTCAACTACTGTCCCATTGCATTTCGTGGCGCCTTCTGATGCATGTGTGCGGCATGGAAGCGGTCTGTGGCTGTCATAACAACACATGCCATGCAGTGCGGGGTGTTGTCCGAACGGTATGTGAAGCCGCGGGCGCCTTGAGTAAAGCACTCTGCTTAGCAAGGCGGCATTACGTGCTGCCAGCTGCTGCAGTTCCCACACAACTACACAGCTTTGTGCTGAACCAGTGTGGGTGTGTGGGTGCTGGGCAGCTCTGTGTGCGGCTGGCAGCGCAGCAATGCCACCCTGTTTTATCTGTTGGTTTCGCACTTCAACATCATGAGGCTCTCTCTTTTCTGGTCAGAGCTGAGGATCTCTTCTGTTTGTGTTCTTTCTGGGCAATCGTGGCACTTTTCTCCCAACATTCGCCAAGCCTTGGGCTTGCAGGCGATGCATGCAGCTGCTAGCTCCTGCTGCTCACGGCGAGCTAGAAATGGCCAACAAATGATCTGGGAGCTGCTGACTGCTGTCGGCTTGGCATTCTGCAGTGCTGCTACGCACTGGAAATGCATATAGACATCTGTCCTACGCACTTGAACCTTTAAAAGCGCTATGCTCTGAACTTTGATAGCTGTCTTTGCTGTGATGAGAAGTGGATGCTGAGCTAGCTGTAGACGTCTGTGGTGTTGCTCGAGATGCCGAACAATCCGCGTCTTGTGCAGCAACCTGTGTGTCTCCTGCTGCGCCAGCAGCACACCTGGTGTGCTTAACTATGCTTGAGCAGGATGTTGCGGGCTGTGTTTAGCACTAGGCTTCTTAGCACACCCTTGCTGCTGGGCCTGTTGGTGTTGCCGCTGCGTGCAATTGGCTTTTTTTCGCCGGCGGCTGCTGACTGTCACGTGGTGCTGCCAGCTTACGCCTTGTGAGGAGGGCTGCATCGTGCGCGTGTGTCAGGGTGTCCGTGGTGGCGGCTATGCGCTGCATGCACATTGCAAAGGGACGCAGTGAGCTGAGCAGCAGCTGGTGCCTCGTTTGGCAGCCTGAATCAGGCTTTCTGTTGGTGTGGACACAGCCTAGGCGCAGTTCTATAACGCACCTCCCCTCAACTGATGCCTGTCCAACACATTGCATTGCTGCAGCCCAACCTGCAGCTGCGGCAGCACTTTGTGGCAAGTGTATGCTTTGCTAGCAGACCTTAGGCTCTCTTCAAGGTCGCACTGTCATCTCTTCTTCCCCCCTGTTGAGCTGTGAGCGAGGCTCCCTTGCGCTGCGGCTGCTGCCGCTGCTTTGTCTCAGCAGCTGCAGCAGCATGCATTTCAACGAGTCGTTGCTGCTGCACTGTCTGGCTGTCTATCGGACAGCATGCTGGGTGCAGGTTTGGGTGGCAGAGGAGCTATTGGCGGTCTTGCTGGCTGCGCCTCTGTTGCAGCCTTTGTTATTGAGTCGACTGTGCCGACTGTGCCGAGAATCTTCCCATTTGGTGGCATGTGTGGTTTGCAAGACGTGCCGCCCTTGTGTGATGCGTGCAGATACTGATGGTGTCACCGCCGCAGTGTCGCTGCACTCGCACAAAGCATACAATGCATGAAGCGCCGGGATCGGTTGTGGCGCCAGCAGCTGCTGCAACTTGTGCTGGGGTGAAGGGCACGCCACGTGTGCAGTATCTGGCAGTTGATACATGTACCAACGCAGTTCTGTACAGCTATTGGCGGGGTATAAAGTGCCATTGGACGTAGGTGGCAATCCATTGAACACAAATACATATTGCTGGCTATGGTCTCATCTGCATATCCCATATTGGCCATGACAAGTCGTGGTTATATGTGCTGCACTACAATGCCGCCTCTCTTACTCTGTTGGCAACGCATGCAATTGCTCCCTAGGTAACGAGCTCTACAGAGTGTGCACCACGCAGCACCATGCCTTGATCAGCAGTGCTTGAAAGTGTAACTGCTGTATAGAAAGGGAACTTCTGCTGGCAGCAACGACCCTTACAGATTGCACACGTCCATGCCGCAACATGCCATGGCGGCGGCCCCCCACCCAGCCTGGCACTTTTGACCCCTTGTCATTCGACCCCTGAAATCCACAAAATTTGTTTTGTGCTACACTTGCCGCATAATTATCGCTGGCAACCGTAGCATCAACGTAACAGACCGTATCAGTCACTTTGCTCGACCCGAGGGCCACTTACAGGGCCGCGTACAAGCAAAACTCAACGCACTGTCCACAACACACTGCTTGTGGCGCCGGCGCAACCACAACTTGCCTTGAAGCGCCACGAGCAGCATCTCCAAGACGGAGCAGTGCACCGCAAAACACACAGCTGTCGGTGAGCGCAGATCCAGGAGCCGTTTTAATTTGCCCGTCACAGCCCTGACAAGCAGGATCCATCTCAGCCTACTCTTCCCCAACAGCAATTCAATTCAACAGCGCAACACATCCGCCCTCATCCAGTCGCCGGCATTTGCTGCTGCTGCTGCTGCTGCTGGCTGCCCGCCTGCTGCTGCTGCTGCTGCGCTGCCGGCGCTGGCGGCCGCGGCGGCGGCACAGCAGCAGCAGACGGCGGCCGCACGCCTCCCGGCGGCAGCATACCCATCAGCGGCCCCATCATGTGTGGGGGTGGGGGCCGCATCTGCATTGGCATCTGCGGCATTCCCATCATCTGTGGAGGAGGAAAGCCATAGCCAGGAGGCCCTCCCATCTGCATCTGCATCTGCGGAGGCATCTGCGGCATAGGAGGCATCTGCATTGGAGGGGGACCCATGCCCATCCCCATATTGCTGTGCATTGCAGCAGCCATGTGAGGTGGGGGCGGCCCCTGAGGCATGAGGCCGTAGCCTGGAAGTGGCGCGCCGTACCCGGTGCCTGCTGCTGCTGCTGCTGCTGCGCCGCCGCGCTGGCGCTTGCTGGCATCATCGTCAGCGCCAGCGTCACCCGCGCGCTTTGCAGGGATGCGAGCACCCATCGCAGTCGGGTCCATCGATGGGTAGCTCATCGCTGCTGCTGCTGCCGGCTGCTGCTGCTGCTGCAGGCCAAAGTAATCAGCGCCGCCGCCACCACCACCACCTGCTGCTGCTGCTGCTGCTGCTGCTGCACCACCAGCACTGCCACCCGAGGGAATTGGCTGCATTGGGTCGTGCTCTAGCTGCTGCTGCTGCCGGCCCTGCTGCGCCCGGCCCCACATAAGCCGCAGCCGCACCCCTTTGATGATGAGCTTGTTTGCAAGCCCTTCTGCTGCAGCCTCTGCAGCAGAGCGCTCCGCAAACGTGACAAACGCGCAGAAGCGGCTGCCGACCTTACGCACGCCCGCGATCTCGCCGTAGGTGTAGAAGGCGTCCTTCAGGTCCTCCTCTGTTATTTCGGGTGTTACGCCGCCCACATACAGCGAGGTGATGCTCCTGCGGGTAGACGAAAAAATAGTTGATGTCAGCAACACGAGCGTGTGCATGTGTGGGTGGATGTATGCACATGATTGGACCATATGCATGCAAAGTAACTTGATCTGCACACTGACCTACACTGCTTACACGCCCAGTCCAGCCCTAAAAGCTAAGCCAAAAATCCCCAGAATCGCCCACCCTCTCAGTCATTTGTCTCAAGACAGTGGTCTCAGACCCTATGCATCATTGTGTCGGCCACGTGATCGTTGATGTCATAGTAGCGGTCCTTGATGTTCTGGCGGCAGGCTATGTAAACGCCAGCCACAGCCCGATCCCCATAACAAACTCCAGCTGCAACACACACAAACGCACATAACACGCAACTACACACACCCATTTAGGCAGTACACAACAGTGAAGCCTGGAACAGCACCTCACCTGTCCTCTGGCGGCTCCAGCGTGGGCTGCTCTGACACCCTGCGCATCATCTTGTTGGCCACGGGATCGTTGATGCCGTAGTAGCGGTCCTTGATGTTCTGCTCGCTCAGCTCGTTCTGCACGGGCATCTCGTGGCGGTAGGGGCACTCCGCGCCGCGGTTGCAGGTGCCCTTGACAAAGAAGGAGCAGATGCGCGCTTGGTTGCGCTGCGGAGCGGCAAAAAGGAGAGGGGCGGGCAGGTGAGAGGAAGGAGATACGCAAGCGGGGCAGGCAGAGCAGTGCACAGCGCAGGCATGGAAAGCTCAAGACGCTGCTGCTCATGATCGATGTTCAACTGCACGCTTGAGCTCCACTGCCACAACAGCTGCAGATGCTTTGGTGCTGCGCCCACAACCTTAACAAACCAGCCACAGCATACCTTGTAGTACGGCGCGGTGCGCTGCAGCCGCAGCAGCATGTCGCTTGCTGCGCCGCCGCCTGCGCCTCCTCCAAAGCTGCTCTCAGTCTGCCCCTTGCTGATCTGCTCCTGCAGCTGGAACTCCTTGCCCACATCCGACTCTGGGATCTCTTCCTTCTCGATTCCCAGCGCTGTGTCGCGCACTTGCACTGGCAGGCCGTAGTCCAGGTCAAACAGGCACACCTGATGCACAAGATGCAGCATAAGGAGACGAAGGCGGTTGCATGGGTTTGGTCAAAGCAGCAGCACAAGCAGCACACCACCGGCAAGCCGTAGGCCAGGTCAAACAGGCACACCTGCGGCGCCAGCACAGCAACATGCCCAGCAGCACATGCCCTCAGCGCCTTGGCCACCTGGCAGAGTAGTTGCATGAAGACTGCTCAGCAACACATCACCAAGGCAGCACTTGCCGCTGCATGGGGAGCCTCAAACATGCCGCATCTGGCACACACGCTTGGCCTCGGCCACTTCCCTGGCAAACATGCTCGGCTCATATAGTAGCATACCGGAGCAGACTGAAGCAGCCAACTGGAGCAACGATGCACGCAGAAACGTCGGTCTGCACCGCACCTGGCACACGTTCTTGGCCTTGGCCACCTCCTGGCAGATGATCGTCTTCTTGTAGCGCGCGTCGTTGCCGGGGCGCCAGCGGAACACGGTGTAGGGCCGCCCAGAGATGTGGCACGTGCCGCCAAACTCAATCTGCAGCAGCAGCAGCAGCAGCAGCAGCAGCAGCAGCAGCAGCAATATGGCAAGTGTGACATCAGCTGTTTGCCAGCAACAAGGCCGTGCAGCATTTTTACTGTGCACACAGCAGCGCGCTGCAGATGCATGCCATCCGCTGTTGCTCAAGCTGCTGCAAAAACACCACTTGCATGCCGCCATTGCTGCAGCTGTTACCATGTGCTGGCCGCATGCACACTGCATGGTGCATGCTGGGCTGGTTGCATGCGGCCTGACTGCCTGCAAGTCTGCTGCATGGTCCAAATGCAGCTGTGCTGCCTGCCCTTGCTGATGCGGAGCGCTGCCTGATGAGATTGGCGTGCATGGCTGCATGTGGGTGTGCCTCGCTGGGCAAGCTAGCTGCTTACCCGCTGCATGCGCACGTATGGGTTAGGGCCCAGGCATGTCTCGCACACGATGGGGAAGTCGCTCCTGCAAGCAACACCAGTGCGGGGAATGAGCAGTGATGTAGTACATGCGTGGTGGTGCAGCAGCCAGCATGCACGGCAACAGTGCCATGGCCAAAGGTGTTGGCATGCCACAGCCAAATGAACACAGTTAGAGTCATTGGTGCTTTGCTGTATGAGTAGTGGGGGGCAGGGAATGCACCAGGTTGGGATGTTGCCGCATCTACAGCAGCAACAGCGACAGCAACTCTGACAAGCACCTGCTGCCAAACCACTGCTCTCACCCCGGCTCCGCCCTGCCTGATCCATGTATGCTATGCTTACCTTTCCCATCCGTCCGCGTCTGGGTCATTGAGCATGCGATGCGCCATGCTTCCCTGCTGCTGCTCCTGCCCTGTTTGGCTGCCTGTCGCAGCTCGCGCTGCTTTAAGTGATGCGCTGCTGCAAACCGCTTCGGATGTACACAAGCACAGCTTCGCGATTTATAGCAGGGTTTCGGTGGGGGCAGCAAGGGGATCAAGTCGGATAGGGCAAGTAACCAGCTTCCGTGTTTGCTCGTCTACCTGTAAGCAAACAAATGAAACCGAATGGCTGTATGAGCACGGGATAAAATTTTCTGGATGCTTGTGCTGTTGTGCACAACTGACATGTCACAGGCTTGCACCCTGGGCCCCCAAACCTGTCTGTCTTCGGTTGCTTGTCCCACCTGCTTCCTAAACATGTTTGTAGTATGAAATCAGCTTTCGCAACTGACCCATCACGAGAAGCCCAGACCGTGCAAGTCATGGGACTACCGTTCAAGGCAAGTTGCCATCTGGCAGGCCCTGAGGGATGCCATCTGGCAGGGAGAGGGCTGCACATGGCGCCGCCAACATGGCACCTAACAGCTGCTATGCTGAAATAGACCAAGCAGTTGTGCGTGCCACACGTGTTACAGAGCAGGTCAACCTCTGGCTTTCAGAAAGAACTTCCCAGCAAGCCGTGCCCAGCCATGCGGCAATGCCTGCCAACGGCAACAAGCACGCAGCCCATAGAAGAGATGCGGGTAACACACTGTGCAGTAGTACAACGCAACATTACGAATACTCAACATCTCTAGTAGGGGCCCGTGTCTAGGACCCTCCACCATGTGACGCTGCAGCCGCCGCAACGCCACAACCAAAACACGATACACACCAGCCACCCTCAGCAACCGCAACAGGCAGCACTTGCCACACATCTGCTGCTTCTTCAAAACCACATGTACTGCCACTGGATCAGCCCCATCAACACACGCCAATGACCAACCTGCTGATCACAACAAGCTCAGCAGCTCTGTTCATGTTGTGGTCAGAACTTCACGGTGCTCAGAAGTTGAGCAGGACCTTGCCAGCATCAACGCCCTCCGCAGCAACCAGCTCCGGTAGGAACCTCACGTTAGGAACTTCCCGTTAGGAACTTCACGACAGCAACTTCACGCTGCTCAGAAGTTGAGCAGCACCTTGCCAGCATCAACGCCCTCTGCAGCCACCAGCTCCTTCACTGCATTGCACATGTCCTTGTGCCCGCACAGCACCACTCCCACGCCCTCGCCACCCGACAGGCCCTTGGCCCCGCCAAACACATCCTGCACATACTTGGCGCCCTCGCCATCACCGTTGGAGAACACCTGCAGCAGCAGCAGCAGCAGCAGCAGCAGCAGCAGCAGCAGCAGCAGCAGCAGCAAGCAATGTGGCGGTGGTGGCAGTGGCGGCGGTGGCGGCGGCAGGCGCGCAAACAGGTGTTGTAACAGACAGGTCACAACATCATACTGCTGCAATGACAGGGGCCAAGGGCAGGGTGCATGACCCGGCATGCGCCCTTCATGGGGCTATGTTCCTCAATCTTGCACTGCTTGCTGCAATGATGGCTGCACTGCTTGCTGCGCTGCTTGCTGCGCTGCAACTCCTCCCGCAAGGCCCACCTTCACTCCAGCCGCCTCGCAGGCAGGGATGCGGTCCACATACGCAGTGTTGCTGCTAAAAATGCCAGTGCTGTTGCTTATGCGTCCATAACCCACCATAACCCACCACAAAGTTTCACACATTATCAGTGGATGGGGTCTGATGTGCCAGAGCTGCTCTGTTTGCCTGCTGCACTGCTTGCTGCACTGCTTGCTGTGCTGGCCTTCAACATGCGACACGCCCGCCAGCCGCTAGCCGCACCTGGATGACCCTCACCCCAGCCGCCTTAAAGGCAGCAGCTGAAAACACACGTATCTGTGCAACTGCTACATCAAGGAAGTGCTCCCGCTAGCCGCACCTGGATGACCTTCACGCCAGCCGCCTCCCATGCAGGGATGCGGTCCGCGTACGCGGTGTGCGCCGCGTCGCGCGTGCCGTAGTAGAGGCGCACGTCTGCGCGCTTGTCTGCCTGCAGATCCCCGCTCTCGATCAGCGCCTTGATGGGGCTGATTCCAGAGCCTGCATTACATAGAGTTGCAGGCAACACACTTTGCCAGACCACAAGGCAACACTGCAACCTGCAGCCGCACTGGAGACCACAGTGCGGGGTGTACGCTGACTGCACTGCTTCTGCTTCCAAGAATTTGTCATTGTATGACAAACCCACTATGCTGCTGCAGGAAGTAGCTCAGCGCTGTTCCTCATGCTTTGGAGTGTAGGGCTGCGCGCACACCTGTCGCGAACAGCAGCACCGTTGGGTGTGCCTCTGCAGGCATTGCCTCCACTGCTGTGTAACAGTGCTGCTGCTGTGTGTGCTGCCAAGCGCTGTGCCTCACACTCCCCAGTGCTGCACCTGTCTGCGGTGCTCACCTGTTGCAAACAGCAGCACCGTGGGGTGTGCATCTGCAGGGATGGCCTCCACTGAGAAGCCCTTGCCCATCACAGGGCTAACTGCAACCTCAGCGCCGGCATCCAGGCCTGCAGCAGCAAGGAATGTAAAGATTGCAAAAGCTCCTCAGAGAGCAGCGTCACAAGACAGCAGCATGATAGTGCTGTAGTGCTTTTGGCTGTTACTGCTCGCCATGATGGACCTGCAGTGCTGAACCAAGGCCGCGCCCTCTTCTGCAGTTGCTCTCCTTGTGCACTGCTGACGTCTCATTGGCAGCACCCCCGGCACACGACTGCCCGCATGCTCTCCCAGCAGTGCGCGATGCCACAGCCGCATGCCTTCATCTGTTGTTCAGCAAGTTCGTAACGCAAACGCTGCTAAGACAGGCAGACTCAAGAGCCGCACCTGCGAGCGCCTGTGCCGCCTCGCCCTGCGCCTTGATGAGGAACTCCAGCAGGCCCTGGTTGTTGGGGTCAGGAGGTGATGCGATGGCAAAGAAGCCCGGCTTGCCCTCGCCCACCTGCAAGTAATGTGGAAGTTGCCAGATAAGTAAGACATTTGACATGAAGGGAGGTGAGATGTAGACGGCAGGGAGAAGCAGGGTTGGTGGTGCTTGCAAGCTGTGATGAGGAACAGCAGGTCCTGGTTGTTGGGGTCAGGGGGTGACGCGATGGCGAAGAAGCCCGGCTTGCCCTCACCCACCGAAGCAAAGTGTGAATGCCAGGGCACATGTGAGAATGTGACATGTGCATGATGCAACTGTCTGAGGGTGAATTGAGAAGAGAGATGGAACAAAGTCGCAGAGGAGGCAAAGAGATGCTGATGCTTGCTAGCTGTGCTGTATGTATGTTCCTGGTGGGCGGGAGGTGGGATGCAGGAAGCAGCGGACTGCAAAAGCGTGGGCACCAAGCCAAGGGCACTTGCACAATGGCGCTGACACGGCTGTCAGCCATTTTAGTGCTGTTGAGGATAGAGCAATAGGAAGCAGCGACTGCCGCTGCTGCTGAAACAGCTGATTGTGGCCTGCATTGCATTTGCAAGCGCTCAGTGCTAGCAGCGCTGCTCTCATTGCTCCCGTACCTTGATCTGCATGAACTGCCCGCCCTTGCTGTAGCCAGCTGCCAGGTCACCCACATCAACCACCACGCGGTGCAGCATCTCAGCATCCTTCACATTGCTGACAACCTTTGCAGCAGTGAACTCCACTGGATCGCCCCAGCCTGCACGCACAATCAGCTGCCAGGTGCGCTTGGCCTGGCTGCTGAGGTTGTGCTGCTGCCTCAGCTGCTGCAGGTTTGCAGAGCTGCGCGTGAAGCTGCTGCTGCTGCTGCCTGCAAGCCCGCTGGCTGCCCAGCTGGTGCAGCAGCGTTGGCGCTGGGGCCTGCTGCTGCTAGGCCTCACAGCAGCAGGAGCAGCACCGCTGCTAAATGGCTGGCGCTGTGCGCAGCTGCGCATGCTGCCCAACTTTGCTGTCTGCATTGTAATGGTTCTGGTTGATGCCTGTCGGGTGACCCTGCGAGCAGCAAAGACGGAAGATTCAGACGTGTCCAGCGAGCCATGAGAGATTTGGGCGTCTTGGTTATTGCACAGCGCTTCAGCGCACACCTGCCAACTGTGACGAGAATTACGTTGAGATACAGCGTGCAGTTCGTCGTTCACCGCCTAGACGCAAGCTGGGTGACACCAGTGTGTGCTTTTATGAAGTGGGTCACCTGCGGCTACTGCATGGATCGCATGCGCATCCAAGACGGCGAGTATCATGCTGTGACAACGTGTATAGCATACTTGTTGCCCGGCGACGATGATAACCCAAGACCATGCTAATACCTGCCTCACAAAGTGACAACCTGACGGTGCTGCTGTGCAAACTGCTACTACCTTAATGCCAGCGAAATTAGGGAGTATTCCACTCCGTATCCCGGGCGATTGTTTCTTTGCTTGTGTGCGAGGCATGCGCCATTTCGCATGCATGCATGGTGCTGAGCTACTGTCACACACGGTTGTTGCGTTGGATGAAGCCATCCGACCACCCACCCACCCCTCCCAGCCCCTACGAGGCACTTCATCACCTTTTATTACATTGAGAAGTGTTTTATCGTGACGTGCTATCGGGCAACACCTGCCCGCAAACTCTGGCAAAGTCAAAACCCACAACCCGAAACACCAGAAGCCATTGTACCTGGCGAGGAGGCAGAACTGGACGTCGTTATTTCCACATTTGCTGAAGGGTATTGCTGCTTAGCTTTCGAGGCAGCATATTTGTATTGATTCGACGTATTCAGAGAATGTCACTGGTCCCCCAAGCTCTTCAATGCCTGCGCCTCGCGCGCTAAAACTTCGATTTCAAAGGGACGTCGAGCTGTACAGTGCAGTGAGACAACGCCTGCCATCGCAGCTTCAGTGATTTCGGAGCACTTCGGGTCGGAAGAGCCGGTGTAACACGAAAAGTAACGCTGGCCGGAAGGCCACAGTCTCCGTCCTCATTCTATTCGTCCGGGTAAACCGGATGTTGCGTGTGCAAGTTAATGAACTATGTGGCATTACAAGCATCAGGCAACCCGCTGAACAGCACAGCGTCCTTCACCTTCAGCAAGAGAACTTTGATCATGGTTGACCTGGCTGCGCTGCTGTGCTGACAGGTAGCCAGCAACGCTGTTACGACTGCAGTTTGCATTGCAGGCCAAATCGTGATTCTAGCGTGTGCGCAGCAGCCGCCAGTGCCTGCAGATCCAATTACCATGCTCTACGCACACCAGCAATCCGCAACCGCTGTCAATGATGCCAGTGAAAGGCTGCTTTAGCTGCAAGAGACGCCACCCCTACAGCAACCGTCACAAGCAGCCCAGACACAAGCAGCGCCACCTCTACTGCCTCCGCCTCATGCAGATACAGCTGCAGATCAGGCACACCAACTGGCCAATCTGATTCAGCCCATAGCGGGTCATCTGGCCAGCTGTACTGCTGGCTCCACTGCTCCGCAGCATCTGTCAGCTGCCACTTTGCCGTGTAATAGTCGCTGCAGGACTCGCAGGAAGCACGGGTGGAGTATGAGGGCACGTAGCGCACTGTGGCGTTCACACACCGCCCCATCAGCTCCTCATCGCTGCTGCTGCGCCAGCCGGCACACACCTGCAGGCGCAGCGGTGGTTGGGTCACGATAAGCGATACCGTACTGCAGTTGCGGCAGTGCCAGCAGACACCAGAAGCGCTAGCTGTGCAGAATCTGCTGCAAATACATGGAATGCCACATAATAAGCACGATGGCTGAGACGAAAAAAATTCCTGCGGCGGCAGCTTTGTGGCATTGTGCCGCAAACGCATGCACGTAGTGAGTAAACAGCAGTGTCATGAGCAGCAGACGTTATAAGCCGCCGGTTGGTTTGCACGTTAGATGAGTTCTCGCAGCTCAGGGTTCGTGGCGTGCTGGGCCCTGGCCCGACCGACAGCAAGAGTCAAAAGTGGGCATTGTAGACCAAAGCGAGGTACCGCCCTGTGCGTAACCGCTGGGCCACTACCATGTATTTCCAGCAAAACACTTGTACACATGCAACCACCAGCTACCTGCTGTGGCACAAACCGCCCAGGGCAATTGTGACAGGCGTGCTGCTGCAGCAGCTGTGCACAGCTGGGCACAGCTGTGCAGATCAGCAGGACAGGAAGCTACCAGAGCAGGGCCTGCCATGCATCAAGTCGCAGCTATGCATCATCATTTTACAGTGCAGTAGTGCTGACGGTTTCAAACACCTTGATATCGATCTGTCGAGGCTGTACCTTCCGTATCCGCGCTTTGCGCGACCCCACTGCTGCGCAGCATGCCCTCCCTACGCTCCCGCGCACACTGTGCAACTTTGATGATGCATTAAGCGCCGCTTATCTTGCGCAAATACAGGGGGAAACACTCATTGTCAGTTTTTCGACCCGTCGATGTGGTGTGAGCCGTTCGACCCGTCGATGTCAGCCGTTAGGCTTCTATAAAGCCTTACCTGCAGCAGAAATGCCACGCAAACACACGTTGTATGGCCTACGTACGGCGTGCTGCAGTCAATATGGCCTGCTATGCGCGGAGATCTCTGCCACACAGCCGGAACCTTGAACGCACACGGACTGCCTGAGCAAATGCAACTCGCGCCAGGCTGCGTTCGCAACGCACCAATGCAACACATCTAGCCGTAAGTATGGTGAGTAAAACAAGGAAACCGCTGCGATTTAGTATACTGAGAACACGGCTTTGCCAGCAGCAGCCAGCACCAGCAGCTCAACAGCAGCAGCGCAGCAGCAGCAGCAGCAGCAGCAGCAGCAGCAGCAGCAGCAGCAGCAGCAGTGACGGGCGCGGGGGGGGGGGGGGGGGGGGGGGGGGGGAGGCAGTCTGGCTTCCAGGAAGGCCAAAACACAACTTTGCTCTATTGCATCCAGCATTTCAAATAAAATAAAAATATTGGTGCGGTCTGCTTGCGCAACACATGCTGGGAACCATGTCAACCGCCGCGTTTTATTTTTATTTTTCGTCTCTGAATAACCCCCCCAAAAATCAATAGCATGTTGCGCAATCAGCGGTCAAGCATGCTTGACGTGCTGTCTGGGTGCAAGAGCCCCTGCCATGCACAACATGCCTCCTTGCACAGCGCGCTGCAAAGCACGCAGCACACAACAGGTGAAGCACAGAACACAGCAAAAAGAGCGGCGCAGCACAGCATGCCGCGCAGCACACAGCACAACAAAAGGCGCAGCACAGCACACTGCACAGCTCAAAACACAGCGCAGCACACATCACAAAACAGAACACAGCACAGAACAAAGCAGCGCACAGCAGTCACACAGCAGCGCACAGCAGTCCCACCTGGCCCTCCTGGCAGCGCCGCTTCCAGTGGTCACACGCCTGGCCAAACGCACCATCGCTGCTGTCAAATGCCATCAGGTTCCACACAAATCTTGCCAAGTTACTCTTGCCCAGGGGCGCCTGCACCTCTGGCATGTACTGCAGCACGCCGATGTAGTTTCTGGGTGCGTAGCTGCGCGTGGCGCTGCCGGTGCTGACTGTGTAGTCTGGCGCCATGATTGCTGCTGCTGTGGGGCAGGCAAAGCCGGGGGTGGGCATGATGATGCAGGCGGCGTAGCTGGCAGCCACCTGCTGCAGCTCTGTCATGTTGACCTGGCAGACGTGTTAGAAGATGCAGCATAGCATGTGCGTGTGTGAGCAGAGGCCAGAGAACGTTTTTTGTCAGTCGAAGTAGGCAGCTCTGTGATGTTGGCCTGGCAGAGAATGTGTTGGAGCGCGTGCAGCCGACAAAGGCCGAAGAACAGTTTGCGTAAGTAGGCAGGATGCAGCTCTGTGATGTTGACCTGGCAAAGGGTGTGCCACAGCATGTGTGTCAGCCAAAGACCAGGTCATGGCATGTGTTGGGTGATGGTATGCAGCACGCAGCAGCAGCTTGCAAAGTGCACAGCAATGCTCTGTGATGTTGACCTGACAGAGAATGCGTAAGAGCGCACACAGCCGCCGACCAAGGCCACAAAATGGTTTGCGTCTGCAGGCAGCACGCAGCTCTGTGATGTTGACCTGGCAGAGGAGTAATGTGGCACAGCCGTAGGCAAAGGCCACAGGATGCAACATAAGCCAGCATACTGTGCAACTGCTGGCATGAACGCTGCGTGGACTAAGGCTGCAGTTCACTCCTAGATACCACTAGCACATCTGGCGGGCCTAACAACAGCTCCACACTTACCTTCACAGCTGCTGGCTCTCCGCCAGCTAGCCAATGCACCGCCGCTGCCAGCAGTGCTGCCACTTCTGCCAAAGCACCTAGCAACAGCCATTCTGCTACATCTGGAACATCGTTCACTCTGCCTAACACCACCTCCAGACATACCTTCAAAGCTGCAGGCTCGCCCCCTGCCAGCCGATGCACCGCTGCTGCCAGCACTGCTGCCACTGACGCAATGCCGTCAGCATTTACTGTGCTGCCGTTGTCAAACCTGCTGCCAAAGTATGGGTTGATGAAGCCATCATCAAACTCGGCCAACACTAAGCCCTGTATCGAGGGTTTTACTCGCAAAAATGACATCAGGGATGAGGGAGGTATACCAGGGTTGCTGGGGGACGCTGCAAGCACATCAGCCTAACACGGCGGCACGGGTGGCAGCCAAGGCAGCAGCAGAGGTGTACAAAAGCATCAGCATGGGGTGGGAGGGACGCAGGTGTGGAATTGACACGGAAGAAGCGTGTGCGCAATGAGCCTGCAGTTGCACAAATGGGACTGATGCTAGATGAAGCGACATGTGCAGCAGTCGTGACTGCACTTGAAGGCACATCATGCTGGCACATACCCTGCAATTGACGAAGTATATGTAGGACAGCGTTGCCCTGCCATACCTAGAAGCAGCAGCGCTGTGCCTCACCTTAGCTGAGCTGGCCTCTCCCTGTGCAGCGGCTTGCAGCGCTGCCAGCATGCTACTGCTGTTGCCAAAGCCAGGGCCCTGCTGAGAGTGTGCATACAGCTTGAGGGGCGCATTAGCTGCGGGGCTGGCTGTCAGACGGCCAACTTGGCCCACCTCTATCACCTGTAGCCAACAGCAGTTGCGCAGCCGTGGCAGCCAGCAGTGTCACACACCCCAGAATTCAAAAAGGAATTCAGCAATGGTAGTCTACTCAGCAAAGAGCTAGCAGGGCACAGACACGCCATACACTGCATGGCCGCCAGAGCAGCACTGCTGTTTCACACTCTGCCGCAGGCCACTTGCTCCACCACTGACATGTTGAGCCCGCGGTGCACAGCGACTGCATGTGAGTTTACTCAAGCAGTGCGTGTGTCAAACCACGCTCAAGCTAGCCCTGCCGGTAGATGCCTCCGCAAGCAGCCTCAAGCAACCACGCAGCACACTGCATGCCCGGCACAACAACGCTGCAACCAGATTATAACACATGCATGGCCGATGGCACTGTGATCATGGCTGAATGAGTACTGGGATGAGATTGACACCACAACCCACCTGCTCCACCAGTGACATGTTGAGGCCTGCGGTGCTGTTGCTGCCCCTGGCCGCCTCCCACAGCAGCCGCCTGCTGCCCATGTAGCCCCACGGCTCGCCAGCCAGCGCCATGAACACAATGCGCTTGCTGTAGCTGCTGCTGCTGCTGCTGCTGTTTGTGAAGCTGCTGTGCAGCGCATGCAGCGCGGTGAGCATGGAGACTAGGCCCGACAAGGGCCCATCAGCACCCTGCAGAGCGCGCGTTCAGCGTTCTTGAGCCGCTGCTGACCGAGCGCGCGAAAACCGTCAAGGGACAGCACAGCGGCAGTATGGCGATCGAGACTAACATTACATGCTGCAGGGTGCACCAACGGTTACATGAGAAGATGACAGGCGCAGCACAGAAAAACCACTGCCTTGCTAAAGCCTGCCCCTGGCTGTGCTGCTATGTCACAAGGCCATCTAGCCTCCTGCTGCTGCTGCTGCTGCTGCTGACTTACCTGCACACTGTCGTGGAACATGTCTATGCTGTCCATCTGCGCGACCACCAAGATGATAGGCCTGCCATCATCCCCTGCAGCCCCTGCTGCCGCTGCTGCTGCTGGCAGTGGCGGCAGCGCAGCCCACACGCTGTAGCCGCCGAGGGGCTTGCAGGTGCCCTGGCTGATGCAGTCTGCGCTGTTGGCTGATGCAGAGGCAGCCATGGCTAACTTCATGCGCGCATGGTACTGCTTGCGGGTAGGGTCCTGGAAGAGAAATGGCAAATAGTTGACACAACAGGGCAGCGCGCAGCAGCGGAGTAAGTGCATGCAGCTGATGCAGTCTGCGCTGTTGGCTGATGATGAGGCAGCATGGCTAACTTCATCCGTGCATGGTACTGCTTGCGGTTGGGGTCCTGTGAGGCGCAACACATCATGATCAGGGCAGGGCATACACTGTAAAGGCGCCTTTGCCAAGCACAAGCAGCTCAAGCTCAAGCGTGGTACTGCTTGCGGCTGAGGTCCTGGGAGAGACGTGACAGTTTGTTGACACATCAGGGCAGGATGCAGCAGCAGAGTGAGTGCATGCGGCTCGGGCCTGTACGACTCTGAGACATGCTGAGGCAGCCATGGCCAGCTTCATGCGCGCGTGGTACTGCTTGCGCCTGCGTCCTGTGCGTGTCCTGTGTGATAACAGCGAGGCATGATGTATCATCCTGGTGCTACCCTTACCTTTGCAAGAGCAACAGAGCACAAAAGCCGCATAGAAACATTGACGGTGCCAGGTGCTCACCTTCTTTGCATTGTATGCTGCTCGCTGCTGAGCGTCAGCAGCAAGCTCAGGCGTGAGCAGGAACACAGGCATGGGGAACCAGCTGCTGGCGAAGGGGTAGCTGTTTGCGCCTGCTGCCTTGTTCCATACGTAACTCGGTGCATTGTAGGGAGCATACTCAGGGCCGCCAGGGAAGGGTCCGACAGTGGAGTAGCTTGCAGGAGGATCTGTGCAACAAAGATTCCACAAGGAAAGAGTGTGGTGCGCTTGATATGTGCGAGAAGAGGCGAGTGATGCAAACAGCAAACTGACACATGCGCATGCCCCGCCATGTTGTGCACATCATACATAGCCGTGCATAACAGCTTGCAAATCCACAAGCAAGCATACACCATGCGCTACAGTGCAAAGCAACCACCAAGCAAGATACAGCAGCCGGGCCGCACCTGTGTCATCAAACAGCAGCCCCTTGATGTGCTGCTGCATCTCAGGGCTGCCCTGCAGCTGCTGCATGAATGCCACCGACTGCTTCACAGGCAGCAGCACTGCCACGTCACCTGCAGGACACAGCAGAAGAGGCACAGCAGCTAGCTTGATGCAAAATCACGCAAATAACACAAGCAGCTGCAGCTACAATGCTTAGAGATGGGCTGCAAACACAGCATGTAACACAGCGCATGTGATACAGCGCATGTGATACAGCGCATGTGATACAGCAAGTCCCTCTGTACGCAGGCATTGAGGATGCCTTGCTGCGGTGGCGCTGCTGCTGCCACACGCCGTCACCACTGCTGCTGTGAGTGCTTACGTTGCAGCGGCTGCTGCAGGTCACTGGCGTGCACCAGTGGCGCATCAATGTCCAAATTGTAGTCAGGGTCCCCTGCAGTGGCAAAGTGGTAGCAGCTTCAGTGAGCAGTGTAAATGTGTCATAAGGCACGTATCCCTGTAGACCGGGCTGTTGAATCTTCAAGCCAGTTGCCCTGCCAGTGCCACCTCAGCTGCACGGGTGACCTTGCTGTCAGCTAGGGTGGAAAGTTTTGTGGATGATAGCATTGTTGATGGCATGGGCGTTGATGAGGGTGCCAACGTTGCAGCTGTCAGCTGCAATAGAGGGTGGAGGATAGCACGGTTATTGCTGTGGGTTGCGTGCTGGCGGTCTCTGAGGTTATAATTGACACAGGCTATGGAGGCGAGCACAGGTGCTGTGGATGCATGACACACTGCTGATCAGCAGGCTGCACTGGCTCTACCCATGCCGCTGGTGCTGCTGCTGCTGCTGCTGCCCACCTTGGCTGCCGACTGGCCCTGTTGCGTTAAGCAGCTTGTAGCAGCCCCCGGTCTGCTTCATCTCCCTGTACATGACCTCCGACAGGGCTTTGACAGTGGTCACAAGCCCGATGTCTGGAGCAGCAGCAGCAGCAGTAGTACTGGTATGAGCGTGAGCGTGCAACTGTTGCATGAAGAACATGGCATGTTGGTGATGGAAGGGTTGCACGGGGTCTTCTCTGCTTGAAGCGCTGCATGAAAGAGCACAACATCTGCCTTTGCTGGGCATTGCATGTTGTGCTTACACTGCAGGCTAGGATGCTGGCATGCCAGTAGTATCCTGCACTAACCTTCTAGTGATTTGCTCTGCACAGCCTGCGATGTGGCCAGCAGGTGTACACTCAGGCCAAACAGCCACACCCGCAGCAGTACATGTGCGGCCAGGTTGCTGTGCACCGCTGAAGCCATGGCCGCTGCTCTGTCTATTCTGGAGCTTCAGACGTTTAACATTTATACAGATCAGTTCACTGAAGTCAGCAGGCTCACACAGACCTGCAGCCCAGCAGCTGGGACCATGTTCTGTACAGCAGAACAGGTTACTTTGGTCACAGCAGCAAGTTCAGCAGTTGGAGGACGATGAATACAAAACAATACTTGAAACATGTGCATATGCATGCCTGTTCCAAGGCAAGCTCCTGGGCAGTGTGAGCGGTGGAGGGAACAGACACAGGACAGCTTGAACAGCGACGTTCCGAGTTCTGTGACAGAACACCGATTCTGCATCGGTTGACACTGTTCCTTACCATACGATGATGTATCTTAGTTAAGCTCTTACATAAGCACCCTCTGCTTTTACAAAGCCCTGCACGCCAAGGCATCAACTGGCCAAGTGTACTTCCTGCACTCTACTTTCCTCTCTGATTGATCCAACTTTGTACTGCCACTGCTGTCACTTTATATGGAAATCTGACTCCCATAAAACATTCTCAACCACACTAGCTGGCGGCACTCTTGTGATGCAGCAGCACACAGCAGCAGCACCCCCAGGGTAGCATCCTCCAGCTGTACCCGCTGCTGCAGCAGCGGCAGCAGCAGCAGCCACAAGTGCTTGGTCAAACACCATGGTGTGCTTCAACATGTACATCTTTGACCGGCAGGGCGTGTGCCTGCACTACCAGGAGTGGTTCAGGCCCAAGAGTGTGAGGCAGGGCGCAGGCACACTCATAGACGACCAGAAGCAGATGTTTGGGCTCTTCTGGACGCTCAGCAACTTTGCAGCAACGCTGGATCCGAAGGAGTGAGTGGGTTGTTGTAGTTCCCTAGTGCTACATGCTTACTTTGTGCATGCACTCACAAACTAGTTCAGCGCTGCAGCGCTGTGGGTGCTTGGCACAAGTGACGGCCGTGGCCGCAGAACATCTTATGTACGGGCACGCTCAATACAGCGCTTACTGATCATTTGTTCATTGGATACTTGATCACTATATCTACCAGCAGCAACCTCATCAACAACCATCAGCATGCAGCTGCAGCTCCTTTGCTGCAGTCCATGACTTGCATGCCAGTAACAGCACATTTGCTTCCTTTTTTGTAACAGCTGCAACAGCTGTATCAACTGTATTCAGTGTGACAAATTGCCTGCAGGCTGTCCAAGCCGCCGCTGGGCACGCCGCGCAAGATCGGGCAGGGCTGCAAGTGGCACGCCTTCACCAGCAACACCTACAAGCTGCACTTCCTGGAGTCGCCCTCAGGCATCAAGGTGGGGCAGCAGCAGCAGCAGCAGCAGCAGCAGCAGCAGTTTGCATGCCTCAGGGTGGGGCAGGGCAGACAGCAGCAGCAGGCACTTTATTGAGTCGCCCTCGGGCATCAAGTTGGGGCAGCAGCAGCAGCAGCAGCAGCAGCAGCAGCAGCAGTTTGCATGCCTTGACCAGCGAAACCTGTGGCGCACTTTCTTGAGTCGCCCTCAGGCATCAAGGCGGGGGCAGGGCCGCCAGCAGCAGCAGCAGCAGCAGCATGTGGGCAACCGCAGTGTATGGGAGCCTGGCTAGGTGATCTTGTTGGCGGTGTTGGCTATGGCGGCTAGTATGACTGCAGAAACTGCTGCTGCAACAGCTGTTGCCAATGCAGTGTCAGTGTTGCTGCAGTGCATACTACTGCCAACCCCGAATCACTCATAACAGCTGCCCAACACCGCATCGCTGTAACAACCTGCACTCGCTTTGCTGCCTACTACTTTCTGCTGCGCCTGCAGGTGGTGCTCAACACCAGCCCTGATGTGGGCGACCTGCGGGACGTGATGAGCTACATCTATGACGAGATCTTTGTTGAGTATGTCGTGAAAAACCCTCTCTACACTCGCGGCACGCCCTTCAAGTAAGTTCAGATATTGCTGCTTTGAGGCGTGCAGCGCCTGGTGCTGTGGCTGCAGCTTGGGACAATGCCTGGGGCTGTGGCAGCAGTGGCAGCGGAAGGCACGGTCGCGGCCACCAGATGATCTGGGTTGCTGCGGTATGCACTGCAGCCACAACCGCTGCACTGGCAAGGGCAGCAGCAGCAGCAGCAGCAGCAGCAGCAAAACATGTCCTCGCAGGCGGCGACTGGTGGCTTGCCAAGCAACAGAAAAAGGAGGTGCAGCAAGCATCAACATAAACTTTGCTGAGCTGCCTGCATTTCAGCCCTGTTGTTATGGCGCTTATGCTGGGCCCCTTGTTTGCGTGCTTGCAGGATTGAGCAGTTCAACAACGCCCTGAACGGCTTCCTGCGCAGCAAGGGCCTGCTGCAGGCCATCTGATGCGCAGCAAACGCCTGCTGCAGGCCATCTGATCAAGCGGCGCTGCAGCTGCTGGCAGTTCCTTCTGCTGAATGAAGGCATTGTTACACGCACGGCGCAGGCAGCGAAACAAAGCCTTTGAGCAGTGGGTCACTTGTAGTAGCTGGCAAGCGCCTGGCAATGCCAGCCTGGTCTTGCAGGTTCAGCCGGCCACTTGCTGGGGTCTGATTGTTGATGGCTTGGGCGGCTGGTTATTGATGCCTAATGGCTGGCATTGCCTTGAGCACCAGCGATTTCCTTGTTGTGTAGCGCTCAAGTGTGGCACTGCCGTGAGGGTTCAATGCTTGCCATTGCGGTAACGCAATGCGCATACACTGCGCATGGACCGCAGCAGTCATGCAAACGACAACATTATAAGTGTTGCTGCTACCTACGTGGCTGCTGTACAACACAGTTCTTTGCATGGTGCTTGTGCCACGCCTAGATTGCCGTGGCGGCTGCCTGATCAAGGGTCTCAGGAGCTTGTGTAGTTGCTGTTGTGAAGGTATTGGGCAGCAGACACGAGGCGCAGAAAGTTGTTGGCTCCCCACAATACCATCACTGGTGCAGCTTGATACTTTCAGCAGTTGCATGTGCGCCTTGCAACCTTAGACGTGGCTGCAACATATGTGCGCAGGGTATGGCTTCTGGCGTCACAGCAGGGCTCCTAATCAGGCATGTAAGCCTTCTGGCCACTGGTGTCGTTCCTTGACTTGGGCTTGCAAAGTGGTGTGAGCTGCGGCTCGCTTGGATTGATGGTAGTCTTAGAACCCGGGTAGTGGCGGCAACACTCACATTGCACCAAGCCTATCACAGGCACATGTGCGCAACTTGGATGGCATCCTTGGAGGTATTGTGACAGGTTTTGCTTGGTTTCTGTGTATGGCTAGCCAGTAGGTTTTTGCTCCCCGTGTGACCACACAAGAGCGCCGTTTTGCCGCCTCAGTGCACCCCCTGCAGCGACGCCTTCTTCCTCACAGTCACGACAGTTTGAACAAGATTGCACACAAGTATACGCAACCATTACCAGCTCGAAGCAAGCACGGCCACCTTATCCCTCTCCCCTACACTCCACCGCCAGTTTCTGCCAGGCGCCAGCTCCACTCTGCCACCAGCCACCACCCCCAGCACAGCCTTGCGCAGCAGGTGGCCCACCGCTGGCATTGCACCCCCTTACACCTCACAGTGTTCATTCGGCACAGCACAGCTCTTGCAGCAGCCCTCTACATGTGATCACAAAGTAACACACAATGGCTGATTTCTTGTCACGGTAGAAGCCACTACCAGCTGGAAGCAAGCACGGCGACCTTATCCTGCTCCCCAACTTGCCACTTCCAGCCCCGCCCAGGCGCCAGCTCCACCCGCTCACCAGCCACCACCCCCAGCACAGCCTTGCGCAGCAGACGGCCCACTTCCTGCACCTCTGCAAACTTCACAGTCTCATTTGGCGTCGCACAGCTGCAGCAGCACCCCTTACAGCAACACACTTACTAGCTGCGCATGCGCAGCCGCTACCAGCTTGACGCAAGCACGGCCACCTTATCCCTCTCCCCTACACGCCACCGCCAGTGTCTGCCAGGCGCCAGCTCCACCCGCTCACCAGCCACCACCCCCAGCACAGCCTTGCGCAGCAGACAGCTCACCGCTGGCATTGCACCCTTTCACACTTCGCAAAGTCGCACGGCACAGCACAGCTGCGCAGCAGCCCTCTAAACACGACACCGACCAAGTACCACCCCATCCTTTATCACAGTCACAGCTGCTACCAGCTGGAAGCAAGCACGGCGACCTTATCCTGCTCCCCAACACTCCACTTCCAACCTCGCCCAGGAGCAAGAACCACAGCACCACCAGCCACCACCCCCAGCACAGCCTTCCGCAGCAGACGGCCCACTTCCTGCACCTCTGAAAACTTCACGGTCTCATTCACCATGAAGCCAAAGAATGAGGGCGGCAGCATGTACAGCTCGCACCCCTCCGCACTGCCTAGGAGCTCCCGTACAAAGGCGGCAGTCAGAGGTTGGTTGGCCACCTGTAGCAGCAAATGACAAGAAGCAGGAGCGGAAGTGGAACATGTATGTAAGTGTGACGTGTAGACTCTGCCAGGGGCTTAGGGCTGGTGGATCATGGCTTTTTGGTCAAAACGGTGATGCTGATGAGCATGGCATACAACTTGAGGTTGGTGGGAGGCAGCATGTACAGCTCGCAGCCCTCCGCACTGCCCAGCAGCTCGCGCACAAGGCCAGCGGTCAGCAGCTGGTTGGCCACCTGCAGCAGCAGCAACAGCAGCAGCAAGTTTTTAGAAAGGCATCCAAGACTTGGCCCTTTGCAACACCCACACCTCACCTGGCAGCAGCACAGCACTCTGCACACTTGTCCCCACCCTATCCCCCTTGCGCCCCCACCTGCGGCAACACACGGTGGCTTCACCCCCTCACCTGCAGCAGCACAGCACCCTCCACCTTCCCGCTGCCCCTATACTCCTGTGCCCTGCCCCCATCTGCAGCAATACAGCACTGTTCAGCCCCCTCATCTGCAGCAGCACAGCACTCTCCGCCTATTCCACCATCCCCATTCCTGCAGCAGCACACACCTGCTACCGCCGTGCCCTCTTCACTTGCAGCAGCACAGCAACCCCTACGTAGAGGTATACCTCCACCCTCACCTGCAGCAGCACAGCACTCTCCACCTCCCCATGCACAATCAGCTCATAGCTGAACGGGCAGCACCCCACCACTGCCCCACTGCTGCTGCTGCTGCTGCTGCTGCTGCTGCTGGTGCTGGTGCCAGCAGCATCTCCAAAGAATGATGCTGCTACCGCCCTAGCTGATGTGCTCGCGACACAAGCCACCACATGCAGCGTCTGCTGCCCGCCTGCTGCTGTGCCAGCCACTGCTCCCTCTTGCTCTGCAGCAGCAACAGCTGCTGCAGCAGCGCTGCTGTCCTGGTGTCTCCCAATGCTCTTGTTGCGGCCAAACCCAAACCTCCTGCTGACCCTACTCTCCCAGCTGCCGAGCCGCCTAGCAGGCTGCTGCTGCTGCTGCTGCTGCTGCTGCTGTTTTGCTGGTGGGTCTTGCCGCTGCACGCATGCCATCAAATGCTGCACCTCAAGCATTGTGCCAAGCACGTGTGCGTCTGCCTCTGCCTCTGCAGGGCTGCTGCGTGCTTCTGCATCAGGGGCCAGCAGCAGTGCATCTGCCTCAAGCAGGCCTGCTGCAGCAAGGCCGTCGCTGCTGGTGGGGTCGCCGACCTCCAAGAACCTGCATGGCAGACACAGAGTGTAGCGTGCTGTTGCATGACATCGCTACATCAGTGTCAGTGACGCACGGCTGTACCCTACGCCCTGTGTGCGCTGCTGAGCACCACAACACAGAGGTGCAGTGAGTGACCAGCAGCAATGCATCTGCTTCCAGTAAGCCTGCTGCAGCAAGGCCGTCGCTGTTGGTGGGGTCGCCAACCTCCAGAAACCTGCTTGACACACAGGGAGCATCACAACACAGAGGTGCAGTGAGTGGTCAGAAGCAGTGCATCAGCTTCCAGCAGGCCTGCTGCAGCAAGGCCGTCGCTGCTGGTGAGGTTGCCAACCTCCAGAAACCTGCATGGCAGAAAGGGCGTCACAACACAGGCGCAGCGAGCAGCCGCCAGGGGCTTAAGCAAAAGGAAACAGGCTGTTGGAGGGCCCAGCATGTGCAACAGTCCATGTCAGCAACCCCGGCATGTTGCCCGCAAGCGATTCTGTTGGAGCATGATCAACTTTACCTCCCTAAAATAAACCTGCTGCTATGACGTATCAAGCGTCGTTTGACATGCACATGCAAGCTGCAAGCTGCAGACCGCTCGGCACACACCTGTAGCTTATGCAGTGCATCACAGGTATTCCTCCAGGCTGCTGCGGCTCCTCTTCTGCCTCTAGCTGCCCCTCCCACTCCAACCCCTCCGGCAGCTGCTGCTGCTGCTGCTGCTGCTGCTGGCTGTCAGCTGCTGCTGCTGCATCGTGCTCAGCCCTCGGCAGAGCCACTACCACGCTGCTGCCAGCAGGAGCAAACTCCAGCAGTAGCGGCAGCAGGTCATTTGCTGCCTCTTCGATAGTGTAGCCAGCCACAAGTATCTTCAGCTTGTGTATATCATGCTGTTGTGTGTGGTGGTGCATGCCAGTTAGTGCCTTGCCTGCTGCTGCTGCTGCTGCTGCTGTGCCAGGCGTCCTGCTGTGCCGCCGCTTGCTGGCCCTGGCTTGTGTGAGTTGCTGCAGCAGCAGCTGCTGCTTTGAGCCAAAGGCCCAGCTAGGCACGGAACTGACAGACCTGAAAAACTCATCATCATCTGCAGCTGCGCCTCCTCCTCCTGCTGCTGCTGCTGCAGCTGCAGCTGTGCCTTGCAAGGTGGATGCTACTGTGATGCGGCGCCTGAGCAGAGCAGGCCCTGACATGCCACCTGCCGCTGCTAGTCCAGGCCTAATGTTGCTGCTGGTGGCTGTGGGGTGCCGCAGCAGGCCAGACTGCTGCTGCTGCTGCTGCTGCTGCCATGGTGGCTTGCGTGCAACGCTGCTGCCAAGCAAGCTGCTGGTTTTAGGCTGGAACTCCTGCTGCATGCTCATGCTGGCAGCAGCAGCAGCAGCAAACGGGCCTTCATCAGGCTCTTTGCTGTAGCTGGTGCTGCTCATCCCTTGGTGCCTGCTAGTAGCCAGCAGCTGCTGCACCTCTGCTTCACATTCTGCCAGTGCTGCATCAGCAGTGACAGCACTGCTGCTGCTGCTGCTGCTGCTGCTGTTGACACTGCCCAAGCTTGGGAGGGATGTGCTGTCTGTGCTGTTGATGGTGCGTGCAGCAGAGGTGGGATGTTGTGAAGTGCCCCTGCTGCTGCTGCTGGATGTGGCAGCTGCAGCAGGTCCTGCAGGAGCAGCAGCAGGGCCGCTAGCAAAGGTAGAATGCACTCGCCTGACTGCTGCTGCAGAAGCAGTGCCCTTATCGGAGCGCTTGCCTGACAGACCCAGTGCTGGCAGCACTGCTGCTGCTGTGGCATGCCAGGCCTCAGAGAGCCAGTGATGGGATTGCTTGTGACCTAGCAGCAGAACACAGCAGCAAATGCAGGGACGCAAGCAAATCAGGATACAGGCAGCAGGCAGTCCCTGAGCACAGTGCAAGCACACTGCCTAGGTGTGCTGGCGAGATTGCAGTAAGTGCATGACAGCTGTGAACAGATATCGCACGCTGACAGAGACGCTGCAGGTCAACATTGGGTGTCTCTGTACTTGCAACAGCGTTAGCCTGCCAAGCCTCCAAGCACCAAGCAGGGCCACACCCCCTCACACTCCCCCAACCCCAATATGAGGTATGTTGCTAATGATGTGAGGGCTCACCTGCCGTCCTCGTCAGCACCACCAACGCATCCCCAGGCTCCAGCCTACTACTGTCTGGCGGGTTGAGCTGCAGCTGCTGCCTGCTGCTGCTGAAGAACCCCAGCACAACTGCATCAACCCCACACTGCGCTGCTGCATCTCGATACGCCACAGTGCCTTCCTGCTGCGTTGCAGCCCGTGTTGCTGCTTCTGCTGATTGTGAGGTTTGTGAGCGAGCTGCAGTGCGTGCTGCTGTGCTGAACAGGGCATCAGGCAGTGGAGTGAAAGCTAGGTGTGGCTGCAGGCCGTGCTGCAGTATGTGGTGGAATACCGTGGCTGTCCAGGGCTGGATGGCTGTCTGCACAGCGAGGCTGCAGCAGCAGGAACAGCAGAAACCGGGAGCTCAGAAGGCTGGTGATGCACTAATCTACAGTGGCAACAAACAGCGGTCTCGGCCCTGAAAACGTTTTCTTCTGTCTGGCATGCATACTGTAGTGTGCACAGGCGCTTGTCCTAAGGAACGGCCAGCAAACACGTTTTCCACCCGATAAAGGCCACGCATGCACCCCTACTCCTCACCTGCTGATGATGGTCTGCACAGGCAGCTGGTGCAGCGTCATGCTCTGCCCTGCCAGGCCCAGCAGGTCACCCAGCGCAGACAGCCGAGGGCTGATGCAGCCAGCTCCGCACTCAGGCACCTGTAGACATTCAAGCACAGCAGGACACTTTAAAGAGCAGCATGCAGTGAAGACAGCATGCAGCTGTTGGCAGCTGGCGAAGGCAGTACACGGAGAACGGATGATCAGAACAGTAGCAGCAGCAGCTAGCAGCGCCATGTGCCCTGCCAGGCCCAACAGATCACCGAGAGCTGACAGCCAAGGGCTGATGCAGCCAGCACCACACTCGGGAGCATGCGAGAAGCGAGAAGCAGAACGAGGCGCAATGACATGTGAACAGTATGCAGCTGTTGGCAGCTTCCCGAGGGCCATAGGGAATGGATGTTCACAGCAGCAACAGCAGTCGCAGCAGCGGCAGCAGCAGTAACAGCAGCGTCATCGACTGCCCCGCCAGGCGCAGCACATCGTCCAGCGCAGACAGCTGGGGGCTGATGCAGCAGGCAACACACTCTGGGACCTGTGGATAAAAAAGGACAGCAGGAGGCAGCAGCAGCAGGCAAGTGTTACACCCTTCAGCAGCGCCTCACGCTGGGCGCCTGCCTGCTCCTGCTGCCGCAGCACAGCTTGTTTTACCATGCAAAAACAGTAACAGTTAGCTGGCTGTTGAGGCTCTGCAAAAACAACAGCCCCACAAACTGATTGCCGCCTGAACCATACAGCGCCACCCCCGGTGCATATACGGAACTGATGCAGCAGCACTGACTCACACCTGCACCACCACTGGCACCTTCCTGCCCAGCAGCACAGCAGCCAGCGCCATCAGGCTCTGCAGCCGCAGCGCAGCAGCGCCACTGCTGCTGCTATCTGCTTTGGCGGGCGAGGTGGTTGTGCTGCTGTCCAGTGCTTCAGGGTGCAGCACCAGCACTGCAGCAGCTGTGGCTGCTGACACGCGTTGCAGGTGCTCTGGCCTGGCGGCATCACCAAGTGCAGTCACGGACAGAAACAAAGTGCAAAGTGGGTGCACACCACAGAAGCCACAACAACGTTGAGCGCGTTGTTGAACACTAATCCCGCAACGCAGGTTGCGTCGCAGCAGCCTTGCATCTGCTCTCTGGTGCAACGGGCAAGGCAGCTGCCACTGTTTGCTGCTGCTGCTGCTGCTGCTGCTGCTGCTGCTGCTGCTGCTGCTGCCTCCTACCTGTAGGGCTTGCCGCTGCGTGTGTGCACCTCCAGTTGCTTGTGGTGCCGCATGAAGCTCAGCACCTACAGCAGCAGCAGCAGCAGCAGTAACTGAAGCCTTAGAGTGAGCTGTACTCTGTAATACGTCAGAGACCTGCTGCCAGAGCAAGCAGTTTTTCTGTCCCAGACTGATAACAGTGCAACTTATCAAACAAAAAGCGAGGCTGCCACCCAACCGTGGCACGCCCGAGCTGTCCTGCTCCTCTCTCTGCTCATTCTGCCCTGGCACTGCAATCTTCTGGCACTCCAAATCCTGTGTTGACCACACTTCTGTGGACACTGCAGGCACAGCAGCATTGGTGTGCGCTATTGAGACAGCACCGCAGATCTGCATGTGTACAGTCAGCCATGACGTTGCGGCTGCTCACCGCTGCATCTATGTCATCCTTGGCAGCATCTGCCAGGATCACCAGCGGCCGGCCAGCAAAGGGGTGCCGGCCAGCAGCTGCACCGTGCTGCACCTGCTGCAGCTGATCCAGCAGGAACGGCACCTGCGCATGCGAAAGGGGGTGAGCGTGGCAGCAGGCAGTGGATACTATATACTATTCACAATGTCCATTGCAGTGATACGACAACGCCGCACCCGCCTGTTCCCACTGAGCAGCAGGATGCGGCCTGACAGCGCACATGTTCTTTTTCAAATGACAGTAGTCCTCAGATCATAATAGTTGACAACAGCAACCTCAAAGATGACGACAACGCACCTGCCTGTTCCAGTTGAGCAGCAGGATGTGGCCACTCATGGCCAGGGGGGCCTTGCCGCAGCGCACGTCCAGCAGCATGCTGTTCACCTCCTCCGTGATCATGGCCAGGATGGTGGCAAACACCTGTGCATGATGATGATGCACAGCACACCACAAGTGTTCAACAATAATGTCAGACGTATGATGGCGAGCAGGACTCTGCTGGCCAAAATGCAGGTCGCTGTCTTTTGTACTTATGTGCAAGAGGTCGCAGCCACATCCACGCCATTGTGACGCTGCCTTTGCATATCACATGCATTGCAGTTCAGCTGTCAATCATCTGCACCAGGCTACACTGGCACAGCTGCAGTAAAATGCTTGCTGTGCAATCATAATGTTACCCATCAAGCCATAGCATCACCGCCAATGCTTGCTGTGCAATGCAGGCCAGCAAGCAAGCGCACCAGCAAGCCAAACAGGAAGATCATGTTGAGCACGATTGTGGCCAGCCGGGAAGAGGCATGCGTGATGTCAGCGCCTGTTCAACAGCAGCAGCAACAGCAACATGGTTGAGGCACCGGCATGCAACGCTGGATGCGTGTGTAGATGTGCATGCTTTGGCACACAGACCTGCAATAGCTGCAGGCAGCGCAATGCAATGTGCCATGCACTTGCAGCAACGCATGCATGAAGGCGCATACTTCCGTTGTGTAAGCTGCAGCGTGCGCACTGGCCATGCTCCTGGACAGGTGATACTGCGCCATGGGCCAGTCATTGCCTACCTGGAACGCTGTACAGCACCTGCATGCCAAAAAGGTCATGAGCAATGGCATCACAATGAAAGTCGAGAGTCGTGGCTGTTTCATCAAGTGCTAGACATTCCTGCAACTGCTCCATGACAACCCTGGTAAGCTGCTGCTGCTTGTCCAGCCCTGCATGAATCCTGTGTATCCAGCACACCAGTCAAACCATCATCTGAGCATGCATACCCTAATCTGTGCTATGTGCTGTGTCTGGCTCCATGCAGCTGCAGTAACTGTGGTACCACTTGGACGTGGATGCTGAACTCACCGAGTAAACAGTGAACAAGGCGTCCTCTGTTGACACTGCACCAGGCCCACTGGCTAGCTTGTACAGCAGTGCACCAAACCCCACATTGGCCACACTGAAGCCAAGCAGCAGTGCAATGCGCAGCCTGAAGTTGCCTACAGCACGGGCCTCCAGGCGTGCCCTGACCAGCAGCACGATGTGCCACAGCCGTGCAAGGCCCAGCATGATTGCAATGCGACAGAAAGTTGCTGAAGCGGTACAATAACGGAGACTAACCACGGCATGCAAGTTTTTTGCTTGGTGTGATGGGATCCAACGATGACATGCTGCTGTTGCTGGTGCTGCTGCTGGGGAGCACGAGAACCGTGGAACTGCATTCACACGAGACAGAACGTTAACACAGTTGAGAGTAGTTACGTTAAGGCCAGCATCTCGCTGAACAGAGCTTAACCAAGCACCATACGTCAGGCACTGTTAGTAGGGTTTGCAGTTCTCGCGATGATGCCGAGCAATCCGTGTACGGCGATACTGCTGCTTACGTCGTTCAATATTATTTAGCAGCCAGCGTGTTTCATGTTGCCTTGGACAAACATCACCCACAGCTTGAGCTGCAGGTCAACCAGCAGTACGTCTGCTTGTGGTGCCTGCTGTGCCAATCGCTGGTCCCAAGTGTTTATGGCAAAGCGAAGGTTGAAGCAACAAAGTGTCATGATTTAGACAGGCGCTGGCAGTGTGGGTGCTTGAGCACGGCTGTTGTTTGCCATGTCTGCTGGCAGGGCAGCACCATGGCGCAGCAAGCCATCACAGGCAAGAAGCAGCTCATCTGCTGCCACTGAAAGTTCTGGTATTGCAGCATCAACCCAAGCAATCCAATGTCCTTGTGCTGCCCTATGGAACCTGCAAGCCTTTATGGCAGTTGTGTATGCGCCCTGCAGTTGCTGTCGCGGATGCAGGCTGCAACTGCAGCTGTTGAACAGCACAGTGTGTTGACAGTCCTGGCTTGTGCGCAGCAACAGCACAAAGAGGAACAGCAAAGCTGCACTGCAAGGACGTTGGAGTATCCCTGATGAAACGCATGTGACTGTCCTGCAGGAGCTTCAAGCCTTGGTAGCTCAGCTCGCCCAGCCCAGCAGCAGTGGCAGCAGCTTGTATGTGCTGCAGCGGCCGGGCCCTTCCTCATTTGTGGTTGGGCAGGACCCAGGCGGCGATAAGTTCAAAGTGGCTCTGGGTAACCAGCCAACATGCAGCTGCAGGCGAGCTCGGCATTTTCGAAACCGCATGACTGCAACAGCAGCTGCTGCAGCAACTGTGCACATGTCCAAGTCAGGTGCAGCTTGCAGGACTGGCAAGTTGGCAGTTCCTGCAGCACTTGAACACATCACCTTCTTGCAAGCACCAACACTTCATTCTAGCCAGCTGACCTGCAGCAGGTTGCTGCAAGGGCTGCATGTCTCAGGACTTGCATCGACGCTTGTTGTCTGTATGTTCAAGGCCTTGCAGTAAAGATACAACTGCTTACGCCCGCTGCGTCTGCTGCTCTGCTGCCACCCGCGTCCTCCTGCAGGCACAGCGCTGCCCAGCCTCATGAGCCCTGCGTGCACCTGCTGTTCATCATGCTGCGCGTGATGCGCCTGGCAGCAGACAACCCGCTGCTGTGGCAGTCAGCACTCACAGGTTGGTTGCGCATCGTGCAATTCAGTTAGCCTCTATACAGAAACTGCACACTGTTTTGCAGACGTTCAAGCTGGCAAGTATGTTGACAACACGCACCAAGATGCAGCAGCCCATGACCTGCTTCTTGCCGTAATGCCCGTAACAGCACCATATCTGCGGCGTGTGCCATGCTTTCTGCTCTCCTAACGCCAGACAGGGAGCTGCAGGAGCTGCTGGATGGCCGGCTGAGCAGTAGCAGCAGAGGCAGCGCAGGCAGGGCAGCAGGCCGCCGCACAAGCAGCAGCAGCAGCAGCAGCAGCAGTAGCAGCGGCAAGCAGGGAAGCACCGTGCAGCGGCGCACCATTGAGCAGGTGGGAGGTTAAGCACAGTCTCTTTGTGGCATGTGAAAGTCCTGTGTATCAATCAACAGCCCACCTTCAAGGAAGTCCAACTGCAACTGCTCTGTTGTTTTTTATCAAACAATTACACGGCACGGCTATCATGTGTCGCTATAACACATCACCTGCCAAGCCTGCAGCAGCGCTCGTTCACTGGTTGAAAACTTGGAATTTGCCTGGTTGTCCTGCCGCCTGCTTGCAGGACGAGCCCTGCCCGATCTGCTACGAGAGCCTGAGCGGCGTGGAGCCTGGCTGGCTGGTGTGGTGCAGCAGCTCGTGCGGCAAGAGCATCCACGGCCGCTGCATGAGGTGGGAATGACCAATGCATGAGCATGATGCTGTGGTGTTGAATGCAAGCAGATGCAGCAGCTCATGCGGCAAGAGCAACTATGGCCGCTGCAAGAGGTGGTTGCTGCTGCACTGCTGCTCAACGCAAGTGCGTGCAGCAGCTCAACTTGGCTTTGCCGAGCACACCGTTGCGCATGATGGTTACTCGGGATATAGTGCTCAACTGTGTAAGGTCCTGCATGTTCCCGGGTACCACCACATGCATCATGCACAGCAAGGCATGTGCTGATATTGCGGCAGCTTGTTTGTTCTGAGCAATCACTGCTGCGCCGCTGCATGGTGCTGCACAGGGTATGGAGCGATCACCAGACAAAGACGCTGCAGCAGGAGCTCAGCTGCCCGCTGTGCCGCTGCCCCTGGGGCAGGCTGGACTGGAGCCCACCCGCTGCTGCACCCGCAGCAGCAGCAGCCGGGGGCAAGGCAGCAGCGCAGGCGAGAAGCTGCCACAAGGGCGTGAGCTGCAGCAATTGCCAGCAGGTGCGTGTGATGTGATGTGCGTAGGACCTGTTGCAGTTCGCGTCATGACAAAAAGATGCAGGCATATATGCTGCGGCACACAGGGCTGCTGAACTTGAACCTATGCAGCATCTTCTAAGCACGTGCACACTGTAAGCAGGCCCGCATACTTGCTGCGTTGCATCGCATCAATTGCCTCAAAGCAAAGTAAGACGCAGAACAGGTATCACCTTTATGTGCTGCCTGCTGCTGCTTTGTTTGCAGAACCCTATTGAGGGCAGCCGGTACCGCTGCCTGGAGTGTGCCGCCTTCAACCTGTGTCATGCATGCTTCAGTGCAGGGAAGCACCTGCAGCACAGTTTTGTCTGCTGTGCCACGCCTTCAGCGCCAGAGCAGCTGGCAGAGCGCCAGGCACACCTTGGGCTGCAGTGCAATACCCTTGCACATGCTGCAGCTTCTGCTGCTGTTGATGGCAGCAGCAGCAGCAGCAGCAGGCGTAAGGAAGCAGCGGCGCAACAACGCACAAGCAGAGGCAGCTGTCATGCAGCTGGTAGGCGGGATGTCAGCAGCAGCGAGCGCATGCATGCCATACCAGGTGCCGCCGACAAGCTCATGCTACCAGGGTTGCAATGCAGCAGCCTCGCATCTGCAGGCGGTTCAAGTTCTGGAGCTGAAGCTAGGGGCAGCAGGAGCAGGACAAGCAGCGGGGTGGAAGCTAGTCACGCTCACAGCTTGCCAAGCAGCAGCACGCAACGCGGCAGCAGCAGCCAAGGGTGCCGGGGTGGCAGCAGTGTCTCACCGGCCGCAGCAGCTGGTGCTGCTGCAGAAGCACGAGCGGCTGCTGCCGCAGCGGCAGCAGGAGCAGCAGCAGCAGCTATGCAGCAGGATGACCACGGCGCCAATGGGCTGGATCATCACAATGCTTCGGATGTGCTGACTGCTGACCTGCCGCCTAGCAGCAGCAGCAGGTCAGGCAGCAGTGCGAGCAGCAGGCTGAGCAGCAGCAGCCAAGAAAGGCAGCGCATCTGGGCTGGCAGTGCTAGTTTCAGCAGTAGCTCTATATGCAGAAAGAATAGCAGCAACAAAGCTGCTGCCAGGTGCAGGGGCATGGCTCCTGCCCACGGCTATGGGCATCTGTATTCATGCTGCAGGCCCTCAGGTGCCCTACAGCATGACCTGGCAGCACTTGTGCTATCAGGTCACTCAACTTCAGGACTTCACAGCACTGCAGCAGCAGCAGCGGCATCAGCACAGAACGACATCCCAGCTGCAGGCGCAGCAGCTGGCGCACGTGCCGCAGCAGGAGCAGGGCGAGGGAAGTGCACTGCAATGCGCCATCGGCACGGTTTGTCGAGTGCTGGTGCCAGGGATGATGCACAAGCGCAGACGAGCAGCCAGGCATCACAGCACCAGCTGCTCGCAGTCTGTGGCCTTGCTGCTGCGGCACTGCAGTTTAAACATCATTAGGCTTGGAGTTCACACACCTCTGTTGTAACGGTTGCAGCTACCTCTGAGCTGTGCATGGCATGCACCCTAGGGCAAGGGCTGTGCATGACATGCACCCTAGGGCAAGGGCTGTGCATGGCATGCACCCTAGGGCAAGGGCTGTGCATGACATGCACCCTAGGGCAAGGGCTGTGCATGACATGCACCCTAGGGCAAGGGCTCTGGCTTTTGGAGCTAGGTTCAGCACCTGGACGGCAGCTGCCCCAAAGCTGGCTGCCTCAGTAAGTTGAGGCAGCAGCCAACGTGACTTGGAACCTCACACTGTGTGACACGGTTACAGAATATTTAGACTGCTGTCGATTCCGCAGAGACAATGCTGCTGCTGATGGTGTAATGTAACAAGCCACTTTCCATATTGAGAGAGGATAGTTACATGTGGGTCCTGGCACCATCTTGGAAGGCAGCAGGCACCATCACGGTGCTTTACATAATGCAAACCGGGATTCACTTCCTTGTGGCATAACACTAGAGTACGGTCTGCGAGTACAAGCTGACTTATGGCGCTGAACAACCACAGAAGCTGTGCGGCCTCAATCACAACATGGATGCCAACTGGGATCATGATTGCCTTAGGTGTGTTACAATATCCCCGTCTTGACTTAACATAACAACAGACATGCCAGCAATGAGTGAGGTTGGGCCAGAGGCGCATGCACAAACGTTGCTCCCGTACAATCAAACAGCTGGCATTCAAGCCAAGCTGTATCTGCTTTAATAGAGCGAAATCACACTACCATGCACTTGAACCCTGATGACAACAGCCTAGTCAAACTAACACCTGTCAGTCCTCATGATCCCTGCAGCACAAAACGTGCTTACCAGCATCAGGCAACCTCAGCTGCCTGATAAAGCGGACTCATTTGCAACGCTCAGCGGCTGACATCATGTCAACAATGATTGCAACAGCACACTGCTGCAGATCATACTCCACACCCACAATTCTCCGCCAAACAAGCGCTGCAGCTGACCAAGTGTCAGCGATGTGCAGTTGCAGCGGACACAGCACCTTTGCGGCATCCGTGCACACGACTCTCCATAGGCCACGCCCGACCACTTGCAAGCTGCGCTGCATGAGTGTGCCTACTACGGTACATACAAACACTGTGTACAGTGTTTGGCTAGATATGGCACCAGCACCTCAGCAGACACATGTTGAGCACAAGGCCAAATATCAGTAATGACGCTGCAGCATCAACTTTGCATGCTGCTATCACCTTGCACATGCATGACTGAGCAGCAGATACCCGTCACGTATGGCAGATACATGTTCGGACGTTGGCGTCCTGACGGTAGTTATGCATGTGCAGCATGTGAGTCACTTCCAGCACCTTCCGGCATGCACATTCCAACATTCATGAGAGAAAGGAGCTGTTACCCAACACATCATGATCAGATGGCGACATCAATAATCCTGTGCAGGCTCTCTGATCATCACCGCATGCATCGCCGCATGCACAAACCAAACAGTATGCTGGGGCAACTTGCAGCCAGCAGCTTCGCTGAAAGCATGAAGCCTGGTATGCGCCAGGCAGCAGAACATCACTTTCAGGCAGTAATTAGTAACTGCGGTGTTCCATGACGCGTGACGCTCGCAACACACATATGAAATTGTGAACTCAGTGTGCCGTGCTACTGGTGGCGTGAATCTTTTGCAACCATGCATGACTCGCTCCCTCAGTTCCACTCAAAGCAGCACCAGGCGGGACTCATGACGTTGTAGCAGCTCACTCAACAACAACGCAGCCTTGGAGCACACCTGCGTGCAACATTAGCTGCAGGCCAGGCACCAGTGTGTCAGTCTGCAACAGCAGCAGTGCGCAACCTTTCCTTCCCCAGGCAGCAGCTGCAGTTGGGGCACAGCACTGCTGCTTGCTTGCTCATGGGGTTGTCTTGCCCTGCTGCTTACTTGAAGATGTGGAGCCATAGAACTGCAGCGAGGTTGCCGCCAGTTCATACTGCCGGCCACATGTCACTTTGATCGTAACTGTGCTGGTCGAATCATCAACAGCACAGCCGCCTCCACTGTAGGAGTAGCCTCCCTTGTAGTTGCTGTCAGCGTACTGGCATTTGCTCCTGTAGTCATTTGTGGGTGTGCCTTTGCTGGCAACACACTGCACTGTGGCTGGCAGCAGCTGCCCAGGGCCGCATTGCAGTGGAACAGGCGATGGTGGGTGCTCATAGTCATAGCCATCCCAGTTGATCCAGGCGTAGGCAGAGCAATCCAAGGCAAAGGAGGACTTGACGGAGATTGACTTGGGGCCAGCCTTGGCATCAATTACAGGCCTAGACGACCCAGGGTAAGTGCCGCCGTTGTAGGAGCAGGACCAGGACCCGATTGCCTGTCCAGTGCTGTTCAAGTAATAGCCCGAAGCATACGCAGAAGCTGACTCGGTCTTGAGCCTACGGGTGCCATCCGTGCTGGGGTCGGTAAGCCCGGCATTGGTCGAAGCAGTGTAGCCGATGCCACCCCAGGCCGCCTGCACATACACATCAGGGTCGTTTGGGTCGCCAACGCCTGGGCTGTACAGGTTGATATTCCAGCCGTCATATTTGGAGTAGTATGCTAGGCCGTCACCTGCAGCGCGCGGGTGGTGAAGCGTGGCACCCTGCAGGGCTCTCATGGAAGCCATGTGCATGGCGGCTGGGCCTTGAGGCAGCGCTATCTCTGGCATGCGAGTGGCGGCGGCTGCAGGCAGCAAGGGAAAAGGGGCAGAGGCAGAGGCACAGCATGGTTTCAAGGTGAGTGACAGCATCAGTGCATGGTTGGGCAGGCACTACTAACGGTGAGGCCAGTGCTAACAGCATGCTTTAACGAACACTGGCATGTGTGTGATGCTGAACAGGCAGTGCATGTATACAGGCTGCCACCTCAAACCCTCTGCAACAGAAGCGGTTATGGCGTGCATGCCCTGCCTGCATCCAGCATGTATTGGCTGGTATTTTGCCTCATACAGTGCAGTAATATTGCACACAGAACTGCGGCCCCAACCTGCCCGTCCTAGACTAGTTATTTCCTGTGCTGTGGCACAAAGCGCGTGCCTGATGTAATACACATGGCTGTGGTTAGGTGTGCGCATGACAGCTGGTCTTGCTGGATTTCGCTGTCAGCACGTTTCAGGTTCAAGTGATGGCCAGCGCTGAACTGTAGCACGCGCAGCAGCATCAACAGCACTCCAGACAGAGGCACCAGGCCCTGCAGTGCAATTGCAGGGGCACCTCACCTGCCCAGATGCAGCATGCCAGTAGCCAGGCCAGCAGCAGGGTCACCAGCGGAGTGGAACGCGCCATAAATGCCACTGAAGCTTAGCTGGTGAGTCACCAGGTGCACCAGGGTTGTGCAGGTTGAACTGCAGGGTGGTCAGCAGGAGCAGGTGCAGCAGCACAGCAGTGCGCAGTCAGCAGCATGCAATCATATGATTGTTGCAGCACATTCTCAAGCACTGTCCAACCTTGTTGGAAGTCATTGGCAGACTGCGGAAGCTGCATGTGCTGCCTGGTCAGCACCATGTCCAGCAGGCTGCTGCATTTACATGCATGCCATGCGTGCACGCAGCTGCCAATGCAATGCTCTCAGTTCCCTCAGCCCGGTTGTATGTGATGCAGGCATCATCAGGTGGTCATTTGATGGAACAAAAGATTGTACTCGTGATATTATGCAAAGATGCAGATAGGTGTGCAAAGTGCAGTCCCAGCTCAACTCTACCCTTGCCCTGCACTGCATGCACTGCTGTCAGGCTTGCAAGTCAGGCATGGCCACCATGATTGCAGCGGTTGCTGAAACAAATACTGCTTGGAACCAAACAGATCACCTTATACTTGGACGAATCAAGGTTCAGTGGTTGAACCCGCTTCCGTGGTGACGAAACAAACACAATGTTGATGTACGGTTGAGCACACCTCAGGAAGAGGGGAACCTCTAAGTATAGCTCTGGCGTGTCAATATATATGTTTTGAGAGGGCTTAGATGATCAATGTGCACATCTCAATGCTTTTATAGTCACAACGCCTCATCGGCCTTACGCTCCTAGGGGGCGTAACCCGCCCAACCCGCAACCCAGCCTTCCAACGATTACGCTCCCATGGCAGCGGCACCTGCCAGCTCTGCCCAGCCTCATTACGCTCATTTCGTATTTGATTCAAACACTGATGCCTTTTCAAAATGCGCTTTGCTCTATGACTCTCGAAAGGTTGTCCTTGGCCCTTGGCACGCCACGCATAGCCCCTCAGAGTCTGCTAAGGGCAGCTGCACGGGCACCTCATGTGGCAGTGCCAGTGCAAACCATTCAAATCACTAAGAGGACTACTGCTGTTGCTGCTGCTGCTGCCGCTGCTGCACACCATCGCTGATGAACAGATGTGCGCACATGCAGGCCCTGCTGAGCAGGTCAGGTCCCCTTCACTCATTGAAGTGCAGTGACTGCACTCAACAGAAGCGGCACAAGCTGGAGTGCTTCTATGCAACTAAAAGATTGGAAAACGAATGAATTTCTCTGTCAACAAGCGCTGACAGCAACTAGGTGCTGCTGCTGCTGCTGCTGCTGCTGCTGTGGCTCAACAACTGCTTTTTGGGATCTCATGCACATGATGACCTCTTGTACAGGCTCACAGCCAGGGAAAACCGAGTAACAAACGTTACTCCATCTACATTGCACACACTTGTGTGTTCAAACAGTGGCCAGGGTGTACATGTATGTTACAGTAAAGTACAGCCAGGCCAGCTGTGCTGGCCATGGCCTGGTGAGCAGCAGCGCCTGTCCTGAGGTAAGAAAACAAAGCATGCATGCAGGCTATGATGCAAGTGTTATAACAGTAGGCGGCACAAAATGCAAAGTACTAACAACACAAGTTGTCAAATAGGCGCTGCTGCCCTGGCTCTGGTCAAAAGGCGTATCAAAGTGTCAACAAAGGTGCAACAGTGTAATAGACACGTGCCTCGTTGCTTTGTAGCATTGGGCACCTCCATACCAGTCCTGAACCAAAGGATGCCTGGTCAAGCTGTACAGACAAACAACAGTTGCCGACATGCATCATGTCACTGTCCCTGTAGACCCCGGATCGCAACAAAAAACGGAAACGACTATAACCCAGGCTAGACTATGCATTGCATGCACTTCCCACCAACCACAACCAACCTATTTGCAAGCTGCTCTGCATGTGCCCGCCACACATGACGCTGCTTGCATTGTACACACACCAGCACTGTGCACTTCATAACTGAATCACGTGTACACAGCCGCTTCAGCAGATCCAGGCTATGACATGCAGCGTTCCTTGCAGCCACTCATACCAAAGCCAACCGTTGGTCAGCAGCTATGGTGGCATTTGTAGCTTCTTTGCCAGCGGCACAAAAGCTACAATTGCTATCATAGCTGCTGACGTGTCATCCCAAGACCTTCAGGTGTAACAGTTGTGCTGCTCTCAACACAGCACTAGCATGACAGCACAACACCCAACACAAATATTACCTCTGTCTGCACAGTTCCCTCAAGCTTACACAACCTGGAGCAGGTCACACGTGCACGCTGCAACTCCAGTTCATTTTGTTTCTCGACATGCTGTAGCTGCAGCAGCTTTCACGTTGCAGCGCGTGATGCATAAAGAGTGTATGCAGTACCAGCAATGTGCGTTGCCTGGCTCTTCCCTCTCTTGGTGACAGACTGAGGCATACACACAGTAACAGGTTAGCAAACCCACCGCCAACACCGTAAAAGTGGCATCGCAAACAGGCTCACAATTTCAATCCAACCAACAACATGCAGATACATTTCAAACACGGCAATGATGATAACCCCCCTTCCCCTCAACCCCGCTCCCCCGGGCAAAGCAAGTCTGTCACACAGCGCCTCACCGTAGCCAAACCAACATCATCACCCTGCGACCGCAGGCTATGCCACCAGTGTACTATGTGGATGCTATGTTCAAGTACTCTATAGCAGCACACAGTAGCAGCACGGTGCTGCACACCACAAATTGTTGCCACGCACAACAGAGCACATTTGCATTGCATTGGCCCTCCTGCACCACATTGTGCACGGAGCAGAACATAGCACTGGCAGCGCAGCACCCACATGACTCCCCACAGGCCACCATCTGCCCACAAGTACGTTGCGCTGCATGTACCCACTACAAGTGACACCAAATGCACATGTACATACAGGTGTATACGCTTTACAGCAGCAACAGCAGGCTTGAAGGGGCAGCAGCAGTAGAGTGCTGTGTTTCTTTGCAAGCACCCCATGTCTTGCAGATGCAGTGCAGCAACAACAACAGCGATCGCAAAGCAGCTGCTGTGTCAGCAGCAGCAGCAGTGTGAGAAACAGCTGTGACAGCAGCTGGAGTTGCTGCGGCAAAACATCACACCTCACCTCGAAGGCGAACAACACAACACAACACACTCATGCTGCCACGTCGTCCTAGTTCATGCAGTTATGACTGGTCAGTACTGCACAAGCACCCTCCAAGAGCATGCTGCTCCAACTTGCAGCCGCGCTAGCCGTACACTAGCACAGTGGTTTCAATGTCGTCTTGGCCTGAGACAGGCGCTTGATAGCGACGGCTCTCACACAGCACATGCGTCGATGCAACACAACGTGGTATGCTGCAGACGCCTCCTGCGCAGCCAAAGCACATGTGCCGTACTACTATTTAGTAATGCAGCCTCATAAGGCTCCTGCAGCCCGCTCTTCAGCAGTTCTCAACTTCTGAACAACACTGATGCAGCACCGCCCCCGCAAACCACATCAGGCAACAGCAGCTGTTGACAGCTATCCAAGACAAGCACTTGGAAAGCACATACCCCAACAGCGCATGCGCTGCAGCAGCTGCAGCCGCCAGTGGTTCTATCAGACAGGCAATCGCCTACCAACAACAGTGCGAAGGAGGTGCTTCAGTGCACACGCCACAGAACGACATGCATTGCACCAGCAGCTGCCACACAATCCTATATGTCTGGCAGACAGACTGCCGCCATGAACAGGCATACGTTCATACGTTCAAACTGCTTAAGAGCACAGCCCAGGTGAAGACATGTGTTGCGGCAGCAGCTAAAGCTGGCAAAGGTCCTGGCAGGCAGACAACCACCCAACTATCAAGGCGCATACAAAGGTGGTTGAAGGCACAAGCCAGGGCAAGGAACGCGTTGCAGTAGCACCAGCTGCAGCAGCAGCAGGGCAGCTGCTGCAGCCGGCCATATTTTGGCAACCTGACAACCACCCACCAACAGCACCGCATGAGTGTTTGCAAGAGCACACACAACAGCCAGGCATGCATTTTGGCGGCTGCAGCCGTCTATGCTTCCGGCAGAAAGGCAGCGATCCACCATAGACAGGGCATATGAAACCTTTTCAAGATCACACGCTTCAACAAGGCATGCGTTGTTGCAGCAGCAGCTGCTGCTGCAGGCTGCAGCCTGCTGTGTTTCCAGCAGACTGACCACCACCCACCAACAACACCGCATGAGTGCTTCAGAGCAAACGCGACCGCAGTGCATGCATCAATGCATATCAACAGGGTAAATGCAAGGCTGCGCACTGTCAAGCACGTGTTTCAGCAGCTGTAGCCGTCTATGCTTCTTACGGAGAGACAACAACCCACCATAAACAGGGCATCCAAAACCTTCTGAGGAGCACACGCTACAACAAGGCATGTGTTGTGGCAGCAGCAGCAGCAGCAACAGCAGCAGCAGCAGCAGCAGCAACAGCAGCAGCAGCAGCTGCTGCTGCTGCTTTTGCAGCCAGCTAAGTTTTCTGCAGACTAACAACCACCCACAAACAACACCGTACGAGTGCAAAAATAAAGGCAAGGCATGTGCTGCAGCAGCTGCAGTCGCTCATGGTTGTGGCAGAAAGACAATCATTCACCTTCGAATGTGCATTGACAATGCACATGCGCCCACAACCCGCAATAACACTTGCCGCATGCATGCCATTCAACTGCACTGCAGCAGCGGCAGCCGCCTCTAGCAACGATCTGTGATCACCCATCACCAACAGCTCATATGCGGCCACGTCCAGCTAGAATGGATATGATCAGCACTCACAAAACACACCCACGGAAACTGGCCAGCTCACCCTGCCACAGCCACCAAGAAGGCATGAAAATAAAGCTTGCCACTGCCCTGTTGCCTGGCTTGCCGCAAACTCGTCAAGGGCTTGGTGTGCCCAGCTGCATGCTTGAAGTGGCCGAGTAAAGCAAATTCAGAGCGCTTGCTTTCAGTTCATACTTTCGATCACAATCCACCACAATCAAGGCCGTGCCTTTTGCCTCGTCTGCAGAGCAATGGCCTGGACCATACATGTGATACTTGTCTGGTTCGCACTGCGCCCGACCGGGCTGCAGCTGTCCAGAACACTCTCCCAGGTACTCCGAATTAGGCCCCCACATTCCGCACTTCAGCTGGATTGAGGACGCCAGGGTAATCGACCTGGCGGCGACCTTGGCGTCTATCAATGTTCCAGGCTCATTCAAGGTGACTGACTCAGCGACTTTGACATCCATGAGTGATGTAAAGACATACCCATCGTCTGGGTAACTGGCATCGTAGCGGCACATCCAACTTTTAAACGATTCAAACTGTCCGTAGCTACCGAGGGCTCTCACCACAAGCTTCTCGCTCATGAGCGTTGGACCGCTGGCCGTGTCCGGCCCAACAGGAACCTCAGAGGTCACGGATGTATATTGAATGTATCCATCCGCCCGCTGCTCGTCTCCTGGACTGGGGTCTGCTAGGTGCATCCCGATGTACCAGCTGTCTGTCTTGGGAATTGGCGTGTTGCTGCCAGCGCTGCTGACACGGAGAGGCCTGGCGCCCTGCAGTGCCCTCGCTGCAGCCTGGGGGGCGGCTGCTGAGCCGTGAGCCCACTCCGGCATGCGGGCAGCAGCAGCTGCAGGCAGCAAGAACACGGGCGCAGCTGTGTTTTCCGCGGTGCCTCGATTACCTCGGAGAGAATGCGCAACATGGCAAGCTGCTGTGCACTGCACTCTAAGTTGGCCATGCGGCAAGGGTCATACGTACACGTCCATGCCCACTGCGTGCTGACATGGCAAAGTGTCAACGCACCAGCACCTACATGTAGGTGTACAGCTGCAAGACTGGACTCCTGTTGCAGCTAGTGTGTTGAGTTTAAAGGACAGTGCTGTGCGTGTCGCAGGCATGGCTTCCAGCCAAATCTTGTGGAACCCATGCTTTCCAATGGCACTGCCTGGTGCCCAGCAGTGCCAGTGATGGATACCACGTGTGTACAGTGGCAAACAGTGGATCGTGCAGGCATCAAAGCACCAACAGCTGTACAGATGTATGTGCAGCAAGCAGCAGGGGCCCCTCACCCGCCCAGATGCAGCATGCAAGCAGCCAGGCCAGCAGCAGGGACACCAGCAGGGGAGCACGCGCCATGGATGCCATTGAAGCCAGTGTGATGATTTATCCACAAAAGGCTTAGGTCTGTGCAGATGGGAATTGCGGGGTGTGAGCAGCAAAGGCGCAGCAGTACAGCGGTACATAATTTGAAACTTCCATCATGCGGCATGATGCCAGCAAGGCTTGTTGAAGGCGCTCTGCAGACACAACAGGTCTATTATGACAGGGAATTGCAAATTGTGGACAGCAACAGGCGCAGCAGTTCAGTTGTACAGAGTTGAAAGGCATGATGCCTCCTGAAGGCGGTTTGCAGGCACAACATGGCTGTCCAGGTAGGAAGTGCAGCATTGAGGGCAGGCCCTGCCGCCAGTTGATTGAACTTGACAGGCGCAGCAGTACAGCAGTACAACGTTGAGAAGTGTGATGCTTGTTGGAGGCGGTTTGCACACAAAACAGGGCAGAGCAGGTCGGAACAGCCTGCAGCCAGCTGGCATGGCCACACACACTGCCAGCCACTGAGAGAGCTGAGCTGAACTGGAACTAGAACTGGCGAAAGGGCCATAGCTAGGCCCTCAGGGCCTGTATGCAGCGCTGTAGAACCGGTATTGTCACATTTGCGTGGCACGTGCAGTCATGACTATGCTGTAGTTTGAGCTTCTGCGACAAATGCACAGATCATCTATGCAGTGCCCTGCACTGTACAGCTGCGGCGAACGCGCATTGATTCAAGATCAGTGTTATCTGAGCTGAAGTTGTAGGTTTATGCGAGCTGTAAGCAACGAGTGGGCCAGGCAGGCCTAGCTATCACATGTGCACGTGGCTCCTGCTGCTCAGCAGTGGGAGTTAACTGGAACGTTCCCGGAACGCCCAGTGGCACTGGGAGACTGCGCCAGTATGACTCTAGCCCTCGACAAACCATCCTCAGCCACCTTGCTAAATGTTCAACAAACGATACAAAATAGGCTCACGATACAAAATTGCTTGCAATAAGCTCACGATACAAAATTGCAAGCTGTCGATCAAACGGTGTTGCATCGACGCAGTGAGCTATAGCAGCTGTCGGAACTAGGTGTGACCACGGCGAGAAAAGCAACAGCGTTTCATTTCTACAAAGTGAAATCTCACATTGGCATCCCAGGCAATGAGCACGCTGACGAAATCGCCACAAGCGTCGCCAAAGGGAAGCGAAAGGCAGATGAGGTGATATCCACGCCCAGCAACAGCAGGTCGAACATGGCGTGGCCACACCACCCAGAAACGCCGCAGCCAGGAAAGGAGGTACCCACACCGCCACAGCCAGTGCGTGACATCGCCTCGCTCCACACCATGGCCCATAAGTGCCACAGGTTTGGCGGCTCCAACACCAATGCCATCTGCTTCACTGCAGCACAGGAAACAGCACGCGACACAGAAAAAGTAAGCCATGCATTCCTCACATCCACTGCAGTTACTTATCGCGAGCTGGTGAACGCACTAAAAGTGCGACCGGCGCTTTCTATTCAATTTGTGACTTTCAAGAGTCTGTGCCGTGCATAGACAAACCAACGTGCTCGAAGTGCGCACGTATCACTGGGTCGAGAAAAGAATCTCACACGTTCACATGCAGCCTGTTGCGCACGGCCGCAATACTATCCAACGCAGCTTCGTATGTATAACCGTGGTTACCTTGAGCACACAATGAAGCCTTGAACAGGGCCAATGCAGACACTGCCAACCTGCTGCCTGCTGCTGCTGCTGGTGACACCCCTCAGTGACGCCTGTTTTACACCCACACTTGCACCACACAATAGCATCGAAACCCCCCCGTGGCACAGGGCTCTCATCAGCACGCAGCAGCACAGCAAGGCCACAGGAGCTATTTGCAGGCATCAGGTGAACAAGCTGGGCTGCTGCTGCAGCACGCCTCACAACAGCAACACAACCAAAATCTCGAAACTCAGAAAACATGTTTTCGGCACTCAGCTCAATCAAGCAGGGCAAGCATCACGAGTTCACTTTGGCATGGCAAGCGCATCACAGCCCTGGATCGCCACACACAACACACAGCCAGCCCTGCTGCTGCATGCAAACACATTCCATATTTTTATGTGTCACTCGAAGCAACGCAGCCGCAGCAAAACCTGCCTATCCCCGCCGTTTTTAACTGCGAGGAGGGACATACGTAAACTCGTTTTCCAGAGCACACACGCATGCAGCGCATCAATTGAGCACGCCAATAGATGCATAGGGATCTTGGCTACATCCCTGCATATATGGCGCGAGATTCTTTACTAGACCCAGTGAGGCAAAATACAATTTAATGCTGTAGCATCGCAGCGCAGCATTGCATTTTAAATGTGATGTAGCCAATCAACTCAGGGCTGCGCTGCTGTGCCCGCCTCAGAGTGCTGCCCCCGTCCATGCACAATGAGCACCAACACGCCACATGTCCAAGGTTCAGTACTAACTAGGGTTTGGCGTGATACATGCAGCATATGACCTATCCACCAGTCTACCAATACACTGCTGGCCTTGCCTGGAGGGCAAGTTCTGGTAATCTAGTTGACGCCACAGCAGAGTTCCGCAAGCGCCTGCAAGCTGCACACTACGACCTGCCCAGCAACCCCGGTGAATACGTTCAAATATGGGGCCCACGCCTGGGTGACGACGGCGTGGTTGAGGGTTGCGCCCACAGCAGCGGGCGCCACAAGGTTTTGACAGAGCGGCAGGTAACTGCTTGCTATGTCGAGGCCCGCAACTGGTGGTTGGCCGGCAGGCAGGGTCCGTACACCTCAGCGGAGCAGCTGATTGCTGAGAGCGCGGTGGTGCACAACATCGTGACGGACGCCGGCATCACTCCGGAGACCCTGACCAACAACCTCAAGGAGTTTGACCCCCGCTTTAAGTATGGGGTTGTGCGCGACAGGGCCTACCTGGATGACCAGCACAGGCAGAGCAGAATCGACGTCAGCGCAGAAAATAAGGCGCGGCTGCAAGCTGACAAGGCTGCTGTGGTGTGGGTGGATGAGAAGGTGATCTGCTTGAGCAAGGAATCCTACATGGGCTGGTTCAGTGCTGGTGAAGAGGACTGGCACTGGCGCACACCTGTGCCCCGCTACAACAACAGCGCTGCAAAGCTGAAGTACATCATTGGCGTCAACTACCTGCTGGGTCCTGTGTGGATCAAATTCTTCACTGGCACAAGCGGCATGGCAGCAGACAGAGACGGCTGTGATTACCGGGTGAGTTCAGGCCTTGAACAGCTTGGGGCGCTGCTTGGCAGCAACATGCTCCAGCGCCACCTGCACAGCTGCTGCCCAGCGCCTGGCGCGGCCCCGCACATCATCTGCAGCACCTGGGTGCAGCCACAGCACACTGAAACCGTCGGCCAGCGCTGCATCTGCCAATGCCTGGTCCTTGGCCTGCCTGTCTGCTAGTGTGTCACCCCTGTTGTTGCGCTTGCCGTCCTCCTTGTCTATGTGCTGCTCTCCTTGCACCTCAATCAGCAAGCTATCCGGCTGCAGCAGCACTGCATCCCATCTGTGCCTGTTCAGCCACAGCCCCTGCTTGCTGTTAGGTATCTGCAGCTGTATCTTCCTGCCCATAGCCACTGCCTCCACAGCGTATGCGGTGACAGCTGCGTTGCTGTTCAGCAAAGCATACAGCTGCTTCTCGTACTTGCTGCCCTTCTTGCTGCACACATGACGCTTGAAGCAAGCGTCCCCGCGTGACACGGTTTGCAGTGCCAGCAGTCTGACATGCTTGCTGTTCTTGCACCTGCATGTAAAGCACTGCTTGCTGCTGCTGTAGGCTGCATGGCTCTCAAGCAGCATGTGGTTTAAACCTGGCCTCCACCTCTGCTGGGCTTCCTTGCTGAACCACCCCTTTGGCCTGCCCACGGGTTTTGCTGCTGGTGGTGTGCTGCCTGCAACCTGCCCTGTGCCTGCAGACCAGCAAGGGTGAGCCAGCAAAGGGCATGACAGCAGATGAGTATGAGGATTGCATCCGGGATCTGCGTGAGAGGCTGCACGAGCTGTGGCAGGCGTACACGCAGCAGAACCCAGGAGAGGAGCCCATCTGGCTGTTGTCCAGTGACAACGACAGCGCACACGCGCGTGCCAAGCTGGACGAGCACGGCATCTGGTCGAAAGACCACAGGTTTGCCCTGTGTCCCCTCAGTCCTGATCTGCACAAGGTGGTCGAGCATGTGCATGCATACCTGAGCCAGGCACTGCAGGCATGGCGCCGCAGCTTGTGGCCGGGCAAGCCGACCCCGCAGCAGTGCCAGGATAAGCTGGAGCACTTGTTCTATGATGTACAGCCTGCTTCAATCCAGGCTGATGTGGACAGCTTGCCATACACCTACCAGGCAGTCATTGACAATGCTGGCCTGTATGCACCATTCCCTTTCAGGTAGACAGAGTGCACACAAGTTGCGCGCAACAAGTGCTGCCCTGGCACCTTGCTGTGGCTGCCATCACCTACAGCTGAGATGCACAGCAGCTGCTATTCTAGTTGTGAAGCACACTATATGCTGTAGTATAAGCATACCTTTGTTGGCTGCTTTGCCTTTCCTCCTGGTCTCCATGTGGTGCTGGCAGCCAGAGCCGCACTGCTGGCTCGTACTGCTGCTGCTGCAAGGTTGTTGGCTTTCTGGCTGCAGTTCAAGCATGCCCTGCAAGCAGCAGAAGCATTTGTAGCATGAAGAAGTGTATTTTGATGATTTGGGCACGCAAGTTTGGCTGTCAAGGCGTTCCTTGGTGTTGTAGTGCAGCAAGCTGTGGCTGCAGGGAGACAGCTGCTGCTTCATGGTCAAACTGCGGAGCACGGCCGCGGTGCTGCTGATATACGCGCAGCTGATCAATCCTTATTAATATACTGCTCACATGATTGATTGTTATGGCAGCACAACGAGCGCCCGGGCAGCAACAGCAGCTCACCGGTGTTGACATCCCGGGCTCCGCTGTTGTCATTGCGGAGGCTGCTTGCTGCGGCAATGCTCCGGCGTGACCACTCATTCGATTTCGATTGTAAATTTGGCGGAAGCAGACAGGCGAAGAGGCGAATATCGCGAGGTCCACAGGGAAACTGCCTGCACTGGAACTTCACCACGGCAGAGCTGTGCGTATTAAGGCTGTCGCGCTAAGCGGCATCACGTATGTTAAGCACATACAGAAGAACTGCATCCATGAATTATATCACGAATTTACAGGCTTGTGCCACACTGACAACTTGCGCCCTAAACCGGGGCCCCAAAAGTGGTGCTGCTTCAGAGGCAAAATACAATTTAATGCTGTAGCATCGCAGCGCAGCATTGCATTTTAAATGTGATGTAGCCAATCAACTCAGGGCTGCGCTGCTGTGCCCGCCTCAGAGTGCTGCCCCCGTCCATGCACAATGAGCACCAACACGCCACATGTCCAAGGTTCAGTACTAACTAGGGTTTGGCGTGATACATGCAGCATATGACCTATCCACCAGTCTACCAATACACTGCTGGCCTTGCCTGGAGGGCAAGTTCTGGTAATCTAGTTGACGCCACAGCAGAGTTCCGCAAGCGCCTGCAAGCTGCACACTACGACCTGCCCAGCAACCCCGGTGAATACGTTCAAATATGGGGCCCACGCCTGGGTGACGACGGCGTGGTTGAGGGTTGCGCCCACAGCAGCGGGCGCCACAAGGTTTTGACAGAGCGGCAGGTAACTGCTTGCTATGTCGAGGCCCGCAACTGGTGGTTGGCCGGCAGGCAGGGTCCGTACACCTCAGCGGAGCAGCTGATTGCTGAGAGCGCGGTGGTGCACAACATCGTGACGGACGCCGGCATCACTCCGGAGACCCTGACCAACAACCTCAAGGAGTTTGACCCCCGCTTTAAGTATGGGGTTGTGCGCGACAGGGCCTACCTGGATGACCAGCACAGGCAGAGCAGAATCGACGTCAGCGCAGAAAATAAGGCGCGGCTGCAAGCTGACAAGGCTGCTGTGGTGTGGGTGGATGAGAAGGTGATCTGCTTGAGCAAGGAATCCTACATGGGCTGGTTCAGTGCTGGTGAAGAGGACTGGCACTGGCGCACACCTGTGCCCCGCTACAACAACAGCGCTGCAAAGCTGAAGTACATCATTGGCGTCAACTACCTGCTGGGTCCTGTGTGGATCAAATTCTTCACTGGCACAAGCGGCATGGCAGCAGACAGAGACGGCTGTGATTACCGGGTGAGTTCAGGCCTTGAACAGCTTGGGGCGCTGCTTGGCAGCAACATGCTCCAGCGCCACCTGCACAGCTGCTGCCCAGCGCCTGGCGCGGCCCCGCACATCATCTGCAGCACCTGGGTGCAGCCACAGCACACTGAAACCGTCGGCCAGCGCTGCATCTGCCAATGCCTGGTCCTTGGCCTGCCTGTCTGCTAGTGTGTCACCCCTGTTGTTGCGCTTGCCGTCCTCCTTGTCTATGTGCTGCTCTCCTTGCACCTCAATCAGCAAGCTATCCGGCTGCAGCAGCACTGCATCCCATCTGTGCCTGTTCAGCCACAGCCCCTGCTTGCTGTTAGGTATCTGCAGCTGTATCTTCCTGCCCATAGCCACTGCCTCCACAGCGTATGCGGTGACAGCTGCGTTGCTGTTCAGCAAAGCATACAGCTGCTTCTCGTACTTGCTGCCCTTCTTGCTGCACACATGACGCTTGAAGCAAGCGTCCCCGCGTGACACGGTTTGCAGTGCCAGCAGTCTGACATGCTTGCTGTTCTTGCACCTGCATGTAAAGCACTGCTTGCTGCTGCTGTAGGCTGCATGGCTCTCAAGCAGCATGTGGTTTAAACCTGGCCTCCACCTCTGCTGGGCTTCCTTGCTGAACCACCCCTTTGGCCTGCCCACGGGTTTTGCTGCTGGTGGTGTGCTGCCTGCAACCTGCCCTGTGCCTGCAGACCAGCAAGGGTGAGCCAGCAAAGGGCATGACAGCAGATGAGTATGAGGATTGCATCCGGGATCTGCGTGAGAGGCTGCACGAGCTGTGGCAGGCGTACACGCAGCAGAACCCAGGAGAGGAGCCCATCTGGCTGTTGTCCAGTGACAACGACAGCGCACACGCGCGTGCCAAGCTGGACGAGCACGGCATCTGGTCGAAAGACCACAGGTTTGCCCTGTGTCCCCTCAGTCCTGATCTGCACAAGGTGGTCGAGCATGTGCATGCATACCTGAGCCAGGCACTGCAGGCATGGCGCCGCAGCTTGTGGCCGGGCAAGCCGACCCCGCAGCAGTGCCAGGATAAGCTGGAGCACTTGTTCTATGATGTACAGCCTGCTTCAATCCAGGCTGATGTGGACAGCTTGCCATACACCTACCAGGCAGTCATTGACAATGCTGGCCTGTATGCACCATTCCCTTTCAGGTAGACAGAGTGCACACAAGTTGCGCGCAACAAGTGCTGCCCTGGCACCTTGCTGTGGCTGCCATCACCTACAGCTGAGATGCACAGCAGCTGCTATTCTAGTTGTGAAGCACACTATATGCTGTAGTATAAGCATACCTTTGTTGGCTGCTTTGCCTTTCCTCCTGGTCTCCATGTGGTGCTGGCAGCCAGAGCCGCACTGCTGGCTCGTACTGCTGCTGCTGCAAGGTTGTTGGCTTTCTGGCTGCAGTTCAAGCATGCCCTGCAAGCAGCAGAAGCATTTGTAGCATGAAGAAGTGTATTTTGATGATTTGGGCACGCAAGTTTGGCTGTCAAGGCGTTCCTTGGTGTTGTAGTGCAGCAAGCTGTGGCTGCAGGGAGACAGCTGCTGCTTCATGGTCAAACTGCGGAGCACGGCCGCGGTGCTGCTGATATACGCGCAGCTGATCAATCCTTATTAATATACTGCTCACATGATTGATTGTTATGGCAGCACAACGAGCGCCCGGGCAGCAACAGCAGCTCACCGGTGTTGACATCCCGGGCTCCGCTGTTGTCATTGCGGAGGCTGCTTGCTGCGGCAATGCTCCGGCGTGACCACTCATTCGATTTCGATTGTAAATTTGGCGGAAGCAGACAGGCGAAGAGGCGAATATCGCGAGGTCCACAGGGAAACTGCCTGCACTGGAACTTCACCACGGCAGAGCTGTGCGTATTAAGGCTGTCGCGCTAAGCGGCATCACGTATGTTAAGCACATACAGAAGAACTGCATCCATGAATTATATCACGAATTTACAGGCTTGTGCCACACTGACAACTTGCGCCCTAAACCGGGGCCCCAAAAGTGGTGCTGCTTCACTGGGTCGAGAAAAGAATCTCACACGTTCACATGCAGCCTGTTGCGCACGGCCGCAATACTATCCAACGCAGCTTCGTATGTATAACCGTGGTTACCTTGAGCACACAATGAAGCCTTGAACAGGGCCAATGCAGACACTGCCAACCTGCTGCCTGCTGCTGCTGCTGGTGACACCCCTCAGTGACGCCTGTTTTACACCCACACTTGCACCACACAATAGCATCGAAACCCCCCCGTGGCACAGGGCTCTCATCAGCACGCAGCAGCACAGCAAGGCCACAGGAGCTATTTGCAGGCATCAGGTGAACAAGCTGGGCTGCTGCTGCAGCACGCCTCACAACAGCAACACAACCAAAATCTCGAAACTCAGAAAACATGTTTTCGGCACTCAGCTCAATCAAGCAGGGCAAGCATCACGAGTTCACTTTGGCATGGCAAGCGCATCACAGCCCTGGATCGCCACACACAACACACAGCCAGCCCTGCTGCTGCATGCAAACACATTCCATATTTTTATGTGTCACTCGAAGCAACGCAGCCGCAGCAAAACCTGCCTATCCCCGCCGTTTTTAACTGCGAGGAGGGACATACGTAAACTCGTTTTCCAGAGCACACACGCATGCAGCGCATCAATTGAGCACGCCAATAGATGCATAGGGATCTTGGCTACATCCCTGCATATATGGCGCGAGATTCTTTACTAGACCCAGTGAGGCAAAATACAATTTAATGCTGTAGCATCGCAGCGCAGCATTGCATTTTAAATGTGATGTAGCCAATCAACTCAGGGCTGCGCTGCTGTGCCCGCCTCAGAGTGCTGCCCCCGTCCATGCACAATGAGCACCAACACGCCACATGTCCAAGGTTCAGTACTAACTAGGGTTTGGCGTGATACATGCAGCATATGACCTATCCACCAGTCTACCAATACACTGCTGGCCTTGCCTGGAGGGCAAGTTCTGGTAATCTAGTTGACGCCACAGCAGAGTTCCGCAAGCGCCTGCAAGCTGCACACTACGACCTGCCCAGCAACCCCGGTGAATACGTTCAAATATGGGGCCCACGCCTGGGTGACGACGGCGTGGTTGAGGGTTGCGCCCACAGCAGCGGGCGCCACAAGGTTTTGACAGAGCGGCAGGTAACTGCTTGCTATGTCGAGGCCCGCAACTGGTGGTTGGCCGGCAGGCAGGGTCCGTACACCTCAGCGGAGCAGCTGATTGCTGAGAGCGCGGTGGTGCACAACATCGTGACGGACGCCGGCATCACTCCGGAGACCCTGACCAACAACCTCAAGGAGTTTGACCCCCGCTTTAAGTATGGGGTTGTGCGCGACAGGGCCTACCTGGATGACCAGCACAGGCAGAGCAGAATCGACGTCAGCGCAGAAAATAAGGCGCGGCTGCAAGCTGACAAGGCTGCTGTGGTGTGGGTGGATGAGAAGGTGATCTGCTTGAGCAAGGAATCCTACATGGGCTGGTTCAGTGCTGGTGAAGAGGACTGGCACTGGCGCACACCTGTGCCCCGCTACAACAACAGCGCTGCAAAGCTGAAGTACATCATTGGCGTCAACTACCTGCTGGGTCCTGTGTGGATCAAATTCTTCACTGGCACAAGCGGCATGGCAGCAGACAGAGACGGCTGTGATTACCGGGTGAGTTCAGGCCTTGAACAGCTTGGGGCGCTGCTTGGCAGCAACATGCTCCAGCGCCACCTGCACAGCTGCTGCCCAGCGCCTGGCGCGGCCCCGCACATCATCTGCAGCACCTGGGTGCAGCCACAGCACACTGAAACCGTCGGCCAGCGCTGCATCTGCCAATGCCTGGTCCTTGGCCTGCCTGTCTGCTAGTGTGTCACCCCTGTTGTTGCGCTTGCCGTCCTCCTTGTCTATGTGCTGCTCTCCTTGCACCTCAATCAGCAAGCTATCCGGCTGCAGCAGCACTGCATCCCATCTGTGCCTGTTCAGCCACAGCCCCTGCTTGCTGTTAGGTATCTGCAGCTGTATCTTCCTGCCCATAGCCACTGCCTCCACAGCGTATGCGGTGACAGCTGCGTTGCTGTTCAGCAAAGCATACAGCTGCTTCTCGTACTTGCTGCCCTTCTTGCTGCACACATGACGCTTGAAGCAAGCGTCCCCGCGTGACACGGTTTGCAGTGCCAGCAGTCTGACATGCTTGCTGTTCTTGCACCTGCATGTAAAGCACTGCTTGCTGCTGCTGTAGGCTGCATGGCTCTCAAGCAGCATGTGGTTTAAACCTGGCCTCCACCTCTGCTGGGCTTCCTTGCTGAACCACCCCTTTGGCCTGCCCACGGGTTTTGCTGCTGGTGGTGTGCTGCCTGCAACCTGCCCTGTGCCTGCAGACCAGCAAGGGTGAGCCAGCAAAGGGCATGACAGCAGATGAGTATGAGGATTGCATCCGGGATCTGCGTGAGAGGCTGCACGAGCTGTGGCAGGCGTACACGCAGCAGAACCCAGGAGAGGAGCCCATCTGGCTGTTGTCCAGTGACAACGACAGCGCACACGCGCGTGCCAAGCTGGACGAGCACGGCATCTGGTCGAAAGACCACAGGTTTGCCCTGTGTCCCCTCAGTCCTGATCTGCACAAGGTGGTCGAGCATGTGCATGCATACCTGAGCCAGGCACTGCAGGCATGGCGCCGCAGCTTGTGGCCGGGCAAGCCGACCCCGCAGCAGTGCCAGGATAAGCTGGAGCACTTGTTCTATGATGTACAGCCTGCTTCAATCCAGGCTGATGTGGACAGCTTGCCATACACCTACCAGGCAGTCATTGACAATGCTGGCCTGTATGCACCATTCCCTTTCAGGTAGACAGAGTGCACACAAGTTGCGCGCAACAAGTGCTGCCCTGGCACCTTGCTGTGGCTGCCATCACCTACAGCTGAGATGCACAGCAGCTGCTATTCTAGTTGTGAAGCACACTATATGCTGTAGTATAAGCATACCTTTGTTGGCTGCTTTGCCTTTCCTCCTGGTCTCCATGTGGTGCTGGCAGCCAGAGCCGCACTGCTGGCTCGTACTGCTGCTGCTGCAAGGTTGTTGGCTTTCTGGCTGCAGTTCAAGCATGCCCTGCAAGCAGCAGAAGCATTTGTAGCATGAAGAAGTGTATTTTGATGATTTGGGCACGCAAGTTTGGCTGTCAAGGCGTTCCTTGGTGTTGTAGTGCAGCAAGCTGTGGCTGCAGGGAGACAGCTGCTGCTTCATGGTCAAACTGCGGAGCACGGCCGCGGTGCTGCTGATATACGCGCAGCTGATCAATCCTTATTAATATACTGCTCACATGATTGATTGTTATGGCAGCACAACGAGCGCCCGGGCAGCAACAGCAGCTCACCGGTGTTGACATCCCGGGCTCCGCTGTTGTCATTGCGGAGGCTGCTTGCTGCGGCAATGCTCCGGCGTGACCACTCATTCGATTTCGATTGTAAATTTGGCGGAAGCAGACAGGCGAAGAGGCGAATATCGCGAGGTCCACAGGGAAACTGCCTGCACTGGAACTTCACCACGGCAGAGCTGTGCGTATTAAGGCTGTCGCGCTAAGCGGCATCACGTATGTTAAGCACATACAGAAGAACTGCATCCATGAATTATATCACGAATTTACAGGCTTGTGCCACACTGACAACTTGCGCCCTAAACCGGGGCCCCAAAAGTGGTGCTGCTTCAGAGGCAAAATACAATTTAATGCTGTAGCATCGCAGCGCAGCATTGCATTTTAAATGTGATGTAGCCAATCAACTCAGGGCTGCGCTGCTGTGCCCGCCTCAGAGTGCTGCCCCCGTCCATGCACAATGAGCACCAACACGCCACATGTCCAAGGTTCAGTACTAACTAGGGTTTGGCGTGATACATGCAGCATATGACCTATCCACCAGTCTACCAATACACTGCTGGCCTTGCCTGGAGGGCAAGTTCTGGTAATCTAGTTGACGCCACAGCAGAGTTCCGCAAGCGCCTGCAAGCTGCACACTACGACCTGCCCAGCAACCCCGGTGAATACGTTCAAATATGGGGCCCACGCCTGGGTGACGACGGCGTGGTTGAGGGTTGCGCCCACAGCAGCGGGCGCCACAAGGTTTTGACAGAGCGGCAGGTAACTGCTTGCTATGTCGAGGCCCGCAACTGGTGGTTGGCCGGCAGGCAGGGTCCGTACACCTCAGCGGAGCAGCTGATTGCTGAGAGCGCGGTGGTGCACAACATCGTGACGGACGCCGGCATCACTCCGGAGACCCTGACCAACAACCTCAAGGAGTTTGACCCCCGCTTTAAGTATGGGGTTGTGCGCGACAGGGCCTACCTGGATGACCAGCACAGGCAGAGCAGAATCGACGTCAGCGCAGAAAATAAGGCGCGGCTGCAAGCTGACAAGGCTGCTGTGGTGTGGGTGGATGAGAAGGTGATCTGCTTGAGCAAGGAATCCTACATGGGCTGGTTCAGTGCTGGTGAAGAGGACTGGCACTGGCGCACACCTGTGCCCCGCTACAACAACAGCGCTGCAAAGCTGAAGTACATCATTGGCGTCAACTACCTGCTGGGTCCTGTGTGGATCAAATTCTTCACTGGCACAAGCGGCATGGCAGCAGACAGAGACGGCTGTGATTACCGGGTGAGTTCAGGCCTTGAACAGCTTGGGGCGCTGCTTGGCAGCAACATGCTCCAGCGCCACCTGCACAGCTGCTGCCCAGCGCCTGGCGCGGCCCCGCACATCATCTGCAGCACCTGGGTGCAGCCACAGCACACTGAAACCGTCGGCCAGCGCTGCATCTGCCAATGCCTGGTCCTTGGCCTGCCTGTCTGCTAGTGTGTCACCCCTGTTGTTGCGCTTGCCGTCCTCCTTGTCTATGTGCTGCTCTCCTTGCACCTCAATCAGCAAGCTATCCGGCTGCAGCAGCACTGCATCCCATCTGTGCCTGTTCAGCCACAGCCCCTGCTTGCTGTTAGGTATCTGCAGCTGTATCTTCCTGCCCATAGCCACTGCCTCCACAGCGTATGCGGTGACAGCTGCGTTGCTGTTCAGCAAAGCATACAGCTGCTTCTCGTACTTGCTGCCCTTCTTGCTGCACACATGACGCTTGAAGCAAGCGTCCCCGCGTGACACGGTTTGCAGTGCCAGCAGTCTGACATGCTTGCTGTTCTTGCACCTGCATGTAAAGCACTGCTTGCTGCTGCTGTAGGCTGCATGGCTCTCAAGCAGCATGTGGTTTAAACCTGGCCTCCACCTCTGCTGGGCTTCCTTGCTGAACCACCCCTTTGGCCTGCCCACGGGTTTTGCTGCTGGTGGTGTGCTGCCTGCAACCTGCCCTGTGCCTGCAGACCAGCAAGGGTGAGCCAGCAAAGGGCATGACAGCAGATGAGTATGAGGATTGCATCCGGGATCTGCGTGAGAGGCTGCACGAGCTGTGGCAGGCGTACACGCAGCAGAACCCAGGAGAGGAGCCCATCTGGCTGTTGTCCAGTGACAACGACAGCGCACACGCGCGTGCCAAGCTGGACGAGCACGGCATCTGGTCGAAAGACCACAGGTTTGCCCTGTGTCCCCTCAGTCCTGATCTGCACAAGGTGGTCGAGCATGTGCATGCATACCTGAGCCAGGCACTGCAGGCATGGCGCCGCAGCTTGTGGCCGGGCAAGCCGACCCCGCAGCAGTGCCAGGATAAGCTGGAGCACTTGTTCTATGATGTACAGCCTGCTTCAATCCAGGCTGATGTGGACAGCTTGCCATACACCTACCAGGCAGTCATTGACAATGCTGGCCTGTATGCACCATTCCCTTTCAGGTAGACAGAGTGCACACAAGTTGCGCGCAACAAGTGCTGCCCTGGCACCTTGCTGTGGCTGCCATCACCTACAGCTGAGATGCACAGCAGCTGCTATTCTAGTTGTGAAGCACACTATATGCTGTAGTATAAGCATACCTTTGTTGGCTGCTTTGCCTTTCCTCCTGGTCTCCATGTGGTGCTGGCAGCCAGAGCCGCACTGCTGGCTCGTACTGCTGCTGCTGCAAGGTTGTTGGCTTTCTGGCTGCAGTTCAAGCATGCCCTGCAAGCAGCAGAAGCATTTGTAGCATGAAGAAGTGTATTTTGATGATTTGGGCACGCAAGTTTGGCTGTCAAGGCGTTCCTTGGTGTTGTAGTGCAGCAAGCTGTGGCTGCAGGGAGACAGCTGCTGCTTCATGGTCAAACTGCGGAGCACGGCCGCGGTGCTGCTGATATACGCGCAGCTGATCAATCCTTATTAATATACTGCTCACATGATTGATTGTTATGGCAGCACAACGAGCGCCCGGGCAGCAACAGCAGCTCACCGGTGTTGACATCCCGGGCTCCGCTGTTGTCATTGCGGAGGCTGCTTGCTGCGGCAATGCTCCGGCGTGACCACTCATTCGATTTCGATTGTAAATTTGGCGGAAGCAGACAGGCGAAGAGGCGAATATCGCGAGGTCCACAGGGAAACTGCCTGCACTGGAACTTCACCACGGCAGAGCTGTGCGTATTAAGGCTGTCGCGCTAAGCGGCATCACGTATGTTAAGCACATACAGAAGAACTGCATCCATGAATTATATCACGAATTTACAGGCTTGTGCCACACTGACAACTTGCGCCCTAAACCGGGGCCCCAAAAGTGGTGCTGCTTCACTGGGTCGAGAAAAGAATCTCACACGTTCACATGCAGCCTGTTGCGCACGGCCGCAATACTATCCAACGCAGCTTCGTATGTATAACCGTGGTTACCTTGAGCACACAATGAAGCCTTGAACAGGGCCAATGCAGACACTGCCAACCTGCTGCCTGCTGCTGCTGCTGGTGACACCCCTCAGTGACGCCTGTTTTACACCCACACTTGCACCACACAATAGCATCGAAACCCCCCCGTGGCACAGGGCTCTCATCAGCACGCAGCAGCACAGCAAGGCCACAGGAGCTATTTGCAGGCATCAGGTGAACAAGCTGGGCTGCTGCTGCAGCACGCCTCACAACAGCAACACAACCAAAATCTCGAAACTCAGAAAACATGTTTTCGGCACTCAGCTCAATCAAGCAGGGCAAGCATCACGAGTTCACTTTGGCATGGCAAGCGCATCACAGCCCTGGATCGCCACACACAACACACAGCCAGCCCTGCTGCTGCATGCAAACACATTCCATATTTTTATGTGTCACTCGAAGCAACGCAGCCGCAGCAAAACCTGCCTATCCCCGCCGTTTTTAACTGCGAGGAGGGACATACGTAAACTCGTTTTCCAGAGCACACACGCATGCAGCGCATCAATTGAGCACGCCAATAGATGCATAGGGATCTTGGCTACATCCCTGCATATATGGCGCGAGATTCTTTACTAGACCCAGTGAGGCAAAATACAATTTAATGCTGTAGCATCGCAGCGCAGCATTGCATTTTAAATGTGATGTAGCCAATCAACTCAGGGCTGCGCTGCTGTGCCCGCCTCAGAGTGCTGCCCCCGTCCATGCACAATGAGCACCAACACGCCACATGTCCAAGGTTCAGTACTAACTAGGGTTTGGCGTGATACATGCAGCATATGACCTATCCACCAGTCTACCAATACACTGCTGGCCTTGCCTGGAGGGCAAGTTCTGGTAATCTAGTTGACGCCACAGCAGAGTTCCGCAAGCGCCTGCAAGCTGCACACTACGACCTGCCCAGCAACCCCGGTGAATACGTTCAAATATGGGGCCCACGCCTGGGTGACGACGGCGTGGTTGAGGGTTGCGCCCACAGCAGCGGGCGCCACAAGGTTTTGACAGAGCGGCAGGTAACTGCTTGCTATGTCGAGGCCCGCAACTGGTGGTTGGCCGGCAGGCAGGGTCCGTACACCTCAGCGGAGCAGCTGATTGCTGAGAGCGCGGTGGTGCACAACATCGTGACGGACGCCGGCATCACTCCGGAGACCCTGACCAACAACCTCAAGGAGTTTGACCCCCGCTTTAAGTATGGGGTTGTGCGCGACAGGGCCTACCTGGATGACCAGCACAGGCAGAGCAGAATCGACGTCAGCGCAGAAAATAAGGCGCGGCTGCAAGCTGACAAGGCTGCTGTGGTGTGGGTGGATGAGAAGGTGATCTGCTTGAGCAAGGAATCCTACATGGGCTGGTTCAGTGCTGGTGAAGAGGACTGGCACTGGCGCACACCTGTGCCCCGCTACAACAACAGTGCATTGAATGTTTATCCAGCTTAGCACAATCATTGCTCTGCTCTCAGCTGCAGGCCGCTTGTCGGTCAGGCCTGTCATGCCATGGCTGATCCGAGATGACCATCAATGGTACTGCAGTGCTCTACGCTTGGCTGGACCTTCAAGCACATATCATGCCGCAACTATAGCCATGGAGCCTCAACAGCTGAGGGTAGCACCCTTATACTTTACAAGCGGACCCCCCCTCTTGATCAGCAGCAGTGTCATCACCAGCACTGGCGAGCGTCACTACTGTTGCAGTACTTGAGTATTCACAGCAATGCGCACCTCACCTGTGCCTCACGTGTTGGCTCATGCCCCTCTGCTCTCTACCCTGGCAGGCTGTTCATGAGCTGGCCATCCGCCACGCCACGCAGACCTTGCGCCAGTGCAGAACCAGGGGCAGCTGCACGTGCACCGGCTAGTGCACACCATCCTCAGGATGGCACAGGCTGCACTGAAATTTCAAAGCTCTGCTGCTGCTGCTGCTGCTGCTGCTGCTGTTACACGCCACCGGTGATGAACGGCTCTGCAGGTGCCGCAACAAGCCAAGCCTCCTTTACAGCAGGCAGCAGCAGCAGCAGCAGCATTGATGGTGACACCACCTGGCTGCTGCTGCTGCTGCTGCTGCTGCTGCTGCTGCTGCTGCTGCTGCTGCTGCTGCTCCACAACGTGCAGCAGCTCAGGTGTTGTTTGCTGCTGCTGCCAGCCATGCCTCCTCTGCCTCTATGAAGCTGTAGAAGCGCCTCACATCCTCGTCACACTCCGGCTGCTTCACCTTGCCCACCACCTGCAAACACATTAACCATGCATGCACGACGTGTCAAAAACAGCGGAAGGCACTTGTAGCTCGCCACATGCCGTTACTGAACATGCACGCCTCTGCAACGCCATCAACCACCACCCTCAACATGCCAGCAAACTGCGACCCGCTTTTCGTAACACAGCTGAGCCGCACAGCATACCCACCTGCAGCCCCGCCAGGCTGGTGCAGCGGCTCAGCGCCACGTAGACCATGCCGGGTCCAAAAGCATTCTCCAGGTGACAGCGAAATAAACAACATATAGACAGCCACATGATGCTGCTCCACCTGCTCAAACCCTCCCCAAAGTTATTTAGACATAACACAGCCCAGTCGCCGCACCTGCAGCCCCGCTAAACTGGTGCACCTGCTCAGCGCCACGTACACCATGCCAGGCCCAAACGCCCACTCCAGGTGCACCGCTATCTTGCCCAAACATTGAAACCTAAAACCTCCGGACAGCCGCAAACCTTGGCACGCTCACCACCCACCTGCAGGCCCGCTAAACTGGTGCAGCGTGATAATGCCACGTAAACCATGCCAGGCCCAAAGGCCCTCTCCAGGTGCACCTTGAGTTTGCCCACGCTCATGCCCTGGCTGCGGTGCACCGTCAGCGCCCACGCCAGCCGCAGCGGCAGCGCGGTGCGCGTGAGGCGCAGCTGCTCGCTGTCCCCCGGCACCTTGACGCGCCTGTGGTGCAATGCAGCGATGCACACAGACAGCAGCAGAGTCAGGTAGCAGCTGATACCATAGCTGTGTTGGCAGGTATGCAGGAGCTCTGCATACCTGCCACCAGAGATCATCTCTACACGTACAGCCCAATCAAACACAGACGATGCAGATGCACTCAGCTGCAAACGGCTGCAACAACTCCGCAGATGCAGGCCTGCCGCACTAATGCAGTGTGATCTCAATCAAAACAGAGTGAGTTCACGGTTGCTAGGTCCAGCCTTGTAACTGACTTGCTGCAAAACTAGACCAGCGCAATGCCAGCCAGCCACGCACCGTGTCAGGCTGTAGGTCACGGGTCCCACAATAAGCCGCTGTGGTGCGGCAAAAGGGTTGGTGGCCTCCTCACGCGGCGACAGCTGGAACTTGACCCGCGGCAGCTGCAGCGTGCCGGTGTGGTTGACCCAGCTGCAAGGAGCACACATCACAGCAGCGCAGCAGCAGCTAAGATCTTTAGCCCGGCATGCTGTCAGGAGTCTGATGGTGCCAACCAAAGCAGCCAAGGCCTCGCCATTGCCGCTGCCGGCTGTCTGTTGTGCACGCAACTGACCAGCGCGCCAAAAACCCACACCAAGCTGACCCCGTACATTGCGCAAGATGGCGATGCAGGGTACAGGTGTCCAACCAACTCACATGAGGGCCTCCTGCATCTGCCGCCTCCTCCAGCTGGGCATGCTGTCACGCAGCTCAATGCTGATGCCCCCAGGGGCCTCTGGCAGCCTCACGCTGCGCAGCCCGGGCCGCTGCTTGCCCCAGCAGCCCTGGCCGCAGGGGCACAGCGGGTCACCACAGACGCCTGCCTGTGGCTACAGCAGCAGCAGCAGCAGCAGCGGCGGCGGTGGGGGCGGCAGCAGCAGCAGCAGCGGCGGCAGCAGCAGCAGCAGCGGCGGCAGCAGAAACTTTTTAGGAAGGGCGGGCAGGCCATCCGTCTGTGCATTTCAACAACCGCGCAAGCCGGCGCTTGACAGGATATGGTCGGGTGATGTTTCGGCTTCTTACAGCTGCTCGTTCTGTAAACAGCCCACTAGCAGCATATGAGGCAGTGCATGTGCAGTGCCTGCTTTACCTGTGTCTCACTGTAGCGTGCATGTGCAGTGCCTGCTTTACCTGTGTCTCACTGTAGCGTGCATGTGCAGTGCCTGCTTTACCTGTGTCTCACTGTAGCGTGCATGTGCAGTGCCTGCTTTACCTGTGTCTCACTGTAGCGTGCATGTGCAGTGCCTGCTTTACCTGTGTCTCACTGTAGCGTGCATGTGCAGTGCCTGCTTTACCTGTGTCTCACTGTAGCGTGGCAGAGCGCCTGCTGAGGGTGGTGGAGGTGGCGGAGGCGTGGTAGGAGCACCCCACTGCTGCTGCTGCTGCTGCCAGGGCTCGCTAGACCAGCCGCCGCTGCTGCTGCTGTCTTGCTGCCATGCTGGTCCTTGAGGCTGCTGCTGCTGCCACCGGCGGTGCTGCTGCTGCTGCACAGCGTCTGGCGGTAGCAGGCCCTCCTGCACTGACAAAGCAGCAGTCAGAACATGCCTGGCACCTCATGATGCGATAACATACAGCAACCTGCGGCTGCAGCACAAACACAGGCTTGTACAGTGTTGCGCTCGCTTCACACACTGGAAGCCGAGTGGCAGGTGCAAGCAGCAAAGTCACATACACAGCTGCAGCTCTATTGATATCATGGTAGTGTCAATGGTAACCAAGTAATTCACTGCGTCTAGCAGCGCAGCAAGTTGCCGGAGCTACAGTCAGAAGCCATGGCAGCAGAGCAATAAGCACCAATGGCACCTGCAGGGCCGCATTTCCGCTGCTGCTGCTGCTGTTGCTGCTGCTGCAGCCTCACCTGCTGCAGGTACTCCCTGACGCTCACAAGCTCCTCCACCACACCCCGCGTGCCGTTGGCCAGGCCAGCTGGCACGTTGAGGTTCCACAGCAGCACCACCTGCGGCACACATGCCCAAATCCAATGCTTCAGTCACCGCACATTCAGAAACGTACGCATTGCTGTTTGGGGTTTTGTCGCGGCCCCAGCCGGCTCACCTGGGCTTGCGGCTTAAGCTTGAGCTGCTGCTGTGCATTCGTGCTTGCATCCAGCGCTTTCGTAACGCGCGCCGCCAGCAGCAGCCCTGGATCAGGGTCGCCCACCCTGTCTGCCTCAGCCAGGCGGCAGCGGTCAATGCAGCACAGCCGCAACTCGGGGCCTGGCAGCTGCGCATAGGCCTCCTCATTCTTGCGGTCCACCTGAATGCAGGGTGGCAGGCACGGCAAAAGCAGAGGCAGGAGGTGTGGCAGCGCTGTTGAAGCAGGGCAGCCGCAACTCGGGGCCTGGCAGCTGCGCATAGGCCTCCTCATTCTTGCGGTCCACCTGCAGCAGGTGCAGCCAGGGTAGTGCAGGACAGCAGTGGGCGGTCATCGGTGCAGCACATCAGCCTTGGGTCATCTTCGCCCACCCTGTCTGCCTCAGCCAGGCGGCAGCGGTCGATGCAGCGCAGCCTCAGCCTGGGCCTGGCAACTGCGCGTAAGCCTCCTCGTTCTTGCGGTCCACCTGCAGGCAGGTTCAAGAGGCAGGAAGCAGTGTGCAGCCTTTGATGCAGCAGGCAGCAGGCCGTTATACGGCGGCAGCTGGCGAGGGCCGGAGTCGGCAAACTTGTCTGCCTCAGCCAGGCGGCAGCGGTCGATGCAGCGCAGCAGCAGCTCGGGGCCTGGCAGCTGCGCGCAAGCCTCTTCATTTTTGCGATCCACCTGCGCGCAGGGTGACAGGGGAGGCAGGGCCGTCAGCAATGCAGCGCAGTTGATGCAGCCTCAGACGCTCAAGAGCTGCCCTGGCCTGAACACAAAATGCCGCTGCAGCTGCCGCTCACCAGTCTGGTGTCAGTGAAGAGCTCTGTGGCTTGCGCCCAGTAGATGTGCTCAACCCTCGACCCCACAACCTAAAATCTCACCAGCCTGTTGTTGGGGAACAGCTCCATAGGCGGAATGCTCTCAACAGGTAAAACCCCACACCAAACACCAAAACCCAAACCCTCACCAGTGCGTTGTTGGGGAACAGCTCTGTGGGCAGTATGCCGTCATCAGTGGAGAGGGGCCGCTGCAAGCTGGCCAGCAGCTGCCGCGTCTGTGGGGTCAGCAGGCCCTGCCGCACCTCGCCCAGCATGGCCAGCAGCTCCGGCTCGTTCTGCAGCAGCAGTGGCAATGACGCGTTTCAGGGTGACATGATATCAATTCTGCGTCCGCAGACCAGGCCCAGTGGAACCTCACCTAGTATGCCCAGCACCTGCGGCCAGAGGGTCAGAAAGTTGTTTGCAGCACAACGATGCATGGGTTTAGGTTTCTTGAAATGTCTCTGGAATCTGGATGAAACAGAACCCAGCATGACCAGCAGCTCAGGCCCGTTCTGCAGCGCAGCAGGAGGCGCAGCGTTTGTTTCAAGGGTCATGCATTTGGCGTGTGACAGCAACACTAGCAATGCAGGTTGATTGCCCCCCAACAGGCACATTTTTCAAGCAGTCGCCTCACCTGTCTGAAAGGCTGCCGCAGCACCACAGGCTGCAGGCCAGCAGCAGCCCAGGCAGCAGATTTGAAGCAGTAGCTCTTCGCCCTGGGTGCCTCACGCCAGCCGGGCAGCACAGGCCGCACACCGCTGCTGCTGCTGCTGCCGCCAGCTGCGGCGCTGCCGGCAGCTCTGCTGCTGCTGCTGGTGAGGCCTGGCTTCACAGGAGACATGCCAGCTGGCAGCTGCTGCTGCCCTGCTGCCAGACCTCTGCTACTGCTGCCATTGATGCCTGGCACTGGGATGTGCACTGAAGCAGGTGACATGGTGTTGTCCTGGGCATACACATTGCCAGTAGGAATCCTCCAGAAAGGGAATCCTCCACTCTCTGCATACCCCATGTCCCTGCCAAGCACCTTGCCTGACTGCTGGTGGGCTGTTGCTGCTGCTGCTGCTGGTGAACTTGGAACAGCTGCTGCTGCTGCTGCCGCTGCTGCTGTGGCTGCTGCAGCAAGTTGCAGCGCAGACGGCGGCGCTGGCACATGGTGCAGCTGCTGCTGCTGCTGCTGATGCTCCTGCTTGGGCTTCACAGGCGTGACAATTTCGGCACTGCCCAGCATCCCCTGCTGCTGCTGCTGCTGCTGCTGTTTGTCCTTGCAGTCCAGCTGCCCGCAGCCTCCACTCATCTCCTCATCAGACTCATCACACTCGCTATCAGAAGCAGCAGCAGCCAGGTCAATGGCATGCCTCCGTGCAACCTCCCCAGCCTCCAACACGTCAACTATCTCCCAGTCATCATCCCCTGCTGCTGCTGCTGCTGCTGCTGCATGTTCTGGATCTGGCCCAAGCAATGCAGGTTGGCCACTGTGACTGCTGTCCAATGACAGCCTCAGCAATCCGGATGAAGGCAGCAAGGTGTCATCAGCTGCAACAGCAGCAGTAACCTGCGAGGCGGGCGCAACTGCTGCTGGGCTGTTGGCATGCAGTGTCGGCAGCAGTTCATCATCATCACCGCCAGGTGCATCATCCCCTGGCAGTGAAATGCCAGCTGCTGCTGCCACCTCTGCTGCACGTGCTGCGTTGCCTGTGCTGTGGTGTTGCTTCTGCTGCTGCTGCTGGCCAGCCGGGCCCACTCCAGCTGCAGCGTCTGCCTGCTGCTGCTGCTGCTGCTGCTGCTGCTGCTGCTGCTGCAGTGCTACTTCTGCTTCAAGCACAGCAGTCCAGTCATCTGCATCATCACTAGCATCATCAGCATCCATAGCATCCCCCTGCTCCACCTTGACAGCTGCTGCTGCTGTTGCTGTTGCTGCTGCTTGTGAAACAGCTCCCAGCAGCAGCATCTCCAGCCCCAGGCCCTTGCTCTTCAGCAGCAGCGGCTTGTCACTGTGGATGTCCTTCCTGCTATCTAACTGCTGCTGTACAGCAGCCGGCAGCTGCCTGTCAGGGTGCCTGGCAGCAGGGATGCCTAATGCACGCAGCTGCTGGGGAGTGAGGTGCTGAGTCATGCGCTGGAGCAGCGTTTGCAGCGCTTGCTGCTGCGGTGTCAATGCTGCTACTGCTGGGGGCTGTAGCAGGGTGCAGGTGGGTGGTGGCTGGCTGCCAGCATCACCAGCCTGCTGCTGCTGCTGCTGCTGCTGTGACAGCTGCATGGTGGTGTTGATATTTCCCTCATCATGCAGCTCTTGCTTGATGCTGCCTGGTTTACACAGCCTCTTGCTGGGCGAGCCCTGGCTGTGATGGGCATCAGCTTGCTGCTGCTGCTGCTGCTGCTGCTGGGGCTCGGGCAGCAATAGAGGATTGCTAAAGTCGCCCCCAGCCAGAGCACCAACAGCAGGGTAGCCAGCTGCTGCAGCAGCAGCAGCAGCAGCAGCAGCTGCTACTCCTGCTGCATTGCCACTGCTGCTGCCAGCACCAGCACTGTCACCACCAGCACCAGCAGCAGCAGCTGCTGCTGTTGCAGCTGCCAGCTGTGTTCGGGCCCTGCTGCTCCACGCTGCACGCTGTGCAGCCGTGAATGTCACAAAGCCAGGTGGCAGCGCCGCCACAATCACTGGCACTTTCGGCATGGTTTCTTCGTCATCGCTGTTGTCAGCAGCATCTGGAGCCTTCCTCTTCTTCTGTGCACTGCTGCTGCTGCCACTGCCAGCGCACTTGCTGCCATCTGCTTTGCCGCTGCCTCTGGTGGGAGTCCCTGCAGCACCTCTGCTGCTGCTGCCGCTGCCAGCTGCGCTCCTGCCGCTGCCCCTGCCAGGAGTGCTGCCGCTGCCGTGCTGCTGCTGTTGCTGCGGGCTGCCTAGCTCGATGTAGCGCTCGTTGTCTTTTTGAACAGGAGACAGCTGGAAGAAGTCGCCGACTGCGATCAGCTGCGCAGTTACAGTCAACAGGTACATCCACCACCGGCAAGTCAGAGAGCAGCACATCGCAGGGGGCAGCTGCAAGACGTCGCCCACAGCAGCAGCTGAGCAGGTGCCGCGCAGAGAGTACTAGTCAGCAGGCTGAAGACGACCAGCAGGCCACGGCATCTGCAGTCTGTCCAACACGTTCTCACATACATCACTGCGCAGTGCCGCCGGAACAGTAGGAACATTGTAAAACCCAAGCTTCACATTGTGCTGTTTGTGATAGGGATTCCCTACTTAAGAGCTGTGCTACAGCACCTCGCACCTGCAGGCCCCCGAAGGGTTCAGGGTGCAGCTCATGCACCTCCTCTATGCCCTGCAGGCCCCCCAAGGGTTCAGGGTGCAGCTCATGCACCTCCTCTATGCCCTGCAGGCCCCCGAAGGGTTTAGGGTGCAGCTCATGCACCTCCTCTATGCCCGGCAGGCCCCTGAAGGGTTCAGGGTGCAGCTCATGCACCTCGCACCTGCATGCCCCCGAAGGGTTCAGGGTGCAGCTCATGCACCTCCTCTATGCCCTGCAGGCCAGGCAGCAATGGCCACTGCAGGCGCCAGCCGCGAAGGTAGCGCGCAACATAGTCCACCTGCAGCAACGGGCAGGCAGGCAAGAGCACATGCGGGCAGAGAGCCATGCGCTCAATGTGATGGGGCCGTCTACTATGCGGAAACAGTACAGTGGTAGCTGCGGCCACTGGAGGCGCCAGCCGCGCAGGTACGCAGCAACAAGTCCACCTGCAGCAAGCGCAGCACAACGGCACATGTGAGGAGCCTGCTGCAACACACACGGGATGGCAACTGTTCGGGCCCGCATGTAACAGCATCCTCGCACAGCAGCGGCAACCCTCACCGCTTCCGACTACTGCAAGCAGTAGCCACAAACCCAAGCGTACCCTGCACAGCATACGCACTCAGCAAACCTCGGCCTAGCCTAGCCCAGCCCACCCCTGCCAGCCCACCAGCTATGCTGCGCTGTGCTGGCCTGTGTGTGCTATGCTGTGGTGTGCTGTGCACATGCGCTGCGAACAAACACTCACTTTCTCTAGCGTCTGACAATCCACCATGGATACTTCGTCCACCAGCAGTGCATCAACCTGCCTCCAGTTCTCCTTGAACTCTTTCTACTTCCACATGCCCTGAGCCAGCTTCACTTCCTCACACCAGTGAGACCAGCAGCCAGAGGTTCAAGGCCACCTTTCATGAAGCACATCACACGCACACCGTAGCACGTGACACCACAGCACATCCTTCTCAGTAAAACACTCTCACCTTCTCAAGCGTCTCACAGTCCACCATGGATATTTCATCCACCAGCAGTGCATCAACCTGCCTCCAGTTCTCCATGAACTTCTGCCACTTCCACATGCCCTCAGCCAGCTTCACTTTTGGTTTGGTGGGGTCCAGGATGCCGGCAAAGCTGTGCAGCGTGCTGCCACCCACATTCACGGCAGCAGTGCCTGCAGCATATGGCATACAGATCAAGACTTGTACAGATGTACACCTGTTGGGCACGAGCTGCCAAAAGAGTAGGAGAGGATGTATGCAGTGCAGCAGCAACAGTTATGCCCGAAGCTGTGCAGCGTGCTGCCACCCACATTCCCAGCAGCAGTGCCTGCAAGGCAAGTCATGTACTAGTGCTACTGAGAGCCTTTGAGAACACTGGGATAGCAGCTACACTTTGCAGCATGACGCATGCAGCAGCAGCAACGTGATGGTGAATGCTCTATGCTACGACGCGCAAGCCAACAGCATCGCTGCGGCTGCTGACGCACCTGTAGAGGCGGTGACTGCCACCCTCCTGCCGCTGCGTTGCAGCGCGTCCACCAGCACAGCCACAGTGAATGACTTTCCTACGCCAGCACCACCTGCATCACAGCCGCAACAGACGGCAGCAGCAGCAGCAGCAGCAGAGGCAGGAGCACAGGTCGCACGTGGTTGGAAACACAGCACAGGCACACACACAGAAAGGCACAAGCTGGGGCCACTGAAAGGTCCTGGCGCTAGCCACACTGTGCTTGATGATAATTGGGCTGTGCTGCTGCAGCGTGGTGTGGTGGCACCCAGCATGTGCTGTGTATGCTGCAGGCAAGCCAAGCTGCATGCCCCTGCACATGGTGCAGCTGCTAGCACTTCTGCAGCAGCTGCAATTACTAGCCCTACAGTGGCAGTACAGTGCACGGGACGCTACCTGTGAGGAAGATGCAGCTGCCTTGCAGTGCTGTATCCACAGCACGCAGCTGGTCAGGGCCCAGCTGGTCCCTTGAGGGCGGGCCCCTGCCAGCCTGCTGCTGCTGCTGCTGCTGCTGCTGCTGCTGCTGCTGCTGCTGCTGCTGCTGGGGCTCCTGCAGTGCTAGCTGCTGCAAGAGGTGCATGGGGGGTGGCCAGTGTGCCTGCATATGTTGTGAGGCAAACGTTCAGAAAGCCAGGCCAGGGTGATGCAGTGCATTAGCGCGCAGTAAATGCTGCATGTGAGCCAGGCAACATGTAGTGCTGTCAGCTTGCGTCCCACGTTTAGAGTAGCGGCCTGCGGCAGCGGTGCTACAAAAGCTACAATGAAGGCAAGGCTATGCACATGCTTGTCCTGTTTGAATGCATACGCATACTTGGCTGCTGCAAGCGTTGTATTCACGCATTGCGTTCACCTGCTGCTGCTGTTGCTGTTCCTGGCCCTGCATCTTCACTGCTGCTCAAAGCTGCCGGCGACTTCAGTTGCTATGTTGGATTCTTCTGTTTATTAGCTTCCCTTGACAGCCTGGGTTCAGCCGGAGAGCATGCAGAACTCTGTGCTGTTGGCACTAAAGTCACTAGCTAGCTGCAGGCACATGATGCCAGACAGTGCCCCTCCTATAGCAGGTCGTCATCTGCAGGAGCTGATACATTAGTACATATTCGAGAACAGCGAAGAAAGCGGGCACAGCATGTTCGTTGCGGTGACAGCAAAGTGTTGAGGGCAGCTTTCGAACGTTCAAATAGTGTCAGAGGCTCACAAGACAGGCGCAACACAACGATCAAGAGGACTGGCATGTTCACGATGTTCTGCGTGCCCCGACATGTCAGCTGTAACATTGTCTGACAACAGCGGGTGACACCCGCTTTTGACTGACGAAGTGACAGTGCTGTGCATGCTGTGGCCCAAGAGCCTGAATAAAACTGCAGAGGGAGCTTAATTACGTTTCCAATTATCATGCTTATACTTGATTCAGACGTCCGCTTTGGCGGGTGAGGCCCTGTTTTGCTGTACGCAGCTGAAAGTGCAGGCAACTGCAGGATCAGGTGACCCTCTAGAGGTGTTTGGGGGGGGGGGGGTTTACGTGGATTTAGCTGTCTGGTGTACCTGGCACACCTGTTGGTGTAGCAGGTACTACAATTTTTTTAGTGCGTGAAAGAAATCCTGCAAGATGGTGCAGATACCAGGCGGCCCAGAGCAGCACAGGCTGCCCATACAATGTACGCGATATTTATTTCACACCTACACGTTACACCTGACTTTTTGCATGTACTGACGCACTCATGAACTGGGAGTTACTGTTATATAATAAGGAACTAACACATGCCTATACTGTCAAGGGAAGAGTAGGTGCTCATACACCAAGGAGGTATCCTCAATGCATATAACACATCCCATACGATCACTCGCACGTGACGATGGGGAGCGCTGAGCGCCCGTCGTCTTATAAAGGACGACAAAATTTACAACATGCCATACATGGCCACTAGGACAGTCAACTTTGAATGACAGTAGTACGAAACGGTAAAGCAGGCATACACATTCCCCCATTACATGCAATTTACACTACTGCCACTCCTGCTTCTTGCGAGGAAAACTTCACCTTCAATCTGAGCTACGGTGTCAACCAAGTGGCGTCACTGACAAGGTGTCACTACCCAGGCTACCAAGGACTACAAGAGGATGGAAGACTGTCAGTGCCGTTGCCTCCGAAGGGCATCGTGGCTCTTCGGGACGGCGCTGACCAGGTGTTGTTATGGTTGCAGGTAATACTAGACGACGTAGGAGCAGAAGCAGGAGCTGCACATGCTAATGTGAGGTTCAGCAGCCACGGTGGCCTTTTGGGGGACCACTTCTTGCCATGTGAGTGCGCATTATGTTGCATGATGCTGATGCTTGTAATGAATGCAATCGGCAACTTTCCTTATAAGGTGCTTGCCACCGTGGGTGCTGCATCTTATCACACCCATTGATCACACACCCTTCTTTGACTGTCGTGAACTGCATCACACAGTGTAAGACCCGCAACAACTACCATGACATTACAAGCGCCAGCCTGGTGCACTGCCAGTCACTGAGTGCACGGGGGTGTGCCACGGTGGCACAGCTGCGCCGCGCAGCGGCTTGGTTTGTCAGCAGCTGCCTGCAGGCAGTTCCGCTGCAGAAATAGCCTAAGCACCAGATGAGAGGCTCATGGACGCTGCAGCCGGGCACAGCAAGTGCAGTAAACTGGATGAATGCAATGACAACCGTATGCAGTCGATCGCAACCTCCGTGGCATGCCTGCAGTGCTGTACCTTTAGGGTTGCAGGCTGCAACACTGTGTGACACACATCCCTGCAAGCTGCCGCCAGTGGAGACACACGCAACAATCACATGCGTTGTTTGGCAACACAAGCCATTACGCAATCTTGAACAGCTGTTGGAACGACAGCATCGCTGGCAAACAGCTGCTGCACAGCAGCCACATCAACAACGTACTTGTGCAGCAATAACGGCTGGCCCAGGACGGCTGGTCCGTCAACGTCAAGTGCAAAGCACGACTTTCACTTAGTCAATTGGTCAACTTTCAGCATCCTCGCTGGCAAGCCTGCGTAATCAATCAAGCTGCGTCATCAATCAGGCAGATCAATCAATCAATCAGTCAAGGGATTGGGCGTGCAGGCATCACATGGCAAGGGGTCCTGCCAAATGCGTACGTTGTGAAGCAGCACCGCCTCACCACTGGTGGCTACACACTCTCTCGCGCTCATCATCCCCCACCAGCCAGTTGCTAGCGCATCCAGCTGACTCGGCTGCCGCTGCTGCTGCTCGCGCTGCTCCTACAGCAGCCGCACCTGCACCTCTGCATGCAGCTGCTGGTCCCGTGCTGTGCCCACAGCAGTGTGGGGGTCTAGTGCCATTGAAAGGAGGGCAAAAAGTTACACCAAGTGTGACTGCATCATGAGCAGCACAGCCTCACCACTGGCGGCTGTACACCCTCTCCCGCTCATCATCCTGCACCGGCAATCCCCACCGCCCCGTGGCCGGCGGCTCCAGCTGCCTCGGCTGCTGCTGCTGCCGCTCCCCCTGCTGCTGCTGCCGCTGTTGCTGCTCCCGCTGCTCCTGCAGCAGCCTCGCCTGCACCTCTGCATGCAGCTGCTGGTCCCGCTCTACCTCAGCTAGCAAGCTGCTCCAATGCACACTTGCAAAGAAGGGGTGCTGCTGGATTTGGTGCACGCCACGGTTGCCTAGCCGCTGCTGCGGGTCATATGTGAGCAGGCCGCGCAGCAGGTCCTCAGCCTCCGGGTGCAGCTGCAGCAGCAACAGCAGGCACATGTAAATGGGATTGACGTTCGTCATTCGAACAGCACTCCTGCAGTGCGTAGCCGCTGTTGGGGGTCATATGTGAGCAAGCCGCGCAGCAAGTCCTCTGCCTCAGGGTGCAGCTGCAGGCAGCGCTGCTAGTAACACGAGAACAAAAAGCAGCGTCGGTCAAGGAGGAAAGAAAGCAGCATTGCAAGCCAAGAGGCACAGCAGGTTGTAGATGAGCACGCCCAGGCATCAATCCTCTTGCTGTCCCATGGCCCAATCCATTATATCCAAAGACAAACCTCAGCAGCGCACTCACCATGCCTTCAGGCGGCCACAGCACGTCGCCCGTCTGTATCTGCGCCAGCGTGGCATCATACGTTTCACCATCCCAGGGCGTCAGTCCAAGCAGCAGGTTGTAGATGAGGACCCCCAGGCCCCACCAGTCACTGGCAGGGCTGTAGGCCACTGCACCATTGCTGGCAACTTCGGGAGCTACAAACTCCAGTGTGCCCCACCAAGTGGTGCCGCCAGCAGCGCCGGGAGAGACTGCAAGGAGGAATGAGATGGCAGGCGAGCAGCGATAGCAGTTTAGTGTTTGTTGTTGTCACCAGTCACTGGCAGGGCTGTAGGCCACAGCTCCATTGCTGGCCACTTCGGGAGCTACAAACTCCAGTGCACGCCACCAAGTGGTGCCTCCAGCAGCGCCAGGCGAGACTGCAAGGATGTGGGCAGGTGTGCAGCGAAGGCATGAGGCAGCAGGTGGAGCATCTCCGGCTGCTGCAGAGCATGCGCAATCAGCTGGCAAAGCATGCGAGTCACCATGGTAAGATCTGCAGACATGCTGGCCCGCAGCTGGCCTAAGACATACAACAAGCTGGAGCAGGGCACAGCCAGAGACAGCTGCTTGCTGTCGTAGTGCCTGTAACGCACCTGCCTCCAGCTGCTGAATGCGCGTAATCTCCTGCTGCGTGTGCACCAGGTCCATGTCACACAGCATGATGTGGCCGCAGTCCTGCAGCAGCAGACACAACACAACACGAGTAAGGCACATTGGCACGTGATGCAACATACAGCACGACTGGCACATGACCCAATGCGAACGTGAGAAGAAGCATGCGCTACATGCACAGCCGCCCACCTAGTGAGGAGGCTCTGCACAGTATATACCTTAAGGCTTGAGGTCCGCGTACATCGACCAAAGCAAGGCGCATTCATTTCACTAGATTAAAATCAAATGGTTGTTATTGATGCCTGTCGCACCTGCACCAGCACATTCTCCGGCTTGAGGTCCACGTACACGATGCCGTTTTCGTGCAGGTGGCTCAGCACACACACCAGCTCCGCTGCATACTGCCGCACCTGCAGGTGCAAGAGATGAGTTGGAAACAGCAGCAGGAGCCGGGGGCAGTAGAAAAGAATTGTGTGCAGTGCGGAGGAGGCAGAACAGCAAGGCAACGAAGCCTGCACTGCTGCAGCATGCACGGCTCTGCTGCAGGGCGTGACTGCTGTCTGTGTTGCTGCAGGGCATGCTGCTACTAGATACGTGTGATGGTGGATCTACTGCTGATGCTCAGACGATGCGAGTGCTGGGAACCCTCTTCCTGCTGCTGCAGCAGCCGCTGCTGCTGCTGCCACTGTTGCTGCTGCTGCTGCTGCTGTTGCTGCTGCTGCCGCCGCCGCCGCTGCTGCTGCTGCTGCTGCCGCCGCTGCTGCTGCTGCTGCTGCCGCCGCTGCCAATGCTGCTGCCGTTATCGCCGCTGCCGCTGCTGCTGCTGCTGCCGTTATCGCCGCTGCCGCTGCTGCTGCTGCTGCTGCTGCTCACCAGCTCCAGGGGCATCTTGCCTCCCAGCTCCTGCTGCTCATGCCACAGCGTGCCCCGGCTACACAGCTGCAGCAACGAAATAAACAAGCAGCAGCACAAACGGCATGCTGTCAGTCATAGCATAGCCAAGCGAAGCAACGCAAACAGCGAGCCAGCCAGCAGGTCCGTGCCCAATGAATTTGCAGTTGTCATTTCAGGATGCGATGCACCGTGTTTGCATTATTTTGCGAGCAAGCAGCCAGCAACATTGGTGCATAGACGCAGCTGCACAACGCAGCGCCAGCAGCCGCAGCAGCGCACCGTCATCTCCATGAATATCTCGTCTCCTGTAGTGTAGACCTGGTGCAGCGTTGGCAGCAGCGGGTGCTTCATGGACTGCAGCACGGAGATTTCTGTGGCCACGCGCTGCAGGAAAGAAGGGGGCAGGGACAGGAGAAGAACCAGAGAGGCTGTCAGACTAGGGAGCGAAGCGTATGTGTTTGCACGGAGATCTCTGTCGCCACGCGCTGCACAAACCACACAGACAGCAGGAACCAGAGAGGCGGTCAGACGAGGAGCGCAGGGTATGTGGCAGCACGCACGTTGTGCAGGGATGTGCCAGATTGGCTGGCTGTGGCGGACACGAAGAGTAGTACATCATCGGTGCGCTAGCACCTGGGCCACGTGTCCTAGCTCTATCAGCACTGCTATATGGCAGCATCAGCCAAAGCATCCAGCTGCCTTAGACATAGGCTAGTCTGACAGACTCTGCACGTTGCGCATATGTTCCAGCATTCACAGCAGCCCGCATTGCGCAACGTGCTGCATGCTGCACGATATTGATACCTTGGCAACAGATTTCCGCTGCTCGTGGGTGCTCCAGTCCACGCGCTTGACTGCCACGCGCGTGCCAGGCCCCAGGATGCCATGGTCCACTGACACCTCGTGCACACTGCAGGACAGTTGACCAGGCAAGCATGACAGTTTGTCAGCAGCTTGCAGGAGAGAAACACAGCTGCTCTTACTACATGATAGGCTGTGCTAAGAGCATGCAGGAGCTGTTGCAGTGTGATGGCACCAGCAGGCCCAGGTGGCTGATCAGCAGCATGCACCAGGCAGCATGCCTTCTCGCAGGCAAGCAGGCAGCAGAGCAGCTGCCAGGGTCACACTAGTGTTGACTTCATGTCTTACGTGCCAGTGCCGCCCTCTGCAATTTCCCTGAGGAACTCAGACTTGGGGGGATGCCGGGAAGCCCAGCGAGACAGCCGGCATGCTGCTGTCTCTGTAGCAAGCTGCTGCGAGAGCCTTCCCACTCTAGATGAAAGCTGGTCCAGCTTAGCGCCGAGCTTATCTACGCCAGCGCCCAGCATGCTGCTTTCGCTTTCGCTGCACGTTCCCTTCGCACTTGCGCTTGAGTTCTTCCGAGGAGCTATAAGCCTTTACTTAGATCAAGACCGTTTCAACGATACGATATCTGCGATGTTTCGGCAAATGGTCTTCCTGAGAGTGACACCTTCTGCGAACCTCTTACGCCTGAAGCAGAAAAGTGCTGCTGTGCGCCCCTTGTACTGACGATAACACCAAATTCAAAACAAGATTCTTGAAATATGTTTGGCGATTGGTGGAAAGTCATCGTGGTCACTGGCAGTGCTGCTCGTATCTGCAGTTTTGTGGTTCAGGCATGGCTCTCTTGTGAGGGTGATGAGCAGTTTGATCGAATTCTTGCTGTGCTTCATGGCAACTTGGCTGCTCAAGAGCTGCTGGGACCTCAACCCACTGTCAATGCACTGCATGCAGGCTGTGGAGGCCGCCTCCACGCGGAGGCTCCGCAGTACTCACGTGCTTGTGCTGCTGGCAGCCGCTGCCAGCGCCGCTGGGCGGCTAATTGGGCCGGCCATCAAGGCTGGGCTGAACCTTTTACACATGAAAGCCCTTTAACAGATACGCAGGACTCCTTTCAATGCAGCACTCAACATTATCGCTCTGCTTTAGTCCCACGCTTGCTGGGTGCTGCCAGGGGTGAACTTCAGCCTGAAAGGCACACAGCAGCTGGGCAGTACAACTTGAAGTACGGCTGCAGTGCCTCCCGGAGGATCTGCCACAGCATGTGACATGGGTGTCGCAGGATTTGAACTGCACCAACACATTCACTGGCATGCGAAAGCCCGGCTGGGAGCACGGCATCTACTCACCAACCACAAGTTCACAATTTCACAACCACCGTTTTTTGTGTGTTGAACACAGGGAACACAGCCCGTTTTTGAGTAAATGACAGGCTCATTGGGCAACCACCAAAGTTAGCCTCACCGCCAACACCCTTGCCACGGTATCACCTGGAAACAGCTGCATTGCACACGTTGCCCAAGCACTGCACATGTCTTTCTTTACTACACACTGACCTGCCCAGGGCTGGCTGCTGCCGTCATTCTGTTTATTGCTGATTCATCTGTCGTGCCGCGCTCCAGCTGTGCAGCAGCAGCAGTCATGCGACCTACCTCAGCCTCAATCGCTGCTATGCGCAGCTGCAGCAAAGCTCGCAGCTGCTGCAGAAGCCTGCCGCCCCAATCTTCATCGGCAGGCTCCACTGCGCCTGCTGCTTCTACTTGCGCATCGCATTTAATGTTCTGCAGTAGCTGCTTCAGGCGCAGCAGCTCAGCTGCAGCATTGCCTTCAAACTCTTCTGAATTGAAGGGTGGCGGCTGCTCATGGGTGACACCTGGACTGCCCAGCAGCTCCTGCAGATCAACACCATTGGTGTCAATAGCAAACAGGTGCTGCTGCTGCTGCTGCTGCTGCTGCTGCTGCTGCTGCTGCTGAGGCACCTCCATGCCATGCAGCAGCAGCGCAACATCTGGCAGCAGGTACCCCCTGTGCCTGCTGCACACCTCCTGCCCTGCTGCCACATCACCACCCGCCCTCCACACCACACAGATTGCTGTAACACCAGGCTGGTGACCAGCAGCGCAGCTGCTGAGGTTTGCATCACTGGCTGCATTCTGGCAGTCTTGTGTGAGGTGGAGTTGTGGTGCCGCTGGTGTGTCTGGGGGTAATGTGCATGGCTCCAGCTCTGTTGTGTGTGGGCATGCATTGTCGTGCCTTGCAAGGTCCAGCAGGGGCAGCACGCCCAGCCCTGCAGGGCCCAGCACCTGCAGGCGGCTGGTCACCTGCACAAGCAAGCATATATTTCTCTTACTCTGATGCCTGTCACGCAAACATGTCACATGCAGCATGCAAGAATCGGCAAGCAGCAGGTACCACCACCGGCAGTTGCAAACCAAGTCAGCTGATTTTCAACACACGGACCGCCACACACGGCTGCTAGTAGTTCAAGAAGCTGAACAGCCAACACAATGCATCCGCTCACCACAGCAATCATGTGCTTGAGCTCAGCCAGTGTGAGGGAGCTGCTGCTGCCAGCATCCACTGCAGCCCGCAGCCGCTCATTCCAGGCGAGCTCGCTTTGCAGTGCTACCTCCTCAATGAAGTGCTCCTGCTTTGCAGCAGCAGCAGCAGCAGCAGCAGTATCATTGATACCAGCAGCAGAGCAGCAATGCCTTGTTTGCAGTGATAGACATGATGTGGTGAAGCCTCAGCAGCTGGGCATGCAGTGCTACAACTGCCAGACATGCCAGCGGCAAGGCGCAGAGGCACCGGCTTTGGCTTCTGTCAGCTGCTGGGTGCCATCAGGTTCATTGACAACAGCAAGCTGCGTGACATTGTGTGAGGGGTGTGTGCCGACTGGCTTTCACTGCTGCATCAACAGATCAAACTTGCTTGCTGTAAGTACTGTTACAACTTTAGCTCTCAGGCGCATTGACAACAGCAAGCTGCGCGTGACAGGCTCCAGACCATTGCGTTCACTCTCTTACCAGCTCTGTATGTTGCAGCAGTGGCAAGAAAGCGGTTGGCATGTTGTGCATGGTCTTGAGGCTGCCATGTGCTGGCAGCGCTGCGTAGTATGGCTCCCAAAAAGCAGCCGGGGTGCTGACATCTGCTGCTTTTTGTGCTGAAATGTCTTTGTTACTGCTGCTGCGCTGCGTGGTGAGGCTGTGCATGTCCATAAGTATCTGCAGCGCTGCTTCCTGCAGCAACAATGTAACACAGATAGATACACAGGTCAAACACTTGCATTGTTAAACATGAGTGGAAACCCGCGTGGAAAACCAGTTTGTATAGGTGTTGGTCTGCAATAATCAGGGTTGTGGTTCTGCAAGGCAGCATAAACCAGCTAGTCAGCATCATCAAAGGCAGCTGCTGTGTTATGCTGGACGGTCCCTGCTGCAATCCTGACCCAGTAGCACCACCCTGCCTGCCCAATGTACCTCATGCTGCAGCAGCAGACCTTGAGAGAATAAAATCAACAACAGCATGCAAAACAGCTGGCTTTGCATGATGTGTACCGGTTCATGGCCTCAGCGACAATGTGTAACGTTACAGTCTATTACTGACAAGTTATTTAACAATGCAAATCCACCTGGAGCCCACCTCAATGTCATCGGAGCTGCCGCCTTGAATCGGGTATGCAAGCGACACTGGGATGGCTGCCAGCACCTCCCCTGCCTTCAATGCATTGATTGCACGCGTAGAAACCGCAGCCTGCTGATGTGTTGTTTGGCCATTGCCGGTGATGAATGCCACATTCACCTGCAAACATTCAGTGGTGCGCGGACTTGTGCGTTGCTGCTGCTGGAGCTACCAGCAGCATCTCACATTGTGCTGCTTCCCTAGCAGGCTGCAAGAAACGTGCTGCAGCAACCACTGCACGCTTGAATGCATGCAGCAGGAGCAAAAGAACGTAAAGGCGCAGGCGCGGCTTGCACAGCCGCATTGAGCATGCCTGCAACAGCACAAGCTATTCATAACAGCCGACTCACCACAGCACCAAACTTATGCATCCACGCCAGCAGCCTGTCAAATGCTGCTTGAGGTTTAGGCTGCTGGTAGGCCCTGTGTGCTGCCTCCAGCCGCAGCAGCTGCCGCTGCAGCCGCATGATCTCTGCAGCTACTGCTGCCTGCCGCTGCTGGCGCCACAGCCACAGCTGCTGCAGAAACCAACCTCCAGCGTCCCTTGGATGAGGCTGTACAGTAGTTTTGAGCTCTGCATCTGCTGCTGTCAAATCAGCCAGCAGCTGCGTCAGGCGTACCAACTCTTCTGTTGTTTGCTCAGGAGCGACGGCTGTGGGCCAGGCAGCACACAATCACATGCATATAGCAGGTCAATCATCAAGCATATGAACTTGGCATGTGTGTGGACTAAAACTTGCTTGATGATGTACTGCCAGTACTGGCCGAATGCAGCATTGACGTCCCCAACATGCATGTCAGGTGCTGACATGTGACGGGTCAAGTCCATATAGTGATCCAGTCGCAGGTGCAGCCGCACCTTCGAAGGGTGCGCCGCCCGCCTCAACTGCTGCTGACTCGTCCGAAGGGTTTTCGGGGTCGAAGTCGTGGCGGTCGATGCGGGACAGCTGGTGGGCCACAGAGCCCTCCTGCAGCAGCAGCAGCAGCAGCAGCAGCAGCAGCAGCAGCAGCAGCAGCAGCAGCAGCAGCAGCAGCAGCAGCAGCAGCAGCAGCAGCAGCAACACAAGGTGGTGGCACCTGCAGTGACGGTTTTGAGCAATAACAATGCTGCGATGACTTGTTTGCGATGCTGTGTATGGCACAACCAATGAGGGCACCCTGTGACTAGGGTGACGTACTTGCTGTGAAACAGTTGCTGTGAAGCAGCTACGGCAGCACAGCATGCTGCGTGCAGCGCACCCACCTGCAGGAAACCCTAGTTGAGTAGGGACATGTCCTGTAGCATGAACCTGCGGCAGCAAGGATACACACATTGTGCCACGCATGTGAGGGCTTATGCTACATTTCTGCTGTTGCAGCTCTGTTGTGACACACGCCATGCTCTGGCCGCCACATTGGCATTGGCTACGGAGCAGTTGGTCAAGCAGGGTACTAATGCAGTGAATACATGCAGTAGCCACGCAAGCAGTTACTCAGCCAAATGCACAACATATCTAGCGGCAATGCACGTCTAGCGGTTCAACGGCAATGCACATGGTGTGTTGCTTGCATCCAACAGATTCTGTCATTCATGTGACTGCTGTGTGCACGTTCATGACACGTTTGTATTTGTGTGCGCAACACCTTCACACAACGAGCAAGAAACCTACCAGAAGCTTAGGCAGATCTCATCGCCAGTCGCAATGTCAGCCCCCGCAGTCCACACTATGCAGCGCTTGGCACTGTCCTGCCCATTTCCTGCAAGCGCTTCCTCACTCTCTGCAAGGCCCTCCTCTTTTCCTGCAGGGGCTGCATGCTTTCCTGCAAGCGCACTGCTGCACGTGCCCACGTCATATGTATTGGAGCAGTCGTTTCTGTGATCTGCCATGTCCATCACGGGGTAGAAGTGTGTATGGTTGGATCCATCCATGGGTGTGAATCCGCGTGTACCCATCTGCAAAACAAACACATGAAACATGGTTCTGTCAGATGGCTGACAGACAGCTGACAGATGGCAACACGGTTGAGAAATATGTAAGAAGGTCGTTACATGTGGATGCAGGCACCAGCACGCATGGTATGAACCACATATGCAGAAGGCAGATGGCAGTTGATAGATGGCAGGTTGCGGAAGGCTCCTGGCAGCCAACAGATGGCTAAACACACCGGCTGCGGCCTGGTCAAACACCAAAACACCAGTTGTTGCTGATGCGGCCTGCTGTGTATCGGCATGTTGCTTGCATGCGCTGCATGTATCTAAGCAACAGAGTGTGGAGCACGCACCAGGGACATGGTGAAGCGAAGGTCATCCATACTAGGCTCCAGGTGGGTGCTTGGTTTGCTGCTGCTGCTGCTGCTGCTGTTGCAGCCAAAGCATGCATCTTCCCAGTCAGCCATGCTTGCCTCCTGCACGCAGTACAGCACATGCGCAGCATGGGCAGCAGCAGATGGCAGCAGATGGCAGCAGAAGGCAGCAGAAGGCAGCAGAAGGCAGCAGAAGGCAGCAGAAGGCAGCAGATGGCATCCTGATGTGCGTGCCGAATCCCAATGAGCATGCTAGCCAGAGAAGGATGAACCATGGGCTGCCGAACATAGAGTAAACACCTGGGCTCACCTAAATTTAAGGCCCAGGGTGTGCGCAAAACAGCACATGTGTGATGTAGTGTCATGCGCCAATCATCGCTTGAATGGCAGATAACTTTTACATTGTGGTGTGGCTGTCACGAGAACCTCAAGCCCTGAACCTAAACCCCCAAACCACCACCTCAGAACCTTCCTTCTATTGCGGCGTGGGCGTCACAAAAAAACTTACCGTTGCGCTGTTTTGCACTAGAGGCATGTAGCTCTCTGGAATGTCGTACCAGCTCCACACAGCATCACGCTTAGGTAGCACTGCAAAGTACGGCTGGTGCCGGCTGTCGGGGTCATTCATGTCCCGCCACATTTGCTCAGCTGAAGAACCCGCCTCCTACAAGCGGGTGTGGTTTGTGTCAAAACAATGAGTGAGCAGCAGCAGCAGCAGCAGCAGCAGCAGGGTGAGAGCAGGGCACTGCTTACAATCTGCGCCTCACGTACCGCAGAGGGCTACCAGTCATGCACATTGCAAAGCTGCACACAACCAGGCCTGCAACTTGAACCAACAAAGAGGGGGCCGTCTGAATGTGTCATAATCAGCATGCTGCACATCTGCTGGTTGTTGAAAATCACCGTGTGCTGCCAACCCTGCACCAACCACAAAAAAACACTGCACCTCATGCTGCACTGCAAAGCTGTCCCAGGCAGGCATGTTGACACCCAGTCTACCCCAACTGTCAGCCCGCACAACAGCAATCGTGCAGCCGCTGGATGGCTCCTGGCACTCCGCGTACCAGAGCACCATCTGACACCCAGTCTACCCCATTTACCAAGCCGCGCAACAACTATCATGTGTACATATGCAGCGCTGCATAGCTGCTGGCACTTGCACTTACCATAGCAGCCTGGTCAGCATTCTCGCAGTTATGCATCCTCTGACTGACCACTGCAGGGTCGGGGCGTGCTGAGTAGCAGAGCTCCAGTGGAATCTCACCCAGGACATCGCCTGGTGGCAGCAGCAGCAGCAGCAGCAGCAGCAGCAGCATCTTGTATACCTGCACAGCAGCTGAGCACTGGCTGAGGATGGGTGGCCTTGATGTGGCACCAATGATGAAGCAGCCACACATTGCTGCTGCACAGCGTCTAGTGCCACCCGAATCATGCAAAGGAGGATGCGCGTGAGTAGCAGCAGCAGCAGCAGCAGCAGCCCCACCTTCGGCAAAGTGCTTCGGTGCAAAGACCTTCCTGCCTCCATTTGGTGACTCACGCACCACCACATTGACCTACACAAGGCAGCATGCAGTGCAGACAATCGCGTCAAGGGATGCTGTGCAAGCCGCGCAACACACAGATGTAGAAGCACATGTGCTGTAGATAACAAACAGTCGCAGCTCGTGTTGAAAGCCTGGTGTGTTGCGTGAGCGTTATAACATAATAACATGAACAGCTGGCATGAGCGGCATGCTGTGCCACAGCGCGGCTGCACCCATACATTGCAACACCAATCAGCTGCAGCTGATGTAAACGGGCGGATTGACGTCCTTTGGGGCTCGTTTTGAGACGAGGTCATTCAAGCAGCTGACACGGGGTAATGTCCCACTGCTGTATCAGGCGATTGAGGCGGTTCTGCACGGTGCGTTGCTGCAGTGACAACAGCAGGCGTGGTGCTTACCTCACCGCCATTGTCTTGCACCCATGTTAACCACTTCTCAACGTCAGGCAAGATGGACCCAAAGGCATCTGCCTGCAGCTGACGGCTTGCCGCAGTAGCCTCCTTGATGAGGGCAGCAGGGTACTCCACTGACTCCTGTGCATGTTTGCAGCAACACACGCAGGACAGGAAGCGGGTGACAAACAGCGGGTGTTAGTAACTGCACAACACGACGCCAGCGGCTTTTCGTTCAGAAGGCAACAGTATCGCAAAGGCTGCACCTGCAGCAGCAAGAGAGTGTTCCAGCAGCTGCTGCAGGCATTGCATGTGTGCACATGTGACACATGTGTCGCTGCTGCTGCTGCTGTGTAGCATGTTGCTGCTGTTATGTGCTGCTCTGTCAGCACGTCCATCTGCAGCTCTATCTGCAAAGCATTGCATTTGGTTCTTGCACTTGAAGCACGTATGAGACTCACTGCATGTGCCAGCGCCAGAACTAGCAGAAGGCAGGAGATGGACAGAGCAGCACCCTGCATGCTGCTGCTGCTTGTTCTGCGAATGCATAACTACGCTTGCTTTGCGTGGGCGCCCAATGATAATTTTCTCTTGAGTTGCCAGAAAATTCACATACAATACTGAAAATCACGAGCTGCGCATCCACATTAGCTCCCGATCCGCAATGATCCGCAATGAGCTGGCAGTACCGTATACGGTAAGTGGTCACACTCTACAGGCCCCCTTGATTGGGCTTTTCAAGGAATATTGTTATGTATATGATGATGTTATGTCTATTAGCTTGCTGGCTGCCAACGCTAAACACCGTATACAAACAATCCGTATACTATCATCGTGTTCACCTGCCTACACCCCTGCGGAACTATTCCTTGTGAAGTGTGCTGATACTCACAGTATCTCGCTGATTATTGCTCTTCGTCTTGCAGCAGCAGCGTGCTCATGCCTGTTTGGCCACCCTTGACATGGTCGCTCAACGACTGCGCTCCTTCGGCTGAATCGCCCCCTGGAGCAGCACGCCATCTCACAAACACGTATGTACGTGCAACATCTGCCGCAACATGCAACTTCACCGTGCGTGGACTGGGCTGGCAACCATGCAGCGCTGAGTTTTTTGGCCTATAAACCTTTTCACCCTCAATCCCCACAGCAGTCGGCCTGTACACAGCCGCATTCCACACAAAGTCAAGGATTGCAGCACCGGGGAGTGAGAAAAGCACTGCTGCTCAGGCCCAAGCTTGCTGCATGGCAGCTGTGCAATGCTGTACAGCAAGTACTCACTACAACTGTTGCTGCAAGCAGGTGTATTTTCTACAACTGTTGCTGCAAGCAGGTGTATCCATTACAACTGTTGCTGCAAGCAGGTGTATCCACTACAACTGTTGCTGCAAGCAGGTGTAAGTTACACCCACTGCCACAGGATCTGTCTGACAGATTCTGTCACAAATCCAACCACAAGCTCACGATCGTCACCATGGTGGCCAGAGACCATGAACGGCTCATTGGGCAAACTTTGAAGAGACAAGACAAACCTGAACAGTGCAGGGACCACACATCCCCGTGACACAATTATAGATGTGTAACAACAGCAGCAATGCGACCTATCTCGGCCTCAGTTGCTGCAATGCGCTGGCGCCGTAAGGCGTGCAACCGCCACAGGAGCCTGCTGCCCCAGTCTTCTGGCGAGGGCTGCACTGCGCCTGCTGCTTCTAATTGCTCGTTAGATGTGATGTTCTGCAGCAGATGCTTCAAGCGCTGCAGCTCAGCTGAAGCTGCACCAGCAATCCCTTCAACATCCTGTGGTTTGAAGGGTGGCGGCTGCTCAGGGGTGACACCTGGACTGCCCAGCAGCTCCTGCAGATCAACACCACTAGTATCAATAGCAAACAGTTGCTGCTGCTGCTGTTGCTGCTGCTCAGGCAGCTCCATGCCATGCAGCAGCAGCGCAACATCTGGCAGCAGGTAGCCCCTGTGCCTGCTGCACACCTCCTGCCCTGCTGCCACATCACCACCCGCCCTCCACACCATGCACACCCCCTCATCAGCAGCGGCACAGCTGCTGCGGCTGGCAGCATTTGCTGTATCCTGGCAGCCCTGTGTTTGGTAAGGTGCTGCTGGTGTGTCTGGTGGTATGGTGCATGGCTCCAGCTCTGTTGTGTGTGGGCATGCATTGTCATGCCTTGCAAGGTCCAGCAGGGGCAGCATGCCCAGCCCTGCAGGGCCCAGCACCTGCAGGCGGCTGCTCACCTGCATGTACAGTGTACACACGCATTTGCAGATGTATTTTTGCTGTGACTCGTCATGCAAGGCAGGGTAGACCGCTGGACGTCCTTGCGCGTGGTGCACATGCAAGAAAGCGATCAGGTGCATACGATGGATGTCAAGGAACGCGCTGTTGTGTGCATGCAATGAAGTCCACTGCATTGCAGACCAGACTAGTGCTTCCGACTACCATGCGACAGCATCAGCACCACTGCCGCGCCTTGCACCGATAGAAATGTTTCACTGTTTGTGCCTGGCAGACGGCTCATGTGTGCCAGGCAGACGGCTCATGTGTACCTAGTGCAGCGCATCAGCTCACCACTGCAATCATGTGCTTGAGCTCAGCCAGTGTGAGCAAGCTGCTGCTGCCAGCATCCGCTGAAGCCTGCAGCCGCTCAGCCCAGGATAGCTCAGTCTGCAGTGCTGCATCCTTGACAAGGTGCTCCTGCTTTGCAGCAGCAGCAGCAGACCAGCGATTTGTAGGTTGCTTTGGCATGACGGGACAACAATCTACAAATGGGCATGCAGTACTGTGACGGCCCGGCAAATCAGTGGCAAGGCACAGTTCCATAGGCTTGTATTGAAGATAGCTGCTGGATGTCACCAGCTGCATTGACGTCACATATGTGACGGTCAATGCATTGACCACATCAAGCTACGTGTAATCATGATGTCATGGCTTGATGGGTAACATGATCAAGCTATGTGTGACATTCTCCATGCATCTCTGTTCAGCTCACCAGCTCTGTATGTTGCAGCAGTGGCATGTAGGACGCTGGCATGTTGTGCATTGTCTTCAGACTGCCATATGCCGGCAGCGCTGCATAGAAAGGCTGCCAGAAAGCAGCCCGGCTGCTGACAGCTGCATCTTCATACGGCTGTGGAGTGTTGGCTGTGCTGTTGCTGTCGGGCTTAACGGAGAGGCTTTGCATGTCCAGTAGTATTTGCAGCGCTGCTTCCTGCAGCATGTTTTGCAGCGACAGACAGCATAGGTCCGATTATTTTGTTGACAAACACCAGGTGCAGCAGTTGTCAGGTGTAGATAAGCAACAGACAAAATTTAAAATCAGCGAGCCAGCTACTCGCCGATGTACACAGCAGGTGCTGTAAGCGCCACCCACAGCGACACATGAAGTTGGCATCACATCTGCATGATGGTTGGTGCCCTAACTGCAGCTGACAGCACCCATTCCCACCTCAATGGCATTGGAGCTGGCGCTTTGCACAGGGTATGCAAGCGACACGATGTGTTGCGTTACGTTATGTTACAGTTACTTTACGATACAAAGACACCTGGAGCCCACCTCGATGTCATCGGAGCTGCCGCCTTGTATCGGATATGCAAGCGACACTGGGATGGCTGCAAGCACCTCCCCTGCCTTCAATGCATGCGCAGCAACCACAGCCTGCTGCTGCTGCTGCTGACGTACATCAAGTAGCTTGCTGTGGCCTTGTTCATCAGCCGTTTCAGCAGATGCTTCGACGGGGGCTTGCTGCTCATGTGTATTGTGTTGACTGCGCTGCTGAGAGCTGCTGCTGCTGCTGCTGCAACTGGTAGAGGCAGCATCTGCTTTGCAAGCCGAGGCGGGGCTGGTGATGCCAGCCGGAGCCTGGACTGCCACGTTGACCTGCGAGCACTCAGTAGCAAGCAGACTACGTTGCTGCAGTTGGATCCACGAGCAACATGCAACTTTGCGCTGCTACACTAGCCGGGCACAAGAAAACGTGCTGAATTAGCCACTGCACAAATGCATGCATGCATGCACATAAAGCAAACCTGGACAAAGGCGCAGGTTGGCAGCCGTATGGCCCACACCTGCCAGTGACAGCTGCACGCCAGCTGGCATGTGACACAAGCAAAGGCAACCACAGGCGCAGGCATCACATCAGCGTGCTCACCACAGCCCCACTCTCCTGCACCCAAGCAAGCAGCCTGTCATATACCGCCTGAGGTTTAGGCTCCTCAACTGCCCTGTGTGCTGCCTCCAGCCGCAGCAGCTGCCGCTGCAGCCGCATGATCTCTGCAGCCACTGCTGCCTGTCGCTGCTGGCGCCACAGCCACAGCTGCTGCAGGAACCAACCACCAGTGTCCCTTGCGTGGGGCTGCATGGAAGGCTTTAGCTCTGCATCTGTTGCTGTCAGATCTGTTAGCAGCTGAGTCAGGCGAGCCAGCTCTGCTGCTGTTTGCTCAGGAGCCACAGCTGCACCAAGCAGGCAGCACACAGCCAACACATATACACAGCAAGTCCAGTAGAGAAACATGGCATTTATGCGGAAATACTTCTTGATGTGTGTGCTCATTGGCTAATGCAGATGACAAGATGTTGACACCTCTCGATGTCACTACATCACCTTCAGTTAGAGTACATATCACTTTTGATGCTGAAGCGGCGAAAGACGGCAGCGTTGGCATACCTAACATGCATGCCTGGCGGTGTGCAGCTGAAGCTGAAGCTGAAGTCCACATGCAATTGAATAGGCAAGTGCAGCCGCACCTTCAAAGGGTATGCCGCCCCCCTCAACTGCCTCTGATACGTCCCAGGGCTGTCGTGGGTCAAAGTCATGTCGGTCGATGCGGGAGAGCTGCTGAGCAACAGGGCCCTCCTGCAGCAGCAGCAGCAGCAGCAGCAGCAGCGGTGGCGGCGGCAGCAACAGCAGCAGCGGCGGCGGCGGCGGCAGCAGCAGCAGCAGCAGCGGCAGCAGCTCCGGATGGTCTCCCTTGCGGTGGTCTATGAGGAGTATCGGCTCGCTGGGGTTGCAGGAGGTGCGGGAGGTTTCAATCCTCACAGTATTGTATTGTATTGTATTGTATTGTATTGTATTGTATTGTATTGTATTGTATTGTATTGTATTGTATTGTATTGTATTGTATTGTATTGTATTGTATTGTATGGAGCACGAACATGCTGCTGCACTGGTTGGAGTGGGCCTTGCTGTACGCTGATATGCAAGTCAAACTCAGTCCAGGAGGATAGGCTGCGCAATAGGAATGACAGCAAGAGCGTACTTGCAGGAAACTCACTTGCAGGTAACCATAGCTGAGCAGGGACATGTCCTGCAACAAAAACCTGCAAGGCGGCAGATACAATGACAGCTTGGTGCCACACTGTCAATCGGTTTGGCTCCCGCCTGCTGTTGCAGCTCTGTTGTGCTCCGACCCATGTCATGAATTCATCACAGTTGCCAGAGATGCATCTGCTCAGACAGTAACATGTGCTACATGTAGTAGTACTTGTACGGCGTATGAACACACTGATGTAACCCCTCTATCCAACTATCTATGTATCTGGTACGGCTTGCCATTGCAGCACCACTGTAAGCGATTTGTGGACTTGTGCACGGGCATGCCTTGCTTGGCTGTTCAACAAGTGCACATCTGTGTGCGGTACAGGCTGTCAACACAGTCAGCAGTACGGATCACTTACTTGTACCAGTTACAGATCTCATCCCCAGCCCTAACAGAATCTCCTGCGGTCCACACTATACAGCGCTTGTCACTCTTTTCTCCGTGTCCTGCAGGTGTCTCATCCTTTCCTGCAAGGCTGTTGCCATTTCCTGCAGGGGCCACCTGCTTTCCTGCAAGCACGCTGCTGCATGAGGCCACCGCATAGGTGTGAGGGCAGTCGTTTCTGTGGTCTGCCATATCCAACAAAGGAATGAGCTGCATAAACCTGCCCCCATCCCAGGGCCCAAATACGCGTGTTGTCACCTGCAAACACACATACAGAAACTAGGTTACATGTATGACAGGATATCTGCCTTGCACTGCCTGAGGATACACAAGACAGCAAGATGTAATATGACAACAGACCAAGCCAAAATGCTGCACGGTGACGTGCTAAGCTGCGGCTGGTGTGTCACAGCATCTGGAGGTTGGTCATTTTATACAGCAGGCAGCTGATTGCAGCATACATCAAAGCATCATGATGCTTGCATGTATGAAAAATTTAGAAGCCATGTGCTGCAGCTGCCAATGTTCGGTTTTGATCACATACCAAAGACAATGTGTAGCGCGCATCCTCAATTCTAATTTCCGGGGGCGTATGTGTGTTGCTGCTGGCTGTGCTGCTGCTACAGCCATACAAGGTAGCTTCCCAGCCCGCTATGCTTGCCCCCTGCAAGCAGAAAAGTTGCGCATACGTGGCAGCATGGCCAGCAGCAGATGGCAGGCCATGCAGCGCCATATCTTTTCATGCCGCTACTACAACTATCATATCATATACCATGAGGTTACGTCATGTGGGCATTGTGGAGAGGCCTTGTCACCTAGATGATATGGTAATCGCTCATCCAGCACAAACAAACAAGAAAAGTGCCTGCAACGACTACTAGTGCTTCAAGTAAATGAGCAGCGTGCACAGAACAGCACATATGGAATAGCTAGCCTGCACCAGCACAGTCTGGCGAGCCGTCTAGTATCATGCTGATCACCAAGAGAGTGCCGATCACCTGACAACTCACCAGTGCACTGTTTTGCAACAAGGGCAGGTAGCTCTCTGGTATGTCATACCAAGACCAAACAGCGTCGCGCTTGGGCAGCGTTGCAAAGTAGGCCTGGTGGGGGCTGCTGTGGTTGTGCATGTCATGCCACAGCCTATCGACTGCTGTAGCAAACTGCTGCAAGCAGGCATGGGTGCTTGAAGGTGGTGAGGCAGCGGCAGCAGCAGCGGTGCTCAACGGCACCCCACCTGGCCGACAGGTTTTGGAAAAGAGACACGTCAACGTGTGCTGTTATACCTCAACTCACGCCAGACTGCAAAGCTGCCGCAGATCAGCATGCTGCCAGCAACAGCCACTAGGTGTCAAACCGCGCAACAACATTCTGCAGCCATGAGAGCTGACAGCTGCGGCAGTTGCTCACCGAAGCGAGTTCATTAGCGCTTTTGCAGCTGCGCTGCCTTTCTTTGACCGCTGCTGGCTTTGGGCGCATTGAGTAACAGCAGTCCAAAGGAATCTCAGCCAGAACATCCCCTGGCAGCAGCAGCAGCGGCACCAGCAGCGGCACCAGCAGCAGCAGCAGCAGCAGCAGCAGCAGCAGCAACAGGAGCCTCAGCATCAGCAATAGCAGTGTCTTGCAACTAGCTCTCTGGTCGGCACATCATACGCTGGCAGTGGCTGCACAGGGAACGGCCGTGAGCTGAGGGGTGGGGTGGGTGGGTGGGGGGGTGTTATGACTTGGTAGCTGCACCTCATGCATAGCAGCAGCAACAGCAACCATGTTCCCACCTGCGGCAAAGTCCTGTGGTGCAAACACCTTGCGTCCCTTGTTGGGTAAAGTCCTCACCACCACATTGACCTACAACAGCAGTGCAGTGCAGAGGCGGTCGTGGAGAAAAGGCGCCCTAAACAATAACATATACATGTGGAAGCACGTAGATTGTACGACATTGGAGAACATCAACCAAACTTGTTGTGTCTCACTCAATGACTCATTCAGCGATGACTGCGGTTGACCCTGCATGCATGGTGCGCACCTCTCCGCCATTTTCTACCATCCATTCAAGCATGTTCTCAACCTCAGGCGAGGTGATACCAAACTCGTCCGCCTGCAGCTGAGCAGCTGCATCAGCAGCATCCTTGCTGGGTGCATCGGGCGGTGATGCTGCGACCTATGCATGGTTGAGCAGCATAGTCAGCAGAACAGACAGGCATTTTCATTATGTGACCGCTGGTCTACTTCAGCAGCGTGTACAGGGATCACACCGCAGCATTTGTGCATTAACTGGCAGACATGAGAAGGAGCGTGTGCTGAAACGTTTCAAAACTAGTGCAGCTGCCGCAAGCTCTGCATGCCTAGTGCTGCTGCTGCTGCTCCTGCTGCTGCTGCTGCCTAGCACGCTGCTGCTAGTTTGCAATGCTGCTGCCAGCATGCGCCACTTATCAGAAGCTGTAACCGTGGGGCATGACAAATGAAGTATGATTATATCACCTGGATGAGCAGCGCAAGAACCAGCAGCAAGCAGGAGATAGACGGGGCAGCACTCTGCATGCTGCTGCTTGGTCAACAGATCATCAACTACGCTTGTGTGACACTTGTAAGAAGCGGTTTGTTTTGCATCAACGATAAATCTGGTGTGGTTCAGGCGTACTGTTGCGCTGTGCACATACATCTGCTGCCGAATTCGAACCACGGTCATGACACCGGCAATCAGCAGACACTCTACTACTCGACGATCAGCCTTCCAGCCCGCTCAAGATGCGGTTTTGGCTTTGAACGCGAATTTGAAGTTGGCGTGCAGGCTATTGCCGACACGAATCTCGTTGTCAACGTCGTTCATGTGCAGAATTTCAGTGTGTGTGCTCGCCCTCACACTTGCTCGCTGGTCACTCTGCCATGTGTTGTCGCAGCAGCGTGATCGTTGCTTCAGGTGTCACCCTTAAATAACATGCATAAACTCCTGATAGCTGTTCTGCTGTCTTTCTGTCATCGAGGCGACGAGCATGCAGCAAGAACTCTTGAACCACTTCATAGGGTTTCCTTTCGATGCAATTCCGCCACCGCGAATGGCAAGCGTTGCACGCACGTTGCAGTTGCATTGCAATTGCAATCAAGATTAGAACGTGGATATCTCATAATTTACTGGGCGCCTGGCCGCGAAACTGAAGAAACAAAGGTATTAGAACATGTAGAACCCGAATCCGGGCTTTTTTCGGGCTCGCAGAGGGTGTTTACCCCTGGATTCCTCAAGATTCTGTTTATTGTTGCATCGTGGTTGCACTTTCATTGCATGCTCATTGCGTCCATGCTGTGGCGGACTTGCATCGAAAGGGAACCCTATGTACAACTGCCAGCCTGGCCAGTGAGGCTCACTGCCAAAGTTACTGCCGGCCACCAGATTTACTGCCAAACACTAGCCTCAGCCTCACTACCAAGCTGGGTATGCTCATATGTTACATATGATGTTTGAGTTGATGGTGACGGTTGCCAGGCCAGCCCGGCTGCCGGTAGCAATATATGATGGGTGCATGCATGCTGCAGCTGCAGGTGCACCTACTAATGGTAGATCCTACTGCACCCTACCTTGCTGTTTTGGTGTTCATCACAATGAACAGTGCAACACAGCACACCACTCACATTTTCACTCAGTAATGTTTCACTTCAAGCCAACCCTTCAATACACGCAAAAGCATCGTGGCACGCCATCGTCAGTCTCGTGCCAGCTTCCTGCTCACCAAGCCCACAACTGGCGCTGCTGCCACATCAGCTGCCACATCAGCCGCCACCTCAGCATCTACCTCAGTGACGGGCAGCAGCTCGTGCTTGCGCGCCACCCACTGCAGCCAGCATGCCGGCCATGCAATGATACATCTGCAGCGCTTCCTAGTCAACGCCCACGCCCAGCCGCTGCCGTTGCGGCAACTGCTGCTGCTGTTGTTGCTGCGCTGCTGCTGCTGCTGTCAGTCCCGTGCCAGCTTCCTACTCATCAAGCCGACAACTGGCGCTGCTGCCACGTCTGCTGCTACTTCCGCATCCACCTCAGTAACCGGCAGCAGCTCATGCTTGCGTGCCACCCACTGCAGCCACCTGAAGCCTCTCACCACCATGCTGCGGCTGCGCCTGCTGGCGCTGCGCTGCTGCTGCTGCAGCATACCCATGAAGCCGCCTGCTGCTGCCTGCTGCCCATCTGCTGCATGCTGCTGCTGCTGCTGCTGCTGCTGATCGGCCCCAATCCTGCTGCGTGTATCCACTCCACTTGGCCGCCTGTGGTCTAGCGAGGCTTTGTTGTTACTCAGCCGCATGTTATTATGTGCTGCTGCTGCTGCTGCTGCTGCTGCTGTTGGTGCGGCTAGAGGGGAGCACACCGGCAGCGCAGAGTCGCTGCTTGCAGCTGACAGCAGCAGCATGGTAGGCACCGGCCACACCAGCGATGCCAGCACACTCACAACTGCCCAGCTGATCCCTTTGCTCGAAAACCACCAATAGATCCAGCTTGTCTGGTGCGCAATGAGCAGCGCTACTGCTGCTACACATAGTGGTAGAGCTGTATCCAAGTGGTGTGGGTGGTGGCGCAGCAGCAGCCAGCTGGTGCCGTGTGATGCCATGCCAACGAGGTTTGGCAGCAGCGCTGCGCGGTCCAGCAGCAGCCATGCCAGCTGCACTGCAAGGCTGCATTGTGTGGCTCGCTTGATGAGGCGGAAGCTGCATGAGGCAGTGCAGCAAATGCAGGGGGCAACAGACATGGCTTCAGTAGGCTGGGCATGTGAGCGGAGAGACACCAGCCTGAGGCGGAAGCTGCAGTTGGCAGTGCGGCGTAAGGTGAGGCAGGAGAAGGTTTGGATTGCAAAGAGGAGGAAGCATTTGAGCAGTTGGGGGGTGATAGCAGCATGTCATGAGGCAGCACTGCTGCTACCAGCGGCAGCGGCAGCTGCAGCAGCTGCGGGCTGGGCAGGAGGGATGCGTAGCGTTGATAGTGGCTGCGACTCCGACATACGTTTCAGTTCTGTGCTGTGAGATACCCCGCTGCAAATGGTCTGGTTCATCAACCAGAACGAAGATACAATGCACATGATTCTGGGCAGCAAGCAGCAGCGTGTCAGGCCAACTCAGGCTACAGCTCAAGCAGCAACACCGGCCGTATGCATGCTCACAGACATGTCTGAACCGCTGCTCTGGCTACATATGGCTGTGTGTAGCCTCATTTTTGTTGCATGCAGGACTGCCAGCACCTTCAGGGACTTGCCTTGTGCGCACGTGATCCTCCAGCCATTCTGCTGCCACATACAGCCCACAGGCCACGCAGAAAGTTACTGCAGATGCTAGGATGACCCAACCTACTACATGTACTAGCGCTTGTGTGAGATGCATGCGCGTGACCCCGTTTAAGTAGTGGCCTGATGGTTGCTGCAGATGCAGACAGCTGAGCTGGCAAACTCAAGTTGCTGTTCCGACAGGGCTCTTGCTCGTCAGCCAGACCACCAGAAGGGCAATGATTGAAGTAAAGCTCGCACTAATAGTATCTATGTTGGCTTCAAGCTGTGCAACGCTTCGTGTTCCAAATGCTCGAGTCACGGCACCAATGTTTGTGAAAGCGAACACACGATCATGTTTGTTATCGAGTCTAAATATACGATGTTTTACCATGTGATTTGTTTAGCGAATCGTATAGCACATGCGAGGCTACGAACAGGCTCAACTGACAGTTACACCCCTGGAGAACAGCCAAGAGGCACGTGAACGACGTCAGACTGAGAGTTCAAATTTAATCTGTGGGCACGGTGCTAGTTCAAGGTCACATCACCTGCCTGACCGTTTGTCATACCCATTGCTACCAGACACAGCAGCAGCAGTTGCTCGCTCAGTGTGTTGCATGTCGCCTGATCTTCAATAAGCGGACACAACAAAACACACCACATATGTAGCACCATGCCTGCACTTGCTCGAGCTGCCAGCAGCGCCCTGCAAGGGCAGCAGGGGGACACCACTGTGTCCAGCAAGCAGCTAGCAAGCATCACCAACCTCAATGACTGCAGCAGGCTACTGCACGAAACAATCGCCAAGGAAAGAGCTATAGAAGCAGAGCTAGACAAGCAGCTGAGCAAGCGCAATGACCTGGAGCGCAACATTCTGCTGCTCAATGCAACCACCTCAGAGGTGGGCTCATTGTATTGCAGCTGCTGGTGTGGTGGTTTGTGCAGCAGCGTCAGCAGTGCCGCTGCTTGCCATTGTTACTTGTGGCTGTGCCAGTAGATAAATTACAAAGGTAAGGGTGTACAGTGCGCTGCTCTGCCGCTCAGCAGCAGCCTACAGCCGCAGCTTCGCAGAGGCATCACAGAGGCAGGAATCCTGCAAGTTGTCTGTAGGTGTCCAATTCATGCTGGAAGCAAGCAGCACCGTGACAAGAAACCAGCAATCAAGGTCCTTTCATGGTCACCTCCTCAGACATCCGCACACTAGCCCTCTCATATGATCTCTCCCAAGACACTGCACTGTGCACTACGCTGCCTTGCCAACATGCGCTCTGCAAACGTGTATCCTGCAGCTTTCACAATTGCGGGCGCTGGTTCATGCAGACGGGGCAGCAGCTCAACTCCGTGCACTGCGCTGCAAACATATTTACCACAACTTTGCATCCTGCAAACATATGCAGATGCTGGGGCTGGTGCGCGCAGACGCAGAGCTGCTGTTCAACTCGGCCCTTACGCTGTCCTGCAACTGCGTCTTCTTCCGCAAACGTGTCTCCTGCAAACTGTTCTTGGCAGATGCTGGAGCTGGTGTGTGCAGATGCAGAGCAGCTGTTCAATTCCATGCACACACTGAGCTATGCTGCAAGCATGTCTCCTGCAAACTTGTGTCTTACAATTTGTTCTTTGCAGATGCTGGAGCTGGTGCGCGCAGATGGAGAGCAGCTGTTCAACTCGGCCCCTACGCTGTCCTGCAACTGTGTCTACTTCCGCAAACGTGTCTCCTGCAAACTTCTCTCCCTTTGCAGATGCTGGAGCTGGTGCGTGCAGACGCAGAGCAGCTCTTCAACTCAGTGCAGGCCACCGCGCAGCACGCCGACCGCATCGGCAGCCGCGTGCGCCGCCTCGACCTGCAGCAGGGCAACGTCAGCGAAACCCTAGGCCTCATAAACCTCATTCTGGACCGCACACATTGCGTGAGCGGCGTGCAGCAGGCGATGGCCGCGGGAGATTACGACACGGCAGCGGAGCATATTGCGACGTTCTTGAGGCTGGAGGCAAGGCTGTCACCGGCAGCGCAGGGCGTGGATGCTGGGCAGGCGGAGGAGCAGCGGCTGGTGCGTAAACTTGCGGCATCTGTGCATTTGCCTGTGTCTGAAATGATCCTGCGAGCAGCAGCACAGCAGCATTATGGTGCTGATGCTGAGCGCATAGGGCAGGCAGAGGAGCAGCGGCAGGTGCGTGTGTATGGTGCAGTCCGCGCAGGCTGCGCCTTCGGTTGTGGTTAGGTTGAAGGCAAACAGGCATGGCAGCCTCATGGTAGCAGCGCAGGGCGTGGATGCAGGGCAGGCGGAGGAGCAGCGGCAGGTGCGAGGCTTGGGGTGGGCTGTGTCCGCGTCTGTCTGGAGTGGTCTTGGCAGTTGGGGCTGCAACCCATGTTGGATGAGTGTGTGGGGCAGGCAGAGGAGCAGCGGCAGGTGCGAGTGTACAGTGCGGCTGGTGCAGCCTGTTTCCTTGACCTTGATGTTTTATATGTGGGATCAAGCAGCTGCGTGGCAGCAGCGCCGGGCGTGGACGCTGGGCAGGCACAGGAGCAGCGGCAGGCACGAGGCTTGGGGCGGGCTATGCTTTCATCTGTGAGTGTTTGACTCTTGGTAATCGTCACAGCAGCTGCATGCGTAAGCATCCTTACTGGGCACCGCGTGCCGCATTTGCCCTGCACAACTGTAAGCACAGCTGCTGCTACAGCTGCCAGCCAATCTACCCCTGCTGCCTGCCCACATGTGCCCATCTCTTTCCTGCTGCAGCTGCTGCTGTCAGCCAAGGCGCAGCTGGAGGCTGTGGTGACTGACCTGCCTGTCCTGCCTCACCTGCCTCACCTGCCTTTCGTTCCTCACCTGCCTGTCCTGCCTCACCTGCCTGTCCTGCTCACATGTTTCCCGTTGCGCTGCAGCTGCTGCTGTCAGCCAAGGCGCAGCTGGAGGCTATGGTGCCTCACCTGCCTGTCCTTCCTCGCCTGCCTCACCTGCCTTTCGTTCCTCACCTGCCTGTCCTGCCTCACCTGCCTGTCCTGCTCACATGTTTCCAATTGCGCTGCAGCTGCTGCTGTCAGCCAAGGCGCAGCTGGAGGCTGTGGTGAGCCAGCGGCTGGAGGAGGCAGTGGCTGCACGCGACCATGCAGCAGTGCTGCGCTTTGTGCGGCTGCACAAGCCACTTGCGGCGCCTGAAAAGGGGGTCAGCAGGTGAGCTTGATGGGAAGCAAATCGGCTTTCGCAACGGTGTGGCAGCCACCGCAGCTGCAGCTGCAGCGTTTGTCGGTGGCCTGGGGTGCACCTCTTCGATGCGCCTCTGCGGTGTATATGGATTGTTGGTCTGCCTGCTGCATGCTGAGCTCTGCTGAAGGAGAAAGGCAGTGCATATGCGCGCACATCTGCTTGCTTTGCGCAGGGCAAGAGGCCACAGCGATGCCATTCTGTGCTTTCCTGATGCTGCTGCAACTGCTTCCCAGGTACATTGGTTGCATGCGGCTGGTGCTGGGCGCCAAAGTGCGCGAGCTCTACACGTTGCAATCTCATGCTTTGCTGCAACTGCTGTAAACCGCCTCATCTGCTGCACAGGCACATCGACTACATGCGGCTGGTGCCTGCTTGCTTCGCTCAGAGAGTGAGGCCACAGCAATGTATGATGTTGTGCTGCTGCTGCTGCTGCTGCTGCTGCTGCTGCTGATTGCGCAGGTACATCGACTACATGCGGCTGGTGCTGGGCGCCAAAGCACGCGAGCTCTACCAGTCCCTGGACTCCGTCCTCGACGCAAAGGCCCCCGCAGCAGCAGCAGCAGCCGGCAAGGGCAATGCAGCCGCCACCACCTTCATTGATGTGCTGTCGAGCCTCTTTAGGGAGGTGGCCATGGCAGTGGAGCAAGATGAGGCAGTGATTCAGGAGACGTTTGGCGCTGCTGCGCTGCTGGACGTGGTGGTAGGAGTGCAGGCGGAGTGTGATAGCCAGGGGCTGCGCATGCTGCAGCGCTTTGTGGAGGCGCGGCGCGTGGCGCAACTGGTAAATGTGAGTGAGAGAGATCTGCAGCAGTGGTGTGTACCGTTTCTGTTGTGTTGTATGCGCGTTGTCGTTTGTGAGGTCCAGGTGTGGGCCACTTTGGGTGTGCCTGGTCTATGTGCTGCGCTGGTAGTGCTGCTGTGGGTGGTGACAGCCAGGGTTCCGCGCATGCTGCAGTGCTTTGTAGAGGCGCGGCGTGTGGCGCGGTTGGTCAATGTGAGTTGCCGTGTTGCTGTCAATTTGCGCTGATGATGCTGGACCCGAGATGTAGGCCTCATGTGTGGTGTGATGTGCTAGCAGCAGCTCATTGGTACTGCAGCCCAGCAGCCGGAGCTGTGTGCTGTGCTCGTGCTGCTGCCAGACGCTGTAGGCTGCACTGGTGCTGTGGTGTTGTTCAGCACCCAAGTAACCCTTTCTTGCCGCTGCTGCTGCTGCTGCTGCTGCTGCAGGAGGCTCAGAGCCGCAAGCGCAGCGCCTCACCCTCCCCAGCTGCTGGCCAGGACACACGCGCCACAACCAAGTGAGTGCCCATCAAGAGTTGTGCGGGCTGTAGTGCGGGCTAGTGTAGTGAGTGCACATCAAGGGCTAATGTGGTGAGCGCCCATCAAGGCATAGTGGGAATGGCATCGATCAGCACACTAGGTTGGGACACCGGGTTCAGCGTGGGTGAACGCCTGTGGAGCCCTCACCTTTGATTCTCTGTTTTGTTGGCCAACACTGCTGCACAAAGCCACTGTATGCTGGACCCTGCAGCATGTATTTTTGTGCGTTATTATGTTGCATTATGCTTGCGCTTGTCATGTATGACCTGCTTGCATGTTGTAACCCTTTTACGCTGCTGCCGTCTTGGTGTGAAACTGCCTTCTTATTCGCCCTTCTTTCACCCTTGCTGCCCTGATCACCTGCAGGCACATTGAGCTGCTCATCCAGGAGCTGGTGGTGCTGGTGCAGCGAGCAGAGGAGTACTCAGGCTTCATGGCAGGCCGCATGGCTGATGCAGTGGCAGCAGAGGTGGCGGCCCTGCAGCAGCAGCAGCAACAGCAGCACGGCGCTGCTGCTGCCAGGCTGGCGCGGCGCAGCTCGTCGCTGCCGCAGCAGCCGGAGACGCCACGAGCTGCTGGGCGGGAGTCGTCAGGTGTGTTTGTTGCTTTTACTTCAAGTTCGACTCCTAGCTACCTCGGCAGTGTTGTACTGGTTGGCTTGGTGTTCAGCAGGCGTTTGAAAAGGGCTTGCTGGTCATGCCGATGCTGTTTGATTATGCAGAAGCAGGCACCTGTCTGGGCGATTCAGCTTGCCTTTCGATTGGCGGATCTTGCCAGCCCAGCACACCTCACCACGCATTTCTTTTGTGTATCTGCCATCTGACACGTCTCGCTGCTGCTGCTGCCGCCCATGCGTGGCGACCGGTGCCCGCTTGCCCTCTTGCTGTGATGCTGTCATCAACACTGCCGACAGCAGCAGTGCTGGATCCCGCTGTTGCTGCGCTGCAGCAGCACCTAGGGCAGGCAGAGGCGCGGCTGCGCTCTGGCCCCTTTGCTGTGGGTGTGCGGGAGCTGCTGGGGCAGTACATGGCCCTGGAGGAATTTTATTTGGAAGACACCACAGACATGGCCATCCGCATTGACGAAGTGGTGCGTATGGAGGCCTTTGTTGTGTTGCTTTTCACTGTTTAGATGCTTGTGTGGTGCTGCTGCCTCTCGTTGTCTGTTGCTTGCTGCGTGGTTGCATGCTCGGCCCTGGAGCAGCTGCTCGGTCAGTACATGGCCCTAGAGGAGCTGTACCTGGAGGACACCACAGACATGGCCATCCGCATCGACGAAGTGGTGCGTACGGAGGCCTTTGTTGTGTTGCTCTCTACTGTTTGGATGCTATTGTGGTGCTGCTGCCTTTAGTTGTTTGTTGCTGGCTGAGTGGTTGCATGCTCGGCCCTGGATCAGCTGCTGGGGCAGTACATGGCCCTGGAGGAGCTGTACTTTGAGGACACCACGGATATGGCCATCCGCATTGGAAGTGGTGCGTACGGAGGCCTTTGTTGTGTTGCTTTTCACTGTTTGGATGCTTGCGTGGTGCTGCTGCCTCTCGTTGTCTGTTGCTTGCTGAGTTGTTGCATGCTCGGACCTGGAGCAGCTGCTGGGGCAGTACATGGCCCTGGAGGAGCTGTACCTAGAAGACACCACAGACATGGCCATCCGCATCGATGAAGTGGTGCGTACGGAGGCCTTTGGTGTGTCAGGTTCCGATTGTCTTCCTCGTCAAAGTGGTATGGCTACTAAGGTTTGGGGATCCGGCTCGCTGGTGGGCGCATGTTGCTGGCTGTCAGTGCTGGCAGGCCGATGTGTGTTGTGTGCACAGCGTTGTGTTTTGAAGCGTTGAATGCATTGCTGCGGGGGAGCTGCTGGGGCAGTACATGGCCCTGGAGGAGCTGTACCTTGAAGACACCACAGACATGGCTATCCGCATTGACAAAGTGGTGTGTGTGGAGGCCTTGATTGAGTTTGTTGCGTCTGCACAGAGTGCGTCACCTTCGTCCTCAACAGGCGACTTGATTGCCGATGCAATGCTGCGTGGTCAACGCTGGCCCTGCCGCGGCATTCTGCTGTGTGCTGCAGGTGCCTGGCAGCCTGACCAGCAGCGTGGTGGATGACATCTTCTTCATCCTCAAAAATTGCGGCAGCCGCGCCCTGGCCAGCCGCAGCATGCACTGCGTGGCTGCACTGACAAGCACTGATGCTGCCACTACTGTATTCTGCAGGTGCCTGGCAGCCTGACCAGCAGCGTGGTGGACGACGTCTTCTTCATCCTCAAAAAGTGCGGCAGCCGCACCCTGGCCAGCCGCAGCATGCACTGCGTGGCTGCAATCCTGGGACAGCTCAACGACCTGCTCGCAAACAAGCTGAAAGCAGCGCTGCTGGCCAAGGTAGCTGCGGGGCCGGCCAAGCTGCTGGCAGCTGCACCACCGCTGCCAGGCGCCGCGGACGCAGGCGGTGAGCCTCTGCTGCAGCTGCCAAAAGCTCGCTGTGGCCGTCAAGCTCAGTTGCGGTTGCGGCACGCTTCTTGCTGGTATTGGAAGTTGTACCAGGCTGCATCGTACCAGCGCCATGACCACACCTTTTTTTTGCCAAGCTGCATGCAATACTGTGTGTTCCACCTTCGCTGCCAGCCCAGCTGTTGCTGCAGCAGCCACAAATCTGCTGTTGCCATCAACAACATCGACGTCATTTCACTAAACGGTTTTGCTCTTGATGTCCTTCCTGCTGGCTATTTTCTGCTGCTGCAGGTGCTGCCAGCCCAGCCGTCGCTGCAGCAGCCAATGAGTATGCTGTGGCCATAAACAACATCGACGTGGCGTCCGAGTACATCAGCAAGCTGCGGCAGGAGCTGGAGGGCCATGCCGAGCGGCTGTTCACTTCGCCCAGCGAGCAGGACCGGCTGCGCAGGTGGGCTGACGCAAGCTGCATCTTGTGTGTTGATGCTGTTCAGTGTCGCTTTGCGATTGCGTGCTGAGCAGCTGTTCACCTCGCCCAGCGAGCAGGATCGGCTGCGCAGCTGGGCTGTACAAGGCTAGCTACAGCCGTGCATAGCTCTACATCAAGCTGTGTTGTTCTGGGGCAGGCCCTGCAGTGGCTGCATGTTTGTTGTGTATGATGTGGTTTTGGGATGTGCCTTGTGCATGATATAAAACCATGCTCTCCAGATTTTATTGCGCCAAGATGTGGGCTGGCGGTGCACGGCATTGATGTGCATGACAGTAAGCATAGCGTGGGCCGCTTCACTGCTGTTTTGTTAAACTGTGTGCTCTATGGTGCTCTGCTCTGTGGTCTGTCCGTCACGTCTCATGCCTGCAGTGTGCTGGTGGACATGACCAAGACTGCAGGCGACTTCAGGGCAGCAGCATGCTGCTTCGTGATGCTGTGCTGCCTAGTGCTCTGCGCTGTGTGCTTCCTTGTTGGCTCAGACGCGCCGCGTAACACATTGCGGTTCACCTGCAGCGTGCTGGTGGCATGAAGGGCGTGTCACATTGTTCTGCATGGCTGCGCCGCACTGCTGCCTTTATTGCCTGCAGCGTGCTTGTGGACATGACCAAGACTGCGGGCGACTTCAGGGCAGCAGCACACAAGGCGCTTGAGGCAGTGGCTGACGGCCTGCTGCCACGCCTGCGGCCCATCCTGGACGAAGTGGGCACGGTGCGTCAAGCGCAGTTTGCACTTCACCCTGGGTGCATGCCATCAAAAAGGGCGGATGGCCCACGTGATACTCGCCTGCTTCCAAGCAGTGTGTCAGCTATTGCGTGAGGTGCAGTCCTGGGCGGCACGCCTAGTTGCAAGTAAAAAATGCAGCAACAGCAGCATCAGCAGCATCAGCAGCGGTGGTAGCAGCAGCTGTACAGGGGGCTGCAGTTGCGTGCTAGGAGAATCAGCCAGTGTGTTTTGACGTCCATCACAGTATTTCAAGTGCATGGTGTGGCTGGCCCGTGTGTATTACACAATCCTGCGCTGCTATGCTGCTGCTGCTGCTGCCGCCCTGCAGACCAGCTACCAGCTGAGTGACGCAGACTACTCCGGTGGCGACCTTGAGGGCGGCTGGGTGGTGCGGCTGGCTGCTGAATCACTGCTGCTGCTGCTGCTGCTGCTGCTCCTGCTGCTGCTGCTGCTGCTGCTGCCGTGCAGACCAGCTACCAGCTGAGTGACGCAGACTACTCCGGTGGCGACCTGGAGGGAGGCTGGGTGGTGCGGCTGGCGGGCTGCCTGCAGCTGCAGCTGGCCTGGCTGACGCCGCTGCTGACGCCGGCCTGCTGGGAGGGGCTCACGCTGCTGCTGCTGGACAAGCTGCTTGCACGGCTGGAGGTGCTGCTGGGCAGGAAGGTGGGGGGCGGTGGCTGGGTTGCTCTCACTTGATTCTAGCAGCAGCAGCAGCAGCAGCGGCAGCAAGCACAACTATGTGTTGCTGCTGCTGGATAAGCTGCTTGCATGGTTGAAGGTGCTGCTGGCCAGAAAGGTTGGCGACATTTGTTACTAGTAGCAGCACCAGCGCGATTTGCAGCTAGCACAGCTTCTGCTGCTGCTGGACACGCTGCTGGCACGGCTGCAGGTGCTGCTGGGCAGGAAGTTGAGTAGCCATGGCTGTACTTGGCACTTGGCTCCTGCAGAAGCGTTGTCGGGCTGCTGTGGCTAGCTGTATGCCAGTTATAGCAATCAGCCACATGCCTGTATTGTGTGATGTCATATTTGGTTGGTGCTTGCTAGTCCTCCAGTGTCAAGCGCTTGATCTCTATCCCTGCTTCTGCAACTTGAGCTTTGCTGCGCGGTCGTGTGTGTGTGACGTTGAGCGCTTGCTGCTGCTGCTGCTGCTGCTGCTGCTGCTGCTGCTGTTGCAGGCCTTCAGCCAGCTGGGTGGGCTGCAGCTGGACAAGGACGTGCGCAGCCTGGTGGCGGCTGCGGGAGAGCTCACCAGCAGGCCCATACGCGACAAGTTTGCGCGCCTGACGCAGGTGGGCACAGCTGCCGGCTGCTTTGTGTACGTCTTGCTGCTTTTCTATATCACGAGTCTGCCGTAGTGTGTGTGTGTGTGTGTGTGTGTGTGTGCCGTGGTGTGTAAATAGGACGATTCTAGGCATAGTGAAAGCATTACTGCGCACCTTCAAGCAATGCTGGTCCAGAAGCCCCCCTCCCTCCAGTGTGGAGAAGCATGCACTGCAGTTGCACGTCATGTGGCGGCTGTTGCGCTTCAAGCTGCAGCTGCCGCTCCATTGCAGGCCAACCTGGGCACCTGGTTGTTGCACGCAGTACTTGCCATGCCTTCAATGCAAAACATCCATTCCGGCGTCACCTTCACACCCCCACACCCCCTCAACCTGTCGATGTATCCCCCCCCCCCCCCCCCTTGCAGATGGCCATTGTGCTGAGCCTGGAGTTTGTGGAGGAGCTTTTGGACTACTGGGGGACACGATTCAACTACAACTTTTGTGCTCACTCAACTGCACCCTTGTCCCTCCTGCTGTGCTGCAGATGGCTATTGTGCTGAGCCTGGAGTCAGTGGAGGAGTTCCTGGACTACTGGGGCCCCCTGATGCAGACAAGTTGTGTTCCGAAACCTGATGTGCCCTGCACACTTTACTGTTTGCTGCACCGCAGATGGCCATCGTGCTGAGCCTGGAGTCTGTGGAGGAGTTTTTGGACTACTGGGGCACCCTGATGCAGACAGATTGTGTTCCAAAACCTGATGTGCCCTGCACGCCTTGTACTGTTTGCTGCACCGCAGATGGCCATCGTGCTGAGCCTGGAGTCTGTGGAGGAGTTTTTGGACTACTGGGGCGACGACACGGGCCACATCACGTGGCGGCTCACGCCCTCAGAGGTCAAGGCGGTGCTGCAGCAGCGGCACGACTTCAGCAGGGACACCATTGCAGCGCTGCCGCTGTGACGCACCGTGCCGGGCTCGTGGCAGCACTGTGACAGCAGCGGCATGGCGCACGCAGGGACACCATCGCTGCACTGCCGCTGTGAGGCGGCTTGCGGCAGCAGCGGTCAGGCCTCAAGCAGGGACACCATCGCAGCACTGCCGCTGTGAGGTTCAGGCAGTGCCGCAGCAGCGGCACGACGTCAGCAGGGACACGATTGCAGCGCTGCCGCTGTGACGTGCTTTCAAGCAAAAGCAGCGACGCCATCGCAACGTTGCCGCTGTGAAGTGCTTTGAAGCAGCAGCGGCACGGCTTACGCAGTTGCTATGGCTCAGTTGGCAACATGATGATGATGGCAATGGCTTATGCAGTGTCGTTATCGCTGTGCTGCTGCTGTGAGGTGCTTTGAAGCAGTGGCACGACTTCAGCAGGGACACCATTGCTGTCCTGCCGCTGTGAAGTGCTTCGACAGCAGCGGCATGGCCATGCCTGCCATGGCAGCAACACCATTGGTGACAGTATTTTGATGCGACGGTTGCAGCAGCGGCATGGCTTCAGCAGGGACCGTTGTGAGGCTGTTGGTATGAAGCAGTTAGTTGAAGATTGATGAGGCGGTCACCATGGTATGGCATCGGCTCGTAAACGGGCAGTGCTCCCGTCGTGTAACACCCTGATTGCAGCGCACAACTCAACCAGGGACAACATGGCTGCTGCGCTGCCTCTCTGAAATTGAGGCGGTCAAACTTTGACAGGAGGCGCCTCGGGGGTTTTCCAACAAGATTTATGAGCGAAACAGCAAGTTGTTGCGGTTACATATGTTACATATGTGCAGTATTTGCTGCAGTACACTACAGGCACCCAACCAGTGCACATGCAAGTCATTGCTTTGGAGCTAGACACAAGATCTGGTAGCTACAACCGCACAAGCAACCTTCTCTGCCAGCTACTGCTGAGCCACAGGCAGCTCACTAGCCGAGTACTCATTCCAGCTGCCATCATACACGCTCCAACTCCTGTGGCCCAGCCGGTGCAGCGCCAGTGCAGCAGTGCAGGCAGCCACCCCACCATTACAGTAGATCACAACCTTCTGCTCAACTGCACTGTTTGCTATTTTTTCACTGCTGCTGCTGCTATCAATGCTGCTGCTGTTTGGCAGGGCAATGCCTGCTTGCTGCAGGATCTGCTGCTGCTGCTCCAGGGGTTTGAGCCAGTCAGTGGCCTCATCTAGCAAGGCAGGCCTAGGCAGGCTGATGGCTCCTGGGATGTGGCCGCCTCTGGGACCTCGCCGCACCTGCACAGCAGCAGACAGCATGCATTTGTTGATTTCTTTGAGCAAAAGGCCTTTGTTGGAGCTGGTGACCGAGTAGCCGACCAGCAGCTGCGGGTCCGTATTATGCAGCATGCACACAGTTGCTGCAAGGCACGGTGATCCAGCACATGCCAGCTCATGTTGCGCTGCTGCAATGGCGCTGCCCACTTGCATCTGGCTGGGTCTGTGTCTCGCTATCTGCATCTCCAGATCTGTGCAGCTGCTGCTCACCTGAGCCGTGTATTGTGCTGCAGATCTGGTGTCCAGCAGCACCACCTGCTGCTGCTGCTGCTGCTGCTGCTGTGAGCCCTGGCCAGCCGGCAGCAGCCCTGCTATGTCTTCCATGGTGGTGCGCAGCTGCGGCTGCATAGCAGGCTCAAAGTAAGAGTACACCTGCAGTCATGCATGCACGCGTTGCTTGCAGGAAGCGCAGCATAAACACGCGCAGAGGGCATGTCGAAGCCACCTACTCAGCTGATGCTGCTTAGCTGGCTCAAAGTACGAGTACACCTGCACATGCACATGCGCATGCATGCGTTGGTTGGCAGGAAAGGCATACCATAAACCAGTGAACAGGTGCATGGTATGCCGGCGCGAGCTGCGCTGGCAGCAGCACTCCGGCGCTTGAAGACAGCAACTGCAGCCTGTGCTGTTGTGCTTCAGGTGCAGCACAGGCTGTGCTGCAGCTGCCGCCCACCTTGAGGGTGCAGGGCTCAAACAGCTTGCTCGGCTGACCCTCAGCCTTTTGTGCAAAGGTTGCGAACCAAAGCTTTGCGCTTGCCGCAATCCTCACAATCCCCACTTTCTGTTATGAAGAGTGAGTGCCGCCCACCTTGAGGGTGCAGGGCTCAAACACCTTGCTCGGCTGACCCTCAGCCTTTTGCGCAAAGGTTGCGAACCAAAGCTGTCGCATGCCGCAATCCTCACAATCCCCACTTTATGTTATGAAGAATGAGTGCCGCCCACCTTGAGGGTGCAGGGCTCGTACAGCTCAGCGGGCCGGCCCTCAGCCTCGTTTGCAATTGTTCAACACAATAGCCCCACATCGTGTACGCAGTAAACCCATGCTAAACAACTCATACACATAAAGCTGCCCGCCCACCTTGAGGGTGCAGGGCTGATACAGCCCAGCAGGCCGGCCCTCAGCCGCCCACCGCACCCAGCCATACACGTAAAGCTAACAAGAATTGCATGCTGCTTGTGACGCTCTGCCGCCCACCTTGAGTGTGCAGGGCTCGTACAGCTCAGCCGGCCGGCCCTCAGCCGCCCACCTGCCCCAGCCTCCTTCCAGCAGCAGGGCTGAGGGGTGGCCAGCGACAGTCAGCAGCCACCACAGCCGCGCGGCAAGCATGCCGTCACCAGCATCGTACGCCTGCACAGGAGCACAGCAGCGTGTGTAAAAGTGCATCAGTCGTTGCACATGCTGCAAGCAGCAGCTACCGCAGCTGCGCCGCGCTGCCATCAGACCGTCACCAGCATGCAGCAACCTGGGCGCAACAAACAAGTATGCAGCGGTCAACCGCGTCACATGCCTGCACTGCAGGCTGCTGGCAGCAGCTTGGCGCGGCGCCACATGTGCAGCGGCAGACAGCAGTCATGCAGAAGAACTTGTGTAATGAACATAGTGAGTGCCATGCACCTGGTCTGACAAGCACCACCACTGCCTTGTGCCTGCTGACACACACACCGCTGGCTTCAAGCCGGGGGCAATGTCCCTGCTCATACTCATACCCGCAGGCTTGTTCCTGCTGACATGCACACACACCACTGACACTAGTGCGCAGCGCCCCAACCAACACTAACTTGCGCAAATGCATGCTTGTGGCATAGGGGTCGAGCCAGGGACAGTCCCTGCTATCATCTACCACCATCGGCTTGTCCCTGCTGACTCCCTTGGCCTCCAGTGCTGCAGCCAGGTGACAGCCCCAATGCCAAGACACACCACACACACTGGCTCAAGCCGTGGACAGTATCCCTGCTAAAGCTCACCACCACTGGCTTATCCCTGCTGACCCCCTTAGCCTCCAGTGCTGCAGCCAGCAGGTCGGGCTGCATCTGCAGCTGCACCGGAGCCCCTGCTGATGTGTCCACTGCATCCTTTGTCCAGTCAAAGAACACAGCCCCCTGCAGCAGTGCACAGCAGCAGCAGCAGCGACAACACCACTTTGCATCAGACCTTTCCGTCGCTGACAGAGCCAGAGCAGCACTAGCAGCAGCAGCAGCAGCAGCAGCAGCAACAGTGATAGCAGTGAAGTCCCCTGCCCTGTAGCGCCATTTTCCAGCAGCAACTCATACGTCTTTAGCAAGCACGGCATGGCAACCATCACACCAAGCGCTGCTGCTGCCACTGCTGCTGCTGCTGCTGCTGCTGCTGCTGGCTCACTGGTATGTGGCCTTCCAGGTATGCGGCGTAATCTGCTACATAGGTTGACTGCTCCACTCCTTCCCCCACCAGCACACTGTCAACATGGCCCCTGACATCCAGAATGCTGACCTGGACAGCAAACATAAGGCACAGCCAACGGCGCAGCGGGCAGATCAAAACACGCTGCGCAGCATGCAGCTGCACCGCCCACTTTGATGTTTGAGGGTTGCACTGTCAACATCGCCCCTGACGTCCAAAATGTTGACCTGGCAAGTAAATATATATGACGCAGTCAATGGACAGCGGCAGTAGCGACAAGCCATGCAGCATGAAGCTGGGGATGTCCTATGAGAGAGGATAGTTACATGTGGGTCCTGGCACCATATTGGATGGTTTGAGCCACAAGAGGTTGAACACATGGTCTGAGACCAAGGAGGAGAGTAAGCACGGTAGAACACAATGCACACCCTTCAACGCCAAATACTTATGGTGCCGATGGGCAGGCAGGCAGGCAGGCAGCAGAAACAGGCCAAGGCTGCATGCAGCTGCCCAGGGTGAGCAGCAGTGGTTTCAGAAGGTACTAGAGGCGGACAATAAGAAGCTATTTAGAACAGTTGACAGCTCTTTGTGGAGTGTGTAAGCGACCATGACCAGCAGGCAGAAGACAGCAGCAGTAGCAGCAGCAGCAGTAGTGCCTGACCTCATCCAGATGGTTTGCCAGCCACTGCGTGGTCACGACGGGATCTGGGTGAGCGGTATATGACTGCACGACGACACTGCACTTGCGTTGCGTGTGATGTCGGTGTGCGGCAGATGTCAAGCAGTACGAGTGCGAAGGTATCTTCGTGCGCAGCAGCATGGCTACCGCTAATAAGATCCAAACAGAAAATACGATTAAAAACACTTTCTTTAATGTTTGAGAGCAAAAGCTGCGCATGCAGCGGCCACGAACTCATGGCAAAGCAGGTTTAGGGTTGCCATGATTCAAATGCTGCTGTAACAAGACAGTGCCCTAGAATTCGTTGTGCTGGAAACAACCAGTAGTCAAGGGTTAAAACGTGCAACCAGGCACCCCAACAAGCGAATGTGACCCCTCAGTAGATGAAGTGCGTGTCTCAGCTGCAACCAAACCTCCCCTGGAACACGCTCATCACTCGCCATCAGATTTTTTTGTCATCCAATGTTGGGCAACAAGCGCCCACCATTACCAGCTGGCGACGCCTGCAAGCCTCACCAACGCCACAGGCATACCATTGGCGCCGCCAATTTGGCGGGGGTCTCCTGGTCCAGCATTGCTTGAAGGTGCATGACCGTGCACTGACTATATATATGTCCTTTTGTTACATTAACCCCGCTGCCCCGCCCCCCTCACAGCGCAACCTCCTGCATCTCCCCCGCATCCACAGCAGCACCGCTGCTGGTTGGGTCAATGCCGCCACCCCCAGCAACAGCAGCATAGCCGCCTTGTGCATAGCCGCCATGGACACCAGCTGCTGGCTGCTGCTGGCCGTAGCCTGCTCCAGCAGCAGCACCATAGCCGTACCCATAGCCGTACTGCTGCTGCTGCTCTTGCCCGTACACATGCTGCTGCTGCTGAGGTTGCTGTTGTCCATAGACGTATCCTGCCGGCTGCTGCTGCTGCTGCATGTAGCCGTATTGCTGCTGTGTAGGCTGCTGTGCCAGCTGCTGCTGCCCATAGCCATACTGCTGCTGTTGTCCATACCCATAGCCATACTGAGGCTGCTGCTGCTGCTGCTCCGCCTGTTGCCCTCCATATTGCGAGTAGCCATAGCCACCAGCAGAAGCAGCAGTACCGGCTCCATATCCGTATGCCGAATCATTGCCAGCTGCTGCCGCTGCATTGCTTTGTGCATGTGCACTCTGCTGTGGCTGCTGCTGCTGCTGCTGCTGCTGTGCGCCGCCTGCAAAGTAAGCATCATAGGTCACACTTAGCACCGCCACAGCTGCTGCTTCTGCAGCTGCCACGCCCGGAACGTCATGCCCTGTCCCCGGCTGCTGCTGCTGTTGCTGATGGTGTGTAAGGCTGCCGTACCCATGCTGTGCGTGCTGCTGCTGCTGCTGGTGATGTGTGGGGCTGCCATATGCATGCTGTGCCACAGCAGCAGGAGCAGAAGCAGCAGCAGCGCTGTGTGATGCAGCAGGCAAATGCTGCTGCTGCTGCTGCTGCTGCTGCTGCTGCTGTGGGTGGTGTGCAGTGGTGCTGCCAGCACTAGCTGGCCCTGACGCCACTGACAGCGGAGGGCTGCGCATTGCTGCTGCTGCTGCCCCTGCTGCTGTTGGAGGCGCGGGGCCAAGTGCCTGAGCTGCTGCCAGCGCCTGCTGCTGCTGCTGCTGCTGCTGTGCAACTCGTGTTGGGCTTGTTGCACCTGCAGCAGCGGGATCCGCATGTGCACTTTGCGCTGCTGCTGCTGCTGCTGCTGCTGCTGCTGCTGCTGCATCACCCGCAACTTCTGAGGAGTGGTCCACACCTGCACTAGGACCCTCAGCAGCAGCAGCAGCAGCAGGTGGCACAAAGAAGCCTCCTGCTGGTGGCCCAGGGGGCAGCCCTGCAGGCCTGCCAGCAGCAGCAGCAGCAGCATCTGGTAGCGCTGGCTGCATGCCTGGCAGCAGGCTGGTGCTGCTGGTGCTGCTGCTGGGCGGGCCGCCTGAGCTGCTGCCGGCTGAGGCAAAGGTGGACACGTATCTGCAGCAGCAGCAGCAGCAGCAGCAGCAGCAGCAGCAGCAAGCAACACTTCAATGATACGTCAGCTGACAACACAAAGCATATTGTCACCAAACAATGTGTTTGCGTGTGTGGTGGGAGCTTGACACGATCGCCGTGTATAGTTGCGCAACCCAACAGTCACTGTGCTGCATGCCCAGGCCCCACTGTTCGAGCAAACTGCGCACCTGCTGCCCACCCCGCCAGCTGCTGGCCGCCTCAGAGTGAAGCTCGGAGGCCCCGACAGCTGCTGCTGCTGCTGCTGGCCTGCTGTGCCCTGAGAGGCAGGCCCCGAGGATGGCGGCCCTGACAGCCCTGAAGGCGGCCTGCCTGCTGCTGCTGCTGCTGGAGGCGGGGGCCCTGGTAGACCTGAGCCGCCACTGCCAGCAGCAGCAGCAGCAGTAGTGAGGTCCGTGCTTGAGCCAACACGGCCTGCTGAATAAGGACCGGATGAATATGAGGGAGGCCCAGACTGCAGACCTGTCGGCGGCTTGCCTGCTGCTGCTGCTGCTGCTGCTGCTGGAGGTGGCGGTCCGGCTGCCGCAGCAGCACCAGCCGCCCCATCTTGCATTGCAGCCAAATTGCTGCTGCTGCTGCCGGCCGGGGTGAAGCTAGTTGGAGGTGGTGCCGGCTTATCTGCTGCTGGCTCATCTTCCTGACCAGGCAGCACCCATCTCTTGCGGGCTTCATCATAATAAAACTGATTCTCCTCGCCTAGCTTGGCTGTCACTGGCTGCTTCACACCTAACAGGCTGCCAATGCCAATGCCAGACAGCCAGCCCTTGCCTTTGCTGCTGCTGCTGCTTTTGGCGGCCGCCTTGCTACTGCTGGCTTCTACGCCCTTGCCTTTGGCTGCAGCAGGTGCAGCAGCAGCAGCATCTGGAGCTGTGTTTGGAGGCTGCTGCTGCTGCTGCTGCTGCTTGGATGCATCTGCAGCAGGCTGCTGCTGTGCTGGCACAGCCGCAGCTGGGCTGCCTGCTGCTGCTGCTGCTGCTGCTGCTGCTGCTGCTCCAAAGCCTGTCACGTCATAGCTGGGTGTGCGCGAGTGTGCTGCACTACCAGCACCACTACCCTGCTGCTGCTGCTGCTGACCTGGCACCCAAGCTGCAGGTGTTCCAGTCGAACTGTGTTGGCTGGCACTCCTCTGGTGGTGGCTGCTGCTGCTGCTGAATGACTCCCCACCGCCAGCCCATGCTGAACCAGCAGCAGCAGGGGAGCCATAACTGCCAGCAGCCACAGCAGCAGGTGGCGGCACCGCACCTCCTCCTGCTGCTGCTGCTGCTGCTGATGCAAGCATAGCATCGGCAGGCGATTCTCCTGCCCAACCAGATGATGCACCGGGCAGTACCCCTGCTCCTGCTAGCAGCTGCGCTGCACTGCCTTCTGTGCTGATGCCGTGCTGAGCCACTGGGCTGTTTACCCCAGAGCTATTCACAGCCCCACCCCCACCACCAAACATGTTACTCCAGCTGCCTTTGCGTGCCATGGCAGCAGCAGCAGCATTCGGCATGCTAGGAGAGCCTGCAACCCCCTGCTGCTGCTGCTGCTGCTGCATGACCCAGCTAGGAGGCCCTAAAGAGCCAGCCCCCAGCAGTAGCGGCTGCTGCCCAGCTGCTGTAACACCACCACCACCACCCACAACACCGCTACCACTCAACGAATCGCCAGACATTCCAGCCAAACCACCTGCTGCTGCTGCTGCTGCTGCTGCCGGCCGCGCTGCAGAGGTCATCTGCTGCACAGGCTGCTGCTCACCCCACATGAGCTTGTTGATTGTACTATCCAAGAACCGGCCCAGCTTGCCTAATGTTGACTCATTACTGCTGACCCTAATGTTATGCGCAGCAGCATGCAGGCTTAGCCTTTCCCGTAGTGCCTCAAGCTGCGAGGCAGCCACTAGTAGACCCGGCGGCACATTACTGAAGTTGCTGCTGCTGCTGGGCCCTGCTGCCGCTGGCTTGCTGCCTGCTGCTGCGGTGTATGGCCGCAGCGCTGCATCAAGTGCGGCGCAGTAGGAAAGGGCGCGGGACACGTGGCCTGTGTCTGCCAGGAGAGATGCCAGCTGCAGCTTGTAGGGCAGCAGCGGCAGCCAGTGCTGGCTGGGGTCGCCTGCATTTTGAAAAAAACCAGCCAGGAAGATTTTGTTCTGCTTAAGCTCAGGTGCGTCTAAAAGCATCAAAGTGTACAAGCTTGTAGGGCAGCAGCGGCAGCCAGTGCTGGCTGGGGTCGCCTGCAATGAGAAAACGGGCAGCCAGGAAGATTGTTGTGTTGAAGCTCAGGTGCGTCTAAAAGCATCAAAGTGTACAAGCTTGTGGGGCAGCAGCGGCAGCCAGTGCTGGCTGGGGTCGCCTGTAGATAAAAAGGGCAGCCAGGCAGAACGAAGTTTCAAACATAAGCATGAGCACACAAGCACACCAAGCAGCATTCGAAATGTAAAAGCTTGTAGGGCAGCAGCGGCAGCCAGTGCTGGCTGGGGTCGCCTGCAGAGTTGAGCACATGCAGCCGGCGGGACTTTGTTTTACAAAAGCTTAGGTACAGTAAAAAAACATCAAGGTACACAAGCTTGTAAGGCAGCAGCGGCAGCCAGTGCTGGCTGGGGTCACCTGCATTCAGAGATAGGCAGCCAGGGAGAGCACTGTTTCACGCAAGCATGAGCACACTTGGAAGCAACAACACAAGCTTAAAACGCAGCAGGGGCAATCAGTGATGCCTGGGTCGCCTGCAGCGTGTGGTGGTAGGCAGCATGCCATGCTGCAGATGGCGCCATGCAGCTCCTGTGATTTGAAATGAGCAAGCCTTGCACCTCCATGTCTTACGCATCACATGCCTGTGTGCTGCCGTCCTTTCCGTAACACATGGCAGGCAGCAGGGCCACAGGATGATATACAAACACAGAGTGGGAAGCCACCAGGATCAGCCAGCCTGCTATTGTAATTGACCTCTCATTTCCATACACAGGCAGTCCTGCTCTGCTGCTGCTGCTGCTGCTGTTGCTGCTGCTGCACTTCCTCACCTGCCGGGCCCCGCGCCCCATTGTACAGCTCGCTGTGCATCAAGCTGTGTGCTGTATTGCTGCTGCTGGTGTTGTTGCTATGCAAACAAAGTATATGGTCACAAGTCGTTTATTTACTACTCACTGAATCTTACCTGCCAGTGTGCGCGCCCACTCGTACAGCTCACTCCGCATCAGCGGCAGCAGCTGCGCCATGCCCCGCCTGCCTGCAGCAGTGGCGTGGTTCAGCCCCAGCAGCACCAGCCGGCAGCCCGGCCCAGCATCAATGGGGGCGGGCAGGCAGCCCGCCACCAGGTAGCACATGTGCGCAGCCTCCAGCTGCGGTTTGAGGACGTTTGGCAGCAGCAGCAAGAACAGCAGCAACCAGAGGGCAGAATGAAGTCAGCAGCAGGAATAGAAGCAACATCACCAGTGCAGCACACCCATTCCCCACTGTCAGCCACGCTACCATATCCTGCAATACCCGCAGTCCTGCCAGCATACTCGCTTTCCTGCAAGCACGTGTGTTTCCTGCAAGCGCGCGGGCCCACCGCTGCCGCCCACCTGCCCCTGCTCCGCCAGCAGCCTGTCCCCCAGCTGCATGATCGCCTCCACATCACCAGCAGTCCGGTTTGCTGCCATGATCGCAAGATTCTCCCGCCACTGACCCAACAGCACATCCCCTGCCCCGGCCCCACTGCCAACAGGGTTGAAGAACCCTGCGCCGGCGCCGCTGCCCCTGCCGCTGCCGCCCCTCGCGCTGCCGCCAGGCGTGTATGCAACCAGCGCTGATCCGCCGGGGAGCCCCGGGGTCGAAACCCTAACCCCTGGCAAGCCCAGGGCGCCAGGGTTTAGCATGCCGGTTGACGCGTGTGGCCCCAGCGGGCTTAACCCTAAACCGCTAGCAGTACTGCCGGCTGAGCCCTGCGGACCTGCTAGGCCAGTGCTGCTGCTGCTACCACCGCCAAAGCCTGACGGAGGGACCGGCGGCAGCCCACCGCCCGTAACACCAGCAGCAGCAGCAGCAGCAGCAGCAGCAGCAGCAGCAGCACTGCCGGCGGCTGCAGTGATGAGGTTTGCTGGTGCCAGCGTGCTCTCATGCACCAGGTCAGGCCGGTGTGACAGCAGCAGCGCCAGGGAGCGCAGGGGCGTGCCGCGCAGCAGGCCGCGCTGCGCCATGCTGGCAGCAACCTCATGGAACTTCTGCTCACCTGCAGGCGGAGGTGCGGGAACATTTGCAAACATTGGTTGGTGGGTGTTCTGAATTATTCTTTTGTCTGCATTGCAGGTGCACTAGCAAGCGTGTGTATATTTTGCTGCTGTGCTTGCTTGTGCGGTTTCTTCACTCGTGCTCACCTAAGGCCAGGTTCACTGCAAGGGGCCCACCGCTGGCCAGCCAGCGCCACACAAGATCCGCTGACTATGATCAAGCCCAACACAGACAATGACACCAAGCCTAATGGCATACCATTAAGACAACGGGTGCAGTCGCATCTGCTTACCGAAGCCAAATGCCAGGATCAGTGCGGGCGCCCACAGCTGGCCAGCCAGCGCCACACACAATCACTGCCTCTTTTCAAGCCCAATTCAGATGAAAGCATTCGATCAATTAATTCAGCTCAACAAAACCGGAGGCCAGAATCAGCGTGAGCCCCCACAGCTGCCCAGCAAGCGCCAAACGATAGTGCTGGCTGTGATTCAAGCATTCAAACAACACCATGCATGAATGAGTCATGCCATGTTCACTCACCGAAGCCAAATGCCAGGATCAGTGCGGGCGCCCACAGCTGGCCAGCCAGCGCCACAGCCAGCGCCTCCTGGCGGCACCCCATCATCAGCAGGCGCTGTGGCAGCAGCAGCAGCAGCAGCAGCAGCAGCAGCGTTGTGAGATGCGTGATGTCCCTTGCAGACGCTTCGCAACGCCTCAACAGCAAACACACCAAGCAGTGAGCCTCTATTTTTGCAGCTTTACATCAGCACCCCCCCCTGCCTCACCTGCGTGTCTGCTGCTGTCGCCTGCAGCTCCATCTCTGGCACCCCCCCAGCCAGCAGCTGCTCACAACATACATCCAGCTAATCAAACCCATGCCGCAGCCGCAAAGCGCCACGTCTTGCTAGTCAACTCAGCTCACCTACATCTCTGCTGCTGTCGCCTGCAGCTCCCTTGCCGGCTCTCCACCATGCCTCAACAGCAGCACATACGACACAGTGTGCCGGTTCTATCGAATATGCCCTCACTGTCATCCAGACCCAAAACAGCGCACCCCCCCCCCCCCCCCCCCACCTGCATCTCCGCTGCTGTCGCCTGCAGCTGCATGTCAGGCTCTACACAACGCCTCAACAGCGACACACATCCCTCCTATGCTGCGAGCCTCTGTCTCTGCAGCTGCACACCAGCAGAACCCCGCCCCCTCTCTTACCTGCATCTCTGCTGCAGTCGCCTGCAGCTCCATGTCGGGCACCTGACCAGCCAGCAGCCGCTCACACTATACATCCAGCTCAGAAGCCCCTAGCCACAGCTGCACAGTGCCATCACTTTTCTTTGTGAACCCAGCTCACCTGCATCTCCGCTGCTGTCGCCTGCAGCTCCATGTCAGGCACCCGCCCAGCCAGCAACCGCTGGCCAGCACTGGTGCCCATGCCACAGCTGCACAGTGCCACATTTCTTGGTGAACCCGGCTCACCTGCATCTCCCCTGCTGGCATCGCCTGCAGCTCCACTGCAGGCTGTCAACAGTAACACACACCACGCCGTGAGCCTCTGTCTCCGCAGCTGTGTATTAGCAACATTCTTCTCCCTCTCTCACCTGCATCTCCGCTGCTGTCGCCTGCAGCTCCATGTCAGGCACCCGCCCAGCCAGCAGCCGCTTACACTACATATCCAGCTAACAACACCCATGCCGCAGCTTCGAAATGCCATGTATTTGTTAGTCTCACAAACTCACCTGCATCTCTGCTGCTGTCGCCTGCAGCTCCATGTCAGGCACCTGACCAGCCAACAGCCGCTGCCCAGCACTAGCGCCAGACGACAGCGCACCAGGCGCAATCACCTTCAGAAGCTCACACTCCCCTGCTGCTGCAGCTGCCGCTGCTGCCGCCGCTGCTGCTGCCGCAGTGGGCGACACACGCGCAGCAGCAGCAGCAGCAGCAGCTGCAGGGCTGCTGCTGCTGCCGTCACTGTCTGCAGTAATTGCGCCTCTAAGGAGTCCTGTGACAGCTGCTGCTGCGCCTTTGGCGCCGCCGCCGCTGCTGCTGCTGCTGGCTTTCAGCTGTCCTTGATGCTTTGCCATCAGCAGCAGCAGCTCCCAGAGAGCCCGTTTGCCTTCGATCTGCCATGAGGGTGCATCTGGGGTGCATTCCTCAACCTGGCTTGCTGCAATGCGCTGCTGAATGAATTTGATGCATTTATCCTTGCTAGTATTGGATCCTAACGGTCCCGGGAAGCTTTCAATCAGCCTATTCATTGCTGTGATAGAACAGGTGGGCTCAGTTGTACTGCCGGCTGTACTGCCAGCAGCAGGAGCTGAGCTAGGCCGCTCGGCAGCAGCAGCAGCAGCAGCAGGGTAGGCCGCACTGCTGCTGCTGCTGCTGCTGTTGAAGGTGCAGGCGAGGGATTTGAGGGTAGTTGGTAGCTGCAGGATGGAAGCGAAGCGCAGCACGCCTGCGCCCATGCTGGCAAAGCTCGCGTCCATGTCTGGCACTGCAGGCGCAGCAGGAAAAGATGTGCAGGCGCAGGCACAGTAAGGAGATAGGCAGTGGGCGTTGGGCAGTGGCGGGATGACTCCTCTGTTCTGGCCTTGCCGATAAACACAGTCGGCAAGATACTGAATGTTTGCAACGAAGCCAGGCAGCTGACCTTCCTTCAAACGCTTCAACCCCAAACCCCACACTGCTTGTGCATCAGAGGCTCCTGCACCACCGCCCTGCCGCCAACAAAGTTGGCAAGAAACTGAAAACCTGAGATGAAGCCAGACAGATACGCCTACTACACAATACTCAAACCCCAAACCGCCCGCACCTGCGTGAACAGACGGCTCCTGCACCACTGCCCTGCCGCCCACACCAAATGCTACAAATGCACACGGCGGCCGCCCATGAGGGCTCCTGCGTGCCTCCAGCATATTACAAGGCGGAGCAGCAGCAGCATACGCAGCCAGCGCAGATGCATCTGGCGCCGGGACAGCGTAGGTAGATGGCGTGTACTGCTGCTGCTGCTGCTGCTGGCTGCTATACCCTGCAGCATCATAAAACCCTGCCTGAGAGCCCCACCCAGCAGCAGCAGAGGCAGGGGCTGCAGCATATGATCCAGCGGCGGTTGTACTGCCGTAATGGGGAGCCATACTGCCAGTATACTGCTGTTGCTGCTGGTAGGTGTTTTGTACTGCTGTACCGCTGCCGCCGTACTGCGGCTGTACCGCAGCAGGCAGTACAGATGACCCTGTCCTGCTGCTGCTGCCGGCGCCTGCAAACCCATAGCCGCTGCTGCTGCTGCCAGCCCCAAAGTCAACTGCTGCTGAGTGCTCTGGGGGTGCCATGGGCGCAGGTGAAGGTGGAATAAATGGCTGGAACACAGCTGGACCCCCTGCACCCCCAGCAGCAGCAGCAGCAGCAGCAGGGCCAGGCATGTAGCCTGAAGGCTGTGGCATGTATCCAGCCATAGCTGTGCTGCTGCTGGTGCCAGCTGAGCTTCTTTTGTTGAAGCGGTGGCTGCCTGGGATGCCAAATGGACCCTGCTGCTGCTGCTGCTGCTGCTGGGTGAAGCCGACTGAGTAACCAGCAGAGCTGTCTGCAGCAGCATTATATTGCTGCTGGTCGTACTGATCGTACTGCTGCTGGCCGTATTGATCGTACTGCTGTTGCTGACTGTACTGCTGCTGGGTGTAGTCGTACTGCCCATACTGCTGCTGGGTGAGCTGGTCAGCCTGGCCCCACTGCTGCTGCTGCTGCTGACTATAGTCCCACTGCTGCTGCTGCTGCCCATCCCACTGCTGCTGTTCCCCGTTCCACTGCTGCTGCTGCTCCTGCCCACCCCATTGCTGCTGCCCATCCCACTGCTGCTGTTGCTGATGTTGCCCGTCCCACTGCTGCTGCTGCTGCTGCCCATCCCACTGCTGCTGCTGTGTTGCTGACGGCTGCTGTGCACTGCCACCAGCAGCCATGTTGTCTGCATCAAACAATCCTGATCCTGTTCCTGCTGCTGCTGCTGGCTCGGCGTCTGCACCAGCCACAGCACCGCCTGCTGCCGCGCCAGCATCAAAGGCAGCAGGATCTACCGGCCATGCAGCCACTGCAGCATCGACCACAGCAGCAGCTCCAGCGGGTGGAGCAATGGCTGCTGCTGCTGCTGCTGCTGCTGCTGCTGCTGGCTCATCTGCGGCCGCGGCTGCGGCTGTATCCACATCTGCTGCTGCTGCTGGGATTGCTGCTGCTTCATCAGCAGCAGGGCCCCCAGCAGCAGCAGCAGCAGCAGCAGCAGCAGCAGCAGCAGCAGGCCCTCCATCATCAAAGAAGCTGCTGGCATCACCATCGTGCTGCCAGATTGGCTGCTGCTGCTGCTGCTGCTGTGGTGCAGATCCTGCAGGAGCTGGATCATGGGCAGCCGTGTTCGCTGCCACTTGACTTTCTGCAGTTGTTGCGGGCGCTACTGCTGCTGCTGCTGCTGCTGGCTCAGGCCATGTAGCTGCTGCAGCTGCAGGCGCTGGCGTGGCCTGGCTGTGCGGTTGGTCAGCATCATCGTCAGCAAAGAAGGCACTGCCGTCATCATCAGCGGCATGTGGTGCAGCATAGCCGGCAGCAGCAGCAGGTGCAACAACAGCAGGTGCAGAAGGTGCAGCAGCAGGGGCGGCAGCCCCTCCTGAGCTGTTGAAGTCATCAAAGAAAGCACTGCCATCATCATGCTGCTGGTGGGCTGCTGCTGCTGCTGGTGCAACAGGCGCAAGGTGAGGAGCAGCATGCTGCTGCTGCTGCTGCTGCCACTGCTGCTGCTGGTCCCAAGGTGGCTGCTGCTGCAGCTGCTGCTGTTCCCACGCTTGTTGCTGTGGCTGCTGCTGCTGCTGCTGCTGCTGCTGCTGCCAAGGCTGCTGCTGCTGCTCCCAATGTTGCTGCTGCTGCTGCCAAGGTTGTTCCTGCTGCTGCTGGTCCCAGTGCTGCTGCTGCTGCTGCTGCTCCCATGGCTGCAAGCTGTGTGCAGGCTGTTGCTGCTGGCTTGCAAAAGGAGCAGCAGCTGCATCTGCAGCGTCATCAAAGAATGCACTAGCGTCATCATCAGCAGAAAAGGGAGCTGCTGCTGCTGCTGACACAAAGCCAGCAGCTGCTGCTCCACCATCGCCACCCACTGCTGCATACAGCTGCTGCTGCTGCTGCTGCTGCTGCTGCTGCTGCTGCTCCGCAGACGCTTGCCAGGCATCAGCAACTGCTGATGGGCCTGGGCCTATAAAAGGACCAGCAGCTGTGCTGCTGCTACCAAGAGCGTCTGGCACTGTACCAGATGTCATGACCGCACCCGCAGCAGCAGGTGCAGCAGCAGCAACCCCGTCATTGAAGAAAGCTGATGAGTCATCGTCATCAGCTTCAAACAGGCTGTTTGTGGCTATCTTGTAGCTGCAACCAAGCGGTTCTACTACTGCTGCTGCTGCTGGTGCTGCGGGTCTTTCAGTCGCAGCGGCAGCTGGCAGCGTGCTCGATGGCAGCACTGACGCAGCAGCTGGCTCAGCAGCATCAGCTGCTGCTGCTGCTGGTGATGTGCTGCCAAAGAAAGCGCTGTCATCATCTGCATCGTCAGCAAACAGCGGCTTGCTTGCCAGCCTGATCACGCCTGCAGCTGCGTGACTCTCCTCTGCTGCTGCCGGCGTGTCCCAGCCCTGCTGCTTCTGCTGCTGCTGCTGCTGCTGCTGCTGCTGAGACTCTGCATGCTCCGGCCAACTTTGCTGCTCCCGATGTGGCTCTTGCACACCCTGCTGGTCCTGCTGCTGCTGCTGGTGCCGTGCCTCTTGCCAGCCAGGTTGTTCATGCTCCTGCTGCTGCTGCTGCTGCTGCTGCTGCTGCTGCTCCTGCAAGCCCTGCTGCTGCTCCTCCTGCTCTCCCTGCAGGGCAGCTGAGCTGGCAGCTTTGCCTGCCAGCTGCGGCACCAGCGCAGGCATGCCAGTAGCAGCAGCAAGATCAGCATCACCCAGCACAGGCAGACCAGACAACAGATGCCCTGCTGCTGCTGCTGCTGCTGCTGTTGCCGATGCTGGCTGCTCAGCACCAAACTCCCCGTCAAGAAAGAATGAGCTGCCATCATCCTGATGCGGCCCTTCATGCACAGTCTCCAGCGACCGCCGCGCCTGCGGCGCTGCTGCTGCTGCTGCTGCTGCTGCTGCTGCTGCTGCGTTAGCTGCAGTGGGTGTCTTGCTGCCGGGCCTCTTCCAGGTGTCAAGGGACACGTCATGCTGCAGGCGGGACACTGACGGCGGCTGCATTGCATCTTCACCATCAGCGGCTGGGGTGCACACTGGCACCGGCTCCAGCTGACCTACCACATCAACATCCACAGCAGCAGCAGCAGTAGCAGTAGCAGCAGCAGTGCTGTCAGCTGTCTGCGCTGCTGTCAGCTGCAGGCTACCAAAGGCCATGTTGCTGTGCTCCAGGTCAACTTGAGGGCCTGGCAGCCCTGTTGGCGCTGCTGCTGCTGCTGGTGCTGCTGCTGCTGCTGCAGCAGCTGCACTTTGTGCTGCAGCTGACGCAGCCGCAGCACCCAGCCAGCCCTGCTGCTGCTGCTGCTGCTGTTGTGTTGCTTCCCAGTGGGGCAATTGCATGCCAGCAGTAGGGCCGCTGGTGCTGCCAGTGCTGCTGGGAGGGGAGGAAACACCACCACCACCACCACCAGCAGCAGCAGCACCAGCAGCATTGGGAGCCGGTGGGCCCCAGGCCACTCCCTCTTGCTGCTGCTGCTGCTGCTGCTGCTGCTGCTGCTGCCAGGCTGGCTGGAAGCTGCTGCCACTGGAGCTCATAGCAGGCTCTGCTGCTGCTGCTGCTGGCTCAACGGCCAGCAGTTCGCTGCTGGGTGCTCCCCACAAGTCACCTAGGCTGTTTTCACCACCCAAGCTGCCGGCCCCTGCAAAGGGGTTGCTCTCTGCCACAGTGAAGCCCCCCGGCGCTGCTGCTGCTGGTGGTGCTGTCTTCGCTGCAGTGTCAGACCCTGGTGTGGGCAGCAGGTGCTCTGATGTTGAAATGGCAGGCGCATCTGCTGCTGCTGCTGCTGTTGCCGTCTCAGCTGCTTTTTGTGAGGCAGGCACATCAGCGCCACCAGCAGCAGCTGGCAGCTGCGGTGGCTGCTGGGAGGCACCCCAAGGCGGCTGCTGCTGCTGCTGCTGTTGCTGCTGCTGTTGCTGCAAGGAGACCTCTGCATGCTCAGCTGCACCTCCAGCAGCTGCAGCACTACCTACATCACTCTCCTGCAAGCCCTGCTGCCCCCACTCGCCCCAACCAGCCGCCGCGCTGTCCGCCACATCTGCAGCAGCAGCTGCTGTTGCTGCTTCTGCTGTAGCAGACTCAACATGCGGTGCTGCTGCTGCTGCTGCTGCTGCTGTGTGCTCCGGCTCCACCCTCAGCCAGTCATCATCATCTGTGCTTTGGGGCAAGGGCAGCTGGCTGTGCCCTGGCAGGCCTGTCGCTGCTGCTGCTGCTGCTGGCGCTGGGTGGTCTGTCGCTTGAGGCACAGGCTGCTGCATTGGCAGGCCATGCAATGCAACCTGCTCCTGCTGCTGCTCCTGCTGCTGCTGATCTGCTGGAGCAGGAGGTGCTGCTGCATCGTGCTGTGGCAGCGGCTCATGTGGGGCAACTTGATGCTGCAACATTACATGCTGTTGCTGCTGCTGCTGCTGCTGTGGCACTGCTGTGGCCTGGGAAACAGGTGCGAGGGCATGGCCTGCTGCATCCGCTGCTGCTGCTGGTGGGGCAGCTGGTGGTGCTGGCGGGACCACCCCTTGCTGTGGTGGCCGCACACCACGCTGCACCCCAGCAGGAACTGCTGATGCTGTTGTTGCTGCTGCTGCTGCGGGCACTGCTGGTGGTGGGCCAGCCCCTGCTGCTGCTGGAGGTGGTGGCCTTGAATGCGGATGCATGCCTGCAAGCAACGGCGGCCCAGGCCTAACATGAGGAGGCCCTGCTGCTGCTGCCGTTGGGCTACCCCTGGGTGCAGCACCAGCTGCTGCCGCTGCTGCTGCTGCTGCTGCTGCTGCCGCTGCTGCTGCCTTGGGTGTCGACCCTGCTGACGCACCGCCCCCGCTGCTGCCCCCAGCTGATGAGCCACGTGGCACAGCAGGCGGAGGCCCTGCTGCTGCTGCTGCTGCTGCTGCACCGCCCCCGCTGCTGCCCCCAGCTGAGCCACGTGGCACAGCAGGCGGCGGCCCTGCTGCTGCTGCTGCTGCTGCTGCACCGCCCCCGCTGCTGCCCCCAGCTGACATACGTGGCACAGCTGGCGGCGGCCGCACCATTGGGGGCAGCGGCGGCGGCACCTTTCCTGCAAGCAGCGGCAGCGGAGGGGGGCCTGCAGGGTGGCCTGGCAGCGGCCGCTGAGGGGGAGGGACCCCACCCCCACCCCTGCCTACTGCTGCTGCAGGAGGGTGCTGCTGCTGTGGTGCTTGCCGCGGCGGCTGCTGCTGCTGCTGCTGCTGCTGCTGGTGCATCTGCTGCTGCTGCTGCTGCTGCTGAGGCAGCATGGGCCGTGGAGGAGGAGCTCCTGGGAAGCCTCCAAGGCCTGAAACTGGTGAGGCAGGTGGCCTCATTTGCTGCAGCTGCGGGCGCAGCAGCTGTCCTGCAAGTGGCGGTTGGGGCAGCTTGCCTGGCTGTTGCTGTACTGCAGCAGGTGCAGCTGGCTGCCCAGGTGGCCGCATCTGCTGCCTTCCAGGAGCAGTTGTGCCTGCTGATAAGCCAGAGATTGCGGCAGGTGGTGCAGTACGCTGTTGTGGCGGGTTGTTGGGTGGACCATGGCCTGCTGCTGTTCCTGGAGCTGCTGCGTGTGCAGTTCTAAGCGCTGGTGCAGCTGTTCGGTCAGCCCCGCTCTTACGAGCACTGCCATAATCTTCTTCGTCTTCGGAGACCCACTCGGGCCCCGAGTCCGCGTCGCTTTCAGACATCACGTTCGTGCACACTGTCGTTCATGTTGCGTGCAGCTTCACCCGTGAATCTCCGCTGTCGCTTGACATATACAGTCAACTGATGCAATGATGATGAAAGGGATCTGCCAGCTGCGTGAAGCTGAGGGACACTTCACAACTGACAGCTTGCCACCCGACCCTAACTGTTGTTTACCCGTCTCAATGATGATGCTGTGCCCAGAGCTACCAGCATACGCGTGGTTTGAAACATAAGAAGTTCAATTAGAACTGCTGGGCTGGGGCAGCATGCTCACCAGCAGTACTGCCTGCACAGCAATCATTGCATGCTGCAGGGGTGCAGGCCCTGCACCCATCCCTGAGGGATTGCAAGAGCTGCAGTAAACTGCTCAAAGAGCGAATCGCATATCGTCTGCTGCTTACAAGGGACAAACCATCCCTTTGTCAAGGAATAACCCGCATTCAAAATCTCGCATGGGACAGGGACACATGCGTGTCGACTGCTGCCGCACCATGCCATACAAGGACCCAGGTCAAAAATCACGTTCACAGCTGTAAATGCTGTTGCATGCCCACAATACCCGACCCACACACTAGCTCCCCTCCAGCTTCTCTTCCTGCTCTTGCTGCTGCTGCTGCCGCCGCTGCTGCTGCTGCTGCCGCCGCTGCACGGACCGCAGCACCCGCGGCTGATCCGGATGCAGCTTCTGGAACATGTTTTCACAAAATGGCTTATACAGCACATCCTCAGGCCCCATCACACTATCTTCCAAATCATGCAGCTCATGGATCAGCCGCCGCTTCTCTTCCTCCCCCCACTGCTCCTCATCTAAAGCAGCGTCTGCTGCAGCCGCCGCAGCAGCCTTGCTGCTGCTGCTGCTGCTGCTGCTGCCAGCCGCCGGCGGCTGACTCGTGCCGTACAGCTGCTGGATCACAGCAGCAGCCTCGCCCTCACTGTTGCTGCTGCTGCTGCGCCGGCGGTGCTCCGGGCTAAGAGACTCAGCTGCATGCCAGTCTGCAAACTGCAGGCGGCTGGCTGCCTCGCGTGCAGAGGGGTCCTTTAGATCCCACACACTGCTGCTGCTGCTGCTGCTGCTCCCAGGGCTAGACTGTAAGCTCTCCAGCATTGCATTGCAAAAGGGCTTGTAAGGTGTTGGCTCGTACAGGCCAGATTCAATCGCATCTAACTGGCCGCTGCCCTGCGCTGCCCCAGTCTGCCCTAGCCGCATCCGCTGCTGCTGCTGCTGCGTAGTCTGCGGCAGCACCATCGCTGCCGCTGCTGCTGCTGCTGCCGCATCCTCAGCCTCTGCTGCTGCTGCCACGCCATCATATGCTGGAGCGAATGCCCTGATCCACTCCGGCACGTTATCTTGTGTGTCACTGTCAAATGACATAAGAGATCCAAGGGGATATTCCTCAAGATCTGCCAAATGATCTTGCTCGTTGATGGAATCTAGCGGGCCCGGTAACCGCCCAGTGTAGCTCCCCTGCTGCTGTTGTTGTGCGTCGCTGCTGCTGCTGCTCACTGCTGCTGCAGCTGCAGCTGCTGCGCCGCCGCTCACCAGGGCTGCGGCAGCAGCAGTCTGCTGCTGCAGGTGCTGCTGGTGCGCTTGCTGCGCTGCTGCAGCTGCTGCTGCAACTGCGCCAGTCAGGCGTGCTGGCTTGCCGCGGTCTGTTTCCAGGTCCACCCAACGCGTGCCAGGCACCAGCCGCTGCAGCATGACAGACAACGCAGAGCTCCGTTGTAATTATGGCTCGCGTGGAAACGATGATGTGACTAACCATAGCTGCTAGCGAGCAGCACACTGTGAGACACGTCATGGCAGGTTGTGCGGGTCGTGCCTCCTGACTGCCGCGTCCAGCGCCTTGAAACACCGCGTGCCCCTTGGAACCATCAACACACAAAAAACCACGAGAAAGCCTCAGCAAACCTGACAACATAAAACCCTCACATATTTATAATTCCGTCCAACTCACCATGATCTCGCGCTCCAGCCTGTCCACCTCAGCGCCTGTCGTACTAACAATCACTGTGTAAACTGCATCAGCAGCGCATCTAGCACGTGCGGGTCGTGCCTTCTGACTGCCGTGTCCAGCGCCTTGAAGAGCCGCGTGCGCCTTGGAACCATCACCACAAGAAAACAACCGACAAAGCCTCAGCAACCCTGACAGTAACCCTGACATAAAACCCTCACTAAGCTGTTCAACTCACGATGATCTCTCGCTGCAGCCTGTCCACCTCGGCCCCGGTGGTGCTCACAATCACGGCCGCAAACTGCATCAGCAGCGCATCCAGCGCGTGCGGGTCGCGCCGCCGCACCGCTGCGTCCAGCGCCTTGAACATCCCATTGCCCTCCAACCCCCAAAACCTTAGCCCATAAGGCCTTATTCGTATGCCATCGGCCCACAACTCTGGAACCAGCTGACTCACCATGATCTCGCGCTCCAGCCTGTCCACCTCAGCGCCTGTCGTGCTCACAATCACGGCCGCAAACTGCATCAGCAGCGCGTCTAAGGCGTGCGGGTCGTGCCGCCGCACTGCCGCATCTAAGGCCTTGAACAGCCGCGTGCGCCCGCAGCGGTCCAGCGCGCGGCGCGCCAGCTCCTCGCCATCAAACGCAATGTCTGCCTGGAACCTGCGATTCAGAGGCACCGTATATGTACAATCAAAATCAGCAGAACATGGTGTTTTATTATTGTCGTATTGCAGTAGCAGGTTGGGGGTTAGGCATGCACAGGCTGTAAGTTAGCTTGTTTCGGCGCGCAGGCTCCTCGCCATCAAAGGCAATGTCTGCCTGAACCTGGCGGTCACGCAACAACATACAATGTGATAACAGCAAGGCAGCGGCAGCAATGCATCCTGAGCATGTATGCGCGAGTTGTGGGTCGACGTTTGTGTTGGGGCGCCAGCTCCTCAGCATCAGACGCCTCGCTGACTTTAGAACTTGCAACAATTGTTCAGTGAGCTGTTGTTGGGGTTAAAATACCAAATGAAACAGCATAAACACAACACAGTCTGCATGGCCTGAATGACGCCCTGCATGGGTGTGTTGGTTGAGGTTGAAAGCGAGGTCTGTATGGAACATTGTGGGCCGCTGATACCACAGCAGATGGGCCGACATCGCATGTTGTGTGCAGGGCCCGTCTCGCCCCTATAGCTGCATCAACATTGACTTGATGCACCATGCCGACTGGCATCAACACAAACCCCGCACAGCAGGTGGGGCGCGCGCAGAAATAGCTGACAAAATGTGTGACCGCCCGCCTCACCTGTACTGCCTCACTCCCAGCTCCTCACTCTTTATGTTGCTGACCTGGCGGATGACGCGATCATTGGCCAGGTGGTCCAGGATCGTGTCCTCCTGGGCCTGTAACACAGAAAAAATAACACAATGTAACATAGTTGTAACATAAAAGTAACACCAATGTCATAAACCGATACAGTGGCAGTACTGCAAGGTTCCTGGCCATATGGTCCAGCATGGTGGCATGCTGGGCCTGTCAGAAACACGCAAGTAACTCTTTTACCTTCACACTTTTGAAAGGATGTCAGCTGATCGCTCACTCTGCCCTCAAGGCTAGGGCCGCACAACAAGGGGCAGTTAAGCACAACCTGCATATAACATTAGCTGTGCACGCAGCCTGCAACCTGCAACACCCCCTGGCACCAGCTGAATGTGTCAAACCGCCCACCTTAGGCATGGACTTGCCGATGAGCCACTTGCGGTTGCGCTGGATGAGGGTCACCGCCACCACCCCCAGCAGCGCTGACACCGCGATACTGCCAATGGCGTCCCAGTACACCGCGCCAGTGGCCTGCACAAGTACAATGAAGAGCAGAGCAGGCACCGGCGGCAGCAGAACAGGAACAGTCGCAGCACTACAGCAGACGCAAGCAGCAGTGGATGCTACTTCCACCAGGCCAGCAGACAGCTGCAGATTCAAATCTCACGTCTGCCACAGTTGACAGAATTTATTACTGCAAATGCAGAGGCAAAGGTTACACAGCATCAAATCGTAACAAGCATCACCCCCTTCCGCATCAAAGAGCGATACGATATGACCCCACCCCACACACCTGGCACAGCGCCAGGCAGCCCCCCGCAATGAACAGCCCCGCCACTGCCGCGCCGTCCTCCATCATCACTGCCACAGCAGCAGGGTCTGCGCCTGTTTTGACGTAAGCCAGCAGGCTCATGCCCTGCTGCGCGGCACCACAGCCAGCAACAGCACCTCCGAAAGAACACACAACGCTGCAACACAACTCCAAACCTGCGGCACAACGCAGCCACCGCCAAATGCAATCCTCCTCACGGCACACAACAGCAAGTCCCACTCTACACACCTGGCACAGCGCCAAGCAGCCCCCTGCAATGAACAGCCCCGCTACTGCCGCGCCGTCCTCCATCATCACCGCCACAGCAGCAGGGTCTGCTCCTGTCTTGACATATGCCAGCAGGCTCATGCCCTGATGCGCGGCGCGGCGGCGCAGCGTGTTGACGGCCACCATCAGGGAGTGGCTCTCGAGCACGCCAGACACACCAAGCACTGCAGCAGCAGCAGCAGCAGCAGCAGCAGCAGCAGCAGCAGGTACTTGAGTTGGTGCAGCGTGTTGACGGCCACCATCAGTGAGTGGCAGGACGCCAGACACACCAAACACTGCGGCAGCAGCAGCAGCAGCAGCAGCAGCAGCACCAGCACCAGCAGCAGCAGCAATAGCAGTGATGGGCGCTTCACTTTCTCATCTGCTAAGTAGAGGTCGCAGATCTCGCGTGTTGCCCCCCAGCAGAAGCTGGCCACTGCGCCAATGAGCGGCCAGATGCATTGATCCCTCTGATTCCAACACCACTGCTGCTGACGATGACAGATACACAAAAAACGGCATTACGTTGTCAACATCAACACTCATTTAAGCCTCTCCACTCACCCACAAAGTTCCAGTACAGGTCTCCTATTTCACGGTGCGCCTCCAGCAGCCCGGTGACACCGTGCACAAAGCTGACACCCGCGCCGCAGCAGAAGATGCCAACTGCTGAGATGAGTGGCCAGATGAACTGGTCGCGCGCGTAGCCGTAGGGGTGCTGCTCGTTGGGCTGCTTCTGCGCCTTCATGATGCCCACACGCAGCAGCAGCTACAGCAGCAGCAGCAATGGCACACAGGGTACAAGGTGAGGTGTGTTGTGTAGAGTTACATTTGCGCATGCCCCTTCATGATGCCCACACGCAGCAGCAACTGCTGCGGCAGCAGCCATAAGAGCAGCACACAGCACAGGAGAGCACAAACAGTTGTTGACAGAGGAGCAGCTGGTTGAGCGGTTGCAATCATTTATGTGTGGTTGCTTCCACAAGTGCTTTCCTGATGAAGCAGCTGCGGCAGGCATGCAAGCGGCGCAGCACACGGCATCATAAGGCCGGCACGCATACACACGGGCTGCAGGGGGCAGCCGTGTCTACTGAGTGCCAGTTGCATTCAACTCAATGCTGCAGCAAGCAGGTCCTTTAACATCCATCGACCAGCTGCTGGTGCTGGTGTGACCATGCTGCACTGTGCCGGTGCTGGTCCTGATGGTGCTGTACCAGCGATGCTGCAGCGGCTGCTGCTGTGCTGAGATGTGGGTTCCGCCAGTGATGCACAAACACGCCACAGCTGCCACTGCTTCATATGCATCCTGGCTACAAGCTGGCTCTGGCTCAGCCTCTCTGCTGAATACTTTAGCGCTGCTGCTGCCAGCTGCTGCTTTTGCTGTTGCTCCTGCTGTTGCCTGCTGGTGCTGGTGCTGCTGCTGCTGCCCACCTGGTTGGCGATGTCCACCAGACTGTGCACCGCCTCCGCCAGCATGGCACTGCGCAGCAAACATTGTTGTAGCAGACACAAGCAGCACTGGAATTTGGATTATGTGTACATCTCTATGTGACTCATCGCTGTGTGGTCCTCCTCCTTCTCATGGCGCACGAACAAAAAGCAACATGCTGCAAGAACAACATGCAGCAGATTTCCCCTGCAGTGCAGGCAGCAGCACCAGCAGGCACCTTGATGCCATCCTAGACACATACTGGATATCGCTGCTTAGTGCAAGCAAACTGCTGGTGGTGCAGCAGCAGTCATTCACGCCACATGCCACGGCACCATGCACGCAGCTGGCCTGACGCTGACGCATGCCATGCATGTCAGCACAAGCTGCTGCTGCTGCTGCTGCTGCTGCTGCTGCTGCTGCTGCATACATCATACCTTGCAGCAGCCTGGAGCTCTTGGTGGGGCATTTGTTGCAGGCTATCAGTCACAGCTGGTGCCCCTGTTTGCAGGCATGCAAGCAGTCTGCGTGCTGACGCATGCCATGCATGGCAGCAGCGACCCGCAGCTGCTGCAGCCAGCAATGCCGCACTACCCTGGCACACCACAGCCACAACACCACCACCACAACACCACAGCCACAACACCACAACCACGACAGCCATGTGCAGCTCCATGCTGATGCTGCACATGCTACACTCCACATGCAGCAAAGCCAGCAGCAGATCTTCTCGGTGCTGCTTGCCTGCAGAGGACACACTAAGCATATATAATGCTTGCGTCCTGCAGGAAACAGCCTCACCTGCTGTTGCTCACAGCAAACACCGCCAGAGCTACCATTGCTGCACTAGCCTGTTTTCCTGCGAGCCCGGTTCTGCAGCCGCTCACCCTCACCCTCACCTGATGTTGCCCAAAGAACACAGGCTGCAGAGATGGAACATGCAGCATGCTTGCTTCCTGCAGGAAGCTGTCTCACGTGCTGTTGCTCACCAAAAACACCGCCAGCTTGGCTGCAAAAATGAGCCTACGAGGCTAAACAAACAGCCTGCTGCGTCCACAACTGCCCTCCACAACTCTCTTGGCTCACCTGCTGTTGCTCACGAAGAACACTGCCAGCTTGGCTGCAAAGATGAGTGCGTTGGCCCTGATGGCTGTCTCCACTGCATGCAGCTCCCCTTCAGGCCCATCCATGTCATCATCACTAGGCCCCATCGCTGCTGCTGCTGGTGATGACGCAGTGAAGCCTGCTGCTGAGTGCGGTATGTGCTGCTGCTGCCAGTGGTTGCCGCCGCGGTGGCACAGCAGGGGTGCGGGTGGCAGGAAGGTCCTGCTGCTACTGCTGTTGATACTGCTGCTGTTGCTGATGCTGCTGCGGATGCCATGGTAGTGGCGCTGCTGTGGGTGCTGCTGGTGCTGCTGGTGCTGCTGCTGCAGCTGGGCTCGTGCTAGCCAAGGGAATGCTAACCGGCCAGGCAGCGAGGCTGTGCTATGCTGCAGGCTATGTGCGGTGCTGCCGACGCAATGGCCAACAGCAGCAGAAGAGTGCATGAGCCCTAGGCGCATGCAGGTCGTGCCGGTCAAAGGAAGCCAAGCCGTTTGCGGCGATGAAAGCAGCAATAGGCACCTTCTCGCAAGCGCCTGTCCTCTTTCCGCTCTCATGTCAATGGTTTCATTTCGTGTGGCTGTCAAGCGGTGTGTGACGTTCAGCGAGTTAAAGGTTAGTTGTGCTTCCGATCAAAGACAAAGTTAAGCCAGTGGCAGCAATGCGTGAACGGAAACTCTGATGCCGGAAAAATGCCTACTCTCTAACAAGCCCTCCAGTTTGCTTACTGCCTACGTACTTCACAGTGTATGTCTGTATCTTCAACAGTTTGTTAGCCTCTCAAAGCGTCAAAACTCACCGCATGTCCCAGACTGTACATACTCGGCAAGCTCCCACATTCACGTGGCTGTACTCTGCCACTGATGTCTCGAAAGTGTCAATTACTGAGTTTTTGAACATTCAATTACTAAAGATACGTGAGCTGTTGGCACCTGCTGCGCGGTGGCGCCAGTTTCGGGTGCCAAGATGGCTTGCTGCGTGATGCTGCAGTCTGGCAGGGTACTACCCTCTGAACAACTATCATTGTAGTGCTGGTGAGTCGTCCGACACGCCAGCTGCAGTATCGGGCAGAGCTACTGCTGCATCAGTGCTTGGCTCGTTCCATGCTTGCATGGTGTGCCAAAGCAGTGCAGTTGGACTTTAGTGTTAGACATACCACATATATGACTGGGTAGTCCAGAAGTGCACGGTGTGTGCACAGGCAATCTGTAGTGACACAACCCTGACAAGTGCAGCGTCACCAGCAACAACAGCAGCAGCAGCAGCAGCAGCAGCAGCAGTAGCAGCACCAGCATGTAGAACACTGTAAAAACTCTCAGCAACTCCAAGCCATCTGGCCATGACTATCGTACATACGACGCAAGCAAACTGTACAACAACTTGTCGCCACGGCCATGCTCTCATTGCGTGCAGCAGCTGCAGCAGCAGGCCCATCCCCCACTGCTGTAGGCACACAACACCAGTCTGCTCACCGCCTTCAGCATGGCAGCCGACAACCTCCCAAGCCACCAAACCCATCCCTACAGCACCAACAGCAGCAGCAGCAAACCCAATGTGCAGCAGCAAAACCCCACCCCTACCACTAACAACAGCAGCAGCAGCAGCAGTGGCATTGGCGAGGCCAGCAGTGGGCTGCAGTTTGTGCTGCTGCGGCAGCGGCTGCTGCAGCACATGGATAGGGCCGGCTACAGCACGCTGCTGGTGCTGCTGGATGTGGGGCTGAGCCTGCTGAGCGTGCTGCTGTATGTTATTATGACCTACGGCCTGCTGGTGTCGGTGGGTGCGGGGTTTGAGGATTTGAGGGTTCAGGGTTTTGGTGCTGCTGGATGTGGGGCTGAGCCTGCTGAGCGTGCTGCTGTACGTGATCATGACGTATGGACTGCTGGTGTCGGTGAGGAAGAGGCTGCATTATCCTTGCTGCACCTTCTGCCGTCTTTCCCCAGCAGCTGCTTCATGCGGTTGTTACGGGTTTGCCTTGCGCAGTTCACACACAGCACGTGGCCTGGGTGGTGAGGGTGTGCGGCAGCACTGCTGCTGTATGCAATCATGACCTGCGGGCTGCTGCTAAGGTTAAGGAGGCAGCTAGCTCGTTCACCCACTGAGTCAGTCAAACAGCGCCTTCCAGCTGGCAGCGTGGCGGTTCAGTGCAGGCCACTCGATTCGGAGCTTGAAGATGGAGCAATATTAGCATGGTTTGCCAGCAACTGTGGAACCTGCTGGCGTGCAATTCAACAACATGGCTGCTGCTGCTGCTGCTGCTGCTGCTGCTGCTGCTGCTGCTGCTGCTGCTGCTGCTGCAGGTGCTGTATGGTGTTGATTTTGGGCTGGCGCTGTTTTTCTCCGCAAATTGGCTGCTGTGGTTCTGGCTGGCAGAAGACCGGCTGCGCTACGTCTGCAGCCTGATGAGCGTGATTGATGCAGTGACGATTATTCCAGCCTTTGTGCTGTACAGGATGGAGGTGAGTTGACATTTGTATCAGTGATAGTTTGTTTGACGCAGTGGTCCAGCTCAGGGCCATCAGCGATTGAGAGACATGCCAAGCAAGCGCTTTTGTGTTCAAGGTTTTGGCCGTATCTGGCCCTGGCTTGTGGGTTTGCACTCACTGGTTAGGAATCACCTAAGGTGGTTTGGGAGTGGCTCCCTCCTCTGGGTTCACCTCTTGCTAGAAAAACGTGTTATTGTTTGATTGAACAGCTTGTAACAGCACGCAGTGGTCAACAGCAGCAGCATGTGTCTGTTACAGCTGTGGTGTGCTGAGGGCCAGTGACGATCACCCCAGCCTGTGTACTGTACAGGATGGAGGTGCGTTTTGGTGCGGAACAGTAACACATGTCACATACTGTGTAACATGTGTTACACTGGTGTGGTGCAGCTTACAGGAGCCTAGCTGCCTCTGTGCTGTACCAGATGGAGGTGTGCTGAGTAAGCTGAGCTTGTGACAGCGCGCAGTGGTCATAACCGCAGTAGCATGTAGTTGTCATGGCTGTGACATGCAGAAGGTCAAATGGTGATGCCCCGCATGAGCACGTGACATGCAGCTGCTGCTGCTGCAGGTGCTGTATGATGTTGTCTTTGGCCTGGCGCTGTTGTTTTCTGCATGTGACATGCCCTGCATGAGCTGCTGAAACGTTTTTTGGCGCTCACCGGCCGAGGCTGTGCCTTTGGTGCCTCTTATCCATGTAGATTCATTCCCACGTAGAAGTTGGCATGTGGTTTGTGGTTTGACCTGCAATATCACCAACGTATCTTACCTTGATGCTGAGCATGGGTGTGCCACACAGCATGGAACACTGTGTGCCGTCTGCTGCAGGGTGAGAGCAACTCCATCGGATCAAGCCTCAACTTCCTGCGAGTGCTGAGGTGAGGCTGCCGCCAGCAACAGACATCACAAATATATAACATGCATTGTGTGTAACTACCCTCTCACTAGTGCAAACTACCTGCAGCAGGGGCAGGCAATGCAGCAGCAGAACCTTGCAGGAAGAGGATTTGAAATGTGCCTGCACCCACGCATGCAGACACGTCCACGGCACGTTGGACATGAAAACTTGCAGTGCTTGCAATGCTGCTGCTGCTGCTGCTGCTGCTGCTGCTGCTGCTGATGGTGCTGCTGCAGGATCCTGCGTGTGCTGCGCATCTTCCGCATGAAGCACGTCATGCGGCGCTACATGGAGGGGCAGGTGCGGCACTTTGCTTGCCTTCGGCCTAACATTTAGAGTAAACCCCTAAACCTCTGTGTACTTGCTTACTATGACTGCTCAGCAACTGTAGCTCAGGAAGGGTATGCAGGCAAGGGAGGACGTTGCGCGCAAACAACCAACAGGTGCCTGGAAGCCACCATTGCAATGCTAGGAAGCACTGTTGAACGCTGAGGGGAATGCGAGATGCTGCTGCCGCCGCTGCTGCCGCTGCTGCTGCTGCTGCTGCTGCTGCTGCCAGGTCACTGACGCGCTGGGCAAGCTGGTGTTCACGCTGATGAGCATGCTGTTCATCGCGGCCGGCATGTTCTACGAGCTGGAGAAGTTTGCGGTGAGTGTGAACTTCAGGTCTGAAGTGGGGTGAGTGTGAAGTTTAGATCTGAAGTGCGGTGAGATGCAGTTCATATGTGAAATCCGGCGAGTGTGAAGTTCAGGTTTGAAGTCTGCATGGCTGGTTGCACGCAGTAACTATGTCTATCCGTTCGTACTTTGATAAGCCATTCTAAGCTCAGCACTCATCACCTGCTGCTGCTGCTGCTGCTGCTGCTGCTGCTGCTGCTGCTGCTGCTCCCGCTGCTGCAGCCCACCCCTGAGGAAGACATCCAGGCGCTGCAGTTCCACCAGGCGCTGTACTGGGCGGCTGTCACGCTGACAACAGTAGGCTACGGTGCGTGGCTGCCAAATCACACGGCCAAATCTACGAGTTTAGTTGCTTGCACCAGAACACACGGTCCCCTGATCAGGATGCGACCAGACAAGGTCATTGCTGTGAGTATGCATTGCAATGCCATCTGTTGGCTTTGCCGGCCCTTGTCTAAGTGAACTTTGTTGTACTTTGATTGTGCAACCGTCTGCAGGTGACTATGCGCCCACCTACTGGGCCATGCAGATGGCGCTTGTGCTAGCACTTTTCACGTCACCACTTCTGTGTGCGACTTTGCTTTCAATATGGTGCTGCAGGTGACTATGCGCCCACCTACTGGGCCACTGAGACGACACGTGTGCCAGTACTTTTCACATCACCACATACATGTTTGAAGATATGCTGTTGTGTTTGATATGTGCTGTGCCGCTGCAGGTGACTATGCGCCCACCTACTGGGCCACTGAGACGACACGTGTGCCAGTTCTTTTCACATCACCACATACATGTTTGAAGATATGCTGTTGTGTTTGATATGTGCTGTGCCGCTGCAGGTGACTATGCGCCCACCTACTGGGCCACTGAGACGACACGTGTGCCAGTACTTTTCACATCACCACATACATGTTTGAAGATATGCTGTTGTGTTTGATATGTGCTGTGCCGCTGCAGGTGACTATGCGCCCACCTACTGGGCCACTGAGACGACACGTGTGCCAGTACTTTTCACATCACCACATACATGTTTGAAGATATGCTGTTGTGTTTGATATGTGCTGTGCCGCTGCAGGTGACTATGTGCCCACCTACTGGGCCACACACATGATGCTTGTGCTGGTACCTGCCACTATCTCCACTTCAATTTGCAGAAACTTAATTTTGTGCTTAATATGTGCTGTGCCGCTGCAGGTGACTATGCGCCCACCTACTGGGCCACACAGATGATGCTGATTGCGCTGCTGATGATCACCTTCACGCTGCTGCCATATCTGACTGGTGAGTGGCAGTCAACATGCTGGTCAAACATGGTCAACATGTTGGTCAAACATGCCAGCTGTTTATTAGCGACTGCATTGTGACAGATGACTGGCCCGTGCAGTGTGTTCAAACAGCTGTGCCAGCTGCATCCCGTGATGGCTCAGAACCCGGCAGCAAACAAGAAAATGGAAATGTTACATCACTGCATAGCATGACGTCAGCCATGTCGCTCTGGTGTCACTGTGGTGCTGCGCAGAAGCCAACACCCTACAGGACGCCATCGCACATCCACTGAAACATGCAGCATGCTGGTTGACCAACAATATTGATGATGGGCTTTTGTAGCGCTGTTTTGAAACAGGAAGGGCTCTATGTATACTGTCAATATCCATGCTGTCATTTTGTGGCTTTCTTGTGCATGCAGGGCAGCTGATGAATGCACTGGGCTCATCCACACCATACCAGCGCAAGAGGCGGGTGGGCCTGGTTTTCTGATGAACAACCTCCTCATTTGCTGAATGTTTGATTGCCTTGTACCACCTACATGCTGTCTTCTAGCGCTGAGCGAATGCGAGCATGCCGCTGCTGCGCCTTGCTCTGCAGCCAACATCGCAGTCAGTAGTGTCACATACTCTCTCGTCAGGTGTGCAGCCTCTAGTGTTTGCCATGCCTCAACCACAGCTGGCAGCACAACGCAGCATGCTGTCGCTTATGCTGGTGCTGCGTCTGCTGCTCTTGCCGGCTGTTGGTGCGGCTGCTGTTGCCTTTACTGCTGTAGGTTTTCAGGGTTCAGCCGCCGCAATGACAGCAAGCACGTGGTGTTCATGGGAGCCATTGATGATGGCCCAACCATGGCAGGGGTGGGTCAGTTTGTGGCCTTAAGTTTCGGCTGTACAGCTGCCTGCTGTTCATGTTGCTTGCGGCAGGGGGCGGCCATGGCAGGGGGGAGTGGGTCATTCTGTGTCTGGCCCTGTTGCTGCTGCTGTGCTGCTGCCTGCTGCTCATGTGTGGCCGTGCATTGCTGCTGCACAGCTGTGCGCAGCTGCCTGCTGTTGCATGTTGCTTGCGGCCTAGGGATGACCATGGCACGGGTGCAAAGCGGTCTAGTCAGGCTCAAGCATAATGCACGGGCAGCGGCTGTAAGTAACTGGTGAACCAATGCATGGTACAAAGTCACACTGGCTACCTGGCTGTCAAACTGCTGCTTCTCGAACTTTTGCGCGCTCTTCAGCATATAGGAAACCGCTTCCTCTTGGGCTGTGCTTTTGCGGATACTAAACGAGCTGTACCACGCAGACAAGGGCGTCAACCGCCAGCGGGTGGCACTGATTTCACACAAAGTTACCGATGTGTACTGCTGTTTGTTACTTTTGCAGATCCTCAACGAGCTTTACCACGCAGACAAGGGCTTCAACCGCCAGAGGGCGGTGTTTCTGAGCCCTAAACCGCCCGGTCTGGACATCCAGCACCTGCTGGCCACGCACAGTGCCTCAGCCAAGCTGAGCTACCTGCAGGGCAGCCCTTTCAGGATGGAGGTGCGGGTCACATGTTGTACAAGTTCATCTTGATATTGATTTTACAACATATCTTGTTTATAGATTGCAGCCGAGCTGAGCTATCTGCAGGGCAGCTGATTGATTGACATGCCCGTTTTTTGCAGCCTCAAAGCACTCTCTTCACCTGCTGCTGCTGCTGCTGCTGCTGCTGCTGCTGCTGCTGCTGCTGCTGCTGCCGCTGCTGCTGCTGCCATCTTCATGCAGGACCTGCACCGCGCCGGCGTAGCGTATGCCCATGCTGTGTCTATTGTAACCCCAAAGCTCAGCCTCAACCTGCTGCTGCTGCTGCCGCTGCTGCTGCCGCTGCTGCTGCTGCCATCTTCATGCAGGACCTGCACCGTGCCGGCATAGCGTATGCCCATGCTGTGTTCATTGTGGCCCCAAAGCACAGCCTTCACCCGCAACCGCTGCTGCTGCTGCTGCCGCCGCTGCTGCTGCTGCTGCCATACCGCAGGACCTGCACCGCGCCGGCACAGCGTATGCTCATGCTGTGTTCATTGTGGCCCCAAAGCACGCCGAGGAGCCGCTGCTAGCTGACAGGCATGCTGTGATGATGGTGCTGGCACTGGGCCAGTACCTGCAGGTGCGTGTGTGCGTGAAGTTCACAGTTGGAAGTGCCTGCAGATGTGTGTGAAGTTCACAGTGGGAAGTATCTGTAGGTGTGCTGGCTGACAGTCATGCTGTGATGATGGTGCTGGCACTGGGGCAGTACCTGCAGGTGCGTGACTGCGTGCGTGAAATTCACAGTGAGCAGTGCCTGCAGATGTGCGTCAAGTTCACAGTCGAAGTGCCTGCAGATGTGTGTGAAGTTCACAGTGGGAGGTGCCCGAAGGTGTGCTGGCTGACAGACATGCTGTCATGATGGTGCTGGCACTGGGGCAGTACTTGCAGGTGCGTGACTGCGTGCGTGAAGTTCACAGCGGGAAGTGCCTGCAGATGTGTGTGAAGTTTGCAGCGGGAAGTACATTAGTACATTGCAATCTGCTGGCCGGCAGGCATGCTGTGATGATGGTGCTGGCACTGGGGCAGTACCTGCAGGTGTGTGACTGCGTGTGTGAAGTTCACAGTGGGATGTGCCTGCAGATGTGCGCGAAGTTCACAGTCGAAGTGCCTGCAGATGTGTGTGATGTTCACAGTGGGAATTACCTGTAGGTGTGCTGGCTGATAGGCATGCTGTCATGATGGTGCTGGCGCTGGGGCAGTACCTGCAGGTGCGTGTGTGCGTGAAGTTCACAGTCGAAGTGCCTGCAGATGTGTGTGAAGTTCACAGTGGGAAGTACATCAGGACATTTCAATTTGCTGGCCGGCAGGCATGCTGTGATGATGGTGCTGGCACTGGGGCAGTACCTGCAGGTGTGTGCGAGGTTGACAGCTTGTTTATGGTAAAACACCAGAGAACCGAGACCTATGTCAGCATTTGGTTGATGAGGGGCTCTCTGGAGTTGCTGTATTGCAAGATCTGCTGTAAAACTATCACCAGAGGTAGCAAAACCTTCGCGTGCAGAAGTCTGAGCAGCTGCATGCAGATTTATGATGTTTGCACCACGCTGCTGTTGTTGCTGCTGCTGCTGCTACTGTGCAGAATGCGCATGTGGTGATGCATGAGAAGCTGTGCTACCTAACCAACAGGATCAGCCACTGGTTCACGACAGGAAAGGTGCGTTAAAACTTTAAACTCTCATGCATTGCTGCTCGTCTGCAGCCATATTGGTACTATAGGCCCTAAGCCCACCAGCAGCTACTCCCACCATCCCAAATAAACTAATGACAATAGACGCTGCCGCATGCTTGGCCACACCTGCTGGCATGCAGATGTCACCACCCTGCTCCCTGCCAAGCATCTTTCTGCAGATGGTGCTTCCAGAGGGCCGGCCTGCATCCAACGTACACTCCACCATGCACTGTGCTGCACTGCTGCTGCCTGCCTGCCGCTATGCTTGCATAACCAACCCAGCACGCTACATCAGTCGGCTGTAAACCCGTCGATCATATATATTGACACAACATTGAGCCTGTATGTGCCATGCCGGTGCACCTTGTGCTTGTGCTGTGCCTGCAGACAGTGCCGCCCTCCTCCCTGCCCAGCATCTTTGTGCAGATGGTGCTGCCTGAGGGCCGGCTGCGGCTGTACCAGGCTATGCAAAGCCTGCAGTCCCCAGCAGCAGCAGCAGCAGCAGCAGCAGGCAGTGTGCATCACCGTGCTGCACATAGCACCAAAGCTGGCAGCAGCGGCGCGGCAACAGCTGCACCTGCCACCAGCCCCAGCGCATTCTACCGCAGCAGCACCTTAAACGCAAGCCAGATCAAGCAGACCGGCAACACCAACAGTAGCAGCTGCTGCGGCCGGGGCAGCAGGAACGAGCAGCAGCATTCGCAGCAGCAGATGCCGATCGGCGGGCCGTTTTGGCGCCGGTTTGCGGCCCAAATGCACGTGCTGTGCTTGGGGGAGCTTCGTCACGCGCTGATGGCGCACTCGTGTGTTGGCGTGCCGGGGATCATCAGCTTGATGAGCAACCTGTGTGTGACGAGTGATTTTGAGGTGGAGAACCTGGAGCAGGTGAGGTGCAGGGTTCGAACCCCAGCATTGGTAAAACTCCTGTTAGTGGAGTTGGCAGACGCAGCTTATTGAGTGGCACTGGTGCTGGTGCTGGTGCTGGTGCTGGTGCTGGTGCTGGTGTAGCTTATTACTCAGCGGCTGCTGCTGATCTAGCCTCTTGTGTTCCGGCACGGACAGGACCGCACCGATCTCTGCAGTGAATAGGCTGCTGCTGCTGCTGCTGCTGCTGCTGCTGCTGCTGCTGCTGCTGCTGCAGGTGCCTGGCATCCCAGATTGGCTGCGGCAGTACGTGCTAGGCGCCAGTCAGGAACTCTACGAGCTGCAGGCCTTCCCCCGGGTGCTGCCTGACATGCTGCTGCTGCTGCTGCTGCTGCTGTTGCTGCTGCAGGTGCCTGGCATCCCGGGTTGGCTGCGGCAGTACATGCTAGGGGCCAGCCAGGAACTCTACGAGCTGCAGGCTTTCCCCAGGGTGCTGCTGCTGCTGACGCTGCTGCTGCTGCTGCTGCTGCTGCTGCCAGGTGCTCGGCATCTCCGACTGGCTGCGGCAGTGCATGCTGGGCGCCAGCCAGGAACTCTACGAGCTGCAGGCCTTCCCCAGGGTGCTGCCTGACATGCTGCTGCTGACGCTGCTGCTGCCAGGTGCCTGGCATTCCCAACTGGCTGCGGCAGTACATGCTGGGCGCCAGCCAGGAGCTGTACCAGCTGCCTGACATGCTGCTGCTGCTGCTGCTGCTGCTGCTGCTGCTGCTGCTGCTGCTGCTGCTGCTGCTGCTGCTGCTGCTGCAGGTGCCTGGCATCCCAGATTAATTGCGGCAGTACAAGCTGGGCGCCAGCCAGGAGCTGTATGAGCTGACTGTCATGCTGCTGCTGCTGCTGCTGCTGCTGCTGCTGCTGCTGCTGCTGCAGGTGCCTGGCATTCCCGATTGGCTAAGGCAGTACATGCTAGGGGCCAGCCAGGAGCTGTATGAGCTGCAGGCCTTCCCCAGGGTGCTGCATGGGGCCAGCTTCCGCACTGCTGCCAGCTTCATCTTTGACAGCTGCCATGCTGTGCTGCTGGCAGTGGAGGCCACGGCTGGGCCTGATCGGGGGCGGCTGAGCATTGCTGCCATGGATCAGGTGGGATTCAAGAATTTTCCAGAGGGTGGTTTTTTTTTGGCAGGGTACAGGCCAACGTTTTGCAGGCATGGTATGGAGTTTGAGCATAGTGCAGACGGCCATCGATCATATGCCACTTGAGGCAGGCGTCCATCTTTGAACATGTTTGCAATGAACCTGACATCTTTGACAGCTGCCATGTGTTGCTGCTGGCAGTGGAGGAGACGGCTGGGCCTCAGCGGGGGTGGCTGAGCATTGCTGCCATGGATCAGGTGGGATTGTGTTATGAGTGTTCGAAAGGGTTTTGATTTTTTCTGCGCAAAGTGAAGGCTGGCATGTGCTGCGAAAAGTAAGTGTGGCAATGGATAATGTGTCACTTGAGCCAGGATTTTAGGAGATGTACAAGATGAGTTTCACCACTGTGACAGCTGCCACGCTGTGCTGCTGGCAGTGGAGGTGACAGCTGGGCCTGAGCGGGGCCGGCTGAGCATTGCCGTGCTGGATCAGGTGGGCTGGGGTGGGTGGGCTGAGGGGCTCGAGGTGTCTGTAGGGTGCGGGGTGGGTTTGTGTTGTTTCACATTACTCCACGTCACGTGCTGTGTTGCTGATTCCTGCCTGCAGGAGATCACGCCAGGCATGCGCGGCTTCCTCATCGCTGACGACATGGCCAGCTGGGGCCTGGTAAAACCCTGACGGTGTAATTTCATGCATGGTGTATGCCTGTGTCTGCGATGTCATTTCCTGCCTGCAGGAGATCATGCCAGGATGCATGGCTTCCTGATCGCTGATGACATGGCCAGCTGGGTTGAACCCTGACGGTGGATTGTGTGTGTCTGTGGCTGCTGTGCTATCAATCTGCTTGCAGGAGATCACGCCAGACATGCATGGCTTGTTGATCGCTGATGACATCCCAGCTGGGGCCTGGTTAACCCCGGCGGTACAATATGTATGCCTGCGTCTGCTATGCTGTTGTTATTTCCTGCCTGCAGGAGATCACGACATACATGCGCGGCTTCTTGATTGCTGATGACATGGCCAGCTGAGACCTGGCCAAACCCTGACGGTGTCATATGAATGCCTGTGTCTGCTATGTTGTTATTTCCTGCTTGCAGGAGATCACGACATACATGCGCGGCTTCTTGATTGCTGATGACATGGCCAGCTGAGACCTGGCCAAACCCTGACGGTGTCATATGAATGCCTGTGTCTGCTATGTTGTTATTTCCTGCTTGCAGGAGATCACGCCAGACATGCGCGGCTCCTCATTGCCGACGGCATGGCCAGCTGCGGCATGATGAATCCCTGACAATGGATCTGATACGTGTGATTGCTCTGCTGTTGCTTTGCTTGCAGGAGATCACGCCAGACATGCGTGGCTTCCTCATCGCTGACGACATGGCCAGCGTGGTGGTGCTGCTGGGAGCAGACGAGGCAGATTTCACACACTGGCAGCAGCACCGCGCAGCGCAGCTGCAGCAGCAGCAGCAGCAGCAGCAGCAGGGTGATCTGATTGCTACAGGCGCCAGCACCTCACCAGTACCACCAGCAGGGCAGCTGTTGCCAGGCTGTGGTGCTGCAGACAGCTGGCATGCGGCTGCAGGGCCGCCGTCTGCCCAGCAGCAGCAGCAGCAGCAGCAGCAGCAGCAGCAGCAGCAGCAGGGCAGCAGCAGCACCGGCTGGGGCCGGCTTAAGGGCAGGGGCATCATGAGCAGGGTCACTGCAGCTCATTCCACAGACAAGCCAGCAGGGCGCCATCAACATGATTTGCGCCACAGCAGCAGCATTACCAGCGCAGCCAGCCTGGACATGCGGCGCAGCGGCAGGCGGAAGGGCGCTGCAGGGCTGCTGATAGCACAGCAGCGGCAGCTCTCACCCCAACAGGTGCGGCTGCGGTGGATGGCTTTGCCTACAGTGTGCTTGCATGTTCTTTGCAATACCACGTTAGGCAGGTCAGGCAGGAGAGAAGGGCTTGATGCACTGCCGCTGGCACAATAAGATAATGTGCTCCGGCTACATCTCCTCCCTTTTTTGTTCGTACTGCTAAGATGTGACACGCTGCCACTGCTGCTGCTGCTGCTACTGCAGAGCTTTGCCGAGCACTGCTCCATGACCAGCAATGATGATCGGGAGGAGTGGCTCTTCACACCAACACCCGAAGAATGCGCAGCAGCAGAGGCAGCAGAGCCACATGCCTCTGGCAGCACCACTGCTGCTGCTTGCCCTGGCATGTCTGCTGCTGGCCCAGGCACAGCTGCTGCTGCTGCTGCTGCTGCTGCTAGTGGTGCGGCTGGGTGTGGTGCAAATGTGCATGTGGGCGGCAGAGGTGTGCCGGGCGTGTCTGCTGCTGCGTCGGCTGCAGTTGCTGCCATTGCTGGCACTGCTGGCGGCGGCAGCAAAGACAAGTCAGGTAGGGCTGCCTGAAATGCTATCAAGTGTTACACAGTGCGTTGGGTGCAAGCTGGTGTGTCTGAGCACCAGCGGTCAACAGCCATATGCGATAGGGTCAGCTGCCGTGCACCTGCTGCAATAGGTGGGCCTGCACCTTATCCGCTTAAATGTCTACCCTTACTGGTCCTGTTGCTGCTGCTGCTGCTGCTGCTGCTGCTGTGTTGCTGCTGCATCACAGGCCACAGTGCGGCGCTGGCTGCGGTCATCCACCTGCTGCGCTCCCCCAGCAAGCAGCTGCAGCGGCACTTCAACTTCAATGACAGATCATGCTGCCGCTGCTGCTACTGCTGCTGCTGCTGCTGCTGCTTCACAGGCCACAGCGCGGCGCTGGCTGCGGTCATCCACCTGCTGCGCTCCCCTAGCAAGCAGCTGCAGCGGCACTTCAACTTCAATGACAAATCATGCTGCCGCTGCTGCTACTGCTGCTGCTGCTGCTGCTGCTTCACAGGCCACAGTGCGGCGCTGGCTGCGGTCATCCACCTGCTGCGCTCACCCAGCAGGCAGCTGCAGCGCTACGGGCGGGACTTCATGCGGGCCCACTACCACATGAGGGCACCTGAGGCAGTGCAGGTGGGTGTTGTGTGTAAGCTGGCATACTGCGGTGACGGTGAATATTATTATTATTATTATTATTATTATTATTATTATTATTATTATTATTATTATTATTATTATTATTATTATTATTATTATTATTATTATTATTATTACTATTTGATATGGCAGCAGGGAGGCACACTGTGCTGCTGCATGCCATGCCCTACAGCTTGACCTTGCTTTCAACATTTGTTGCCGCTGTGCTGCTGTGCCCTGCTGTGTGCTGCTGTAGGGCGCGCGCGACATTGTGCTGCATGAGGTACCTCCTGGCATGACCGGCCATATCCTGGTGGTGGGCGTGCCTAGAAGTCAAGAATCACTGCTGGCGCTGCTTGCGCCACTGCGCAGCCGGTGAGACTTTGACCGTGTTTTGACCATGGTTGACCAGGTTTGACTTGTTTTGGTCGGTGTTTGTTAGAATGGCCACATCCTGGTGGTGGGCCTGCCTCGCAGCCAATAATCACTGCTGGCGCTGCTGGCGCCACTGCGCAGCAGGTTATTAAGACCATGGTTGACCAGGTTTGACTGAGATTGACCGGGTTTGACCGGCATATGTGAGTCTAGCGACATTCTGGTGGTTGGTTGGACACGCAGTCAAGAGGCACTGCTGGCACTGCTGCGCAGCAGGTGAGATATTGACCGTGTATGACGATGTTTGACCAAGTTTGACTGTCTCTTAGCAGATGCGCACACCCTGGTAGAGGGCATGCGGCAGCCAGGAGGCGCTGTTGGCGCTACTGCGCAGCAGGTGTGAGTTTGACTGCTTCAAAGAAAGACAAGAGGATTGCGCTGGTTGGCATTGGTGGGACTGCAAGCATTTTCCTTTGACGGCTTGGCAAGATTGACTTCAGTGAAAACAGGTTTGACCATGTTTCACTGGCCACGTAGGAGATTAAGTTCGTCACGGCTGAATCTACCTTGCTGCTGCTGCTGCTGCTGCTGCTGCTGCTGCTGCTGTTGCTGCTGCTGCTGCAGGCGGCTGCTGCATTGGCGCCCGCTGGTCATCATTGATGCGCAGCCGCCAGGCACTGGCGTGTGCTGGGCCACACTGGCACAGTTCAGTAACACCTTCTTCATTCAGGTGGGACGCAATTCAGTGACACCTTCTTCATTCAGGTGGGACGCAATTCAGTGACACCTTCTTCATTCAGGTGGGACGCAATTCAGTGACACCTTCCTCATTCAGGTGGGACGCAATCTTATATAGGAATGACGTGCCAGTGCAGTGAAAAGAAATGCAGTGTAATGCAATGCCCTGCAAAGATGGTGGATGGCGTGAATGCTGGGCCACACTGGCGCAGTTCAGCGACACCTTCTTCCTACAGGTGGGCCGCAAAGGTTGTAATGTAATGACATGCCAGTGCATTGTAACGCAATGCGAAACAAGATGGTGGACGGCACAACTGCTGGGCCACCCTGGAGCAGTTCACCGACACCATCTTCATACAGGTGGGAGGCAGCAAACAGTGCAATGCATCCTAGTGCATCCTACGTATGTGCAGTAGGTACGCTTGAGCAGTGATCAGCACCTGTCAGGTCAGGTTGTACCTCAACTCCAGGGCAGGTTTGCTGCTTCTTAGCAAGATGTGCAGGTGATAGTTGTGGGTGGCACGCCAATGCAGATGTCTGCTGCGTGGTTTTTTTTGTCTTGGCAACCTGGTTCAAGACATCGCATCCCTGCTGCCTCTGCGTCCGCTGCTGTCACTGCTGCCGCTGCTCCCCACTGCCTGCTATGCAGATGGTGGATGGCCTGAACGATGCGCTGCTGCGGGCACAGCCTCGGCTAGCTCAAGTGACATGCACCACTGCTGTCACTGCTGCCGCTGTTCCCCACTGCCTGCTATGCAGATGGTGGACGGGCTGAATGATGCGCTGCTGCGGGCCAATGCAGAGGCTGCTGCGCAGGCCATGTGACATGCACTGCTGCTGCTGCTGCTGCTGCTGCTACCGCTGTTTCCTTCCGTCTGCTGCTCAGATGGTGGACGGGCTGAACGATGCGCTGCTTCGGGCCAATGCCGAGGCTGCTGGCTAGCCCAAGTAACATGCACTGCTGCTGCCAATGCTGCTGCTGTTCCCCACTGTCTGCTGCTCAGATGGTGGATGGCCTGAACGATGCGCTGCTGCGGGCACAGCCTCGGCTAGCTCAAGTGACATGCACCACTGCTGCCACCGCTGCTGCTTTTTCGTTCTGTCTGCTATGCAGATGGTGGATGGTCTGAACGATGCGCTGCTGCGGGCCAATGCCGAGGCTGCTGCGCAGGCCATCCTGCTGTCCCCGCTGGCCACGCATGATGAGGACACTGAAGATGCAAAGCTGGCCGGCAAGGTCATGACAGGTGGGTGTTATTTTGTTATTTTGGGTCGCTGCTAGTGCTGCTGCGCCTGCAGCTGCTGCCCTGCCCACGTGACCTGACTTGCTGCAGGTGCCGTGGTGCTCCGCATTCTTTGTCAGCTGCATGCTCAGGCTGACCACCTGTTGCCTTGCCCTGCTGCTGCTGCTGCTGCTGCTGCTGCTGCTGCTGCTGCTGCTGCTGCTGCTGCTGCTGCTGCTGCAGACGCCATGGTGCTCAGCATCTTCCAGCTGCTGCGCAGCCTCAACCCGCACATGCAGGTTATGACCGAGCTCATCCTGCCGCAAAACATGGGATACCTCATGCCAGTGGCCCCCCTACGCAGCGTACCTTCACGCAGGCAGCCCCTGCTGTCCCCTGCATTCATATCCGGGGCTGTGTTTGTACCTCAGCTGATTGACGATCTGATGCTGTCAAGCTACTGCAATGATGCAGCAGACAGGATTATCCTGCAGCTGCTGCATCGCTGGCACATGAGCAGCAGCAGCGGAGATGGGTTGCAGGGGCAACTGGCGCAGCTGCAGCAGCAGCTACATCAGCAGCAGCAGCAACACTTGAGTCGATTGCCGGCAGGTGGTAGTGCTAAAATGAACAACAACAGCAGCAGCGGCAGCAGCAGCAACCAGGGCAATGACATGGCCATGCAAGCGGTGCAGCAGCAGAAGGCGGCCAACATAGCAGCAGCAGCAGCAGCAGCAGCAGCAGCAGAAGCAGCAGCAGGGCCTCCTGATGTGGACGTTGAAATGGGCTTGCCTGACCAGCACAGCACGGGGGGTGCATTGGATCAGCAGCAGCAGCAGCAGCAGCAGCAGCAGCAGCAGCAGCAGCAGCAGCAGCAGCACCAGCCGTTATCGAACCCCGCCTTCATGCCAAGCATATGCAGCAGCTCTGGAGCCAGCACCGCTGCTGCTGGCGCTGCTGCAAAGGGTGCAGCAGTGCCCACAATCTTGCAGGTGTGGCGGCTGGTGAACTAACAGTGTTCATGCATTTTGTGGGGAAAGTGTTTTTTTGGGGAGGGTGTTTTTAAAAAGACCATTATGGTGGTGCTGCATGCATTGACATATGCTTCACATGCATGCACATATTGTGTTAATTGCGATGCCTGCAGCATACTTTGCAGAAGGCTGTTGCGATTGCATGACTCACAGGTTGTAGCACATGTCGTGTTTGAGGATGAGTCATGCCCTCTGCTGCATGCATGCATGCATGCTGTGTGCCGCAGTAATTCTCAACGCGCTGACGCTGCAGTGCATCCCATGTATGCACAGCCTGCCCAAACCATCTTCAACTTGTAACTGCTGTGCCGACAATTTATTTGGGATTTTCAAATCATACACAATAATGCAACACAAACCTCAACCGAAATGTGCTTGCTTGCCGCCAACACAATTCGTCCCATCTCTGCCCTGCAGATCAGCATCAACTGTGCAGGTAGCAGCTACGACCGGCGTGCTACATGCTACCAATACCCCTGCCAACCACACCACCACCACCAGTGTTTATATCGTGCCCTGCTGTACAATTTCATCTTCCGAGCATTTCATTCCCATTTTGTTCTGGATTTAAGCCACATATATTCACGCATTCAGAAACCACAACCATTGGTACCACCTCACTGCCTGTGTTATTTGTGTTATTTGCCGCCCGCCAAAAACTTGTCATACAGATCAGCACTGATTGTGCAGGCAGCAGCTACGGTCGGCTGTTCCACAACCTACTGCTGCAGCGCGGGCTGCTGCTGCTGGGGCTGTACCGCCCCGTGGCGCAGGATGGGCTGCGATTCAGCGCCACCATCACCAACCCACGCTACGTGAGTGTTGCAGTGTGTTTTGTGTCCCGCAGTGTGTTTGGTTTGTATCTGTTTGTTCATGTTGTGACTCATACAACCTGCAGGTGGCGCCAAGGCCCACATGCAAATTATTTGGTGCTCAACCAAGTAGGGTTATGTGGTTGATATGCGTGGTGTTGGCATGTCTTTAGATGCAGTTGGCAGCTGGTGGCGCAGGATGGGCTGCGCTTCAGCGCCACCATCACCAACCCACTCTACGTGAGTGCTGCAGTGCGCAGTGTTTGCATCTGTTAACTCATGTTGTGCCTCCTGGCTCCATGCCCCACATAATAGCTTTGTTCAAAGCCAAACAGGGTGATGTGTTTGATATGCGTGGTGTTGGAATGTCTTTGGATGCAGTTGGCAGGTGGTGGCGCAGGATGGGCTGCACGTCAGCGCCACCATCACCAATCCGCGCTACGTGAGTGCTGCATTGCCTGCAATGTTTTCTGTTGTATCTGTTTGTTCATGTTGTGGTTCAGACTGCCAGCAGATGATGCCAAGGCCCACATGCAGATCAGTTGGTGCTCGTTCAAGTAGGGTTGTGTGGTTGAGGTGCATGGTCATGGCATGACATTGGATGCAGTTGGCAGGTGGTGGCGCAGGATGGGCTACGCTTCAGCGCCACCATCACCAACCCACGCTACGTGAGTGTTGCAGCGCGGAGTGTTTGCATTATTTATAAATCATGTCGTGCCTCATGGCACCATGCCACACATACAATTCATGATTCAAAGCCAAACAGGGTGATGTGTCTGATGTGCACGGTGTTGAAATGTCTGTAGATGCAGTTGGCAGCTTGTGGCGCATGATGGGCTGCGCTTCAGTGCCACCATCACCAACCCACGCTACCAAGGTTTTGTGTTGTATCTGTTTGATCATATTGTGACTCAGACTGCCAGCAGATGATGCCAAGGCCCACATGCAAATTCCTGAATGGGGTTCCCACTCCTTCCTGAATGGAGTGCCCACTCCTTCCTGAATGGGGTTCCCACTCCTTCCTGAATGGGGTTCCTACTCCTCGTTATCCTGAATGGGGTTCCCACTCCTCGTTGAGTGGAGCCTGTAATGTAATGTAATGTAATGTTTGCAAATGATTCGGTGCTCACCCAAGTAGGGTGATGTGGTTGAGGTGCATGGCATGACATTGAATGAGTTGGCAGCTGGTGGTGCAGGATGGGCTGTGCTTCAGCGCCACCATCACAAACCCACGCTACGTGAGTGCTGCGGTGCGGAGTGTTTGCATTTGTTCATTCACGCCGCGCCTCATGGCACCATGCCCCACATACAAGTTATGTCCAAGCCAAACAGGGGGATGTGTTTGATATGCGTGGTGTTATGCCTTGAGATGCAGTTGGCAGGTTGTGGCGCAGGATGGGTTGCGCTTCAGCGCCACCATCACCAATCCGCGCTAAGTAAGTGTTGCAGTGCGGCGTGTTTGCACTTTTAAACTCATGTAGCCCCTCATGGCTCCATGCCACACATACAATTCAAAATTCTCAGCCAAACAGGGTGATGTGTTTGGTATGCGTGGTGTTGGAATGTCGTCAGATGCAGTTGGCTGGTTGTGGCGCAGGATGGGCTGCGCTTCAGCGCCACCATCACCAACCCACGCCACGTGACTGCCGCATTGCCTGGAGTGTTTTGTGTTGCATCTGTTTGTTCATGTTATGACTCACACTGCCAGCAGATGATGCCAAGGCCCACATGCAAATTACTCGGTGCTCACTCAAGTAGGGTGATGTGGTTGAGGTGCATGGTCATGGCATGACTTTGAATGAGTTGGCAGCTGGTGGTGCAGGATGGGCTGTGCTTCAGCGCCACCATCACCAACCCGCGCTACGTGAGTGTTGCAGTGCGCAGTGTTTGCCTTTGTTGAGGCATGTCGCGCCTCACATACAAGCTTTTTTTCAGCCAAACAGGGTGATGTGTTTGATATGCGTGGTGTTGCAATGTCCCTGGATGCAGTTGGCAGGTTGTGGCGCAGGATGGGCTGAACTTCAGCGCCACCATCACCAACCCGCGCTACGTGAGTGCTGCAATGTTTTGCCTGCAATGTTTTGTGTTGTATTTGTTTGTTCATGTTGTGACCCAGACTGCCTGCAGATGGCGCCAAGGCCCACATGCACATCATTCGGTCCTCAACCACCTAGGGTTATGTGTTGACAAGCATGGTTGCATGGTCACCAGTGTGTACACTAACCTACTAGGATGTAATACTAGCCAGCTTGCATGCAATCAATCTGCGCCCCCTCCGCTGATGCCTGCAGAGCATGCTGCTGCAGCCTGTTGACAAGGCCTTTCTCTGTGATGCTGCGCTGTGTCACTCCGCCTTCAAGCCTCTCAATGGCTCTCAATCAAGAATCCAACTCGTTGGTTGAGCAATGTAACGTTACATGATTGTTACAATGTGCCTCCACTGCTGCCTGCAGAGCACGCTGCTGCAGCCTGGTGATAAGGCCTTTGTGGTGGCAACACTCAACTTCCCAGACTCTTATGATGACTCAGCAGCAGCAGCAGCAGCGTGGCCGCCTGACACAGCAGGCTTCAACAACCTGCAGCCGCCACCTAGCAGCTGCCTTGACAGCCTGGACCTTCCATCTGCTGCTGCTGCTGCTGCTGCTGATGTGGCGGCTAGCGTCCAGGGCAGGCCCGGCAGTGCTGATGAAGGTGGTTTGGGTTTAGAAGGCGGCTTGAACCCCGAGTCGGTGTTCTTCACACACCAGCGGCACCTCGCTGCTGCAGAGTCGGCAACAGCAGCAGCTGCTGCTGCGCCATCTGCAACTGCCTTTGCAGCAGCGGCTGCTGTGAGGCACGTGAGGCAACCCAGCCAGAGCAAAAGCAGCGCTGAGCTATCACTGGGGCCATCAGTGGCAAGCATTCCAGAAGAGGCAGAGGATGCTGCTGGCAGCAGCAAAAACGGCAGCAGCAGCAGCAGCAGCAGCAGCAGCAGCAGCAGCGCCAACAGCAGCAGCAGCAGCATGTTTGATGTGGCAGAGGAGGATGCCTTGGCGGCCGGCATTGCTGCTGCGGCAGGAGCCATGGCAAGATTTGGGTTTGTGAAACCAGCACCTGGCAAGGCAGCAGCCGCAGCACCAGCAGCAGCAGCAGCAGCACAAACAGCAAGCGGCAAGACAGGGGCGAGCCATGCTGCTGCAGCGCATGGTACAGCAAGACACGGTAGCAGCAGCAGCTCAGCAGCAGCAGCAGCAGCAGCAGCAGCAGCAGCAGCAGCAGCACGTCACACCAGGGAGGATGGCAGCAGCGCAGCAGCTGCTGCTGGCAGCAGCCAAGACACTGCTTACCAGCGCTTTGCAAGTGTTAAGGCTGACACCCCCCCTGCCAGCCCAACAGCAGCAGCACCAGCACAGGGTGGAGTCTTGCCTGCGGTGCAGGCAGCAGACCTGCAGCAGCAGCAGCAGCAGCAGCAGCAGCAGCAGTGGCCCAGTGACTCGCAGCGCCTGGCTCTGCCAGGTCAGCATGGCACTCCCACTGCAGCACAGGCGGCTGCTGCTGGTGACCAGAACAACTGGGACCTCAGCTGCCCTGCTGCTGCAGCAGGAGCCTCTCCAGTGTCCAAGGCTGCTGTTGGTGTTGCTGCGGGCGAGAGGGTCGGCAGCAGCAGCAGCAGCAGCGGCCAGGGGGCTGGTGCTGCAGCAGGGCCCATGGTGGTGAAGATTCCGGGGGTGGTGACAAAGTTTCCAAGGAGTGGGGGTGCAGGGAATGCGCAGCAGAAGGGAGCTAGGACAGATGGTGAGAGTACCTTTGGGGACCTCAGCTGAGCTGAGTTGAGCTGAGCTGACTGGAGCTGAGTTGAGTATGTGCCGTTTGGTTCGGGGTTGAAGTAAGCTGGAGCCAGCCATGAGTTGTGGCATGATCACAATCAGGTTGTTACATTCTGGGGTTGGTGTGTGTTTCATCAACATAACTGTTTTGGTCAGGGAGTTGGGTGTTAAGAAAACCTTTTGTACTGTGACAGCACGACTTGCTGTTATTTTGGCGAGTTTCAACCGCAGCAGGCAGGCACCAGGGTCATCAATGTGCATCATTCATCATCATGTTACCCATCAAGCCATAGCTCAACGCCATCTCGCACGCATTGCAAGCATCAATGTGCATTGGATCGAAACTTTGTTGTTTGTGTGTGGGATATGCCCTACATCCAGCCCTGAATTCTTTCAGCAGCCATTGGCTGCTGCAGCATTACCAATGCTTGTTGCTTTCCGTACACGCCACATGCACAACATTGGATGCCTTCCAGTGGGTCTTGATCATCAAGCAGTGCATGTTGTGTCCTTTGTGGCTGGCACATATACTTTCACAGGCAAAGAGCAGATGGCAGCAGTCTATTTGGAAGATATATACAGTGCCTCTTTTGGCGGGCAGCATGCAGTGGTTCGGGAGTGGTGGCTGTGACGTTCCTTCGCTATGACAAGTGCTGCTGTCCTGCAGTACTGCTGTACCCTTCTACCCCTTTCAACGGTGGGTTGTGCGCAGTTGAGCATCAGCGTGGTGGCTAAATCCAATGAAATATTGTTATCGCATGTTCATTGCAGTTGCAACCTGCTGCGGTGCTCAGGCAGTGCAGCGAATCGCAGCCTGCGATACTTTGGAACCGTTCCGTCGCTTCACCTGCCAGCGAGCAGCAGGCGCAGAAACAATATGGCTGCAATGAATGATCAACAGTAAAAGAAAGTGCAGCAGTGTTCATTGAGGCAGTGTTGAAGCCGTGCTCCCCTGCAACTTCATTGACAGCAACACACCGGTCCGTGCAACAGGCAGGACATGCATCCGACGTTCGTCCCCAAATGCAGCACCCTCGTGGCTGCTAGCATACTTCTTTTGCTGACAAGCTGGGCAGGCAACAGCGCACGTGCTGCCACCACAGACTTCAAGCCCTGCCCCTTTCCCAACATCACAGCTGCTGTTGATCGCTTCAGCAAAGTCATACACTTCAAAACAGTCAGCGATCTGTCCACCGGTAACCATGCTCGGTACCCTGAGGAGTTTAGTAAACTGGATGCTTTCCTACAGGCAGCATACCCAGGTGAGCCTGCATTGCTGGACATCACAATGCGAGGCTGTTGCTGCTGCTGCTGCTGCTGCTGGTGATGCTGCTGCTGTGGAACTAGGACAGTGCATGATGCTGTTTCTCTTGCCGATACTTCTCAGCAGCATCAGTTGATGTGATTCAACTACGATGCAACTATGATAGTGCCTCGTTGCTGCTGTGTGTGTTGTGGCATGTGGCGCAGAGGTGTGGCAGCAGCTGAAGGTGGAAAAGGTGGGCAGCAGCACACACAGCAGCTGCCTGAGCAGTGATTCACACTTACCCAGAGTTGAAACACAGACCACCCTTGACAGCAGCCTGCAATGATGCTGTGCTACGCATGTCTAGATAACACCAGAACACCTAAACCTGCACCAGCTGTTTCTATTACCAATAGGGCACGTTGTTGTCCTCACTCCTGGGCATGCTCCGATTCCAGCATACAGATGGCATGTGTGCATGCGCGTGCGCAGGTACAGATAGGGAATATGCATGCACATGACGCGCTGCTGCCGCTGCTGCTGCTGCTGCTGTGGCTCTGTTCACTGTGTGCTGTGTGTCCTGCAGCCTGGCGCTGACTCGCAAAGAGCCCCTCCTACATTACCATCACATAGCATGCTAATGAGACTGCTGCGGCTGTTGCTGCAATTGTGTTTCTTTCTCTGCCTTGTGCCCTGCAGGCTGGCGTTGACTCATTGAGCTACCTCATCACCTGGCCAGGCAGCCAGCCGCAGCTGCGCCCCGCGCTGTTCATCAGCCACTTTGATGTCGTGCCGGTGCCTGAGGACAGCTACCAGGTGCCTTGATCAGCTGTTGGTTTTGCATGTTTGCTGCACCACGCAATGATCCTTAGGGTGCCACTCCCACTGCTGTTTTTGCCACTATCCGAGCTCTAGCAGCCAAACAACTGGATGCAGCAGTGCAGCCATGCTAATCAGTCTGAAATGAGTGAGTCACGTGCATCTTTTGCTTCCATGTCGACTGCTGCTGCTCAGGACTGGGAGCACCCGCCGTTCAGTGGTGCTGTTGCCGATGGTTACATCTGGGGCAGGGGCACGCTGGATGTGAAGTCAGGAGCAATAGGACTGCTAGAGGCCGCGACAGCGCTCCTGCATGAAGGTGCGGCTGCATGCTTGCAATCAAGATGAGCTCTGGTGATGTTGATGCATTTTGTGGAAAACTTTATTTATCACTGCAGAAGATCTGATGAATTGGTGTGAGTGGCAGGGCTGCTGGGGGCTGCAACAGCGCTGCTGCATGGATGTGTGCTGTTGTAAGGCTGCTTGCTTGCTTGCGGTCAAGCAAGGATTGGTGGCAGCAGCCGCAAATGTCAGCAGTTTAAACGATCATATGGTATCATGCTGTGGTGACAGCACAATATAGCAGATGCGCAGCCGCACCTGCACTGGGCAACGTGCAAGATGTCCGTCCAGCAGCAAGCGAATGGTGCGTTGTTGCGCCGTGCTTTCCCAGCTGCTAGCACGCTATGAACATGTGGCCTGCGTGCAGCAGTGTTTTGCAGGTTGGCTGTCCTGCAAGCGTAACGTTGTTGCTCTGCTGGTTGCAGTTGGACTCATGCTGCAGGGCTATCCTGCAAGCCAGCTGTTGACCGCTCGGCTGCTGCCTGGCTGCTTGCAGGATTTACTCAGCAGCGCTGTCCTGCAGGTCAGCAGTTGTGTATGTTGCCGTTGCTCTGCTGCTTGCAGGACATGCGCTGCAGCGCTGTCCTGCAAGTCGGTTACTAAGCATGCGGCTGTTGCTCTTCTGCTTGCAGGAGTCACTCCGCAGTGCTGTCCTGCAAGTCAATCCAATAAGTGTGCGGATGCCTGGCTGCCGCACTGCCTGGCTGTCTGCTTGCAGGATTCGTGCCGCAGCGCACGCTCATCTTTGGCTTTGGCCATGATGAGGAAGTGGGGGGCAGCAAGGGCGCAGCACACCTGGCGCAGCTACTGTCCTCACGCTACCCTGCTCTTGATTTCATTTGGGATGAGGGCTCAGGCGTCGCGGTTGGCGGCGTCAACCCGTTCATCACAGCCCCGGGTGCGGCTTGTGACTATCTGCTCTAGTGACGTGCTTGGCGACTTGGCTAAGCCACAGTGTGGGATGGGGGGCATGCAATCGTGCTTGTGTATCGTGCTTGCATGATGACAGCCGCCTGCACGCTGCAAGCATGTTTACAGGAGACAGGATTGAGCTTAGCATGTGCTTAGGGCACTGCTGACGCACAGGAAGATGCGCAACAAAGCAGGGGTCTAGATACATCCTCAAGCCCGTGGTCAATACTTTGTAGACACGTGTGTGTCCGACAGGAGGCAAGCACCCTTAGAAAGTGCAGGCAAGTAGTGAAAACACACTAGCTTGAGGCCTCTCCAACATAACATCAACTACTGCGCATCACATCCTCCCAAACATCACGTTGCTGTCGCCGCTGTGTGTGCAGTTGCGCTGGTGGCTACTTCAGAGAAGGGCTACGTCAGCATCAAAGTGACCCTCACCTCTCCAGGGGGCCACTCCAGCCAGCCGCCAGTGGATGGCAGCATCCTGGCCACTCGCATGGCCAAGCTGCTGGCAGCAGTAGACAGCGACCCGCCGCCTGCTGCGCTGGTGTCACCAACCAAAGGTGGGCGACGTGTTGTGCACAAGCACAGCGCCTGCAGAGGGACTGATAGCTGTAAGGAATGTGGGAAAGCATTGTCATGGCGCTTGCAAGCATTGCATGTTTTGAGAAAGAGTGTGTCCTGCAAGCTGGCAGCAGCAGGTCCTGGGTCGTGCTCTGCGCCCCAGGCTTGACGTGTTCGGTTCCAGATAGCGCTTACTGCTCACATGCGCCTGACTGCTGCGTGCCGCATGTGCCATGTAAACAGTGAGATGCTGCACGCACTGTAATCCTGTTGCTGCTGCTGCTGCTGCTGCTGCTGCTGCAGAGCACTTGGTTGCGCTGGCGGCTGTTGCCCCACTTTGGCTGGGCCCCCTGCTGGTGGGCATCCAGTACCTGCCAGGCCTGGCCTCACTGGCTGCACACTACTTGGCTGGCCTGGACGGAAGATCAGCAGCTGCTGTGCGCACCACAGCAGCCATCACAAACATAAGGTAGCACCATAAAGTGTTTTGTGTCGCTGCAGTGTGGCGCTGTTTGCTGTGATGTTGAGTGTTCAGCAGTACTTTGCTGCTTGCAGGACAGCTGTATGAATTCCATGCTTTGTGTTTCACTATGTGCTGTCGATCACCCCGCAATTTCTCCGCTCTGCCTGTGCAGTGTCTCCAACATTGCGGACAACGTGCTGCCGCAGACAGCCACAGTCAACATCAACTTCAGGCTGCTGCCAGGTGAGCTGTCTGCTGCATGGGTGTGTGCCTGCCGTGCTGCACCTTGCTTCAGGTGCTTGGAGGGCAATGCACGATAGACCGCATGTCATGGCAGAATGTGTTGCAGTAGGCTCCTTAGGACCAATCCTGAGGTGCAGTGATCCAGTGTGATTGCACTCATGTGTTGTCTGTCTTGTGCACTGCAAAGTGAAGTGGCTGCTGCTGCTGCTGCTGCTGCTGCTGCTCGTAAACCTTTCTGCTACTGCTGCCGCTGGTGCTGCTGGCCTCTGCAACCATGCTGGTGCGCCAGGTGACACCGTTGACGATGCATTGCAGCTCACCAAGCAGTGGCTGGGGCCTGCTGCCGACTATGCAAGCATCACTATGGGTGAAGAGCATGACAGGGCTGCTCCTGTGACAGGTCAGTGCCCCTTCTTGCTTCTTGTGTCCCTTTTCGTCTGTTGGTGTTTCTGTGCAACCAAAGTTTGACAATCGCCTGTGGCAGCGTTGCGTGCGGCATGGCTGAGACAGAGTTTGCTAGATGGCTGAGCGCATGTGGCGCTGAAATGCATTCTGCTCCCCTGCTGCCATTGTAGTCGCTTGCCGAGAAGCGCATGTGTTGATGCATTGCGCGGGATGGCTTTGTAATGTGTGGTTGCTTGGCATCCGGTAGTCATGCTGCCACAATAGCGCCAGCTTTACTGTGTCACCAACAGCAGCAGCAGGGGTGTTGAATGTGCTGCTTCTGCTTCTGCTGCTGCTGCATGCAGATGCATCAGGCCCGCAATTTGCCTTGCTGCGGGCTGCCATACAGTCTGTGTGGGGCACCGATCTGCCAGTGGTGCCATACCTCATGTCAGGAGGCACAGACTCGAAGCACTACCGCCACCTCACCAACTCTACACTCAGGTTCTGCCCCTACAGCCAGAATGCAGCTGCGGATGATGCCCACAGAGTGCATGGCACAAATGAGCGTCTGTCAGTTGAGGATTTTGGTAGGGCGCTGTGCACTTACAGGGCAGGGCTGCGCTTGGCTGGTGCAGCACGGCCAGGAGAGGCTCGGGACAGGAGCAGAGCGGCTGGCACAGGCAGGCTGCCCGTGCAGCAGCTGGTGGCTGTTGAGTAGCGCTTGCTGGTGACAGTGCACCAGGGTTGCACAGTTGTACTGTTTTTGTGCTGTCTGCTCGTGCTGTTATGAAATGTAGGCAATAATGTGGCAACATTGCAGACTCTGCAGACTCTCTGCCAATGTTTGACCAAGAGAAGGTCCATCATGGAGTCGAGTCGACTGCAACAGCGCTGACCTGGCACTGACATGAAATCTGCACAAACTCGTCTTCCTTCAGAAGCCTGTGTAGTTATATTCTTGTGATTGTGTGTGTTGCTCAAGGCATAGGTCTTTGGCTGACATGCTGTGCAGTGTGCTTTTCAAAGTGGACTGTGCACTGCCGACTACTGGGTAGTGAATCAGATGGCTGTAGCCAGCCAACGGCGGTGGCCGGTGATGTTCAAGCCCGCTGCTCGAAACTTGATTAGAAATTAATGCTCGTGATGCCTGTCTTCTTCTTTTCAAACCCCAACATGACACACAGTAGATGACACTCACTCCGTTCGACTCCTCAATGTTCTACCAACCAAAGGTTATGCTCTAGCTGTGTTTTTCTGCCAATAGGTTGGGCTTCAGCCGCGAAAGCGTGCCTTGCGTGACGACACGAGCTTCAACTTTGGAGAGCTCAGCTTTACGTGGAAATTAGCAGCCCGGATCTGCAGTGACGTCTTCAATCCCAATCATATTGCTTTTCACGTTCGCTGGACGGTGCTTTTCGGCTCTGAGCGAGGAGGCAGGCTTGCAGGTGAGAAGCGTAGCTTGTGCACTGTTGCGGGCCTGCGGGTCGAGGCACCGGGTGATAATAGTGTTTTAATTGGCATTGTAAGGTGATCAGCGCAGCAGCGGCTCCGCAACGAGACAGATGTGGCTGGGGTGAAAAGCCCTCCACTCGTGGCACGCAAGGTCAACCTGGCGCCTGGTCTGCACGCAGGCACGCTCAGCACCTTCAAAGCTGAGCGCTAAAGCGCTCGGAACAGCTAAATAGTCATCTAGAGCCATTGTTTCCTGTGCTTCTCGTTGCTGTGCGGCAGTGCTTGAGCTTCCCGCGGCCCCACACCTGAGATGCCACGCGTCAAGTGGCCGTGTCGTGGGGGTTGCAGCAGCTCATAGGTGACGCTTGAGCCTTCCAGCAAATCGCATGCTTGCCTGCGCGTGCTCAAGCGCCGGCCTGCACTGCCTCACTTTCACCTTCCTGCAGGCTGTTCTGTCCCTATCCTTTTGCCTGGCCACTTGTCATGGGCTTAAGGCAGTGTAAGTGAACGGGTATATGAAGGCACAGATGGATTATGAGCACCCCAGCTTGAAAGCAACGCAGCTGCCTGGCATGGAGGCGCCAGGGCCAGCAGCAACGCTGTCGCCAGCAGCTCAACAAAAGCGGGCTGTCGGCAACAGCAACAGCAGACGTGGCAGCACTAAGGCTGCTGCCAGCAACACACTTTCAGCGCGATTGCAGCAGCAGAAGGCCCGTCTGCAGCGGGCTGCAAAAGCAGAACAGGAGCAGCTTCTGCACAGCAGCAGCAGTAGCAGGATAGCTGGCGCTGACAGTTCAGACCACAGTTCTCCGCTATCAGCTGATCAGACGACAGAAGAGCCTGCAGTAGATGCTTCGCCTTTTCGTCAAAAACTAAGCAGCAGGTCAGTGTCGCCTAGTGCAATTGGTGCTGGGTCTAAGGACAGCGATGCTATGCAGAGCATGCTGCAGAGGCAGGCGCCAGTGCTAGTCAGGACTAACAGCCGCAGCCTCAGCAAGCACAAGCAACAGCAGCAACAGCAACAGCAGCAACAGCAGCAGCAGCAGCAGCAGCAGCAGCAGCAGCAGCAGCACAGGTCGGCATTGGCCTCAGAAGATGACCAGGCAGAGCAGCATGATGCAGACCAGCTGGCACACGTGCAGCCTACTCCTGCAAGCAGGCCCACTGCTGGCAGCGGCCGGCGCACCAGCCGCAGCCAGGTGCCGCAGCTCGGCCAAGCCAACGAGCTCAGCGGCACACGTGGCCTTGCAGGACAGCCAGACGAATCAGAGCCAGAAGTTGGTGAGGACGCTGCAGGCTGTGCAGGCAAGAAGCGCAGCAGGGCAGCAAGCAGCAGAGACATCAAGCCATACGCAGTAGCGAACGCGCTTACTAAGCGCTCACGCACAGGCAGCGACGCAGGGGCCATCGATGCAGCAGCTGCTGCAGCCGCAGCCGCTGCTGTTGCAGCAGCAGCTGTTGTTGCAGCTGCCATGCCGAAGCCAAGCGACTCGCTCACCAGCCTGGAGCGTGAGCAGGCAGCGGCAGCAGCAGCTGAGCAGGCAGCAGCGGCTGCTGCCGCAGCAGAGCAGGCAGCAACAGCCGGGGGTGCAGAGCATGCTGCCGCAGCTGCTGCAGATGCAGAGGCGGCGGCGGCAGCGGCCGCCGCTGAGTCATGGCCGCTGCTGCACCAGCATCAGCTAGCAGGTATCCAGGCAGCAGCGCGGCAGCGGAAGAAAACAGGCAGGCCACCAAAGGCCGCAGCTGGCAGCATGCCGGCACCTGCAGCAGTCGCCATCCCACAGCAGCAGCAGCCGCAGCAGCGCGCACATCTCAACCGCCTCAGCAGCCTGGGAGATGGCAGGCGCATCAGCGTAGACGAGCCCTACCGCCACATCCTGGCACCAACCAGTGCCAACTTCAGCTTGCAGGAAGCAGGCAACACTTACAGCCAGCCTGATGTGGCCCCTGCAGCACTAGGCGCATGGGGCCCAGAGGCTATGGTGTCTCCTGTAGCTGCAGCGGCAGCAGCAGCCAGCACGCGCACGCGCCTGAGCATGCGGTCAGTGGCATATCTTGAAGACCTGCTGCAACAGACTGAGGCGGAGACAGCTGTAGGCAGCGATGGAGGCAGCAAAGCTTGCAGGAACGCGCTCAGCGCGGGCCGGGCTGGCGGCAGGAGCGCAGGGCTTCTTGCAGGTACAGCCACCAAGGATAATCGGCGGCTGTCAGTCGGCAACCTGATCATCAGCCCACCTATGTCTAGGGCTACATCAACGTGCCTGCATGTCCTGCAAGCAGAGGGCGGTGCTGGCGCCACCTGCATCAGCCCACCACTCAGCGGCAGACAGGCAGCAGCAGCAGCAGCAGGGCTTGCAGGAACAAGCAGCCGGCAGCAGCGGCATGCAGAACACGCCGCAGCAGCAGCTGCAGGGGCCAAGGTGCATGATGCCAAGGCATCTGTCAGGGCTCTATCAAGCAGCACAGGCCAGGATGCCAAGCCCTCCGCTGCAGCTAGCCGCAAGAGCAGCAAGGCAGCGTCACCGCAGCCTGAGGCAGCAACGCAGCCGAAGCCTGACAGTGCTCACGCCAGGGATGGCACTCCAACGCTGCCAGGCACTGCTGCTCTCAATGCTGGGCCAGGCCCTGCAGACCTCAGCAGAGCAGCAGCTGCTGCTGTGGCAGCCTGGCAGCGAGCTGCTGCTGGCACTCCTGCAGCCGGCAGTGACGAAGATGAGAGCTCTAGCAGCGGGGAGGACAGTGACGATCCAGCTGCTGGTGTGTGGGCTAGCGGCAACGTTCCAGAAGCAGCGGCAGCAGCAGCAGCAGCAGCACAGGAGGGCGAGGCGGGCCACAGCCAACATAAGAACGGCAGGAGGGACAGGAGGCCTTCTTACAGCAGCGACACATCGTCAGAGCCATCGTCTGGCTCTCCTGTGTTTGGCTCCCGCCTCATGGGCGCGTTTGCTGCTGGTGGCAGCGGCAGCAGCGCGGCAGCAGCTGCCGCTGCTGCCAGGCTTGCCAACGGCGCAGCTAATGGCGTTGCAGGCAGCAGTGCTGCAGGGCTAGGCATGGCACAGGGATTGCTGTACAGCGGCCTTCTGCCTGGCTTTGCAGGGGCAGCTGGGGCAGGCATGCTGTTCCAAGGTGCTAGGCCAGGCCAGGTGATGGGCAGTGCAGCAGGTGGACAGATGGCTGGCGCCGGCCTTGCAGGAATGGCGCCTGCGAGTGCAGCTGCTGCATGCCCCCGCAAGTCAGACAGGCAGGTGGGCTTAGAGACAGTGCAGCGCATCGACTCGCTGCTGCAGCAAGGCAGGGCAGGCAGTGCAGCACTGGCTGGCATCTTTGGCGCGCCTGCTGCTGCCGCTGTTGGCGCTCGCCCTAATAGCGGTGGCGATGCAGGTCAGACTGCAGCTAGCAATGGCCTCATGCAGCAGCAGGGCGGTGCAGCTGCCAGGCCAGCCTCAGGAAGCCAGCCTGCAGGGCCTGCTGGTGCTGCTGCTGCTGCAGCTGGCGCTGCAGGTGGCGACGGCGAGCGCTGCTCTGTGGCCGCGCTGTGCCGTGGCTTGCGCTTTGACGGTGACATCACGCTGAAGGATGTGGCCATGGCGTTCCAGCTGAGGGATGCATATGACTGGGATGAAGACCTGGAGGCGACAGCCAAGGAGGTGCGTGCAGGGGCGTCGAGCGATATGCCGTGTGACATGTGTCTGAGTTGCTGCGGTCGTGCCGCATCATGCTTTATTGTCATGTTCATGCACACTGATAACGCATGCATGTGGGGCTTGATTGAAATATAGGTTCCGTGCTCACACATGCTGACCTGGCAGGCAGCTGTGCTTTTCATTGTTTGCATGCGGGCTGACTGGCTGTACCATCGCTCAAATGGGTGGCTCTTGCACCTGCGCTGCTTAATCACCACCTGTAGGCCAGCAAGGCCGTCGACTAGACCCTGGCTTGGCGGCTGGTGCCATTTGTTGGATATGCGTGCCAGCTCACTTCGTGTCCGTTAAAGCTGCCCCTGCATTTGCACTACTTTCTTTCTCTTTTCTTGCCATCTGCAGGCCAGCAAGGCGGCCGACAAGGACCCCCGCATGAAGTGCCCCAAGTTGCAGTCGCGCTCCCCCAGCCTCTCCAACAGCAGCGTGTGCCCAGACCCAGAGCCAGTGCCGGGCTTCCAGCCACGTAGCACTTGGATGGCTGGCAACAGGGACGGGCCCAGCCCAGTGCCAGGTGCAGCAGCGCCAGCACAGGTGAGAAGGTCGGCTGTGTGCACGCAGTACTGTAGGTCCTGCAAGCATGTTGTGGGCAGAAACCAGGACAGCCCCAGCCCGGTGCCGGGCGCAGCAGTGCCGGATGGTCGGCTGTATGCGCACAGTAGTGTAGGCCCTGCAAGCATGTTGGTGTTTAGAACAGGGACGGGCCCAGCCCAGTGCCAGGCGCAGCAGCCCCAGCACAGGTGAGAAGCTTGGCTGTGCGCGCGCAGTACTGTAGGTCCTGCAAACATGTTTGTGACGAAAACAGGGACGGCCCCAGCCCAGTGCCAGACGTAGCAGCACAGGTTGGCTGGCTTGAAGATCTGGGAGTGCGTTTGTAGTGTAGTTCCTGCAAGTGGTTATGCCTAGCAGCAGGGTGCAGGGAGTGCTGCTGCTGGTGCGGTTTTGGCAGTATTATGTGCTTGACTGACTACAGGTACAGACAACACTTGAAAATAAGTAGCAGGCAGTGGTTTGCCGGTTGTGTTGTGCTGTTGTGACCTGGCACAGGTGCCTGGCTCACAGAATACACATACTCCAAGAAGCACCTGCTATCCTACATGTTGTGCCAGTGAACTGCTGTTCCGTGCTGTGAGCGCGTCTCATGCATTTATGCTGCTGCTGATTGCATTGCAGGCACAGAGGGGCGGGGGAGGCCTGGGGCAGGCGCTGCTGCAGCGACTGCACAAGCAGGAGGGTACAGGCAGCCACGCCGGCAGCATCACCAGCAGCAGGAGGGACTCCTCCCTGCCTGGCTCCCCGGTGTGTGGCCAAACGGCGCAGTCTGCAGAAGCAGCAGCGCCTGCAGATGCACACTCCCTGCAGCCTGCGCCTGCAGTGCTGCATGCTGCGCTGACAGCAGCCCAGCAGCAGCAGCAGCAGCAGCAGGCTGCAGGGCCGAGAGGCTGGCAGGCGTTGATGCCTGGTGCCTGTGACAGCGATGCAGAGGCGCCGCCGCCGCACCGCCCAGGGCCCAGCAATCAGTTCTGCGCGGGGTTTGCAACAGGCCCTGCAGCCGGCTATGGCGGGCACTACAGCAAGATGCATGGGCCTGCCAGGACAGAGGGTCCAGGCAGGGGCCATTTCAAGCGCAAGCGGCGTAATGCAGATGACTCGGATGACGATTATGACCCAAATAAGCCCAGCCACCAGCAGGAGTACTACCAACGCAAGGCGTACGTCAAGCGGCAGCAGCAGCAGTACCAGTACCTGCAGCAGCAGCACCAGCGCCTGCTGCAGCAGAGCAGGATGGGCAGGGTTGGCTACAGCACAGCAATGCAGCAGCACGCCTACTCTGCTGCTGCACTGCAGCAGCACATGCTGATGCTGCAGGCGGCCAGCAGGGCAGGGACGGGCCTGACAATGCAGCAGCTTGAGCAGCTGCAGCAGCTGCAGTTCATCCACCAGCAGCATTATGCAGCCATGGCAGCAGCCGCTGAGCAGCAGCAGGCTGCAGCAGCTGCAGCAGCCGCTGCTGCAGATGCCGCAGCTGCGCAGGGTGCAGCTGCCGCCAATGCAGCAGCCGCTGTGGCTGCTGCGGGGGGCCATGCGGAGCATTTGCAGCAACATGAGCCGCAGCTGCGGCCAAGGCAGCCGCAGCTGTCCCAGGACATGCAGATGCAGCAGCAGCTGGAGCTACAGCTGCAGGAGCTGGCTGACATGCATCAGTTAGAGCTGCATCCGCAGGACTCAATGCAGCTGGAGCAGGAGCAGGAGCAGCAGCAGCTTGATCCAGATGATCAGCAGCAGCAGCAGCAGGACCAGCAGCAGCAGGCTGAGCAGCAGGCATCGCAGCAGCAGGAGCAGCAGCAGCAGCAGCAGCAGCAGCAGGTGCGGCGACCGAGCTATGTAAAGCGGCGCATGACTGCCAGCGACGCTGCTGTCTGGCTGCATGACCATCCCTCCCTGCCAATAAGTCACACCCAGCAGCAGCAGCAGCAGCAGCAGGCTGCTGAGGCAGCGCCCGGCACAAGCCAAGGCATAGCGCAGCAGTATGCTGCTGAGCGGTTCAGTGACCCCATGTGCCACAAGGGTCAGGAGTTGGGGCTACACATCATGAGCCCCACAGGAGGCAGCAGGATCGCATTTGCAGCAGATGTGCGGCAGATGCAGCTGCAGCGGCAGCACCACCGGCAGCTGGCGGCAGCCGCCATCGCTGCTGCTGCGCCAGCGGCACCTAGCAGCCCTGCTAATAGCTCACGGCTGAAGCGAGCCCGCAAGCGCACTGCTGCTGGTGCTTCTCTGGATGCGCTGCTGACGCATGGTGCATCTGGCGGCGCGTTTTTGGAAGATGACACAATGGGTGGCTCGCGTGACAGCCTCAACACAGACGATGACTCAGACATCATGTCTGATGTGAGCGATGCGGAAGTTGGCTACAGCGCTGGCTCAAGAGGCCGCGGCAGGGGCAGGCGTGGCAGGGGCAGGGGCCGCTGGGGCTCCTTTAGAGGTGGCAGAGGCGGCAGGGGCAGCGGCATGGCAGCAGGTGCGCTGCTGTATGGCAGGGCGGGCACGCCGCCCGTCTCTGCAGCATCGCCGGTGTATATGGAGACGCCTGGCTCAGCTGGCTCAGGGTTTGAAAGCAGCCCTAGCTGCTCGCCAGTGCCCATGCCTGTAGGAAGCACTGGCAAGGGCAGGGGGCGCGGCAGGGGCAGAGGCAGGGGCAGGAGCTGCTTGGGGGCATCTGCATCCAGAGCAGCATCACCCGCTGTTGGCGGCAGCGCTACTGCTGCTGCCGCTGCAGGCAGCTTGCAGGCGGCAGCATCGGCTGCTGCTGCTGCTGCTGCTGCAGTAGCAGCAGACGCACATGCAGCTGCTGCTGACCCAGCAGCAGGTGGTCAGAGCAGCGGGCCTGGTGCAACACCGGCACCAACCCCAGACTCAGCAGCTGTTGCTGCTGCTGCAGCTGCTGGCAGCCCAGCCACATCTGGTGCTGCTGCTGACAGCGCTGGGGGCTCTGGCAGGGGCAGGGGAAGGGGCAGAGGCCGCAGGGGCAGGGGCAGGGGCACTGTGCTGTTCTCAGGCGGCTGGGGTAGCAGCGGCATTGGCAGCTTCAGCGGTGGCAGCATGCCTGGGCAGGGCACTCCAGCCGGGTCTGGGCGAGGCCGTGGCAGGGGCAGGGGCAGAGGAAGGGGCAGCAACAGCAGCAGCAAGCCTCCTGCCGGCAGCTACAGCAACCCTTTTGCAGGGCCTGGTATCCCTGGGGGGCCTGCTTACGGAGATGACATGGCTGCGGCAGCAGCAGCAGCATATGGCTACCCTGGTGCTGCTGCAGATGTCCTGCCGCCTGCCAAGCGGCACAGGCTGAGCAACGGCAGCACAGCAGGAATAGCAGTAGCTGCAGGGTCAGCAGACCCTGTGGAGTTCCAGCAGCAGCTCGGCGTGCAGCAGCAGCAGCAGCAGGGCCTTGCTAGCATGCCATCCTGGTTTGCAGCAGGGCTAGCAGATGCAGATGCAACTGCAGGTGCAGGTGCAGCTTCTGGCAGCAGGGGCTGCATGTCAGGCCTAGACACGCAGCTGCTTGATGAGCAGATGCTGCTGCAGCGCAGCATGTCGCCTGGCTCAGTAAGGCTGCCCAGGGCCTCTCTGGGGCTGCTGGGGCAGGTGCCGCTGCAGCAGCAGCAGGGCCAATGCACAGCTGCGGCAGCTGCTGAGTTTGCGAGCAGCAGCCAGATGGACCTAGGCCAGCAGCAGCAGCAGGGATCACAGCAAGGTGGAGTGCAGGCGCAGCAAGGTGCGGATGGTGCTGTGGCACATGGTGGAGCTGCTGCTGCAGCGGAGGCTGCGCAGCGACTGCCCACCTTGCAGTGAGTAGTGGCAATAATATTATAGTGGCAGTGTTTGCCTGCGTGGTCTGCCTAACACGGTGCAGGTGGTAAACAGTATTGGCCAAGGGCTGTGTGCATGTTGTGGCGGCTGCCAGGCATGCTGCATTTCGTGTTTGATATGCATAAGGAGCATGAAGGGCACAGTGTTTGGATGGTGAAGCGGGACATATGCGCTGGCGTGCCTGACCAGCGTGTGTGGGTGGGTGCCCTTTTTGGCACGGATGATTGCACTGCAATGCATTGGCTGTGCAGCAGGCACAACCAGCACAGCATGTCATAGGCAGCGGCTCCCATGCATCTACTCTCAGGTTTCAAGCATTCCGCACGGCCCTATAGGGCAGGGTGGCTACCTTGCCTGGCAGGTGTTGAGTGCAGCACAATCGTAGGTGTGCGTTGGTGTGTACACATTCACATGCAAGGGTTGAGCAGCCTGTAGGATGTGTTTTGTTCCCAATCATCGCCAGCTGAACCTATGCAGCCTGTGCTGCGTACTCGAAGCTAGGTGCGGTGTGTCTGGCAGACGAGTGGTGCTTCATTCCTGCAGCAGCTCCAAGGTTTTGCCAGCCACAGCAAGCACCTTCAGTGACCAATGAACTTGGGGTCGCCCCAAGGCAGCACTTGACACAGCAGGCATGCCATTGCTCTGCCTGTTATTTCTGCAGCGGTGTACTGCATATTCTCCCACACGTGACATTTTTATTGGGAAGTTGCTGTGGCTGGCGTTGCTTGGAGCGCCTTTTGAGCCACCAAACTCAGTGCGTGAATCAGATGGTTTACGTGCGGCTAACCAGGGCTAACCTCTTGTTGCTGTAGAGGATATGCTCTACTATGCATGGTGCAGGCGGTTGTTCACTTTTGTGGCTGCTGGGCCACAACAGCTCCTGTGGCTCATCAAGCAGGCAGCAGTATGACAACAGCAGCGATGTGCAAGACAGTGGCTATCAGCTTGGCAGTGGCGCTGCCAGTGCTGTCGCTTGCATGTGTGCTGATGGACTGCCAGAGCATGCTGAGGGTGTCTCCCGGAGCCACGCACGCCTGCCTAGGCTACTCTGTAATCAGAGTCTTACATTCTTGGGCCGTGCATGCAACATGATGGTGATGTTGCTATTGCACGCCTCCTGGGGTCCTGGGGTTTGGGTTTGGCGTGTTTGGGGGTGTACTAATATGCTGCTGGTGGATTGTAGTGTGGTACTGTTAGCATCATCCGTGGGCACATGACCTCTTGTTCTGGCAGGTGTGATGGGGCTGAGCTACGATGCCTTGTACCATGCTCCGAGCACACAGTGTGTGGGGTGGTTGTACCAATCGCCGAGATGCGTTCCAAGCGTGCCTGAGCTTCTTTGTGTGTAGCCTCCGCTGTTGTTGGGCCAGCCGCACATTGTTGCGCGTCTCTGCACCGCTTGTGCCAAACACTGGCATGTCATTGCTGAGGATTGTAGCCTGTCAGTCTAGGACTGCTGCAGTTTTGCTGCTGTGGATGCATGACAGCAGTAGCATGACGGAAATCTGTACTACATAATATGACGGTGGCTGGCGCAAATGATGGCTTTGCGGGCAGATGTTGGCTTGGTGTCCGTCTCCCACCACTCTGCCTGTGGGTCACAACCTCCCATGACCTTTCTTACCGCATCCTTTTTGCAGCTATTCGAGCTCACACAATTGAAGGCTCAGTATCTGTTTCCCACAATGGTATGCCTGCATTGAGAGAATTGCTATCAGTTTCAACATCTTATCCAGCGCATGACGCCATCAAGTCCCAGCTGACAGTCACATGTGTTCGGTTTTTGCTGGGTGTCCTCAAACAACGTTGTTTGAGAAACATTGCAGGTTTGGCCAGCATAGGCGTGGGTGCAATCTATCGTAACATACGTTCAAACGTCTGACGGGGCGGCAGAAGACAAGGCAACACTTTAGACTTTAATTCTTCTGCGTGGCATGCACACATGACTAGAGAAGATGCCTGCCGCCATGGCCAACAATCCAAATTACACAACGCTTCCACAACAGCCTTTCTAACGGTCTATGTCTGCTGACAGTCAACATGCATATGACGACAGGACCCAGCCTGACGTATATATACGTACATACGTGCGGATGCACAGCCATCATCATGACTGCCACCTGAGGCACCCAATTCAATGTCGCATGTGTTGCGTCTTCTGCATTTAGTACGCAGGACTTTGCATACTGGTGTGCATCATGCAGTGCTACCAGCACTTCCACTGGAACCAGCACATACCATGATGGTATGGAAATGGGCCGCTCCCCACAGTGTGCACAGACAATTGTCGCGCATTGCAATGCGCGTGTGCCGCTGTCCCTGGGGGTTCAAACCAACAACAAAACGCCTCCAGCATCGCCACAAACCCTATTTGATCGTCGGCAGACAGACATTGTGCGAGTGACTAGCACAGTGTGGCTGCACTCACAACTGGGAGGAGAAGTGGAAGGTGGCTAGAACACCTGTGCCAGAAACAATGTGGATACATACACAGCCAGAATGTGCATAATAGGAACGAGATGCATGATGCGTCATGCAGCTGAGCGGTGCAGGCAACTGACGCGATGATGCCGGCTTGGGCGTAGTTGCGTACACACGCCAATACATCATGTAAGTGGTGTGCATCCCAGGAAGATGCGTGGTGCGTCATGCAGCAAGAACAAGTTTGCTGCAACCACTGGTGACTGTGTCAAAGCTACGCGTGCGCGCACCCAAACCATGCAAGGCATGATGTAAACAGCAGCACACGCTTGCCCGTGTGAAAGCCTAACCAGCAAAGCGGCACCGCCTTTGAAGGAGCCGAAAACAAACTGCAGATCAAGAGCCAAAGCGGTGCATGCGTTGCAAGGCAAAATGTGATACTACACGTTATGTTGACAAGCCCATGCATGCATAGTGTGGCATGTGCAAGACGAGCAACTACAGTCCCTTGTAGCATAGGTGTTGTTGACAAGCGTGGCGGTGGGACACTAAGAAACCCGGGGGCTATTAATCAATAATATCGACTAGAACCGTGCAAGGGTACATGGGGTGTGCACCCAAGTATGCCACCATGTGCATGGTCTTCTGCACAGCATGCTTCACCAGCAACATACGTTGAAGGGAGCCAGGTGTTTGAGAAACCTGCAGGCAGTAGCCCGCCCAATCCAGCCACTATGGGCGACACACAGAACTATACCATGGAGTCTATGCATAGAATCATATGATTCAGCAGGAATTCTGCTCAATTTCTGCTCAAACTTTGTGACAAAGTCCGAGTCAACACTCCAGCCTGGAGTGCCCTTTGGCAGGGGGCACGTATGCAGCATGTAGTATGTGCCGGAAGCAGGCATGCACCATAGGACATAGGAGAGATCCCTATGAAGCTCCACGCGGCGCATTCATAATATCTGGTGCCTATAACCGACCTGCGCCATAGAACTTCAACCGATCTCATGTCAAAAACTGCAGGGGTGCTTGCACAGCATGTCTGGTGCCTGAAGCAGACAGGCATCACAACATTGGACAAATCCCATGCTGAAACTCCAAGGGACACCTGCGCAGCGTTTCTTGTGCCTCTGAGTTGAGCCAAACAAAATTTGCAAGGGTCCAGGCTCGTCAATGACCCTGCAAGATGTGGCAATTGAACTGATCAGCACTGGCAGCAACCCATATTGTGCTCCAAGTGGAAATGCGCATCCACTACGAGCCACAACACCTCAGTCGACCTTGACAGCAACCCTCCGAACACTGCCATCAGCAAGCCTGATCACCAGCCTCAGGCATGCGCCGCTGATGTTGGGCACCTCAACCTGAGCAGAGTACTCGCCGTCCTTGCACTGGGCAGTCCTCATATCGAACTGTTGTGGCGCAGCAGCGGGAAGTGCACTTGCGCGCTTCCCGCATGCCGAGTTGAACATGGTGACTATGGGCAGCATAGCAGCGTCAGCACACTGAGATGCCACGCCCGGCTGCGCAAGCGTGAATGTGACGTCCAGAAGTACCCCTGGCCTTGCTGTAATATCAGTCAGGAAGAAGGCTCCAGTAGGTGTGAAGAAGGGGTAGCGGCAAGCAGGCACAACTGGCACCAGAGGGCGTGTTGCGTTGTTGGGGCTGCGTGCAAAAAGGGAAGCCATCTGAGAGCCGCCTACGCACGTGCACCTGCCACCTGAGCAGCTGCCACTTTTGCGCTGCAGCCCACAAACGTTGTCATCACATGAGCCGGGTGTAACTGTTATGGTGACAGCCTTGCTGCCCTGGGCAGTGGCGGCCAAGCAGGTCTCGTTCCCCACAAAACCAACCCTGTGCAGGAGGCAGTGCCAGCAGCAGCAGCAGCAGCAGCAGCAGCAGCAGCAGCAGCAGCAACAGCAGCAGTAGCAGCAGTAGCAGCAGCAACAACAGCAGCAGCAGCAGCAGCAGCATGAGTAGCAGCAACAACAGCAGCAACAACAACAGCAGCAGCAACAACATGCTGCTCAGAACCTGGTCAATCCATCGTCATACCAGTGACATGCACAATCATTGAATGCAGATGTGAGTTTGCTGATATTAAAAATGCATATGTTGCATTGTTTCCGCCCCGCTTCAGTGTTCCGCGAGAAGCGCTTAGCGCTAGTGCTCTGGTTTGCGTTGTTGATTGTACCGCAGACAATGCTTGCCAAGCGCAACACTTGTTGGGTGTTTTGCGCACCATGCGCAAACGGCGTCTATGTACTGCACGCACAAATGATAGCAGTGCAAATCACTCCAATGAACATCCTATGTACTGTTGCCACTGCAGTCCACTGCACACGCAGGCCCACTCACCTCGATATGTATGAGATCACATCTTTGCCATCGCTGTCCTTCACCACAACTGCACGGCCTCCATCATTGCAGTTGGCCGCAGAGAGGATGGGAGCACTGCTGCTGGGCAGTGTGATGTTGGTGCGCATGCCAGATGGCACAGTTGCTTGAATGCTTGGAGCATCTTCCTGAACCTTGCAAGCCACTAGCTTGCCTGTGTTGTCGTACTATGCTGTGAATCCAGTGCTGCAGGCACAGCCGTTGCCCACAATGTTCACCACACTCCGTGGAATGGAGCTGCAGCTGAGGCCATCTTGCACGAATTGCTGCAGCTTGCCAGTCGTAGCTGAAACGACGGGCTCCAGCCAGCAGCACATTCACAGCCTCTGCGTTCCTTGTCGGCCTCTGAGAAAGCAATGCTGCACCTTTTGCAGGTCGCTCCTGGGGCAGGGTTTTGAGTGCCAGGGTCGCAGACATAGCAAGGGCCAAGTGCTGGAGGTGACACCCACTGCATTTGGCGTGCTGAGCAAGGTGACGCATCCTGGGTGCTTATGTTGACATCTGCAAGTTGGAAGCCTGCACAGCGGCAGCAGCAGGTGGTGGCACAGGTGCGCCGGTTTGCTGGAGATGGAGCAGTGACAGAGCGAGTGAGTGACTACTCAAGCGGGTCTGCAGCTCCTGGGTAAGTTGAGGCTGGATAGGGTGTGGGTGGCAATGCAGCAACACTTCGTTGATGAACATGCAAGCAGGGCAGCGCGCTGCCAGTTTCCTTGCAAGCTAGCACAGTGGCAAATGGACAACCATGCTGCCAGCCAGTCAATGACTATGCAAGAAGGAGAGACCTGCTAGCATAGAGCCTCACAAGCCACAGGCACAACTTGATTGAATGCTTAAATGAAACTACCATCGTCACATCATGTCCATGAACAATGATGCAGGTCTTGGTCCCAGGAACTGCCCTGAAGGCTAGCAGACCTACTCGCTGCCAGTGCGTACTAGGTGGCGCTGCGGGTGTTGTTGACAGCGAGTATGTTGTTGCACAGTTTAGATAACCTTGTGAGGCCCTCATTCTGACAGGCTCACCTGCGCCAAACAATATCTGGGCGGTGGCGGGGACAAAGTTGTTGGCTGTGATGGGGAGGCTGGCGTTCACGCCTTTAGTGCCAATGGCCTCACGGAGCTGCTGCAACACTTGAGATGCATATGACTGCAAGCTCTCTCCGCTGCTGTAGAATGCCTGCTTTGACAAAGATTGCCCCAACTGCAGAGTGAACTGCTGGATACTGCCCAGTTGCTGCGTGGCTGCACCTCGCTTGGCCACTGTACCAGGTTCTGCCTGCAGCAACAGCAGCACAATATCAGAACACAAGAAAGCCTTGAAAACATGGAGACACGGCTTGTACGCTCGGGATATCGGCAAATAAATGACTTCTGCACCAACAATCGTAGCTTTCAAACATCTTACTCCTGATGTATGTTGAGCTCAGCTCGGCAAGTTGCGGATAATGAAACCACACTTGTGTAAAGCCGCGTTCACTGCAGATAGCAAAGGCCAAGGTAATGTTGCATGTTCAAACAATGATGATTGCTTGCTTACCACGCGTGCATGGCTGCTGCTACAGACACCCTTGACAACAGCAACAGTGGTGGCTGTTACAGCACTGCCCAGCAGCTGCTGCAGGTCATTCACCAAGCCATTCCCGAGAGCATCCGCTGCTTGCTTGGTGCAGCTGCCGGAGAAGACCAGGCCCAGTTGCAAGCTTGCTGTCTGATACACGATGTCCGAGTTTGGGATGACCGGCCAAGGCTGGCAGGTGCCGTTGACTGGCGACCATGCAGTGACTGTGTTGTTGGCAGCTGACCAAGGGATGGCGGTGCATACGGCGGAAGGTGCTGCTCCATAGTCAAAGCCACGATTGCACTTGGCCGTGCAGACTTGGCCAATGCCGGTGATAGCGCAGTCCCACTGCCCATTGTTAACAGCGCGTGGGTTACCAGTGCAAGCTACATCAGCAAGCACGCACAGCAGTGTGTGTGAGATGACGAGATCCGTGTTGATGCTCTGTCACACATATACTGTATTACTACGCATTGTATCTGCACAAGCATCAGGCTCACACTGTGGCACAGTCTCTGCATCAGTGCATTGCACTGACTGGTGCATTGCATACTTGCCAAAGTGAGCATGAACGCACCTCAGGTGAGAGCTGCACTTGCAGGCGTTCCCTGGCTAGCTGGTACCTCTGTACAAATCACAGCATCTGCATGATAGGCTGGCATCAAACATTGAAAATGCGATGGCAGCCGCCGCATACTGCACAGCCTGTGACATAGCGTCTCTTGCACAACTCACACTGCGCAAGACATGCCCCGCTGACGGTAACAGCTGCAGACAGTCCAGAAGGATTGTTGCAAGCAGCGCGTGGGTTGCCCTGTGGGGCGAACCCTGGCAGGCACGCCAGGTCACAGGTTGCTCCCCATGCCAAGGGCAGGGGGCAGGTGGAGTGGTCGGCTCCAGGAAACGGTAGCGTTGTGCACCCTGCAACAGCATACAGTTGCAGAATGAGAGACTGCCAGGCTGTCATTGGCTGTGGGGTCATTGTTGTAACGCTTGGCACGCCTCGGGCCAATGTTCTGCATACTCAATTTGCGCCTTGAGTGCAAAACTGCTCTCTAGGCAGAACAATCAATCTGTACTCTGCGTTGCATATACTACTGTTGCGCAGAGCACGATGCTGACAACATGTGCGCGTAGACAGAGTCAGTATGACAGTCTGAATTGACCATGATATTCAAATGTAAAGCAGCCTGCAAGTGAAGATGTGCTTCATGTTATACGCTAGAGAGCTGCGGATGAGCAGGGTGTTCAGGTTGTTCACAATGCTGTTGTGCTTGGCAGCTACAGCGCCATGCCTCTCCCTCGAATACGTCTGGTGTGCCCTGCTGTTGAAACACGATGTAGTGTGTTGAACTTCACCAAACAATGCCGTCACTGCAAAACGATTATGCAGTCCTTGTGTGAAGAGGCTGCTCACATCGCGCAATGCACGATCCTCCGACTGCCCATTCTGCTGGGCCAAAAAACTGTTGAGGAATGTTGCAAGCAGCACGTGGGTTGCCCTGTGGGGCAAACCCTGGCAGGCAATCCAGGTCACAGCTTGCTCCCACTACCACAGGCGTGGAGCAACTGCGGGGGTCGGCTCCAGAAACAGCCGGCAGTGATGTGCACGGGAATCTCGCTGCAACAACATGAAACGCATTAGCGGTCAGCTATGCCGACATTGCATCGGTGATCAACGTGGAGGGTGCCATGAACATAGATAAAAGACAACAGTGGTTAAAGCAGAAAACCAAGTCTTCAGCAATATCATGGTTTGATGCCACGGTAAATGACTGCTCATTGTGCATTTATTTATACATTCAAGTGGTCTACATTGCAAAGCAGATCTACTTTGCCAAAGCTGATGACAAGCAAATTGCTTGAATCGTCTTGATATGATGTGATGTGATGTGATATAGTCATGACTCCCACACATTGTGAGTCACTGCACAGTCAGTGCGGTACCATTCGCTAGTGCAGCATAATGCATACAAGGCAGCATGCTTGTTCCATCCACTCAACACCTACATGCCGCACCAAATGGTGTGTTGGCATACATCAGCGTTTGCCGCAGGTCTGTGACAAACTAGTATATGCTGGCATCATGATGACCATGTGTTTGAATTCTTGCAGCATTGTCCCACCCTCATCACATACAACCAGCATAGCATGGTGCCTTCCACAATGCATGGGTTAGTCAGTGACTGCCAGACCCTAGGCCTGGCAGTACGTGGCGCTAGCAGTACGTGGCACTAGCACAAAATACCCCCTCAATTCCAGCGCCGACTACTGACTAGCTTCTCACGGGCCCCGACTCACACAACACCTGCACATGGCATCAGGCAGTTGCAGCACAGCACAGCACAGCACACAAAATTCTGTGCGCATCTCGGTGTATACCGTGCTTCAAGTTCGGGCCGCCTAGGCCAGGCCACTAGCTCTTGAAGAAACTGATGTACACAGCCTTGGTAGCTTGACCTGCGCACCATGGCCCGTGCTAACCTAGCCCACAGTGGGCGCTGCAATGTCACGCGATACTCTGTTGTACATGCCCGGGTGGAAGGGTCAAAGGCATCGGGTGTTGTGGCAAGCTGCTAAGATGGCACTGAGTGGTGCACCTCCAAGCACTTTTCTAGCGGCAAATTACGGGCGCCTCTCACCATCTTGAAAGAGGCCTTGAAGGTGCCGGCGCTTGGCCAATTGGTTGGCGTTGGTGAAGTGAAGGCGATGTAGCTGCTGCCCGCAGCCACATTTAGAATATTCTGGCCAAGTGGGAACGTGTTGGAGACATCTGTGGGGTTACTTAGGGTTGCACTCAGGCCCACGGTAGTCAGTGTGATCTGCCAAAAGTTCACTATGTATGGATTACTGACTTGTAGGGCAGCTGGCAGGATTGTGAGAGAGATCGTCACGATGCCACTGCAAGGGATCAGCACAACATCGATAGTACAAAGACAGGATAATATGTTATCTGTGATCATTGTGATCTGTTTCAATGTCACAATGTGATCTGTGATCTGTGATCATTGTGATCGGTGATCATCACATGACTACTAGACATGGTACCATGATTGTCCTTATTCCAGAGTAGAGGGACAGTAGGGAAGGGCAGATGATGGTGATGGGCTACAAGGTATCATGATCTGTGATCATAGTGCCACACACAGATGATCTTTGATCATCACATGGGCTACAAGATTTATCATAATCCTTGGACTGATTGTTGTGGACATGTGTTGCGCAAAGTGAAGCTTCAACCCCGATGCATATCATAGTAATGTCTCAGGCATGGTGACAATTCAGTTGTGTAGCAAGTTGCTAGGCTGTTTGGCGGTGTACATCTTCATGTACATGTATACAGTTATGTGCATCTGCAGCTCAGCCGGCAGGATGGCCCCACGGCTAGGCTGGCACAAGGTGGGCAGCCAGGGGGCTGGCTAGGTGGCTGGCTAGGTGCCTGCTGGCTAGGCCTGGCTAGGCCAGCATGTGTCTCGAAGTGTCACTTCTAGGTGGTGGGACCTAGCAGCCTAGCACACTGGGATATAGGCCTTGCAAATCAGCCATCCTGCCGGTAGAGCCCGTGGGCTCCGAGCCGAGCTTAGGATAAGCAAGGTGCAATCTGCATTTGACACGTGAACACGTGTTCACTACCGTGCACGGCAGCACACTGAACATGGCATTATGCAATGCACGCGTGTTGCTACCATGATGTTAAAGCACGGTGTATGAATGAATGAATGAATCAATGAATGAGCGATGTTGTGTGTTATTACATTACATTACATTACATGCTCCACTCAACGAGGAGTGGGAACCCCAGTCAGGAGCCAACGAGAGGCTCATTACAAATAATAACCCCTATTACAAATAATAACCCCTTAAGCTGAGCGAGGGAATAGGAATGGGAATGGAAACTACGATCAAGGACGTTGGGGAGCCCAATGCGTAAGTTAATGGGCCAACGGGGCCTCAGCCACTAACAATGGTAGGAGGCGTGTAGGAGTGCCTCTAACCTGAGGCCAGCCTGCAGATAACAATATTCTAACATTATTTTTAACAAAATTACTTATCGTTCGTTAGTTAGACGTTAGCTGGCATTGATGCTATCAGCATAAAACCTGCAAGGGCCACTATTATTATTATTATTATATCACAGAATAGTTCTCAGTCGCCCTTACAACATTTGTATACATGTTTAGTGTATTTGTCTGCTCATGTGCACAGGAATTGCATTGCATAATGCAATACAAGGTTACATCAGTGATCACCCACTACAGCTGCCAACAGCTATTCAGTGCTGAAGTGGCATCTTGGCACGGTCATGCTGAGGTGTGTGGTGGTTAGCTGCCGTGCCAAAGAGTCTTATATGCTAATATACATACAGGTAAAGCATTTGTATGTGCTTGCGGCAGGCTAGGCGCCGCGTTTGATGTTCAGTAGTAACATGTTTCTCTAACGCTAGCATAACGCCGTTATCCTGACGTTTGGTTATCGTTAGGTTATGGTGCAGCACCCCTAGAGGCGTGGAGGCGGGTAGGGTACCGGTGCTACATGGTAGCTACCATAGTGGCTACCATAGTGGCTATAGTGGCTAATCAAATGAATGAGCTACACGTGGTGTGTTCACACTTGCCACCTGCGTACGTTGAGGAAGGGGGCGTGTGTGGCAATAAAGATATCCCATGCGTCTCCACGCCTCCTACCATTAGCATGCTTGCGTATTTGCAAAAATACGCAACCTACGGTGTACCCCATACGCGCCTTCCTATCGGGTCGAAACCCGTTCCAGTTTTCAGCGCTTGCCCACCATATCATCGGTCAGCACAGTAGCTACTGTCACTGGCACCCGTCCTCACCGATCTGATCAGGACAAGGACTCGGCAACGTACCAGCAAATTATGGTGTACGATGTCTGTATAGATTATGCGTACGTAGCCTACTATGATGCGTACGTAGCTGTCACAAATGGCATGTTCATATTGAGCGGCCATGTGTATGACACTTTGGCTGTCAGTCGCTAAATCATCCGCGTCATGCGTCATGCTTTCATGCATGCCTGGTTCATCATATGACTCTCACTCTTCGCTGATGTCCAGCTCAAACCCAATTGCGCCATCCGTATAGCCAAATTCCACCAAGTTGTCTGCGACGATTACACCCTGTTGTCAGCAGATGGCAGGGCAAAAAACCAAGCAGTCGTCAAGTCAGAAACAGATCAGTAGATGTTTTGGTGTGGAATGGTACTATGATGCACGGCCAAACGTGGTATGGTTCGGTTGAGTCACCACAAGCCCTATGCCCGATTCCAACAGTACCTCGTAATTGCAAAGGGCATAACATAGTTGCAACGGAGGTTGCATCATCCTGCTTTTGGAATCACGCACCTATTAAGCGTAGACCAAATGCGTAGGCTTGCAGAGACAACATGCACCGCATGTCTGCTTACACCCACGACTGCAACCTACACACTGTGTTGGCAAGTTATGCAACTCACGTTTGCGCCATTAGTGTTGCCGCATTGCCTGCCACCTGTGCAGGCACTGGGGATTAATTGGCCCGATAGGACTTGGGGATCAAAGAGGTTGGTGGCACCGCCGACAAAAAGTTGGCCGCCAACGGTGAAGGCTGCAGACAACCTCCTTGAAGAAGGCAATGCTACGCTCCCATGAGTCTGGCTAGCAGATGGTGCTACCATGGGGGTTGCCCCAGCTTCACGTGATGTTTCCACGTTGAGGCCTGCAATAGCAGATGATGCATGAGCGTTGCAGGCCGACTATCATTGCTGCGCGGCCTGCTGCAGGTGCCTAGCTCGCCAAGCCGTTTGAAGTGCACATCACCACGTAGCAAGACATGTTGATCGTCAAGGCTAGCAATCGGCGATCATGCAGATGAGGGCCCCGGGCCTTTTTTGCAATCAGTGTCGTGGTGAGCAAGTTTGTCATGTTTTTGATAGCAACATACATGTGTGGCCCGTCAGTGGGTGTTATATGCCTTGCCCTTGACAAATGATTGGGTACTGCTGCCATTGTACTACTCGAGCCCCGTCGTTGGCATGCGAACCCGCATAACACCCAACTATGCAGGTGCAGCCGATTCTGAGCACTCATCTGCGCTACACGGCGCAAGAGTATAGCACAGTGATATTCTCACCGGGGGCAATCTCATGTTGTGGTAGGCGCTGCTCCCCAGAGCCGCTTTCTATAGCAACCAGCAACAACATTAGCCATGCAACCGTCACTCGCGCCTTCTCTGGCTGCATGTTGCTCAGCAAGACCACCTCAAGCGGTCAGTTGTTGAAGAACAGGGCCTGCACACATTGCAGCATGATTACAAACTGTCATGTTGCATGCGCATCAATTGTCACTCACCGTTATTGCAGCACGTGGATGTGCACGTACTGTGGTCGTTCCACACGTCATGGCTCTCTAGCAGGGTTGAAAATACGTGTACTTGGCAATTCAAATAAACGTTGTGCATTTGGAACGCACATTACGGGTTTGGAATGCACAGTACGAAACGCAAAACACGCTGCGTGCAACTCTGCTCTGCGTTAGTACTGGTACTGAGTAGGCCAATTCGGCCAGACTTTGATTGACCCTGCATTGCAGCCTGCAATACTGGATGCAACGCAGTCGCCCCATGAACGTTGTCTACGTTAGCACTGATGTGTCCATCAAACCGAATTCTTGGGGCGACTGCGTTGCGACCGGTATCGCACTGCCCCAGGTGCACCGGTGTACCCGGGCCCGGGCCGAGCGGAGCAGACGGACATGGGGTACAAACCATATGGCGTTACACGTCCACCGGTTGTACGCTTTCATCTCTACGGCACTGTCGCAATCGGACCAGCATAGTGCGGCTACGTAGCCGCTAGGAGTACTGGTTCCTGTTCAGTTGGCCATCGCTGTCAAGCATGCTCGGCATGCATGGGGCGCGTGTCATGTTTTGGCGGTGCCAAGCAACAGTGGTGAATCAGTTGTGTGCTCACTACTGTAGTACTTACACTAGTGCAACACAATGTACACGCATGCCATGCAGTGTACTGCACTGCCACGATCCAGCCCATGCACAGCCCAACTATTGTTCTTGCCACATTGTTGCATCACTGCTGCGTTGCCATTGGTGGTGATGCTGATGGCAGCTGCTTTGCGAGGCTGCTTGTTCATTGAAATCTCGCACGACACTACGCTCAGACGTCAAGACAGGCCCGACTGCTGCTCACATGTACGTACATGATAGTATACTATCATGCACTGCCGAACCCCTTGTACCCATGCACCCGCTGCAAGCGCTTAAAAGACAGATATATACATCTAACGGTCGATCCTATCTTTTATTCGGTGTACACGGCTCACCGCAGCTTGCAGCAGGACTGAGCTCCTTGCCAAGTTGGTGCTACAGTAGTCGCTTCCTGTGGATGGCCAGGGTGCCTGCCAGCCTCGAGACACGTACGAAATGTCGCTTTGGGTCTATGAAAAGCGACAGGATGCGACGACCGGCTGCAATGATGCAGCTTCCAGTGGGTGTGAGCTGAATGCCTCCTTAGCCTACTGGGCTAGGATAGAAGCTTGCCTGCAAATACCCAAACACGTTGAGGCGTTTCAATGGCCGATAAGACGTAAACCGGCTCAACTTGAGCTGCCTGGGCCTATAAATCCCTTCAACAAGAGTTGACACAGTAACGTCATGACTGATCAGCGTAACAGTGGAACAGTAACACCGCCGTTGCCACTGTACAATGAACCTTTACAGCTGGGGGTTGAACATTATGCAAGAGGCAATTTGGTCAGCTTGAGCCATAGTCTGGCCACAACAGAGCTGGCATGGAGAACTTTGTCAACATGAGCCCATGTGTGCATTGGGGAGTGCCCATCATGGCATGGATGGCATCATCATGATACGGCAGGGCCCTATGCTTGATGCAAAATGAAATAGCAAATGCCATGTACTCTGAACAACCACATGCGGCATGAATGTCCTGTTGTGCATCTTTTCCTACCAGCTGCTGCTGCTGCTGCCGCCGTAGCGGCTGCTGCTGGTGGTGGTGCTGCTGCTGCTAGCACAGCGCTGACAGCAGAGCACTTGTGACAGAGACCGCACATTCTGTAATAAAACAAGCTCATTCAGCAGCTCGTTATGCCGTAATCTGGTCAACTTGGTGTCACCAGCTGGCAGTAACGCGCTTGAACATGTACATCCCATTACAGAGCGAATGAGTCGTCAAAGAACTGGGCAACCAGGCGGACGCGTACCGCTCTTGACCACAAACCAGCACATACAAGCAAAAGAAAGCCTAGCCAGCATGCTTGGCTAGCTCCGCCACAGCAAGCAAACACAACAACAACGATCTGCCATTGAAGGCACAGCAGTCAGGCAGCAGCCTATTGCTGCGACCAGGCAGCTGCCCCGCACGAATGGCGTCCTTGGGTGACTGGCTGATTCTTGTGCACTGCCGAGCCACCTGTGCCACCTGCCAGACAGTGTGTGTGGCTCACACCTGCGTGTTGCAGTGCGGGCAGCGCAGCGGCTGCCGCCGGAAGCTGCGCTGCGTCACGTACTGCCGCAGGCACAGCACGCAGTGCGTGTGGCGGCAGGCCAGCTGCGTCACCAGCCGTGTACTGCCGTCCTCCAGGTCATCCTCAAAGCCGTCCATGCAGATGATGCAGCACTCATCACCCTCCGGCAGTGAGGTGGCAGCCACGTCACGCCACAGGCTGGCAGTCAGGCCAGCTGGCAGGGGGTCCAGCCCAGCGTATACGCCCGCTGTTGTTGTTGCTGCAGTAGCTGCAGCAGCATGAGCCTCTGCTGCTGCTGCTGAGTCTGCTGTGACAGCAGCAGCAGGACCGGCGGCACCACTGCTTGCTTGTGCTGCCTGCTGTCGGCTGCTGCTGCTGCTGCCCCTACCTCTACCCCTACCGCGCCGGCCACCACGCCTACCACGCTGCTGCTGGCGCTGCTGCTGTGGCCGAGGAGCGGTCGTCCATTCATCGATCCACTCACGTGTTCCCACTGCTGCTGCTGCTGCTGCTGTCTCTGCTGCTTCTGCTGCTGTCGGCCCTGCTTGAACGCGCCTTGATTGCAGCATCGCCTCAGCAGCAGCTTCTGCTGGCGAGGCGGCCTCTTCAGCCCCAGCAGCAGCAGCAGCAGCAGCAGCAGCTGTGCGGCGCGCAAGCACTGCCTGTCTAGCCAGTGTGATCTCTAGCACCTGCGTGCAGTGAGGCAAAGCACGCAAAGGCCCAGCAACATGTGCCGCGTCAGCAAGCAGCGGACGCTACACGTTATGGTAAGCTGCGGGTAAAGCAGCAGCTTCTGCAAGTCTGGTAATGTGATCAGCCCCAGCAGCAGCAGCAGCATCTGTTGCTGTGTAACACGCCAGCACTGCCTGACTAGCCAGTGCAATCCCAGCGCCTGTGTGCACCTTGTGCCTATCCCTGAACTGGCGCAGGCATCAATCCCTTTCGCACCTCATCATACGCCGCCCGCGTAATGTGGAAGGTGCTCGAGCCCAAACAATCAAAAGCCTTCGGCCCTCCTCTTGACCGCTAACAGGGTTTTAGGGTTTACAGCAATTGAACATGCCCTCACCTCATCATACGCCGCCTGCGTGATGTGAAAGGTGCTCGAGCCCATTGGCATGCTGCCGTAGATGTGCGGCGGAGGCGGCGCCACCACCGGCAGCGCAAAGCAGTACCCGGACTCCCGAACCTTGAACTGCGAAGCCCACAGCGGAATGAAGTCCATCTCCACAGCTGCACAGAAGTCAAAGAGCCCCAGCTGCAGCTCAAACAGCTGCCTGTCTGACCCCGGTGTGCCAGGCAGCACCAGCACAGCAGGCAGGGTGATCTCCAGCGCCACTGCACCAGGCCCTGCCAGCAGCTGCACAGTGAGCGGCTCTTCTAAGACCTCTGCTGGCGCGGGTGTGTCCTGGTACAAGATGGTGCTGACGACGCCGCCGCCGGCGCGCAGCGGGTGGCGGCGCAGGCCCAGCCGGTCTGCGAGCTCCTGCAGCAGCAGCAGCAGCAGCAGCAGCAGCAGCAGCAGCAGCAGCAGCAGCAGCAGCAGCAGCAGCAGCAACAGGAGCAGCAACAGCAGCAGCAGCAGGAGCAGCAGCAGCAGGAGCAGCAGCAGCAGTGGGTGTGGTGCAGGCCCAGTTGCTCTGTGACTGCCTGCTTGTGCATGTGCAGGGCAGATAAAATGCCAGCTCACTGGCTGCCCTAACATGCACACCCAGCACCGCGCCATCCCTGTCATTCCTATTCCTGCAAGCCTATTCCTGCAAGCTTCTCCTGTTGCTGCTGCAATGCATAGAACCTGCGGCTGGGACTGCGGCATTGCGGCGGTGGGGGTGGCCGATCTCTGCCACACATCATGCATCGCTCACTGCTGACATGGCGAGGCATGCTTAGGGTTTGTGTTCAAAATTTAAACCTCAACCCTGACACCTCCATAAACCACAAACCCTGAACCCTGTGCCATGCATCGCTCACCACTGGCATGGCGCTTGAAGCATGCTTAGGGTTTGTGTTCAAAGTTTAAACCTCAACCCTGACACCTCCATAAACCACAGACCCTGAACCCTGTGCCACGCATCGCTCACCACTGGGATGGCGCTGGGAGCATGCCCTGCAGCATAACACAGGACAGACCAACAGCAGGCAGGAAAGGGCAGGGTGCTGTTGAGCAAATTGTCTAGATTGCAACGCCGGCATTTGTTTTAGAGAGGATAGTTACACGTGGGTCCTGGCACCATCTTTGACTGCAACGCAGGGATTTGCTGTCATACGCCGTCAAGTCACTTCAAACCGCACTACGTCGCATCAGGGATGCTTTGCAAAAGGGCGCCAGCTCACAGGCAGCATCAACACCTGCCAGTAGCCTCCGCATGCTGCTGTGTGTTAACTGTCACACGTGCAATGCCACCGCCAGCTCACAGGCCGACAACAGCATTGATTATGCACCGCCCAAAGGCCGGAACAGCTGCAGTACCAAACTGTGGCCAGTAGACACACCTGTTGTGTTGACTCGTGTACGTACGATGCCGGCATTGTTTGCGCCCTGCAGCCTGGCTGCATACTCCGGCACTGGCCAGTACCTGTGACAGCAAAACAGTGAGTCAGCACACAACCGGCCAGAGAGCCGTAGCAGCTCGCCAGCAACACACTGCCCTGCACCTGCGCTGCATACTCTGGCACCGGCCTGTGACAACACTCAACAGAATACTTGCTTACGTCCACATGTGTGCAGGGAGGCACACCAGGCTCGCTGCATACTCTGGTGGTGGCCAGCACCTGTATGCAGGCAAATGTGGAGAGCTGCGAGCGTCTGCATGCGTACAGGCACACCAACAACACCAACATGCAGCATCGATCAGGGCATGCATGATGTCACTGACAACTGGCTCACTGCCTGACTTAATGCCGCTAGGAGCTTTGACAGCACTGCACTGCGCTGCAGCTTTGCTGCATACTCCGCCACTGGCAAGTACCTTCTCTCCGGCACTTTCTATCATCTCATTACCATACTCTACTATCAACCGATGGTATTTTTCATGTCATGTTTACCTTCCCTCCGGCAGAGTCTGGTAGTGGTGCAGCACCTCCTCCCTGGTGGTGCAAAACTTCACCGCCCGCCCTGTCATCAAATAACGCAGCGGTGGGCCATTGTACTGCTGCTGCTGCTGTACCCGCACTGGCGGCTGCTCGCCGTTGCCGTAGCGCTGCTGCTGCTGATGCAGCATGAGCTGCAGGGCCGCTAAAACGACATCAGCATCTGCTGCAACCTGCCCTCCTGCAAGTGCTGGGGCCATCCCTGCTCCCCCCATGATGGCGGGAGCTTGCAATTGGGTGCCGTTGAGGATCGCAGCCAGGTCCATGTCAGAGAGGTCGACCTCCATGGTGGCTCTGGCATGCTTGTACTTGCCGGCAAGCTAGATGCAGTGCTGCTGCTGCTGCTGCTGCTGCTGCTGCTGCTGCTGCTGCTGCTGCTCTGCTGCTGCTGCTGCTGCTGAAGGTGCGGATTGTTCGCGCTGCGCAAGCTACAAGCTGCGGGGTGATAATGCGTGTCAAAACCGTACACGACAGTACGACAGCATTCGCGTGTTGATGCACTTCGAAACGGTCAGAAACACGTGTGCAACAGCGCTGTCAAGGTTCTGGCACCTCCCTAGGATTGAGCTTGGGTTGAAAATGCATTACTAATCGCAAAGCTCCGACTGGAACGACTGAATGCTCTCTCGTGGGGCCCATCGTGATGTAACATCACTGATGTTCAACCCAGGTCAGTTTCTTCTGCTGTTACTCACTGAGTGTCACAAGTGTACTCAGGCACAGCTGGCCCCCAGTCCAAGCATGCGTGACAATGGTGAGCATGTGATGTGTGCTAAAGAATCTCCACATCCACTGTGTCCACGTAGGGTTTTGACACAGGTGCTGTCCGCTTGCAGGCAATTGAGTAAAATCTGCCCCAGCTGCAGACTTGTGGCAGGTTGTAAAGATGGACAGTCTAGCATGAAAAATTGTGCTGGTTAAACCTCACTGCCAAACAAGCGCAAGCGCAAGGCTCCAGCCAATCACTGGCGCCCTCTCCAGCCGCAAATATCCAGGCGCTGCAGAGACGCCTGGGTGGCCGCTCACTCACCAAGTTACAGTGAGGCCACACAAGTTAGGGGGCGGTTTATTTGAGACTGAGACCTGCTGAGACACCCAGTTAATCTGTGGAGGGGTGCAACCGCTTACCGGGGGTCAAGCTCTTGCCTACACGCTGATCAAAGCCGCTTGCTGCTTACCCCCCCTCCCTCCCCTGGTAGGCTTTCCTCACCTGTTCAGTGTGCTGACTGGCAGTCACCACTTTGCTTCCCGCTTACCCCCCCTGGAGCACATGAAGTTCGAGCTTACTTGTCGCTTTACCCCCCCCCCCCCTTCATATTAACTCGGTGTCTCAGTCTCAAGTAAATCGCCCCCTGTAATACATACATTACATTACATTACATGCTCCACTCAACGAGGAGTGGGAACCCCAGTCAGGAGCCAACGAGAGGCTCAAAGGGGGACAATAATAATACAGTGAGCGAGTCGCCCCAATTTCCTCCTGTAACCCGATCGCCCCAACCCCGCGCCCCGAAACACGGTGACACAGAGGAGCATCAACTTACCAATCTCGCCACTGGAGATCCAATGACAGGCTCATTCAATGCCCAAGTTGGGCAGAGAAGAAAGCAACCAAACCACACCACTGGCCAGTCCTTCGAAAAGAAAGAAACCACCAGATTGTTGCTGATTCACAATCTCACCCAAGTAGGGCTGCCCTACAGTGGGGCGCTGGCCCGCCAAGAACTTCTTGAAGAAGTCAACACAGTTTTTGGGGTTCCAAAACATGCCGTAAAAAGCCAAAAGAGCTGGAAGCCTCAGCAAGCTATCTATGTCAAGTACTGAGGCCCGCATTCTGCTGTTTTCTTTAAGGTCTTCACGTGGTTTTGCTGTGCCAGCCCAAACACAATCATTGCACTGGCATCATGCAACAGGCAACACGATGCGACGAGCAGCTTGCTGAGCAAGAGCTAGACCACGTGCCGCATCACATGCAAACCAGCATCAGCGCATGTTTTGGCAGCCGTCCGGCGGTACATGACATCGTGTCCATGTAGCGCTGTCAGCTGTCAACATCTTCCGTCCATGCAAAATTGGGCATGCAGCACAGCAAGGCTCAAAGCCATCGTCGCTGTGGCGCTGTAGCTGCCAGCCCAATGGCTGGGCCAATCACTGCCGCAGCCCATATGGGCCATGCATGGCGGCCAAGCCATATCTGCGCTGCACAGCGCCATGATGGAGCAGGTGCATGCAGTTACGCAGCAGATTGCGTTCGTCAAACTGCAGCAACCAGCTCCTGCTCGGCACCATCCTCCTCAAAGAAGGAGTGCACAGTCAGTCCCTCCTCCACCACCACATCCACCTCCCCATCCTCACCACCCTCATCCACCTGCTGCAGCTGTTGGCTGTCGATTTGAATGTTGTTACTTTTGTTGTTACTTTTCTCGACGCTCGCCCGCGAGGGCTCCGGCCCGTCGTTGGAGCCCTCCGGCAGCGCGAAGATGCTCACGCGCTGCTCGTGGTCCACGCAGCGGAAGGGCTGGTCCTTCTTTGCCTTGTCGCTCGCGATGACCACCCTCACGTCGTCCAGCCACTGCACGCCCTCCACGTTGCAAAAGATCATCTGCGGGGGCAAGTGAGCAGAGGTAGGGCAGCGACAGAAAACACATGAATGAGCACACACAACCAAGACCAGGGTGCTTTTGGTGATGACCACCCTCACGTCGTCCAGCCACTGCACGCCCTCCACGTCAGCGTCCACGTTGCAGAAGATCATCTGCAGGAGCATAAGTGCAGAGGCAGGGCAGTGACAAGAAACGTGATGAGCGCACACACTCAAGGCTAGGCTGCTAGCCTTGATGACGACACGCACGTCGTCCAGCCACCTGCCGCCCTCCACGTTTTGAAAGTTCATGCGGGGGCAGGCGTGCAAGGGCCGCCGCAGTGACAAGAGGCGTGATTGAGCGCACACGCGCAAGGCTGGGGTGCTAGTCTCGATGACCACACGCACGTCGTCCAGCCACTGCACGCCCTCCACGCTGCAGAAGATCATCTGCGGGGGCAGGCGTGCAGAGATAGGGCAGTGACAAGAGGCGTGAATGAGCGGCACACACGCAAGGGTAGGGTGCTAGTCTTGATGACGACACGCGCGTCGTCCAGCCACTGCACGCCCTCCACGTTGCAGAAGATCGTACACGGGGGGTTCACAGGGCAGGTGAGTGACAAGGAAGTGCCGCCATGGTAATGAGCGGCACACCGGCAAGGCCAGGTCGACAATATGAGGTGCTGTCACGCTCAGATCTGATCGTGTGATTGCGGCAGCAACATATGTCGTTGAACATGCACCTGTCAGGCTGACAGACATGTGGCTTAGCTGTGCTGGCCATGCAGCCAAATCAATTCCACCAACAGATCCTCATCAGCAGCCGAATGCTGCAGAGCACAATCCTTGCCATCTGTGCATTGTGTTGCATTGCATTGCACTGCTTTGCAGCAGCAGCCGCTCACGTCGCAGTGGTTGTCGCGCGGGAAGTTGAAGACCTGGCCCTCCGAGGTGAACTCCAGCGCCTCGAAATCAAACTCCCCAACCCACATCGCGCTGTTCTCCTGGCTCACAATTGCTGTCTGCAACAGCAGCAGCAGCAGCGGCGGGGGCAGCAGAGGTGAAACTGCATTGCCGCAATTCAAACTACCCCACCCACATCGCGCTGTTCTCCTGGCTCACAACGGCAGCCTGCAGCAGCAGCAGCAGCAGCTGCCGCAGCAGCGGCAACAGCAGCAGCAGCAGCAGTAACAGCAGCAGAGGTGGACTCCAGCCCCTCAAACTCAAAACGCCCCACCCACATCGCGCTGTTGTCCCGTGCTGCCCCTGAAGGCCATGCCGCTGTAGTCCAGGAAAATTACAGTGGGGGGTATGGCCGCCACCTCGACCATATCCCAGCCTCAGCACCCCTGCAGCACCCTCCAGGACACACATGCCTTTTTTTCCTTCTGATTTTGGACTTCTTCACATGTTGCCCAAACAAGCAGAGCATCACACAGCACACACGGAGCGCCCTGTTTTCCATATCGTAACACATCATCCTGTGTAGCCTCTAGAGTTTCCTTCTCTTTTTCAACTTCAACCCCCACCTTGCTGCCCCTGAAGGCCATGCCGCTGTAGTCCATGAAGTCTGCCTAGACCAGATCTCAGATCAAACAACACTACTGTCAAACCCCGCATGCCTCAACCAACCACGCATCAGGCAAATCTCCCTCAACGGTTGCATGGCAAAAGCAGTCAGACGTATTGCTGCCCCACGCACCTTGGCTGCCCCTGAAGGCCATGCCGCTGTAGTCCATGAAGTCTGCTGACAACAGCAGTTTGCTAAGATGGGGCATATTGCTTCCCCAAATCTTTTTGTTATACTGCACAGCCGCTTGCCATGCTGCACTTGAAGGCCATGTCGCTGAGAAGGCGGCAGATGTACGACATATGGCGCACATCAAATGCAGCTGGCCCCCACCTTGCTGCCCCTGAAGGCCATGCCGCTGTAGTCCACGAAGTCAGCTGCAGGGGGGTCACCTCCTTGACCACGTCCCAGCCACAACACATGAAAACCACGTTCAATGATGCACAAACCGCATGCACGCTCCAAGCAAACCACAAGCAGAGCTTCACACGGGACATATCCAGTGGTACAATGTGTTGTAACAAGGAGCCCACCTTGCTGCCCCTGAATGCCATGCCGCTGTAGTCCATGAAGTCTGCTGCAGGGGGGATGGCCACCTCCTTGACCACGTCCCAGCCGCATGCGCCCTCGCCAGACTTGCCGTTGAACTGCAACGCAGGCATCAGCCATAATTATAAACAATTAGTGGTTTTGGGTGCTTGGAGTGTGAATCCAATGTTGCGGGCGCAATAGCCACCTCCTTGACCACGTCCCAGCCGCAGGACCCCTCGCCAGATTTGCCGTTAAACTGCAGCACAGCAGCACCAAAAAAACATCAGCACAAGGAATTGGTCTGTTGTATCGTCCAAATATGCTGGAGGCTGGCGCACGTGTCGATACGGGGTTGCAGACACGCTGGAAGTTACGCACTAGGGAGGGAAACGGCAGCAGCAGGGCTGGTGCGTAACCTTGAATACAATGTTTCTTGCCGCACACGGAGACGGGTTCAACTGCACAACCAAGATATATGAATTTCCAAAAAACGTTCTGCTGCATTTGCACACACAATGCCTTGAGGGCGGCATACCTGTGACACTATGATGCGGCCGTTGCCAGTCTCCCTGCCCTCCGCGCCGCCTTTGCAAAAGTTGCCTGCAGCAGCAAGCATGCAGCAACGCCCCGATACATCAACTCTCGGCAAATCAAATAGATGGCAGAGGATTTCTTTGACCAGCATTATGATTGTTCACATGGAAAGCAGCGCTGAGCAACTGAACTGTACTGGTGACTCCAGTGCAGCAGTTGCTGGCGGTGCAGCATGCATGAGTTTGCTGTTGGCAACAACAAGCTGCAGCCACACAGCTTCGTTTCATGTGCTTGACAGACATGAATGAGTGGCGGCGTGTTATCTGACATGTTATAAGCTTGAGGTAACAACCCACCTTCACACAGCCCCAGCAGGTACTTGTGGCCATGAGCATCCTCATGGTAGTGCAGCCCCTCAAAGCTGCAGCAGCAGCAGCAGCAGCAGCAGCAGCAGCAGCGACAAGTATTGCAGGTCATATGTAGCTGGCAAGACGACTTCTGTAGGTTCAGGTGTGCAGACGCCACAAGAGCAGCGTCCAGACAGCATCAACAACGCACCAGCAGGCATCCTCCGGCACAGGTCCCACGCCAATAACTGATCTGTAACTGCAGCGCATACACCCTGCAGCAGCCGCAACGCGCTGCTGCGCCATTTGCAGGGCTGCTGTACATTCGAGCTGTGTTTGTTCATCATCAATTATTCTCTCAGCTCTGGTTTCATTGAGATGCATTTATTGAATCATTCATTCTCTCACCCCTTGTTTTCGTGCTCAAATGCGTAGTGCACGGGGCAGCGCTGGATGGTGGTGTAGGTGCTGCCATCCGCACTCATTTCAATCTCCTGCAGGTCAGCAGCAGCAGCAGCCGCCACAGTTACACATGAGGAACGCCGTTGACGCTACCACTGCTGTGTGACGGCATCTAGTGTAGCCAGCTGACACAGGGTCCTGTCACCTTGTCAGCCGCTGGTCGCAGCGGCCACGGCACTCCATTTGCCAGCTGCAGGCCTTTGCATAAAGTTTGAATTATACATTAATGAGCCTCTTCAATATCAAGCTCCACAAACAAAAGGTTCAGCTGGCAGCGTAAACACCTCTAGGTGAAAACAGTGGCAATTTTCCACCGTTCACTCACGTGCGTGTATGGCTCCATGGCGTGTGCCTCCTCATCGTACAGCTCCTCAACTGCAAAGAAGTGGCCAGTGGATGCCACGTAGGTGAGCCCCTCAAACTGACTGTCCTCCCCGGTCTCGCCAACCAGCTGGTTGCGCTTGTCCCTGCAGCGGGATCAGCAGCAGCAGCGGCGTCAGCAGCAATGAGGGGTGATTCGTGAAGTTCTAGCACCTGTCCGGTCTCACCCACAAGCAGGTTGCTCTTGTCCCTGAGCAGCAGAGGTGGCAGCGGCAGCAGCAGCAGCAACTTGCTGTCACACTGCCGTAAACACTGGGCATGGCCATCGCACGTCTGTTGTCATCAGGTGTCTGTTTGAGTTCCCAGCAGCCAGCTCAGAACGCCATTTAACATGGAAGTGCTCGATCACACGCCCGATGTCCGGCAACTTGTCAAACACCTGTGAACAGCACCCACTGTAATGCCACTGTTTCAAAGTGTAACCCATCCCCACCTGAACTCATGTGGTTGCTATTGACTTTTACTTCCATGCACGCTGCCCCACCTCTGACCTGAACTCAAAATGTCCGTCCACGCGCCGATGGCCAGCAGGTTGTCAAACACAAATCATTCAGACCCATATGACTCTTACCAACTTTAGTGTTATAAGGAAGCAGGCTCATCCCTCACCTGAACTCAAAGTGCTCATCCACGCGCCCGATAGCCAGCAGGTTGTCAAACACGATCCACAGCCAGTCGCGGCCGCCCTGAGGGGCCACGGTCATGCCGCTCGCCTCAAACCTGCAACAGTGTTCACACAGCAGCAGTCACATAACACAGCTGTTAGATGAGCCCATTACCTCACATATAGTGCCGCTGGCCTCAAACCTGCGCAGTTGGCGCAAACAGCAGCAGAAACAGCACTCAGCTGCCAGAGGGCATATACACAGCTGTCAGGCGCCACAGACATGCTGCTGGCCTGAATCTTGCCGGATCATCATGAAGGACAGCAGCAGCAGGTGCAGCAGTGAGTTGGAGGACATCACCACAGTGCCACAGTCATGTTGCTGCCCTCAAACCTGCCAGGTCATCATGAGTTGCTACTAACCATTGCTGCAGCATGTGATGCTCACTTTGTCTGGCCCTTGACTTTGCCAGACGGCCCACAACGATTATGCATGACACACCGTCACAGCACATAGTGCAGGGCACTGCAGCAGCAAGTGCTGCTCACTTTGTCTGTCCCTTGATGTCTCCAAACAGCCCCACAAAGGGCATCTCCTTGATCATAGTCAGCAGCGACTTGCGGAACTCAAGCGTGTCACATTCAGTGCCCTTGGGCCTCTTGCCCAGCAGCTGCTGCATGAAGGAGGGCAGCCGCGAGCTGCAATCAGCAGCAGCAGCAGCAGTAGCAGCAGCAGCAGTGGAAAAAAGGGGGTCAGGAGGTATAGATACTTGACCGGCCATGGCGCCAGCTACTGACCAGCAGCTGCTGCACGCTGAAGGGCAGGCGCGAGCTGCAGTCAGCAGCAGCAGCGGCAGCAGAGGAATAAAGGGGTCAGGAGGTATAGATACTTGACCAGCCAAGGTGCCAGCTACTGACCAGCAGCTGCCGCACAAAGGAGGGCAGCCGCGAGCTGCAAGCAGCAACAGCGTATGAGAGGGTGTCATAAACTTTGACTGACCATGGCGCAAAGTGCTGCACCAAGGGTGGTGGCAGCTGCTGCACAAAAGAGGCCAGGCGCGAGCTGCAGGCCGCAAATGCAAGGCAGTATGGGACCGTAGCATGACAAGGAGAAGGTGTTAGAAGAAAGATGGCAGGTTGACCGGCTGTGGTGCAAAGCTTCAGCAAAAAGTCTAATCCCTGCATCCAGGGGCACAAATCTGCAGCAACTGCAGGAGTGACAGCGACTGGATTGCTCATGAGCTTTCTGCTGCAGCTAGCCTGCAGCAGCAAGGCTTGTGGGTTACTTGGCATGCACACCCTTCGCCAAAAGGTGCTCTACGGAGAAAGGTTTGCAATTGCAGCAGATAGCTGTGGCTGTTGAATCTTATAATGGGCCAGGCATGCTCCATTCAGAGGGACTCAGCAGCTTGCTGTGCTGAAGCAGGGATGTGCACTGCACATCGGCAGCAGCAATTGCAATGGTACACACGCACGCACATTACGCTGAAAACATTACGTTTAAACCGGATCAAGGCCGTTGATTGTGTTCAGACGCTCAGCCAGAGCAACCGGAACCACGCACCTGACTTCCCGTTCGTTGGCACTGGTGCTTTCCCTCTCGGGCGCTACACGGCCCTCGCACCCGCCCAAAGCACTGATAAGCACGATCAGAACCGTCAGACAGAGCACACAAACCCTTCTGCGGTGCTCCATGGTGGGTAAGCGTGCTGGGTGAGTCAACCAGCGGTGATCTGTCTGCAACAGCGAGCTAGGCACAGTTTCAGCGTAGTTGAATGCCGAATTGATCACCTGAGACTACCATATAGGCGTGCAACCCGGCGTCACCCCGCGCTTTGAAGGATCTGTCATCTTCCCAAACCTCACATGCCAGCTCAGCTGTGCTGCAGTGCAACCAGCACACCTACCCCATGTGATGCGTCAGCCTCAACTGCACAGCGATACGAGTGTGAGCTGACACGTGCTCGCTAGCAGGTGAATGTTGCAAGGGTATCTGTTGTACTGCCCCAGCACAAATCTTTCGCTGAGCAGCGTTGTTTTGAAAAAGCCATGTACTGCATGTGTACATCATGCTGAGTCAGCATTGCTTGCAGGTGTGCAGTCGTGCATTCACCTTTTGTAAACCCTATATTGTACATGTGGCTGCAGCGGTTGCCAACGGCCCTAGTTGACACATGTTGCCAGCCCTGCTGGTTACACCCAACTCCGCATCCCATCTTGCAGCCACACCTCGGGATTTTACAGGTGATAGATGTACATACAATTGGCCACCACCAGATTTGACGCGTTGCTTGCAGCAATGCCACGCTGTGAATTGTCAGATGCAGCCACTGGCAGCATGACATGCTGCTTCCGGCACGATGAAATAGAACAAAGCAAAGCGGCCAGCTGGAGGTGCTTGACTGGGTTTTGCAGAAAGATGCAACAATCTGCAGGATGATGCAACACGTTGGCAACACTCCCAGGTTTGCAATGCTGCCTATAGGCAGCGTAGCTACGCAGCTGCAGGACCAGCTGCAGCCCCTCAGCCACGTGCCACTTGCTCGTTGTTGAGCGCTGTCCATAAAAGTAACATAGTAACAACTCAATGCCGCCCTACATCATGCACAAAGGGCCCACACACCATCCCAGCATGCACAGCAAGTATCACGGTATACACGGTTACGATAAGCATAGACATACCATCTAGAAGTACCGTCAACACGTCTGTCCAGATGGAGGGAACCTCCTGCATGCATTTATTTTGAATGGGAGTATGCGTGTGCAGCGGTGGCCCACTTTGAATGATAATAACATGTTCATCGTTGCTCATGGACCGGACAGCATGTCTTGCAGCCTTAGGAACATACAGAACAACCCACATGTACTGTGCCAGTAACACCCAGCATCAACTGTTGTGTGTGTGGCGCAACCTCATCAACAGTAGGCGATGTAAAAAATTCAAAGGGCTCCAGGATGTACCAGCAGGATCATGTACATCTGCATACATACAATCAGGTTCAATGTGCACACCTATTCAAAAAAGCAGCCGGCTGCATCAGCTAGCGGCAGAAGCCGGCGCGATGCATCAGCCTTGCCGATGTGTTGACCTATGCAAACTCCCCACGGGTAGGAAGTTGGGGAGCCATAGACGGCAATAGGCCATAGCACGAGCTGGCAAGGCAAATGTCGAATAGCAAAATCACAGCAGCTCACGTGTGAACAAGCACACAGAAAGCCTGGATTGAGGCGCGACTGATGCATGAGACCAACAAACACGCGCTGCTGCTGTTGACTGTTATGTGACATGCTGCAGTAACATGAGACTGCAGTGACTGTACTGACTGCTCTGACTGCACCGACTGACGGCACCAACCGCACTGACTGCACTGACTGACTGTAACTGACTGACTGTAACTGACTGACTGACTGCACTGACTGGCTGCGCTGACTGCACTAGCACCTGGCAATCAACTGTGCTGGCCTATCAACACTATACACGCCTAGCAACCATGGGCCTGCCTGGCCCACCACCCCAAAGCAGCACGCCTCCAGCTGCAGACCCGAGATCCACCATGCCTCTGCACATGCACCGCAGCTGTGATGATTAGGTATTTCGCTGCAAACTTCCTACTCATTGCAGCAGCCGCACACGCCCCCAGCAGAGCACAGTAGAACTCAAACGGTGTCCTCAAATAGTGCAGGCTTTTTGCCGTACCCTCCATGCGTGCAGCACAAAGGAGCCGTCAAACTGTTAGTAACAACTGCCTGTGACAACTCCCAGCAACCACAGTCTGTGCGACTTTCATTCGCCACTGGAAATGCCGCAGCGCAAGCGGAGCAGCAGGGCAGTAGCAGCTACAGCTCAGCCGTCGCCACCTCCCCAGCCCAGCAGCACCTGCAGCAGTGCCATGTCATCTTTGTCACTGCCCAGGGCCCCACTGCTGCCAGGGCCAGGGCCAGGGCCAGCAGCAGCAGCAGCAGCAGCAGCAGCAGCAGCAGCAGCAGGCTGCGCCTTTGCACCTGGCAGCTGGGCCCCCTGGCTGTGTCCTGCAGGCGCTGCTGCGGCTGCATATATCCCAGCAGCCGGCACTGCTGCTGCTGCTGCTGGGAACTGCTGGCCCACATATGGCAGCTCCTGCTGCAGCTGCGGCATGCTGCTGCAGCTAGCTGCAAGATCAGCAGCACCCCTTGCTGCATGCTCTGCTGCTGCTGCTGCTGTTGGGCCCCAGCAGCCGCCGAAAGTTACACCACACTGCTGCTGCTGCTGCTGCTGCCCAAAGCCAGCCTGCATCTGCTGCAGCTCTGCCTCCAAGTGCTGCAGCTGAGCCAGCTGCTGCTGCTGCGCCAGCCCACTTGCCACACCTTGCTGCTGCTGCTGCTGCTGCTGAGTCATCAGGTTAGCTGGGCCTGGCGTATCAAGCTGCAGCCCCTCCCCCAGCAACCAGCCAGCTGAATCATCCAGCAAATCTGCTCCAACAGACACTGACAGCGGCACCCCGCCACCAAACGCTGCTGCCGCTGCGGCAGCAGTCGTCACCTGCCGCGGCCGCTGCTGCTGCTGCTGCTGGCACTGGTCGCTCTTCCTCAGATCGCAGCCATCAGCAGGCCTTGCCAGGGCTGTTGATGCTGCTGCTGCAGCGCCAGCTGCTGCTGCTTTCTTCGCCTCTTCCAACACAGGCAGCTCCGCAGTAGCAGCAGCAGCAGCAGGGTCTAGCCCGCTGGGTACATGCTGCATGCTGCTGCCGCCAGTGAAGGCTGCCACTGCTGCTGCTGCACCAGCAACATCTGGAGCTCTGCCACACATGCTGGCAGCCTGCAGCATGTACCCAGGGTGCGCCCCTGCTGCTGTTGCAGCAGCAGCAGCATCCCATGCACTGGCAGCAGCCCCAGCACCCAGATAACTGTCGTGCATCACATAATCTGCTGCTGCTGCTGCTGCTGCTGCTGCTGCTGCAGGACTTGCAGCGCAACTGCCGCCGCTCCACATATTTGGCCCTGCTGCTGTAGCACTGCCAGATGCTGCTGCTGCTGCTGCTGCTGATGGTGACGGCTTGGGTGCCATGCGGGACTGCTGCCGCACAGGCTTTGCCCGCGCAGCGCTCCCTGCAGGGCTGCGGCTGCGGCCGCGCACACCTCCAGACGCAGCAGCAGCAGCAGCAGCAGCAGCAGCAGCAGCAGCAGCAGCGACTGGGCTGCCGCCTGCAACAGAAACAGACGCTTCTCCCATACGAGAGGAGGAAGCCATCGGGCTGCCAAATCTAACAGCGCCTGGCCCAGCTGCTGCAGCAGCAGCAGCAGCAGCTGCTGCTGCTGCTGCTGCATCGGCTGCTCCCCACACAGGGCTAGGTAGTATGAGGTTGCTGATGCCTGCAGTGACCTCTGCTGCTCCTGCTGTCTCACTGGCAGCAGTAAAGGGGCTGCCTACTGCACTGCCATGCAGCATGGGACTGCAGACTGGACTTCCAACAGGGCTACCTACGGCACTAGCTGGCACCATCCAATGCAACTTTGCAACAGCAGCAACAGCACCACCAGCAGCAGGATATGGGCTGCCGCCGCGCCCTGCTGTAAATGGGCTGCCGCAATGCCCAGCTGCTGCTGCTGCTGCAATGCCACCAGGGTGTGGGCTGCCCCCAGGGAAGGGACTCCCCCTGCTTTCTATCGCAACAGGTGTACCTGCCCGTGTGGTGAGGTCTGGATATGGGCTGGCCTGCGCAGCTACTGTTGCAGACGTAAAAGGGCTCACGCCTGCCAGGCTGCCTTGGCGCTGCATGCTCCAAGGAACCCCAGCCGCCAAAACCTCACCCGGTGCAGCAGCAGCAGCAGCAACCGGCGTGCTGCTGCGAGAGGGCGCGGGCGATCCAGTGCGGCTGCTGCTGCGCTGCAGCTGCAGCTGCTGCAGCTGAGTGGCCAACGGGCCGCGGCCTGCCAGCAGCAGCTGCTGCTGCTGCTGCGCCATGCTGCTGCGGATCATGCGCAGCATGCGCTGCATGCCCGCCTTCCAGTCACCCTGCAAACACAGCCAGCAGCACGCATAAGAAGATTTGTTGCAAACCATGTGACAACAAAACAAGCCGGCAACAAAAGCAGCCGTAAGTTGGCATGCTGCAAGCCACCGTTGAGACCATCATACCGTCAATCATGCATCATGATGACTAAAGACAATTGCAGATTGAAGAACAATACTGGTTGGCAGCCGCCAATGCCACTCACCCCTTCTTGTGCCAACATGTGGGCGGCCACACGCTCAACATCAGACTCCCTGCTGCTGCTGCTGCCGCCGCCGCGCAGCGCTGCTGCCTGTTGGTGCTCCCAAGGGCGGCTGCCCTGTTGGCTCACCACTTCCAGCCCATGAGCACGGACCTGCAGTAGCAGCAGCAAGCAGCAGCAACAGCAGATTGATGTGCCAGCAGAATGAGCAGTTATGAGGCTGCATGTGCTTCACTTGTAGACAAACATGTTGAAACACAGTGCTGCACGGCCACCGCCATCCCAGCACCTGCTGACAGCACGCAACGCCAGGCAGCCATCTTCGTGATGTATCAGGCGCTGTTGCACGGAATGCAGCAGGTATTGAAGGCCCCTGAGGCAGCTGCAGTAGCTGTGATAGCGTAAGGCAGATGCGGGGTAGCTGCTGCTGTTGTCGTTCAAGACATGTGCAAGATGGCTGCTGCTGTTGCTGCTGCTGCTGCTGCGTCTGGGCAAGGCCTCTTTTGCCGCTCACCTTCTCCTGCAGCTGCTTGCTGAGCACTTGGGCATCCCGCAGCAGTGGGGCCTCCTACAAACATGCAGCAGCAGCAGCAGCAGCAGCAGCAGCAGCAGCACTTATTCGAGGAGCACAGCGCCTAGAGCTCAGACCCCTCATCTGCGGTCAAGCTGCACATGCTTTGCTGCATGACATTCGACATGCTGGCATGCCGACTGCTCATATTGCCATAGGACAACCCATGTGCAAGTTGTAACATTGCTCATAAATTCACATGCAGAAGCCAGTCAGCCATCATGTCAGGCATTGCTGCTGCTGCTGCTGCTGCTGCCGCCGCGATGCCTGCAGCTGGCCGCCTCACCAGCTGATGCTCAGCCTGCGTCAGCAGCTGCTGCAGTGCGCCCTGCTGCTGCTTCAATTCCTGCAGCTCGCGGTGGTGCCGCATCTGAGCGCAGCACAGCGCAACAAACCACAGCACGGCATAGCACAGCACACGTAGATGAGCGGATTGGTGTTTCCTTGGTGCCAAGCCATACCATCAAGCGTAGCAGTGCAAAAAAAACCAGCAGCACTGATGACACAGGTAACAACTGTTCAGCATACACGGGTTGCCAACATGTCAGGCCCACTGCACAAGCCTGGCTAAGCACATAGGCAGGCATTGACGTTCAAACTACATCATCATGATCATGACAGCAGCAGCAGCAGCAGCGCACCCATGGATCCTCCTCCTCATCTGCCTTCTTGCATTGCTGCTGCTGCTGCGCCAGCGGCTGCTGCCACTCCATCTCACAGTCGCCGCCAGCAGCTGCCGCATCTCCAGCAGCAGCAGCAGCAGCAGCAGCAGCAGCAGCAGCGCGGCCGCGGGCAGCTGCCGGGCCCTGCAGGCCCGCAGCCTCAACAGCAGCAGCCTGCCGTGCAGCGGCAGCGGCAGCAGCAGCGCTGCCTGGGCTGCTGCACTGGCTGGCCGGCCCTTCTGCAACTGTCCTGATGCGCTTCAGGTGGGGTAGGACTTGAAGGTAGGGGTGCTGCAGGTGCACAGAATAGAAGTGTGCAAGGGCATGCGACAGCATCAGTACATCAAATCATTGTGAGCCAGGGAGGATGCAGGATGCGGCAACGCCATGGAAACATGCGATGCATGCAGTGATGATCGTGATGAAACGAGCGTGGGTGCCGTTGGCGGCACAACACGTCACGCTGGCTTGCAACGCACACAAGTGGTATCAGCTGTTGAGAATGATATTTTGAACGAATGTCGTGAGTGTCTTGCTGCTATAATTAATGGTATTACCATGCACAAAGGCCACCTTGAGGCGCAAAACAATGCAATGCACTGGCAAGCCTACACCTACACACAGACACAAGAGCCAATGTCTTGCTGCTATGAGTAATTGTAACACCATGCACACTCACCTCAGGCGCCTGCAGGCCTTGCAGTGCATCATGCTCAGTTGCAGCTGCCTCAGCAGCCTCTGTGCCAGCTGCTGCTGCCGCTGCTTCGGCAGTCCACCAGCTGCCGGCTGCAGCTGCTGCACCGCCTGCTGCCACATCAGCTAGGGAGCCCAATGGCAGCTGCCGCTTCACACCAGCAGCAGAACAGCCAGCAGCAGCAGCAGCAGCAGCAGCAATATGTGCTGCTGCCTCAGGTGCATCAGCATGTCCCATGCTGTCCGCTGACTGCTGCTGCTGGTCTGCTGGAGCATCGCACTGCATGCCCTGTGGAGAGCTGGAGCCAGCGGGTGCAGCAGCAGCAGCACCACGCTGCTGCTGCTGCTGCTGCAGGCTTTCCTGGCTGGCTGTCTTGCTGCCAGGTGACGTGCTGTGCATCCTGGCAGCAGCACCAGCACCAGCAGCAGCCCAGTGGCTGCCACGCCCTGCTGCGGCAGCAGCAGGAGCTGTGCCTGCAGAGCCAGAGCTTGCAGCTGTTGTGTTCTTGTGCGCGCTGCTCCAGTGGCTTGCAGTAGCCAAGCCCTCTTCACAAACCTCCAGGCTACCGCTTGCTGCTGCTGCTGATCCTGCAGTGGCCAAGCCTGTCGCGCCCGCTGCTGCCTTTGGCTTGCCCCACACTGCTGCCACACTGCTCTCCCAGGCTTGCCGCTGAGGCAGCAGCTGGCTGCAGGATTGACCACTTAGGCCGTGTGCCCAGTGCTGGCTATCACCATCTGGCTGCTGCTGTGCTTTTAGCACGCTTGGCTGCAGCAGCTGCAGGCGCTGTTGGCTGCTAGGAGACATCGACCTGCTGCAGCTGGCCCTGGCAGGGCTGCTGCTTTGAAGATCATTAAATGCCTTATCTACGCTAGATGAGCCTCTGTTTTCAAGCTGCTGTTGTTTCTGCTGCAATGCAGGTGCTGCAGGGCTGCTGCAGCCTGGAGTCTGCTTGTCTGCTGAAGCCATGGGCTCAGTGCCTGTGTGGGCATCACATCAAAGAGAATCACATTTCAGGCGTGTTTTTGCATGCTTGGTGCGCTGCTGCATGGATGAGCGCCTTGCTTAAGCAGGCAAACACAGTCTGCACTGCCCAGCCTTGTGTGCTACGATGATGTGTGAGACGCATGCGCCACTGAACTTACAGCCCACTTCAGGTCGCGATCAACCTATAGTTCCCCATCAGCGTAGATTGGGCTGATCAGTCCAGCGATCATGTCGGTGCTGCTTCTGCGTGTTGTGAACTCAAGGGTCCCCAGCTGTGTCACTGTTGTGGTCGGCACAACTTACATCCATGATAGCGACGGTCACGGCAATAATAAGTGGTTTCAGCGTGACGAGCGTTGGATGACACCACAGATGCAGATGCTTGGTGCCTTCTGGCTGCGAGATTGCTCAAAGCAAGACCTGCAGCATCAGGTAACCAAATATAGCGACATACAGTATACAGGGAGTGATGTGTGTTCGGTCAGTCGCTGTGATGCGCTGCAGTCGCAAGCTGTCATGATATTTGATTTCGTCCGTTCACGTCCTTGCAGGGCTGACGCACCATTCATCCCAAAAATGCCGCATACAGTAGATAAACTCGAAAATAAAGTTACAACGCCACCGCAGAACGAATCAATGAGCGGCAATGGTCGTGTACAGGAGGACTCAGCTCTGCAGCAGAGACAGGCGCTGATCCCAACACTCTTCCTGGCATGGGCACACACAGGGCATAGCCAAACATTTCGCTGCAGCACCTGAATTGCCAGCCTTCCCCGCCGGACTGCAGTGTAACGTGTGTCAGTGACCACCACAGATGCAAATCACGTTGCCTCTGCCAGGCGAGCATGCATGAGCCGCCTGCTGAGGCAAGGTCAACGCACCAATCAGCATTTCATGCTTCAACAATGCTGATGACTACTTGAAAATAATCGTACACATGCGCCTCGTGCCAAACAGCCAGCGGTGCTAGGGGTGCTGTGAGGTGACTTCAGCAGCGCCATGGGCGTCATGCCCCACTGTTGGTCAAAACAAGCCGCCACCAACTCCAGCAACAAAGGTCGCACACCCATCTCAGCTGCATGCACGCCATTATGCCTTGTACACGTGGCATGGTGAGCAAGGGTGATGATCCAAGCTCAGCAGGCTGGCACACGACCCTCTTATGTACTGCAACAGCAACACACGTCTCAAGCACACAACGCTTAGAGTGTGATGTTATGTCTTTGCTCAGCCAAAAGCAGAGCCACACAGCAGCTGGTCCCAACAACAAATGCTGCAACTGTTCACCTGCCAACCAGCACAATACCGTTGTCGCCTCACTAGTGCTCACATACAGCTTCTGGCAAAGCCAGCAGGCATAAGCAACACGCCTTACTCCGTGGTGCACCATGCAGCCCGACCACGCACATATAACTCGCCACACCTCTACTGACAGCAGCTGAAGCAGTGACGATGATGGCCGCTGTCTTATGACACACTGCGCTGCCGCAAGCTGCCACTGCAAGACCTGATCTGAGTTGCATTTCCACCAGCTCATATAATACACGCACTGCCGCAGCCGCAGGAGCAGCAGCTGCTGTTGCAACTGGCTCCGTGCAGCACATACATGGGCAGGCAATCCACTGCGCCAACAACCGCAGGGCTGGCACACACATACACGCTGCACAGCCAACACCTGCCTCATCCAAGCTCTCATCCACGCCAAGCAACGCCACACCTGCAACAGCAACTTGAAGCAGCTCCACTCATCTGCAACACAACACGCTGCAGCAAGCAGCCCTCCATGTACAACCAGGCCAAGCAGGCAGCCAGCTCGCACACCACACTCCCCGCCGAATGCTCTGGGTGTGTGCAGTGCGCCGCCGGCTGCTGCTTCCTGATCAGTCTGCCTCGCTGCAACACACTCTCAGCCATGCCACGGCATGGCAGTGCCACTGGTCAAAGATACATTCAATTAAGCATAAGCAAGCCGTGACAAAAGATTATACGACTGCTGCAAGCAACAAGCATACATGCAAGCTCAGCCGTGCTGCGCACACATCGCATATGGCACGGCGCCACACCAGCCTGTCAGCAGGCAGCAGACATGCAGGCGGCAACAACAACTCCTGACCTTTGACAGCTGCATCCCGACCTCAAGCAGCAGCAGCAGCAGCAGTAAACATCTTGGAGCAGTGCTGTGCCGAACGTTATTGGCTCGCCAGTACTGACCACTGCATTCTTGCAACTGCACCGTCAGCCACCAACAAAAGCATTCACGGTACGTGTCACTTGTTATAACCATGAAAACAACGACCCATCCTGCAACATAAGCCAACAGCCAAGTGCGATGTGTCTGTGTTGATGGCTGTGCTAGGGAGGGCGCGTCGCTGCTTTTTCCAGCGCCCTACAAATGGAATGATTGGTGTGTGTTATCTGCTTCAGGTGTGCCATTCGCCGACATATCAAGCACGCCACAGCAGCAGCGCTGCTGTGCAGGCCGTCACACGCAGCCACACCCACACCCCACTATGAGCCACTACCATAGAGGGTGCCATCACCATTGCAGTGCTAAGCTGCTGATACTGTTACATGTGGCGCTGGGCCGCCTTAGGTCGCTCTGCCGCTGCAGCGCCAAAGCCATTGTGCACCTTGCTGTACTTTCGCACAGCAGCAGGTTTGCTAGTTTCTCCTGCTGCTGCTGCTGCTGCTGCTGCTGCTGCTGCTGCTGCTGTGGGCTCTGCCACTCGCCGGCGTGCCTGCAAGCTCTGGCTGCCAGGCACAGAGTTGTTTAGCAGCACCGGCTCCTCAGCCATGCTGCTGCTGCTGCTGCCGGACTCGTCTGCGCCAGCCGCCAGCTCGCTCAGCTCGTGCAGCAGCAGCTGCTGTTGCTGCTGCAGGCTCGCCACGTCCTGCTGCTGCTGCTGCTGGGGTGGCAGCGGCCCGGAGGCGGACTGGTAGCGCCAGCCGAGCGTGACTAGCCTGCCCACCATCAGCACGGCCAGTGCTGACCACACGCCTTCTAGGCCTGTGCCTGAGGGCTCCACCATGACCAGCATGGAGGCAGCAACAGCTGATGCACCCACCATGGCTTTCATGAGGTACCTGGCCACAGCAGCAGCAACGATGGCACAGCGTCAGTGCCTGCGCCTGTTGCAAAGTGTAAGGGTGCACTAACCTGCACTGACCTGCCTGTTACAACGCAGTGCGGCCCTGCTGTGCCCAAGTGTATAACACCAAGCAACAGTGCCAGCCGACAAAGCAGAGCTGTCAGTAAGGAATCTTACAATCAAAATCAGCAAGCAACTATCACCACACTTGATATCTAGTCACCGCCTGCAGTACATAACAGGTACTCACCCCCAGTCGCTGCAGCCCACCAACACGCCATCCAGCGTGTACACCAGCGCATTCACCGGCAGCGGCAGCACCGCCAGCGGCACCAGGTCCCGTATCGTCCCCAGCACGCCTTCATCGCTGCTAAACAACTGTGGCCACCAGGGCGAGCCCCCTAACATAATCGCTGACAGCACCACGCCAGTGCCCAGCCCCAGCTGCAGCAGCCGCTCCGAGATCTCCCGAGCAGCAGCGGTGCGGCCCTGCCCGAGGTTTACAGCCACCAGGGTTTGACCAGACACTGCCAGCGAGTCGACCAGCATGCTGGCCAGCACCCAGAGCTGCATGAGGACTTGGTGGGAGGCAACGGAGCCGGGCCCTAGCCGTGCTGCAACTGCTGTGGCGAGGGTCTTGGTGCCGAGCAGCGAGCCTGTGCGCATCACCACTGCACTGCCAGCCTGCAACGAGAGAAGGAGAGTGGAAGGGTGAGGCCAGGCAGTGGCAACAACCAGGGCGGCGGCTGCTGCATCGCTGCTACCACTGCCCAGCACAACCACACACCTGCAAGTGCACCAGTTGCTGCTACAAAAGCATCCCATGCTGTCAACAGCACTCTCAACACAGCTATACCACAGCTGCTGCTGCCTCCTCAGCAGTCACCAGTAACCAAGATTGCCTGCCACACCCCGACGCACCTGCAGGAACGGCAGGCAGCGCTCCTTCAGCTGCGCAGGCTGCAGCTGCGGCGGCGGCCACAGCCCCAGCAGCTCCCGCTTGCCCCACACCAGGCTCACATACGCCCCTGCAGCCAGCCACTCCGACACTGCTGTGCTGATGGCTGCACCCTTGATGCCCAGCCCGCAGGGGAACATGAGCACCAGGTCCAAGCCCAGATGCACTGCAGCAGCAGCAGCGGCGGCAGCGGCAGCAGCAGCAGCGCGCGTCAGCCTAAGGCGTGGAATATGCATCAGGCAAACACACTGCTGCATGCAAACACGCCATGCGGTCGTCTGCAGTCAGCAGCAAGCATGTTTCATCGCCGACATTGCCATCACACTGCCCTCAACCACCAGCAGCTCCCTACATTCATCATATGTAAACATCTACCATGTGGAGTGGCACAGTATGCATGCTGCTGCCTCACCTGCATTGGTCGCCAGCGTGATGAGCAGGGGTGCGCGCATGTTGCTGATGCCGCGGAACACGCCCTGGCCCACAGTGGTTAGCAGCACTGCAGGCGCGGCAAAGGCCCTGCAGGAAGATGAGGCCAGCAGCAGTGTGGCAAACTCAGCTAGCTGCTTCAGATAAGAAACAGTAGCACGCTGCATCTACATAGCTGGGAATCACCACAGCCACAACATCAACACAATGGCCAAGTTGTTCACGATGGTGGCCTGTTGCTATTCTCTACACCAGTCTCTACATTAGCAAGGCCTCAAAACAACGGCCTGGAACCAGCTCATTTCCTGCAAGCCCTGTTATGCAGCCAGCCCACGTCCTGCAAGCCCTGTTGCTCACTTCCTGCAAGCCCTGCAGCCAACGAACCCACGTCCTGCAAGACAGCTGCGCCACCCACCTGAACCACAGGTACTGCAGTGCCAGGTCCTGCATGTGCTGCTGCGACTGGTCTGCTCCCATCACCTCCAGCATCCACCTGCCCTTGGCAAGCATGCCGCCAGCCACTAGCAGCCCCAGCACAACTGCCAAGCTAGTGGCCTGCCAGATGGTCTCGCCCGCTGCGCGATTGTTGCTGCTGGAGACTGCTGTTGCTACTGCTGGCGTGGTGGCTGTCGCCAGGAAGTTAAACAGGATGAATGACAGGGAGAAGAGCGAGGTGTTGATGCCTAGCGCAGCCTGCAGCAGTGAAAGCAGTGTAGCTTAGTGGGATTGAGATGTGGTGCAGTGCATGCACAGAGCTGAGCACACAAAGCATCACTGCTCAGCGCACTCAGCTACCAGCGCGGTGCAACTCAAGCACAGAAAATTGCATGCAATTAATTCCTGTCCAGCTGCATTCACAGGCTGTTGCTGCTGATGATCATCACTTTGCTTGCACAGCACTTGCAGCACGCAAGCCACGCAGGGGTTCGCCATTCGCTTCAAGCAAGCTGCTACAACCACTACAGGCTACAACCCATTCGCCGGCGGAACCAGCGGAACCAGCGCAACACAAGTACAGCAGGTGCTCACCAGCTCATCACTGCCCAGCCTGCCTACTAGGGCAGTGTCCACCATGCCAAGCAGCGGGTCTGCTGCCAGTGCCAGCGCTGCAGGCACAGCCAGCTGCCATATGTCCTTGTCCCACTTTGACTGCAGCCAGGACAACGGCTTGCTGCTTTTGCTCCTGCTGTTGATGCTGCCATCTGCGCTGCCTGGTGCTACGGCAGCTGCCTTGCTGCGCAGTGGGGCTGGCTCCACGTCAGACGACGCAGCTGCTCTCACAGCTGCTGAGGCTGCCTTGCGCCTCCTGGTGGGCCCTGGCTGCGCTGTGCCTGCAAGATAGGGTGCATCAGGATAGTTTGGTGTTTAAAACTGCGGCAGTTTGTGAGATGATGCTCAAGCTGCAGCAGCCCGAAAGCAGAGCACCCTAGCGAGAAGGCCACTGTGCCAGTTTCAGCTCTGGATGAGCAGCAGCTCGCACCTTGGAGAAGAAATATTTGTCTTAGAGCACGTGAAGTGCCTGTGTATGATGCAGCGACGCTCGATCCGTTGCTGCTGCGGAGAGGGAGAGGTGCCATGCAAGCCACGAAGTGGCTCGCTCGAGTTGGATAGCCTTTTGTGAGGAACAACAACAGCACTGCTGAAGGTGCTCAAGGCCTCGCCAACAAATTGGTTGGTCGGATGACGTTTGTATGTGGGTGCGCAGCAGCAACAGTCAAGCATGGAAGAAGCTAAGTACTATATCGAAGCACAGACAAGCCACTCATGCAAGCACTGTACTAAGCTGCACAGACGGGAGCTCAGTTGAGAACCCTAACACCACATGGGGTGGTTCAGTGTTTACACACCACCCGGGCCCTGGACGCTATACCTCTCCTAGCAGGTGGAGGGCAAGACAAAGCAGATGAATGCCTTTCGCTTGCTTTTCGGACGGCAGCTGGACACTGAGTTCACAATGACACAGGTGACGAAGGTTGTTACCAGTGCTGCTGGCAGCACACCACGTGTCAGGCAACTGACTGCTGCTGGGAGCCACTGGTGCTGTCAGTACTGAGTACTAGTGAACAACCCAGCAGGTCTACCACACACGTGCAGCACTATAGCACAAGTAGCCTCTTTGCAGCTACGTGCGCATATCACCCCGCGTCCGAAACAGCTGTACCCAGCTGCAGCTTCCATTCCGCTACTGGCTCTTGGCCTTCTCCAGCATCTCCTGCAAGTGCTTGGAGGCACTGGCCATGACCTGCTCCAGCTCCCGCACCACAGGAGCCATCACAGGCGCCACCTTATCCTGCACCTGCTGCAGCAGCGGCGCTGCCGCTGCACGCGCAGCCTCCAGGTGCGGGCCTGCAGCCGCCTGCAGAGACTCGATGTGCGGCGCGGCGGCTGCCTGCAGTGCTGCCACGTGGGGCGCTGCTGCTGCCTGCAGCTGCTGCAGAGAAGCCTCCAGGGGCAGCAGCACGGTGTCCACCTGCTGCGCAGCCTCTTTGCCTGCATACGCCTGCAGCAGCGACAACAGGCAAAAAGAGAACGCCATTCAGCTGCGCCCCTTACAGGAGAAAGCACTACACAAAATCAAATCGCAGCTGAATTACACACATGCTGAAGTGGACTAAATGCTCCCACTCAGAACAGCAAGCATACGACACACAAGTCTGCCAATCCATGTTCGGCTGCCTTTCAAACAACGTTTCAACACCTGAACCAGGCCTCACCTGCACCACGCCGGCCACCTCGCGCCTGTAGAGGCCTGCCATCACCACCACGCCTGCCAGCGCAGCAGTGGCCCCGAGCACCACCCCCAGGCTGCCCAGGCTGCTGCTGCCAGAGCCCTGTGACCTGGCGGCCCCCTTGCCGCCCCTGCCTGCCCTGCCCAGCTTCTTGGGCAGCTTGCTGCAGGCGTCCTCCGCCACACGTGCGCAGGAGCCCTGCGGGTGGAGCACATCGGTGAGGTAAGCCCGAAGCCAATCAGTGAAAAAGCATGCAGGGCGGCAGGCCAGAACAAGAAACACACAAGATAAGTCTGCACAGCGCAGTACGAAAGGGCGTGGTGCACTTTGTAGCCCAGTCCAAAAAGCAACAAGTTTCCAACTTCATGCTGCTGAACAGCATTCAAGTCAATTAGCAGGCATAGCAGCCACAGACCATCATGCGCATGCTGTTGACAGAGAGTTTGCATTTGCTGTGCCATCGCACCTGCCAGCCCTTGCCCGCAGCCAGGTGTGCGCGGTGGCGCGCCGGCAGCGCAGCCAGCAGCTCCCGGAACGCGCCAGCAGCGTCTGGCTGCTGCAGCAGCGGCTTGAGCAGCTCCGGCCGCTGCAGCAGCGCTGCCAGCACGCGCGCGCTGCCGCGCAGGCTGCCCTTGTGCTTGGACTCCCACAGGGCGAAGCACGCATCACTGCAGAGCATCAGGTAGGCAGGTGACAGTGCGATACAAACCAATGGTTATTGTCCTGCACGTGGCTGTCACGTGCTCAATCAGCTCAACTTGAAACCTCCACATCATGCTGCGTAGCTGACCTGATCAGTGTTGCGCTCTCAAACATGTGCCAGCCCATGGTGCTGCATATCACACACCTCGGCAAGCATACACGCCTCCAAAGCACCAGCATCCCAAAGCAGCCTGCAGCTCAAACACAGCGAAACTCACCTGCCGCAGATGCAGGCCACCACACTGGATGCGCTCCGCTGCACCAGCTGGTCAGGCGACTCAGGGGCAGCATCAGACTGCGCGGCACTCTCTAACGCCAGCAGCAGCCAGTCGCTGTACTGCCGCAGGCAGCTCGTAGCCGCAGCCAGCTGCGTCAGGCCTGGCAGCTGCGGCGCGAGGGCCGAGGCAGCAGCAGCGCGCGCTGCTGCGGCCTTCTTGCCCTCCACTGCTGCCGCTGCCGCCGCCGCTGCGGCGCCCGGGCCGCCAGCAGTAGGCGCTGCTGCAGTGGTGACAGGCTTGCCTGCCGCCAGCCGCGACAGCAGCTCTACTGCTGCACCGGGCACAGTAGGCTCCACATCCCCGCCTGCATGCCTCACATCACCGGTTGCTGCTGCTGCGCCGCTTGCCTGCAGCTTGGAGAGCAGGCCAGCCAGGAACTGCACTGCTGGGCCCTGCAGGGGCACCTCCAGGGGCCGCATCAGGTCGTCCACAAGGGCAGCAGGGGTGATGCCTTTGCTGCCGCTGCCCTTGGCAGCAGCAGCGCTGCTGCTGGGGGCCCCGCTGCTGCTTGCAGGCAGCTCAGGCAGGCCCAGCAGCTGCGGCAGCAGCAGGCGCACCCACACGGCCACGCCCACTGACGGATCCACCACGGCAGCCTGTGACGCACCAGAGAAGGACAGGAAAGCAGAGTTGAGATTAATGTGGGAATCAGCAAGTTTGATTGAGCTGAACCGCGCAAAATGAGGCTGAGCGGCACCTGCCAGAGCCACACGTGTGTGATGTGAATACAGCATCAGCAGGCTCCTGCAGCCTGCTTGTGGAAGGAGGCCAACGCAGGAACAAGTTGGAATCAGCTGTCCAGCATCAGCTGAATGAAATCAGTCAGAGACTCACCTGGTTGACCACCCACAGCAGCACCTGCAGGCGGCCAGCGCCGCTCAGCTGCCTGCCTGCCAGGCGCAGCTCTGGCGCTGCGCGCACCAGCACCTGTTGCGGCAATGCAGCAGAGCAGACATATCACAAGGCAGGTGGTTGTGAGGAGTACAGCGGCTTGTCCATAGTCACGGCATCTACTAGTCAGAGCCTTCACATACATTAGTCACACGCACTGACAGCCGAGTGCTTTTCATCTGCCAGCAAGCAATCAGCATGCAAATGTGGTGGCAGCACCCATCAGCTACATGTGGTTTTGCGTGTTCACCTGTGGGCGCGTGCGCAGGATCACTGCCAGCATGACCTGCAGGCCCGCCTTGCCCTTGCCAGTGGGCGCAGTGCCAGAGGGGCCACCCACTGCCTCACTGACCACTGCCGCCGTCAGCGGCACACACATCGCCAGCAAAGCGTCGTCCCCCACGTCGGAGACAAAGCTGGTGATGGTGCTCAGCAGCGGCTGCGGCACCTCAGCCAGCGGCTGCTCGGTGGCCTGCGATTATTGTGAGCATGGTACATACATGAGAATCAGTAGGCTTGCGGCATGTGTCTTGTTGATCGGTTTGAACTGCAGTCAACTGCAAGCATTGCACGATAACAACAACGTGCTGATAAATCAGGTACAGTTTCAAGTGCCACGTTCACCGCTGCCAGGCCCTTGGTTGCCAGCATCAACAGCAACAGCAGCAGCAGTAAAACATCAGCAACCAGACAGCCCTGCTCACCACCGCCAGGCCCTTGGTAGACAGCAGCTTGCCCAGGTCCAGGCTGGCCTCCTTGAAGGCCACCAGCAGCCAGTCAGACAGCGCCTCCAGCTGCACACGTGTTCACAGCAAGCAGCAGCAAGCAGCAGGGTGAGTCCAGGAAGGCAGCCTGACCAAGACAGACCAGGAGCAGCACAGGCATGCGTGGAAAGGAGACAAAGATGAGGCATGCACGCAGCAGCCCAGCAGCAGGCAGGTAGGAACGGGTGACCAGGTGCAGCTGACATGAAAGCATGCTGCACGAGCATGGAGCAGCAGGCGCCATGAGTCTGCACATCTTCTCGCAAGCATTGATGGTTACACACGTAGAGTGCAGTCCATGAAATGCCCGGCACACTGCTGCTGCTGCTGCCGTATTGTTATTTGTAGCGGCTTTGAACTCAGCCCAGACAACCCCTTACCTGGGCGGTCTCGTTCTTGCTGTACTTCCTCTTGACCTCGGTCATCCAGGCCTTCAGCGCAGCCACGTCCACGCCTGCAGCGCAAGCGTAAGTACGGTTACTGCAACACTCAGTGCAGTTTGAGCCTTTGACCACACGTCTTTGCTTACAAGCCGCGCACCTGCCGCCACCTGTGCCACTGTCAGCTTTGGCTTCTTGGGCGCCTTAGGCTGCTTGGGGGCCTTTGCAGCAGCTGCAGGAGCTGCCGCAGAGGAGCCCTCGTCGCCGCTGCTGCCCTCCTCATCCTGCACCACCTGGGGCACCTCGTCCACCAGTCCTGCAAAGGCACCCGAGTAGCTGGCGTCCTTCTGCTGCGCTGCAGCTGCGGCTGCGGCCTTGGCAGCAGCGGCCTTGTTGGCATAGGACCTGTCAAAGGCTGCAAAGGCTGCTGCAGTGGGGTCGATGGCCACACCCAGCCTGTCCTTCTTGACGTCCTTCTTCTCCTCTGCTAGGCGCAAGTCAGCACAGAACAGGCGCAGGAAGGGCGGGTACATACTGATGTTTACTGATGTTCAGGAGGTGCGTCTGCTGAACACAGGCTATGGCATTTATGTCTGCAGTTGCTGTGTTTTGTTAGCATGTTGGAGTGTGCAAACGAGTCACAACCAGCGACACTGGGAGCCAGCAAGATACATCAAGTCTGTGGCTGTCCTGCAAGCTGGTGCAGCACAAAAGCTGCTGTCCTGCAAGCACTGCTTCTCACCCTGGCGCTTCTGCTTCTTCTCCTTTGGCGCCACTGTCTGCCAGTGGCCAGGCTTGGTCTCCCTGTTCATGGAAAGCATGTTGCCGACCTTGGTGCCTGCAGATATGAGCACCAGCAGTGGGACACAGGCATGAAGACGCCAGAGGGGTGACAAACGCGAGCCTGTGATGGGTCTTATAAGTGCATAAGTGAGTAAACCATGCATCTGCTGCTAGCCAGAAGCTGCCAGGGCCAGATCAGGCCACGAACAGACACAGTACTGCAGCAAGGCAACTGCTGTTGAGAGTAGCAGAGGTGTAGGTCTGATAACACAGCTGCAATGATAAAAGAAGGCATATTCGATGCTACTGAAGTCGTGCAGCATTGTCTTTCACACGTCCACAGGCCGCAAGCATGCAGAAGGAACAGGAAGGGTGAAGCACGTTTGTTCGGTTGAACAGCACACGCCCCTCCATGTATCCATCATTGTTTAATACAAGTGAAATCAATGCATTTATGTGCAAATATAGCCACGACACGCACGTGAAGAACGACTCCTCCCGGCAGCACTGGATACAAGCTTGTGAACGGGCCGTACAGAGACACTAATACAGCAGGTGATAACGTCGGTAGAAGTTGCAGAAGAAGTATGCGTAGCCAAGGAACACGTTACAGTCCCAGTTGCTCAGCTTGAGCCTCAAGGGGTTTGCTGGACTCACGCTGTGCGATGTATAATCCTTGATCAGTTAATCAAGCTTGAAATGTTAGTGGTTTATCGTCCTCTTTCTGACGTGGCTGTGGTCAAGTCCATTGACAACTTTCTTCGGACACCTGCTTTCAGACAATGCTCAGCTCCAGCAACCACCTTGTCAGGACCAGGCAGCATGCAAATGCAACGTCAGCTGCACGGCCGTGCTTGCGGCCAGTGATCAGCAGCAGATCACTTCCACGGAACCACCGAAACACTGCTGCACACGTAAGGCTGGGATGCACCTTGATCATGCATGCGGTGCCGTTAATGCGGTACTTGCTTTCAATGGTTTGAAGTGTGGTGGCACGTGGCGCACCAGTTGGTAAGGACAGCAGCTGACACTGATGACTGCTTGTCCACACAGGCCACAGCTGCCAACATTCGGCAAGTCACCGCAGAAGAGCTGGAGGCTGCCATTGCAGCACGTGACAAGCCCATCGTGGTGGACTTCTTTGCAACATGTACGTGTACACTGCATCATACACCTAGGATTGCGTGCACACTGCGTTGCCGACCCGCTGCATATGCAGACGTTGACCTGCGGCCGGGCTGCTGTTGACTGCAGGGTGTGGCCCATGCCTGCTGCTGGCACAGGAGCTGGAAAAGGTGAGCTGGCACTTCATGCTTAAGGAATTAGCTGTGCTTGCTGCATGTCGGTGTCCAGTATAAAGATGTACATTAGTTGTGGGCAGCAGTTGCATTGGTGTCCTTTTGATGCATTTCTAGCGATCACATGCATGCACAGCACAGCACAATGTGCTGGTTGCAGCGCTGGGTGTTGCACATACATGCTGCTTCAACTAGTCAGTTGACTGTCCATGCTGCTTCTGCCACCTTTTGTCACATAAGGACCACACAACAGGCCATGCATACAGCACAGCACGTTCATGCAACTTGTTGTTTGTGCTTGTCAATCAGTGCAGTGCTGCCCACTGCAAGCAGCAGCAGTAGCAGCAGCAGCAGCGCCTTCTCATGCTGGATATGACTGTTGTTTGAGCAGTGTCATATGCTCCCGCCCGTTGTCAACCGCAGGTGGCTAGCGAGCTGGGCGATGGCATTGACGTGTTGAAGCTGGATGTTGATCAGAACGCCGACCTCAGCACGCGGCTGCAGGTGGGCTGCTGCTGCTGCTGCTGCTGCTGCTGCTGCTGCTGCCAGCAGCGCCTGCGCTATTCATGCATGCCAGATTTACCATTTGGATGCATGGTGGCTCAGCTGCTTTCGTATGTGCAGCAGTTGCACTTGCAGCAGGAGCAGCAGCAGAATGGGTTGATGACGTTCTGGAGCGAGCAGCAGGATGCATAACTGTACTCGAGATGACAACTGTGCAGCCTGTTCAGCTGTGCACTCGGTGGATCTGCTGGATTGCCATTGTCTTGGCTGCCACGTTGGCGCTGCTGCAGACTCTTACTGCTGTTGTTCTTCCTGGTTGCTGCGACTCTGCTGCTGCTGCTGCTGCTGCTGCTGCTGCTGCTGCTGCTGCTGCTGCTGCTGCTGCAGATCCAGGGCCTTCCCACGATGATCTTCATTGGCATGGACAACAACAAGCCAGCGCTGAGGACAGAGGGCCTGCTGCCAGCAGAGACCATCAAGAACATCATCAAGAACGAGCTGTGAGCAGCAGCAGCAGCTGCTCAGTCATCGTTGCAGCGGCGCACAGTGTGGCAGAGATGGAGCTGTTGTATGGGTGCGCCGGCTCGTGTGGAAGTGTCGGATGTAAGCCTTGTGTGTGGCGCGCAGCAGGGCGTAAGCGTTCCTGCACCGTACAGCACGGCAGCCGCTCTTGCACAGGGGTTGCCCTTGGCTGTGACATGCACGGAAGTTGTTTTCGTTGATATGTTGGTTCGTGTCTGAGGGCTGCAGTGCTGCGCAGCAATCCTGTGCAGCAGCCTCCTTTGCTCAGCATCGTTGCATGGTTGCCTGCACAGCAGCAAAAGTATGGTGCTGTTGTAAAGGACGAGTCACGTGGCATCAGCAATTTCACTGCATGTTCACTGCATGTTCACTGCATGTGCATGATGCTGGTGTGCTTCCATTGTGGTGCGCACACCCAGGGTGCATGACAGGCAGATTACGTTGCTTGCAGTCTTGTGTGTGTGCACATGCAAGCAGTACACAGGTGGCAAGCCGCCCTTCGGCATTGTCTGCTTGTATTGCCTGCCGTGCATGGTGTGTTTGGTGTGGCTGTTGTTGTGGACACATTCAAGGATGAATTTACACTTCCTGGCAACCACTGGCAGGGTTGATCGGCGGCTCGCTTCATGCTGCGCGCACGTTGTGTCACAGCACCTTTGCATACGTGCAATGCTGCGCCTCTGCACAGCTATCACGCTACACGTGCATGGTCATGGGCAACTACACTGCACACGTGGCTAATGTTGGTGCAGCAACCAGTTCACAGTATTCTTTGTGTTTGTCTTAGCATGATGTGGTCATTGCAAACAGCGCCAAGCAGTGTGTAACAATTTGATAAGAACTGTGCAAGCCTGCATCCGACAAGCGTGCAGCGCAGATTGGCAATGACAGTGCGATCGGCGCCTTCACATGCGTACCATGTCAGGCCCTGAGAGCCGGGCGCATGCGGCTTGCATGATGCAGATGCGTGACATTTTGCTGCTAATAAGCAGCCCGCAGCTTTAGCCACAAGTCGCTGGCAGTGCCTCACGCCTGGCCAGCAGGGCCGCTACTGGTGGCCCACTAATGGCTACTTTCAAACTTTGCCTGCTTAGGGTTTGCACGAAGGAGGTTGAGCAGGTTTCAGCTTGTGACGATCGGAGCCTATATGCAGCCACGATACATCATTTTGTTTAACGCATGTCTTATTAGCAAACTGACTTCCTCTGCTTGCAGTGTCTCCGCATACGAGCGGCACAGCAGCAGTACAAACCACTCGCAGAACAGCGCTGCACCTGCGGATCAAATATTTTACAGTATATTGTTTTAAGCAATCATCTGGAGATCTCGATCATAGCGGGCGCCAGGTGAGTCGCTACTGTCTCTTGACCAGCCCGCCCATTTGTGTGTTCGTGCTTGATAAGCAGTGTAACCTTCCGGTCCAGCCTCCAATGCCAAACGTGATACCTTGTTTGGCTATACTCTGCTCCGTTGTGCCACGGTCTACATGTGCATGACCTGATGACATGTGCTGCTGCTGCTGTGCAGGGTGACGAGCCGCGGCAGTGTGTGCACAGGCAAATATGCAGACAACCATGAGCCCCACACATGCTGAAACCGGCCTGAAGCGCACCAGGTGGGTCCCGAAGTTCAAATTGCCACTTCATAAGGACTCGCCAGCCTCCTGCAGGACTATCATCAGGCTGTTGTAGCACGCCAAACAACACTAAAACCACCAGGCGAAGCTGATGCCACATGCGAGCTAATCAGTTACAGCTGCTTTCAGTCATCATACAATTGAACCTGAGCTCACAACCGTGTGCATGGCAAGCAGTAAGGGCTGCCAAGTGTTCCCTGCTTTTGATTTTGCAGGCCGGACAGCCACGGTCACTTCACAGATGGGGCATCAGCAGACACCAGCAGCAAACGCCAACGAGCGGACCAACCAGTATTGCCGCAGCCACAGCAGCAGGAACTGGGTGACTACCATACCAGGTACTTGAACTTTGCTGCTGCTGCTGCTGCTGCTGCTGCTGCTGCTGCTGCTGCTGTTGCTGTTGCTGCTGTTGTCGTGCTTGTCTTTGCATGAGTCACTCTGTGATCAGGGCCTCACTGGAGCAGCAGGGTATAGCAAACTGATGCATGTCAGCCTCGCACTTTGGTGCATCACACATACTGCAGGTGTATGTACAGTGTATGTACTATGTGCCAGTAGCCTGCACTTCAATTGCTGCTTGTGCACAGCCTGTGCCTGATACTCATACCAAAATATGTTCACATCAATGTTGTTGTGCCACGCCATCATCACCCCTGCAGGCATGTCCACAACAACAGCAATGGCTTCAGCGGACCTTTCCCTGCCAACAAGATTGCTCCATACAAGCCGCAGCGCAAATCCTGCAAGCAGCAGCCCACCATGCCCCACAATCCTGCAAGCATCAGCCTGCACCAGATGTACCAGCCTTTCCTGAGGCAGGTGGCTGCAGGCATTGCAGCAGGCCTGGCAGCAAAGTCAGCAGCCAACAAGAGCATAATCTGCAGCCCTGGCACAGCAGCTGGCAATGCCAGCTGCTCATGGCAGCATCATGCGGAGGTACCAGAGGGTGTGCCCAGTGCATCTGCAGCAAGCAGCTGCAGCAGCGCAGTAGAGCTGCTGCTGCCAGGGCTAGCCAGCAAAGGAGTGAACCTGGCGGCTTTCCTGCAGCCAATGGTGCAGATGGTAGCGTCACTGTCAACAGAGGACAGTAGCAGCAGCAACGCTGCAGGTGCAGCAGCAGGCAGGGCAGCAGCGCCAGTGGCAGCTGCAGGAGATGCAGTGTGCTTCGAAGGCAGGGTAGATGCTGCCAGCAGCGCAGCACGGGCAAGATGGCAGGCACAGCAAGGTGCAGGCACAGGGCTAGGGACAGCAGGTCTAGATAGGTCCTTTGAAAAGAGCAGAGTGCCATTATTCCCCTCAGGGGCGCAGCTTGCTGCACAGGAGCAGCTGGCAAGAGCAGCAGCAGGGCTATCGCCGGCTGCTGCTGCTGCCGGCAGTGGTGCTGGACGCAGGGCAGCTAATGTGGCGAACTCAGCAGCGGCGGGAGCAGCAGCGCTGCATGATGCGGCGCGCTGGGACCAAGCCTGCACAGCACAGCGCCAGAGTTCCTCTAGCTTGATGGCAGTCCTGGAGAGGGTGATGACAGGCCATGGCAATGGACTTGAAGCGGTCTGCAACCAGGCTGCGCAGCTGCAGCAGCAGCAGCAGCAAGAGCAGGAGGAGGCTGAGGAGCAGCTGCAGCATCATGTGCAGCCCGCTGCAGGCCCTGCTCACCCCAACCTGCAGGAGCAGCAGCAGCAGCAGCAGGTGCTGATGCAGCAGGGCTCATGGCAGAGCTCCAGCAGCAGCAGCGCAGCCAGCAGCAGCGCTGCATGTGGCGCAGCCCTAGGAGGCATCATGTCGCCAACTGGAAGCATCACCGGCCTGATGCTGTCACCAGCAGCAGGCTCTGCAAAGCAGCAGCAGCCAATGCGGGCAGTGCCTGCAACAGCAAGCCTGCGCTGCAGGCCGTGGCAGTGCAGCAGCACCGCTGTGCCAGGCTTCACAGCTGCTGCTGCATCGGAGGCCTGCCTGACTGCTGGTGGCGTTGCAGGTGCCAAAGCTTTTGCAGGCAATGGTGCAGGTACTGCTGCTGCTGCTGTGCATGCGGCACCGCAGCACGGCAGCCCTGCAGAGCAGGCGTACCAGGCAGCTGTTGGTGCTGTTGGTGCTACAGCAATGGCCAAGCGTGCACATGCTGCTGTGCGTGCTGCTCCTGGGCCGTCAGACAGCCGTGTTATCAACCAGCATAGGCAGCACATCCTGCGGCTGGAGCAGCAGCTGGGCAACATGCACCCACAGGTGAGCGGGCAGGCAGGAATGCATCAGCACAGCAAGTCATAGTCATCATCAGCAGCAGCAGCATATGCGTATGCATACGCATGCCTTGTGGGCAGGTGATGGCTGGTAGGACATCCTGCAGCACATGTGTCAGATACCCATCAAGCACAGCTTGCCAGAGGTGCCGCTGAGAATCACAGTTTGACTGTGTTGCTGTTGTCCGTGCTGCTTGCTGCTGTGCAGGTCGGCAAAGCATACCTAGCCCTGGCTGCACTGCTGTATCAAGAGGGCAGCACGTGGTCGCTGTCCATGGCCCACAGGGCGCAGCAGCGCGCTGCACACATCATGCAGGGCATGCAGCAGGCTGCTGCTGCTGCTGCCGCTGCTGTGAACAGCCGAGCAGTGCAGGCTCACCCTGGGCCGCATGCTGTGCCAGCAGCAGCTGCACACAACATGCAGGGCATGCAGCATGCTGCTGCCTCTGCTGCTGCTGCTGCTGCTGCTGCAAACAGCCGTGCAGTAACGGCTCACCCTGGGCCGCACGCTGTGCCGGCAGCTGCTGCTGCTGCGAACGGAGTGCAGGCACAAGGCAGCGGCTACGCCCGCATGGCAGCCAAAGCAGCAGCCTGCGGTGGCTCGCGGCAGCAGCGTGAGGTGGCAGCAATGACAGCGCTGGCAGCAGCAGCTGCTGCTGCAGGTGACATTGCGGATGCTGTGGTGAGGGTGGTGGTGCGGCAGCCGGCACTGGCTGGCTTGGCTAAGCAGTCAAAGGTGGTGTAGATGCGTATGATGCGCCAGAAGGTGTTGCACCAACAGAGCAAAGTGCTGAACACAGCGGCGATGCAAGCCCACAAGTAGCAGTAAATGAGTGAGAGAGCCAGCTGGTATTGCAGCCGTCAGTGACAGGACTTGATGGGGTGTCACACACTGTGCCTGGCAGGCATGCATTTGTGGTGTTGGGAAAGCATTGCAGTGGCGACACATGCATACCATATAGTTGTCAAGCCTGCTATGGTGCCCAACACCCACATGATGGTTATGATTTGCATAACTATGCCTGGACTATTGGCGCACTCGTGTGCTGGTGTACTGGCGTTGGCACGTGGAGGTGGCATGTTTGAGTGTGTGTATCAGTTGTGCTGCAGATATCTTATGATTCACCAGCCTGAGATGATGTCTTGGGCTACGAGGTACTTCAGCTGAAGATACGCATGTAATAAGTGATCTGTTGTGCATGTAAGACGGGCTGTGAGGAACTGTGGTGTCCACTGTTCCAGAACTCTTGAGCAGCAGCAGCACCAGCTGTCCAAGCCATGCATGATTGACTCTCTGGCTCCTTGGACGCGATTTTGGCCAATTAGTTACACGTTTTAACATCACTCGAACGTTATCCTGCTAAGTAGAGCAACCTGGCATAGCGCAACAAGGTCTGCCCTGTGCGGCAGATGGAACCGATGGTAGGGACAGGTAGGGAATGTTAGTTCCAAGAACGCTCTTGTCACGCCGTGCCGGACTTCAAAGCCCGACTGCCTGATCATTGCCAGTAAGCGAAAGCCGTTCATTGTGTTTGTTTGATTCTTGCAATCAAGCAACCAAGCAGACTGCCAGTGGCATAAAAGACTGCACAGCAGCCACAAGTCAAGCACTTGGTAGCTGTCTTCGTTTGCACCAGCGGTACTCGTCAATCCCACAATGGAGCGAACATTTGGCAAGATTGATGCGGATAACGAGGACGTCACAGGCAGCAAGATGCGGCGCATGTCCCTCAGCAACCAGCCCTTGGACTATCCGTTTGAGAAAGACACTCCTGACCCTTTCGATTCCGCTCATGAAGAGCTGGACAGCGTGAAGGCATGGTGGCGTGGACGCCAGACCAGGTGGGCTGCTTAGGAACGCCAGCAAAGCGTCTCATGTTGTCTGGCTGGCTGCTGCTCCAATTGTTGCAGCAGAAGGAACAACTTGCTGTTCTATGTGGCAATTAGTGATCCCAGCCAGCCATGGCCTCATCCCGCCCACCGATGATGCCGATGATGCCGATGATGTTCCTTGCTCCAGGCTGTCAGCAGTCCAGACCTCTTGGGCAAGCGTCCCTGTGCATGTGTCTGTTCGCATCAATGCTTCACTGCTTATTCCCTGCTGATTCACTTCGATCATGCATGCAATAGGTCAGTCCTCAAGACGCCTGTGTACTGACTGCTGCTGCTGCTGCTGCTGCCGCTGTTCCTTGGAACGTTCCAGGCGCTCCAAGAATCAGTACACCGCATGGAGCATCGCCAGCACCGCACTGCCATGCCTGGGCTGGCTGAGAGGCTACAAGCTGCGAGAGTGGCTGCTGGTGAGTGCGGCGGCCGTGCACTTATAAATATGTAATCACATCATGTCAGTGACCTTCCTGCCAGCTGGCAGGCTGGAATGCACTATGAACGACTTGTGCTGATGATCATCATAAGCTTTGTGTAAGCCCTGGTGGCCCTGCAGGACAGTGGTGTGCAACTGTGTGCAGGCTGTGACTGCTACCGCCTTCACACCTGCTTGACACTCTGCGATGAATGCGGGCACCCCTGCATGAATAGGTCGCATACGCGGCAGGGCGCACGGCAACATCAGTGCATCTATTTTGACTGCTCTCGTGCACCCCTTGCCTCCGCATATCTTTTGACTGCTCTCGTGCACCCCTTCCCGCTGCGGGCTGCAGTTTGCCTGATGGCAGGCCTTGCAGTCGTGCCTCAAGGCATGTGCTGCGCTAACACTACGCGGCTGCTGCCCCCTTAATCTCAACCTGTGTTTATTTGCTGTCTTGCAGTTTACCTGATGGCGGGCCTGGCAGTGGCCTTCACAGTCGTGCCTCAAGGCATGTCGTCGCCAACATCGCACGTCTTCATTGTCATTATCAAATCACTGCATGCCGTCCAACCTGTTTCCCTGCACCCCTCTCCCTGCAGTTTGACCTCATGGCAGGCCTTGCCGTCGCCTTCACAGTCGTGCCTCAAGGCATGTCATACGCCAACATCACAGGCCTGCCAGCCGTCATGGGCCTCTACGGCGCATTCCTGCCGGTGCTCATCTACGCGCTGTTTGGCTCCTGCCGGCAGCTGGGTGTGGGGCCTGTGGCTGTCACATCCGGGCTCATCTTCAGCGGCATGGCTGGGATTGTGCCTGGCTATGACGGCATCTTGGACCCCAATGACCCCAAGCCAGAGCAGGTGGCAATCCAGGTGAGGCACTGCACCAATGTTCGTGTTTTTGCTGTTGTTCAGCTGTAAGGGCTTAACATTAGTTGTCTCGGGAAGAGCTGGAAAGTTTGATGCTGATGTGGGCTGGTGGCTGGGCTGATCGTCAGCGGCATGGCTGGGATTGTGCCTGGCTGCGATGGCATCCTGGATCTCAATGATCCGAAGCCAGAGCAAGTGGCGATCCAGGTGAGTGCAGTCAAGCTTCTGCTACAGAATATGTTTGTACAAACAGCCTAGTCAAGAGACTGCGTGAAAGGCGTTCACCTGACCGTCTTAGCGGCGTGCTTCTGCATTGCATCATTCCCAAGTCCTACTGTTTCACCCACACTGCTGCACCTGCCTCACTTCACAGGCGGAATGCAACAAGAACGTCATCCAGCTGGCATTCCTGGTGGCCTGCCTGTACACATCATCCCGCTGTGCACTGCATCACACTGCCGACCCTGTTGCTGCATCACTCCTCCCCCACCACCACAACAGGCTGAGTACAACAAGAACGTCATCCAGCTGGCTTTCCTGGTGGCCTGCCTGTACACAGCAGTGGGCCTGTTCAGGCTGGGCTTCCTCATCCGCTTCCTGAGCCACCCAGTGATCACAGGCTTCACATCTGGAGCAGCGCTGGTCATTGCTGCGGGCCAGGTCAAGTACCTGCTGGGCGTGAGCTACAAGAAGCAGGACACGCTGCAGGTGGGCTGGGCAGGACGCTGCTGGTCGTGCTGCTTCATGCTGCTGTGTTGCATTGCAATGTGGTGAGCCCAAGTAGCTCTGCTGGCAGGTTGGCAGCAGTAGCAGTACTTTCATGCAGTGTGTTGGGGTTTGAGGCATTAGCAAGTTTTGTGAAGATGTCTGCTGCTGCTGCTGCTGCTGCTGCTGCTGCTGCAGGGTGAGATCTCCAACATCATCGCGCAGCTGGCTGCAGGCAAGTTCAAGTGGCAGGAGTTTGTGATGGGCTTCAGCATGCTGGCCTTCCTGTTGTCACTCAAGTTCATCCAGCGCAAGTGAGTGCAACTAGTGTTACCGCCTGGCGTGTGTTGAATGCCTGTACATGCCAAAGTATGCTTTGAATGACGAAGTAGAGCGGGACAAACCCGATGCCAGCCAATGTTGTGCCCTGCGGCGGCGGCTGCACGCAGTGGCGGCACGGCCTGCCACTTTGACATGGACCGCAAGTTGCATGGAGATGCGCAGCACTGTCAGCTGGCAGCGCAATGCGGTAGGCTTGTTGTGGCGCCACCCACGCAAACTGATCTGTTTGTTGTCGTCGAACACACAGGCCCTAACAATAATTGCACATGCCCTCCTTGCAGGTGGCCCAAGACGATGTTCCTCAAGGCTTTGGGCCCCTTCCTGGCGTGCTCCATTGGCATTGCAGTGGTGGCAGCTGGCAAGTGGGGCAACGGTGAGCTGCTGCTGCTCCTGCTCCTGCTGCTGCTGCTTGATGCTGCTGTTCCTGCTGCTTGATGCTGCTGCTGCTTGAGCTGTGCAGAGCATGAGCTGTGGTGGCAGTGTGGGGAGTCAGGGGTGCACAGCGGCTGTTCAATGGTTGCACTAGTGTTTGTTTTCCAGACTGCCCCTTACATGAATGATGCTGAGAATGCCGTGCTTGCTGCTGCTGATGCTGCTGCTGCTGCAGGCAAGGGCCCCATCAAAATCGTAAAGAACATCCCTCAAGGACTGCCGCCAGTTTCCATTCAGGACTGGGTGCCCATTGGCAACATTGGACAGCTGCTGCCGCTGGCTTTCATTGTACTGGCAGTTGACATGCTGGAGTCAACATCCATTGCACGCGCTCTGGCCCGCAAGAACGGCTACGGTGGGTGCTGGCTCCAATAAAGGTGGCTTCGTCTGCTAGTCAGGCGACTTCAGACGTGGTGTATTGCGTGCAGATGACTGGTTCAAATGGGCCTGGCCAACTTGCGGGTGCCATGTTCAGCAGCTACACGACCACAGGCTCCCTCTCTCACACATTCGAAACCTGTGCCCTTACACGTTTCACATGCTGCAGACCTGAAGTACAACCAAGAGATCGTCGCCCTGGGCCTCGCAAACTTTGCCGGGGCCATGTTCAGCAGCTACACCACCACTGGTAGCTTCTCTCACACTGTTCAAACCTGTGCTGTCACACTTCTTTGATTGGTACATGCAGACTTGAAGTACAACCAGGAGATCGTGGCACTTGGGCTCGCCAACTTTGCGGGTGCCATGTTCAGTAGCTACACCACCACTGGTAGCTTCTCCCGCTCCGCCATCAACAACAGCTGCGGCGCAAAGACCAACCTCAGCGGCTTTGTCACGAGCATCATTGTGATGTGCGTGCTGCTGTTCCTGACGCCGGTGTTCCGGCTGATGCCGTACAACACAATGGGCGCAATTATCATTGTGGGCGTGATCCAGCTGGTGGAGGTGGGCGTGGCCTACGAGCTGTTCAGGGTGAGTCAATGGCTAGGGTTTGGACGGAAGATATCAAGGTTTTTACGGTTGGCTAGGATTGGAGGTCAAACAACAGCAGCTTTGTTTAAAATGCATCAGCTTTGTGCGGCTGCATGGTGTTGATGCAGTGCACGTTTGATCGCTGTATTATGCCAGTTGTTCAAGACCAGTGGCAAGCATGCGCTTGTTGCATGTGACTGCACAGCAGTGTTGCGTCTTGTAAGGAGGCTTGCTTTGCTGAGCTAACAACAGGGACAACACAACGGCCTGCTTCGCCCTCGTCCTGGCTCGCCAATGCTGAACATCACTTGAACAACATTGCCTGCCTGCCTGCCTGTCTGTGTGTCTGCAGACGCACCTGCGTGACTTCTTTGTGTGGTTGGTGGCCTTCGTGGTGACCACCTTTGCTGGCGTGGAGTATGGCCTGATGAGCAGCATCGCACTCAGCCTGCTCATCCTGGTGCTGGAGTCGTCATTCCCACACAGTGCACAGCTAGGCCGGCTGGGCAAGAGCAATGTGTACAGGTGCGTAGCTTCTTGTCAGTTGTGTTTTGTGTGTTCCTTTCTACACACTTTACAGCTGGGATGCGTTGGCAAGAGCAATGTGCACATGGTGGTGGCATGTTCATGCATGCTTGTGCCTGGAAGCTGCCAGATATGCCTGGTGTGGATTTGTAGCTTGCGTGTACGCGCCAGAAAACAAGACGGCAGCAGGCGCAGCCGCCTGCCTCTTCTTGTTCCATGACTGTACAAGGACTCAAAACACCCTGCATTTGCCCTTTGTCCGCTGGTAAAATCCTCGCAGGAGTGTGCAGAAGCACCCAGGTGCAGAGACCATCCCCGGCATCGTCATCGTGCGCCTGGACGCACCCTAGCCCTGTCAAACCAAGCATACTCTTATTTGGCTCAACCACTTCCAACTGGTCCCTCTGCTGTCGCTGCTGCTGCAGGAGTGTACAGAAGTACCCAGGTGCAGAGACCATCCCCGGCATTGTCATTGTGCGCCTGGACGCGCCCCTCTTCTTTGCCAACACCACCCACTTTGAGAATTCCATTGCAGACCACCTGGCAGCAGGCCAGGAGCTTGCAAATGAGGCAGGCCTAGTCAGCGGTGTCAGGTTTTTGGTGCTGGATCTGTCGCCTGTTACACGAAGTGACAGCAGCGGAGCACACATGCTGCTGGACCTAGCGAAGGAGCTGCAGGAGAAGGGGGTGCAGCTGGTGCTGGCTAACCCCACAGACCAGGTGAGACACTGCTGCTGCTGCTGCTGCTGCTGCCTCCCGGCTGGTGTTACGGCCGCTATCTGCTTGTAGTGCTTGTTCATTGGTTGTTCACGTGTGTCGTCTTGCAGAGGCTGCTGCAACTCTCCCGGCACAGCTGCATGCGTGTACACAGCAGCAGCCACTGCACCGCCGCCACACCCGGACACCCACTCCAGTTCTTCTGCTGCCTTGAGCGGCAATTGCTTTTTCTACTGCTGGTGCGCATGCTGGAGTGCATCCACATCCAGGACAGCCAGTTCAGTGTCGGCCCACATGCTGGCACCCATGCCATGCTGCTGCTGCCGCTGCTATGTGTTTTGTTTTTTCTGCTGCAGCTGATGCGCATGCTGGAGCGCATCCACATCCACGACAGCCTGCCACAAGATCTGACACACTTGTTGTGCTGCTGCTGCTGCTGCTGCCACTCTTTGTCTCATCTCTTGTTCCTGCAGCTGATGCGCATGCTGGAGCGCATCCACATCCACGACAGCCTGCCGCGCAAGTGGGTGTTTGTGCACACACACGACGCGGTGCGCGCTGCGCAGGAGGAGCTGCACAACGAGGAGAGCAGCAGCAGCGTGGTGCTCATCACAGATGGCAATGACATCACCAGCAAAGCTGGCAAGGCTAGCAGCTACGCCACACACCAGCAGTAGAGGGCGTCATGGCATATGTGCTGCTGCCGCTGCATTGTGGGCATTGCTGCTTTCAAGGATGCTGGCAAGGCTGGCAGCTACGCCACACACCAGCAGTAGAGCACTTTATCGCAGATGTGCTGCTGCCGCTGCATCGTGGGCGTTGCTGATGGAAGGATACTGGCAAGGCTGGCAGCTACCACACACCAGCAGTAAGCAGAGTTGGGCACAGGCCTGCGGCGGTGGCTGCTGCTGCTGCTGCTGCTGCCACGGTCTGGCTTGTGAGAAGCTTCTGGCAGTAGAGTGGGGCGCAGGATTGCCTTGAGTGCATCCGTCAAGCTGCATGCAGTCATAAGTTGTGGCGTTGCACTGTGGCAGGTGTGCCTTGGGAAGTATTAGGAGTTCATTTTCAGCACAGCTGGGCCAGTTGAGGTTGAGGTTGTGTTGAGCACTGCCCCTGCAGAATGTGGTGGTGTGCCGCAGTGTGATGGACCAGGTGGGGCTTGATTGGCCTGCTTAGACGCTCATGCTTTGTAGGAGTTGCACCTTACATCCGGTGGTTTCAGTCTTGCACGCTCGCATGGAGATAAGCTTTCTGTCATGCGGCGCTTGGTGTGCATCCTTCACTACCCGTGCCTAGTTGCGTTGGCAGCAGTCTGTGTCATTTGTGACAGCTGCTGCCTTGTATGACAAGCATCAGTTGGAATCTGCCGCACAGCAGCTCGTGGGGACATGTGTGTTTGCAGATGTATCAATCTGTCATGCTGGCACCTCATACACGGAGATCAGCTGCTGCTGTGTGTTTGCAGATGTATCAATCTGTCATGCCGCTGCTTTGCTGAATATATACTGCATACGTATGCCTGTGCCGTGAAGGGTTTCGTTACTAATGACAACTGTTTGCGTTGCAACTGTTCACTGGACAGTGGGTTCGCATGTGTTTGCTGATTCTCCCATGTAGTTATGGATGCCTGAAACTGCAGCGTGCTGAAGGTTGGGCTTTCAGATGACGGTGTGCTTGATGCGTGTGTACACACACGTGCACATTGTTGTGCTCCATCGGTTGCTGCTCCTCGTGTGTGTGGTTGCATTGACCTCCTTCTGCTGAAGATGCATGATTGCCATGTACAGTCATGATAGACATCGTGCTGTGGTGTGTGCTGGCTGCTATTGCTGCAGTGCCACCAGTTTAGGTCTCGCAAATGCTGCAGGGCCTCCTGCTACTCTGTTACCTTGCCGTAATGCGCAGTCTGGATATTCACCAAAAAATAGGCTGCTGGCTGTTCACCAACAGCACCTGGACAGTTTATGGGCTGTGAAAAAGCATTGATCTGAGAAGTAAATCGCTCACTCCGCAATGTGGGCAGCAGTCATCCGGGTATCAGGTTTGGATTGCACTGCGGTGACGCTGTCCTTTCAATGCACTCTGTTTGTGTTTGACCTTCCTAGCCAGCGCTGTGCCTTGGCACTCTAGCGCTGCGCTGCTGTAGTGCTGCGCTGCTGTGGTTTTGCGGCGTGCTATGTTCCTTGATCATGGTTGTGTTGTGTATGTCTTAGGTGCTCCACTGTCATGATGGAGCCCAAGTATTTTGCGATAATGGGTGCAACACTCTGGTGATGTGTTCTATACAATGCTTTGCGCGTGTGATTGTCAGCTCCCCCACCCCCCGAGTATGCTTTGTTATGCCACGCGCCACCTCCAAAATTGTATCGGAGTTCAGTGAATTGTGGTCACTGTAGCAAGGGTTGGCCAAGGCAGCAGCATGCATCTTGTGCATTGCTGCAACACATATCAGCATCTCACCCGCAGCCCTGTCCAGGGCAATCCATATCATGTGGTGGTTGTGCAGCTGCATACGGATTGGCGTGATCGGGTCCACCTCGCTGGGTGCAGATTGGTACTTGCTTGGTCTCAGACCAAGCAGTGCACTGGCTGCCTATCCGCTGATCTGTTGCTTCCCTTACCTTCTTGAAATGTAACTTGCGCAACTTTTAAGGGTCTTCAACCATCAGCGTCAAGCCCTGGCGTATCCCATAGGCGTGCTGCAGTACAACCCAACCGTTGTGCTGGCTGCAGCGTCATTCTGTACTGCCCACCAGTGCAGGGCTCAAGTGCTACTACAGTTGCATGCGAGTCTGTGAGTTGCTGGAGCAGCGTATTATCATCTTGGGTTGCTGCAGATATGCAGCCCAGCTGACAGCTGCTGAACAGGGTTCATTGCACCATGTGCCAACTTGGCAAGTGCGAACCTCAAACCACGGCACAGAAGTCACCGGGTGACATTCTACAGCACAAGAGTGCAGAGTCGAAAACAGACGCCAACAAATGTAAGCAACGTACTCCTGTGTTTCAATCTCTTCGTCTGCGCAGCTCGCTGAAGCGCTCTGCTACTGGCGTCACGCTCCCCAAACGTCAACCACAGATGCTGCACACGCACAACAGTAGCGTCGCCTCAGGTTCCAGACCTTATCATCTGGTAAAACACAGTAGACGCGATCGACTGCGTGTGTTGGCTCAGGTGCAGCACTACGATGTGGCTGTTGTGGGAGCGGGGCCAGCAGGTGGGGTTGGACAAGCAGCAGCACCCACATGGTGCAGTCAACGGCTTGCAGGACTGCTGTCACTATGTTGACGTTGATTATGTACGAAGTACATCATACGTCCAAGAATGTAGGACCGCTGGAAAAAACGTGCCTATGGCATTAGCAGCAGCACTGTAGTAGCAGCAGCATGATAGCACGCATGTGCATAACACTTCACCAGCAGATGCACTGCTCTGCAGCAGTACCCAGTTGCAGCAGATTTTACTTGCACTTGCCCATGCTGGTGAATGGCGCTGTGACATAGATCATCCATTGTGAGAGGCAAGTTGCCACCTCGCAGGACTGCGCTGAACTGTGCTGGAAACCCAGTGCAACCCTTCTCACATGCAGTTGACATCTACCTCTCACCTATGCTGCCGCAGGCCTCTCAGCAGCAGCAGCGCTGCGGGTGGCCACAAAGGGCCAAAAGTCAGTGCACGTGTTTGAAAAGACAGCTATGACAGCCAGGGGTGCCGCCATCCTGGTTGGAGTGAATGGCCTCAAGGCACTGCAGGCAATCGACCCGCAGCTGCTGGCTGGCCTGCTTGCAAAGGCCACAAAGCTGGAGGGCAGCGGTGCGTTACAAAATAAGTTATCTTTGACCAAGTTTGACTTTTAGTCGACAGCTGCAGCGGGCAGCGCCAGCAGTAGCAACAGCGGCACCAGATGTAACAGCAGCAGCAACAGAAGGTGCAGGCATAGTTCCTATGCTGCTTGGTGGGCTGCTACATCATGCGTCATTGATTTTTGGCGCAACGCGGTTGTTTGCAAAGATGGCTGCAAGTGTTGTCTTCTGCAAGAACAGCAACTGTCAGACTGCTGCCAGCGAATGCTTGCAGCTGCATGTGCCGCGTGCCGGCTTACAAGCAGCACTGCACTGCTGCTGCTGCTGCTGGCTGGACTACCTGATCATGATTATGACACATGCATTGACGGCTGCTGCTGTAGACCGCTACAACATGATCACTGGGGAGCACATTGAGTTCATGGCCATGCGCAACGACATGTTTCAGGTGGGCGGGTTTGTGTTAGGTACGAAATCGAGTCATCGAATCGTGTTAACTGTCACTTTTGACCACGTACTGCTTGCTCAGTTAGTGCAGCCCGGCCCGTGAGATCCAGCTCAGCTGTTGTGGCTGCTGGAATGTAATCCTTAGCCTGGCAGGCACCTGCACTTGTCTGAGCAATGATGCAGTTGTGTGGGATGGCAGGCAGCAGCGCCAGGTGGCCGCCTGGCGCCTGTGCTTGCCTGAGCTTGCCTGTTGCGATTTCGCTGCGCTCAAACGTGCATGCGCAGACGCTTGCATTGGTATCATACTCATTTCAATTGGTTTGTTTGCCCTTGCAGGAAAAGTATGGCTTCCACAATGCGCTGCTCGGATGGTCAGGTGGGCCCATTGAGGCAGTACATCGCTGATGCAACACAGCAGTTGCTGAACAGCAGCAGCAGCGGCAGAGCGCGGCTACTGAGCCTTCCAGCAATACTGTGACGTCTGCTGCTTTTTGACAGACGTCATGAGAGTTGCGCCATGTTCATGCAGCTGCCTGCACAAGCGCAGCAGCCGCTAGGTGTAACTTTCTTTGGCAATGCTTACCGTCATTTTGCACAAGCGACGGCCGGTAGTGCCTTTCAGTGTTAGGCAACACACATATTTTGTTTGCATGCTGCAGACATCACTGGCGCACTCAAAGCAGCACTGCCCCAAGGCTCCATCAGCACCGGCTGCCCTGTGACAGCCTACAAGCAGCAGGAGGATGGCACCATTCAGCTGCTGGGTCCGGCAGCAAGCAGCAGCAGCGGCGCCAGCGACACGGAGGTTGTTGCAACCTGCAACATCTTGATAGGTGAGGCGTACGGCACGTGTAATTCCTATAACAGAGAAGGCAGCTTGGTTGGTTTATGTAATAACTGTTACCTCAGTCGAAACCTGGCAGCCGCCAGCTCGCATATCAACCCGCCCAGCAAACTCACCCGCATCTTACTTCAGTACGATGAGGCTGCTTGTGTAATGCTTGGATGTCTGTAACAATCTTTGTGCATTGCTCGCAGGCACTGACGGCTGGTTCTCGCCCATCAGGCAGCAGGTGCTGCAGGATGGCCCACCCACCTTCAAAGATGCAGTGGTGTTCAGGGCACGCATACCCAAGCCTGACTTCATGCCTGAGCAGCGCACAAAGTGGTGAGCAGCACATGCGCAGCACAGCAGCATGGTGACAAGCACCCATAACATGCGGAGCATGTTTGTGCACACACAACCACACAAGGCAGCGTGCGCCAGGCAGCTGTGTGGAACTGCTGCTTAATGTTAAATGCCATCCCAGAAGCTCAACTAGATTTCCTGCATGGAAGCATCCAGTTGATCTGTGTTGGCAGCTGAGAGCTTGCAGAGCTTGTCCTGATACCAAGTCATGCGTTGCTTCATCGCGGTAATGCCTGTACTTCGCTTCTTCTTTTGCTGCTCCTGCTGCTGCTACTTCTGCTGTTGCTGCTGCTGCTGCTGTGCAGGTGGGTGCCCCCAACCGGCCCCAACTCCGCTGACTCCCTTGCCGTGGTATCCCCCTGTCCTGCGAGAATTGTCTGAAAACGTTCTGGTAACTCATTGGTGTGCTGCTGCTGCTGCTGTTGCTGCTGCTGCTGCTGCTGTGCAGGTGGGTGCCGCCCACCGGTCGCAACTCTGCTGACTCCCTGGCTGTGTTCATCCGCCTGTACTTCGAGAATGGTCTGAAGAAGTTCTAGTAACTCATTGGTGTGCCGCTGTTGCTGCTGCTGTGCAGGTGGGTACCCCCTACCGGTCCCAACTCTGCTGACTCCCTGGCTGTGTTCATCCCGCTGCCTGGCGGGGACATGGTGTGGCAGTGCCACTGCCCCGTGGCTGTGATGCGGGAGAAGGGCCTGCAGTATGACCCAGTTATAGGTGAGATGATGACAGCGCGGCTGACGCAGCAGCAGCAGCCGCAGCCACAGCAGCAGCAGCAGCAGCAGCCACAGCAGTAGCAGCAGCAGCAGCCACAGCAGCAGCAGCAGCACGAGTGTGTCATGCATGCAGCAGGAGAAGGGGCTGGATACGGCCCCGTTGTATGGGAAGTGTGTGGCGCATGCAGCAGCAGCAGCAGCAGCAGCAGCAGCTGGAGGGTGTCATGCAGGTAGCAGCAGCAGCAGTAGGGGCGCGCATGCCACCCAGTCAAAGTTGCAGCATCATAAGTGTTCAGTGCGAGCCGTCAACAGCTACGCGCAAGCACACAGCAAAACAAGCTGCAGGCGGTTGCCGGTGGTCAGCTAGAGCAGGATGCTGCCATCACAGCACTGTCGTTGCAAGCTACTTGCTGCTGTCCCCAGCAGCTGCTTGTCCTGCATGAGCTGCCCAAAATCTGTCATGCAGCCGTTGCATGATCAATCCCCAGCATGTTGCGATCATGCTGCCTCTGATGCTTGCAGGAGAGGCAAGCTCTAGCCATGCTTCCAATCAGCAGAGCAGCAGCAGCAGCAGCGCAAAGGAGCGCTGTCTGAAGGCCTTTGAGTCCTTCCCTGCAGTGTTCAGGGAGGTGGTGGAGGCTACGCCAGAAGCAGCCATCACTGAGCATGGCCTGTACCAGCGCACACTAGAGCAGATACCAGACGGCTGCTGGGGAGCTGGCAATGTCACACTGGTGAGGCGGCTTTCCATGGCGCTGGCTATTTGGCTCATCATCATGTTACCCATCAAGCCATAGCATCATAGCTATTTGGCTGAGTGGCAGCGGCGTAAAGACTTGGGATGTTTCCTGCACGTTCACGCTGCTGATGCATACTACATCGTCCTGCATGCAGTTCATTGTTGAGGGCATGCATATGACCGTGCTGGAACGGTCTGGGAGCAGCCAGCACAAGTCCTGTTCTCAGCAAGAATTTGCGCCGCTGCTCTCCACCAATCTTCCTTGAATTCGTATTGCATGCTGGGCTGAATGCTATGCTGCAGGTGGGAGATGCCGCGCATGCAGCATACGTTGACGGAACTGGGCTTGCGCTCAGCGTAGAAGATGCAGCAGTGCTAGGCTGGCACATACAGCAGCAGGGCCTCACAGCAGCAGCGCTGCGGGCGTACGAGGCGGAGCGCATTCCACGTGTGAAGGCTGTGTTTGGGCTGACAGCAAAGCAGGCAGCAGCAATGAAGGCAGGGGTGCCGCAGCGGCAGTTGCTGGACGAGCGCGCAGAGCTGCTGTATGGCCAGGCACACTTCAAGCCGCTGCAGCCAGTGGCAGCAGTAGCCCCCTAAAAGTGACGGCTGTGGCTGCAGCAGCTGCAAGACAGCGGCAGCTGCTGAATATGTGGGCAGAGCTGCTGTATGGCCAGGCACATTTCAAATTGCTGCAACCAGTGGCTGCAGCAGCCCCCTAAAAATGACGGCTGTGGCTGCAGCAGCTGCAAGACAGCGGCAGCTGCTGGATGAGTGGATGGCTGATGTAGTGGTTGCCCAATGAGCCTGTCATTGGCTCGAAAACGGGCTGTGTTCCCGTCGTGTAACACACAAACCGTGGATGAGCACGCAGAGCTGCTGTATGGCAAGGCACATTCTCGTTCAATTAGTCTGACATTTGTCACAGGTAGCAGCTCAGACCTGATGTGCCAGCTCACATGTGCAAGCAGTTGTGTGCAAGCAGCTGTGTGCCACGTGGCACAGGTCTGTGCCAGCTCGCAAAAAAAGCACGCAAGCCGCAAGCAGGCTTGCATGCTTCTGGTATGTGGGACGTGTAGGACTCGTGAAATGCAACCAGCCGACAACATGCTGACATACAGGGTGTGTGCATACATGTGTAGGCCTGGAGCGGCAAGCAACCAGAAATCCACAATCACGTAATGCACGCAGCAAAGCAACGCAATGCAGGCAGTAATTGAACCAAGACGGCAGCCTGGTTCTGCGCTTAGAGGCAAGTTGCTCCTGCTGGTGCACGGCAGTCCTGCCTCAACTCTAAGTCCACAGATTGTAGTGCTGGAAATCAGGTTCCTCTGAGCATCGCTGGTCACCGCAACAAGTTCACTGCAGACGATGAAGTCCAATCACCATCCTCTGTGTCCACTGGCCATCTATAGGTACCATTGCTGGTCCTGGCGTTCATACAGCCATGGCAACGCGCACCAGTTGTTCAAGGCAACCCACGTGTGACACGAAACACAAGTGCTTGCTGTCAACGCTTTCAAGGTAACATGTTACGTGCAATCTCCATGTTTCCATGCATCACGAATCACATGCTGCACAGTAAGATCGCTGCGCGCAGCACGCAGAAGGCTATCTGCAGCTGGCAGGGACGCCTGGCAGCGTGCTCCATGCAAAGGCCCCTTCATTGCATCATCTCTTCAGGCAACACACTATGGTCACCGAGATGTCCAGCTGCATGTCCAGGCATGTCCAGTGGCACCAAATCGTGTCCAGTTGGTGGGTTTGCATGTCCAGTTGCAGGTCCACTGGACTGGCAGTCTGCCTGCAACTGGACATGTGCTGCTGCTGATGCGTTGTACGGCACGATACCCGGCTGAAACGCCGCAAGTAGGTGTTGTTGCATGTATGCCGCTTATACTGTGTCGCTGAACAGCCAGCACGTCAGCTGGCCAGCCCATGGGCTTGCTGTAGGGTTTGTCGATATCACGTCAACACCGGCTTGATATTCATGCCAAAGCGTGCGATAGAGCAAAAAATCATCATAAAAAGCTGCATTTATGGTGTCTTATGGCACGACAGCGCCTCAAGGCGATGATCAGCATGTCACTACAGCATTGCACGACTTTCCCCCGCTGCCGAAGCAGCAGCCTTTCCGAACACATCGTTTAGTTCTATTACAGTCAGTTTAGTGGCCCGTACAGCCCCATTGCGCGCTGCTGCAAGGTGTGTCACTTGTAAAAATACAAAATGGTCAGATGGCATACGCTCGTGAACTGTTCGTTTACTGGTAAGCAAACAGCTGCAAACGATTATCAATATGATTATGCTGAAGCATTACAGCGATCGCACCTGTGTCGCGCACTGCTGCTGCGTTGCACATGGTGCACGGGGCTGAAACAGACTGCAAGCTCGTGTCCACTGGCAGAGACCAGCGCTGAAAGCGTTAATGAATGACAACAGATCAATGCGGTTATTGGGCGTTTGTGAGGCTGCAGACGCCTGCTCATTGAGCAGCAGCAGTCCTTGAAGCACTATGCAGCTGCAAGGTTGATCCTGCAGGATTTCAATGCTGTAGCAAGCGCATGGAGCTGCTACTGCTTATCTTGATACTTTGATGACATGGTGAGCGACTCTTACCCAGATCAACAGCGGCTGAAACGACAGCACCCAGCCCTGCAGCTGCTAGGGCGCCCAGCTCACAGCAGCAGCAGCAGCAGCTACAGTTGCAGCAGTGCAGCAGTACTGTCGCAGGAATGATCAAACCATCACCAGATCAAGATCAGTTTCAGGTACAGCAGCATCAGCCGTGCTATGTCAGCTGTAGAGGCTGGGTGCATGCAGGTTGTCCACAGGTGCAGTTGTGTGTCACCTGCGTTGCTGCTGCTGCTGTGTGCAGGCTCCTGTCAGCTGCCCGTCTCCCAGCATCACAGGTAGGTCAGAATAACGAAAACGTTAGAACCTAACAGGTAGCAGGTTACAGCTGCTGCTACTGCTGCTGCTGCTGTGAAGTGACAGCTCTCCCAATCAAGAGCATGCCGCTTGCTGCAGGGCTTGTCGTGATCATTCTTGGCAACGCTTGCATGAACATACGCACGCAGCAGACAGCATGCCCAGCAGGCCAGCAGTTGCATAATGTGGAACGTGCTTGCGACGCACTTCACACACACCATACTTGCTCGCAATGCCCTCCATGTGGTGTGCGCGCCACCCATCCAGCTTTTACTTCCTGCGTGCATGGGTCCTACTTGATTGCAGTCAGCATGGCGCCACTGTATCTAATGCAGCAGCAGACAGCCTGCTTGGAGACCACCATTGTGATATATTGACATGAGACCTCTGTTGGTGCGCAGACCTTCCCTATAGAGACACAGGGGCCGACTTTCCGGCAGCGTGGCATGGCTGATGCACTTCCTGGTGAGCTTGAGCGGTGTGGCATTGCAAGCAGTCTGCCTCATATGTGCGATTCAGTGGCAGCGATTATGTTGGCGCAGATGCTGCTGCTCTGTAGTGTTGCATGTAGTGGTGCGTGGCGGGCGCCAATCAACGCGCAAACGCCGGTTGGCCCAGACCTTGATTGAGATAACGCCAACCTCAACAAGTGCCACATCCTACGCTGCAGCATGCAAATGTAAGTGCAGCTGCTCTGTTTCTGCTGCACTGCTGCAGGGATGTTCTTTGAAACAACCGCTACACTTGTGATCAATGCAGGCAGTGGCAGCCTGCCAACTCGCAGTTGATGCCGGCTACGCAGACACCAGTGCGCGATCAGCAGCTGCTGGAACTTGTATTGTTTCGTTGGCAGATGGTGGCATGCAGCGGTAGTGGCAGCTGGTGCATTGCTGTGCTGGCGCTGCCTGCAACAGGATGCACAGTGAATGCAGTTGGCATAGGCATCATCTGTACAAGTGGTAGAGACGCAATCTTGTCAATGCAGTTCTTGGCAGCTGTTCCGCGTGGTGTCCTCACTGCTCATGTTGTGAATGCAGCAGCTGGGTGCCTTTGCTGTCATGCAGCAGCTGCGTGCTGTTGATGTTGTTGTGATTGCAGCAGCTGCCAGATTCTGTTTGTATTGCAGCAGCTACATGCTGATTGTGTTACAGCCCATGGGTCACTTGCCCACTTGGCAGTTGCAGCTGCAGTGACTTGGTACCAGGGGGTCGAGGGCGCCAACCCAAGCACCTCGACATTGCTGTCCTGCCGCGAACACTTGTTTACTGCATCAGATACGTTTGAAATAACGGTAATAGGCAGTTTATGAAAGTCCAATTGCCGTGTCCAGTATCGTGTCCAGTCACCTACTCGATGTCCAGCAGCATGCTGGACATGGCCATGTCCAGTCTCACACTGGACATGCCACATGGCATGTCCAGTTGCACACCATGCAACTGGACATGCCTGGACATGCAGCTGGACATCTCGGTGACCATAGTGACAAGTCACTATACAGCTGCAATCCTCTATGGCAGCACGTTCCTGAACAGTCTGCATCCTGTGACACAACATGGCACTACACCACAGCTCCAACAGCCAGCAGCTATGCCTGCCACCACACCCCGCCCAACGAGGCACTTATGCCGCTTCTGATCCTGTGATGAAGCAGTCTCAGCAGCCGGCAGGCACACCCGGCACTGTAGAGTGCACATGAGCCTCACACAACAAGGCACTTGCCGGCTCCAGCCTGTAACAGGTGGTTTGGTTTGTATGGGTTCCATGTCGAGCACACAAAGAAACCCTACCTCGTGTTAGTGCATGGGTTTCAGCAGCCAACAGGCACACCCGGCACTGTGCCCCACGCAACAAGGCACTTGCCATCTATCTTGCAGTGCAGCCTTGCCATCATTCCTCAGCTTCAAGTTGTAGTCCCCCACAGGCTGCTTCTGCCTTTGTGGCGTAACAGGCTCAGCAGCCGGCAGGCTTACCCGGTACTGTGCCCCAGGCAACGAGGCACTTGCCGGCTCCAGCCTGTAACACGTGGTGGTTTGGATTGTATGGGTGCCATGTCAAGCCCACAAAGAAACCCTACCTCGTGTTGATGCATGTATGCATGTGTTTCAGCAGCCGGCAGGCTTACTCGGCGCTGTGCCCCACGCAACGAGGCACTTGCCGGCTCCATCCTGCAGCACGGCCTTGCCATCATTCCTCAGCTTCAGGTTGTAACCTCGTGCAGGTCTGGCAGGCGGGAACAGCACGATCATCGCCTTGCCGAGGCGATCCGTCACTGCAGCAGCATGGCAAGGATGCTACGTTATAACGTTATTGCACGGCAGTCTCGCATAGGTTTGCTGTGTTGCTGTGGCCCTGACGGCCGCCATTTGCACACATACTTGTGCAAATTTTTTTATTTGCACATATATGTTTGATATGTGCAGTATATGCTGCTGCTCAGCACTTCATGGGGCACAGTGCCGCAGGCACATCATGTCAATAAAATATGACTCAAGGCAGCTTTGTGAGGATGTGTTCAGGATCACAGCAGATTACTGAGTGTCGTGACCTTACACAAGTGAAAGCTGCGTTCACACGCTACCCTGTATTGCTATGGTTTGCCGGCGCACGCAAGCACTAGTATGTTCTTTGGGAGTTGTGCACAATGCTGTCACTCACCATCAATGACACCAAAGGCTTTCTCCAGGGTTAGGGTGTAGGGCCGCTTGAGGTTTTTCTTGTCACCCAGGGGCATCTGGTTGCGCCAGCGCACACGCGGGTCTGAGGGGCCCAGATACACCGCCATCTCACCATAGGCGTTCAAGCACAGCCTGCAGCAGCAGCAGCAGCAGCAGCAGTGATTCCGGTAACAAAAGTTGGAGTATACCGTGCAACATGCGTGCAGCTGCAGCTGACTTGATATAGCTGCTGGCTGTACACCGTCTTTCTTGTTAGCAGCAGTGCAGCGCAAGCAGCAGCAGCAGCAGCAGCAGCAGCAGCAGCAGCAGCAGCAGCAGATGTGTCAAACCCAACCTCAAGCACCAGCAGCCAAGCCCCAGCAGCCAAATACCAGCAGTAACACGGCTATTAAGCTTTACAACAGCAGCAGCAGTCCAGCACATTGCTGGCGCAGCAGCAGTGCAGGCTCACCTGTACAGCCGGCTGTGTGAGAGCGTGATGTGCCTGAAATGCGCAGCAACAGTGCAGGCTTACCTGTGCAGCTGGTTGGCTGAGATCATGCATGTGCCTGACACCCCAAGCACCAGCAGCCACAAGGCTTGCTCAGTCCACAACAGAAGCTGCTTCTGCAGTCTAGTGCATCGCTAGCGCAACAGGCGGGCTCACAGCTTGGGCCACACCTGTAGAGCCGGTTGTTGAAAAGCATGCATGTGCCATGCAACCCCAAGCACCAGCAGCCACAAGGCTTGCACAGTCCACAACAGAAGCAGTCTAGTGCAAAGTCATCGCTAGGGCAACATGCCTGCCTGCGCAGGCATTAGGCTTGGTCACACCTGTACAGCCGGTTGTCTGAGAGCATGCATGTGCCTGTTGAAAAGCTCTGCCCTGGCAGCAGCTTGCTGCCGATGAGGTTCAGCCCCGGAGGCGGGGACGGCGAGATGCCTGGGGGCTTAGGAGATGTGCCAGGCTTGGGGGAAGGGCTGGGCTCAGGGGGTGGTGGGCTGGGCAGGGGTGGTGGGCTGGTGTTGGACCCTTGCTTTGGGAAGACCTGGTGATACATGGCAGCAGCACAGAGGAATGGGGGCAGTGTGTCACACCTGGCAGGCAAGTTGCTGCTCGAGGTTGAGAGTGGGGGTGAGGGTGAAGTGCATCGGTTGCCATGCTGGGGGCGTGCTGGGCAGGGCAGAAGGGCCGGGGCTGGTGTTGACCCTTGTTTTGGGAAGACCTGGCGGCACGTGCAAGAGGCAATGAGAGAGGCTGTTTGCGTTTGCTGTTGGCATTGTTTCGGATGGTATGAGCGAGAACAAGATGATCACGTGGCCTCCACAAACCACCCATAGCTGTCGCGGTTGCCGGGAGGCATGTGCAAGCAGGCCACTAAATTCATCGCGGCAGCCCCTTGCAGCCTCTACTAGCAGACTGGCCCACCTACTAGGCCCACCCTACCTTAAGGAGGGTTAGTTAGGCCCTACTAAGGCCAGCTAACGCCAGCTAACCCGACAGCTACGCCTAGTGCCTGGCTATAGCCCCTGCACGGGCCCCTATACCACACACCGCAACAACGCGACCACACAAGCAGCTCACATTTTGCTCATTGTGGTCGCGGTTGACGGGAGGCATGTACAGGCACACCACAAAGTCCACCACCTGGGGTTTTGCAAAGCTTTTCATAGCAGGGCAGTAGTGCGCGGAACAGCCCTGCGGCAGCACAAGAGCACGCATGCATGTCGCAGCATGGGAGCGGTGCCCTGTATCGCATCATGATCAGGGCATCTGCGGGTTTGCAGGTCAAAGATGTGCGGCCTCAAGACCAAGAGCAGTCCTGCACAACCAAAGTGCATATATACATGTGGTGCTGCTGCCCTGCACAAGTGTGCAGCAGCGGTTGCGCCTGCAAGCTGCGAAGCTGCTGGAGCTGCTGCATACGGCCCACTTACTATGGAGGTTGTTGCCTTCCAGACCATCTACAGCAGCAGCAGCAGCAGCAGCAGCAGCAGCAGCGGCAGCAGATGTCTGCATCAAACCAACACCTGCAAAATGAGTGACCATGGGTAATGTTGCCTCCATAAATCACAGCACGCAACCACCTGCTGCTGCGGCTGCCCTGCTGCTGCTATACCAGCTGCCTGAGCACTAGTGGTTTCCTGGCCGCTGACCCTGGTGACGGCTGCTCTACGTCCATCCCCACATTTCGTGCTGTTCCATAAACTGAGGGTACAGCAGTTGTGCTACATAACAGGTACGGGTGTGCACAGGCTGGCACGTTCGGGAGCTTTTCTGCAGAGGGCACAGAAGGCTGGTCTTAAGACCTTTCTTACCTGTATGAAATTCCTGGCATCAAGGTTCTGGTCAACGCCCTGCATGAGATGCAGCACGCGAGAGCAATCCACACAATGCTCTTCAGTCAGTACATAACATAACTGTACATGTTTTAACACAATGCTCTTCAGTCAGCACATATAATTACTGGCATTGATGCCGTGGGGTTTCAGTGCTGCTTCACATCATGCCACAACAGGTGCACAGCGCACGCATTGTGTTTGTGGTTACACAGCGCACGCATGGCTACGGATCCATTCCAGGGCATCACACAAACCAGTTCAGTATGTGTAGCTGGCAGGATGTGCTAGTAGCATATTAGCGTGCAACATACTGCAAGTACACACTGTCAACAACTCAGCAATGCAATCTGCAGCTGCCGCTACGCAGCGGATGTACCCCAAGTGGACTGTGTGGGAGGGTGGCAAGGCGACAGCAGACGCGTCTCACAGGCCACACACATCCTCTTAGCCTTAACTTACCCAGGAGCTGCAGAGCTGCCTGGGTAGTCACTTGCAGGAGAAGATGCAGATCATCGGGAGCCCTGCGGTTTCTGGTACAGCTTGTGCCATGGCTGCAGTGCTTGGCCAAGCAACGACGGGCTACTGCAGCGGATCGTGTTGCTTAACACAGCAGGATGCATGCCATGTGCTGTACTGCAGCTGCCGCAGGCACGGCATGTGAGCACACCTGAGATGTCACCAGGGCTGGCTGCTGTTGACAGCACCAGCACCAGCAGCAGCTGCAGCAGCAGCGGCAGGATGAGGACTTGCATCTTTCAGCCTGCAGGAACGGCAAAACAGCAGCTGAAGTACTAGTAACTGGTTTAGCCAAGATTTATAACCAACCTTGAGCTTCATTGCAGGAAAAGCAGCACCACAGCATGAGAGCTGCTGCCCTGCTGCTGGTGGCCCTGCTTTGGCTGCTGCTTGCCAGCACATGCTGGACGCAGTGGCCAACACTTGGCTCTCCCGACATGTATTAGTTTGCAGATGCAAAGTTTTGAACGTTGACAGAACGTATCTTCAGGCATGTACCGTTGCTATGGGCTTCACGGCATCCGTTGCTTTCACAGCAAAACAAGGGTGCACCGAGTGCAGTCATGCACTGATTTTGTCTGTGATGACGAAATACAAGGGGTAAAGCTGCACTATGACGTGGCTGGGATTCACAGCGAGGAGAACTGCGATGCGTTCATGATCACGGGGTTACGACTGCTGCTGACACCAACCTGAATCTGCTTCAAGGCAGGCGAGTCGCTATTGAGATACCAAGTTGCTGAAAAATTCAACCAAAAAAAAAGATAGTCCCGGCATATGCGCGCTGGGCAGTGCCAACCGTGTGGAGTGTTTCGGAAAGTGATCCAGAATTTAATGCAAAACACGACCATACTTGAAGGGAGCACACATAAATATCAACGTAAAGCAAAAGATTCCTACGAACAGCCCTCTACGCTCCACTTCACCACACATGTGCCATATCCACTCCCGTGAAACACGGTGCTGCATCCAACTTGGTGTTCGTGCACAGAATAAATACATCAGCAGCCATACAAATCATCTAAGCACTTGCTAGCAGACGTGCGGCTGCCTGCAATGTCGCTCCCTCCACGGCATGGCAGCAGCTGGTGCACCTTGATGATCAGGGTGACGAGCCAGCCTACTCACGCTGCCATGCCAACGGCGTTGCCAAGCGCACTCAAACTGAGCTTTTTTGCGGCAAGTTCCCGGCTCAGGCGTTGAAACACTGGCCCTTATACTGAGCTCAGCAGTGGCTCAGAGGGGCCCTCATGGCACGCGTGGCATTACCAGCACAGCAAGCTACAAGTTGCACGTCCTATGCATCAGAAGCAGGCAAGCCTGCTTGAGCCTACCAGCACAGCAACTTGCCACCTGGTGTTGTGCCCAGCAGAGCCTGCCGCAGGGCTGCTGCAGCAGCAGCAGCAGTTGCCGCTGTTGCACAACACTACTTGAACCAATGTGCGGCCAGCCCCGCCAATAAATGCATTTTTAAAGCTCATCACACAGCTCCACACAGGATCTCAAAAACTCATGACACAGTACTGCAAACCTTGACAACCACACATATATGCTTGACAGCATGTCGCTCTTTACGACCTTGTCACGAGTTGTTACGGTGGTCGACACAGACGACTGCCTTTTCCCGCCTCTCACTGCACATTGCCGCCATGACCAGCAGCATGCTCACATGTGACAACTCTGCCAATATTGTGCAAAGTAAGCAGCGCAGCACAGACTCCAACCAACCAACAGCACTTGTTGCACGGTCACCACCTGAACCAAGCAGATGCCATGGCAGACACCCTGCCACTCTGTTGACCAAGTTGCTCCTTGACCATCATGACAGCCAAGCCACAGCAAAAGCTGACACAGCCACACACCACACGTCAAAAGAGCCACGTCGTAGTATACACACTTCTGTGGCTCGCAACATGCATACATGCTGTGCACTCTGCGTGATGCAGATGTCCACGTGCGGCAAGCACACAGCTCCTAGCGCGCGAGACACCAACAGCAGCCACAGCTCCCTGCCCTCCCATTGCTTACCAACATAGCAGCAAGCACTGCAACCAGTGGACTCAACTGCGACAGGCCTCTGCATTAGCAGCACAGAGCAGCACCGCAGTTGACACTCCCAGAGAAAACAACACTTCAGACAGCTGCTCAGACCAGGCAGCCCCCAAACACCTCACACCTCACGCCATAACAAAAGAGAGACCGCCACATCAACAGCATCAACATCTCTCAAAACCCAACAAAGCATCTCGGCTCCACTGCAGCACTCCCACTACTCCCTCACTGCATCATCATGTGCGTCCGCATGTCGTACCGCGGAGCATCAGCATCACCATCGGCATCAGCTGCTGCTGCTGCATCCTCCAGTGCCCACGGCTCATACTTGGACACTGACTCATCGTAGCTGCTGCTGCCTTGGCCAGTTGCTGCAATGCTGCTGCTGCTGCTGTAGCTGCTGCCATCGTATGCTGCGTAGTATGTGGCACTGTTGACTGCTGGGGGAGGTACAGTAGCCAGCAGGACCATTGCAGCCGCCAGGGACCCTGCAGGTGCACAAAGACATCAACAGGACAGAGCAGAACAGCATCGTCAGCTGCAGGTGTTTGGCATTTTGGAAACCCTGTGTTAATGACATTTTGAGGTGGCTGCTACTGTGCAAAGTGGCTGCGGCGGCGGCTGCCACACGCATCCTTGTCCCAGCACTGCCATCGCAGGCAGATCTTGACCCTAGCTGATGCAATACCCCGCCACAGCCGCTGTTATGCTGCTGCTGCTGCTGTGCCGCACCTCCCAGGCCCAGCAGTGTGCGCTTGAGGCGCGCCAGTGCCGGCTTGACTGTGTAGTTGGACATGAGCCGGTCACGCATCAGCACCTGCGGCGTCTTCACCCACACCTCTGCGATTGCCACGGCAGCAGCAGCAGCAGCAGCAGCAGGAGCAAATGCGCGGGTTGCATTGTTGTGACGTTTTGTCAATCCTGCCTAGAAGCTCGACTAGCATAGCATACCAGGCATACCCAACAGCCTCTGTGCAACATACAACACATCCAGACAGATACAGGCAGCGATAACAGCTGCAACAAGAATGTGGTTGCAGGACATGCTGACGCGCCACGCTGCTGCCATCAGGAAGCCGCACTTTCAGCTTCTGCAGCAGAGCAGCAAGCACCACCAGCAAGCCTGTGCATTATCACTCACGTCCATCATACCAGCCCGTCTCCTCGTACTCCACTGTGGCACTGATCAGCCGGTCACCCACGTGCTGCAACACAGAAGAGAAAGTGCAAAGGCACAGGGCAGCAGGTTTATCGCAGCAGCGATTGCACAGCAGCAGCAGCTCCTGTTCAGATGTACTGCTCGCGCTGGCTGCAACCCTGCGTGTACTTGCCTGCTGCTGTTGTTCAATGCAGCCACACGGCAGCAAGAGCCACTCGTGCCAAGGCATGGTAGGCATGCAGAAGCACACGTCAGGCTCAACGCCTGCCGTGACGCTGCTGCCGCTGCTGCTGCGGCATTGAGCCTAATACATCCTGTGCATGTTCAACTACTGCACAGCGTGCTCACCTGCCAGCCCAGGCAGGCCTCCACCCCAGCACGGTAACGATGAAGGTGCTGCCCGCACTGGCTGCTGCTGCTGCTGCCACTGCTGCTGCCGTTGCTGCTGCTGTTGCTAGCCTGGAAGCTGAAACACACACACATGCTCACCTGCCAGCCAAGGTACAGCCGCCACACCAGCACCGTCACAATGAAGCTGCTGCTGCGACTGCTGCTGCTGGTGGTGGTGGTGATGGTGCTGCTGCTTCTAGCCCAGCACGCGCTATGCATCGTGAGCTACAGGTCAGCATTCTCACCTGCCAGCCAAGGTACAGCCGCCACACAAGCACCGTGACGATGAAGCTGCTTCCCGCACTGGCTGCCGTGAGGCTGACAAAATGAAATGCGCATCAAGCCATATCAGCAGTGCATTGCCCTCACCTGCCAGCCCAGGTACAGCCGCCACACCAGCACTGTCACAATGAAGCTGCTGCTGCGACTGCTGCTGCTGCTGGTGGTGGTGATGGTGCTGCTGCTTCTAGCCCAGCACACGCTATGCATCGTGAGATACAGGTCAGCATTCTCACCTGCCAGCCAAGGTACAGCCGCCACACAAGCACTGTAACGATGAAGCTGCTGCCCGCACTGGCTGCTGTGATACACTGCAGCAGCTCCTTGTGCAGGTCAAAGGTGACAGCAGACACTGGCAGGCCCAGCAGCAGGAAGAAGCCCAGCCATGCTGCTGCCAGCTTGCCGGCAAAGGACGGCACCGGCATGGTGGCCCAGTCAAACAGGAACATCTCCTGTGAGCAGGAAAGAGGATGGGGCATGCAAAAAGTGTTATAACATACTGTTGACGTGCTATTGAACCGGTTGCAGAGAAGCATCTCCTGGAGAAAGGCGGGTGTGGGAGGAGTGGAAAACAAGGGGCAGCAGTGTGAGGTAAGACACTGGCAGGCCCAGCAGCAGGAAGAAGCCCAGCCATGCTGCTGCCAGCTTGCCGGCAAAGGACGGCACCGGCATGGTGGCCCAGTCAAACAGGAACATCTCCCTGCAGAGCGGTACGGAGGATGAGGCAGAGGTGTGTTACTGTGGCTTGCGGCGGTTTGTTGATGGATGTTGATCAAGTTGCTGGTGGTCGATTTGCAGAGAAAAGGGAGAACCACGTTGTTGAAGGGCATGTGGCCCCGTCAAAGAGGAACATTCCCTGCAGACGGTGGGGGCGAGAGGACATGTATACATGTGGCATGTGACAGAGCTCTGCGCAAGCATACTGCTGACTTTGATGTGATTGACAAGGGTGACGTCTGCCGCCACTGCATTTGTGCATGCGTGCATTATCACACCTGCAGTGCTGCTGCAACTTTGTATCAGCACATATGAATGTGCTTCCTTAATCTGGATGATGTTTCTGGTTTTGGTGATTAACAAGGCACAGTAAGCTTGCGCCTGGCACAAGGCTGGCTGAGCATTGCGGAGCAACTGCAGCAACTGATGAAAACTGCCAAACTGCCCACTGCAACTGCCGTCACAGCTTGAGAAAGAGTTGGTTTGCTGCCCCACCTGCAGCTGCTTGAGCTCCTGGATCGGCTGCTGGTCACGGGGCACAGGGCAGCCACTGCACAGCAGCAGCAGCAGCAGGGGGCAGCGGCAAGCAAACACAGGGGCACACAGGAGCTGCAATCAGCACAGGCATGCACTGCTGGCTCTGACAGCAGCCCGCGCAGCAATGTAAACACTGCTGCAGGTCAATGCAATACAAAAAGTACTGGTGTGGAAGGTCAACACTATGTGTTACGGCTGCCATTAGCACCACCCAAACCTGTTGCTGCTGTTGCTGCCACTGCTGCTGCCACTGCTGCTGCACATGCTGCTGCCAAACACTGCAGCACATGCATCCTGCTGCGCTTCAGGACTCGAGAAACCTCCCAAATGCACCATTCTCATGCCAGGCACCACCTGCTGATGCATCCTCGTCGAGCTGGCAGTAGTATCACCAACGCATACCTTGCCATCAGTAGGTCGTCCTCAGCACCTCCCTTGATAGCAGCGCAGGACGTCTTTAAAAGCCTCCATGCGGCTGATCGAGGTGCCAGCAGGGGCAGACCACGCTGCACGCTGCTGCGAACACCAGAGCAGGAGCACACTGCCTGCTGCCTCAGAGCCTGGGCCATGCTGAGCAGAGACGAATAAAGAACTTTTATTCTGTGTTTTAATACGTTTGAGTTCGATATCAGCGCAAAGCAGGCGGCGGATTTCAGTGGTGTTGCTTGCTCCAACTTTCAGCGCGTGGCCCCCACCGTCTGGGCGTGCGCAGCATGTGATGCAACTACCCTACGCTGAACACGTCTACCGTCGAGGAAGCTAAGCTTGCTGCCGCTGTTGCACTAGGGTCTGGTTAGGATGACTCAGGCGTCCAAACCTTGACAGTGCAGCGACAGCTCAGCTAGTGTGCACGTTGCCGACAGTCTGCAATGCAAGCTGAGCGGCCCATTTGAACGACCCCTTGCGCAACGTAGTGATTCAGCTGATTAATTCAGCACGGCCTACTGCAGCAGCCCGCGGGAACAGCCATTCCTTGGACTGCAAAAGCTGATCAGCTGGCTGCTGTGACGGGCACATCTGGGTTTCCTGGTTTGTTCAATCAAGGTGGCACCCGCGGGCTTGGTTGGATTGAAAGAGTGAACAAACATCAATGTTCAAATCACATGCGCACAGGGTCTGCTGCAACTATGCAGAGAAGGAGTTTTGCTGGAATCGCACATTTACACTGGAAACTGCATCTCACATGCTGATGATCTGCTCAACTGCAGGCAGCCTGCTGCACATCGAGGCTCAGCCGAACACAGCAAGCCGCACACAGCAAGCCTCAAGAGCTTGAGGACCGCCTCCAGCTAGCATAGTACGATGGTAGCCCCTGCTGCGCTGTTCACGGCTTTTTAATCAACTGGAATCATCTGAGACATGACAATGGCCATACTGGTGCTGCTACCCACACATCCTGTTGCGCCGTCTGGCGATGTACCAGGGATCCGCTGAAGTGGTCATCATAGTAGCCTATCACCATATACTTGCCAGGCGCTGCTGGTGTTACACCAGCACACCACAGTTGGTTCTCGCTTGCAGGTGCACACATCATGCGCAAGATGCAGTCATGACTGTTGTGATCACAACACCAAGTGGCACTGTTGGTCAAAAATACCACACGATGGCTGCCATTGCTGGCGCCAACAGAAGATCTGAGGGTGCGGGCTGCCATTGCTGGCGCCAACAGCAGATCTGAGGGTGCGGGCTGCCATTGCTGGCGCCTGCGGTTCTGTTCGGGGGTGCTGGCTGCCATTGCTGGCGCCAACAGCAGATCTGAGGGCGCGGGCTGTCATTGCTGGCGCCAACAGAAGATCTGAGGGTGCGGGCTGCCATTGCTGGCGCCTGCGGTTGTGTTTGGGGGTGCTGGCTGTCATTGCTGGCGCCAACAGCAGATCTGAGGGTGCGGGCTGCCATTGCTGGTGCCTGCGGTTCTGTTTGGGGCTGTTGGCCGCCGTTGCTGGCGCCAACAGAGGTTCTGGAGGTGCGGGCTGCCATTGCTGGCGCCAACAGAAGATCTGAGGGTGCGGGCTGCCATTGCTGGCGCCTGCGGTTCTGTTTGGGAGTGTTGGCCGCCGTTGCTGGCGCCAACATAGGTTCTGAAGGTGCGGGCTGCCATTGCTGGCGCCTGCGGTTCTGTTTGGGGTTGTTGGCTGCCATTGCTGGCGCCAACAGAAGATCTGAGGGTGCGGGCTGCCATTGCTGGCGCTTGCGGTTCCGTTCGGGGGTGCTGGCTGCCATTGCTGGCGCCAACAGAAGTTCTGAAGGTGCGGGCTGCCATTGCTGGCGCCTGCGGTTCTGTTTGGGGTTGTTGGCTGCCATTGCTGGCGCCAACAGTAGTTCTGAAGGTGTGGGCTGCCATTGCTGGCGCCTGCGGTTCGTTCGGGGGTGCTGGCTGCCAGTGCTTACAAAAGGCGTGCCAGGTCTGTAGGCAGCTCCTCAATTGCGGTGCTGCAGCAGCGCTCGTAGTGCTGCAAGCACAAAGCAGGGGTGACACACACCAAGCAGACTGAACAGTGAGTCTCTGTGCAGGACATGACATGCATCAAGCATGTCAAGGCATGAAGCCTCCTGATACTGGCTCAACTTGAAAAACTTGAGCAACCAGACACACGCAGCTGTCCCTTCTCAAAGCAATCATCACAGAAGCAACCAGCAGGCAGCAACACACCTGCAGCCTGCGTTCGTCGCTGCGGTTGACAAGGCTGATGATCACGACCTTCCGGCCAGCTGCCTTGCCAACGCTGTGGAAGTGGCTGAGGTGGCGCAGGCACTTCTCTGGCTCCCTGGGGACGTTGTAGTTGATCACCAGCCGCACCTACGCAGCACATAGCACAGTGCACAAGCACAACGCCCCTGCAGCCCCAAGCACAGTATCAGAGGCAGTAACGAGTCAACTGAACTGTAAGACACGTTGATTGGAAGGGTTGCAGTTGATCAGCAGCCGCACCTGCACAACCCATGACACATCGCACCAGCACATCATCAAAGGTCACTTAAAGAACAAAACAAATGAAGTTCAACGCCAAGCTGCTGCAACGCAGGCAAATGAGGCACCCTGCACCCAATCAGCCGACATATCTGTTCTACAGCATGCTTCTCAGGGGGTAGCAAGAGCAGACGCTGGCAGAGAGCATACCGAATAGACGACACATATGTTACAAGCTGCCGCTTTGCAGCTCTGTCACCTGCTTGAAATCGCTGCAGGAGGCCACCAGGCCGATGGTGGTGACTAGCACGCGGTAGCAGCCAGAGCGCCACTCGCGCATCGCGGAACTGCGCGTGTTCACATCCATCTCGCCGTGCGTGAATGCCGCTGAGTAACCGCGCTCGCGCAGCTCGTCTGCCAGCCACTCCACCTGCAGGGATCGGCAAGAAGTGACCAGCAGCAGGTGTTATATAAGATGAGCATCACAGGTGCGCTGGGGAAGCTGACATGATCTCACAACACACAAAGTGCGCTGGCAGGGAGTCAGCGCAGGTGGCAGGAGGGCGACGCATGCGCTTGCAAGGCACATGGCAGGTTACGATGACCCAAGGACATGGCAGACACTGCAGCAGGCATGCACACAGGGTCGACACCCTTGTGCGGGGCTTGATCAGGCTGGCATGCATGCGCATCCATCACAACATGCGTACCTTGCCGCCGCCTGTGAAGATGACACACTGCCCGTGGTCCAGGGTTTTGAGCAGCTCGCTCAGCGTCTCCAGCTTCCCGTCATCTTCCAAGCTGACATAACACTGCCTGACGCCCTCAAACTCCAGTGGGACCTGGATGTGCACCTGCAGCGCATTTTGCAACACGGCATGTGATAGTACGACATCCAAGTAGCAATCGCGTGGATGGCGAACCAAAGCTGGCTCAAGATACTGTCAAAGTATCCATCAGTGATGAGGCGGACATGGATGGCAGAATGCGCCAGAAACCAGAGAAACACACAAAACACCTTGGACTGAACCTAAACCCAGGCCGCCTGGCAGCAACCCAGCAAGCTTCAACTCTGCTCCTGGGGTGATCAACTTCCGCTGTGTTGGTCAAACAACTCTAACCACCCGTGCAAGTCAGCCAACCCCAGATGTCATTTGCCATAGCACACATGACTGCAAAGTGTTCTGAACGCATACTGACAAGCCAGCCTGTGCCAGGCACATGCCAGAGAGACAACTCTCAACCACACACTACCGACTGCAGATATATGTTCACGGTGAGGTGCTGTGTGCAGACTTTTCACACTCGCCGGCTCCCTCATGCAGGCATGGGCAAACTCCAGAACCTCGGGGCTCAGGGTGGTAGACCCCACGCCAACCTGCGGCCACGGCAGCAACGAATGTGCAACAGAACAAGGCTACTTACTGGCAGTTTTACTTACTGGCAACACATTCACAAGCAGACTACGACACACGATATTATGAGGCTCTTGAATCGTGTCAGACAGCAATCAACTGCACCCAGCAGCTGGAGCACTTGTGATCAGATGGCAACAAGAAGCTGTCAGATGCGGCATATCCAGCCCTGTCCATGGCAGCTGTTACTGCATGCAGCATCTGCTGCTGCTTGCCAGTCACTGCTTTCAACCCTGCAGCACATTGTGTCCAGCCCTAGCGCACCTGCAGCTTGGGCGGCAGCCGCGGGATGATGCTGCGGACCTGGTCCTCCATTGAGCTGTAGCAGAGCATCTCATCAGCTTCAGCCAGCACAAGCACCTTGATGATGGAGTCCGTGCGCAGGCTGCCACGGTGCAGCGTGCCCATGACCCGGCCGGGTGTGCCCACCACCACGTGCACGCCTGCAAAGATGAGGTGTACTATATAATGTAATGTAACGTTTAGGGGCAGTGGAGGTAGTTGGGTGTTGCCACACATGATGATGCAGCAGTGGCGGCGCAGCATGTTGAGCACGCGACTGCGGGTGGCGGCAACCCTGGTGTGCACCTGCAGGTGCCAGCTCATCAACAGGCGCAATGTGACACAAGAGATACGCATGGAAAAAAAGCTGCTCGGGTGCGTCTGCGCATGGCTGTTGTTTGATGTCACCAATGATATTGCTGGCAGAGGCTGCCACAGATGCAGCACTGCAGTGACGCTACAGCTGCTGGTGTGCAGACGCTGATACGACCTTTCCCCTGCTGCTGCACTGCTGCTGCTGCTGCTGCTGCTGCTGCTCATTGATTGCCAGCAGCATGGACCGCTGCAGGCTGCAAACTCTCACGTGCTCTCTGGGTGTTAGCATCACGCACGCACGCACGCTTGCACGCACGCACACACCCTGAATCCTAACGCCGGCCGTAATCAACAACTTGAATGTGTAATTTCCTGCAGGAAAGCCTGTGTCCTACCTGACTTCAAGACGTCCGCTTCCTCATTGTTGCTGGTGCAGCCCACACAGGCGAGGCTCTTCAGCTGCAAGGACAACATGCACACAGCATGTAACAGCAGCTGCTCAGTAGAGGTCGAGGAAGCGTTTGTACTGAACTGCGCCCACGCAGACGTGGCATTCAACCAGCAGGGGCAACACGCACACACAGGCAGCATGTAGCGACTCCGCGAGAGTCTGGCAAAGGCCTGAAGTGCCGACGGCGCGGTAACTGTTACATGCACGCACCCTCGGACCTTAGCAAATGCTTGCGAGCGGTGGCCACAGCACCAGCTCAACCGCAAACACTAAACCCAGAAAGTTACCACACCCCTGAGCCACTGTGAAGCACGCACCCGCAGGTAATCACCCAATCTGCAGCGCCAGCTCGCGCTTAGGGGCCAGCACCAGGGCCTGGCACTGCAGCAGGCCGTAGTCCAGGTTGTTCAGGATGCCTGCATTTGAGCAAGCACATGAAAACAGCATATTATAGGGTAACGTGAATGCTACCATATACAGTGCTGCTGCTCCTGTTCCTGCTGCTGTTCCTGCTGCTGCTGCTGCTGCTTCAGGCTGCTGCTGCTCCTGCTGCTCAAGTAGCTCCTGCTGCTGCATGCACTGCTGCTGCTGCTCCATGTTTCATGTACTGCCACGCTGCATATTGCAAGCCGCATCTGCGCAGACAGTGGCGGTTTCGACCGTCCCACATCTGTCACTGTGGCTGCTAAATCAGTCTGCTGCATTCGGATCAAGTCGCACCTGCGCAGAAGGTGGCTGTCTCGCCCGTGCCAGGCTGTGCCTGCAGGATCACGTCGAGGCCCATGGTGAAGGGCACGATGCCCTTCTGCTGGATGGCCAAGGGCTTCTCAAAACCTGGGGTGGTCGGCAGCAGCAGTAGCAGCAGCAGGGTGGGTGAGGTGCGAGTTTGCGACCACAATGCCCGGTGAAGAGCACGATGCCCCATTGCTGGATGGCGCAGGGCCTTCCAAAACCTGAGCAGCAGCAACAGCAGCAGCATTAGCAGATGTCAGAAGCAGCAGTTGTGGAGATGTGTGACGTCAGCGCCAGCTAAGAGCTTACCGGGGTAGGTGTGTTGTGGGCAAAGAGCGGCAGTACAGTGCTATACTGCAGCACAGGTGCCACACAGCGCAGTGGCAGCCCTTTACAGCTCAAAAAGGCTTGCCAGCGCCGTGCTGCTTAGAATATGCCCAGGCTGAGGAATGGTGTGAACCATGCACACCACAACCTTACATAAATAAAGATGAGCTGATGCAGCTTGCCAGGCAGATCTGATCTAGACCTCAATCCTCACCATACGCGTAGATGCCACGCAGCAGCACCTCGTTCAGACCCATCTGATCAAAGGACTTGAAGGTTTCTTCCCACTTGGTGAAGAAAGACTCGCCCTCAACGCCCTGAGCAGCGCCCAGGCTGCACAGCACAAGCAGCAGAAGACACGTGTGACCGCGCGTGTGAGCGCAGCTGCTGCTGGAGATCGCACAGGGCCAGTAAGATGAACTAAGATCCTAAATGCTTCAGCAGAAAAACAGTTGATGATGAGCTGATCGTTCGCTGAGGTGGTTCGTGCCTCGCTGGCTGCTTGGCACCAGCAGAACTGACCACCACCCCGCTGTTCTGGCGGTTTGTTGATCACAAACAAGTTCTCACCGTTCATCAATCTGATCGCGAAGGAAGTTGGCATCGTAGGCAGCCTCGGCAGCCATCGAAAGACAGTAGAAGCTGATTTGTAAGAGCGCAGAGAAAGCTGTGAAAGGTTTGTGAAAGCAGATGGTTGGTGTGTGCGATGCACCACCAGAGAAAGCAAGATCCCGTGCTGAGCATTCGATCAAGCAGTCGAACAGCGACCTCGTGGCTTTGCGCTTCAGGCCACCTTGGTCAAGGTTTAGTGGGGCAGCCGATCACAGCAAGAACTGCTGCATTTGTTGATTGTGTAAAAGTTAAAAAGCCCACTGCTGATGTTTTCATCAAATACTTCGTGGTGTGTCGCTGCGCCAGCTTGTCTCCAGATTTCAACTGACCCACAGCCACTGCCAGTGGCAACTGCTGATGACCGGAACATGACGTGAAATCACCTGAGCAATCCACCCATGTCCACCTGAACTCCTGCTCCTTGCGGCGCTGCAAAAACAGAACAGCGCACATTCCCCTGCACGCAGCACTGCACGCGGGTCGCTGTGCGACACTGCTTCAGATTGATGCAGCAGCAGCACTGCAGGCTTGGCCTGCTTGTCTGGCAAAAAGAAATCAGCTGGGTAGCAGCCTCCCAAGGCAGCACCGGTGCTGAGTATCCTTGCACCGCAGGTGTAACAGCACCTGTGTGTTGCATTGCACTTCGCAAACGCCTTTGCTTTACACCTGATGTAACAAGCATTAATTATGCTTACACCCTCCTGTGGGCGCAAACGAACTAAAGGCTCCTCCTCGGGCCTAGTCAACGCGACACCGTCGCAGCGAACATGACATCATGATGGTGTCACCATGACACTGTCACACCACTGGTGTGGCACGCCGTGACGGTGGTGAACTGGCACACGGTGTCCGAGCTGAGTCTAATATATTCTCTGCGTATGCATCTGTCGGTGCCCGCACACAGAAACTCACTGGTGACAGCTGCAGCTGTGCCACTATGCAGCAACGGTCACCCTGTGCAGCAAGCTGCTTGTTTTGACAAACATGCAGCATGCAGCGCATGGTGTGCTGCAATCACCAGGGTGTGACACGGCCAGCCTGACACTGTCAGCTGTGACAGCTTTGCAGATGCTTGAGCTGCTGCTGCATCCTGCAGCGCTAATATTTGGAGTGGTACTGCTGTCTGAGTCTGTAGCTGCAGTGGAAGCATCCGCTGAGCAGTCCGATAACGTGTCACGGCAGAGAGCAAGTGAAGCTAGCTCAGCGGATGCTTCCACTGCAGCTACAGACTCAGACAGCAGTGCCACTCCAAATATTAGAAGTTACAAGAGTAAACTCGGCCGTTGGGGAGCCAATGACAGCAGTGCCACTCCTCTTGGCCCTCAGGTGTCAGGTTGACTATAGGCGTGCCAGGCTGGAACCTGCTGGACTACCTGCTAGTGTTTGGGGTGTCCAGGTGATGTGTATTTAGCAAATTTGTGCGTACACACGTGATGAACTTGTTGTTTGCGTCTTGGCACAGCGGACCCTCTCTGCTTTCTGCTGCTTGCAGGATGACTTGCCCGCGGTCCCAATGTTATTGAGGTTTGGCTGTCTCTTACGAGGCGGCGATCTTAGTTAAGGAGGCCTACCAGAAGACGAATAGTATCTTCGAGGCCTCTGTTCAGGCCCGGATCCTCGCTTCCCTGTTTGGCATCTCTGCTCGCTGCTGTGCATCCACCCTTCGGCTGCTGCCATCGCATGCCGTTTCGCACAATGCAGCGCTAAATCATCTGCAAATACTCCAGCTGTGCGCCTAGCGCTGCAGACGGCCAGCAATGGCTGCCCATCACCTTCTGCGGACAGCCCTTGACATACCCCTGAAAGACAACACTACACACACGCTTCCCTACCTGGAGATCACCACCTTCTATCAACATGATGTGGGCTTGGTCGGGTGAGGCCTAGCTAGCCATGTAGCTAGTCACAACAGCAGCAGCAGCAGCGGCAGCAGTGCTAGGCAGCAGCAGCATGCTCGCTGTACTCTAGCTGCCTCCTGCATAGTGGCGCTGATGAATTTGAACGATGTTACTTGCAGGAGTGTATCATCACCACGCACACCACGCAGCCCGCCCCCTCAGGTGAGCAACATGAGCTGCTTGCCGAACCCATTTTCATAGTGTCACATTGCACATGCCACCAAATGCGCATTTTAGCACCAAACAGCGCCCCAGCAGCAGCACATAGTCACCTCAGTGGCATTCCCTTTATACTGAGAGTCTCAAGTGCCCCGCTACTGGCGATGCACGCTAGAGCGCACCTGCAACCTGACACGTCTTGGGAGTCCGGCAGTGCCTGGCATCTGGCTGTACCCTGGTGTGCTGCTGCACCTGCTGCACACACCACTGCACATGATATCGACAAACTTGCCGCTGCTGCTGCTGCTGCTGCTGCTGCTGCTGCTGCAGGTCATTGACCAGAGTGATGAGCTGGCAGCGCTGGGGCTGCCAGTCGGCTTTGGCAGGCAGCAGGTGCGAGGCAACGCACAGCAGCTACACCTTGTAAACGCGGCAGCAGAGGCATTGATGGCAGCTGGCCTTGATACTGCCGCTGCTGCTGCCTGGAGCCACAGTAGCTGTGCAGTTGCTGTGACGTGCCAAGGGCTCAACACCCTGGCGACAACATACTGCAGCTGCTGGTGAATGTGTTCATTGCAGCAGTGGTCAGCGTCCAATTAAGTGGCAACTATCTTCAGCTGCTGCTGCCGCTGCTGCTGCTGCTGCTGCTGCTGCTGCTGCTGCTTGCAGGAGGGCAAGAAAGGCAAGCAGATCAAGGAGAAGGCGGCAGGCCACAACAGCAGCAGCAGCAGCAGCGACCAGGGCAAGCAGAAGCAGCAGCAGCAGCAGCATGTAGGGCGCAACCGAATAGAAGAGGCAGCAGGTGGGCAACTACATACGGGACATGAGTATTTGGCGTGTGTATGTGTGAGAATGTATGTTGTGTGTGAGTCGTTTGGCTCCAGTGTGGCAACAACAGCAGTGATACGTGGTGCATGCAAGGCAGCACGTGCAGCAATAGGTGTCAAGGGCAGGCATGTAGGGCCAGTGCTCCAGGTGCTGATCACAGGCATCTGCAGAACTAGCGCTGCTTGCCTGCCCTCAACACCTACAGCTGCACGTGCTGCCTTGCATGCATCCACATTTATTTGATGTGGGGTTTAGGCTCTTGGGGCAGCTTGACCCACGACCGCTCTTCACATGCTTGGGGCAGCGGCACATACGTGCACAGGGGGGCTGCGCTTGTGTTGGCTAGCCAGGCTGTTTTCTGCATCGCTTGTCGTCCCTGAGTGTGTGGCTGTTGACCTGTGCGTCTTCCTCTGTGTGCAGGTGACTGCAGCAATCAGAAGCAGCAGCAGCATGCAGCTGCTGCAGCCTCAGCAACGTGCCTGGGGTGTCCTGCAGCAGGCAGCGCTGGTGATGCTACTGATGCAGCAGCAGCAGCAACAGCAGCAGCAGCGGCGGCGGCAGGCTCAGGTGCTGGCGTGCCGCGGTGGCAGCAGGCATATGACTCAAGCAGCTGCTGCTATTACTATTACTGTGAGGAGCAGCAGGTGGGTGTGGCAATACGGAATTTTATACACAGGCAAAGCAGGAGTGATTGATGCAACAGGCAGTACTGTTGCATGCTGCTCGACAAGCGACAGTCCTCGTGTCATCCGCACTTTGTGCTGCAAGTGTGTTGCACCACGTAAGAGTGTGTTGCACACTCGTGTATGTTTCTTGTCTGCATCTGTCTCTGTGTCCATGTCACTCAGTGGGAGGCGCCTGCTGAGCCAAACCTGCCTTGGCTTAGCCTCTGGCTCACATGTGTCGTCGTATGATAATTTATCATTTTAACGTGTTGCTGTTTTTGTTGCTGCAGGTCACTCAGTGGGAGGCGCCTGCTGAGCCCTACCTGCCTTGTCTTAGCCTCTGGCTCACATGTGTCATCAAAAGCAAGTCTCATCATTTCAGCATCTTGCTGTTTTTGTTGATTGCAGGTCACTCAGTGGGAGCCGCCTGCCGAGCCCTACCTGCCGTGTGTGGGTGTGTGGCCCATTGAAGAAGCAGATGCAGCAGCAGCTGATGCAGCAGCAGCAGCAGCAGCAGCAGCAGCAGCAGCTGCAGAGTCCCCACAGCATGAGCCTCCAAGTGTCAGGGACAGCTTGGACATAGTAAGGGTAGCGTCCCTGGCACCTATCAGGACCTCCAGCAACGCCCCACGCATCTCCTTTGATGTGATTGGGCTATCTGCTGCAGCAGCAGGAGCAGCAGCAGCAGCAGCAGGGCCGGCAGCAGCAGCAGCAGCAGGGGATGCGGAGGCTGCAGCTGCAGCAGCAGGTGGTTGCAAGCTCATGCCACAAGGCAGCTGGGCAGGGTTTGGCAGGCTACTACCGGGGTCTAATGGAAGCTCAGGCACTACCTCACCCACACTGCTGCAGAAGCAGCAGCAGCAGCAGGAGAAGTGCAGGGCGCAGCAAGCAGCGAGTGCTGCGCTAGGGTTCAAGGCCCCTGCAAGTCCTAAACCACAAGCCAGCCCTGCAGTCAGCCCACGGGGCGGCAGGGCGGCATCGCCTGCTGCTGGTGCTGGCCGCAGCCGCTACAGTCCGTTTGCTGATGTTGCCACCGCTGCAGTGCAGCCATCTGAACAGCCAACTGATGCTGGTGAAGCTAGCCCTGCAGCAGCAGCAGCAGCAGCACGTCACTGTGAAGATGCAGCTGTGGCAGGTGAAGCAGCTGTGGCAGATGAAGGCCGCAGCAGCAGGCCACGGCCTCGCATGGAATCTACAGGCTGTATGCCGCAGATCCCAGCTGCCCAGGGCATCCACACTCACTGGGACACCACCAGCAGCAGCTTCTACACAGATGGTGTCATCATCAGCAGCAGCAGCAGCATGGCCGACAGCAGCAGCTGCAGGAGCGGCAGCTTGAGCAGCAGCAGCGGCGGCAGCGGAGCAGCAGCAGCACCCACTGCTGCTGCTGCTGCTGCTGCTGCTGCTGCTGAGAGGAGTGGGTCTGACAGCAGCTGGAGGGGCTTCAGCAGTGATAGCTCAGCAGGCAACCTTGCTGCTGCTGCTGCTGCTGCTGCCACTGGAGCTAGGGGTCGGACCATGGACACTTGGCGGCAGCAGCAGCAGCAGCAGCAGCAGCAGGGAGTGGAGCACAGAGGCAGGAGTCCTGTGGCTTCTGGGAGGGCTCACAGCCCCTTTGCTGCTGCTGCTGATGCTGCTGGTGGGGATGATGCACCTGTCACTGTTGCCAGCGAACGCACCGAGCAGCCATGGCGGCGCAGCAGTGCCAGCCAGCAGCAGCAGCAGCACCAGCAGCAGCAGCAGCAGCAGCAGACTTGGAGGGAGCGCAGGAGCCTCACACCCAAAGGTACTGAGAAGGTCAGCACATTTGACATACCGTCTGACACGGCTGCCGTTGCTGGCAGCGCTGCTGCTACTGCTGCTGCTGCGGCTGGGCGTGATGAGGGTAAGAAGGCTTGGACAGCTGTGGGTGCTGCTGGGCGGGGCAAGAATAAGCAGCCGCAGGATGACAACAGGCATCACATCAGCGAACAGCAGCAGCAGCAAGGCTCGTCACCTGCACAATCGCCCAGGCACTCTCCGCATCACTCGCCAACACGTCAGCAGCAGCAGCAGCAGCAGCAGCAGCCGTGGCGCAGGCGTTCTGATCCCGACAGTGCCCGCTGGAGTATGGACAAGCAGCAGCAGCAGCAGCATGGCGGCCCAGACACGCCCACGCGGCGTGCCAACAGCAAGTGGCAGCAGCAGCAGCAGCAGGGCCAGAGGTACTCACCCAGGTACGCTGCTTGGCAGCAGCAGCAGCAGCAGCAGCAGCAGCAGCAAGGCTTTTCTCCCAGGCACTCTCCCAGGGGATCCCCCAGGGGCTCCCCCTACCACTCACCAACCCGCCAGCAGCAGCAGCAGCAGCAGCAGCAGCAGCAGCAGACACACAGCCCCAGTTACAGCAACAGCAGCCGCCCCAGCACCCCCACAGGTGCTGCAGCAGACGCCGCAGCCGCCGCCATCGCTGCTGCTGCTGCCACCGGCAGCGGCGCTGCTGCCGCGTGCGCTGCTGCCGGCGCGCAGGCTGCTGCTGCTGCTGCTGCGGGTCTGGACGTGGACACTGCTGTGTATGTGCGCAAGCTGCTGCCTCGCAAGATGGCCAAGTACTGGCTGCAGCGCTACAGCCTGTTCAGCAGGTTTGACATGGGCGCACAAATGGACGTGCAGGTGAGGTTTAGGTTGGCTTTGAAAAAGCCGCAGCTTCATCATCATCATGTTACCCATCAAGCCATAGCATCAACGCCGCAGCTTGTGCGTGCGACCACATCTGCCAGCTCTGTTCAAATGTCTTACTACCTGCGGCTGTCAGCACAATAAAGCAGCGCCTTGCAAAGCGATAGCGTGTTGTTCACTGTGCCGACACTGCATATGCACGCCTTGATTGTTGAGCAGCAGCTGTGTATTTGCTATGCTATGCTAGGAAGTCCAGGCAACGTGTGCTGCACGTCATGCAGCTGCACAGCCATCTGCTCTTCACTGCGCACAGCGCTGAACAAGCATACGCCTGCTGCTGCTGCCGCAGGGCTGGTACTCGGTGACCCCTGAGGTTGTTGCTGCGCACCAGGCAGACATGTGTGCGTGTGACGTCATGGTGGACGCATTTGCGGGCTGCGGCGGCAATGCAATTCAGTTTGCACGCACATGCAAGAAGGTGCGGCAACGAACCTCAACCAGCTGCTGGCCCAGCTGTGCATGTGGTCATGTGTATAGGAGCTTCAGCAACTGCTGCCGCCAAGCTGTCGCCGCTGCTGGTGACAGTGTTGCTGCTGCTGTTGCTGTGTCAAAACGCCGCCGGTATCTTCCCCACCCCACAATTCGCATCTCCTCCGTTTGCCCACTCCTACCCTGCTGCTGCAAACAGGTCATTGCGGTTGAAATCTCAGCAGAGCGCCTCGCCATGGCGCGCCACAACGCCGCGCTGTACGGCCTGGAGCACAAGATCACCTTCTTGTGCGCTGACTGCTGCTGCTGCTGCTGCTGCTGACACCGCTGCCGCTTGTGCTGCCGACACATGGCTGCCGCTGCGCCCTCATCTGCCGCCGCTGCTGCTGCGTCTTCACGGCCGCTGGCTCCTCCAGCATTGAGTTGTCAGCTTACTCACCCACATGTGTCTGCCCGTGCGTGCGGGTCATTGCCGTAGAGATATCTGCGGAGCGCCTCGCCATGGCGCGCCACAACGCCGCGCTGTACGGCGTGGAGCACAAGATTCAGTGCTTGTACGCTGAACGCTGCTGCTGTTGACACCGCTGCCGCTGTGCCCCCATCTGCTGCTGTTACGTCTTCAACTGCCTCCAGTTCCCTCCGCCACAGCCAGCTCGCCTCGCTTGTCAGCTTACTCACCAACTACTCTGACCTGCTGCTGCGTGCAGGTCATTGCAGTTGAGATCAGTGCAGAGCGCCTGGCCATGGCACGCCACAACGCAGCACTGTACGGCCTGGAGCACAAGATCACCTTCTTGTGCGCTGACCACTGCTGCTGTTGACACCGCTGCCGCTGTGCCCCCATCTGCTGCTGTTACGTCTTCAACCTGCCTCCATTTCCCTCCGCGACCGCCAGCTCGCCTCATTCCGTAGCTTACTGACCTGCCCTCACCTGCTGCTGCAAACAGGTGATCGCCGTTGAAATCTCAGCAGAGCGCCTCGCCATGGCGCGCCACAACGCCGCGCTGTACGGCCTGGAGCACAAGATCACCTTCTTGTGCGCTGACCGCTGCTGCTGCTGCTGCTGCTGCTGCTGCTGATGACACCGCTGCCGCTTTTGCTAATAACTGCCACCGCTGCTGTCTCAGCTGATACCGGTTCTTCCACCGCCAGCAGGCTTTTTCATTTCACACTTTGGCTCACACGCTGCAACCTGCCCTCCGTTCTTTCTGCAGGTGATCGCCGTTGAAATCTCAGCCGAGCGCCTGGCCATGGCGCGCCACAACGCCGCGCTGTACGGCCTAGAGCACAAGATCCAATTTGTGTGTGGCGACTTCTTCGATGTCGCGCCGCGCCTGGCTGCTGATGGCGTGTTCCTGTCACCACCTTGGGGAGGCCCGCTGTACCAGTGAGTGGCGCTGCTGCTGCTTCTTGGTTGAGTGAGCTTGGCGGTTGATCAGGCTGTTTGATCTGCTGCTGCCTGGCTGCTGATGGCGTGTTCCTGTCACCGCCCTGGGGAGGGCCACTGTACCAGTGAGTGGCACTGCTGCTTCTCGGTTGAGCTTTTTGCTTGATCAGGCTGTTTGATCTGCTGCTGCCTGGCAGCTGATGGCATGTTCCTGTCACCGCCATGGGGAGGGCCGCTGTATCAATGAGTGGCGCTGCTGCTGCTTCTTGGTTGATTGAGCTTCTTGCTTGATCAGGCTGTGTGATTTGCAGCTGCCTGGCTGCTGATGGCGTGTTCCTGCCTCCGCCATGGGGAGGCCAGCTGTACCAGTGAGTGGCACTGCTGCTGCTTCTCGGTTGAGGTTTTTGCTTGAACAGGTTGTTTCATGTGCCGCTGCATGGCTGCTGATGGCGTGGTCCTGTCACCACCTTGGGGAGGCCCGCTGTACCAGTGAGTGCTGCTGCACTGCGTGGTCTGCACGTGTATGTGTCTGCGCCTCTGCCATCCGCATGCATGCAACATGCTCTCTGCATCACATGCTGTGGACCTGCTGTCCGCGTGCATGTATAACTCTGTGCCGTTTCTACAATATATGTCATTGCTGCTTCGTCAATTGATAGTGCACTGTCTTAAGCATGTGTTTCTTGTGCTGTTTGCGATGTGTTCAGGTACAGCGACACCTTTGACCTGCACCAACGTCTTGAGGGCCTGCCGGTGACCATGGCCCAGCTGCTGGCCATTTCCCACGACATCGTGGCACGGGGCCAGCAGCAGCAGAAGCAGCAGCAGCAACACCAGCAGCAGCAGCAGCTGGGCTGGGTGCAGCAGGACGCGGAGCAGCAGCAGGAGGCTGGAGCAGCAGCTGAGCAGGAGGCGTATGCCAGCATTCCTCAAGCAGCAGCAGCAGCAGCAGCAGCAGACTGCAACTTGCATCATAACAGCAGCAACAGCGCACCATCCACAACAGCTGCTGACAATGACAACAGCTGCCAAAACATCCCTGTGATCCCTACCCAGCAGCAGCAGCAGCAGCAGCAGCACAGCAAGCGCCAGAAGACGCACAAGCAGAAGACCATAGAGCTCAACCCGCAGCAGCAGCAGCAGGCTGACATTGTGGCTCGCCAGATGCAGCAGCTAGGAGTGAGCAGCGGGCAGTGTGTGTGCAGGCCCATCCGTAGTGCCAGGGCTGGCGTGGTTGCTTTTCTGCCTCGTAATACAGATCTGCAGCAGCTCTCACAGCTAGCAGGGCAGTGCTTTTGCTTGCCCCAGCAGCAGCAGCAGCAAGGTGGCGCGGCTGGCTCCAAGGCTGCTGCTGCTGCTGAGGAGGAGGAGGAGGATGTGAATCCGTTTGAACAGCAGCAGCAGCAGCAGCAGCAGCAGCAGCAGCAGCAGGTGACGGCAGCTGCTGCTATGGACAGCAGCGTGGAGCTGCCTTCTGTTACTTCCTGCGGCGGCGGCAGCAGCAGCAACTGCAACAGCGGAGAGCTGCTGCGGTTCTACAGCATAGATCCTGAGGTGGTGCATCAAGCCTCATCACAGCAGCAGCAGCAGCAGCAGCAGCAGCAGCAGCATGATGTGCTTGAGAGGGGGCCTCCAGAGCGCTTCTACAGCATTGACAGCACCTTCAGTGTAGACAATCCGCTGCCGCTGCTGCACAGCCTGCGCTCGCTTGATGCACATCCGCTGCTGGCAGAGGCGATTGCAGAAGCAGAGGCAGAGGAGGAAGAAGCAGCAGAGCCAGAAGACGCAGCAGCAGCAGCAGCAGCAGCAGCAGCAACAGCAGAAGATGCAGATGCAGTGCAGGGGGAGCATGCGGTGCCAGCTGTCGGTATTGCCGCCGATGGTTGCGGCTCCGCTGCCGGTGCTGCTGCTGCTGCTGTGCAGGACTGCACACCAGGTGCTGCTGTCCTGGCAGAAGTAGAAGCAGCAACAGCAGCAGCAGCAGCAGCAGCAGTACCGCAGCCAGCATCGCCTGGCGCATACATAAGCCCTGCAGTGGCTGCTGCCGCTGCTGCTGCCCATGCTGCTGCAACTGCTGCTGATGATGGTGCTGCTGCTGCTGCTGCTGCTGTGGAGGCAGCGCCTGCTGCGGGGTGGTGGCGAGTTGAGCGCAACATTTTGAATGACCACTTCAAAGGAGTGACCGTGTACTGCGGCTGGCAGGAGTGAGGCAAGAGTGAGGGAGTGGCGGCTCGTTGAAGGTTTTTGAGCGGTGCATGCTGCAGCTTGCATGATGAGGTGTGACGTACACTGCTGTACAACAGCGATGACTGTGTATCAGATGCGCCGGGGCGGGTTGTTCTTGCGCCTCTTGTACTGGGCTGGGGTGGCTGCTGTTTGAAGGAAGTGTGTTGGCAGAATTGTACCTGAAAGTCAAGGACGGGTACCGCTTGTACAACTACAGTTACGGTGAAACACTTCAGTGTAGGGAGAAGCCAATCACCCACGCACTGTGTGGTAGCTTGCAGGCGTAGTGGATGTCGGTGCTGGCGCATGTTTGGCAGGGGCCTGGGTGTATGCTGTGTTACCTGTTGTCTGCCACTGCTGCTGTTGCTGCCAGTGCTGGTATCTGTTCAGCTGGTGTATGTGTGTTTGACCTACGTGTTTCCAAAACAAATGGGCCACTGATGCCATCTGTGTGCAGCAGCGGGGCAGAGGACGTGTGCAGCGTCTGCAGCATGTGTTGGTGCGCCTTGCCGTGTATATCTGCATGTATCTCGCAGCACGCTGTATCTCTGGTTTGGTAGGTTGCTAGCCACTGGCACTGCTGCTCAGCTCATCATTTGTCCATATTGTGAGGTCGCCTGCACTGTGCGATGACCTGTGTATCACGGTGTGTGCAGCAGGCATTGGAAAGAGTACTTGCCAGCAGCAGCTGGCAGCTGCTGCTGCTGTTCTCGGCAGCTGTGCACTGGTTTGACTTGTCACAATTAGACAAGTCAGGCCACATATACATCAGCAGTGCAGCAAATTTGCATGCATTTGTGATGCATCATGCATCCATGATGGAATACGACGGGTCGACGCTGCCACATGGAGTGCTGGTTGCAACCAGTTGGTGCCGTTGAGCAGCGCTCAAGCATGACTTTCAGGGCGCACCTGCAGCTGCTTGCATGCCCATACTTGCGCATCAGCTTCACATAGCTAGTGCACAGTGTTGTTGTTTGTTTGACCTGTAGTTCTGCAGTATACATTTCAGTGGGCCGAAAGTAATTGGGCGCTGTGTGATTGTTTACCTTCACAGTTGGCTGGCTGTTCTCCTGTGCTGTGATGTACAGGTGTACTGCAGCAGCTGTGGTGTATGCTGAGCGCCAGCTGGCTTGCACGGCATGCTGTGCTGATGTACAAGCGGCACTTCTTGTGTGAGTTGCAGCAGTAGTGCAACTGTTTGCAGCACACCTGCGGTGTGGGTTGTGGCTGGGTGAGTGTGGCGACGGTTGCATGCTGCGCGCATGTGCAGGGTGGTGGCGGCACCGCTGCCAATGCTTGCCAGCGCCACCTGTGTGCCAAGTGTTGGCACCTGCTGACGTGGCATTGGCATGCATGTTGCCACGTGGCGGCGGCTGCATGCTGCGTGCATGTGCTGATGATACTTTGCTGTAGCGAACCCTGTTACCGCCGATGGCTGTGTGGTGCACGGACGTCGTGAACTAATTTGAACGGTAACACGCTAATGCTGTCGAACTTATTGAATCTGTTTCCCATCCAGGTCATCCTGATCATGCTCAAACTTTACACTATCGGCAATGCAGGACCATAGTGCAGTACCATAGCAGCAGCTGTCATGGCAAGTCGTGCAACCAACTTGGGAACAAGCATCACCAGTTAAAGAGCAGCGCATCCCTCATAACAAGCATCACATCTGAGCGAGCCGCTCATAAGCAATTGATGCAGCAGCAATCATTAAACCCGCACACAGCATGCATGCCACACGGACTGGCGGCTGGCAGTACTAACAAGTCATGTGAAAGGCTCAATTGACGGCTGCTGCAGAACCCTCAGCAGGCTGCTGGTCGTCTGCAATTTCACGCCCCGCTGGTAGTAATGCAACTCCGATGGCGCATGTCTACAGCTACTTGCTGACCACACGCATTGGCAGCCGCTGCGCAGTAGCGGCTACTGCGGCCGCCAGAAGCAGAAGTGCGTTACTAAAGTTCAATGATGTCACACAAACTTCAACCGCCACGCGACTGTCTGCGGATCACACACACCTGGCAGCTGCAGCAGCTGCAGCTGCGAGGCCCTAGGGCTGCTGGAAGCAAAAGTCCGTCCCTCAAGTGCTGCAAACGGCGCCGGGCAGGCCGCCGCATCCGTGTTCAGCGTGTTGTTTGCAGCACGCACGGCGTTGTACGCCAGCTGCGCACGCACGTCGCACCACACGCGCATGAACGCATTTCCCGGGTAAAGCGCTTCGCAGAATGCCAGCATGTTATTTCTGAATAAGTCGTCGCAGCGCAGCACGCCTTCGCTGCCTTCCCAGCCAAGGCGGAAGGCACAGCTGTAGCAGAAGTCGTGCATGTAGCAGCAGGGCGTCATGTCCATGAAGATGCCCCGCAGGAAGTCATCCGGCGCGGAGCAGCCGTCTGCGGCAGTGTTGGCAGCAGCAGCATAAGCAGCAGCTGTGTGTCAGACACCAGGTTGCAGCTGCAGGGTGCGTGGAAGTGTACAGGCCGTGACCCGATCAGGTGGTGGTGCATAGACAAGTGTGTGGTGCCTTGTCCCAGCTGGCTTGCACACACCCCTCATGCCGCGCATGGCACTGAAGTGCACCAATTCAAGGCGTAATGCAAGGCACAGCTAGCTGAGCAAAACTACAACATCTGTGTGCAGCCGCAGTCACATAGCTTGCTGCATTGCCCATACAACATGGCATGCAGACTGCGCGCGGCTCGCACCTGTTCCGTTGTCCCATGCGCTGTGCACAGAAGCCGCGGTGATGCCCAAGGTAGAGCAGCAGCAGTGGCAGCGCAGGCGGTAGAATGAGCAGTGGTAGTAGATGCTTCGAATGGTTTTGATATACAGCTGCACTGATCTGCTCAAAGCCTCATGTCATTCAATCAAGTGGTGAGTCCCGCTGACATTTGGCGGCAGAAGTGCCGACTCAGTGTGGCAATCTGTTGATGCAGGCATGAACAGCCAGTGAGCTACAGCAGCTGTGCCAGCTGCGACAGATGCACATGCCAGGCGCCTGCTCAAACTCACCTGTTGCAGGAGGGTGGGATGTCTGCCAGCCGCAGTGGACCCTGCCCGACAAATGACACGTTGCCACTGCACGTTTGATCAGCTGCCGGGGCTGCTGCAGCAGCGGCGCTGTCAGCAGCAACTGCAAAATCCAGCAGCAGAGCAGGCATCAGCATTTTTGAAAGATTGTATCTACTCCAGGCTGGAGCAGCGCCGTTACGGCTGTGCACTAGGTATTAATGTCACTGCAATGGTGAAGGTGTCGTTGATGTGCACATCATGATCAGCAGAGCACAGCTGAACGCTGCCAAATGCTGGCATGCTTTTTAGTTTTAGCCTGCAATATCATCCTTCATCTTGAGCTGCACCAACTCTCATGCCCTCTGTTCAGCTACAGCTAACGTCATGTACAAAACCCACTTGCAGGTAACACACACATCGGTGCTTTCTGGGGACATCTGGTCATCCCCTACACCCACCATTATAGGCGTCAAAGCACACTTCAACGGTGAAAAGTGTTGATAACAACCCACCTGCTGCCTGCCTCTGCTGGAACTCCTGCAGCTTTTGGTAGCATGGCAGCTGCAGCTCCAGGCCAGCCGGCAGCTGCCCCCTGCCCACTCCTTTATCCACATTGCAGGACAGCAGCAGCCGCAGGCTTGCTGCATCTGGCATGCAGTCGGGGCAGGTGCTGCGCATGATCTTTCTGATGTTGTCGCCTTTCATTGTTGTGTAGTTTCCGCAGGAGCAGAGCCCTGCAGCAGTACTACTGGTCTCATTCTTGGGAGGGCAGATGCCTGCAAGCTGCTGCTGCGCTGCCAGCTGTCCCTTGCTTTTTTGAATTCCGGGGTTGCATGCGACCAGCATGTTCGCTGCCACCAAGGCATCTACCCCCGGGTACTTGGCTGTGACAACCTCCAGGAGGCTTGCAGGATTTATGACTGTTACATTTGGGCTGCAGCCGCAAGCAGCTGGTGCTGTTGCAGTCGCTTTGTCCTTGTCCCCTTGCAGGAACCGGCACGTCAAACTCTGGCAGGGCAATCTTCGTGCCGAGAGCTAGCCCGCTGTTGTTGGCAGTAGGCCGTGGCAGCCTGTTACAGCGCGCCACAAGCGACCACATGGCTTGCCAGTCTGCTGTGGCTGGGTAGAACTTGAGCATGAGGTTCATGCGCGAGTCTCCTGCAAGGTCAGGTACAACAGCCAGTAAACAGCAATGTCTGAAAAGGCACCTTGCAGGTTTCAGCAGCGTGCCGCACTGCTGACAGGTTCAACCATAGCGTGCTCATGACCAGCAAACATGGTCGAGCTTTCAAGCTCACCCTGTTCAATGGTGTGAGTCGTCTTGTTCGTGCTACAGATGCGCTCCATCTCCTGCTGCACGGCAGCCCTCGATGGCAGCGAGTTCATTGCTGTCTCCGCATGAGGGCCTGCTTTGCCGCCTGCAGCACCTGCTGCTGACCCCACAACAATCAACAACACTGATATTACACTTAATTTCTTTTTTGAGCTTTTTACAGTATGCGAACGCTACGCAGTCAGTGAAGGGGCCAGCAGTGGGTTCGCCGGGAATTCTGCAACTGTCAACCGCAGAGTGTCGTCAGATAGACGCACGAGCCATCTGAGTTGCAGACAACAAAAACGAGCAAAACTTTGAATTCGATACCCTGGTTTTGTTTTGGAGATGCTGTCGCATGGCAGCCACCCTTGGATAATTCGACGGTCAGCCTGACCGTCCTGTACTGGCGCTGCTGATCAAGTTGTACTGCTTCACTCCTTTCTCCGTTGGAAGGTGCTATACATCGGCTTATGACAAACGTGATGATGAATCAGGAGTTTCGAACAGCACATCTTTGACCGAGTCAAGGATTGCAAATGATGACCTGACACACACGGATCGCCGCAGCTGCTGCACCCACTACCCATGAACGAAGTGGTCAGATTGGTACAGACCAGCCATGGCGTTGATGCTATGGCTTGATGGGTAACATGATGATGAGATTGGTACAGACGACCCACGTACATGATACACTATTACATTGATTGATTGTGTTCATTACACTGCTAGCTTCATCAAGACTTTGTGCAACGCCTGGTCCCATTTTTAAAGATAGCCAGCCACCATCAGCTGGCAACTACAGCAGCAGCACATGCTCACGCCCTGAATTGCCCACCTTCAAAGGCAGCTGAAACCTACAAATCAGACGCCTGCACACATCAGCAACTATGCCAGCTTCTATCCTAGAACTAGTTCGAGCAGTACTGCTACACACACCAACATTTTCCTGTCTACTTTACTCACAGCCATCCTACCCTACCCTACATCTCTGCCTAAACACTACGCCACATCACTAGTGCCTGCGCCGCATCAATAGCATTGCAGCCGACTCACTCAAAAACTCCTTCAAACCTTATTCACCCCCTCCCTAATCCCAGCAGCTCAACAGTACTTAGTAGTACTTGAACACCACGGTGTGTGACCTGTCATCAGTGCTAGTCACCTTGACCATGCGGCACTCGCCCCTATCAGTGCCCCGAAGCGTAGTACGCAGCACATAATGGCCCCCAGTACCCTTGTTGCATACCTCAGTGCCCCAAGGGCTACTGCGCCTGTTCTCAAGCCTCACAAAGTTTCCATCTCTAGGGCAAGTCACCGGCTTTGCTGCTGCCAAGTCAACTGATGAGATAACCTTCTGAGGGAAAGAAGGGCACGCGTCACTGCCCAGAGTCACCGGAAGCTCAACCGTACCCAGGCGAGGCACCTCAAAATACTTGGTACCGCCGAAGCTCAGGTCCCAAGCACATGCAGCGATGCCGTTTTGGGTGGTGAGGCGGAAGCCGCGCGCAGCATTGCAGTTGCAGGAGCTTGATGTGTCTGCTGCTTTGGTGCCGAGCTTCTGGTTGCAGGCGCAGCCGTCGCGAGCTGTGCAGAGGCCGGTGACCTCGCAGGTGAATGCGGCTTCTGTGCCGCAACGGGTGGGGGCTGGCAGTGTCACGCTGCCGCTGCCTGCGGCAGTGGCATTGCGCCTGCGGCGCGGAGAGAGAAGAGAAGGAGAGGAGGCAGAGAGGCAGTGGCGGTGTGGGTGAGGCAGGGAGACGGGGAGGCAGGGGGCATTGCTGGAGCATAGGGGGTTTGCTCATCATTGCAAGCATCTAGGGTTCGGGGATGAGGCCAAGTCCAGCCTGCTTCATGTGGCGGCAACAAAATGGCAATTTAATCACAGAATCTGCAGATCTCCACCGCAGCGCATCCAGCCATTGCTGCTGCGCGGCTAGCTGGCAAGCAACTAAACCACAAGAATTCAGCACTCTGCAAACATTGAGATAACAAGGTTCCTTGTGCTCACCTGGCAAGTGCAGCTGCTGCGCGGCTGGCAGGCACAGGCAGCGGCTTCTTGTCGCCAGCAGCACCAGCAGGTGTGTTGGTGAAGGACGGCTTGTCAGCAGCTGCTGTGGCTGCTGTCACTGCATTGTTGCTGCTGTCCGGTGCTGGCAGCTGCAGGTCGGTGCTGTCTGACTCAGCCGCCAGGTCAGCAACATGCTGAGTCAGCAGCTCATCCTCAGTGGCTGGCACTGCAATGACGTCATCCACGGCCTCGATTGACGCAGCAGCCGCCGGCTTGGCGGGGGTGGGTGCTGACGTGGCAGGCTGATCAGCAGCGGCGGGCTGGGCAGCAGCAGCTGGTGCTGCTGCTGGGGTTGCTGCTGGGGTTGCTGGGGTGGCAGGCTTAGTTGGCTCTGGGGTGGTTGGGTTGGCAGCTGGTGTGGCAGGTGTTGTGACAGGGGTTGGCTGCTGGGTGGTGGGGGCTGCAGCAGGCTCATCAGCCTTGGAAGGGGTGATGGTGGTGGTGGACGCAGCAGCGGCAGGCTGGCTTGCAGGGGTAGCAGCAGCAGGTGTTGCTGGTGTTGCAACTGGTGCAGGGGTGCTGGCAGCAGGGGTGGCAGGCTGGGCTGGTGCTGCTGGTGTGGTGGTGGGGGTGGTAGGGGTGGGCTGAGCTGCTGCTGGTGTGCTGGGGGTGGTGGTAGGTGCAGCTGCTGCTGGGGCAGGGGTGGCGGCTGCTGGGGCAGTCACTGGTGTTGCTGGTGTGGCAGGGGTAGTGGCAGCAGCAGGGGTGGCTGCGGGTGTAGCAGGTGCTGGCTGCTGGCTTCTGTGAGCAGCAAAAGCAACAAAAGAAAACAAGGCACAGCATGCAGTAGTCTGAGTAGCTTGGTGAATATGAAAAGAGGCAAGGCGGGGAACGCATCTGTGTCACCGGCCCAGCCATCACTCATCTACATGTCAGGCTCTACTACACACTATTGCCAACCTTGCAGCTGGCCGCTTGCAGTGTGGATGGATGGCGCAGCAGGTTTTTACAGTAGGCCAGATGCGCAGCAGACACAAGATGACCTCTGCACATTCATTTGGGCCTCACACTTGTGCAACTAACACTCTGTTACATGTGAAAAATAACAGATTTGCAGAACTCACGGGGTGGCTGTGGTGCCGGCAGCAGCAGGAGGTGCGGCGATCTCTCCTGACTGCTTGTCAGTCCACACAAAGTCAGCTGGCACAGCGGTTGAAGGTGCAGCTGGAGCTGCAGCAGCTGGGGCAGCCGGGGTAGCGGGTGCCTTGCTGCTGCTGCTGCTGCTGCCTGTCATGTCAAGTGTGGGCACTTCCTCCCCCCAGTTGTCTGCGATGAGCCTGCCTGTCTTCGGGTCCCTACGGTAGATCGTCGTGCCTGCAAAGGGGTCGACAATGCTGCAGGGGGCAAGCAACGACGGCAGACAGCAACATATGTCAAGGACAGTAGCTGGGTTGGTGAAATGTTTGCAGGGCAATGGTGTGGGTAGCTGCTTCCACCCAAAGGGTGTCAGCTGTAGTGCTACTGCCGTCTCACAGGACTGTACACCACCACAGCGAGATGCACTTCAAGGTGTGATGTGTACACGTATCAATTTACTTGTAAACAGCACTACTGACAGAGGCACAGTATTGAAGCTGTCTCCCCCAACTCACAACCCCTAAGGTTTAAGGTTTAAGGTTTAAGCCACTCACGTGCCAGGGTTCAGCAGCAGCGAGTTGTAGTCCCTGGGCTCATCCTCCTCAGTGGCAGCAGCAGCAATGCCCACAGGTACTGCCACAGGCTTGGGCATCACAGTCAGCTCGTTGGCGCGGGTGGGTCCCTCTGTATCCATCACAGAAGCAACACTGAAGATGCCCTCTCCCTCGATTTCGGCGACAGTGGGGGCCTCAGCAGCAGCAGCAACAGCAGCAGCGGCGACAGGGGTGCTGCCGGCAGCCATCTTGCGATTGGCGGCCCTGCGGGCAATGGCATCCTGGCGGCGCCTGCAGGCAGTGAAAGAGCGTAAGCAGAGTCAGAAGAAGCAACAGATGCTCAGCTTGCAAGACTGAATGTGCAGCTGCAGCTGCCAACCATGTTGATGCTGGAGCCTGGATGGACACCACAGCTGTGACATATACAGCAGCACCGCTGTCCAGGTCACGACTTTGGTGCATACATACTGTAGCTGCAGCAGCAGAGCACATGGTTGTTTGGGCTGGTGCTTGGCCAACAACCGAGCAAACTCACTTCTGGGCTGCAGCGCTTTGGGCATTCGCGGCTGTACGGTCAGCGCGGGGGCGGGCTACGTCACCTGCACAGCATGGCATGCAGGAAGTCAGGCAACCTAGTTACTTGTGCTTTTAGCTATCATTGGCTCTTTGCAAACAAAGCAAGCATAGGATGAGGCAGTTCTGCTGCTTGAAGCGGCTAAGGCATTGTCATGCTGCTGATGCTGGTGGTGGTGGAGGTACTGCTGCTGCTGACCTGTTTGTGCTGCTGACATTGCTCAGCGACTGCTGCTAGGCCACAAACAATACCAAACCATCTTTACCTGCTGCAAGCTTTGCACCAGCTTGTACCGCACCCCGTTGCTCTGTGGTGGCGTCCTTTGGCGCGCCCGCCTGGCTGTCAGCCATCGCCGATGCAGCGAGGCACAGCAGCACGCATAGCGCCGCAAAGGGCAGAAGATTCCTCATTTTCAATTTTTAGTGTGCACTACAGTTGTTGGCTGTCGTTCTTTGACCTAGCTGATTGCTCGACAAGACGCGCGGTAGAACGCGGTAGATGAAACAGCTCTCTTGATATGCTGATGTTGCTGGTGTTCAAACGTTCAATACATCAACTACTATAACGAAGCAGCTTTTGTAGCTGGCTGAGGTCTGAGCCAGCATAACGAAGTCACGAGCGTACTGCGGGTTCTGCTGACTGTCATTATGTGTACAGCAAAGCCTGATTCTGAGATGATGCTGAACTGTACATATTGTATTGTGTAGCGTCGACGTGGTTCAGCCGGGATGCAGCTGCTGATCGACCTGAGTACGTGGGCCAATCAGCTTGGTAGTGCTGCATTACTATTTCCGTCGATTCGATGAAGACGTCGAAGCAAGAGGTAGGTGCAGCATCTAGTAATTTTTATCCTGTAGCGTATACGTGACCGCGGTCACGGACGCCATGGCGGCGTAAGCAGCCTCAGGTGACTAAAGCATATGTACACGCTGTACAGCTGTACCTGCAGGTGCTCTGAAGACGGGTATTGATGGCTTGTGATCCCTTGATCTATGTTTATCTGCGTACAGCAAAAACAAGTCGGCCGGATTGCACGTTTCAAGGTCCGTCTGTGGGCTGCTGTACTGCTCGCTGTCTGGTAGCCAGTGGCAGCTTGCAAGCAAACCTTGCAACTAGTGCTGCAGCTGCTTGAAGCTTTCAGTGCTAGCAGCACTAGTGCTGGACTGAGCACATACGTTGTGTTGTGAAGGCTAGTTGTGTTGCTAAGGACCAGCAAGCAGCTCTTGATGAGCATTGCAGGAGCCAGCAATGCTGTGGTGCTTCATCATGCCTGAGTGCCGACCCAGCAGGCATATGCATGGGGTTAATCCAGAACTTGGCATGCACTTGGCATGCCAAGCACGGAGGTGCTCATTTGTGACATTGTTGTTACAAACTGCTCCAGATTGCCTACTATTGCAATTTGTTAGCAAGGCAAACCGGTACAACAGTACCACTGCCATGCTGTAGGCAGCTGGCCTTTGTCTGGGATATCCTAGTGGCCTGTCTCAGCCCCTGAGCACTGCGCTAAGGAGCCTATAAAATCTACCTACATCCCAGATGTACAAGTCCCCGCTACACAAACTACGCCTACATGCTGCCATTGCACACCCTCCCCAGATCTACCAGCCTGCTGCTATGTATCTTCTCATTTGTTCATGCCCTGTTGCCTTGTAACTGCTGTTAGGCGCTAATGCTGGCTCAGCTGCTGCTGCTGCTGCTTATGCCTTGTTGGCTAGGCGGCGCGGTGCAGCCACAACATGGGACTTCCTGCAAGGGGCAAACAGCAGCAGCGGCAGCAGTGTGAACATTCCTGGCTCGTCAATGATGGTCAATCATGAGCTTGTCATCATTCATCCCATCTGCAAATGCTGCAAACAGTACATGCATGCTGCCTGGCCTTTACAGTGCAGCTAGTACTGCGAGGCCTCGTGCTCTGTGCTATACATCAGATGATATGTGCCACCTGAAACAATGTCTGCCCATTTTCGGCCAGGGCAGCTGCACAACGGCATCTCCCTGTTCTTCAATTCAAACCATGCAGCATTTACACATCAAGCTACCAGAATCTTCACACCATCTCACACAACACTGCATGACCATCATAGTGAGAAAATAACACCCCTGTCACCCCCACCTTGCTGCCAGGCCAGCCATCTTCCTGTCGAAGCCTCCCGGCTGCATCATGATGACGGTGAAGGTACGTTATCGGCTCAATAGTCACCAATAATATTGTAACAATAATAATAACAAGCCTCACCTTGCCGCCTGGCCAGCCATCTTCCTGTCAAAGCCTCCGGGCTGCATCTTGCGGTTGCTGTTCACCTTGTGGGCAGCTGCCATGCCAGGCCTGTGGGGGGCCTGGGCTGCTGGGCGGGGCGCCACCCTGGCCTGCTGCGCCCTGACTGCGCCAGGGTTGGCACGGTGCACCCTGCAGCAGCAGCAGCAGCAGCAGCAGGGTTGAAGAGACCGTGTAACTTCATAGACGTGTGGGTTGACGAAGTGGTCGCACGCGCCGGCTGTCAGCAGTTCGCTGCCATAGATAGTGCAATCAGACGTTGCCTGAAATGATACACCTGTCACTGCTTCGACTGTGTCACCACTGCATGACATTCACCAGCCATGTCTTTAACTCAAGCTGTCCTTTCTATGAATATCAACAATTGTACTTCTGTTGCCGCTAGTATCAAAGTAGTACTCACGGAGCTGCCTTGCGTGTGGCAGTCAAAGCTGGGCGCTTCTGATGCTGCTGCTTGGCCTTGGCCAGGGCTGGCTTGGGCTTGGCACCTGTGGCAGCAGGTGTGGTGACAGTGGACGGCAGTGTAACAAATGGGTGTGAGGGTATGATGATGCATTGATCATCTATCAAAGCACTCAAGCCAAATATGAAAGGGGACTATATGGGGAGAGTTTAACGGACAGGCATGGATTTGGGGCATGTATAAGGGCTTTGCAACTGTGACTGTTGCAGCTGAGGGATGCAGGAGGCACAACAGACGCTGCAAGCAGTACTGTCGCTCTTGTAGCCACTTATATTAGCCGAAGATGCAGTGCACAACCTCACCTGCAGCAGGCTTTGCAGCAGAGCGCTTGGCTGGCTTGTTGCCTGCAGCGGGCTTGGCTGGGGTGGGCTTTGTAGCAGGCTTTGCAGCCGGCTTCTTGTCAGCAGCAGGCTTAGCAGGGGCTGCAGACTTAGCAGGAGCTGCCTTATCAGCTGGCTTAGTTTCAGCCGTCTTGTTTGCTGGTGCTGCAGGCTTGGTGGCTGCTGCAGCTGGCTCAGACTTGGTCATTGCCTTCTTCTTCTCATCCTCTGCCTTGATTGCATCCTGTGCCTTTGACAGCAGCAGCACAGCCACCTGGCCTCCGGCCTTCTTCAGGGCATCTGTGGCAACTGTAGCGACTGAGCTGGGGCTGCTGCTGCTGCTGGCAGAGGGGGTGGATGCAGCAGCAGCAGCAGGGGCTGCAGCAGTGCTGAGGGTGATGACGACTGGCTTTGTGGCATCTGTGGCAGGGGCGGCTGCTGGCTTGGCTGCATCGGATGTGGACTGCAGGCGCCTGCAGCAGCAGGCAGCAAAAAGCATGGTGATGGCACGTTAGATATAGCAGCAGGGCGCGTTTTGAGCCTGACGCAACAGATTTGTGCTAGAGGTCCAGATGCAATATGTACTACGTGCTCAGTGCGCTGAACATGCATGCGAATGTAACAGCTGAACACAATGTCTTCAGCACGAGCAGCAGCTGCCTTGCTGTTACCACAGCGCAGTCATGCCTTCAGGCCACTTTTGATCCATCTGACGATCACAACCCGCTTGCTCAAGTTGAATCATTTCAGAGTCTACACAAAAAGCGCTGCTGGCTCACCTGCTGGCAGTACTGGCAGGAGCAGCAGTCTCTGTTGCCTCCTCAACGTTCTGCACCTCCTCAGCCGCTGGCCCATCCACCACCTCCTCAACCTCGGTCAACTCCTCAGTTGACTCAACCTCGGTCAACTCCTCGGTTGACTCAACCTCGGACGCAGCAGCAGGGGTAGGGGCGGGTGCAGCCGCAGCAGCAGGGGCAGGGGCAGCAGCAGCAGCAGCAGCAGCAGGCTGCTGCACCTCCTCCTCTGCCTCCTGCTTCAGCTGCTGCTGCTCCTGGGCCTGCTGCTCCTGAGCTGCCTGCTGCTCTGCAGTAGCACCAAACTGCTGCTCTGCAGCCACATCAGCAGCCACCTGCTCTGCTGCTGCCTGCTGGGCGGGAGTAGCAGTAGTAGTGGCAGCAGGGGCTGGGGTGGAGGCGGGGGTGGGGGTGGCGGTAGATGGCTGTGCATCAGTAGCTGCAACTTGGGGCCAGCTCATGTTGACTTGGACAGTGGGCATCAGCGCAGCAGCAACAGGAGCGGCGGCTACAGCCAGCCGAGTGGCCTGGGCGGCCCTGCGCTGGATTGCTGCGCGGCGGTTGGCAGCCTTGGGTGCAAAGGCCCTACACATAAAAGAAGTAGCAGCAGAAGCAGCAGCAGCAGCTGCGTGGTCAGGGTGTGATTTGGCACTGCAAGTCTCAGCTAACAGAGGAACTATTGCTGCTGCCACAATGGTGTTTGGCTCAGTAACTGGTGTGTCTGCGTCTTCTGGGGAAGGCAGTGCATGCATACATGTGCACTCAACAGACACAGATGGGGCTGGCAAGACCTTGCCACAGCCTAAATGCATGATGAGATTCCTGCAACCATTTCCTGCAAGCACTCACATGGGCCTGTTGTGGTGGGCTCCCCTGCCAGTGGACCTGGGCCTGCTCGCACCTGCAAAGGTAAACATACCATGCAGCAGCGGGTTGAAAGTCGTGTTTCATGCATGTTCACGGTTACAACTGATGATCGAACTGCTCTGCTGCAGCTGCAACCATGAAAGTGTGTGCTGGGCAAGGACAAGAAAGCTTTGGGGCTGCCTGACAGGCAGTCAGCTCAAAAGTGAATGCCATACCTGCAGCGGGCTTTGATGCCTTGGTGTCAGACACAGGAGCGGCAGCAGCAGCTGCTGCCTTTGGCTCTGGAGTCTCTTCAGGTGCCTTGGTGGGAGCTGGCAGCGGCAGACTGCTGATGTCCACGATGGTCTCGCTGTCTGCCGTGTTGCTGCTCATCACGGTCGTGTTCGAGCTGGCCTTGGCTGCCATCACGGCTTGGCTCTGCAGCTCCGCAGAACGGCGCATCAACTCAATGTCGCCGATAATCTCTGCGTGCGCAGCAGCTGCCAGGCACAGCAGTGCCAGGGCGCATATTGTGGCCCTCATCTTTCCCGCGCTTTTCACTTCTTGAGCTGACTCCTTATGCTAATGTATGGACTTTATTGTGGTGTGCCAAAGTTACAAGTAGTAAATTAATCAGGTAGCGTCGCCTGGCACCCAACAAAGTGAGGGAGAAGCACGGGAGTGCGTACTGCAAGCAACACGCCGCCTACTGCCGCTGCTGCCGAGGTGTCGTAGTAGACTTAGCGACCGACTAACTCTAAAATGGAGTTCAGATCAAGGTGTAATATTATATTTGCAAGTTTTACGTGAGCGTGTACTCATGTGCACCGTACATCGTACAGCCTCTTCAGCTGCAGAGCAGTACATCATCCCTCCCACATGGTGAATACGCCATCCTAAATGCCCGCGCCATCAAGTGATGGAGCTGGTATATCTTTCTCGATCAACGCTTAAGCATAAGTGACTTCTACATCGGCTTGCGGGGTTGCTGCAGGCACATTGGGAAAAACTTCATCACACGGATGTCGTCAAGTGACGAGCTGCCAGATTAGTGTTCTCACGGTCGCAGATTGCTACAGAAAACGCCAGGCTTTGAGAACAGCCTGCAATGAAACTGAAACTTCATCACTTGCTCCAACCTGGCTTGCTGCCACCCACTGCACCCCATGAACCCCCAGCCCTGTGCACACTCCCCTGATGCTGCTGCTGCCCAGCAGCTGCAGCAGCCATGCCCGCTGCTCCATACACCCCCGGAGCCACCATACCATAACGACCACCGCCAGCAACAGCAGACACCGGCCAACCACCAACTGCTGGCATGAAGCCTACTGCAGATCCCGCAGGAGCAGCAGCAGCAGCCCCACTCCTGCCATGCTTTGCATTGCTGCCAGCCAATCCTCCCCCAGCCCCTTTTCCAGCCACACCACCACCACAACCAGCAGCAGCGGGCCCAAGTGCATATGTAGGGTATGGCATACCAGCCGGCACCTGCCCACCCATGCTCATGAAGGGAACCAGCATGCCAGCCATGCCAGGCACACCTGGCATCCCAAACGGCAGCAGCATGCCTGGCGGCGGTAGCGGCACTGCATTTCCACCTCTGCCAGCTTTGCCTGCCGCTGGCGGCTGAAGAAAGCCTCTGCTCTGGCTTTGCATTTGAATCTGGCTTGCACGCTGTGGCCCCATACCAGCAGGGCCTGCATGAGCGCCGCCATACTGCCTGCTGCTACCCCTATTGTTGCTGCTGCTGCCATCCCCGGGTGCTGCCATGGCCCCTAGCATTGGCATATGACCCAGCATGCCAGGGGCAAAGCCATATGGCATGTTTGGAACCCCTGGCATGCCTGGCAGCCATGCACCAGGATAAGGAGTGGCTCCAGCTGCTGCTGCTGGGCTGATCTTGCTGGCTATGCCCTTGTGGCTCACACCATGCTGCTGCTGCTGCAGTTGCTGCTGCAGTTGCTGCTGCTGCTTCATCATGACAGTGATCATGGCAGGGTTAGGAGCCATCCCAGGGTACCCCCCATACATTGCTGCACCATATGGCGGCGGGGCAGTACCCCAGGGTGCAGTGCCTGCTGCAGCAGCACCGCCCCCCCTCCTGATGTCTCGATTGCCACCACTACCAGCAGCGGTAGCTGCTGCTGCCGCCGCTGCCAGTGCCGCTGCAGTAGGGCCACTGCTGTTGTTACACGCTACACCTGCTGGAGCTTTACCCTTGCTGCTGCTGCTGCTGCTGCTGCCGTTACTGTCAGCACCCTTGCCACCCTGCTGTGCACCAACACCAGCAGCACCAGCACCACCAACACTAGGCCTGGGACTCAGCCGCCCTCCGCCAGACTTGACAGCAGCACCTGCAGCGCCTGACACTGCATTTGCAGCCGCAAATGTACCCACCACTGGCACTGCATCTGGCCCCACACCACCATACCCACAGGCATCTGTGGATGATCTCCTGCCAGCTGTTGCTCCAGCAGCAGCCACCCTGGTTGTCACACCAGCTCCCAGTTTGAACGGCAGCGGCGGCTTGCGCACTGTCACGGGGTTCTGCGCGCCTGCTGAACCATGGCCCTGGCCATTTGCGGAGCTCTTCTGCGAGCGCAGCCGCCGGAAGCTCTGAGACTTGCCGGCAGCAGCACCTGCTGCTGCTTTGGGTGATGGGGGCTCAGCTGCAGCAGGCTGCACAGCCCTGTTCTGCTGCTGCTGCTGCTGCTGCTGCTGCTGCTGGTGCTGCTGGAGGGGTTGCTGCTGCATGTATGGCGACGCTGGGCTTCCGCTGGGCTGCCTGCTGATGTTGCTGTGGCTGTTGTTTGTGTTGTTGCTGCTTCCGCTGTGGTAGCTGTACATGTTGTAGTCCAAGCTGGGGTCTGCATGCATTGCATAGCTGTGGCTGTTTGCTGCATGCTGCTTGGACATGGCCCCTGATGGGCTGCCTGGGCTGCCAAACCTGCAACGTAGCAGCAGCAGCAGCAGAAGCCAGGCATGTTGTTGTGAATCAAAGGTAGCAAGCACATGTCTGACTGCAGCAGTCAGCCAACAGGACGCTCGGTTAACAAAGCACAACAGCTAGCATTGACGCAGGTCACCATAGCGTCAGCTATCGTGAGCAGCGCTATTGTGTGTTCAACAACCACCCTGCCACCTCATGTCACTGGGCAGTACAGCTGAGCTGCGTCACAACAGTCTGTTATGTACTGCTGAACCTCACCTGCCAGCACCTGCAGAACTGTATGAAGGAGACATCGGCACTGGGCTGTACGACCCCGGCTTGCACGGTGAGATCGTGCCGCCTCTGCTGGGTATACTCCAGTTGAGCCCTGCCCTGCTGCTCACCACAGAGCTGGGGGTGCTATCCCCTGGCGGATGCATCGGCAGCATACCAGGCGCCAGCAATGCATCACTTTCACCATCAGCAGCACTTGTTAGTGCTGAGCCATGAAGTAGCAGCTGATCCAGGTCCTGGCTGCTGCTGGTGTGCTGGTGCTGGTGTCCTGCGGCTGCTGCTGCTGCTGCTGCATTCAGGTGGTCTGCGACCTGGTTCAGATCTGTTATGTGACTCAGCGGCACTACGTTGACTGCGTGCTGCTGCACAGGGCCGAGCTGCTCGCCCTGGCTGCTGCTGCTGCTGCTGCTGCCGCTGCCGACAACCATCTGCAGGGACATCTCAATGGCTCGCTGCTGCAGCACCTGGCTCTGCAGCTGCAGCCGCCGCGACTCCTCCTGCAGCAGTAGCAGCAGCAGCAGCAGCAGCAGCAGCAGCAATGCATCGTAAGCATCATCAGGGTGGGATGCAAGCAATTTCTTGTGCCCAGACGCCCTAAAACGTCATTGGTGAAAGCGCCAAGATGCACGACCCGTGAAAGCTATGACAGATCTACAACAGCAGGGACTGCACTGCACCCGCATAAAGTTGTAGCAACAGAAGCACCTATCCCACTAGCCACTCACATGCAGTTGCGCCAGCTGCTCTGCGATCGCCCTTGAGCGCTCATCGTCCTGCCCATCTTGCTGCGCCACTCCGTCCAACAGCAGTTGCTCATCCTCAAGCCCCTCCCCTGCTGCTGCATACCCTGCTGCTGCATAAGGTGCTGCTGCATACCCTGCTGCTGCATAAGGTGCTGCTGCATATCCTGCTGCTGCCGCTGCAGCGCTGTAGCCATCATCCGCATCATCACCAGCCCCACGAGCTGCATGTGCTGCAGCTGCTGCCATCGCTGCGGCTGCCGCTGCTGCTGCAGTGCGGGCTGTCAGGGCACTTGCAGCTGCTGCAGCAGATGGGCTGTTGCCTGCTGTGGCATCGCTGGCGTTGGAGTCCTGCTCTAGCAGCTCCCGCCTGATCTGAGGTACATCAGGCCATGGAGACACCCTGCAAAGAGGCACAAAGTTTGCACATCTTGTGCACAAATTCACTGCTGTGGGGTGCATTTTTGTCGCCAGAACCTGAACTCAGGCATCGAGGCCAGCTTGAAGTTCCATCGCATTTGTGCATTGTAGTGTGCTGCAATGCTAGCCTAGCATGCCGGGCATGCATTTGTTGCTCACCTAGCGCCATGCGCCTCAGCCTCTTGCGCGTCAAGCTGCTGCTCCTGCTCTGCCGCATCTGCGTCAGCCTCTGCTGCTGCTGCTGGCATCAGTTCAGCAGCTGCATGAGATGACCTGTGTGATGCATGCGACTCATACATCACCAAATCATCATCAGTTACTGCAATGACAGCAGCAGCAGCAGCAGCAGCAGCAGCAGCAGCAGCAGCAGACATCAACAGCAGCATGGCAGTGCTGCACACCTACCCAGTGCATACGATGCAATTCTGAGCGTTAGTACACAGAAGTGCAGCACAAGGCATGCAAATACTGCTGCCAGGTCATAACAGGCAGGGTGCACTATCTGAACCGTACCTGGCTGGGCTGTCATGAGGCCAGCTGGGATGGCCGGCACGAGGCGGCTCGCAGCAGCAGGCCCAAAGCCATCTGCTGCAGCGCCGCTGCTGCTGCGCCCACCACCACTGCGGCGGCTGGGTGGCCCATCATCCTCGCTGTCATCACCTGCAGCAGCACATCGATTCCGTTTCAGCTTGCACACGCCTGAAATCGCAGCTGCACAGCCAGCATGCCTAGAATACAGTCATGCAGCAGAAGCACACAGCACGATGCTACTGCAAACACAAGTCCAGGTACTACAACAACAAAGCGGCGCCGCCGCTGGCATGCTGTCGACACACAACACAGCGCCCCACACCACACGCACCTGTGCCGTGTATCTCGGAGATGATCTTTTGGATCTCCTGCTCCTCCTCAGCATTAGTGCTGCCGGAGCCGCTGCCGTCCAGCGTGCCGTGCATCTGCGCCGGTGGCCGGCTGCCTGCAAGGACATCAGCAGTGTGACACAGCTGGCTGGGTAGGATGACGACGTAGAATAATCGCAGCAACCATGCAGGCAGGTGTGCACTGCTGCTGCTGCTGTTGCTGTCACACCAACTGCTGAGTCTCTAACCGTGTTTGTGTTGCCGGCTCTAAGTTCCCACAGCTTGGTGAAACCGCAGTGCCTGTGCTAAGCAGGTGCATTCATCAGCTCATGACAGCATATCAACTAGTTTACTTGCAGGGGTCCTCACCTGGAAGTTCACTGCCTTCTGTTGACAGCACAGACAGCGCACTGCCCTCAGCTAGCAGCGCCTGCAGCCGCCTGCTCGTGCTGCTGCCATGGTTGTGGCTGGATGCCAAGCTTGCAGCAGGCGACGCTGCTGCACTGTCAGCGGCAATGGACACCTGTGGCACCTTCTTCTTTTTTGCTGCGGGTTTCGCTGCTACTGCTGCTGCTGCGGCGGCGGCTGGTGGATTTGCAGATGCTCCAGTAGGGTCTGTGCCAGGCGCTGCAGCTGCCTTGGCAGCTGCTGCTTTGCGCACTGCTGGCTTTGCCTTTGGTTTCGCCGCTGCTGGTGGCTTTGATGCTGCAACCTCTGGCACTGCTGCACCCTCTGCTGCAGCTGCAGCAGCAGGTGCTGCTGGCTCGCCTGCTTCTGATGCGGCAGGAGCTGAAGGTGCTTCCTCTGCTGCTGGCTTTGCTGCTGCAGCCTTTTTCACCACCTTTTTGGCTGCAGCTGCACCACGTCAACCCACACCAGCAGCAGCTACTATTTCAGCCAATGACCAGCCAGCCACAGTGCGTGCTTCGCATGGTCAGGAAGCGCAGTCGTGCTGTCTGCTCAGTACAAGGACAGAATTCATGCAAGCTAACTAGTCACATAGCTTCTAGGCGCATCCGACGCTTTCCTGCCAGCCAGTACAACCGAATTGACAAAGACAGTCCTGCAAGCAAGCACCTGCATGTGTCTGCAGCAAACTCACCTGGCTTTGCTGAGGGTGAGGCAGCAGCTTCAGCACCAGCAGCTGGGTCAGCGCTTTTAATAGACCCATTCACTACAGGTGCGTCTGCTGCTAAGCATGGCTCCTTAGCTGCTGCTTGTGCTGCTGTTGGTGCAGAAGCTGCCTTGCTGGCTATGCTGCTTTCAGCTTCCTTGAGGGACTTGCTGCTAGCCACCTGCTCGCTGTCGCTGCCGATGCTGTTGCTCTGTTGTCCTGCAAGCGTCAAGGGCTCCTGCTGCTGCTGCAGCTGCTGAGCGTCAGCCGCCGCTTCCTCACCATCTGCTCATATGGCAGCAAGCAGACAACCATTACTGAGTAACACGCAGTGTCTTGGCGCTGAGGTGGAGGTGGTGAGCTGCGCGTACACTGCAGCATACACTGCAGCATACACTGCATGCTTTCAGGACAGTCAGCGTGTCCATGGTGCTGCTGCTGAAGGGGACGAGCAAAAACTGGTATCATGCTGCCCTAGGCCAGGCTTGCTCCCAGAGCCTCACCTGATGATGAGACACCTGGTGCTTCGTTTGCTACAGTGTTACCATCTGCTTCTACTGCTGCTACATGACCAGGGTTAGCGTTTGCTGCCGTGTCCTGCAGGTTGCAGAAGCATGCAGGTACAGCACATGTGGGCTTGCGTGCTTGTCAGGAGTGGGCATGCATGCTCTGTGTGTGCCACTTGCGTGCACAAGACGCCTGTGCAGGCTGTGCTGATAGCAAGGTTGAATACTGGCCGGCAATCAACACGCACCTCTTCCGTGCCAGTGCCAGGCGATGCTGGCTCTTCGGGCTCACTCATGTTCAGGCCAGTACTGCTACAGTACAGTGTGCTGCAGCTGTGAGGCAGCGAGTGCCCATCTGCATGCACCGCGTCCTCTGATATTCATATACTATAACGTTGCGCAAACTACGTATTGCTTGTAGCTGAGCTGCCGAGTGCGTGACAGCGCCTTGTGTGCGTGCATGTGTTCTCCAGCTATGAAAAATGGAACAGGTTTGGTAAGAGAGACAGTTTTTCATTATATGTCGCCCAGCATACAACGCCCATCAGGCATCAGGACCGCGAACGTGACACCAGGTTGAAGAGTCTCATTGGTGTATATGTTGCTGACAAACCTTGCTTTTGACTTCATTGGCTCTTGAAGGCTTCCTATTCGCTGCATACGGTGGTTTGTCTTCGGGGCCAGAATCTCATTCTTGCTCTGTGCTGCTGCCTCTTCTCTGCTTGCCAATTTTGCTTATCCGGATACATTGCAGCACATTCAGAGCTATGCAGGCATCTTTCTCCGTTCAGCAGCAGCAGTGCCTCCGGCCATGCAGCAGACCAAGCCTCAGGCTGCTGCCAGCCCGGCAGCAACACCTGCGCATGCTTAGCCGAGCAGCTGCAAGCACGCAAGCAGACGAAGCTGCAGCAGACAAGGTGGGTGCTGACTTGGTCAGCATGTGCTGCCCTGATCATTGAGTGCTGCTGGTGCTGACAGCAGCCAAGTTGGAGAAGTTTGAACATTCAGCTGCATCTGTTGGCGCTGGAGCGGCAGGCGGAATCAACTTGCATGCGTGTCCGTTGATACTCTCAATCATGTTGTTATCAACTTAGCGCAGCAAGCTGCATGTGCTCCACTGCTGCACTTGGACAGCATGCAACAGTGCAGCGTCACCCTCATGCTGTTCCAGCCTTGCCTGAAGTGTTGCATGGCGCACACATGATGGTGCCTGGCATGACTTGCTGAACGCGTATCCTGCCTTACTGTGTTCACTGGAGGTGTGTTTATCATATGTCTTGTTCGCCCGGCTCACTGTCAGCAGCTGCAGGCAGCAGCACACTCCTGGGTCACCACACCTGCAACCGCCACTGCACACGGCTGTCACTGGTTCGCCATGTCTTATGGTTGTCATCCTTGTCTTTTTTGAGCATTTCCATATAAATTTGAACGTATTGAAATGTTATTATTTATTGATTTTGTGTAGGCCCTGGAGGCTATTGCGCTGGAGGCTGGGCTCGCTGACCTGGCGCGCCAGGCGCTGTCAGCCGACCCCGAGGCAGCAGCGCAGCTCAAGCGCTACGAGGCGGCAGTGGTGCGCCTGGAGAAGGCCAAGGCGGCGGAGAAGGAGCTGGAGGCCATCATGAAGGTGGGGCTGAATTCAGGATTCAGGATTAATATAGGATTTTGAGCAAAGCAGCAGCTTTGCGCATGCTGTCAGAGCAGTAGCACCCGGCCCCATCAGCCGTTTCTTGGACTTTTGGCGTGCTTGCATGCATGTCGGAGGCAGTTTGTGCTACTGATGTGCAACAATGCATCTGCAGGAATTTGGTTGCAGTTATGCTGTGTGGATGTGGCAGCAGAAGAGCCGCAGCAAATGGCATTCTGCTCGCTTCCTTTGTGCTTGCAGGACGCCATGAAGGCAGCAGCAGAGCAGGACGCGTCGGCAGCAGCAGCAGCGCGCAACCGCGCCGACCAGCTGATGGCAGAGGCAGAGGTGGCGGCAGCGGAGCGGCTGCTGCAGGCTGCTGAGATTGAGTACAGCTCAGCGATGCAGGAGCAGCGGCGGCTGAGCAGGGCAGTGGGCATGGTGAGGCTGCTGGCTGAGAGTGTATAAGGATGCAGCCATGTACAGCAGTGAGAACATGATGAGCTCTGCATATGTCCTACAACACATAGGCTAGAACTGACCTGTTTTCATGAGCAGGGCAGTGGGCCAGGTGATGCTGCTGGCTGAGAGCGCCTAACAATGCAGCAATGTACAGCAGTGAGAACATGATGAACTATGTGTTTGATGTACACCACATGGGCTAGCATTGGCCAGCATTATATGGCAGACGTAGCGCAAACTAAACAGACCATGGGCGTGTGCTTGCTTGCAGTGTATGAGCCGCCTCGCTGCTGACACTGCATGCGTGTGTTGCCGTCTACATCATATGCTTGCAGGACGGCGATCGCGTTGAGTCAGGCAAGGCAGCAGCACTGGCAGCAGCAGGCGGCCTCGCAGGCTCCCTGCCTTTCCTGCTGTCTGCTTCAGAGCCAGGACTGCAAAGCATCCTGTCTCTTGGCGCAAGCATTGCCGGCTGCCTGCTGTTTGGCGTAACATACCGTTACGCCGTGCGCGAGGATGCAACAAATATGCATTTGAGGGGCGGGGCGGTGGCTGCGTTTGGGCTAGTCAAGGCGCTGGGTGCTGCAGATGTGATTCAGGCTACTGCTGATGCGGGCGATGTGTTCAGTGCGGTGGTGATCGGCAACAGCGCGCTGTATGCCGCGCAATGCATGCTGCTGTTTGGGTTTGCGGCTGCTGCTGTTGAGGCTGGGTTCAGCAATGGGATGGTGAAGCGCATGGGTGGCACTACTGGCCAGTAGTAGCTGACACATTTGTGAACCAGAATCGTTCTTATGCGTGCAGTGCACATCAAATAGTTTTGTTGTCATCAGTCCTGGGTCGGTAGTGGGAGCAGTCAAAACGTGCTAGTAGTGCTGGGTGGACAAGTTGCTCCATGCTGTCAGTCTGGACATATGAAGTTTTTGGTCAAGCATCCTGCTGTGTGCAAGCCTTGAAGGCTTGCAATGCAAGGCATATGCATGTTTGTGTGCCGTGTTGTGCTGTGCACAGGCTGCCTATGCCCTGTACTGCTGTGCACAGCCTACGGCAAGCATAATTGCAGCTGGTGATTTCACTGAGCAGTGCCTTCAGTGTGCCGCCTGGCTATGAGACTCTCCTTATGGACATACATGTAACAAGCCTGAACTGATCGCATCATTCCCTGCCAGGAGTTACACAGTAGCATGCATGTGCCCTGTGAGGCTGCACATAGCGTGAGCAACTTGCATGCCAGTTCCCTGCTGAAAGAGACCTGCATGGCACTCGATGAAAATGTCTGACATGCTCACGACCCTGAGAATCCGATTCTCATATGATTGGGACTGTCGTGATGCCTGTCGATGTCAGAAGTAACAGTTGTTACAAACCAACAGTGACTCAGCAACCACGTGCTACCAGGACATCTTGACTGCTGGCCATCTGCAGCACGCGCCATGCCATGCATGCGACAGCCCAAGGCTTTCAACAAGTTGCGACATGCGCGGTCACACCAGCTATACCTGCATGCAGCATTGCATTAGCTGTTGTAGTAGGGAAACTCCGAGGTGTTCACGCGCCCAAACATTGGATCGTCCAGATCACTCGGCTGCTGCCCTGACGCAGCTGCTGCGGCTGCTGATCTGCCTTGCTGCTGCGGAGCTTCACTGCTGCCGGCCTCTGGTGCTGCTTTTGCTGCTTCATTGTCGCTGTCTGGAGCTCCATCAGCCAAGGCACCACCAGCACCTTCAGCACCAGCAGCTGCTGCATCGTCTTCATCGTCGTCTAACGGTATCTCAAACGTGTCTGCTGCTGCTGCTGCTGCAGCTGCTGCGCCTGCTGCTGCTGCCGGCTGCCCATCTGAGTCATCTGACTCGATGTCTATCTCCTCTGGGTTGCCCTGCTGCTGCGACAGCAGGTTCAGCGGAGCCCTGTATGCAGTGCCACCACCAGTGGCTGCGGCAGCTGCAAGCAGCAGCGCGAGGAAAATCAACAAACATTGGCAGCAGCAGTACGTGTCAGGATATCTGTTCGGTGGCTGCTGGCAGTGCACAGTAACAACGAGCATACTGCGATCTATTTGTCAACGACATGCATGTACTAGGAAGGGTGCTCCTATCAACTCCTCACACAAGCATGCACACCTACGCAGTGAACCATACCACGGCGCAAACCCCACCTGGCCTGTTCACCCACGCTCTGCCTGCGCCACTACTGTTTGCTGCGTGGTCTAAATTATAAGGCAGCTGCAGCATCTCCAGCAGCGCCTCAGTCTGCGGGTTGCGCAGGTCAGCCCGAGGCATGTTGCCCCTGGCGCGGCCTGCAGCTGGGTTGTAAGCTGGTGCTGTGGGCGCAAAGTTGTTGGGTATGCTGCTGCTGCCGCGCTGCTGCAGCAGCTGCTCCACAAAGGCCACGTCCTCCGGCTTGGGGCCTGTGCGGCGGGTTGTGAAGAGAATGAATAAGCAGGGGCAAGCAGTCAGAAAAGGCAGGGGAGCTGCAGATGAAAATGCGAGGTGTGCCGGACACATAGCAGGACATTGCTATGTGTGTGTCTCCCTTGTGAGTGCTATTGTGCGTGACAATTGCAGGAGCAGCTTGCACAAATCTCGGCACAAACATGGCTTCAAGCACGACAGCTGCTCCTGTCCATCTGTGCAATGTCTGGCAGCTCAACCGCACAATGCGCCATGTTGATTACTGTGGATCCATTGCGAAAAGACCCCGTTGCTTCAACACAGATGTCTCAAGCACACATCACGTGGTGACATCAACTGCGCACAGCAGCTCTGCGCACCTGTGCGTGTGTCTGGCAGCGGCGGCGCTGTCCTGCTTGTGCTCATGAGCTGGTGTGTGCTGCGCAGCACCGCCAGCCACTCAGCATCATAACAGAGCTCCAGAGGGCCCTGCACATCCAGCTCCACTACCTGCATGAGGTTTGAAATGGCATGCTTGAGGTTTTGAGGGTGAAAATACAATGTCAAGAGGCATGTGAATCCAGCCACTCAGCATCATAACAGAGCTCCAGGGGCCCCTGCACATCCAGCTCCAAAACCTGCATGAGGTGCAGGGGGTCACATGAGTTCGCTATACATCTTGCAGATTTTACAGGAAGTTTTGCTTATAACAGAGCTCAAGAGGCCCCTGCACATCCAGCTCCACCACCTGCATGGATAACAGTTGTTGCAAGCGTTCAGGATTGTTACATGGATTGTGCCAGCCACTCGGCATCATAACAAAGCTCCAGGGGCCCCTGCACATCTAGCTCCACTACCTGCATGGATAATAGTTGTGACAACCGTTCAGGATTGTTACATGGATGTGTCATTGTGCCAGCCACTCAGCATCATAGCACAGCTTCAGAGGCCCCTGCACATCCACAGCTCCACTACCTGCAACCATGCAGCCATGTTGTGGTTGTTGAGACGCTTATTGTAGATGCCACTGCTGCCTCCAAACAGTCATCATAAACATCCGGGTAAATGTCTTCTGCAGAGCACACACCAGCCATGCACATCAAAGACATACTGCAGCATCAAAAACAAGCCAGCGACAGCCTGTGCATGATGCACAAACCACACTGTCCCCTACCACCACACGCACCAGCCGCTCACCTGCAGGAAGTCTCTGCCAGGCAGGCACTTGTCAAGGGCTAGGAAGCGCGTGGCCTTCTGGTTGTTGCCAGGCGATTGCTGCTGCTGCTGCTGGCCCTGTTGCTGCTGCTGCTGCTGCTGCTGCCGGTGAGGCACTACTGCTGGGAACTTCACATGCAGGTGTGCTGAGAACCAATAGTCTGGTTGCAGCACCTCCAGCAGCTGCTGGTTAGGCGGGCTGCCCAGGTCACCACGCTCAGCCTGCAGCAGCAGCAGCAGCAGGGGTTGAGCAGCGGCAGCATGCATATCAGCATCAACGGCAACAGCAGCTGCATAGCAGCACCGCAACAACATCTGCGCTAGTACCGCCTGTATGGTATAACACTGCTGCACAGATGTGGCGCAGATGTCAAGTGCAGCGCACCTCTTTTTGGAAGTAGGGTTTCTTGCTGAAGAGCCACCTGCTGTTGCCGTAGCGCGTGATGAGGTTGGGCCAGTCATGAGACAGGAAGATACTGGTGGGCTGCTGCAGCTGCACGCCATCAAACCAACAGCACACGCAGCGGTGTTCAGCAGCAGTGGACACAGTTGCAGCTGCCGTTCGGTCAGCTAAGATGCTGTTGGACCGCTGCACCTGCATGCGCCTTGCAACTGGGTGATTGCCTCTGAAGATTCACAGCCCAAACATGCCTCTGCACAAGAAGGGGGTATCGTTTACTGACAGATTGGAGAGCCCAATGGCTGCAATGTGGTTGTCGTGGCTGTGTGTCAGCAGAGAGCTTTGCATGTGCCCGCACCTGCATGAGCCTGTGCACGTGTAGCTGCCGCACATGGTAGGCGCTCTTGACTGCACGTTCGTCATATGGCAGCTTCTCGTGGTGACCCATGTGGTAGTGCTGCACAAGGGCACATACAGCACACGGTACAACATGTCACGCTTGTTGCAGCGCGCCTTGTCTGAATGTTGCTGAGCAGCAATGCAGTACAACTATATCAAGTTTAGAATACCTACAGCACCAGCAGCAGGAGCCACACAGCGCACCTGCGCCACGTACGTCCCTGACAGCCCTGCGATACGGTGGCCCCCAAAGCGCACAGCACCTGCCAGCAGCAGCAGCAGCAGCAGCAGCAGCAGCACTGAGCAGTCGGCCAAAAGCTCACAGCTACGGTATACAGCAGGGCTCCCAATATGTTGCTTTCACTGGCCCACACATGCATGTGAGGCTGGAGACAGGCAGTCCGTTGCGGCTCATTTACTTTCATCCTGAGGATTGTTGCGTCAGCGCACGTTAATCCATCTCTGCTATCAATCGATAGGCATTTCGTCCATGTGACCAAGGCTGCCTCATCAGCAGCAAAGTGTCCAGCAGGCGCACCTGCATAGCCCAGGAAGTAGATGTTGGGTGCTGCCCAGCCGCCATAGTGCAGCTCCCACAAGTAGTTGGTGGCCTCGTGGTTGCCGCCGACTGAGCAGCAGCAGCAGCAGCAGCAGCAGCAGCAGCAGCAGCAGTAGCAGCAGTACACACCGCGCAGCGGCGGGCAGCATCACAGCAGAACTGAACACAGAGAAGTTATTATTATTGCAGGTTTGGCAGAGAATAGCTCCACACATCTGTGAAGCACCCACGTACACTGTCGCCAGGTACAACAGCACATCACTCACTGACTAAGGGGAAGAACACAAACAACAAGGCGCTGCTGCTGGTGTGTGCTCAACCGCTGCGCCACATCAGACTTGTGCATAATCCAAAAGGCTGGTTCCAATAGACAGGCACATCAGCGCAGCGCTCACTGAACAGGGTGGGCACGGGTGCCAGCTTCTCTCCGCTGTAGTATTTGTAGAAGGTCATGATGTCGCGGTACTTGACAGGGCAGCTCATCGTCTCCAGGTCATCCATGTTGCGCACAGCCTGGCAGCGGCAGCAGCAGCAGCAGCGGCAGTACGGCAGCATTTCTTGCTTGCAATTTTTGACGTCGCTGTATTCAGCATTGTGTGAATGAAAGTGGGCCCTTCCATGTGCTCACTCCGCGGCTGACCACCAACTGCGTGACATCTGCGAGAGAAGCAAGCACACTACAGGGCGATATTCACACCCGGAAGTTCCCACACTGCCTGTGAACCTCTCACCTGGAAGTCCCCGCAGCAGATGAGCAGGTCCACCTTGCGCCCCTCCACCTTCGCAAGATGCGCCAGCGTTGCATAGATGTTGTCCAGCTCACCATGGCAGCAGCCTTCAATGGCCACCTAGGGAGGTGCAGCAGCAGCAGCAGCAGCAGCAGCAGGTGCTTGTTTGGTGATTACGCACGCAGCACGATGTGCAGTGGTTGCTGCTTGCAGGAAAACATGCTGAGATGTAACGGCTCTTGCAGGATTACGTGTGGCGGAGGGCTTCCTGCAGCACCTGCTGTGAGCTGCAGCTGCAGGCTGTTCAGCTGCTGCTATTATACTTGAGCAAGCTCCATGTATCCTGCATGATGCTTGCTGTACGTATGGCTGCTGCGTTGCTGCGTTACTGTCGACACAGCAGTACAGGAGAGCGGCCATGTGGCAAAGCTGGCTTTGATGGTTGGCGCATGCTGGGGAGCAGAAGCAGCACACAGCACAAGTCATGCATAGTACACCAATGACAAAAAGAATCCAGCTAGTTGGCATCTTACTGTGAACTTCTTGCGTTCTCCTGGGCCTTGAGTTGGCTGCTGCATCTTATGCTTGCTGCGTAACGCTGGCTTCGGTCTGCCGCTGCTTGCTGGTCTTGTGGTGGCGCTGGCTATGATGTGAACTGCACGCCTTCTAACAGCAGCCAGCATCCAGTGTTGTATGCTGCGTGCATGTGCAGAGCAGCAGCAACTGGAGACTGGGAGTGCTGCGATGCTGTCAGCAACAGCAGCAGCAGCGGCAGCAGCAGCAGCACGTAATCCCTGTTCGTGGTGGTAACGCCTTTTCAATGATCTCTGTCCATACTTTAGTACTTCTCTTTCTTTCCTGAGACCAACAACCCAGGGATCGCATATGCTGTGGTTCTTGTATGTCAGCTTGGGGCTTGACCCTTGAGAAGCCCTCGTGGTGGTTACTCCATCACGGGGCTCAGGTCGCAGCAAGTGCATTCATTTGTTTTGGTGGAGCAGGTTGAAGTCGGAGTATTCTCTCTTGTGGCACCTGCTTTATACATACTTCCCGACTTTACTCGCCTTGCCCACCTCACAGCCTCTGCCCAGGGTGGCCTTTGCGGATCAAACGGGTGCTAGCTATGCTGTTCCTTTCCTGTTGCTGTGTGGTGACAGCCCCCCAACAGCATGAACTCACAAGCTGAGGTCCTTGTCTCCCAGTCGCTTCCTATCGGACCCGCCACGGGCCCGCTGTATCGCTTAATAGAACATCCGACGACGCACATAGCGCTGGGCAGGCTTTCGCCAGGCGTCTCTCCGCGTGCAGGCGTTGAAACAGTAATACCTGCCGAGCAGCAGTTTGAAGAAGTGCAGAGCCCCACAGACGCAGCCAGGGCAGCCAAGATAGTGTGTACCGGGCGCCCAGTTTCCAGCTGCTTCTGCTTGGTGGACGTGAAATTTGATTAGCTGGCTAGGAGCATGGCAAAGGAGCCAAGGGGAGCACAGAAGAGGCTGCGTGTGTATGAGCAGTGGCAAGGCAATGAGGTGAGCTTGCGCATGCACTTATCTGTCATTTGTGCACTCTGTCTGTACTGCGTTATTCATCAGCTGTGATCAAGCTGCTGCTGCTTCGTCTGGGGCAACGAGGGTTGCTAGCTCAGCAGTGCACAATTGGTGCTAATGTAATCCAGCAGCAATGTGCCACCTTCCTCTGTTGCCTTTCTACATACCGCCAGATGCAGCACGTGTGCCGCAGTACCAAGCAAGGCACAACACAGCTGTTGAAGCACACAAACGGCACAACACAGCTGTTGAAAGCTTTTGTGTCCGAGCAGTAACAGTTGTAGCACTGGTGGTACGTCCTCGTGCATGCTCCGGTATCTCGTTGCCTGATGTGGGCCAACACGCGCAGCGCTTCCCCATTGTCCAGGACCATTATTGCTGCTGCATCTCTGTGCGTCTGACGTGGTGCTGTGCTGCTGCCGCCTTATACGTTTTCACACCTGCAGCGCTTCTTCTGCTGTGGCCACTGCACCACCCTGTGCCTGCTGTCTGATGCGGCGCTGCCATGTGTTGTCTGCTGTGATGCCTGCAGCGCTTTTTCTGCTGGGGCCACTGCGTGACCGGGCCTAGCTGGAAGTCAGGCATGGGCTCGCTGCTGCTGCTGATCGCACCGACAGTGGTGTTCCTGGTCTTTGTGGCGCCCTACATGTCGCGCAAGGTCACGCCAGCAATCATGGTCGTCAGGTGAGCATCCGCAGCAGCAGCAGCAGCAGCAGCAGACCTGGTCCTGCAAGGGCTCTGCTCCATGTTTGCGACGCAACTGTCAGTTGAGGCGAAAACCAATCGACAAACAGATGCCAGGCACACTCTAGCTGTTGATGTGCAGGCAGGCATGCTTCTGCCGGCAACCGCTTCACATCACACAAGCGTAGTCTGCTGCTCGCTCCACTTTATCCCACTACTTGTCAACACAAACCCTGCTCTGCTGCACTGCTGCACTGCCACCGCCACCACATCGCCTGCCGCAGCTGCATCCTGCCGGTGTTCTGCGCGGCCATGCTGCTGATGACCTCCTGCAGGGACCCGGGCATCCTGCCGCGCCAGGAGCCGGACGAGGAGTGGCTGCAGGGCAGGAAGCCAAGGTGAGCAGCAGCAGCAGGCTGTGATAGAGTAGCAGCAGCTGCAGCAGCAGGGTGGGATAGTGCAGCAGCAAGAGGTGATATGTCAGCAGCAGCAGCAGCAGCAGCAGCAGGTGATTGTGCAGCAGCGCCAGGAGCCGGACGAGGAGAGGCTGCACGGCAGGAAGCCAAGGTGAGCAGCAGCAGCAGCAGCAGGGCCTCGATAGCGTAACAGCAGGAGGAGCAGTAGGCGTTAGTGCAGCAGCAGGAGCAGGTGATTGTGCAGCAGCAGCAGCAGCAGCAGCATGGAGGGGTGGCGGCTGCCACAGCAGCAGGCATAGCTGGTGCAAGACACGCCGCGCTGTTGCCTCGCGCTTGCAGTAGCGATGGGTGCGGGTGTCAGCGATGGGAGGCAAGCAAGCAGGCAGCTGCAGCAGCAGCAGCAGCAGCAGCAGCAGCAGCAGCAGCAGTTGTTAGAGCTGGTGGTTCATGCAGTATGGCAGGCATGTGTGTAGCTGGCTGTGAGCATTAGCATGCATTTACAGAACCGCCTGCTGAGCAGCAGCAAGGGGAGTCTTGCAGCATCAAACTCATCAAATGGTGTGGTCCAACAACCCACCGTGGGAATTGATCACGTGCTCAACCACCTGTGCATGTGCTGCTTTGCTCATGCTGATGATGTGTCCCCGTAGGGCCAGGGACGTTATGGTCAACGGCCACCGCGTGACGGTGCGTTATAACGACACCTGCCACTTCTTCCAGCCGCCGCGCGCCCACCACTGCTCGGTCAACGACAACTGCATCGAGCGCTTTGACCACCACTGCCCCTGGGTGGGCACCACAGTCGGCAAGGTGAGTGTGTTGGTGCTGGCAGCGGCGAATATTTAGGGCTGGTGGCTGCAGAGCAGCCGCCAGTCGTTAATTGGGTTTTTCAAGTGCCTTGCGCTTGCTGCCTGCCGGGTGACAGCAGCACACAATCATGCTGTTGTGCTGGTGCATTGCCCCGCGCTGTGAAACACTAGCTGCATATGGTTCCCAACTGTGAAGTTCACATCCGTTTCTTTGTGTTGCGGCTGCCGTCCTGCTTACCGTTCCCTGCTGCTGCATATTTTCTGCAGCGCAACTACCGCAGTTCCCTCATGTTCATCTACAGCACCAGCATCACTGCACTTTTTCACTGCACCTTATCCACGCCCTCCTTATCACTGCACTGCCCCTGCCACCCTGCAGCGCAACTACCGCACCTTCCTCATGTTCATCTACAGCACCAGCGTGTACATCGCGTGGACGTTTGGCGTGTCGCTGGGCAGCCTGTTCATACGCCACAGGGAGCTGGCTGCTGCCGTGGAGCCCGGCTCGCAGGAGAGCTTCGGCAACAACCTGTGGCTGCAGACGCTGGGTGCGTTGACAGCACAACAAATAGCACAAAGTTCACAGCGCAGATGTGTTGATGTGGCTGCAGACGCTGGGTGCGTTTGGTGTGAGCAATAGCAAGCACAGCTGATCAGCAGGCAGCTGCCAGTTGCGATGGTGTGGCTGCTGCTGTGGCAGGTTGTTGCCATGCATGTGCCTTGATGGAACCAGCTGGCTTCACAGAGCAGCATTGTGGCAGCTGGCGGCCACATGTACATCATGCACCGCACACGCTGAGTTGCTGCGCAATTTAACATGTGCCTTGCTCATGATCCCTGCGTGCTGCTGCTGCTGCTGCTGCTGCTGCTGCCGCTGCTGCTTCAGGCCAGAGCGGTGCCGCTATTGCGCTGATGATCTTCACCTTCATCTTCTTCTGGTTTGTGTGCGGCCTCAGCGGCTTCCACACCTGGCTGGTGGCCACCAACCAGACGACCTACGAGAACTTCAGGTGAGCTTCCGGCTGGCGGTTGTGACTTCGGTTTGAGACAAAGGTTGTTGATGTGGTGATCTTGACACATCAGATGCTGATCAGGTATAGGATTGTGGTGGCTGTACACACACCTTTGGCTGCTGGAGGGGCGTTGTGACGAGGAGGAGGAGGAGGAGGAGGGGTGTGAGTTGCGCAGCTGCATGTGTTGTCGCACTCTGTGTTGCGGTGCCTCAGCGGCTTCCACACCTGGCTGGTGGCCGCCAATCAGACAACTTCCTCTTTGGGTGATGGGCAGGCTCTTTGGGTGATGGGCAGGCCGTACATAAGAATGCTGCTGTTGAAACACCTGCATTTGGGTTTGCAGGTGTCCTAAAGGTAACAGAAATCACTGCTGCTGCTGCTGCTGCTGCTGCTGCCAGGTACAACCACAACCAGGTGCCCAATCCTTATGACGAGGGCTTCTTCAGCAACTGCGCCTCCGTGTGGTGCGTGCGCGTGCCGCCCAGCAAGGTGCAGTTCAGGTGAGGCGCAGAGCACGGTGCTAATGGCCAGCCGCGGGGTTGCTCAGAGATGAGCGGTGGACATCGTTTGTGTGTTCGCGTGTGCCAGTTCAGGTGCATGTCACGGGGCAGTGGTGCCACCATGCAATCCCATTGTCAACTTGCAAGTGAATTAGCTGCCTGTGCCTGGCTTGCTGTGCGGCGCGGCTGTCCTGCAGGGCGTTTGTGGATGAGGCGCAGCGGCTGCCGGTGGACTTGCATGTTGTTCGGCACTCTCAGCCAGGATGCAGTTCAATGAGATGACGTTGCTGCTGCTGCTGCTGCTGCTGCTGCTGCTGTGCCTGGCATGTGCCTGCAGGGCGTTTGTGGATGAGGCGCAGCGGCTGCCGGTGGACCTGCATGTTGTTCGCTACTCTCAGCCAGCATGCAATTCATTGAGTTGACGCTGCTGCTGCTGCTGCTGCTGCTGCTGCTGCTGCTGCTGCTGCTGCTGTGCCTGGCATGTGCTTGCAGGGCGTTTGTGGATGAGGTGCAGCGGCTGCCAGTGGAGAAGCATGCTATTCTGATGTGCATTAGAATGAGCTGACTGTGCTGTGCCTGACTTGCGGTGTGCATGTTTGGTATGGCTGCAGGGCGTTTGTGGATGAGGTGCAGCGGCTGCCAGTGGAGATGGGTTACCCCGAGTGGAACAGCGCAGCACTGGGCAGCTCCATGCGTGCAAACATGGCGGAGCTCAACCACCAGCAGCAGCAGCAGCAGAGCTACGCAGCAGGCAGCCCTGCAGCTGCGTCTGCAGATGCGCTGGGCGGGGTGGACCCTGCTGCTGCCGCTGCTGCGACAGTGGCTGCAGCGCAGGAGCGTGTGCGGCTGGGAGGGCTGGGCAACAGGGAGGCTGTGCTGCCAATGCAGGTGCGCTGCTTGCAGTTTTTGATTCGAACTGGCAGAAGTTTATTGACGCGTTGTGGCAGTGGTTTGTGCTGACTGGGTGTGTGCTGGGCAGCAGGGAGGCTGTGCTGCCAATGCAGGTGGGTTTTGTGAAATCTGAGGTCAATTTGTGCTTCTCAGTGGTTGTTTCTGTGTTACTCTGCAGCTGTGACACTCGCATTGTCGCACTTGTCACACTGCAGCATCTGCAAGCAACACAAGGTGCTGTAGAAGCACCACATCAGGTGGTGCTGAGGACTGGTGTGAATAGTCAAAAGGCCCTTTTAAAAAGGGACTTGCGTGCACTCGGCCATTTGGCTGTCATTGCAGCTGCTCTGCCACCGCACATGCCCGCGCACTGGTGGTGCTGCCGGGGCCACAAGCCGCTCCTTGTGTTTGCTTCAGAGGCTGGCACTCCTGTCCATTTGCCTGCAGCTGCTCCTGCGTGTTGTCCGGCATGTCTCTGCTGCATGCTTCTGTCATTGGCATGTCTCTGCTGCATGCGTCTGTTGCATTATGTCATGCATGTGTGTCTTGTGTGCTGCTGCAGGGCTACGACTCCCTCACAGAGCAGAGCAGTGCAGCGCCCATATCCCGCGAGCACGCGCGCAGCGGGCACAACATGGTCACTGGCGAGCCAAACAACAGCCAGCGCGCAGTCACAAACACAGCCAACAACAACAGCAGCAATGCGCCAAGCCCGCAGCCGGCAGCATGGTCCCACAACCCTTACTACAACCCTAACAGTGAGGGTTTAGAGCTGGCAGGGCTGCAAAGCCCTGGCTTGCAGAGCCCAGCATCACACAGCCCCACACACAATGTGCGGCAGCAGCAGCAGCAGCAGCTGGCAGCGCCTGGGATGCAGGCGATGCAAGGTGTAGGTGTGGCGGGGCAGCAGTGGGCAGCGGCGCCCAGGCAGCAGCAAGCGCAGCAGCTGCCGCGCACGTTCTCGCCATTGGGTGGTGGAGCAGTAGGGTCTGCTGCGGTGTCCCCGGACCATGTGGGTCTAGAGCTTCCTGCTGCTGCTGCTGCCGCCGCAAATGGCAACAGCTGGGGCAGCAGCAGCAGCAAGCTGCAGCAGCACGCTGACTTCGGTCTCACTAGCCCTAGAGGCGTGGCGCAACCTCAGCAGCCAGGTGGGGCGGGGCCTGAGCTTGCAGCTGGGCTTGGTGCTGGCGTGTCGGCGCAGACGGAGTATCATGATGCCAAGAGCAGGCAGAGTGAGGGCTCCTGGGCGTCAGGCAGGGAAGATGCGGATTGAGCCAGGAAACGAGTTATTGCATGTTCTCTGGCCAGTATGGTTGCATTGATGATGCTTGCCGCATGATGCCAAGAGCAGGCAGAGTGAGGGCTCCTGGGCGTCAGGCAGGGAAGATGCGGAGTGAGCCACGCAGCATGTCTGCAAGTGTACGGCCTTGCAGTTTGTTGTCTGCGGCAGCACGGGGTGTGGATATGCTAGGCATGCACATCCGTGCTGTTGACAAGTGCATTGAAGTGATGCTGCCTGAGTGAGGCGGTTAGGAGGGCGGCGGCCAGCTGTGCATGAGAGCTGTGCGGAAGAGCGCTGTGCTGCTGTTTATGTGTTTGTTTTGGGATGGCATGCATCATGCTGTGTTGGGCTTTGGTACACACAGTGAAAGCAGGCGTCCTGTGGCACTTGCTTTTGCTAGCACACGAGCGCTCGAGGTGCCTTGGCATGCTGCATGCTATATTAAATGCTGCATGAAACGAAATGTTGATGTGCTGGGCTAGCGCGCTTTGACGCAACCAACAGCACTTCTGCTGTTGATGGCAGGGCGCCTGGTTCTTTGATTGATTCGTCCATTGCTTTGGGCTTGTGTGTTGGGCATTGTTCGACAGGGTGCATCCTGACTGGGGTTCCCACTCCTCGTTGAGTGGAGCATGTAATGTAATGCAATGTAATGCAATTGCATGCTGGGCTCTGCGCGGTTGTCCAAGTGCATGCTGCCAGCCTTGGCAGCATGTACAAGCACTCCTTGACATCCTGCACCCTGCCTGCATGGGGTGACAGTCCTGCAGAGTTGAGCTCTCAGAGTTTGTTGAGCGGCTGGGGTTACTGACCCTCCAAGGGGAAGCTTTCTGTTCGTGTAAAGCGTCGCAGAACGTACACCTCAACGAATGTATTCTATAAGGATTCATGATCAAGGCGTGCCGCAGCTGCTGCTGGCTGCTGCTGGTGCCAGTTCATCATCATCATGTTACCCATCAAGCCATATAGCTGGTGCCAGTTGTACAGAATTGCAGTTGGCTCAGGTGGATACATGCCCGCCAGTCCAAGGGGGGGGCACTCCGTCCACTGACAGCACCATCATTCCTTTCCTCCTAAAAACTTCAGGATATGTTATATGTTATTACAAATAACTACTGTCATTTTTTGAGGGGAATCTGAGGCCTTTTTTTGGGGGGGGGGGGGTGTCTGGGGGGCCGGTCACTTTTTGTCTCAAGTTGTCTAACTTTGGTCAGGAGCTTGATTGAAGCCAGAGCAAGCTCATTTGAAAGCTGATATCATGTTCTATCATTTCCACACGTAAATATTACCAGTGGACATTCACAGACATGTGGAGCAGCTGGCAATGGACTGACCACACGTCGAACCCCAGCAACAGCAATTTTTTTGAGCCAGATCAGATCGGCAGAATGGTCCCTGAAACACGCATGAACACAGCTCAGGCCGTAAACACCTATCAAATCAGCTACATATAAAGAAAGTTGCCGAATTGCATTCATTACAAGCATAAGCATCATGCAACATAATGCGCACTCACATGGCAAGAAGTGGTCCCCCGAAAGGCCACCGTGGCTGCCGCACCTCAGATTAGCATGTGCAGCTCCTGCTTCTGCTCCTATGTCGTCTAGTATTAGCTACATGATAACAAATTATCAAGTAACGTGCCTATACACGCAACTTTTTGGGGTGAGGGCGGGGGGGGGGGGCTGGGCCCTGTTTCAGTTTTTGGTGATGCTGTCCTGGACTTTCTGGAGTGCCCCCCCTTGGCCAGTCACATGTTTTAGTTTGACTTACACATGGTGCGGGTCAGGCCAAGGCCTTGCGTCACTTAAAACCCTTCCAAATTTTCAAACAGCAATCATGTCATGACAATCAGCGTCATGACGGTCAACGCTTGATCAACGCTCCTGCAACGCCAATAGGCTGAAGGGCATCGCTGCATACACACCACGAGTCCTACAATACCATGACTGCACAGCACAGCACCGCCCCCTGGCAGGCTGTGCAAAGCAGGCAAAGAATGCTGCACACCCACACACTCTCTCGCGCTCACAGTGCATAGCTTGCACTTGCTACCTACTGCATCAGCACACAGCCCAAAGACGAGCCATTTTGTGATAAACACGCTGAAAACCACACACCGTAACGAATGCGTCCCACAACGCTACCTTTGTCAGGTGTGAAACTTGCCCACTCAGCTGGTGCTGTGGCGCCAACAACAGCCACACTTTGTACTGCCATTAGCAGCAGCACATGCTCAAACATCAGTCACACAGGGTTGCTGCTGCACAGCCTGTTGTGCCGGATGTCGACTGTCAAGAACTGTGCAGGCCGGCCGTCAGATACTACGCTGCTGCCAGCACAACCGCATGATGTGCAACACCATCATAGTCCTCCCCTGAATTATATACAAACACAGATGAAGCCAAGCCATCCGCAGCTGCACAACTGCCAACCATGTTCCCAGGGCAATTAATGCAACGACACATGCCAGTACCGTTTGCAAAGCATACAATTGCACAGCACGGACCAGTGCAGCCGCGCAGCCCTCAACTCGACACACCTCCTGGCTGCTGCTGCTGCTGCTGCTGCTGCTGCCGGCTCCGAAGAGCCCCATGCCCTGCTTGTCCTTGCTGCTGCTGCTGCTGCTGCCGGCTCCGAAGAGCCCCATGCCCTGCTTGTCCTTGCTGCTGCTGCTGCTGCCGGCTCAGAAGAGGCCCATGCCCTCCTTTTCCTATGTTGTTCGGCTGCTGCTGCTGCTGCTGCTGCTGCCACTGGCTCAGAAGAGGCCCATGCCCTCTGTTGCTTTGCTGTTCCGCTGCTGCTGCTGCTGCCACTGGCTCAGAAGAGGCCCATGCCCTCTGTTGCTTTGCTGTTCCGCTGCTGCTGCTGCTGCCACTGGCTCAGAAGAGGCCCATGACCTCTGTTGCTTTGCTGTTCCGCTGCTGCTGCTGCTGCCACTGGCTCAGAAGAGGCCCATGCCCTCTGTTGCTTTGCTGTTCCGCTGCTGCTGCTGCTGCCACTGGCTCAGAAGAGGCCCATGACCTCCTATTCCTATGTTGTTCGGCTGCTGCTGCTGCTGCTGCCACTGGCTCAGAAGAGGCCCATGACCTCTGTTGCTTTGCTGTTCCGCTGCTGCTGCTGCTGCCACTGGCTCAGAAGAGGCCCATGCCCTTCTTGTCCTTGCGCTTGCGCTGGAAGGCCATGCCCCGGATGCCCTCAGGGTCATCAACAAACCCCAGCTTCTTGTACAGGCCCACCACCTGCAGCAGCAAGAGCAGCAGCAGCAACACAATGGCATCACGCGCATTCTGCAAGGAGGGTGTGTGTTGGAACAAACTTATCCTACTGATGCTGATGTCATCCTGCACCAACTGGTGCCAGGACCGACCCACACACCACCCTGCGCTGAAAGAATTGCCAAACGCAGCAGGGACCCCCTCCCGCCACACACAACGTGCCGCTGAGCAGCACCGCCCCCTCACCTGCGGCTCTGCGTAGAGCGTGATGGTGCTGATGCCATCCTGCACCAGCTGGTGCCAGGACCCAACATGCAGTCAGAGATGGTGCGACAGCAGCAGGCACCCTCACCTTATCACAAGCTATGCCCACAAACAGTCACGCCCCTCACCTGCGGCTGTGCATACAGCGCGACGGTGCTGATGCTGTCAGCTAGCGCCAGGACCCACAAACACTACCGAAGTCTCTTCAGCCAATGCCGCAAGCAGCAGCGCTGCAACCAGCACCGCCCCCTCACCTGCGGCTCTGCGTAGAGCGTGATGGTGCTGATGCCATCCTGCACCAGCTGGTGCCGGGACCCAACATGCAGTCAGAGATGGTGCGACAGCAGCAGACACCCTTACCATATCACAAGCTATGCCCACAAACAGCCAGGGCCCTCACCTGCGGCTGTGCATACAGCGCGACGGTGCTGATGCTGTCAGCTGTTGCCAGGACCCTCAAACACTACCGATGTCTCCAAAACAATGCCGCACCCAGCAGCGCTGCAAGCAGTAACGCCCCCTCACCTGCGGCTCTGCGTAGAGCGTGATGGTGCTGATGCCGTCCTGCACCAGCTGCTGTGTCAGCCGCTCAATCATGCCCTTGCCCAGCCCGCTGCGCTGCCACGCCGGCGACACGGCAACATCCCTGCAGCAGCAGCAGCAGCAGCAGCAGCAGCAGCAGCAGCAGCAGGCACAACCTCAGTTGCTGAGTCTCACATCTCACTGCTGGCGTTTGCCAGTTGGTGGCGCTGAACACGCCGAGCACCGCCGCTGGTGGCGCGCCGCGTCAGCACAACACCACAGCAAGGCACAGCAGGCAACACAAAAGCAAGCACGCCTGGCGCCTCACCAGATGGTGGCGCTGAACACGCCGTCACTGGTGGCCCTTGCAAAGCCCAGCAGCTGCCCCAGGCGCGCCACGCTGCCCTAGCTGCATCAGCGCTGCTGAGCAAAGGCTTGCGTTATGCATGACACCATGACCACCGCGGCGATGCTTGCTGTGTAGCAAAGCAGCCGAGCTCCAGAACACACCACCCAGCACTCCACAGCACTGCTCTGACTGCCTGCAACATCAGAACCACAGCTTCCGAAGCCCCACTCACCAGATGGTGGCGCTGAACACGCCATCACTGGTGGCCCTTGCAAAGCCCAGCAGCTGCCCCAGGCGCGCCACACGGCTCTGCTTCAGGCTGCGGATCCAGATCAGGCGGTGCGTGTTGTCCAGCGCAACACGCAGCCGGTCAGGGTCGCGCCGCGGGAAGCCCACCTGGACGCAGCAGCAGCAGCAGCAGCAGCAGCAGCAGCAGCAGCAGCAGCAGATCAGGCGGTGCGTGTTATTCAACGCCACGCGCAGCCGACCAGGATCACGGCGCGGGAAGCTCACCTGGCGGCAGCAGCAGCAGCAAGGGTGGCGGCAGCGGCAGCAGCAGCGGCAGCAGTGCCAGGAGGGTGTGCAGACAAATGGTTCTGTTGACAAGCAAGGGCAGAGGAGCTTGCAGTGTGCAGCTGCGCACCACATGCAAGCGTAGCACATATGACATGCAGCGATGGCTGTTGCCGTAGATAGTGCTGGTCAGCTGCTGCTGTGGACTGACCTCCGTGCAGTTGCACCGAACGCTGCTGCAGGTGCTGCTGCAGGTGCAGCAGGCCTGTTCAGCTTGCAGCCGTGACAATCAGGCGAAGTTGATTTGCAGCTGCTTGCCCGTAACACCTGCAGCTGCATGTTGCTGGTGCTGTGCCTTTACGCACCCTCGCAGCAGCTGGCGCAGCAATGTGCAAGCATACCCCGCTTATCCCTTACTGCTGCCTCTCTTACTTTTTCAAACAGCTCATTCAGCTCTGTTATCTTGATGCCGTCCCGTGTCTCAACAAACTCTAAACCCAGCGCTAGAAACTCTGCATCTGGCTTTGATATGATTGGAGGGGGCGGTACTGCCAAGGTGCTGCCGCCTGTGAGGCGATCATTCAGGAGCGCCTTGTCTGTACACACGCCATCTCCAGTGTGCAGCTCTGCAGGTTGCAACCAACAAGGGGCCTTAGGTACGCGCATTGGTGCATAAGATGCTTGCAGGATAACTTGTGAAGATAGACAAAGGCTTGCAGGCTTGCGGGTAGCATGTTGGTTGGTGCTAGAGGATGCAAAAGTAGGCAGCACCATCGAGTGGCAGTGATGGCCAGCTGCTCATGAGCATGACAGGTGCAGCAGCAAGATGAACTCGCACACTGACATGCTTAGCACGATAACCGGCTCTATTGGAGCATAGTAAGGCCTATGACTGCGCGGTAAGCTCGATGCATGGTGTGAAATGCACACTAGGCCTGGTCACTTGTTGTGGCTAAGCTGTTCCATTCACACACAGGTCGAGGCTTACTTGTGGCCAGCTGCAGTCCCACGTAGGACAGCTTGGGCTTCTTAATGAGCGTTTCTGTTGCTGCTACCTTCAAGCATCGTCTACTGCTGCCTGCCAAGCTGCCTGGGCGCAAACTTGGCTGAGCAGGCCTGCCTGATGCTATCCCATGCCTCTGACAGCTAGTCCCATTCATAGTGCCGATCCCAGAAATGAGCGCCATATTGGCTTTATTGTAGCCTCAATTCATCAGGCTGGCCGCGACACAAAATTAGTACCGAAGCGCTTCCCAGTGTGCAATTGCCGCGCCTCGCCCTGTCAGGCGGGCCAAAAATGCTTTGAAGACTTTTAACTTGCAAACGCTTACATCGTTGACATTATCCTGGCAGCACTGTTACAAGAGTCATTTGTCTCCTCATGTCTCCTCAGGCTAACAGTGGTGCATGTGTCGGGTTTGCATGGGCTGCATGGCCAGCAGGGGTCACACGGGTTTGCTAAATTCACTTACGCAGGGAGAAGGTTGCTGTGTGTGCTGTAGCAGTGTGTGGTGTGGTACGGCTGGTCCCCACACACACGTTTGTCGTCCCGCTGTTGAGTCAGTGCCAGGCTGCCCTTGCGGTTGGCTGGGCCTCTGCTCCTGTTTTTGCACGCTGTAGGGGTGCAACGTACTTGCTGTGCGGCCCGTCCTGCGGAACCGCGCCGCGGTGGTCCTTCAAAGGTTGGCAAGCCTTGGGTGGGATCGGAGGTGTCTATAATCAACAAACGCTCATCTTTCCCAGAGTTTAGTTCCACTCACGTCTGATGCGTTGAAGCAGCATCAACGAACATTGCCTGCAATAACCCTGAGCACGTGTGTAGACCGCATGTGCAGACTGCAAAGAATCAGGTTGGTGACCACTCCTATTTCGGTCGTGCTGGGTGCTTCAACAGTGACAGACAACCCTTACCTTGCGTTCCAAACCAGGTATATTGCCTCAGCGTAATCGCCTACTGTCACTACTGGTGCTGCTGCATTGGCGCTGCTGCTGCTGCTGCTGTACAGCAGAAGAGTAGCTGTTACTTGGCAGGATGCAATGTGTGGACGTTCCTACATACCAGGTTCACATGTGAACCATACCAGGTAAGTAACAGCTACTCTTCACATGTGAACCTGGTATGTAGGAACGTCCACACATTGCATCCTGCCAAGTAACAGCTACTCTTCTCAGGTGAGCAGCTGGATGGGTTTGGGGCAGTATCTGCTTGCAGCAGCTGCTGCCCCGCAGGTCACCCACTGGTTTTGCGCTGCAGGCTCAGAAGGTGCTTGCGGGGCTTTCTGCAGCTGTGGCAGCCCATCCGATCAAACTTAGTTGTTGCTGCACGTGATAGCGTGCAGGCTGCGTGCAGCAAGACCAGCAGTGACAGCCTTGCCTCGCAGTACTGTAACACTACAGAGCGGTGCCACCTCTACACAGCGTTCTCTAGGAAAGTATCTGAAGACAAAAAAATCAGGAGCTGTATATTTTCATCTAGTTTACAGTGTAGTTGCACCCTCAAGTTCCTGTCTTTCCTGTCCGCATGCAGGCCAGCAAATACTGGGTGTGCCATGTCAGGGGCAAGACGCAAGTGCAGCCTGCTGCCTGGGCTTGATGCGTCTGGCCTGGGTTGGTACGCCTTCATAGCTGGGGTGCTCACAACTTTCGCTCTGATGGGCCTGGCACATTACGCTGGAGGCCTTGCCCAGAGCATGGATCATACCTACAAAAAGGATGCGCTGGCTTTGGTGGCTTCTACGTCTCCCGGCGCCATCTGCCTGGAAGGGAAGGCAGGTGGATACAATGCCATTGTTGCAAATCGCTTCTTCTGGTCGTGTGGGTTATATTGTTGCACGCCAGTAACATCTGTCGACAAACACCTGCGGGACCTGGATGCATGTGGGGTAGTGAAAGGTTGGTACACCTCCGACAATGTCACAGATGTCATCACCAACAAACAGCCGCCCCGTACTCTGGAAGGTTACGAAAACCAGTTCAGGCCTTTCCAAGAAGGGGAGCCCTACAGGTCCTTTGAACTTTTCACATCCATGGGCATGCAAAACTTGTTGGTCACTACAGGTGGTGGAGCAACGGTGGTGTCATACAACGACACAGCAACATCGGCATTGTATTATGTGAACGGCAACATTTCATGGGCAGATGCCACCTTCCTGGTCAGCTCACCCTATAACCTGAAAAATGGCATGGGCAAATTCATTGGGCCAATAGCCAATGGCACGCTACGGCTTGCAGTTGGTGAATTTGCCATTTGGTTGAAAGTGAGCCAAACCAATGAGACAGCTGAATGTTTGAGCAAGCGTGTTTGCGATGATCAGGGTGGGGGTCCAGGATACCTTGTACCCCGCAATTTCTCCTCCTATGTATGTGCTGAAGGCGTTGAAGTGGGTGCACTTGGCTTGCTGAACACATACCGTACAGTCACAAAGGCTAACAATACAGTATCTTTTATACTCATGCGCGCCCAGAGTTATGACGATGTGTATGCAATATTCACAGGTGCGCTGGGCGCAGTTTTTGGGGCGTTTGCTACTTCCTGTGGTGTCGCTGTTGTGATGTTGTTTGTGGTTTTACTGCGCTGTGGAATAAAAGCCGCAAGCACTGCTTGCTGACATGTTCTTTTAAGGCATTATCTTCATTGATGATGTTACATGTTGAAAGGTAGAGTGACAATCTGGTGTCTGCGGGCCTTGCATCTCCCCATTAGGGCAGCCCCGTGAGCCATTGATTCGCTTTGCAGCGAACACAACACATCAGTACAGAAGTGAACAATAGGAAACTGTGCTACCGCCACATGCAACATGAACTGTGTTTGAGGCAGACCTCATGCCTGCCTGAGGCACCAGGGAGCACCACTAGGCTGCAACGACAAAGCTGCATGCGTAATGTACACCTGTAACAGCACCAAAACAATCCAATCTATTCAGCACCAGTGGCACACGAAAAACCCAGCCGTGTTTGTGTCACACAAAGCTCATGAACCTTCGCCATCTACGCTACACCCTACCCTGACCAACCAAGAAGCAATGCTGAAAATCACCCAACGGGCATTCGCTGACGCTGGTCACCCTTGCGCGGCTGTACAGTGTGCCGGCTGCTGCAAGGCATCAGCTTGTAGAAGTATGCCACATCCTGCATCCATCAGCTGCTGCTGCCGCTGTACTGGGTAGCCGCGGCTGCAGCAGCTGCAGCTGTTAGTGAACCGGCTCGCCTGAGTGGATGCCCAGCATCCTACATTTGCATAGCAGTGGCAAATCCATGGCACCGCAAGGGATCAGCGAGGGACAGAATTCAGGCACTTGACAGGCAGGCTAGATGATGCAGCTGCATGTAGGAATATGATCCCACAGCCTGACCTGGTGTTTAGAGAGGTCTCAATGGACCAGGAGTGTGTTCACTACTACTACTACTTCTACTACTGTAAGAGGCAAGCATCAACACAAACACAAGCTGAAAGCTGTGCATCATTGCCGCACGGCAGCCACCCTGTACTGTGGAACAAAACCAGCACTGTACGCAATTGTTCCTGCTGCTGCTGCTGCTTTGCGACACCTCCCAGCAAGCAGCAACCAGCATGAGACAATAGCAGTATACAGCGCCGCACTCACCACTTGGCAATATAAAAATAGAAGACCAGTCCTGTGCTGTCCACGATGGTGGTCATGAAAGGCACGCTGGTCACGGCCGGGTCAAACTTTGACGCAACAAAACAAAAGTAAAGAGCCGCGCTTACCACTTGGCGATGTCAATGTATATCACAAGCCCTGTGCTGTCCACAATGGTGGTCATGAGGCACGCTGGTCACTGCCGATCAAACATATGACGCAACAGATTCAAGTAAAGAGCCGCGCGCACCACTTGGCGATGTAGATGTATATCACAAGCCCCGTGCTGTCCACGATGGTGGTCATGAAAGGAACGCTGCTCACTGCCACATCAAATGTGACATGTAAAACTTACAAAAAAAGAGCCGCGCTCACCACTTTGCGATGTAAAAGTATATCACAAGCCCTGTGCTGTCCACAATGGTGGTCATGAAAGGCACACTGGTCACGGCCGGGTCAAACTTGCCACAGATAACAACAGAGCGCAGCGGCACTCACCACTTGGCAATATGAAAGTAGATGACCAGTCCTGTGCTGTCCACGATGGTGGTCATGAAAGGCACACTGGTCACGGCCGGGTCAAACATGACACAAATAACAACAGCACGCAGCGCCACTCACCACTTGGCAATATAAAAGTAGATGACCAGCCCCGTGCTGTCCACGATGGTGGTCATGAAAGGCACACTGGTCACGGCCGGGTCAAACTTGAGCCGGTCAGCCAGCAGCGTCAGCAGCGCACCCAGCCCGTTGGCCCACAGCGACACCAGCTGCAATGCAGCACACAAGCACCCAAGCAGTGCGGAGTATATGCTTGATTTTGCACGGCAGCAGCAGCAGCGTGACGCAGCAAAGACCAGCCAGCAGCGTCAGCAATGCACCCAGCCCATTGGCACACAGCGACACCAGCTGCGAGGAAAATGGACACGGATGGCAAGAGGCACAAGTCAGCAGCGTGCAAAACAGAACATGCGGTGGACGGCAGCAAGAGCGCGGAACGGCAGCGACAGGAAGTGCGCAGGGACGTCGCAGCAGCAACGTGGGGTGATGCAGCGCACCAGAAGCAGCATGCAGCATGCAGTCACTACTGTGGGGACCGACTGCAGACATTGCTGCTGCTGCTGCTGCTGCTGCTGCTGCGCCTGACACTGCTGCTGTTGCTGATGCCAGCGAGCAAGTTTGCCGGTGCTTGCTGCTGGTGGCAATGCGCCCTCCACCGGCCGCGCTGTGATGAGGGCTGACTGCAGAGATTGCTGCTGCTGCTGCTGTCGGCGAGCTGCTCTCTACTGCGCTCTCACCGGCAGCTCTATATGGAAGACCTACTGCAGACGATGCTGCTGCTGCTGCCGCTGCTGCTGCCGCCGCTGCTGCTGCCGGCGAGCTGCAAATGGCTGCGCCCTCACCGGCAGTGCTATGGCCACGGCTGCGCCCACTTGCAGCGAGATGCCCGACCACACCCAAGAGAACGCCAGGATGCACAGCCCAAGTATCGACCCTGCAGCAGGTAAAGTTGAGACCAGAAAATTCAGCTAGAACGAACTTGCCAGTTTGCGACACCACATGGTGCAACAGCTCAGCCGCAAACGCATGTGCTCAAGGGTACCCACACACACCATACGCCAGCAGCCATAACCTTGCAGCGGCTGGTGGCTTGGTTGCTGCCTCGCACATGCTGCCAAGCTGAGCACAGTCCTTGGATCCCACGCTGCTGCTGTCGCCGCATGTTGCAGTACAGTGAAATAGCGCTTTGAAGGTATCTTGCGCCCAGTGCTGCCCGCAAGAGCTGACATGTGGCAGACTGCTGCAGCAGCTGCAACCGAGAGCCACCCCAGGTGCCTGTCCGTCCTTAATGCTGTGCTGTTACTGAACATGCGGCTCAGCTGCAGCCTGCTGCTGCTCACCCATCATGCAGCCACATGCGAGCATTATGCAATGCTACAAAAGGGGTGACAGCAGCTCGTCCTTGCTGCTGTGCCATTGCTGCTGTGCTGTCCCCTCAACATGCAGGTGACCTGCAGCCTGCTGCTGCTCACCCATCATGCAGCCACATGCGAGCATTATGCAATGCTACAAAAGGGGTGACAGCAGCTCGTCCTTGCTGCTGTGCCATTGCTGCTGTGCTGTCCACTGAACATGCAGGTGACCTGCAGCCTGCTGCTGCTCACCCATCATGCAGCCAGCGCCCGCCTCTTTCAGGCACACCCTGAGCACGTCACGGTTGCTGACTTGCTTGAGTGCAAGCGCCCTGCAGGACAGCAGCAGCACAGTCAGCTGCTTGCTGAAGAATCCAGCAAGACGCTGCTGCTGCTGCTGCTGCTGCTGGCACAGCCAGCCATGGCATGTGCTCTGAGGCAGCCTGCTGCTGACAACCTCCAAAAGTATCTCTGCTGTATTCCTGAACCTGCAGGGTGCTGCTCCAGCTGCCATGCGCTGTAGAATGTGGTGCAGCACCACGCTGTGCTGATGCACCGGCACTGCTTCTGCTGCTGCCTACAGTGCTACATGCAGCTCCCAGGGCGAGGCAGGGTCGCCTAGCTGTCCCGTCGCACTATGCAGCTACGCAGCTGCTGGGAAGACTAAGCGACACACACAGCGCCTGCCGTCCTCACCTAATGACTGTTGTGACTGATTGTGAGCCGGTGTTGCCGCCATGCCCCATAATGAGAGGCACAAAGAAACTGAGCTCCACATGATGCTCCAGCACATCTTCAAACTGCTCCACCACAACTGCTGCCAGCAGCAAGCCTATACAGAAGATTACCAGCCAGCCTGTGCGTCCCCGTGCTATGTCAAGTATGCCCTCCCGCCTGCAGGACACAGGCAGCAGAGCATGCAGGGCCAGGGGGCGGGCGTTGCCGCAGTCAGTTGCTGTGCTGTAAGCACATCCTGCAGCTGAAGCAGCTGCTGACCACCTGCTACCGCGGTGCTCCTAAACATAAACTAAGCAGAACATCAGGCAACTCACGAGTAGTCTGGTTCGTCTATCTCGTCCAAATCGTGACTACTGTGCACATTGTGTGTGCTCAGCTTAGTGTGCTTGGTTTCTGACTGCCTGCCGCGAGGCCCATGCTGTATAGACAGAGGCAGCTGTGTCATCGTTTGGCCGTCCAAACGTTGGCTTAGCTCTAGCCTAGCCACATCATGGAGCAAAACGCAAAGCAGTGCTCGGGTGAGTCATGGAACGCAACAGCACGCTTAGGTGACTCAGAGCATATGGTTTGAACTGATTACTGTATTCAACCAGAACGCTGCTGCGCAGCTTGCTGCTGTGCCATGGGCTCTGTCACATGTTTCGTGTCGCAGCGTTTCAAGCGACGCACGTGGCGCTCACCTGGCTGAGCAGTTCATCAGAATGTCGCAGATCAAGCTGTTGACTCAAGGATGGCTTCACTTGTTGAATGCGCTCTCGCACCTGCAATCAGCCCGCCAACTCCCAACTGCTGCTGTCAGACACTGACTGGATCAACCCAGCACAGCACAAGTGCAGCTGTGTGTTCATATGGAACACCAAGAACCGCCGCATAACATTCAGCATGAACAGCAACGTCAGGAGGAGCCGCAGCAACAGCAACAGCGCCAGCCGTCTGCTGCACTGTCAGAAGCGCTCACAGCAGCGAACGCGCTGCTGCTAGCCAGCCTTTCTGTAGGCCAGGTTCCATGCACAGATGATGAGCAGCTGCTGCAGCAGATTGCAGCGTACAGGGCCAGCATACAAGACATCAGCAGGCGGCTGGAGACACAGGAAGGAGGCTTTACACCAGGCACCAACACAGACGCCCAGCAACAGCAACAGCAGCAAGAGCAGCAGCAGCCTCATGGGGATACAGCAGCAGCGGCAGCGGAGCCAGGCAGTAACGATGCAGCTCCTCTTGCGGGGTTGGGGGAGGAAGGAGTAGATTACACGGTAAGACCTGCACCCTGATATGTTGAATACAAATTTGGCGGGCTGGCTAGCGAGCAGCACGGCGATCCTATGCTGCCGCTGTTCTGCAGCACAGAAAGAGTCCTGTACACGTCAATTGTCCTGCTGCTCTTGATTTATTTCCCTTGCCCGCCCGCAGGTTGGCACTGCAGAGGATCTGGACCCTTCCGAGTGGCAAGTCCCTCCGCACTGCATCCCCATCCACGCCAACGTAACAACCTTCGACTGGCCGTCGTTATATAACATAACATCCTTCGACGTCATCATGATGGACCCGCCCTGGCAGCTTGCTACAGCCAACCCCACACGGGGTGTAGCACTCGGCTACAGCCAGCTCAGTGACCACGACATCTGTCAGCTGCCGGTGCCCCAGCTGCAGGCTGAGTCAGGCTTCCTGTTTGTGTGGGTGATCAACTCCAAATATGCCTTCACACTGCAGCTCTTTGAGAAGTGGGGATACACGTGAGTTGCTGACGAGGAGGAGGTTGCACATGTGCAGTGTGTGCATGGCTTGTGTGTGTCAGCAAGGTCAATTTGCTGGCACAGGCTTGCTGATGCTAGTGGGGCTAAAATGAGTTGCTGGGGAGGAGGAGGTTGCAATGTGTGCAACTAGTTGAGAAGGCTTGCTGGTGCATGAGGGACAGCACTGGGGTGCAACCAACCAGACAAGCTGACAGCTGCTGTGTTGGTGTTTTGCGCAGAAGTTGTACTTTGCAGATAGTGCAGGCAGACGGCAAGCAAGCAAGCAGGCAAGCAAGCAGATGAGATATTGGCCGCTGCTGTTCATGCTAGTTCCTGACCGCTGTCAACTCTGGCTGCTGCTGCTGCTGCTGCTGTTCCTGCGGCCGCAGGCTGGTCGATGAGATCGTGTGGGTCAAGATGACGGTCAACAGGCGCCTCGCCAAGAGTCACGGCTACTACCTGCAGCACGCCAAGGAGGTGTGCATGGTGGCAGTCAAAAACACCCCCAGCAGCAGCACCGGCAGCAGCTGCAGAAGCAGCCATACACCTGCAGACATGCCACAATCAACAGCAGCAGCAGCAGCAGAAAGATGCAGCGGCAGCACTGCAGCTGCTGCCGCAGCAGCAGCAGCTGTGGCGGCGCTGCAGACGCAGCCGCGCAGCAGCAGCAGCCTAGCTGCGTTGGCTGGCAGGGGTGTGGGCAGTGATGTCATCTTCAGTGAGCGGCGTGGGCAGAGCCAGAAGCCTGAGGAGATCTACGAGCTCATTGAGGCCCTGGTGCCTGGCGGTGCGTTTGATCGTGTCTGTCTTCTGCGGTGTGTGCTTTTCTTTGCAGGTGCTACTTCAGTTGTGGTGGTGTTGTGTTGTGGCTGGTCCACGCTGGTGTGCCTGTTTGGGGGGGGGGGGGGGGGCGTTGTTTACAGTTCAGAAGAGGGTCATTGCAACGGTGCAACGCTCACAGAGAGCTGCAGTGCTTGCCAACTATTGTTGAGGGGCGGGATCAGAGCCAGAAGCCTGAGGAGATCTACGAGCTCATTGAGGCCCTGGTGCCTGGCGGTGCGTTTGATCGTGTCTGTCTTCTGCGGTGTGTGCTTTTCTTTGCAGGTGCTACTTCAGTTGTGGTGGTGTTGTGTTGTGGCTGGTCCACGCTGGTGTGCCTGTTTGGGGGGGGGGGCCGTTGTTTACAGTTCAGAAGAGGGTCATTGCAACGGTGCAACGCTCACAGAGAGCTGCAGTGCTTGCCAACTATTGTCGGGGGGCGGGGTCAGAGCCAGAAGCCTGAGGAGATCCACGAGCTCATTGAGGCACCTGGTGCCCGGCGGTGAGTTCAATTAAAATTTTTTCCGTGTCTATCGACGGTGCTACGATGTGTGCACGTTTGCAGGTGCTGCCTAACTAGTAGGTGCGTTGTGTTGTGGCTGGTTCACAATCTGTGCCTGTTTGGGGGGGAACGGGGGGCAGTTGTTTACAGTTCAACAGAGGGTTGTTACAACGGTGCAAGCCCCACAGAGCTGCAGTGCTTGCCAAGCATTGTCCGGGGGCGGGTCCAGAGCCAGAAGCCTGAGGAGATCCACGAGCTCATTGAGGCACTGGTGCCTGGCGGTGAGGTTAATTGAAAGTGTGTGCTTGCCTATTGACGGTGCTACGATGTGTGCACTTTTGCAGGTGCTGCCTAACCAGTAGGTGAGAGCTAAAGGCTGCAGAGCTGCACAATCAACACTGTACAGGGACTACTGTGCCTCTTGGGTCTGCAAAAATCAGGCTGCGTAAGTGTATCTGCCACGTTCCAATCTCAATTTCGCCCTTTGCCACTGCCGCTGCTTCCATTGCTGCGCAGGCCGCTACCTGGAGATCTTTGCGCGCAAGAACAACCTGCGCAACTACTGGGTGTCCATAGGCAACGAGGTGACTGGCACAGGCCTGCCAGAGGAAGACCTGAGGGCATTCAAGCACAGCAACAGCATACCTGGCGCTGTCTATGGCAGGGGCAGCGGCGGCGCAAGTGCAGCAGCTGGCGGCACAGCAGCTGCTGCTGCAGCAGGCAAGTAGGCAAGTGTTTCGGCATCAAAGGTTATCAGTCTTTTTCCGACTCGGTAACATTCTTGCTTGCTAGCATGCTGCATGCTGTCGTGTTCTGCACCTTGCAAAGTGAGACGCTTGGGAGTTCCAATGTTCGTGGTGCATGCCGTATGATTTCCACGTTGTGATGTTTTTGCCTTTAAGCCGCAGTTTCGTCTATCTTCGTGTTTAAATCAATATTTTGAGGCGTGCCTTCGACTCAGCTGACCTGACATCGGGTGGTCGAACCGCCAAAACAAGGTGCGAGCACAGACACCAGTGCGGCCTTTGCGAAGAGTGCAGTGTCTCGAGTTGATTAATGTAAAGTTTGTCACAACTGCTGAACACGCCCGCTTGCAGGCAGACCAGCAGGCACTAATTCTGTCCACTGGACCTGAGCAGCACCAACAGCAGGAACAGCAGCAGCAGTAACCATGGGCTCGACAATGGAAGATCTGGTAAGCTTGTGTTTGACTATCTTGGCTTGTGAAGCATTGCTCTGCATGCTGCAGTGGACCTGAACTCATTCACACTCCCTCCGACCAGCAGCTGAGCTATGTTGCTGGCCACTGCTGTTTGCTTGTTTGTTGCCCCTGCAGATGCGTAGGAGGCTGAAGGAGAAGCAGGACGCATATGAGGCGCAGTGGAACAACGGTATGGGCTCACACCACCCTGACTATGACCCCACAGCTGTTGGGCCAGACGTTGTCAAGGTGCGCAACGCATGTAGCGCAACAGCAAAATGAGGAGGACAGCCGGGAAGGAACGGGTCCAACTGGATGCACCAGCCTGACGTTCTGCTTCTGCGTCTTGTGGTGTAGCGTGTTTCCAAGAGTGCAGTGTTCCACGGGTGTTCATTCATTTATGCTGCAACAACTTCACCGCACACTTCGCTCTGCCGCTCACAGGCCAGCCGCCCCACCGAGGAGCTGTACAACGCAATCGTCACAACGTCCCTTACATACCACCGCTTGTGGGCCGTTGCCTGCCACTTGCATACGCCCAGCCACTCCACTGGGGAGCTGTGCAACGCGATTGTCACAACACACCTTACAAACTGCAACTTGTGTGCAATTGCTCCGGCCGCTGCTCGCCTGCAGGCCAGCCGCCCCACTGAGGAGCTGTACAACGCGATCGTCACAATGTCTGTTACATGCCACAGCTTGTGAGCTGTTGCTCCTGCCGCCTGCATGCAGGCTGGCCGACCTACAGAGGAAGTGCACAATTCCACCATGCCACCATGCTGCTTGTTTGCCATACCGTACATGTCTATCCCTGATGTTTCTGCTGCTCACAGGCCAGCCGCCCCACTGAGGAGCTGTACAACGCTCTCGTCAAGAACGACATTGCAGCTGTGCATAGCGCATGTCAATTGCCGCTGCCAACACATGCTCTCCTCCCAGAAGTGTGCCGTCGCTGACGCTTGTTTGCAGGGCAGCCGCCCCACTGGGGAGCTGTACAGCGCGATTGTCACGATGCGTTCCTTGTGTATCTCTCAGGCGACAACGCAATTTACACGCGTGCCTTGGGTCTTGCCGCTTGCCTGCAGGCCAGCCGCCCCACTGAGGAGCTGTACAACGCGATCGTCAAGAATGACCTGGCGGCAGTCTACGAGAAGATCGAGGCCGGCGCGGACGTCAACTTTGTGTTTGGGCCCGCCTACGCCTCGCCTGAGGGCTACACGCCGCTGATGGTGGCCTGCCACAGGGGCAGGCTGGAGTGCGCCAAGGCACTGCTGCGAGCAGGTGCGCAAGCTGCAGACGATTGTATTGGTGTTGGTGTTGCGATGTTTGCCAGGTGCTGCAGGGTGCATGCACCTGGTGGCATGCCACAGGCGTAGGCTGGATTGCGCAAAGCCACTGCTGCGCGCAGGTGAGCGATGGCGTATACGCAGGCAGCTCGCAAATGACTGTGCATTGCCACGAGCCGGTGCTTGCATGGCAGCAGTCAGCTGTTGCCCATGCGTGTCTGCACGCTCTGCACCTCCTGCGATGTTGCTGCTGCTGCTGCATGCAGGCGCAGACCCCAACTATGTCAACGGCGCTGGCGACCTGACACTGTTTTGGGCCATTGACGGCGGCGCAGCCATGATCAAGCTGCTCATCAGGTGCGGTTACAAATGTACATCTTGCTGAACTCGTCGGACCGACCTATGTTTTGTAGTTCATGCCACTTGTCACAGGTATTGTGGAACACCTGCCAAACATCTGCTTGTTAGCCCCTTGCAATTGCTCTGTACAGAGCATGTGTGGCAGCATTACTCCCTAGGTATACGTTCAGTAGCCTGACAGTTGCTGTTAACATGGAGTTTGCAGGAGTTTTTTTATGATGTACAGCAGATGAAAGTATTCGGACGAAGTGGGGGTCGCTATGTGTGCATTCGCAGGTCTGGTGCTGAGCTGGACGCTGTGTGTGCATTCGCAGGTCTGGTGCTGAGCTGGACGCTGTGTGTGCATTCGCAGGTATGGTGCTGAGCTGGACGCTGTGTGTGCATTCGCAGGTATGGTGCTGAGCTGGACGCTGTGTGTGCATTCGCAGGTATGGTGCTGAGCTGGACGCTGTGTCGCCCAAGGGCTGGACGCCCCTCAGCTACGCCAAGGCGCATGGCAAGTACGGCCCCACAGAGGAGGCGGGCATCTACCCAGAGGTGGGCCGCCGCTGCTGCTGCTGCTGCTGCTGCTGCTGCTGCTGCTGAGGATGATGATTATGATGATTATGCTGCTGCTGTTGCCAATGCATAAGACACACCAATGGCAAGTATGGCCCCACAGAGGAGGCGGGCATCTACCCAGAGGTGGGCTGCTGCTGTTGATATGGTGAATATGGTGCAGCAGTCATGACATACTGACGTACGAAGTTTTTGCCTCCGCAATGACGTGAAGACAGTTCTTCTGTCTGCTGGATGCGTTACCATGCCTCAGCTGCCATCGTTATCCCATGCCATCAACGTTGACATAGCATGGTGGGTGTGCTGCTCCTCATACTGAGCATGCCTGCGCGACAAGAAGTGCTGCTGTACTACGGCGCGGGCAAGCATGCCTCAGCTGCCATTTGATGTTGTGTGATATGTCCACAAAGATTGCAATTGTGTGCCGCTGTGTGTTTATGCATGTGCTGCAGGACGTGCTGCTGTACTACGGCGCGGGCAAGTACGGCAGTGGGCCGCCGGCACTGGGCAGCCGCAGCCCGCGCAACAGCTACAACCCCGAGGCTGAGGACTTTGGCAGGGAGCGCGGCAGCTACCAGCAGGTGTTCGAGCACCCCTAGGTGCTGTGCCTGGCTATGATTATGAAGCAGGGGCCAGCTATAATTGGTTACGGTGACCCCAGGGCGTTTGGCAGGGAGCGCGGCAGCTACCAGCAGGTCTTCGAGCACCCCTAGGATGTTGACAGCCTGTCACTTGCGGCAAGTTTGCATGTTGCCTGTGAGCTGTGTGCCGGGCCCAGGCGGCTATCAAGAGCAGGGGGCAGTTGTAATTTATTACAGCAACCACGAGGCTTTGGCAGGGAGCGCGGCAGCTACCAGCAGGTCTTTGAGCACCCCTAGGCGCTGTGCCTGGCGTTTGAAGCACTGGCCAGCTTCGAAAAAGCAGAGAGCTGCAGTCTCCAGGAGTCATCTGACACAGTAACCCTGAGGCCGGGGACTTTGGCAGGGAGCGCGGCGGCTACCAGCAGGTGTTTCAGCACCCCTAGGCTCTGGTTATGAAGCAGGGGCGAGCTATCATTGAACACACGGGGCTTGAAGCCCCGCCAGGCACGCAATGCCTGTGGAAGCAGCGGTGCGTTGGCGTGCTGATAAAACTGTGGACTGTGCCAGACTATTGCGAGGCAGCGTGTACAACTGCGATTGCGAGGCAGCGTGTACAACTGTCTGCCAGCGTGTACAAGCGGCTTGTGATTCACACCACCATCGTCACCATCAATGCTTCAGTTTGCACCAGAGATATCAGCAAATGACTTGGAGGTGATTAACTTTACCAGGAACCTGTGCTAGGAATCTGTGCGCAAGACCAGTACCCTTACAGGCCGGGCACGGCGGCAAATTGTGGACACAGGTGCAGGCACACCATGCAGAACAGATAATCTAATCGTCGGTTCTACATACCAGGTCATTTCAAAAGCCACCGCACCGCCAACGCCTTCTGAGGCACCTACACTATAACCCATGACCGCTGTACTATATACAGCACATGCCACCACATGAAGACCACGGCGACTCCTTATAAGGTGGCTTTGACCGTCCCACAGCGCATCCACGTGTGCGCCACACCAGTTGTGCGGCACACTGCACACCGCCACAGCAGCATTCCTTTGCTCCTTTAAACAACCGGGCACAGCACACCATTCGGCCCGGGTGCTAGACGCACAGTGCCCACTATCCCACGTACAGCGCAGCGTCTGTGTAACACATTGTCGGTGCCATTCACGGCACAGACCAGCACGGTATGCATGATGCAAGCATGTAAAGAAACAACAACACGCATCGCCAGCATGCAGCCATCAAGGGTAGCTGAAGCTCGCTCATCGGCAACAGCACCACAGCGACCGCATATCCAGCAGCAGGAGTGTACGGTGACGTCACCCGAAAACGGCTAAGCAAGTGTTACGCATGCTCATCAGCATGCGTCAACCGTCAGCAACCCGTCAGTCCCCACTTGCAAGCACAACCTGCTAGCTCTGCAGATTCACTAGCAGGCGCAAAATACATGATGTAACAGACAACAAGCTCGTCGAAAGCACACCAGTTAGGCAGGCATGAGCAGCCTGCGGAACAGCCGTCACTGTCAGAAAAAAGCAACACCAGTGAACACAGGGTGCACAGGCTGCCGCCTGTGCTGCATCCATCAAGCAAATCAACCAAACCACTGCTGCAATGCAGCAAGAACCTCAATTTTGTGGGCAGTGCTCCAAAAGATCCTGTCGCATTGCAGGGCCCTGCAGGCTAGCGCTGATTCAGCTGCCGCGACTTAGCCTGGCAGCTGTGCTGTGACCATAACTGTGCTGCTACTGTGAGCACAACCTCACAATGCGCTGTGCAGCAATTACAACAGTCTGTGCATGCCGCATAAGTACCGGGTCTCAAACCCCTGCATGCATGCACAGACACCCGACCCCACCAGACATATTTCCAAGCACCACCTACCACAGGACATGCCAGGCAATATCATCAACATCGGCAGCGATGCAGCAAAGGACCAGCCGATGCGTCAGGCAGCAACGCCCCTACAGCCTGCCTCACACACTCACTCCAACAGCCACACTCTCACCGTCTGCACATGCCTTTGATCAAACCTCCAACCTCCAATCAATCAAGCATGCCCATGTACGTCGTTCATATGCAGCAGCTGCACATCCTCCTGATCAACAAGCACTGCACTGCAACAGTCACATCCGCAGCTGCCGCAAGGTACAGCTGCACTGGCTCCACCAGAGCAGCATGTACATTCACATGCAGCAGCTGCACAACCTCCAGTGCCACTACAATGACTTGGGCAGCTGCAGCTAAGCAAGAGCTGTGCTGCCCCAGCAAGGGGGGCAGCACATACCTGCACAGTTCTCTCAAACTGGCTGCCAACGCCACAGCAGCATGCCAATCTTGGCATCAGCGGGCGTGGCAGATACAGCCGTGTGACTGCATCTACAAGCTACAGCCAGCATGCTATGGACAGCATGAGTAGACATGAACTTATCGACAAGCTGCCAGCCGCTGCTTACTACTGCATTGCTGCTGCCACGCCACGCTGCTGATAGGCTCGCTGCAGCAGCAAGGAAGAGAGGAGGACAAGGCAGCAGCAGCAGCAGCAGCAGCAGAAACAGAAGCCTGTCAGCACAATGCTCCTTGCTGCAGACTGCAAGCCTGCACGCACGTGCAGCAGGTGGTTGCATCGCCCGAAACCACCACTCAAGTACCCAAAAGGCTGGCCTTGCAGGATGAGCTGCGCTCACGTAAGTAGCGATAGATGTCTGCAGCATCTGCTTCGCAACTGTCCAGCTGTAGCTCGCTGTTGCTTCTACAAACTCAACCGGCTGCAGCAACACCATGCGTGCACCCTGCAGGCCGCCGTTGCAGCAGCAGCGTAGGCTCACCGGGTTGAAGCTCTGCTCGTTCTCATTGAACTCGTCCTCAATGGCATCGTCAATCATGTTGTCCTCATAGCCCTCGTGGCCCTGCACAAAGCAGGCCACGCCAGCAGCAGCAGCAGCAGCAGTCAGCACCCCCACACCCGGCAGCCCATCCACGTGGCGCTACGCCGCACAGTCCCAGCATACCTCAGAACAGCTGCTGGTTGCAGAGCTATGCTCAACGCCGCCTGTAGTGTCTGTGTTCCAACGGAAAAAAAACAGCTGCAGGTGTGCAAAACAACAAGGAGCGCGCACCTGGTTGTCGAAGTTGTACTTGTTGGGCCCGGGCGTCTGCGCCTCGCTGAGGATGCGCTTGATGTCCTCCACGCTCTGCACGCTGCTGTAGTCCTCGTCAGACAGGTAGCTGTCGTTCATGGACACAGCCTGCGGTGCAATGGGATGTGAGATCATGTGACATGTGACAGAGCATGATGTGACATGAAGTGACACGGTGAAACCAGCAGACGCGCAGCAGCAGCAGCAGCAGCAGCAGCAGCAGCAGCAGCAGCAGCAATGGCCCTCACAGCGCTCACGGCAGCCGCAGCACCCAGCTAGATTGGCAGGTTATCAATGAACCAGGGGTGCCTGTGGCCCTCCCGGCAATAACGGGCATCAACCACGCCATGCCCCGGCACTCAGCCACTGCACATCATTGTTGCAGCACACAGCAGCCGCAACACTCGCTGCTGCCAGCCTCGCACCCTGCGCACCTCCACGGGCAGCTTTGCTATGAACCAGGGGTGCCTGTGGCACTCTCAGCAATCACGGCAATCAAGGCAACCAACCATGGCACGGCACTCAGCCTCTGCAAATCACTGATGCAACGATCAGCCTGCGCACCTCCACGGGCAGGTTTGCGATGAACCAGGGGTGCCTGTGGATCTCTGCCATGGTAATGCGCTCGTCGGGGTTGCGCACCAGCATGCGCGACAGCAGGTCGCGGCACTCGGCGCTGATCTCGATGCCGTTGGGGATGGACCACTGCAGAGCAGGACGTCATCACCACACAACAGGAGGAGCAGGAGAGCACGCAGGGGTCAGTGTGATGCGCAGACTGGGCAGTGCAACAGCGCTGTTCTCGATGCCGTTGGGGATGGACCAGTGCAGGACACGCCAGCAGCACACGAGTCGACAACAGCAGATGGAGAGTGAGCACACGGGCGACAGCAGCATTGCTAAGGAGGCACAGCCAAGCAATCGGCGCTGATCTTGGTGCTTTGGGGGATAGACCGCTGCAGAGACCACACATCAGCAGACCAGGAGGAGAGAGCAGAGATGAAGAATACACCTGCAAGGCAGACTGCTGAACGCACCAAGTGCAAAATGGCAACGATGCGGGCAGCTCCTACAAATCACCTTTCAGCCTCAGCAACGCACAACAGCGATACATCATCCACGCACCTGCATGTTCACGATGCGGTCCATCATGGTGCGGATGCGCCTGTCGGGCTCCAGCTTGGGCCCGCCCGGCTGCTGCGTCTCAAAGGGGTACTGCCCGAACAGCATCACGTACAGCATGACCCCGCAGCTCCAGATGTCGGCCTTCTTGCCGTCGTAGTTGCCCGTGGCGCGGATGATCTCGGGCGCCATGTACGCCAGCGTGCCCACCTGCGGTTGCAGGACAGGGTCAAACAGGGTCAAACAGGGTTGATCAAGTCAACAGAATGTTACATCGTAGTTGTCCGTGGCGCGGATTATTTGGCGCCGTATACGCCAGCGTGCCCACCTGCGGAGGTGGTGGTGGTGGTGGTGGTGCGTGCGACAGGATGCGACAGGATGGAACAGGGTCGAAGAAACATGGCTGTCTGGATCCCAGCAGACAGCAGTTGGCAGCTAGCAACTTCCTTACTTCATGCGCCTACTCTAATCAACAAACGCAGGAGTGCGACGCGGACACAACATTGCTACTGCTGCAGTCCATGGCCGCCACGCAACGGTACAGCAGCTGTGCTGCCCTGTCACGCCCGCAGCTGACGCTGCCGCTGAAGCCATGCTGCCGCCCTCACCTTGGACTTGGGCGCGCTCATGAAGTGTGCTTTGCTGTAGCCAAAGTCGCAAATCTTCAGCAGCGGAAGCGGCAGGCCCTGCACCATCTGCAGGCAGCACACCGCAAAGCAAGCAGCATGATGTCAGCAGCTGCCTACAGCACAAGGAAACCACTCATAGATAGCGGCACACGGAAGCCAAAATGGTAGCATGATGAGAGGCGCTGCTATCAGCTGCTCCCTGCACTGGCACGTACCTCGCACAGGTGCCGCCATGTGCAACATGCTTGTAACCCTGCATGCCGGCTTGTCCACTGTCAGCTGGCCTGTACTCGTCACCATCAGAGTCAACGCTTCACAACAGCCATGCATGCTACACGCACGTGAAGTAGCCGAGCTGCGCTGCGACAGCACTGCGGGGCGCTTGAGCCACAGCACCAGTGCTGCTGCTGCTGCTGCAATGGCTGCTGCTGCTTGTTCCACATGCAGCAGCCTGATCTCCAGCACGATGAACCCTTTTACTGCTGCTGACTGCTGCCTGCATGCCAAAGGCAGCTGTGCTAACGGTTCACGCTGACTGACTGAACTGCCGCCATCCCCTCCACTCGGCCCACCTGCAGCAGCGTGTTCTCCAGCTTGATATCTCTGTTGACCACGCCGCGCCTGTGGCAGTAGTCCAGGCCGATGATCAGCTGCTGGAAGAACCAGCGGCTGGCCGCCTCCTTGAGCCGCACCGCGCGCTGCACGTAGCTGCAGGCGCAGCGGCAGACGCAAACACACGCACCGCAAGGCAGAGCAGGCCACACGTCAGCGCACCAAAATGCAAACCACCTGCATGCCCCAGGCAGCCAATGCACAGCCAACAGCTGCGGCAGCTGCTGTTATAGCATTGGTATCACAATGCTTCCAACACACTGCCTGCAGCCCAGCGGCCCGGCAGCGGAGGGCTGTCCTGCAACCAAAACCTCCTGTGCCATTGCACTCACGTGAAGAGGCTGCCGCCGGAGGCAAATTCCATGGCGATGCAGATGTACTCGCTGGTGATGAACACCTCCTTGAACTCAATCACGTGCGGGTGGCGCAGCATGCGGTGGTTGAGGATCTCCGCCTCCACATACCTGCAGCAGCAGCAGCAGCAGCAGTACCCACAAATTTCAGTGGTGGGGCGTCCAGGAGCTGCAGCTGCTGCGGATGATGCTAATGGTAAAGCTGCAAGGCTGCTGCAAGTACCATGGGACGCACACGTCCATTGCTGCTGGGGAGGCTGCCACCTTGGTCTGTCCTAACTGATAAGGCCACTGCCTACCGATGTCTAAGACAGCAACATGCCTGCCTTCTCTGCGCATGCCAGCTGCTGCCGCATCCTGCCATTGCCATTATGTGTGGCCAGGACAGGATGAACGATGCTGGTTCCAAACTTTTGCTGCTGCTGTTATCTCGGTGCCGCAGGGCAATAGCCGCGTCCCTCCTGCCACAGCTGGTCTTGCATGCTCTGGCTGCGGTCTGTACCGCATTGTTGCTGCTGTTGCTGCTGCTGCCGCACCTGTTCACCCTGTCGCCTCGCTCAATGAACTTTATGGCCACCAGCTCCTGCGTTTCTGTGTTGCGCGCGAGCTGCACAAAGCCGAAGCTGCCATGGCTGAGGTCGGCGACCTTGGTGTAGCGGCTGGTCTCACGTAGGGGGTCGGGGTTGGCGGGCGGCTGCACGCCTGTGCTCATGGTGGCGCCTGCAGCAGACACATCCAAAAGGAGGTTGTGCGGAAGGTTGCCAAGAAGGTTGCCGAGGGACAACAGCAGTACACCTTCCACAGGCATGGAGTGCTGGCTGCTGGCATTGACGACGTGGATGCAAGCATTCATCCAGGGGTGGAACCAGAGCTGCGGTGCAGCACCAGCACCAAAGACCTGCCTGCTGCTGCTGCTGCTGCTGCAACTGCCAGAGCTGCTAGCTTTGCAGCAATATCAATGTATCATTGCTTGAGTTGTTGTTACACCCCTCAAATGCTGCTGCTGGCAAGTTGTAGCAGCAGGCATGGCATAAGCACGCTACTTGATGTCCATGGGTGCGTTCAGTGCAACAACCCAGCTGCCCTGCTTGACAGCCCAAACTGTCCTGCTTGGCTGCCCAGATAAGAACTCAAGCAGGAAATCACAATTGCTGAAGATCGTTGTAACTGTGCTGATGGTACAAGCCAAAACAGATATCAGGCAAGAGCAATCATGCAAGCCACAGCTGACGCGTGCAACGCACTGCCCGCACGCTGCTTGTAGCCAGAGGGTCTGTAAGCACACTTGTATGGCAGATGACTATGTGGAAAGATCTACAGCAGCTCTTAAGCCGCTGCTTGTAGCCCTTGTACTGGCAGTGCTGCTGAGGTCTGTCAGCACACACACACCTTCCGAGGGACGACGCCCCCTGCTGTGCCTTGATGCGCTGCCTGCTTACTTAAACGGTGCCAAGTCTAACCAAAATACGTCTGAGCCCGAGTGCCTGGCGTGCCGTGCCCTCAGTACAGCTCGGAGGAGTGGGGCGAAGCTAGCAAACTGCAACTGCTCCCTCACAGGCGTTGCTGGAGCGACCGGTATGCCAAAGCAACAGCTTACAAGACGGTGTATTACTTCAAGATGATGTGCCGTGCTGTGCTGGCTGCAAGCTGAGCTTGGACGACAGGTTCACTGCAGTTGCAAACATGCAGGCTAAACGCAGGAACCTGGCGAGTAGTAGGGCTGAGCAAAGCACTGAAAGTGAAACGCCAAGGTTGGTGCAACGCCAAGGTGGCCATTGCCTCGCTGGTTCAGTGCTGATGACAAGGAACCTGTACAGCACATCGGCTCGACCTCCTCATCACCTCAATTCTGCGATGTTTGGCCGTTAAAGGTGTGCGTTCTTGTGGCTTTTAACGCAGGTCATGCGTGCTGGCTGCGTCTCAGACATTGCCCGTCGTGGAAATCAGGACGCTCTTAGACTTCAAGGTCATCAGTAGAGTTTTTAAGCCCAGTTTAGTAGTCCACTCTTAAGCGCAGCGCTATCTTGCAATCACACACAGCAGCCCTGACCATAGCTAGTTCACCTCCTTGGTCCTGGCTGGTTCCGCTTGGTGACGAGCGTCACAGGAGGATTTCCTAGTCGGGGTTCATCGCCTGCGTTTTTGTGTGCTGTTCCTTGGGTGGCAGGCCCGGGTCTGAGACACCCACAGTGCCACAGCCTCCATGTGCTGCTGTTTGCACTAGCCTTGCATGCTCTGGGCTGCAAGCAGCAAGGCAAACAATGATGCCACAACAAGCAGTTGATATGTTGTCTGCTGAGGAACCAATACCTATGGAGGCTGATGGTAGCCCTGCAGCAGCTGCGCCGTCTGCCCCTCAAGAACAGCAGCTGCGTAGATCAAGCAGTGATGCCTCCTCAGGGCGCTCGTCAGGTGATTAGCACATCTGCCGCTGCAGCGCAGTTGCTGATAGCTGGGCACGCTGCAGTGGTTGCTGATCTAGCCACTACACATGGTCTTCAGTGGTGAAATGCAGCCCATGCAGTAGCTGTAGCAGCGGCCTGCTGTGCCTGTGGCCAGGCATGTGGTTCAGATATGCATAGCATGCACTGAAAACCGTCCGAAGCGTGGGACATTGCGGCCTGACGAGATCAGTGGCTGTTGACGACGCTACAGTTGTGCTTGCTGCCATCTTGCTGCAGACTCCAGTGATGGGGCCGACTCTGCGTCCGGCTCAGAAGACGACGAGTCCGGCAGTGACAGCGAATCCAGCAGCGAAGATGATCTGAGCGACAATGAGACACTGGCATCACGCCACAAGAAGCGAGCCAGCGCAGCAGCGGAGCAGGCAGTCAAGCGTAGGCGCAGCAGCAGCGATACAGGCAGCGGCAGCAGCTCACACCGCAGGAAAAGACGCAACCTGTTTCCAGTGATTCGCAAGTCTCAGCGATGTGGCAAGTGCCACACCTGCACCAACCCACAGCTGAAGAAGGCATGCCTCACCGTGCGCGAGCAGATGATGCGAGAGGCCACCAAAGGCAGCAAGAAGTCGAAAGGCTCAGCCCCAGCAGCACCACCAGCAGCAGCCAGCAGCAGCAGGCCCCAGGCTGGCAGCAGCAGCAGCAGCAGCAGTGGCGACGTGGACAAGTATACAGACCTGCTGCTGCCCTTCATCAACAGCGCAGGCGGCATCTCAGACGTCGCCTCAGTGCAGCCCTTCATCAAGGCCATGGGCAGCTTCAGCAGCAGCCTGGCCCGCATGCTGCCCTGCACCGTGCTGGGCCTCAGCAGCGCTGCTGTGCTGGCCGAATTCATGGCACGGGGCGGCGTGGATGTGCTGTCTGGCTGGATGCTGACAGCCTTGCAGGAAGACAGCGAGCAGGCCAGCCAGTTCCTCGCAGAGGCGCTGTCTGCACTCAAGAAGCTGCCAGTGACCAAGGGCTTTGTACAGGGCACCAAGAGCGCTAAAGTGATTGGGGCGCTGCGCAAGCATGACAGCAGCGATGTTCGGCGGCTGTCGCGTGACGTGGTGGCGCTGTGGATGAAGGCCATTCCTGCAGGCACCAAGCCAGCAGGCGCAGCAGCAAGGTAAGGCTTTCTGAAGAGCGGATGGGGATTGCTGCTGTTACAATGCTTGCAGGAGGGCGGGGTCTGGCTGCAAGGTGTGCAAGGGATTGGGGTTTGACACCATCGTATAAAGCTGTGTTGACGTGCAACCAGTCAACTAAAGGTACACACTTGCCATGAGCTCCTGCAAGGCCAGCATATAGCGGCGCAGCAGTGCAGCAAGTTGTCCTGCAAGAGCCAGTTTGCTCCCAGCACTTGCAGGACAAGCTGTTGCAGACTTTCACCAACTGGTGCTCAACCTGCCTGCGCCTGCTGCCCTGTCTGCTGCTTCTTTCGCCTGTCATTACACTGCCTCTCATTGCAGCAGCAAGCCCTCAGCAGCTGGCGAGCAGCGAGAGGCAGCACTAGCAGCAGCAGCATTGCCGGCAGCCAAGAGACTGAAGACCTCAGGCCAGGTACTAACTGCTGGCTGTTGCAGGAGCTGCGAAGCTTCGTTTTCTGCCGTCAGGAACGGTGCATGTTGTTGTGAAGCGTTGTGTGCTAGTTGCTGTGGTTTTGGACTCGTGTTGCATGTGATTGTTTCGTGGCAGGGATGTTCATGGTGCAGCTTCTTGCAATCAGGGCTTGCTTGCTGCCACCTACCTTGAAAAGCGCTGCTTGGTCTTCAAGCGCCAATTGCAGCTTCAGCGAACGCTCTTTTTGTCGACGCGTTATGCATATGATGGTGCATGCGATTTTGCAACAGGTGACTGTGCGATTGGCACGTGTCATGTAAATGTGCAGCGGTGTCTGCAGTCTGCTTTAAAGGCAGCAGGTTGACTGTTGAAGCTGCTTGAATGGTAGCAGCTTGTTGGAGCATTGAACTAGTGTGGCTTGTCTCGTGGCAAACAACTTTGCCATTCACCTGCACTGTACACTGCACGAGCCTGAGGCTCTAGCATGCTCCTTGGCTGCTGATCAGCAGCCGACGGCTGCGCAGCGGGCGTTATGCCCCTGCCGTGTACTCTGCAATAGCAGCTGCTGAGACCTCTCGATGAACATCAGCGTGCTGTAGCGCCGCAAGCTAAGTGCATGAGAGCACACTCAGTGCCTGTACACATAGCTGGGCAGATGTCCAGCGCTCTCCGAGCCAACAGCAGCAGTCTCCACGTCTCCACAAGTTGCCAGCAACATGCCTGCATGCTACTGTTTGCATCATGATGATGCTTGATGAGGTGTATGTGCCTTCACAGGCATGCTGAGCCACATGCCAAGCCAAGACGGCTACACTAGTGCTGCCATGACTGCTGCTTGAAGGCTGGTATGCAGCCCAGCATAAGAATATGGGGAGGCAGCCTGTGCAATGTACCAGTTACATGCTGATCCAGGCATGCTGTCCTGGCTTGGTTACAGAACATGGCTGGCACCACAAGTTAGTCAGGAGCAGTGATCGCTGGCTGACTTCCTGCCGCAGTACTGCTGCTTGGATGTCCATGGCGTGTGTTGTTGAACGAGAGTTGCATGTTGTGGTGGTCTCCCCTGTTCCTGTTTTATGGGTTGTGTGGGGGTTTGGTTTATGAGCATGCTGTGCTGTGTTACTTGCTGATGTCCAACGCTGAGTATGATGTACTGCAGATGTAGCTGAGACAGCTAGCCTGCTGTGCACTGCCGTGGAGCTGCTTTGACCGCTGCCTGCTAGTACTGCGTCCAACAAGTCCAGATCGCACAGGCATGCCACAACAACAGCATCACTGCAGCCCCGTCACGTATATGTCGATTCACCTGTGTCCACACCCTCATACCGCCGCTGCTGCTGCTGCTGCTGCTGTCCTGCAGGAGCTCCCTACACCTGCAGCTGCAGGCGGCCTGCAGCAGCAGCGCCTAGGGGCCAACGGTGCAGCAGCACGTGGCGCTGCTGCTGCTGCTGGCGCTGGTGCTGTCTCAGGCATCCATGTGGTCAGTGACAACGATCTGTTCAAGCCCAAGACGCCGCAGCGGCTGGGCATGGCTGCAAAGCAGCAGAAGAAGGTGAGGCGCTTTTGTGCTGTTCTGAGCTCCACGTGGTGTTGTGGCTGTTGCTGGCGTTGAGGTTGGAAGCTCTGGCTGCAGGGCACGTGACATTGCATGGTGCACATGCATGCATTGCTAGCGGCCTGCGTGCAACACACACGCTTTCTTGTGGTGTGTGGTCTGCTGTGCCGTACCTTGTGCGTAAGGCTTGTGGTGGAGGCGGTGGCTTGTGGCTCGAGCACAGTCTGGCTGGCATTTGAAACGCAGCTGCGCATGCATCATCACAAGAGGCGCCACAGAGCCACGGCAGCGCACCCAGCACAGTGCACTTCATTCCTGGTTTGCGTTCTGCGTTCCGTCGCAGCCAACCTTCTCGCCTGTCTGCCTGCTTGTCTTCGATGTGCCTTCCCCTGCCTGCAGCCTGGCCTGGTTCAAACCCTAGACCCTGCAGAGGCCAGCAGGCTGCTTGGCGGCAAGGCAGCAGCAGCAGGCCAGGCAGATGCAGGACAGCAGCAGCAGCAGGCCCAGCCGCCAGAGCCGTATGTGCAGGTGCAGATCATAGTGAACCCAGATCCAGCTAGTGACACCCCACTCAAGGTGACACTCAAGCTGCTGCACCCTCTGGCAGCAGCAGCGGCGGCTAAGCGGGCGGCAGCAGCAGCAGCAGCAGCGGGTGGTGCTGGATCTCGCGGCCCCACCACCAGTAGTGTTAGCCGCCTGCCTGGTGTGCGGCGGCAGTTTGGAGCAGGGCTAGGTGCGCGGCCCGGCGCAGCAGCAGCAGCAGCGGGCACTGGCGAAGGCGGCGGCAGCAGCAGCAGCATCTCAGCGCTGCTGGGAGGGTCATGGGTGCAGCCTGGCGGCGGCAGCGGCACTGCGGCAGCAGCAGCAGCAGCAGCAGCAGCAGGGGGTGCAGAGGGTGCAGAGGGTGGCGAGCCTGCTGCCAAGCGTGCGCGCAAGGGGCCTGTGAAGCGCGTGGCTTGGAAGGCTGAGCATGAGCTGGTGGCAGTGCGCTGGTTTGTCAAGGAGGACCCTCCCGCACAGGTGAGGATACAGTGGTGCGAATCATATTACTCAAGTGCTGTAGCAGCAGCAATCGTCTTGCGGGGCTGTAGGGGTGAGACTGGTTGAACAGCAGCAGCGCGTGACGCAGCACTCAGGTGGCTGTTGTTAAGGTACAGTGCGCACCTGACAGTCGCGCAGGTATCAGGTTCATGGGCGCTTGCCGTCCCTGCCCTGGCCCTTTGCATCTCTGCTTTGTGCCGTTGCTAGTACTCCTGCAAATCGGTCAGGCTATGCTCTGAGCACAGCAAGCCATCTACATGGCCCGCTGTGCAACACTTGCAACGTCCTGTCACATGTAACCCCTGATTCCTCTGGCCGCCTGCTCGTTGCCGCAGGCCTGCAAGGACGCGCACCTCACAGACGAGCGGCTGCCGGCCCTGGCCGCCTCTCTGCTGCATTTTGTCTCCTGCATTCAAAACTGTTGTGTTCCTTGTTGCGGCTGTTCGCACTGCAGGCCTGCAAGGATGTGCACCTCACAGACGAGCAGCTGCGGGCCCTGGCCGCCTCTCTGCTGCGTATCGTCTCCTGCATTCAGACTCTTGTGTTCCTTGTTGCGGCTGCCGCACTGCAGGCCTGCAAGGACGCGCACCTCACAGACGAGCAGCTGCGGGCCTTGGCCGCCGCACACCAGCACCCGCACGCCGCATTCGACCAGGCGGCGCGCATGGAGCACCAGCGGGAGCGCCAGATCATCGAGCAGCAGCACCGGGAGGCTGAGGAGGCGGCAGCGCGGCTGCGGCAGCAGGTGGACGCGATGCAGCCCGCCATGGAGTGGTATGGGGCGCCGCCAGAGGTGCCGCTGGACCCTGCTTGGCAGGTGGGTTCAGGCTGGGGGCTGGTATTGTTCGCTGTATGTTCGTTTTCACGTGTGGGAAGGCTGGATATGTGCGTCACTAGTTGTTGTTCTGTGTGCTTTGCCTTGTTTTGCTTTTGACTGTTCGTTTTCAAGGTTATTGCACGCATGCCTTGTGTTTTTGCCAGTGTGCTGGAGAGGGCGCTGGCCATTGGCTGCATGTAGTTGGGGTGTGGCGATGCAGCCCAGCATGGAGTGGTACGGCGCGGCGCCTGAGGCTTAGGGTTGTTTGCTGTCTTACAAGTTTTCGTGTGTTGACGGCTGCTGGATGCGTGACCGCTTTGGCAGTGTGCATACTTTGCCTTGGTGCGTTTCCAGGGTTGTTGCGCACGGCATGCGCTCTTGCCAGCGTGCATCTAAATGCTCCCCTCACACATACGCGTGCCTGCGCGGTGTGCCTGCCGTTGCTGCCCTGCATCTGGCCTGCAGGTTGCTGCCGGCGAAGACAGCACAGAGGCGCAGCGCCATACGCGCACGCTGCCGCAGCTGCTCACCAAGCTGGCCTCAGCCCCACCCCCACTTCCAGGGGAGCCCCAGGAGTCACACCAGCTGCTGCAGCCGCCAAACGCACTGTTCAATGTGGCCTATCACGACCGCAATGTGAAGATCATCCCGCTCAACACAGTCGTGCAGCAGCAGCCGGAGCCGCCGCCACCGCAGCAGCAGCAGCAGCAGCCAGTCGTGCTGCAGGCGCCGCTGCAGCAGCAGCCGGTGCCTATGCAGCAGGTGCAGCCGCAGGTGCTGCAGTTTGGCCAAGGGGTTGTGCTGCAGCAGCCGCCGCTGCACCAGCTGCCTGGGCTGCAGCCAGCACCACCGCAGCAGCAGCAGCAGCAGCTGCTGCTGCAGCCGATTCCTCAGCAGCAGCAGCAACAGCAGCTGGGCGGACCGCCGGCGCCTGTCTATGGCAGCGGGCAGCCTGGCGGACCTGCCTCATCAGGGCCGCCCAGCGCCGGCAACAGCAACAGCCAGGCGCAGCTGCTGCAAGCATTGCAGTCGCTGCAATCTCAGGGCGGCCTAGCAGCAATGCTGGGGCTGCAGCAACCCCAGCAACAGCAGCCACTCCAGCAGCAGCAGCAGCAGCAGCCGATGATGCAGCAGCAGCCAGTGCAGCTTGCCCCTGGACAGATGCCTCTAGGCAGTGCACCACAGGTAGTTGGCATGTCAGCTGGCATGCAGATCATGCTGCCAAATGGGATGATGGCAGTGGTGCAGGGGCAGCAAGGGCAGCCGCTGCAGCTACCTCCTGGCATGGTGCTTGCACCTATGCAGCCGCAGCAGCAGCTGCAGCCCCAGCCACCCATGCTGAATGTGCAGCCGCAGCCAGGGCAGTACGAGCAGCCAGGGCACGTCTATGAGCAGCAGGGGCACATGCAGCATATGGGCAGGCACGAGTATGGGCAGCAGCAGTGGGACCGGCCTCAGTATGAAGGTGGTGGTGGAGGGTATCGGGGCCATGGGGGTGGGCATGTTCGTGAGGATTGGAGGCGAAGCAAGCGCGAGTGTAAGTTTTTTGCCACCGCGGCTGGCTGCAAGAAGGGTGACGCGTGTACCTTCAAGCATTTTGCCATTGTGGACGGCAAGACGATGGATGTGCGTGAGACGCGACGATGAGCAGCTCGTTTCAGCATGCTGTTCAATGAATTTGATGCGTCGATTGATCTGTATGCGACAGCGTGTGCACGTGGCTGCCGTTGCCTGGACGTGGCAAGTTCATGGGGTCAGCCTACGCGAATCTCGCGCTTGCCCGCTGCTTGACTTCGAGTTCAGTCGAATGCAAGTGGTCCCCACATCGCCTGCACGATCAGCGCACGTGATCTGTATGTGTCATGCCGGGTTATCCTTAAGGCGAAGCGGTGGCAGTGGCACTGCAGTCCATCTCGAGCAACTTGTGTTGGAGTGGTGTGGCCGAGTGGCCTGCGAAGTACGAGTTGTTTACTGGAACTCTTTGTAAGTTGAATTGGGGCAAATGATCAGCCATTGTGGCTCTCACTCAAGCCCTGGACTGGCAGACATGACAGTTGGCTGCACTGGCCAGTGCAGCTGAGCTTCCATGCATTTCCTTATACTGAGCTGCAGGCTGCCAGCTAGGGCCCTGTAGGCCCTTTGGCATGACAAAGCTGAGGGTGCATTGGCCGAGCAGCATAGCCCCGAGCTCTAGTAGGCAGACTTGCAGACACATATTGGCGTGGCGGGATGCTACTGTAGTGCTGCCAGGCTGACCGTTAGCGCCTGGGCCCAGCATTGCTGCAACTCCTCAGCGCGTGTTGAGGGCTCGAATGTATCAGGACGAGCTTATGCGGCTCTCTGGATATGGCTCCCATGATGTGCCATCTAGATGTTTTGTGGACACCATGAGCCTTTTGGGCTCGTTAGTCGGTGGGCACGTGGCCCTACTTTGGTGCATATATGGATGTAACAAAACGGCGCGGCTCCTGGTCCGTCAGTTTCCTTATGCACCTGAAAACACGGTTCCAACTTCACGACACAGCTCAAAGGCAATGCCAATCCATGTGATGCAATAATTCCTATAGCATCCAGCAGCTGAAAAGACACCTGGAACGTACAAGAGGCATGCTGCTACTTGACTGTCTGCTGCTGCATGAAGCGCACGGCAGCATCCATGGCCTGTGCCCGCTGCGCAACATACACAGCAGGCTGCGCGGGGTTGTCAAAGTTGCGCGAGGCCAGGTCAGTGCAGTGAGAGCCGCCATCATACACCACAAATGTTGCCGACGGCTTCGGCCGCTTGCCTCCTGGCTCTACTGCTGCTGCTGCTGCTGCTGCTGCTGATGTGCTGCCCTCCACCTCTGTTGGTCCAACATCAGTGCCAGGAGCTGCACTCTTCTGCTGCACTTCCTGCAAGATGTCAATGCCGCCCTCTCCTGCAGCAGCAGCTGCAGCTGGCCTCCGCTCTGCACTGCCGTCAAGACCTTGGACACCAACCACATTCGGTCCAACCAAATCCAAGTACGTGTAGTAAGATCCTCCCGACCAGCCATCTGCATTGCCATTAGTGAAGACGACTCCACCTACCTTCCGCACTAGCCCTTTGACTACTGTAGGGTCAGCAACAGCAGGCACTCTTAGGGGTGGCAGGCTGCTGCCAAAGAGCTGCTCGCATTCGCTGCGCAGCTGATCTGGTGTTACTGTGTAGGCTGGGGTGATGGTGTTGGGGGAGCCTGCTGCTGGCATTGCACTGCTGTACACAAAGCCCTGTGAGCAGCAACAGCAGCAGCAGCAGCAGCAGCAGCAGCAGAAGCAGCAGCAGAAGCAGAAATAGACGCATAAAGCTTTGGTGATGTGCAGTAGGTGACACCGCAGATGTTCAAAGAGCAAGCTGCTGGCTAATTGTTGTGTAGAAAGCTGCATTGCTTCACATACAATAGCATACACTTGATACACAATGTACCTGCGTGCAGCATTGGTAGCTGTACGACGCCAGGCTCGTCCCGATCAGGATGTAACTGGGGTCAAAGTTGTAGCAGCCTGTTGCGTTTGCGATTTGAAAGTAGGTGTTGACTGCCGCCACAGCTTCCAGTGGAGTGCTGCCCTGCTGTATGTTGTCAGCCACAAGCTCACATAGCAGCTCAACTTGGTGCAGCAGAGATGGTTCGTTGTTGACCTACAGGAGTGCATTGACAATGCAGCAGCACAGTTTGTTTGAATTGTGAAAAGTATTGAATGATGCCAATGACCTGCTGGCAACAACTGCAGACTGTGCAGGAAGCTGGCAAGGTGCAGGGCAGCAGCACGCGAGCTTGCAACACATTTTTACTCGGCCAGCAGCAGCATGCCGGCAGCAGCGTGAGCTGATCAGGTCCTCATCAGCTCCTCAGCTAATCAGCTCCGCATCAGCAGACCCTCATGAGGGTCTTCAGGCACACACCCTCATTCCGCAAATATGCTGAGCTAGAGAGTGTGCGTCGCAGCCAAGCTGACAGCAGTGATCCATGCACTAGTTGCCACTGCGGCTGCAGGCCAATGACATCCCTGTGCAAGCGTTGGTATAACAAATGCGATGGTATAACAAAGGCGGCAGCTCTGCGCAAAACCCACCTGTGCATATCCATGGTACTGCCCATACTGGTCATTGAAGAAGTTGTAGCCCTGCTTGTCATTCGCCAGCACACTGCTTGCATTGCAAACCCTAAACACCTGCCCCAGCTTCTCCCGCCCTGCAGTGCTCTTGCTCAGCCTCATTAGCTCCTCGAGCCCCTGCCTCACTGTGCTTGCACAAGCACTGCTGCCTGAGTTCTTTGTGAGGCTATCAGCAATGCGGATGTGGTAGTTGTCAGCAGCAGCAGCCCAGCCGTCGGTGCCGAAAACGAAGTTGTTTGGGGCGCTGGAAGCGATGGCGGCGGCGTAGGTGTGCGGCTTCAGCACTCTGTGGTATGTGGCCAACATGCCAGCTGCAGTGCGTGAACACAACAACAGCACAGCGGTGCAGCAGTGCAGCGGTGCAGAAGCGCAGCAGCAGAGGTGAATGAAGACAGCATTGTGGCTGATATGGCCAACATGCCAGCTGCAAAGCGGAATGCAGCAGAGCAGTATAGCAGCATACATAGCAGGACAACGCAACATGGTGTCAGATTCACATGCACCGATGCACACAACAGCAACACTGCTGGAGGCTCAAGCCCGGTGTCACATGCAGATCAGACCACCCACCATGCCAGGATTTGCTGACGAGCTCTGCTGCAGCAGAGGTTTGTGTCTCTGATGCACCATGAAGCATCCAATCAACTTCGTCAAGCAAGGCTCACCGTACGATCCGCCGATTGCCATTGCTGGGACTTTCTCCGGCACCCGCATCTGCCGCCGCACTGCTGCCACCACTGCTGAGTTGTCCTCAATGACCTGCTCGATCGTCAGCCATTTGTACTGCTCCGTTGGCAGCTGCGTGGCGTTGCCTGGCAGCTCAAATGGCATGCTCTCGCCATAGTACCTGCAGCAGCGTTTGGATTTTGCCGCTTGAGTCATTTTCGCCATGATGCTGCTCCTGATAAATGTTTAGTGGAGCAGCTGCAGCCCTGTACCCTAACTGCCAGACACCTGGCATTGCACGCTACTTTGTAAGCCCCTCTGTCGCAGAAAGCCAGCTTTGACAGAATCCCATCTTGAGTGACAGACAACCACCAAGAGCACCAGCAGCTGCTGGCACTGCTGGCAGCAACACCCTACCTGTGCCTGAATATGACCCGTGCATGCAGCCGCTTGGCGTTTTCAGCTGACAGGTTATAGTTGTCATTATGTTGGGTTTTTGTCTCAAAGGGCAGCCCTACCCCACCTGTGCTCTTCTTGGATCACCACTTCCAATAAAGCTCAGGTGACAGCTAACAGCTGTCAATGCAGTTCAGAGAGAGGATAGCTACATGTGTGGCACCATTGAAGAAGGTACACACCACTTGCTGTCTCAAAGAGCAGCTCCGCGGCTCACCTGTGCTCCACCTGGATGACCAGTGCGTGCAGCCGCTTGGCATTCTCAAATATGATGGGGCGCTGGGGCCGGCTGAGCGGGCCCTCGCCACCCAAGAACACAACCACATTGCCATGCCGCGCCTGCAAAAGGCACGGCGAAAGGTGCAAAAGTCACAGCGGAAGAGATACATACAGTCAGCCGCATGTTGGGTGACTGCCGCAGCAGCGCACAGACAACGTAGCAACACAGCCAAACCTGCACAACTGCAATGCAGAAATTTTTGCAGTGGCCAAATGGCTATAGGCCGCACACATGCGCTGGCAGCTGTTGACAAAGGCTGCTCTGCTGCCTATGCATTGATTAAACTTTGCAAAATTCAGGTGGCCGCCGTGCCTGCCCTGCGGTGGGCCTGCTCACCTGCGCTGACTTGCTCTTGGGCCATGCACCGTCACAAACCTGCGCAGCCAGACAGCAGCGGCGGCAGCAGCAGCAGCGTCGCAAGCCACATGCCTGGTTGCAGTCAAGCTTGCTAGTCAGGTTCACCTTCCCAGCCGTATGTCGCAGCTGATAGCGTACGGCATATATCAGTTGCAGCTGTGGGCATGCAGGGTCAGGGATGCCTTGCCACACATTGATAAGTGGAAGATGTGTCTAATCTTTTCAAAGCAGATGTAATGCATCAGGCGCTCACCCAGTACATCTGCTTGAACCTGCGGCTGTCACTGCTGCTGAAGTGGTCCAGCCGCTGCTGGAAGTACTTTTGGACGCAGTTGAACTCCTGGATGATGGGTGTGGGAGGGCTGGCGTCACCACCAGTGGAGAGCAGCACGTACTGACTGGGAGGGCCAAACACCTTTGCGCAGTACCTGCAGCCAACATGGGGCCATATGTAGATGGTGCGGGGCAAGGAGAGCATGACTCAGTGTGACTTGGGGCAGCTCTGCATGTACATGTAGTGCAGCACCAAAATGTGGGCTGCTGTCATGTGCAATCGCGATACCTGTCAAGCGGTGGCCAGGAGCGGCATGCAGGCAATGGCACGCTGCTTTGAGCTGTCTCTTGAGTTGCTGCCTTCCTCTTACAGCAAAATAGACTACTGTATCCATGCCTAGCACCACGTGCCACAGCCGTCCAGGATACTAAGGCCAATTCACGTGCATGCATGAGCGCTGCACCTTGGAGTCATTGCCTGCTAGCAGTGCCTGCTGCAGTACAGGCCGCAGTGTGTGTGGCACTCACGTGTCCAGCACTGAGCAGAGGCTGCTGCTGTCTGCTGCTGCCAGCAGCGCCTCCTTGGCCTCTGCGCTGCCGTTGTAGCTAATCAGTGAGGTGTAGGTGCACTCATCCACCACCTGCGGCAAGCAGCCACAGGCCACAGCAGCGAGCAGCAGGCAGTGATCACACAGCCCCTTGTTGCATTTCATGCAAGGCGCACGTCTGGTGCATACAAAATACAAGCCATAACGCACCTGCGGTGTGCGATGAATCCAAAACCAAGGCTTGCTGCCAGGCCGGTTGAATAAGCATGACAGCTGCAGGATGCGCCGCACAGGTCTAAAAGATATTATGCTGGCCGCCTTTCAATGACGATGCAGTTACCATGTTATTACTGCTGCTTGCATGCAATGCCATAGCCTTCTGCAGTGCTGCTGTGTGCTGCTGGCAGCAAGCAGCGCAGCCAGCACCGTAAGCACCCCACCTGCAGGTACGTTGTCTCCATTGTTGTGTTGATGATGCCAAATCTGCTGTTGATGCTAGTGCCGATGAGCTGTGACATCTCTGTGGCATTGTAACAGACTGGCAGCCTGGCAGGGTTGACCAGCTTTGGTGCCTTGACCTTCTGTGTGATGGCAAAGAATTGTGTCGGCTGCTGCCCTTGATGCGGCGCTTGGTAGGCTGCTACCACTGCACCTGAAGCTGCGGCAGCAGCAGCAGCAGCAGGTTAGCATACACGCATGCATGACAAGCCAGGCGTGGTCTGGGGGTTGCTTTGCAAATTACCACTGCTGCGCTGGACACGTGTTGGCTTTTGCGTGCTTCAAGTAATCTGCTGCTGCTGCTGCTGCTGCTGCTGCTGCTGCTACTGCAGAATCCTGTTTTGTCTACCTGTGACCGTCACTGGATGTTCGTCTCCATGATAGTTGTTGTATCTGGTGACACGAACAGCGGCAGGTGTGAAAAGTCATGCCTACAATGCCTGTGTGCAAATGCTTTGCTGTCCAAGCCTGCAAAGCAGGTGCACTCACTGGAAGTTGATTGGCTCTGCTAGCGTACGGGTGGCGACAAATGTCAACACTGAAATGCTTATCAACGTTTCAAACGGCAACATGACGTTTGCAGGACACAGCTGCGCTCAATGCCGGCTTGGTGCTTGCGTGATCCAGTCGTTAGGGCCTCAGCGTTCGTCCGCACATACAATGGCATGCCTTACGTTATCAAATTAATCTGATTCAAATAATCTGGCGTAAATGTGGCTGCACAACCACTGTTGTCACCGCTCACTCTTCCCGCCAAGTGTATCAGCTGACAGTGCAATGAGCTTGGTGCGATGACAATAATCCTATCAGGGCCTCGAACCCTTTTTTTGGCCCAACGTTTGTATCAGCACCATCAAGATTAGGAATTTCGCACAGCAGCTTAACATGAGCACTTCTCAAATCACCACGCTGAAGCAGATACTGTATGCTGTTGGGCAGCCACAGCACACCATGCCACAACCTGTATGGCTTCCATACGGCCATGTCATCGCATTGCTTTGTCTAGTTTCAAAACATCCATCATTATGTTAGCATATGGCTGCAGAACATAGGAGTACCAGTGTTGGTGCTGCCAGGTTGCGTGGCACTGTCACTTCCAGCCTGCGCCCAGCACCCTGCATAGCAGTGTGGCGTTGGTTTCATTGTCAAATTTCAATCAAATGCTGGTCATGTGGGCTGCAGGTGCCAAAACGCACTGTTCAAAATGTAAACCTGTTGGGGTTCTTTGATTCAATGGTGTCACCTTGATGGCAGCGGGGTTAAGCACAGCGCTGCGTTCAGGCAAGAGGACTATGCCGATAAGATTGTCACCAGCGTCTGGGTTTTCTGTTTTTGAGCTGAGCTGTCGTTTCGCTCGATCAGGATTTGAATCGGCCCAGCATACGGACACGTCTGCTTGCACCACCCACCGGACACCAGTGTACACCGATCCAGGAGTGATAGCAACATCTTTACGGTTCAAGACTTAATTTCATCGGAAAGCAGTGAACTGTTCAGCCGGCACAGCCCGCTGGGCATAAGCAGCAGCAGGTCTGGCTGTCAACAGCTTTGTTCATGCGGAAAACGCTCCCGGCCTTCCTGCGAGGGTCCGGCAGCCAGCAGGATCTGCTGCCAGTGCACTCCCACATAGAAGAAGCAGACGAAGACAGCCAGGGCAAGCCATCAGCAGCAGACACAACAGCTAGGGCTAGCCCCTTGGGCAGTGCTGCTGGTGCAGCAGGAGCGCAGCAGCTAGCATGGCACATGCTGTGGGGACTAGGCGTGCTGCTGGCACCCCTGGTACCCGTGGCAGTGCTGTGCTTGGGCATATATGTTACATCAGTAGAGGCAGGCGAGGGCAAAGCAGTAGACAGGGACACGTGCACGTGTGACTGTTGGGATGGGCGCTTCAAGGGGCGACATGGAGCAGGAGGTAGGCCTCTTCATTGCAATGCTTGCAGGATATTAGGACTCTTCACTGTCAATCTTGCAGGGCATTAGGCCCCTTCATTGTAATGCTTGCAGGACAATAGGCCTGTTCATTGAGATGCTTGCAGGACTGTCCCGCGAGAGCGTACCATTGCAGGATGCATGTTAATTCAGAGTCAGCAGCTGAAGCAGCCATGGCATTAAAGGAGCAGCATAGTGGTGTGTGCTGTGAGCTGTGGCATACTGCTAGCAGGAAGGGATGCCATCCTTTGTGCAGCATATGCAACACATGCAGTACGCTTATCTGTGACGGACGACACTGTCACTTCAGCAGTGTCCTTCTTGTGCTGCTACCTACGTCAGCCTCGTTGCACTTGCAGCAGCAGCAGCAGCAGCAGTTGCCGCTTGGATGCCAAAGTCGCGCAGCTGTTTGCTATTCAAGTCACACCAGATGCTGTAACAGGCAACAAGTGCACGCCGCATTCCTGCAGGCTACAAGTCGGTGTACTTCAATCTCGAGGCAGCCACAGTGCTGCTGTGCGGCTGGAGCTTTGTGTGGGTCAACGCGCTGGGGGTGGCCATGCAGCGCATACTGCTGCTGTTCAGGGCTGGCCGGCTGAGCTATCAAGCGCTGGTGCCAGCACTGCTGTCGTTCTACCCACTGTTCTACGTGAGTTGTTGGCATGGGGTCCAGCTTTGCTGACGCTTGAATTCTGATTATACTTCATAGCATGCCACGCAGCTAAGGCAGCGCAGGTGTGGTCGTGCACTACCAGCAACCCAGGACCATGCGCACCTGTTGACGTCTGCCGTTGCTGCCGCTGCTACTCTTACTGCTGCCATTTTATCCCTGCAGGGCGCGTGGGCCACCTGGAACTACATAAACGACAGGTTCTACACCATGCTGCCCTCCCAGCTCTTCTTCCAGCTCACAGAGCTGCTGCCAGCCTACTTGATCTACCAGCTTCTAGACAGAAGCAACTTCAAAGACCTACAGCCGCTAGGCCCTCTGCTAGGTCTCGCCGTAAACTGCGTGCACATATCGTTAGCACTGAAAGAGCGAGTGCTGTGGGGGCTGTTCATACCGGGAGTTCACACCGTGAATGCGCGAGATGTCATGTTGGTGGCAGGCGACGTGAGCTGCCTGGTGTTCTTTGGGCAGCTGTTATATCAATTCAAATCAAGACGGCAGGAGCGGCTGCAGCTGGTGCTGTGGGGGTTGGCAGTGGCTGGTGTGATGTTGGTGGTGTACGTGGCAGCGCTGGGGTACAGGTACCAGTAGCGTAGGATTGCAGGCGGTTGACCAGTTTAAAATACAACCTTTGAGGCACATTGATGCCATGGTAACTTACGGGTTGACATGGTGGACATGGTTTATGAGTGCAACAGGCTGAATACTTCCAGCAGCTCAGCTGCAGTTGCCAACTGCAGTCTGCGGCAGACCATCTGCAGTGCATGGTGCTTGTCTCGCGCACATGCACGTGCAGTGTCGGCCTTGTCACAAGGAAAGTTGCCTCGTCACTGCCGGCCGTTTGTGGAAAGCGGTGACTAGGTTTACCTAGATGGTGCTGCTGGCAGCCAGGTGATGCTCAACCCATACACAGACTTTATGACGCCAAAATTGGCAATACTGTATGCGCATGCTGCACATTGAATGTGCTGGTGATACACAGCAGCATGCGACATGAGTGTAAATGTACATCAAACGCGGCGTGCTGCTGTTGCAGCAGCAACGCACGCTTTGCGCTTGCTCAGCCCGCAGCATTGATGCAGCCATAAAAACTACGTGACGTAGCAAGTTAGTTACGCCAGGCGTAATCCAACGTTGTAGCCTACGCCACTCTCTCACCCCTCATAGCAGCTGGTAGCCAACCTCGGTTGAATTCCCAAAAACACAGCCCCTCTCAACTACTGTCATCTCCAGTCAGGTGTCACTACACCAGCAGCCACTGCTACACATCAGCTGGCACTGCGCAGTGGCACTTGGTGCATGCACTGGCTGTCACGATGCCATGTGTCACTGCGACACACTGGCAGTCAAAATGCCTGCTGACAATGTCACTAACGACTGCCACCGCCAGATGTCACTATGTCACTGTTACTACACCAGCAGCCACTGCGCCACGCGAGACTGTCAGAACCAGGCGCCATTACAGCAGTCACACTCCAACAGGTGTCACTACATCGCGCTGTCAGAATGTCAGCTGTCACCACCCCAGCTGTCTCTCTGCAGACGTCACAAATGCTACGTCACCGGCTCCACTGCGGCAGCTGTCTCCGCTGTCCAGTCCAATGCATCACCTCCTGTGTCGCTCTCTCAAACACCTGTACCCTTGTTGCGCATGTCACTGTGAACATCAGTTGTCACTGCGCACACTACTCGTAACTGCACATAAAAGTTGTCCCTGCGCACACTACTCGTAACTCCTCACATCACTTTGCCACTGCACACATCAGTTATCGCTGCGCCACGTGAAGTTGCACCCCTGGCACACATACTTCTGGATCGTCTCCCGCTCCTGCGCATACGTGCCGCCGCTCAGGATCGTATGCACCTGCGCCTTCCCATGGCCACACTGCGGGCACTTTGTCTGCACCACATGTGTGCCGCCGCCCCCTACACTGTCTGACATGAGTTGCTCCCACACTGCTTCGCTGCGGCGCTGCTCCTCGCGGCGGCGCTGCAGCGCCTGCTGCGCTGCGGCTGGCGCGAGCGACAGCGCATCCAGGCCAACCACCTGCACAAACGATATTAGTATAGTTATCACAACAGTTATGTATATTGGTGAATAGTGAAGCGTAGGATTTGAATCATAGACGGCAGCACAACTGCGTTCGAGTGTGACTGCTCGTGTAGAATGGCGACCCGCTGACAACTCCCTAAGAATACCGTCAGCGTAGCGCAGCCCAGTGCACAGCACGTCCGTTCAACAAACAAACCCGATATGCAAGGTGAAGTGCATCTACCAGACAAATGACAAAAAGTGTGCCATGATCACCTCTTTGGGCGCCCTTGATCCTGCCAGCAGCTCCTGTGCAATGCCGTCAGGGTAGCGCAGCCCGGTGCACAGCATGCGCGCCTGCCTCTTGTAGTCAGCCACTGCACTGCCACTGCTGCCTGAACCGGGCCGGCCACCACCAGCAGCAGCAGCAGCAGCTGCTGCTGCGTGTCTGCTGCTGCTGCTGGTGCTGCTGCTGAGGATGTGGCTGTGCAGCTCCTGCTCCAGCTGCTGTGCCAGTGCCTGCAGCTTGGGGACCTCTTCTGCAGGAACATTGGCCTTGACAGCAGCAGCAGCAGCAGCACCGTCTTTCTGCTGCTGCTGCTGCTGCTGCTGCTGCTGCTGCTGCTGCTGCTGCTGCTGCTGCTGCAAGACCTTGCCTCGATGCTCCATCAGGGCATCCTTGATCATGACTGCCACCCTACTCCTCAGCCCCGCCTCTATCACCCCTTCTGCCCCTTTGCTGCCTTTGCTGCTGTTCTCACCCTTGCCTGCTGCCTTTCCCTCCCCTGCCTGCTTCTCTGCTGCTGCTTTGGCAGCAGCAGCTTGCATAGCCAGTAGGGCTTTCCACTGTGCAACAACCTGGCTAGCCAAGCTGCGCACCATCTGGCTAGGGTGGTTCTTAGCTAAGCTGGACACCTGCTTGCCTGCTGCTGTGGATTTGAGTAGCTCTGCTGTCACAGGCCACAGCTGCAGCCGCCGCAGCAGCGACAGCGTTGCGTACACGTCACCATCGTCATCGCCGTCTGCTGCTGCTGCAGTCTCTGCTGCTTCCTCGCCGCTGCCAGCACGTCCAAGGCCAGCTGCACCGGCATCAGCTGCAGATCGAGCACCAGCACCACCAGCTGCAGCTGCAGCTGTGCCACCACCACCACTACCAGCAGCAGCAGCAGCAGCACCTTGATTGCCACCAGCTGCAGCTGCTGCCCCTGCCCCTGCTCCTGCCTGCAGCTTCTCACAGAGCTCCCTCAACCCTGATGCAGCCTGCCGCCTGAACCTCACAGCCAGCTGCGCATTTGCTGCTGCTATCACTTCATGCAGCGGCCGCCCAGACTTCACTTGCTGCGCTGCGCTGCCAATCCCAGCAGCAGCGACAGCAGCAGCAGCAGTAGCGCCGGCAGCAGCTAAGTGGCTGCTGAGTCTTACAGTGCCTGCCAGGGGGCGGTATGAGTCAGCAGCAGCCAGCCGCACAGGCCCTGCAAAAGTCTCCTCAAGCTCTACTACATTGACTGATATTCCTGTAAGACCCTTTTGGAGCCTGGACGCAGCACTTGATGGTGCAGCTGCTGCAGCTGCCGATGCGTCTGCTGCGGCTGCTGCTGGAAGTGACAGATGCTGACCTGGACTGTCAGCATCCACAGCTGCTGAGTCATCACCAGCGCCAGCACCTGCTGCTGCTGCTGCTGCTGGTGTTGCTGCTGTCAGGCGCTCCATCCATCCAAAGCGTCCGCTGCTGGCTGCCTTGTCGCGCTGCTGGCGGCGTGCAGTGAGCTCCGCCTGCAGCGCTGCTGCAAACACATAGGGGAACTCAAGCCTCTCAAGCCTGCAGACAGCAGTGGCGTCAGAGGCAGCAGGATAGGCACCATAGAAGTCAATCGGTGATAGAAGTCAAAAGCGGCGATGAACATAGCAGCAGGCAGCAGAAGACAGGATATACCTCCCAGCACGATGACAGCTCAGCCGCACAGGGCGCCAATGACGCGCAAATATCAACAACCTGCACACCGGGCAATTATGCAGGCGCATGCGAGGTGGCTGTGATAACGAGCAGTAGATGTCATGCTCACCGCAGATTCAAGCAGCAGCTGCAGTACCCCGCCAGGTCATCCTCCACTGCCGCTGACCCCCGGCCAGCGCAATATGACTAAACAGTATACTATATGTATCAGCACAATGCTCACCGTAGCTTCATGCAGCAGCTGCAGTAGCCCGCCAGGTCATCCTCCACTGCCCGCTGCAGCTCAGGTGCCAACTGGCCCACCAGCACCGCCACCTCACCCACATTCAGCGCCGCCAAACCCCCCGCAGCAGCAGCAGGTGCATTCGCAGCAGCAGTGCGGCCAGCTGCACCGTGCTGCTGCTGCTGCTGCTGCAGGCGTGCCGCAAGTGCTGCTGCTGCTGCCCGGCGTGCTGCTGCGGGCTGCAGCACCTCCAGCAGCCGGGTGAGGGCCTCATCAAGGGCCTGCTGCTGGCGCAGCCGCTTGGCCTGGCTGCCTGCAGCATGTCAAATTGACAACACACAAATGTTGCTGAGCTGTTGCATGGCCTCAAGCAGCCGGGTGAGGGCCTGAACAAGGGCCTGATGCTGGCGCAGCCGCAGCATCCAGCAGCAGAGAGGCAGCCACCACACTACACAACCGCACAACAAAAACAACCCAGCGATGCGCCACCCGTGCAGAAGCTGATAGCAGCAAGGCACTTCTGCCAGCACACTGGTAGCATCAGAGCGGCAGCCACCACAACAACTGCACAATTATCTAGCCAGCAAATTACCTGTGCAGAAGCTTGTGGCCCCGTAGAACTGCGAGAAGGCCTCCCGTATGGCTCCCACACTGTTGACAAAGTCCACCACTAGCACCCTGAACCCTGCTGCTGCTGCTGCTGCTGCTTGGCCACCTTCACTGCTGCTGCTGCTGCTGTTGCTGCTGCTGCTGCTGCTGAGGCCCTTGCAGGGCGCGGGCCTGTTGATCCGGCCCAGCACTTGGACGGCACGGGCACCAGACAGCGACCTGCACCGGGGGCAGCAGCAGCAGCAGCAACAGCGATTGATACACGGCATACGTAGTACAGTGGCAAACAGGAACTATACTGGGTGTTGAGTACATCCCTGCGGCTGCCTTGGCCTGTGGCACGGCAGGCAACCATCATCATTGCAACAAACAGGCGCAGCATGCGCTAACACTATATTACAGTACCAATGAGCAGCCGCCAGCAGTTTCAGCAGCGCTGCATGCCTCAACCCACCTGTCCACAACGTCAAAACCAGCTAAACTTAGGAGAGAGAGAGAGACCCTACCAGGAGCCAACACAAGGCTAACAGACACAGCCGCAGCCCACCTGTCCACAAACATGGCCCCCAGGCGCGGATCGTCATAGCCAGTCTCAAACTTGCTGCAGCAGGGCAACGAACGCAGCAGACAGCATTGTTTGTAGCTCTCACTTCTGCTGCTGGCAGCAGGCCATGCATCAGTCGCCAAGTGCAGGCACGTCATGACACTGCTGCTGGCAGGCTACCCGCTGATAGAGTGACAGTTGACATCTTTCATGCGGGTGCGAATGAGTCAGCTCTCACACACCCTCTGAGGTTTGAACAGCATGCCATGCATCAAATAAAAACAATGTGACTGCTAGCACTGCAACTGTTGTGTTCATGTGACCGCTGACAGCAGGTGTGCTATGCATGATGCAGCGTGATTCCTAATAGCCAAGAAGCCGTTGTGCAAGGCCCGCACCTGCAGACCACCAGCAGCCGTGCGTCAGCATGGCTGAACCCTGGCGCATTCAAATCACGCTCCGACACAGGTACTTGGTACACCTCTGCTTCCTCCTCTTCACTACCAGCAGCAGCAGCAGCAGCAGCAGGCTGCTCCGGGTCGCTGTCTGCTGAGCCTGCTGCATCTGTAGACTGCAAATTTGCTGGCTGGCGCTGCTGTGAGGTGCTAGCAGCAGCTGCCGTGCCTGCTGCTGTACCTGCCGCAGCTGCTGCGCCGCTGGTGCTGCAGGAGAGTGTGCTGCTGTCCCTCCGTGGACGCTTGCGCTTCGGCGCTGCCGCATCCATGCCACCACCGGCTTGCTGCTGCTGCTGTTGTTCAGCTGCAGCTCCACCCCCAGCAGCAGCAGCAGCAGCAGCATCTTCCGCAATCGCCCAGCTGCTACCCAAGCCATCACTGTCGCCCCCTGCAGCTGCTGCATCCTTACTGACATCACTGCTGTCACTAATCAGCTCTGCCTCACTCTCAGAGCCTTCCTCTGCTGCGTCACTACCAGCTGCATAGTCGCTGCCTTCTTCGCTGCTGCTGCCGCTGCTGGTGCTGCTGGTGCTCGCTCCGCTGCTGGTGCTCCTGCTACTGATCCTGCTGCTGCTCCTGCGACTGCTGCCTTCGACATCAGCTGCTGCTGCAGCAGCAGCGGCAGAAGCTATGTCCTCCCTGGTCCGTTTTCTGCTGATGCTGGCCTGGCCTTGCTGCTGATCTTCACCCTGCTGCTGCTGCTGCTGCTGCTGCTGCTGCTGCTGCTGCTGCTGCTCAAACGCAGCCAAGGCAGCATCCCAGCCACTGCTAGCCCGGCCAATGCCTTGCCTGCTGCTGCCAGCAGCAGCAGCAGCAGCAGCAACTGCTTCATTGCCGTTGCCAGCCGCCAAGTTACTGCTGCTGCTGCGCTTCCTGGCGGCGCTTGCAGCGGTAGCAGCAGCAGCAGCACGGGGGTCCCGCAGCTGCTGCTGCTCTGCTGCTGACACATCCACAGTGCCGCTGAAGGCTCCATACACCAGTGGTGACAGGTCACCCTCTGCTGCTGCTTCGGCTGCTGCCAGGTCCAATGGGTCACCTGCAGTGTGGCAAAGGAGGCACATTCAAGCAGGCAGGCAGGCAGGCAGGCAGGCAGGCAGGCAGGCATGAGGAGGGGCACCAACGGTGTGACATCGAGCATAGTGGCCTTATGCTGGTTGTGCCCAGCCATGGTCTGAATGTGAATGACCTTCTGAACATGTTGAAGCACACAGCATGCTTGCTTGCCATCATATTTGCTTTATATGCAGCAGCACATCTCGCCACAGCCCCCAGCTCCACCTGACATCTGCAGCAGCTGCTGCAGCTGCTGCCGCTGCCGACTCAGCAGCCGCCTTAGCTCCTGGCAGTACCACACCACATGCTGCCGTGATCGCACCACCAGCATCGCCCTAAACCCCGTGAAACCACAGCTGGCCGCCTCTCCCCACGCTGCTAAAAACCGGCCCGCAACATCCTCTGCTTTTGTGGCAACCAGCTGCCGGCTGTTGCTTGCTGCTTGCACCAGCAACCCTTCGGCCAGTGAGCTGCTGCTGCTGCTACTACTACTATCAGCAACTGCTGCTGATAATGATTCTGCTGCAGTGCGGCCGGCGGCAGCAGCTTCAGCAGCAGCAGCTCTGCGGGCCTTCTTCTTCCCTACCACATGCAGCAACCCCTGCAGTCCAGCATCATCACCTGCCCTGCCCCTCGCACTGCCAGGTTTTAGCCGCCCCGCTAAACCGCCCTGAACCCCAGCGCCAGCAGCCCCGCCTGAACCCTGTGCCGCCCTGCTGGCAGCATCTAGCTGCTGCAGCTGCAGCTGCTGCTGGCGGCTGAGCTGCAGGCCTGCGATTTCAAATCGAGGCGTGACAGCTACAAAGCGCTGTAGCACATCCAGCACGAGGCGGTCTGCTACAGCCTGCTGCAAGCTGTAGCAGTGGAAAGGGGTGTATAGGGTAGCAGGTGCCATGTGGGGCTCTAGTGCTGCTGCAGCAGCCTGCTGCTGCTGCTGCTGGGCAGTAGCATCGCTGCGTCCACGCACTGCTGCTGCTGCTGCAACTGTGGGAGTGCTGGCCTGAGCACGAATACCATCACCCGCTGCTGCTGCTGCTGCTGCTGCTGCTGCTGGCTTATCATCATTCACAACCTGGCCCAGCACATCCACCTGCACCTGACGCGCAACGCCAAACAGCTGCAGGGCACGCGGGCCTGGCGTGGCAGTGAACCCAAAGTACGTCACATAGTGCTGCTGCTGCTGCTGCTGCTGCTGCTGCAGCAACTGCAGGTTGCTGCTGCTGCCGCCTGCTGCTGCTGCGGTTCTACTGGCAGCAAGCCCAGACTTCTTCCTGATCACCAGTTGCTGCTTCTGCTGCTGCTGCTGCTGCTGCTGCTGCTGCTGCTGCTGCTTTGCACCAGTGCTGCTGCTGCTGCTGCTGCTGCTGCTGCTGCTGCTGCCAAACACTGCTGCTAGGATGTCAGAGATCTGCTCGCTTGTGTGACTGTCATGGTGCCTGTGCGCCTCATCAGCAATGATAGCCACCCGGCCGCTGCTACCCAGCACAGTGGACAGATCAGCCCCGCCTGCTGCTGAGTCAGCCTGAGCGGCCGCAAGTGTCAGATCGCCGCGATCTGCTGCGTCCAAGGTTTCTGCAGCAGCAGTGCCAGCAGCAGCAGCGCTGCGCCACAGGCTTCCGAGCTTTTGAATAGTCGTCAAGATGACGGCTGGCCTTCCGGGGGTGCCTGGCGGGGTGAGCAGGTAGGTGCGCAGCTGGCTGCTGCTGCCGGCACGTGCAACCAAACTTGCAGGAAAGCCGTTTCCTGCAAGGTGCGACGGTGTGAGGAGGCTTAGGTTCGGCAACAAAAAAAGCTTGACAGGCTGGGAAATCCTGCGGGAGTGTGCGCCACATGTGCCTGAATGTACAAGACAAGGGGGAGGCTACACCAAGCAAGACAAGTAGCTGAACATAGACTTTGGGTGACTAGTCGCTTGTGGCTGCTCACACAGCCTAATTCACTTCCATGCACCTGCCCTGCTGTGCAGCGCCGCACTGCCCACACTGCTGCCTCTAGTGGGTGTCTGCTCCAGATGCGACACGCATGTCAAAAGTTGCTGAGGCAACAGCAACAGCAGCAGCAGCAGTAGCAGCAGTAGCAGCAGCAGCAGCAGCGCACCTTGCATGAAGGCTGCCACTGTGCGGCCCAGCTGCTGGTCTAGCTGCAGCCTGTCATTGACAACCAGCACAGTGTGGAAGCGGCGGCGCCCAGCATCCTCCTGCAAGTGTGTATCCAAAAACATGCAGATATACACAGGCATGAAAATGGTGTGAACAGCTGGTGAACAGGCACGTGAGTTGTTGCGTATGACAGGAGTGCCAGCAAGGGACCGGCCAAAACGAGATGTGTGGGATTAATTGATGCGCAGGTAGCAGCCATTGATGTGCCACCGGCTGTGACATGCTTCCCAGCTTTCGAACTGGTGATGATGCACACACAGATAGATGGCAGCCACGCCCAAGGGTTAGGATGGTTAAGCTAGGGTTAGGCTAGGGTTAGGCTAGAAGGCACCCAAGGTCGCCCGTGGCTGCCATCTATATTACACTGACTCCACCCAGCAGTGCCTGCAAGATAGATGGCAGCCACGTGGCTACCTCTGCAGCAGCCCAATGTTTTGATGCTGCCATGTTGAGGCGTTCAGGGCCGCTGCCGCTGCGCATGCTGACACAATCACCAAACCTGCACCTAGCCATGCACTCAGCATTTGAGCTTGCGAGCTTGCAGAGCAGAAACAAGAAATTTGGCTCACCGTCCGCAGCAGTGCAGCAGCCAGCGCTGCAATGGTGAGGCTTTTGCCGCTGCCTGCAGAGTGCTGCAGCAGGTATGCGGCTGGCGCAGCTGCTGCTGCTGCTGCGCTGTCAGCTGCCACAGCTTGCACCAGCTGCACCACTGCGTCAACCTGGTAGCAGCAGCAGAAGGAGCAGCAGCAGCAGCAGCAGCAGCAGCATATAAGAGGTGCAGCATGCAGTTGAAGTTTGCAACCGGTGATGTCTTGGGCAAGTGCTGCAAATGCATGACAGCTGGGGAAGAAGTGCAGCCACAACTGAAAGCAGGTGCAATTGATTGTCTTTGCTTGTTTAAATAAGCATTATACAAGTTAGAAGCTGGTATGGTGTTGTTTGTTCTGCCCAGGCTGTGCCATGCTGCCACTGCCTGCCACAAACCTGATGTGGCCTGGCCCTGCCTGGAGCTCCATCAGGGCAGCAAACCCCAGCAGCAAAGCTGTCTGCTATAGCCTGACGCAGCTGCGCCGTGTCCTTGGGAAGAACAATTTCATCACGAACGTTTGAGGCATCCTGAGGTGCTTGATTCATATGCAGCTCAACAACAGCAGCAGCTGTGGGCCAGGCTAAGTCAGAGGTGCGCTGTTGCTGCACGTGACATAATGCTCAATCGACTGTCGTAACCAGTTGAACTTGTATGATGATTGAATGGCTCCGAAATCGGCTGTAGACCTAACCTGCGTACTGTGCACCGTTGCACCTGACAAGTGACTGTTTGTGTGGCTGGTGGGCTTCCCAAGGAACATGCAACCTGCTGTCACGCAACCATGAACTGAACAATTCGCTTCAGCTGTATGAATATTTCATCTTAACATTCGTTGACCGTACCCGGACACAATTCCATGTCAACTCTGAGCGCTCACCGCGTCTGCCCCTGCGCACCGCGTGCCAGGTACAGTGCTAACAGCACTGCTGTTTTTATTAGTATATTCTTCTTGGTATCTTCGCTCGTTTTAAAATGTCCGATGTGGCATCACCAACCATCGCAACACCAGCAGTAGCAACAGCAGTAGCAGCAGCAGTTGCAGTGCGCTGACATCCTGCGTGTGCCGATTCGCAGGCCAGTACCCCGTGCTTCCCGGCTGCAGGTTAGGGCAGCTGTCGGCACCAGCAAGGTTGTTGTGAAGAGCAACGTCAGCAAGGAGCAGCTGGAGGTGAGCTGGCGCTGGCAGCTGTGCAAGCCTTGATCAAGTAATTATCCTCGCATGCAGCATCCAGCATCCAGCAGTTGAGAATTCATTGCTATCTGCACTGCAGCGACACACAAAGATGGGGTTGTCGGACTTGCACAGGATTGCGCACTGACAACTGCATGTTTGACCGCAGTGGCTGCAGCCAAGCAGCTGGCTTGCCGTGCAGCCCTCACCTTCACCCAACACGTGTGTCTGCAACACAACAACACACTGTCACATGTCACATGACATTAAAAATGTAACATGTAACATGTAACACATTGATACACTGAATGTACAGGAGATGGGTGTGCCCCGCTGGCCTACGTGGGGCTGTGGCGCCAGCACGTTTCCCTGGAGCTACGCTGAGAATGAGACCTGTTACGTGCTGCAGGGCAGAGTGCTTGTCACACCAGATGGTGAGGCATGGGTGCGCATACATACGCAGCAGTGAGCTATAAACACCAGACAGTCAGCGCACGGCTGCGCATGCCCACACAGCAGATAGCCTCAACAAGCAGACAGTCTGCAGGTGGCATTGGGGTTGTGGGCCCCGCTGGTCCAGCTGTGTTGAAAGATCCAACAGTGCATCACCAGTCGCCTGCTTGCCAGACAGTACAGTGCTGCTGCTGCAAGCAGAGAGTTCGCATATGGCATGTAAGCATGTAAGTATCTTGAGCCTCTCAATCGAAATGGGTTTGCTGTGTCTGACAAATACGTTTCCATGTGAACTGACATGGTGTGCTGCTGTGCTGGCCGCAGGGGGCGAGGCAGTTGAGATCAAGGCTGGAGACATGGCCACCTTCCCAGCTGGCATGTCATGCACGTGAGCACACATTGTGGCGATTTGGCAATGCATACATCTCATGTACCATCTTCGCATCGACCGTAGGTTTTGGCTGGTCTGCTTGCCTCCATCTTGGGTGTGGTGCAGCGTGCAGAACAGCGCAATCACGTATCAGGGACATGCTCAGAATCGGATGCAGCACGCAGCACCTGGAGCCAGCAGCAGCCCAACACGTTCGTAGCTGTTGCAACAGTCCGACAGCCTTGATACGGTGGCAATGCACTTTCCGTTGCAGTTCTCATGATGCCACATCCTGCTCTGCTGTCGCTGCTGCTGCTGCTGTGCAGGTGGGATGTGAAGGAGGCCATCAACAAGCACTACAACCTCCACTGAGGCAGCGGCCCAGAGCCGTAGGCGCCCTACTGCACAGTCACCAACACACACCACCCCTTGATCACCACTGACAGCAGCCACTATGAATTCACATCAGCAGCATGGCCAGTGCACCGAGCTTGAAGAATGCCAGCAAGGGAGCACACAGAGAGTAATCGCAGAGAATGGGTTGCACTGAGAGTGAGAGTGTTCAGCTGGCAGCTCGTGGGTTGAGAGTATGAGGGCAGGCGACAGTGCAGCTCCCGGGTGGGCAAGCACAGAGAGCTTTGGTGTGCCACACCTCAGTGAGCTGCTGTGTACAGCTGCTGGCTCAACACCACATTGCTTGCCCACTGTTGCTTTATAGCTTACGCAAACATACACGAACATGAGATAAAGCACTGGTGCTTGAGGCTGGGTTGCAGCCCCAGCTGTTGACAGCAGGTCGGGCAGCAGGTTGGCTGGTGGCTGGCAGACAAAGACTTGCTGTTGGTGCCGGCAGATTGCTGGCCATAAAACTTGGCTGTGACACATGCGTGCAGTCAATTTGAGGGAAGTAGTCACGCCTGTGTGGCTGCTGCATGTGTTTGTGCAGTGTTGCTGCTTCCATCATGTGTACGGACATAGCAGTGTATGGTGTGCATGCTAGCATAGTTGATAACTGTGCATGAGGCAGAAGCAGAAGCTTGAACCAGCATGCTGTTGAGTTGAGGCCTCTGTGGTGTTGTCAGCCTGGCGTTGCCGGCACGGGTGTGCAAACTGGCTGTATGCAGGTCCTAGGGCGGAACCAGAGCATGCATGACACAGGTGCTTTGCTGCATGCATCTGGTTTGTGCCCACCTTAGTGCTATCAATCGTCGTCTCACTCTACTGGATGCTACTCTTTCATATCTCGAGCATACGTGGGTTGCTCATACTGCTGCTTCCAGTCAGGCTGCAGTGCTGCAGGGAATCCTGTCAGGCCCTGTGCTTTGGGCTGTGGAATTGACGTTGCCCAGTTTGTCATGACCAAGGCCTGCCATCATATTGCGTTTGATTCTGCAACAAACATATAATCTGATGATCATTGGTTCCCTCTGCTCGCAGACGTTTGATTGCCACGTGCTGGTCTGCATCTGGCACCTGTAGGTCAACTCAATTTACGCACATTGCGTCTTGTGTACTATTGAAAAGCTTTTGGACCACTGAGATTCTCCAACTCGGCCTTATTTGGCGATGATAATACAGAATAACAACATCATAGTGAGACCCGATCAATCTGCGTGCAAGATGGACTAGTCGCTAGCTTGCATTGCCAGGTCCTCTTTGGTTTGGACAGGCACCTGAGTGCCTTTACTTTTGGTCGGACAAGGGGCAAGCCAGAACAGGCGGCGAGAGCACCGAGACCCAGGCACCTGCCTTTCTGGTTTGCACCAGAATTGCAAAAATGGCTATACGCCTGCAGCAACCCATCCCGGGCATGCGGACGCGCCCAGGAGCCCGCAGCAGCCTCGCACGCTATGCAGCAGGAGTGCAGCACCGACGCCTGAGCGCATCACGCATTGTGGTGCCCAGGGCTGCAGCACCTGAGGCACCGGAAGTGGAGGCAGATGTGGTGGAGACCTTCGAGGTCAGTGCGCGCCAATGGCAGCAGCGAGACTAGCCCACCATGCAAACTTCATACACTTGCTGGGAACACCAGCAATCGCCGCAGCAGCAGTACGAAGCCAATTGCTACGTAAACTCGCCAATTCCCATATGCTGTAATGCCAGCTGCTTAGCCCTGGCAAGCAGCAGAGCAGCAGGATGAGATTGCAGCTTGCAGGACAGCAACAGCAGCAAGCGCAGCAGCAGGCCAGGGCCTGACAGTGCAACCGCATGCATGCTGCTGTCCTGCAGATCCCCACAACTGAGGAGAGCACCAAGCCTTTCCCCTACCCCCTTCCCCTGGACCCCAACACAAAGACGCTGGCCAGCATCCCCCTGGCTCTGTTCTACCCTGGTGTGCTGGCACTGGCAGCAGCTGCTGGCATGATGGGCAACACTGTTGGCAGGGGCCTGCCTGGTGAGGCACAAACTTTAGTTGAAACAGCTAATAACACTGTATTTAGCACGTACAGAGCAGCGCAGCAAAACACCAAGTCTTCACAGCTGTGTATATGCATAGCAGTAGAAGCAGGCATGGCACTGTTTCATCCGGCATGTGCAACCCCAGCAGCTGGTTCATGCTAATTACTGCTCACGGTAGTAATGGCTGCAGCTGTGCGCGCGTCAATGGTACGTAAATGTCACAGCTATGTCACTGCGGTGTATAAGCAGAAAAGGTTGCAGCATGTGCATGCTCAGCACATCTGCAAGTTTACAGCAGGCGCTGCAGACCTGAAGCCAATGCAACAAGGGCAGGCTAGGTAGCTGCGCTTATGCGGTGCCAGCTGCCGCAGCACGCATGTGCCACACAGGAGGATTCGCAGGTGCCTGCAGCAGCTTGCTACACCTCAGCCCTTCCTTGCTGCTGCAGCAGCTAGCATGCACCTGCGCAGCTTTCCCTGCCGGCGTCCCAGAGCATGCAGTGGCAAAGACCGCGCCACAGCAGGGTCGTGATGATGCCTGACTGATGCACACACACAGCATATGAAGCCTGCTCAAGTTACGCCATGCTCATCGCACCTGCGTATTTGCCTGCCTCTTATTCCTGCAGTGTCGCCTGATGTGCGGCCCATTGTGGGAGCTGTGATCGGTGCAGCAGTGGCTGCTGGCGTGGTGTACGCTGGCGTGCAGGCCAAGCAGAAGCGCGACGGCGCAGCAGTGATCGACCTGTACAACTACATCGTGGAGGTAGGGTTTTGGCTTAGCAGCAGGCAGGATTTATGATGATAATTTGTTTCTGATATGTGATGCTTGCATCCTTCAGCAGCAGTGATTGACCTGTACAACTACATTGTGGAGGTGGGGTTTGTGGCATGGCTGTGGGTTGAGGGTTCTAGCCAGTGAGAGTTCAAGGGTCTAAGGGTCACGGCCGGGGTTGGCGTCGGATGCTTCCATCTACAAGCAGCATTTATTGACCTGTACAGCTACATTGTGGCAGTGTGGTGTTGGCGTGGACGACAGCAGGCAGGGCAGCAGGCAGGCAGGGCAGTAGGCAGGCCAGCAGCAGCATCCGCCAGCCCGGCTAGCCTTTATCGCAGCAAGGCCAGAAGATCCCTTTCATCAGCTGCCTTAGCAGCACTGGCAGCAACTGAACTTTGCCGCTCACACCTTGCCCCTCTGTCTTAATCAATGACAGCCACTGAAATTGACAGCCATACACTATACTCAAGTCCTCGGAGTATGCCGCCCAATTTCTGCAGCTGGACGACCCCACTGAGCTGCAGCCGGATGACATGACTGCCAGCGGCTCCCGCTACCATCATCTATCGCCGACATAATGCTCCTGTTTCAATGTTGCTTATGCAGCTGGACGACCCCACTGAGCTGCAGCCGGATGACGTGACTGCCTTTGGCTCCCGCTACGGCATCAACATACCCGCATATTGAACACCGCTCACTGTCCTGCCCTTTCTGCACCTGTCTGCAGCTGGACGATCCAACAGAGCTGCAGCCGGATGACGTGACTGCCATTGGCTCCCGCTACGGCATCAACATGCACAAGGACCAGCTGGAGGGCCTGCAGAAGGTGTACGGGCAGTACCTGGAGACCATCATCCCAGTGGCAGACGCACAGCTGACGTGAGTGTTAGTAACAATGTGACATATGTTATGTGACATGTTATGTTTTGACACCGTGTCAGCGACATCTGCTGTGAATGCAATCATCTGTCGTATCATCTGCCACTGGCGCCTTGAGAGCCTTACACACCTTTGCTGACCGTAAGAACATAAATAACCGTCATCTCTGTCATTTTGACGTTCACAATGTGTTATTTTTTGCTGCAGCGGTGACGAGGCCAACAAGGTGCGCGTGTTCAAGGACGTGCTGGGCCTCAGCGACGAGGACGCTGCCCCGGTGCACATCGAGGTTGGGCGCCGCCTGTCACGCATCGGATTTGAATACAAGGACAGGTGGGCCGAGGTTTTTGGGCAGGGCAGAGGTTCAGAGGTTTAGGGGTTCAGCTTACGCACTGCATGCATGGGGGACGCACAACACTGCGGTGTAGATGCTGTGTCACGCTGTGTACCTCACCTCAGTGCTACCAAAAGCATCGTGTCACCGTGCCTCTTAAAACTCTGTTCAAACTTCCAAAACCCCGCAGGCAGTCCCAGTTTGAGCAGCGCAAGGCCTTCCAGCGGCTGGTGTACCTCAGCTACATCGTGTTTGGGGAGCAGAAGGCGGCGTTCCTGCTGCCGTGGCGCCGCGTGTTCAACCTGACAGACGCGCAGCTGTTTGTGGCGCGCCGCGACAATGCGCGCGCCATCTTCCAGGGACACCTGGCGGCACGCGGCGGCGAGTTCCCTGCTGAGAGGTGCGGCTGGCGCATTAGGCTGCGCATGGCTGCATTTAAAGTCATAGCCAACGTCATGCACTAGATTGAAATATTTATCACGGCAAACGGTTGCTTGCCTGGCGACTATATATGCATGGCTGGTTACTGCTGAACTCACAGCCACGTGCCCACGTCAACCATGTGTGCCTCCTGTCCTGCTCCGCTTTCCTGCAACAACAAAATAACTCAATGACAAACCAACAGGCAGTTCCTGCGTGAGCTGCGCGACTACCAGCTGGCCATCAAGCTGTTTGATGAGTCAGCGGAGGAGATCGTGCGCGAGGCCAGCCGCAAGCAGGTGGAGGCCAGCCTGGAGCGCGCAGTGGAGATCGCACGCAGCCCGGGCAAGGCACGCGACCCAGCAGCAGTTGTGGAGGTGCGCTGCTGTGCTGTGCGTCTGGGTGTCTATGTGGTTTCGTGCTTGTGCCAGGGCAGCAGGGTTTTTGCAAGCACCAGTCGCTCCTGTGCGTGTGAATGGCAGTTGCTGCATGTTGTATTGTTGCCTTACAAGCAGAATTATTATTGCGTGAGTGCCCTTGTTGAATGCCATGCCTGCCAGCATTGTTCAGCACCTGCAACTGCATCCCTCCAAGCATGATGCCTCACCATCGCGCTGTGCCGCACACTCAACCCCCTGCCATCACGGCTTGAGGCCTATCAGCAACTGCTGCTCCGAATGTGCTATCCACAAACCTTTGTTTGTTTAAATGTGTGTCCTGCAGACGCTGAGCCACGTGCTGGACTATGCGCGCAAGATGGCCAAGTTCGCCAACGACGACGACCTCATCCCCGGGCTGGGCATGCCCAGCATCCACAACGGGCCGTGGGACGTGGAGGCCAGGCGGCGCGATGTCAAGGAGGTGTTCAAGTGAGGAGGCCGGGCTGTTGTGTACGCAAACCTAGCTGTGTGTTATGGATTGGGGGGTGCTGTGACGTGCCCAGCGGGCCCGGGACGTGGAGAGCAGGAGGAGGGACGCCAAGGAGGTCTTCCAGTGAGCGGCAGCATTGATGTCACATCTTTTGTTTGGCTTGATTTTATGCATTTAGATTGTAGGTTTGGAGGGATGTCAAGGAGGTCTTCAAGTGAGGGCACTGCTTTGTTGTGTACGCAGTTCTGGCTGTGTGTCATGGATTGGGGGGTGATCTGACGCGCCCAGCGGAGAGGGACGTCAAGGACGTCTTCAAGTGAGGACGCTGCTTCATTGTGCACGCAAACCTAGCTGTGTGTTACGCAAACCTAGCTGTGTGTTATGGATGGGGGGGTGATGTGACGCGCCCAGTGGGCCTGGGACGTGGGCCGTTGCGACGGTAATGAGGTTTCAAGTGAGCGCTGTATACATCGACAACCATGGATCATTGTGATAGTTGCAGACCCTACCTTCAACCTTCCCGTACTGCATCAATTGGGTTGCATGGTGCCCTTGGCTCTCTCATTCTCACTGTTCCTGGCGCACCTCACTCGGCTGCGCAGTAGCCAATCAGGAAGGTCTCACCGTGCCACTGTTTCCATTGCTTTGCCACTTTTGCTCACAGGGTGTATGCTGAGGAGGTGGTGGGCCGTGAGGGCCGCTTCAACCCCCAGATCGAGGCCGACCTGAAGGAGCTAGCTGTCGTGCTGTGCCTGGGGGCCAAGGAGGCGGGCGAGGTGCGCAGCGGCATCGCGGGCGGCCTCTACAAGCGGCTGCTGCGCGAGGAGGTGACCAGCAGGCGGCTGGACGCGGCAGCATCGCCAGCACAGGTGGGCGGCGTTTGTTACACATTTGTTTGACGCGTTGTGCAAGTGGGGTGAGGAGCAGGAGCAGCTGTGCGTGTGCTGCTGGAGACCTGCGTGAGGCTGTGTCAGTGTTGCACAGCCTGATCTGTGCTACTCAAGTTTGGGTGATAGCAGGGCTTGTGGCATGGTGGCCTGTGTGGGGTGCTTAGCGGCTGCTGCGCGAGGAGGTCACCAGCAGGCGGCTGGACGCGGCAGCATCGCCAGTGCAGGTGGGCGGCGTTTGTTACACATTTGTTTGACGCATAGTGCAAGTGGGGTGAAGAGCAGGAGCAGCTTCGCGTGTGCTGCTGGAGACCTGCGTGAGGCTGTGTTAGTGTTGTGCAGCCTGATCTGTGCTACACAAAATTGGGTGATAGCAGGGCTTGTGGCATGGTGGCCTGTGTGGGGTGCTTAGCGGCTGCTGCGCGAGGAGGTCACCAGCAGGCGGCTGGACGCGGCAGCATCGCCAGTGCAGGTGGGCGGCGTTTGTTACACATTTGTTTGACGCATAGTGCAAGTGGGGTGAAGAGCAGGAGCAGCTTCGCGTGTGCTGCTGGAGACCTGCGTGAGGCTGTGTTAGTGTTGTGCAGCCTGATCTGTGCTACACAAAATTGGGTGATAGCAGGGCTTGTGGCATGGTGGCCTGTGTGGAGTGGCTAGCTGCTGCTGCGCGAGCAGGCGGCTGGACGCGGCAGCATCGCCAGCGCAGGTGGGCGGCCGGCTCTAACTTTTCACCTGTCTGTATTTGTCGTGATGGTCTGAACCGGCATGCGCAATGGGGTGGGTTCAAGAGGAAATGACCCTCAAGCATCAGGTGCGCAAGTCCCCTGCTAATGCTGATGCCACCTGATATAGCATTTGAATCACCTGACGGGTCTTGACCCACAACTCAACAAACCTCATACCCGCCTAGGATGGTGCCAGGACCCACCTGTCTCTAAACAGGAACTCAATTTTACTTTGCACTGCAGCTGCTGGGCGAGCTGGTGGAGAAGAGCGGCTACAGCCCCCAGGCTGCCGCTGAGCTGCACAAGCAGCTGTACTTGCTTTGATCATAACTGCAATCAACACAACCCAACATGGCATAACTTGTCACATAACATGTTATTTCACCTTTTTGTGGCAAATTGCAGCTGCTGGGCGAGCTGGTGGAGAAGAGCGGCTACAGCCCTCAGGCTGCCGCTGAGCTGCACAAGCAGCTGTACCGCACCAAGCTGCAGCAGCTGGTGGCCAAGAAGAAGCTGAGCAGCGAGGAACAGCAGGAGCTCACCCGCATCAGGCGCATCCTGTGCATCACCCCGGAGGTGGCATCACAGGTGAGCAGCAGCACCAGCTGTAGAAACGAGGGGAGAGGGCTCTTTGGGTGTCGTAAATAGCTGGCTTGCTTCAGGCGCATCGTGTGCACTGCACCTGAGGTGGCGCCACAGGTTCGCAGCAGCAGCAGCAGCACCAGGCTTGTCAAGTGGCAGATGGTGCTGTCAGCCCGCATGCTGATGCTCTACAAAGCTTGCATCCAGCGGCAACTGCTACCCGCCAGTTCTTACATCCTGTGCTGCTGCTGGCTGTTTGTTGCTGGTGCTGCTGCTGCTGCCAGGTCATGCGTGCCACCACTGGCCGTGTGCTGGAGGAGGTTGCAATGGTGCAATGATGCAATGCTCTGACATTTCGCTTCTGCTGGCCTGGCATCTCCGTCCTGCAGGTCATGCGTGCCACCGCTGGCCGTGTGCTGGAGGAGGTGGTGGCGGACATCTACCTCATGGGCGCCAAGCCTGTGGGCGAGTACGAGTCTGAGCGCGTTGAGGCGTGCATCAAGGACCTCAGCTTGGACCGCGGTGTGGCCATGGACGTGATCAAGGACGTGACCAAGCAGCGGTTCAAGGCGTACGTGCAGCAGGCACAGAAGGAGCGCGACAGGCGCAGCGCAGCGCAAGTGCTCAAGAAGCTGGTGCAGGTGGGAATTGCAAGGCATGGCTTGCAGCGCTGCTGTGTTTGCATGTGACAACAAGCTGCGTCCTGGCGTGAGGTTCACTTCACACGTGCTATGCTTGCAGCTCTGCTGTGTTTGCATGTGACAACATACTGCGTGCATGGAGCAGGTGTGCACCTACGCGCTGCTGCTGTTGCCTGTGTTGTCCCGGATGTTGCGCCACTGCAATACACTGGTTTCAACACCCGCACTTGTGCGCTGCTGCTGCCGCTGCTGCTGCTGCTGCTGCGCTGCTGCTTGCCTCCGCCATCCTTTGCAGTTCAATGCGCTGGTGGTGACTCCCATCGTGGAGAAGGCCAAGGGCACTGAGGCAGCCAAGAAGGAGCTGGCTGAGATCATGGCGGAGGCAGCAAAGAAGGTGCGGCGCGCTGCTGCTGCTGCTGCTGCAAATGCCTGCTGGTGTCTTGCTTGACTTTGTACACTGCGGCCTGAGTAGCATTTGTGATGCCTGCCCAGGTCTGCTGTCAATAGCTGGCGCTGTATGCGTTGCAGACATGTTTGGTTCACACTGCAGAGGTTCAACTCGTGCCTGAAATTACTGTGCATTTTGCTTGTGCCTGACCTCTGCCTGCAGGCCAAGGAGCAGGAGGAGGCAGAGAAAGCAGCAGCAGCCAAGGAAGCAGCAGCAGCCAGCAGCAGCGAGGCACCAGCAGCAGACGCAGCAGCAGACAGCAGCAAAGAAGCAGCAGAAGAGCAGCCGAAGGAGCTGCAGGTGAAGAAGGATGAGGACGCTGTTGAGAGCGTGAAGAAGATGATTGCTGCGCAGCGTGGCGAGTTTGGGGAGGAGGAGCGCAAGGGGCAGAAGGAGATCACACTGACCGACGAGCTGGAGGCTGGCGTCAAGTGAGTACAAATGACATGACATATTTTTGTTATAAGCGTGTTACTTGCGCGGTCAATGGTTTTGTGCCGAAGATGAGTTTGGTGAGGAGGAGCGCAAGGGGCAGAAGGAGATCACACTGACAGATGAGCTGGAGGCTGGCGTCAAGTGAGTACAAGTGGCATGTCACTCTGCACCAGCGTTGACCATACTGTGTTGTTGTGTGTGTGTCTCAGGCGGACAATCTTGTGTACCCATGCAGACATTGGGCAAATGCAGCACTTGGTGCGTGTGAGGCCTTGCATTACTGCAGCATCCTAGTTCAATTAGTGCCAGGCTGTTTGCTCTAGCAGCACTATCCATCCATATAAGCGCCACCCTTTCAGCCCACCAACCAACTGTCACCCATCAAAGTGTTTGCCATTTTTCCTGCAGGGCTGAGCTGTACAAGAAATGCCTCATGTACAGCATGAGCGGCTTCGGGCTGTCATCACCAAACCTTCCAACCATCTGTCTCTGATGCTTTTGACTCACATGTTTCCACTGCCTTTGCAGGGCTGAGCTGTACAAGAACTACCTCATGTACAGCATGAGCGGCAAAGTTGTGCCAGCATGAACCCCCACAAGCAACTGTTCTCGACTCTCATTGACTATTTCTGAACTGCTTCCTCCCGCAGGGCTGAGCTGTACAAGAACTACCTCATGTACAGCATGAGCGGCGACGTGGTGGAGCTGCCTGTGGGCGGCGTCATCCGCAAGAAGTCCAGCCTGGTCACGCGCCAGGCGGAGATGAACCGGCTGCAGCAGCTTGGGGATATTCTGGGCATGACCCCGCTGGAGGTCAACGCGGTGCACACAGACCTGGCAGAGCAGGCCTACAAGTCGCAGGTGGGCGGAGGTTAGGAATTTTTGCTGTGCATGAGGCTGCTGGGTGGTGGGACGAGGGTCGTCTGGTTGCAGGGGATGGTCACCGCGGTGGGTATGCGATGGCAGCTGCTGGTGCTGACCCGCAGCAGAGTCAAGGAGCTTGGGGTTGGCAAGGTGGAGCATACCTGGCAGTGCTGGTGTGGCGGTTCGTTGTGCAGCTGTTTTTGAGACTGACGAGGCTGCTGCTGCTGTCACTTTTTGCAGGCCACCGACGTGCTGCGTGGCAGCGCTGCCGGCCTCAGTGCTGAGCGCAAGCAGTACCTGGAGGAGCTGCGCACACAGCTCAACCTGTCCAAGGAGACCGGCGACAAGATCCTGCGGTGAGGCTTGCTTGATGTTGGTGTCTTGCTGTTTGTCAGTGATGCATTTGTTGGTATTGTGAAGGTGCAACAGGCTTGTGTTGGTTCCTGTGTGCTGTGCTCTGACTCATGCTTGCGATTCAACAGCAGCTTCCCATATTTACTTTCAAAACCACTTTCTATAAGCGGCGTGTTATGCAGAACTCTCACCCTCAACTCGGCTGTGTTGTGCTGCTGCTGCTGCTGCCGCTACTGCTGCTGCTGCTGCTGCTGCTGCTGCCGTGCAGCGAGGCGCGCACCGAGGTGCTGGGTGCTGCTGCCGCCTTCGAGGGCGAGGAGCGCTGGACTGTGGACAAGGTGATGGCCATGCACAAGGAGGGCGGCGTGACAGTGAGCAAGATGCTGGAGGAGCCGCAGCGGCGGCTGATGCTGCGCAAGGAGATCGACAAGAAGCTCAACGACGGCAAGGGTGCGTTTCATTAAATGTTATTGTTAACATTCAAAGATGTTGTCACACGTGCTGCTTTTTGTTCAGGTGTCGAGCGAGCTTGACGTTATCAGGATTGTACGTGCCTTGGGACCCCTGACTACTTGCAAAATTGACGCTGAGCCACTGTTATGTTCCCGCTGCGAACTTCCTGCCCGCCTGCCTGCCTGCCTGCAGCCGACTTTGACGCGCAGTACCTGCTGAAGGAGCTGCCGGCCGTCCTGGACATTGACGAGAAGCGTGTGCGCATGCTGCTCAAGGAGCTGGTGGGCGCGCGCAAGTGAGTGCAGGCACTCTCAGACAGTGTACCACAAACCACAGCTTCTTTGTACTAGTGCAGTCATTGCTTTGGCATATCAATCTGCTGGTAACATGCTGCTCAAGGAGCTGGTGGGCGCGCGCAAGTGATTGCAGGCACTGAGTTGTGTTAAGGATTTTGTCAGGCCGAAACACATGTTACATGAAGCTTCTGTGTTCCCAGCACGCTCAGGCTGCAGCGTTGGAATCTGTGTTGTTGCTGCTGGGTGCATGGCATCGTGTCAGGCATGCGCACCACACAGGCATGCCTCTTCCTCCCTGCTGCGTCTGCTGCCCTGGCGCACGCCCTGCCTGGTGTGCTGCGCGCAACATTGACGCCAACCCCCTGCTGCTGTTCTTGCCGCACCGCAGGCGCATGCTGCTGGTGCAGGCGGTCAGCCAGCACAGGCAGCGGCGGCCGAATGACAGCGTGGTGTCGCTGTCCAACCTGATCAGTGCATACCGTGCAGTGCCGGAGGAGGCCAAGGAGGGAGGCAGCGTGGGTGTGGTGCAGTGGGGCGAGCGGGAGGAGCTCAAGGACCTGTACGCTATCTTCTGCGACTCGGTGCGTTTGTGTTATATAACATGTCATTGCGTGTTATTGGGTGTTATTTCAGAAGCTGTGTGGCGCATTGTGGGGGGGAGGGCGTGGTGCAGTGGGGCGAGCGGGAGGAGCTCAAGGACCTGTACGCCATCTTCTACGACTCGGGGAGATTTTTTGTAGAAATTTTATGGGTGTGGTTGTGTGTTACTTAGGTGTTCTTCTGTGAGCTACCTGGTACATGAGGGGAGGGGTCGTTGTGCAGTGGGGCGAGCGGGAGGAGCTCAAGGACCTGTACGCCATCTTCTGCGACCCGGTGCGTTTGTGTGTTATATGACACGTTACTTTGTGTAATTGGGTGTTGATTGTGTACACTGCATGGTATACGGTGTGGAGGGGGCGTGGTGCATTGGGTTGAGCGGGAGGAGCTGAAAGACCTGTTTGTGATCCTCTGCGACTCGGTGAGTTTGTGCGTAGTGCAGCATGTTATGTTTTGACATGTTTGCAGCTACATGTAGACTGGCGTTCAGTGGTAGCAGATAGCTACTGGGTGAACGGCGGAGGATCGGTTGCCTGTTTGAGTACGTGCAAAGCACAAACAGTTGCAGATTTATATATCAGGTATGCAAGGATGCTGACTGCTGCGGCCTGCATCTTGTTTCATTAGATCCCACACAGTCACCAGCGTGCACTCACCTCCTGCTGCTGCATCTGCCTCAACTTGAAACTGCCACACCGCAGGTCGCTGATCAGGCCAAGCGCGACGAGCTGTCGCAGCTGTTTGGCCTGAGTGAGGAGGACAAGGCCGACATTGCCAGCCGCAGCGACAGCCACGCAGCCAAGATCAAGCAGGAGCAGGAGGAGGAGGCCTTCTTCCTGTGAGGCGCTGTGAGTACGAGCAGCAGCAGCAGCCGGCAGCAAAGAAGGCAGCAGCAGCAGGAGCAGGAGGCCTTCTTCCTGTGAGGCGCTGTAAGTACGAGCAGCAGCAGCAGCAGCTGGCAGCAAAGAAGGCAGCAGCAGCAGGAGCAGGAGGAGGAGGCCTTCTTCTTGTGAGGCACTGCCAGCAGCTGTGGCAGCACCTGTGAGCAGCAGCAGCAGCAGCAGCTGTTGAAGGCTTTGTGCTGCTGTTTTCAGCTGGCAGCAACTGTGGCAGCAGCAGCAACTGTGGCAGCAGCAGCAACTGTGGCAGCAGCAGCAGCAGAAGGCTTTCTTGCTGCTGTGAGCAGCAGCCAGGGGAGGCCTCTCTCTGCTGCGGGGCGCCGCTGGCGCAGAAGTGCCTGGCAGCAGCAGCACCTGCGCAGCAGCAGCGTCTGTGCTGCTGCGACGCCTGGCTGGCGTGTCGTGGCTGCTATTGTATAGCCCTTCTACAGCTTGCAGTGGTCGTCCGCTGCATGCCGCTGCTGCTAGGCTGGCTGGTTGGAAAATGCTGGCATCGTCACCTGCAGCGCACTGCTGCACGTTTGGCAGCTGGTGTAGCAGCTGCTACTCCAGCCGCTGGTTGGGTTGCAAGTTTGGTTGACAATGTTGCATGTCTGGTCGATGGCAGCAGCATGCAGCATGCATATTGCTGCGACATGCACTGCTTCATGGCTAGCTGTAGTTCAACAGGAGTGAATTTGCACCCTTGTGTTGCAACAGCAACTGGAGTAGCGCTGAAGTTCATGTGTGGCGGACTGCTTTTGGCATTAGTAGCGATATGTTGTAGGTAGATTGTGCGCACCGGGGGCTGCTGCTCTCTTATCCTGAGTGATGAAGTGTGTCGCATCTTGGGCCTTTCCTGTCTGCGTGGTAAGGACATAGGTTTTCCGGCCTTTTAAGTACTGCAGGAGAGGCGGCTGGGTTTGGCTGCCGTGCTGTGCATTCATCTGGTTCCGTTACATACCCATGTTACATTGGCATGCCCTGTGCAGTGCTACCTGGCTAGTTGGCTTGCATGCACTGCTGCTGCGGCAGCTGCAGAACTGCAGTGGGGGCTGCTGCAGTGCACATATTGGGTGCTGCAGGCAGCGGCACAGCAGAATCTGGCCCAGTTGTTACGCAGGATTGACTGCTCACAGCCGCCAGTTGGCACACCGTACATTGCTGACTGACGTAGACTGTCCATCTTTACATCGCTGAGTAATCAGGCAGATGTGTGCAGCATCTTGCTTGTTGCTGAGCAGCATGTGGTGTGCAGTGGGTTGGTGTGCATGACTGCAGGTGGTGTTGACTCTTTGGGCATGCATACAGATGGTGTGCCTCCTCTTCTGACCGTGTAACTGCTTTTCGAAGTTACTTGGCACGGTTTTGATGCTTGAACGCTGCAGGAGCAAGCAAATAACAGCCAGAAACAACTACATCATTCTGTAACATACCATATACAACTCTCAAGTCACACTGCTAGGTACACAAGCTCCTACCTCCTTTCAAAGGTGTGAAGCTACTGCGTTACTGGATGCCCTGCAGCTGTTGTGTGCCCTTGTCGAAAGTTGCACTGTGTAGTGCTCTACTGCTATGGCGTCATCACACTTGTGTGACTAATTCTAATGCCTGTTGTTGGTGCTGAGACAGGTGGGGCATGCGCTGCAGCAACCAAACGTCGTCAGGGAGAGGAGCAGCTGCTGCAGCAACAACAGCAGCACTGGAGCACAGCTATGTATCCCAGCAAAAAAAACAGCCCCTCCACCCACCAGCTGTTGTGCCCCGTAGGGCACTAGGCCCATTCCGATCCATCCTCACAGGGATTATATTGGGGTGCATCCGAGCCGATGAGGGTACATTCCCAGTACTCGCAAGCGAGCACCGGGCGCATCCTAGGAGTTCGGCAGTTAGAGATGGAGCAGAAAGTTCTTTACGACCTCTCTACCACCATCCCCTCCTGCGATACAGAGTACTGCGAGACGGCCTGATGTACCATGGCGAGCAGGGGGTGTATTACTCCGACTAGGCAAAAGGCGCCACGTCACAAAATGGCGCCATTTTTTCTGCACCTGCACACGCTATATAAGGAAAGTTGCCGAATTGCATTCATTACAAGCATCAGCATCATGCAACATAATGCGCACTCACATGGCAAGAAGTGGTCCCCCGAAAGGCCACCGTGGCTGCTGAACCTCAGATTAGCATGTGCAGCTCCTGCTTCCGCTCCTACGTCGTCTAGTATTACCTGCAACCATAATAACACCTGGTCAGCGCCGTCCCGAAGAGCCACGATGCCCTTCGGGGGCAACGGCACTGACAGCCTTCCATCCTCTTGTAGTCCTTGGTAGCCTGGGTAGTGACACCTTGTCAGTGACGCCACTTGGTTGACACCGTAGCTCAGATTGAAGTTGAAGTTTTCCTCGCAAGAGACGCTGCCAGATAGACTCGAATGGCTTCAAAAGCTATGAGTAGGACTTCGAGAAGCAGAGAACACATCGAGAGCCTCCAGTTGCGGTGCACCCAACGTGTGGCAGCTGCTGCTGACGAGCAATGCTTGCGCTGGCCAAGGACACCTCTGAGAGGCCCTATAGGCAAGAACAGGATGCCTGAATCCCATCAGTACGACTGCAAATGCATAGCGCATGTGCACCCAGCAGGCTTAACAAACTTTCTGAGCTAGATGCATTGGAAGTAAACGCAGGATTGCAGCCAACAGCACCTGCGTCAGCATATCTACGTGCTGTGAACACAAGCGTGCCAATGCAGTGCCAACTCCTCAACCACAAACCTCCCTAAAACCTACACATCTTCTGAACACGGCCAGAACCGGGTTCATGCAGGCTCTACTTCTTCTTGCCCTTCTTCTTCAGGCGCGACTCCTCCTCTGCCTCAAGCTCCTCAATCACAAACCTCCATCAAACCCACACATATGTACATCTGTACACAACCAGAACCGAATTTCTCTACTTCTTCTTGCCCTTCTTCAGGCGCGACTCCTCCTCCGCCTCAAGCTCCTCAATCACGAACGCAGTGTCACTGGGCGTGGAGTGCATGCCGCGGCCATCATGCGAGTACAGCTTCTTGGCTGCTTCCAGCGCCGGGAAGAACACAAAGCCGCCCAAACTGATCCACATCAGCCGCGGCTGCCAGCCTGACATGAATGCACCCAGGCCCTCCGTGCGCGCAATCTGCATCCAGAAACATCCACAGTGCAGGTGTGCAGGAAGGCAGTCAGCCAGGTCAGTATTGTGCAGCAAGAAGGGCTTCACCTTGTGTTGTTATTTGGCATGACACAGGGGCGGAAGCCCCGCACAGTAGCACTGTAGCACGACAAAGGCAGGGCCCCGGTGCTGCGGCGCTGAAGACAACGGACTTTAGCAGAGCTGCCAGAGCGAGCACACTAACTGTGCCTCACAGGCAACAAAGCCACGGCTCACTGTACATGCATCAGCATTGCTTGCACCAGCATTGCTTGCAGGTGAACGGTTGTGCATATACCATTGCCTAATACTGTCATATTGCATCGAGACAGCCGGTTCTTCATCAGTGTACAGTGTAAGGGTGTCGCACCTGCAGTGTGGCGTCCACCAGGTTCTTGTAGCGGCCGCTGGTGCCCTGCGTCATCAGCCGCGTCTTGAGCACGTCCAGCGGCGTGGTCACGATGCCTGGCAGCAGCAGCAGCAGCAGCAGCAGCAGCAGCAGCAGCAACAGCATCAGGAACCGGCTGATCAGTGTACTTCTTCAGTGCGGCACACCTATATGCTGCGTCAGGCTGCAGCATACATCTGCTTCACTTATGCGCGCCACATATGGCTGGTCACAGCACAATGCTGCATCAAGTGCTGCTGCACGCCATGCCTCACCTCTGAAGCCTCCAGCAATGGCCCCCACGATAGACACCTCCACACAACAGAGAAAACACCTCCAAACAACAGAGCAAACATCATGCGGCATGCAGTGCTGCTGCACAAAGGCCTCACGGCATGCCTCACCTGTGAAGCCTCCAGCAATCGCGCCCACGATTGACACCTCCACAGGATTCGGGTCCCGCTGCAGCAGCCTGCCTGCGGCCTTGCGCAGCTGCTCGTAGGCCACAAACTCGATCGCATCGAAGGGCAGGTCGCGCAGCAGGAAGGCGCCGTAGCCAGCGTAGAGGCCCCGCAGGCCTTCCTTGGCCACAATGGAGCGGATCTGCGGCAGAACAGATGGAGCAGCGACAGCTTCGTCCAACAATGAAGCAAAGCTAGCAAAGGCAGCCAGTCAAAGTACAGAGCGCTCTTGGCGGCGGCAAAGCGGTCTTCGCGGCGGCTAAAACACGGGATATTGAAAGGAAGTGTGCTGCAATCAAGTCATGCAGCTGGCATGCAGCTGGAAGGCGCCGTAGCCGGCGCAGAGGCCGCGCAGGCCCTCCTTGGCCACAATGGAGCGGATCTGCAGTCAAAGCGCAGTCAACGTACAGTCAAACACAGTCAATTACAGTTGACACACAGTCAATCGCAGTCAAAGTACAGTTGAGGTGCAGTCAACTTACAGACATACTACAGTAGCAATGGCGGTGTATCTGGCACCACTCACCGCGGCCGCTGCTCCTGCAAACTGGCGCGTCTGCAGCTCGTGCTCACACCCGCCACTCCGTGCTGTGTGCAGCTGCTGCACCCAACGCACCCAACAGCACAATATAGATACACATCTGGCGCCACTCACCGCGGCCGCTGCTCCTGCAAACTCGCGCGTCTGCAGCCGCTGCTTGACGACCTCAGTGGGCACCCTCGTCAGTGACGCAGCAGCGCCAGCACCAAAGCAGCATAACTAGCTGTGCGCACTCACCGCGGCCGCTGCTCCTGCAAACTCGCGCGTCTGCAGCTCGTGCTCGCACCCACACTCCGTGCTGTGTGCAGCTGCTGCGCCCAACGCACCCAACATCACAACATAGATACACATCTGGCGCCACTCACCGCGGCCGCTGCTCCTGCAAACTCGCGCGTCTGCAGCCGCTGCTTTACGACCTCAGTGGGCACCCTCGTCAGTGATGCAGCAGCGCCAGCAGCCATGCCTGCCAGCACGGGGCCTAGCCAGTGCTGCTCCTCGCTGCTGTTCTTGTACACCCAATGCTTCACTGGCTCGTAGACAGCCATGAAGATGGCAGAAGATGGCGCCACGCCTGCAAATGATATGTGACAGAAACCACACAAATTGACGCAGGGAAAATGTCGTGCATGGTGAGAGGTGGTACACCCAGTGCTCCACCGGCTCATCGACAGGTATGAAGATGGCAGAGGAGGGGCCCACGCCAAAGAAGTGTATGTTGAACATGTCAAGAAACAGACAGTGACAACACACATGTGGCGCATGATAAGAGCCGTGCAAACCGACGTGCACGTGCGCACTCATTGCCCCTGCTGCTGCTGAGTACTTGCTCTGATGGCAAGGACATGTTCAAAGGGTCACCTGCTGCTGCTGCTGCTGCTGCTGCTGTTGCTGCTGCTGCTGCTGACGCCGCTACTGCTGTCTCACTGCAGCTGCTGCTGCTGCTGCTGCTGCTGCTGCTGTCCTCCTCACCCGCCAGGTTGCCCCACACGCCCGCGTACAGCCCTTTGCCTCCGCCCGATGACAGCAGCGCCTTGAGGCCGCCGCCGCCGATCATGGCCTGCAGCCGCGTCTTGATGGTGTCAATGGGGTACAGCGCTGCGCGTGGCAGCAGCAGCAGCAGCAGCAGCAGCAGCAGCAGCAGCAGCAGCAGCGGAGACATTAAAATCGGCACAGGTTGGTTTGGTTTTGTGGTAAGCTGAAGAAGCTCTTGGTGTTGCAGCAGCGTACGGCAATGGCTCATCATGAAGTATTGGCTTGCTCATTCAGGATGAGCTGCAAAAGCCCGGGGTTGCAGTTCCGCAGCAGCGCACCGTGGCCTAGTTGATCTCACAAGCTGGATTGCATGAGGCACCTCTGGAGAGCTGTTGTGAGGCTGCTTGCAGCTGGAGGCTTCTCACACGTTGCTTGCACTGCAGGACCACATGCTGCCAAGTGTGTTGTTACCAAGGTGCAAGGATACGTCGGTGAGACTGCTGCTGCTGCAGCAATGCAGACGGACGAGCAGAGTGTGGCAGCATTGCAGGAAACTGCATGGTCCATGCAGTACATTGCGAGGTGGGGGCCCTCACCTGCCTCAACTGCACAACCAGCTGTTGCGCCAGCACCCAGGTTTGCTGCTACCAGCCGCCAGTTTGGTACATTGCTGCTGCTGCTGCTTGGCTTTGTTTCTGCTGCTGACGCCACCATGAAGAGTGGCATGGCCCGCGTGGAGCCTGCAGGAGGAATCATGTGAATAGAGCATTATACAAAGCTTGGGTGAGCTGCAGTTACAGCAATTTGCAATTGTTAGATACAAGGCAGTCGGGCTCACAGCAGGCTTGCTGAGCTGTGCAGCACACACAGCAGACAGGCTTGCAGGACATGGGCTGCTGGTCAACTTGACTGCGCATGCGATTGCAGTACATTTGGCGGAAGTAAAATTGTGTAAGGAATCAGCCACAGCTTGATGTGCTGCCAGGGCGGTGAGAGGAGTCCAAGCTTGCAGGAAAGCAGCAACATGATGTGACAAGGAAGCATGCTGCTGAAGAGAGCTGCAGCACCAGTCAAGACAGCAGGACAGCCTGGTGCTCCCACATCGAAGGTGACAAGCATAGGTATGGTGCGTATTTGATCATCTGCTTGCTGCTTTGAGTTATAAGAGCATCTAGAGCAACCAGTTGCTCGATCCAAGCAGGATCTTTGTTACTGCTGAGCAGTAGCTCACCAGGCGCCTGTGTGTCTCCAGCGGGCATGGCTGAGCTGATAGAAGCGAAGCATGGCACTCGCTGACCGTTTCTGGTTTGTGATTGAGCAGATCTGCTGCTGGAGGCCACAATGGCAAGCTGTGCTGTCTGCTGTGTCTTCACGAGCGTGCGTCGACACTTCCGCCTGTTTGAAGGACCCAGCTGAAATTGCAGCTCCCCTGGTATTATCGAGCTACTGTTGCTTTCGGTCATGGCTATGTTCCGCTTGTGAATGCGCCACCGGCCGCAAGACTTTCGACGCGCAGGTAGGGAGTAAGGCCACAGCAACAAACGTTTGCAAGATTTTTATCAATATCATGTACCAGTAGGACGGTAGCAGCTTGTTTTGAGCGTTTCACAACCCCAGAACCTTGATCATACATCGTCCAAAGCCCTCTTTGTTGACGTCGCTGCCAGGTGTCGGTTCTTTGACGCTTTCGTGCAACTTGCCTTGATTTATTGTCAACCAATAGCCATGAATGTGTTATGTAAGCCAGCAGCAGCAACACAGCAGGCAAACAACAAGCCTAGGCTGTTGGCTGTACGCAGTTCAGGCAGCTGCTCAGCAGTGCTGTCACAGTGTGGACCACCAGGGCCGACACACACTGCTAGCCAGCTATCACTACTGGCAGCTGCGAACATACAAGTAAAACTTATGGATCAAAGCATACAAGTACAAGAGCTGCTCTGCTCCCAGAGTATCCCGTGGCTGGCCATCACAACAAAGTGGAACTTATCCGACGTGTCATGATTACACACGTCATGCCCGTATAAAGAGTTGCAGGAAAGAAGGTAAACCCTGCCTCACCACGTCACGCACGCTGCAAGCCACCAGCTGGGTTGGTCCGTGTAGATTTGCCAAGAATAACTAGCTGGCGTCCTGGAAAAACAGCAGCAGCACCTCCTGCGAGGGTCCACATGAAGTGCTAGCACTAGCACTACGTTGGCCGGACTCCCAGAAGTGTCCACAAGAGCCATCATGGCTGGTTGACCTGGCAGATGTCCTGCTGCATGGCACTGCAGGCATCCACAGCAGAGCCTGGTGTTTATGACCAGAGTGCTTTAGCAAGTGCAGCACAAAGCAAAACAACAAGCAAGCCATACCGCAGCACAGCACTGATCATCAAGTGCAGCGCCGCGCACAGATTGGTGGGAGGGCACGCAAACTGCATGCAACCAAATGACTTCAATCGCCCTGCTCACCGCCCGCATACAAACACAGCTGCATACCTCCGCTGCACATAACACTGTGTGAGTGGCAGAGTAGGCACGCTGTCAACACGTGTGATGGGACACAGGGCGTCACCATTGGTAGTGACCCCTGCATAGAGCCAATGATGCGCATGAGCTCTTTAAACCTCACCGGCATGCATATGGCAAATGTGCTGCTGCATAGCCCTCCTGGGGCCTGCAGGAATGGCATCAGAGCAATGCATATTTACAGAGCGGTTGTGTGCATGCAGGCGCACAGGTCCACACGCATTTGGTGTGCGTGTGTGTGCCTGACGGTGCACCAGCGATACAGCAACGCACCAGCCGCTGTCAGTGTGTGCAACGCTGCTTGTTAGACAGCCTCAGCAGGCTACTGCTGCTGTGCAGCTGGCCACATGCTGCAGTGAAAACTGATTCGAGGCAAAGTGTATGCTTTTGCAGAAGACGGCAACATCCGTCACTCCATGACTAGGATACAAATATCCAGCATTTCCCTGCACCCACAAACAACAGACCGTGGCAACCTGTAGCATATATGAAGCTGAGTTTCGTCCCTTGCATAGCCGACAGCAGCAACACAGTGTTGGCCACACAAGCAGATTGAGCAGTCACAACAGCTTCCCAGAGCAGCAGACTACAAGCACTGCCATGTCGCATCACAAACACAACAAGTCTCGACACAACACTCCAACTCAGGCGCCAGCCTAGCTATCTGCAGCTGTCGCCGCACCTAGTACGCTAGTTCTGCACGCAGTAGCAATGCAAACAGCTGCTGTACCGCTTCGGCTGTGCGCGTGCACCTGGGCTGCGCTTTTTAGTGACCTCAGGCTGCAGATACTGCACACTTAGTGGACTTACATGCAGGCTGATGTGGCCCATCCTCTAGCAGCACAAATACAACAAAGCAACCGGCCAAGAAAGGTGCTTCGGCACAGGTAAGCAGAGTTGGGGCGCCACCAGCAGCAAAAAGCCCTGCAAACAGACAACGGACAAATGCCTAGACTAACGCCAGGCACGAACGCCCCGGTATGCAAGCCTTCTTTCAATCTCCCACTCTGCCTAAAGGCTCAGATACCATTTGGCTCAGGCATGCAGCAAGCCAAACAAAGCAGCAACACAGCAGCAGACTCGGCACAACACAACAGCACTCTGGGCATGCTTCTCAGACCAGCAGTGCCACTGACTCCCACAAGCACTGAGTACTACAACTGAGCACTGAGCACTGAGCACTGAGCACTGAGTACAACAAACTGAGTACAACAACTAAGCCACAACTCACTGCCGTGAGAGTCATCCCCTGCAATGTCAGACACATCTGCCATCCCCTGCAATGTCAGATACATCTGCCATCCCCTGCATTGTCAGACACATCTGCCATCCCCTGCAATGTCAGACACATCTGCCGTCCCCTGCATTGTCAGACACATCTGTCATCCCCTGCATTGTCAGACACATCTGCCATCCCCTGCAATGTCAGATACATCTGCCATCCCCTGCATTGTCAGACACATCTGCCGTCAATGTAACTCCACAGGAACGATTCCCGCTGCTACTGCCGCTGCCATTGGTGCAACCAAACCTTGCAACATGTGTGGCAGGCCAGCACAAAGATGCATCCACAAGAGAATGGGGTGACTCGCACCATCTAAGATAGGCAACTGGACTCACAACGAATTAGTCCTAAACAATCCCCGCATAGTTTTCTGCCAGGCATCTCTCCATAGCGCACAGTAGAGTGCTCGGCTGATGATGCTTTGCCTCAACAGTAACAGGACTCAGCAACACAACCCTGAAAGCAACAGACAGCATGCGCAAGATACATGCCTAAGCAACAACAATGCACTTTCCACTCTTGCACGGCTTTAGTACTTTCATCAAGATCCTCTGTGTCGGTCTGCTGACCCTTGCTGCTGCATGAGAGGCACAACAGATGCCTCAGCTGACGCAGGCAGTTCATGTGCCCGTGCCAGCTGCGGCATAAGGTGTACCCACAGTGTGTGCTCAGTCACTGTGCACGGATGAGCGCAAGCAGCGTTAGATCTCTCTCAACAGTGCACAGAGCAGCTCTTCTGTGAAGCAGCAGCAGCAGTGTGACAGTAGAGGGTGAGCAGCGCATGATGATGCTGCACAATGACGCGTCACATCCCTCTGCAATGCTCAATCAGCCCAGTGAGCTCTGTAGCCATTTGAAAGCGATGTATCCACTGTAGGCAGCAATTCCATGCCATTGTGTGTGGTGCACAGACATGCATTAGGGAGGGCATGGAACACATGATAATGCGGTGTACAACAGCACACACACTGCATGCCAAACAAGCAACATGGCAAGCATACGTACCCAGGAAAAGCAATCGAAGTGCGGAAGGCATCTTCGCCTGAATGTGCGCATGCAGCAGCAGCAGCAGCTGCTGCAACTGCTGTGACAGCCAGGAAGCACTCGCCACACAACAGCAGGCAGGTACCTGTGTGCCATCCAACTACAGTTGCCACCCCGTAGCCTGCTAGCTGCAGTGTGCATCTGGCAATTGTGTGTGTAATGCACAGCTCACCGAGAGGTTTATGATGCACAACTGGTTGCATCGGCGCCCATCTGAACACTGCTGACCGAAAGCCACGTGTAAACAACACAAAAACGTCCAATGCAGCAAGCTCACTTGCACCGTCGGTGCCTCTGCAACAAAGCAGAAGACGCATGTGTAACTCAGAAACCACGAGCAACACGCTCTCTGGTGCCATACGTGCAATCTGATTTGTCTTTTGCTGCACAGCATGCGCGCAGGGTGTCTCTACTCTTGGCATTGCATCCATCACACACAGCCCAGGGGTGTCTCGACTGTTTGCACTGCACTTCCATTCGTACACAGCCCAGTGCTGACAGCACTGCATCCATCCACACAAAATGCAGTGCAGAGCTTTGTGCATGATCGACCTTGAAGGCCAGTCCAAATGCGTGTCCAAAATGCGTGTACAAATGCAGAGGCGCAGAACCTCTGCACATGCTGCCAACACATGAGCGCACATGCTGCAGCAGCGTTGACCACAGATGCAGGGGTCTTGCTGCAGACTTTGCGGCAGCCGGCACCCAGCCACATTGACGCTGATGCAGTTACAAGATCGTGGTGAGGACACAGAGCAGTCTACATCAGGGAGGATGCACGCCCCTGAATGCATGCACAACCAAATCAGCACAGACAGCAGCAGAGAGGCTGGCGTGCTCCTGATGCAGCTGCTTTGGCTGCAGATATCTGACGCAGGCGTGCATTGCATATGACCCCAGTAGAATACTTTAATGGTGTAAACAGCCGTGGGAGCTGCTGCCCAGCACAGCGCAGCAACTGTGTGGCCGCAACCAACCCCAGCGCAATGACAGGACAGTCTCACCCATGCAATGCAGCCCCAACACTCCCCAATGCTCTCAACAGCGCTGATGTAAGCATTATAAGCTGTTTTTTTGTTTGTTTTGTTTAGTCTGCAAGGCTGAACTGACAGCAAAGCCATCGACTTGTGATATGCAGTGATTGCACACCATCAACATAAGCCATACATGCCAGGTCAGAGCCACGATGCTGCCCTGCCTCAACAGCATGCAGCGACTGCGCTGCGCGAGGCGTCCTTAGGCGCAGCACAGCAATGATTGTGTGACCATCAGCCACCCTCACAATGAAACGGCAGTCTTTGCCCAGGCAGTGCAGCCTCTCCGCTTCCTAAGGGCGTTGCCCTGATCAAGCAGTGCTGAAGCAATGGATGCTAGCAACACCTGCTGCACCGCCTCAACAGCAAGCAGCTGCTGCACCGGGCATCTTCAGGTGAGCAATTGCCACCGGCAGCCAGCCAACAAAGATGCGCACCGCCTTAAAAGAAACAGCACGGATCCTGTGGCCATGACATGCATTGCTGCCTCACGCCGTTCCAGTGACATCATCAAGCTCTTGCAGTTCAGGGGTCGAAAGCAAGTGCAGCGTATGTGAATCGGCGGTGCAGCGCTCAAATCACCGCGGCCGCCGCTGCTGCTGCTGCTGCTGCTGCTGCTGTTGCTGCTGCTGCTGCTCCAGGTGAGACAGCCTCATCCTCAGCTCCCTGAGTTCATTCTGGTGTGCTGAGATCTGGCCGTACAGCTGCTGGCAGTGCTGCTCACGCTCCTGCGGGTGCACACGGCAGCACAGCAGCAGCAGCAGCAGCAGGCAGCGACAGCAGATGTTGAAGCCAACAACAGCTGTTGTTGAAGCATTCTACAGGGATGAAGTGCCCGCATGCATACGTGTGCGAAGGCAGTGTGAGCACGCTCTTGAGATTGTGCCAGCATCAGCAGCATGCAAGCATCAGCCACTGCTTCACAGTGTGAAGTTCACACCCCGACCTCACCTGCAGCACATTTGACAAGTAGTCCTTCTCGCGCTGCAGGCCTGCCAGCTGTGCTTCCAACTCAGCTACCCTGCTGCTGCTGCTACTGCTGTCAGTCACAGCAGCTGCCTCCGGCATGCTTGCTGCCGGCCCGTCCTGCTGCTGCTGCTGCTGGGTCAGGCAACCCAGGCCCAGCAGCTGTGACAGCATCGGGGCAGCCATGCGCAGCCGATTCAGCTCCTCACTCAGTACTGCTGCCATATCAGGCGGCAGCAGCAGCTGCTGCTGCTGCTGCTGCTCCAGCTGCTGCTGCTGCTCCAGCAACGACTGCAGCGCACCGGTAGCTGGTGCGGACAGTGTGGATTGTAGCGGCTGGCTTGTTTTGCTGATGAGCTGCTCACACTGCGAGCTTGCAAGCAGCAAGCAGGGTGGCGCACTTTGTGCGCTTGTAGCGCTGGGGCTGGTTTCTAAAGGCTGGCATGTGCTATCCAGCTTGCTGCTGGTGGTGCTGCTGGCACCTGCAGACTGCACAGATGCAAGAGTAGGAACCTCACCACACTTCACACCTGCTGATCCTGCTGTGCCTGATGCAGGGGTGGCAGCAGCACGGCTGCTGGTGACGGCTGCAGTCTGGCTCAAGCTGTCTGATCCGCACCGCGAGCTGCCAAGTGCTGCTGCTGCTGCTGCAGCGGAGCCGGCAGCGCCGCCGAAGCCTCCATACATGCTGCTGCTGCTATTGCTGGCGGCTGCAGCGCTGGTGGTCGCATCAAAGGAGATGCCTGCTGCTGCAGCAGCCGCAAGCGCTGCTGCTGCGCCGAACGCTCCAGTGGAGTTGGGAGGGACACTCAAACCATGTTGTTGCTGCTGCTGCTGCTGCTGCTGCTGCTGCTGCTGCTGCTGCTGTTTGTAGCTTGCTGCTGCAGGGCCTGCCGGTGCTGCTGCCTCTGCACCTGCTTCGCGCTGCTCCTGCTGCTGCAACGCTGCAATGTTTGCGCGGCTGAGGCCCCCGCTCTCAGGGTACACCTTTGCAATGATTGCCTGTAGCCGCCCCATGTCAAAATTGAAAGGCACACTGGCCATATCTGAATCTTCTTCCAGAAACCTGTCATTCTCCAGCAGCTGCTGCAGGCTGGTCCCTGAGCTGCTGGGTAAGCCCCCTGTGTACGAAGACGAATCAGGGCGGAACAAGTCTGCTGCAGTGTGCCGAGGCTGCCGAGGCAACTGCAGCGCCTTACTGCTGCTGCTGCCGCTGCCGCCGCGCGAGGCATCCCCAGCGTTGCCGCTGCCCTGCTGCTGCTGCTGCTGCTGCTGCTGCACATCCTGCTGCTGGCTGCTGCCTGATGCTGTGCGGGGCGCCACCTGCGCCAGCAGCTGCATGTACTGCTGCTGCTGGTGCTGCTGCAGCTCGGGCGGCAGGTTTCCCAGCAGCTGCGCCTGCAGCATCTGCAGCTGCGCCAGCTGCTGAGAGTACATCTGCTGCAGCGCTGCCACGTCAGCAGGCATCATAGGTGTTGACAGCTGGCGCTGCAGCAGGAGCTCCCTTGCTTCTGCTGTAGCATCCACAGCAGGCTGCGCCAGGGAGGATGAAGGGCTGATGCCACCACTGCCAGAGACAGAGCCGGCAAAAGGGGCGGCGCCAGGCTGCTGTAGGGGAAAGGAACGCATGCAACGCAGGCATAGACCAGAAATTGCAACAGCAACAGCAGCAGCAGCAGCAGCGCATTGAAGGCAGGCACAGCATGCAGGCAAAGGTCTTGATGCAAGCGCCAGGAGCCAGGTTCAGCACAAGCACTCAGACAGCACCAGCTGCCTTGATCCTATTAATAGTGCTGCACAACATGCCCCAGCCAAGCTGCATGGCTTGATAGCTACAAGCAAGCTGTTGCTGCTGCTGCTGCTGCTGTGCTGCAGTGGAAGCACCTTTTGCACAGTCTCGCCACAGAGAGGCGCGCCTCACCTGCTGTTGCTGCTGCTGCTGCTGTGCTGCAGTGAAGCTGCCGCCCTGCTGCAGGAAGCGCACAGGCATGCTGGCAAAGCGCAGCGACTGGCCAGCAGCTGCAGCGCTGCTGCCGCCAGGAGTGAAGCTGGCACTGGCACCATACATGCCTGGCCGGCGGCCCTGCAAGATCAGGTTTGAATTTCAAACATAACACAAGCGCAGCACAGCCACAGTAGTCTGAATTAGAAGATGCAGAGCGATCAGGCGACCTGCAGCGCTGCGTAGCAGCAGATCTAAGCAGCAAATGCATCAGCCTATTGTGGCGGTGCGCGGCGTGTTATGCAGCGTGCCAAGCCGCAGTGCGTATCGTAAACGCTGCAGTGTGCGGTGTGCTGAGCGTCACAGCTTAAGCGGACGCATCGCTGCCTCACTGTTGTAAGCACCAATGCTAACCCACATAACATGTGCCAGCCAAGTCACCTGCAGTGTGTGGGGGGACAGGAGTCAGCTCAAGTGCACACAACACTACTCTGCTGCTGCACCACTGCCACACCACTGCCGTAAACACAACATATATAGATTCACACAAAATATCATGTGCCAGCCAAGTCACCTGCAGTGCCCTCCGGGTGGCTGCTGGGTCAGCTGCTCCTGGCGCGATCTGCATGACAGGCCAGCAACAGCAGCTGCAGCGTCAGCGCATCTGGCGGCAGCAGCAGCAGCAGCAGCTCGCGTTGCAGCAGCTTACACGCAGCCTGCAGGCGCGGCATTGCCTTGCATTGTTTAAACTTCAGCTGTCAAATACAACGACAGCTGCGGTGCAAACAACCGCTGGCCCCTCACCTGCCAAACCTGACCCAACGTGGTCAGCGTGAACCCTTTGAACTCCAGCGACACTGTGGCATTACATATGACAATCAACAACTGACATGTGTAACAACTCATGCGCGCCTCACCTGCCCAACATGTAACATGAAATATAAGACCTCACTAACACATCAAATTAACATAGATAACATGGCCTGGCCCCTCACCTGCCCCACTTGGCCAAAGGTGGTCAGCGTGGGCCCTTTGAACTCCAGTGTGTGCACATGTGACATAGCCACATGTGCATGTATCCTGTGTGTGCCTCACCTGCCCCACTTGGCCAAAGGTGGTCAGCGTGGGCCCTTTGAACACCAGAGCCACATGACATAACAACTGACTTGTAACAAAGTGACACACAAGTTATGCGCGCCTCACCTGCCCGACTTGGCCAAAGGTTGTCAGCGTGGGCCCTTTGAACTCCAGAGCCACATGCAGCACCCCTGCAGCCTTGCCCTTGAGCATCACAGGTACGCGGGCCTCCTCACACGCCGTCTGGCGCACCTGCCAATGCAAAAGCAGGTTGAGGGCGTTAGTGTGTGGTGCAGCGTATAATTAGGAAGTGTACATGGTGCAAGGTGGCGGTGGAGCAATGTATAGCGGGTGTGGGTCTGTCTCTGGAGTGTGCGGTGTGTTTGTTTTAGTGCCTGCATGGTGCGCCTGCTGCACAAATAAGCAAATTGTGTATGCCGCACAACAACGAAAAGCAGGCATCGCGCACACTGCAAGGTTAGAAGCGCAATGCGTGTTCATAGCTGTGACGCTGCTCCAACAGAGCCAGCGCCAGTTGCTGCCTCAGCAATCAGGCACTCGCAGTGCGGTTTCCTGCAAGATGACATCACCTTGCTTTCTTTTCGCACCTGCACAATTGGGATGACTGCGCTGCCAATGACAGCATCCTTGCTCAGCTGGTGCTCCGCAAAAACCTGCAGGAAACAAGGACAGAAAATGACCAGCACCCAGCACAAGCACTCATCAACCCAAGCACAGTGCAGCTGGGCGCGTCTGGACGGCAGACACGGCATCGCAGCACAGCATTCGGGATTGCAGTGCTACACAACGACAAAATGCAGCCGGCGTCACAGCGCAGCATCCCGACGTACAGAGTGCAGCAGCACTCATTTGGGGTATGGCGCTGCGCACACTGTTCAAGTTGTCGCCAACACCTGTGGCAGTGCTGGTGACATGCTGCTCCTGACATTCTCAAGCGTTCAGCTGCTGCCCCCGGCATGCTGCAGTGCTGCTCTTACCGTGACCAGCAGCTCTGCCTCATTGCTGATTTGAAAGAACAGCGTTTCATTCCAAGTGGGGTTTTGCCCACCATCTGCAGCAGCATGCAGCAAACAATCAACAGAGCTGAGCAGGAAGAACAGTTCTGCAAGTGTCCTGCAAGCAACAAGGCTTTGCCAGCACCTGGCATTGGACCATAACTGCTGCAGCATGCGGCAGTGTCATTCGGCAGAGACAACCTGCTGTACTGTGGGCTGCAAATGTCAACCACAACTACAAATGGGCTGTGCAACAGTGAAGGCTGCTGTGGCTGTGTGCCTGCTGTTGCAGTTGTGTTGCTGTGTCAGCGACGGTCAACACACCTTTGCAGGTCTTTCCCTTGACCCTGTACTTGCCGCAGTCCACTTGACAGTACGGTTGCTGTTTGCCTGTCCAGAGATCAGCAGACGTGACAGACACATCATCAGCAGATGACAGTGCAGGCAGCACACACCAGTGAAGCAGACAACAGAGGCATCTCTGCTACTACCGTTCAGCACTCACCAAACAGATCATGCTTGTATAGGTCGGTTGCTGACTTGACTGCATCCAAAAAAAGAAGGCGTCATCAGTCAGGTGAACAACTCTGGGCGACGAGCGTGCACGACAGATTTGCTGCTCTCAGCTTACGGGTGATCTGCAGCAGACCGCGCCCAGCCATTCGGTAAAGCTTTTAGCAACAGATGGTGCAGATCGTCCTTGCACTGGTCAAGCAAATTGCGCAGCCCAGCATGCCTGACAGATGCCTGTTGCGACAACCGTAAAGTTGGTTCTCAAAAAACTTTGAAGGGTTGGGCTGCATGTGTCTTACGTGATGACTAGCAGAAGTAAACAAAGCGCTGCTGCGGCCCCTTTGAACGCTCGATTTTGTCAATATCGGCACATGACAGGCATTCCGATGTCACTGCCCCCTGGAGAACGCTACAACTCCAATGACTGCAGGCAAGCAGTCGCGATGTTGACTGTATGCTTGTACCTTTGAGTTCTGTTGCCGCTAGTTGGTCTGGTGTACTGCTGCTGCTCCTGCTACTGTCTGCTGTGTTGTTGCTGCTGCTAGTCCAACCCTGAGCACTCTGCTTACCCAACCACCAGCTGCTACAGCATTCACTACCACGCTGACCTAAAACAGCATCAGCGTACAGCAGTAGTCAAGCAGACATCAGCATCATGGCACTCAGATCTGCTGGTCGGCAACTCTTCGGGCTGCAGCTACCCCAGGCTGCATCCCAGTCAGCTGGCACATTGCCCTGTAGGCGCTGGTGCAGCAGCAATGCAGGTAGATTCATGGGGCTTGAGGCTCACTGCATGTCCTGTTGTGGCATCTGCAGCAACTAGTGGCAGCCTGTGATACGTTTGTAGCAGCTGCTCAGGGTACAAGTGCAAACTGCAAGCATACACTATGCATCCCTTTCCCCGTGCTCTGTTTGGGCTCTTCTGCTGCACCCTGATAGAAGTGAACATAGATATTTGGTGTGCAGATGTGCATTTCCAGGATGGCTCAGTGAGCACTGCTGCACCAGCAGTGCAGCAGCGTGTCCCTTTCATGCACAAACAATGCAGGCACACGGTTCAAGCATGCTTGGCAATACAAACACATGTGCATGCAGCCCGCCACAGCAGTTGCTGTGCCTGATTTGCTGCCTTGCTGCCCGGACCACCACACTGCAGGTGCAGCGCGGCCCAAGAGAGCTGACCAGATGAATGATGAGGAGCTCAAGCAGGCACTGCCCTCCATGCTGTTCACCACAAGCAACCTGATTTGGAGCAGTAAGTGGGGCGCTGCTGCGGCCTGGCAGAGAGCAACAGCAGCAGCGCCGGCAGCGGCAGCAGTGTGAATGCGCCGATCGTGCAGCGGCAGCAGTGTGAATGCGCCGGTCGTGCACTGGGTGACTCAAAAGAGTCCAAGCGGCAGCAGCGGTAGCAGCAACGGTGGCATTGTGGTTGTGTGATGTGGTTTGAGCTGTGCAAGTTTCAGCTGGCTGACCCCCTGCCATTATTGCTGCTGCCGTCTTGTCTCAATGCTGCAGCAACCCTGGCAGTGGGTGTAGCAGCAGGCGGACTGCTAGCCATGTTTTGGGTGGGCACATTCATCACTGGAGCAGCCAAATCCCTGAAGCATCTGGAGGAGCCAGCAGCAGCAGCAGCACCACCACCCCAGAAGAGCTTAGCAGAGCTGATAGAAGACCGCAAGGTAAGCATGGGCTGTCAGCATATGTCGTTGTCAGCTTCATGCCCCACAGATTTGGCAAAAAGATGGAGCACTGCTACATTGTGTTTGCAGTTGTCACGCACAGCCCAAGCCTTTTGAAAAGTAGCATAATTCCTAGCATCCAAGTTTGGCTTCCCTGAACTGCAGCACAAGTGTGCCACAGCGCGCCAGGAGTTACATCACTGGCCGCAGTGTGGCGTTGCGGAAGAAGCACCAGCTTGCCCTTATGCACAGCGCATGACACCCTGCAGAAGGTTGTATGGTTTTGACTATATATCTGACATCACCTTCTTGCAGTCACAGATAGAGAGTCACTCTCAGCTGCAGTTTGCATATTGCACTTCCGATGAGTCATAACTCGTGGCAGTGAAATGAACACAGCATGCTGGTTGTGTGGGTGCAGGTGGAGCTGCAGGCCCAGCTGGAGCAGCTGCAGCAGCAGCCGCGCACACAGGAGACGAAGCAGGCGGCAGCAGCAGCGCGCAGGGAGCTGCGGCAGTATGGTGTCAGCACAGGTGCCTGGTGGAGCTGGTGGTGAAGCAGCAGTGACCTGTCCCTGTGTGGGATGGCGTACATCCAGAGTGGTGATCTGAGGGTGTACACATCCACACATAGCTAGTGGCCCCAGCTCTCAATGCGGCAGCACAGGCCCCTGGTGGGGCTGTGGTGACCTTGATACAGCCTGTCACTGTGTGGGATGGCTTTCAAGTGTAGCAACATTTTGTTCTGCCAGAACCCTCAGTGAGGGTACAGCAGATGAAACATAGCCGATGGCCAAGCTATCATGGCGTCAGCACAGCTAAACCTGTGCTGCTGGACTGCTGTGCCTGCATGTTCAGCCCAATCGGAGCGCCAGGAGCCTGAGGGCGGCGGGCTTCTGGACCAGCATTGCTAAGGTGCGCAGTTATGCTTTTACCATGCCCAGAATCGTCCTATTTACAGGTACTTGGTTGAGCTGGTGGTGAGCTGCAGCCCACCTGGAGTTTTGCAACTCGTGGTGCGTGTGTGCGTTGCTGCACATACCCATGTCCATGGTGGATCCAGCGACTGAAAATCAGGCCCCTGCACAAACTGGAGGTGGCGTATGGCGCATTGGAATGGTGCTTGTGTGAGCTGCTGCACATGTTGATGCGTGCACAGTGCATTCATGTGTGAGTCAGGCTCTTTGGAGAGCTGGTGGTGACCTGTGTGGATTCATGCACATATGGCAGTGTACACTTTTTACCTGTCAGCATGTTATGTGGTGTCTGGAGAATCCTCCAGTTGCAGAGAAAGCCAATTGCCCAGCACTGATTATGTAATCACCGCTTCTGATCCACATCTGTGGTGTATGTCATCATCATCATCATCATCATCATCATCATCATCATCATCATCATCATCATCATCATCATCATCATCTGTGGTATGTGTGTTTCAAAACCCTGACATGCGGACCTAGCTAGCTGTATGCAACTGATAACACCGTCCTGTAGGTTAGATATGCGTATCTGTGCTTACACCATGCTGGCAAGAGCAACAGCTGCATTGAAACCAATCAAAGACATGCCATAATCGCCAATTACTCCAACAAGGTGTTGCACACCAATTCCCTGCGCCTGCTTGTACAGGCAGCAGCCGCCACGCAGATGAATATCAATGCAACCTCCACAATGCTCTTCATGCGGGTACCATGCATGGTAGCTATATGGCTACCACTACATCGTCCATTGCTGCCCAGCAAAGCATATCTCATGTGCACCTTGTGCGCAGCACCAACTAACGTGCTGCAGCAGTTGCACGATGTGTCGCCACTGCTGGCTGCTCAACATCATCATGCTGCTGCAGTTCTAATGTGTCCCAAAGGACGCACCATGCTGCCATGCAACCACTGCTAACTGCGTCACCGACAATGAGCGCCCAATGCAAGATTCAACAACACAGGGTGCTACAGTAGTCCACCAAAGTGCATGTCCAGTCTGCACTGCTATTAAGTTAAGCATAGGTCATGTTTGCAGCATTCGAGCTCAATAATGTACACTTCAAGTTGCCCCCTCGAGCTCACCCATAACACGTGCCATCTAGCTGTAGTACAGCAAGGACCATGTACACAGACGACAGCACACGTCAACATCCAAAGCACTACGGCAGTGCAGCCAAGACACAGATTGGTTTCTCACTCATCGCCGGAGTGAGCAGCTACCATGGCTCAACAACGCCACTAAATCACACGCACAAACTACAAACAAGCAGTCCGCATACATAGGTTCGCATCTGTACTTGCCACCAGCTCATACGCTTAGCATGTTCATCCATACTGCAGCAAACGTTGGCAACCCGGCCCGGGCGGCCGGATGGCAGCGGCTGCCTGTGCCACCAAAGCACTGCCTCACAGCTTCATCCTTGTGGCTGATCTGGGCCAAACCTGGTGCATAGCAGCACACGGGCCGTCCCTCACACGGCAAACAGAAGCAGTGCACCTACTGCACATGGCAGAAGCACACTCAGCACCTGCAGCAGCACAGGCATGGCAAGAACAGCGGCGTAGTGCGCAAGCGTTAGCAGCCGGTTGGCGCATGTGCCAGCAGCATCCGATACGCATGCTATCTCTCCTGCAGCTGCTCTGATGAACCAGGCGACTGCGAGACCAGAAGCTATCGAACGTGTAAAATGACGACCTGGATGCCATTGCTGCCAGCAGTGCGGCAGCGGCCAGCAGACGCAAAACAGCTTAGCTAAGACCAGCACAGCACTGCTTCAATGCATTCATGTGCAACAGCATTAATTAGTTACGTTATAACACCTCTGCTGCCGAACTCAGCAGTGACGAGCCAGATGTAATGGCTTTCACCACATGCTTCAGCCCTGCAGCTCCACCACTCACCTTGCTGACTCCAGCTGCACCAGCGCTGCTGAAAAAGCTGTCACCATAGCTCTCATCATCCCCAGGCTGGTGGCAGACTGCAGCCAGATCCTGGTTGCGGCCGCGCGGCCGCCGCACACCAAAGCACTCGAATGATGTCGCATCTGTGTCGTTGAAGGTGGGCGTTGCGTAGCACTCGCTGTACTGCTGGTCAGGGCATGCTGTAAGCACCAACGTGTTGTTGCTTTCTGCTGCTGCCTCGGGGCACCTCACTCGGAGGGCCTCCTCACATGCTGCTCTGTAGCACTGCACTGATGCGCCGTTGCAGTAGGCGTTGGGGTTGTTGTTCAGGGATGATAGCGCTGCGCCTGCTATCAGTCCCGAGCCGAGTGCTAGTGGCAGGATGAAGGGAGTTGACCTGAACCCTGAGCGGCGGTAGCCTGTAAAACCGCCTGGGAGGCGGGTACTGCCGGGAAGGCGGGTGCCAAACACTCCACCTGATGGCCTGTATGTACGGGTGCGGGAGCTGCCGCCAAAAAAGCTGCCACCGCCGAAGCTGCCCCTTCTGACTGCAGTGAGCTGCCGGGTGTTTGTGGCAGTCAGGTCTTGGGGCTCCTCATGCTGCTGTGCTGCATGTGTGGCGCTGCCGCTGGCTAGCGCTGCAAGCGGCGCTGCTAGCTGAGTAAGCAGCAGCACAGCGATCCAGATTGCTGACATGGCACGAGGGCTGTGGTGCCGTGTCAGCCGCTGCACTAGCAGAGTTGTGAGGAGCTGTTGTGGGCGGTACAGCTTGTGGCTTGCCCGCTGCTGCTGCCGGGCTCCTTGACGCAAGTCTCAAAATAAGCGGTTTTAAATCTATCTATCGGATTCTCGGCAGCTTATAAGCAGCTTATAAGCAAATGGACGCGGCCAGTTGCTTTGATGCTCTGCTGAATCGTCGTTGTTCACAACTGCGGGCATGAATCTGTGGAATGCGTCGTCATAGAGATCGACATCACGAATTCGTTGAAAACAACCGGCTATTAGATGAGCGCGGGACCGTTCGCACCGACTGCTGCTTGGTGATGTCACGTTCTGTCAGGGTGATCCTGTGGTTGGCCAGCAGCAGCCTTGCGGAGCCCCAGCACTCGCATTTATCACAGCAACATCTATGAAATATATTAATCTGTTTAGGTCAAGTTCGAAAAGTCATTTGTGTTTACCTAGGGCCCTGTAGCAGCATCAGTGCTTCGTCAGGACTTGCTGTACGCCAGCCTGAGCCTGTTTGGGGTGCAGGTGCGGTACATGCAAGTTGAAACCCAGCTGTCCTGTCCACACACAAAACAGCAACGCTGTTAAATATGTCATCAACAAATCAGCAGATCACATATGCTGCCAACTTTTTTGCACTCAATCGCACTCGGGTGGATTCATCTGAGGCAGCGAATGCTTGACCATCAAGTGGCAGCCATCAGCTCTGTCTGGACTGCACAGTAGCAGCTCCCCATAGCAGCACACACTCAACTGACACAAATTTAAATAGCGGCATTCAACACAACTTTGCGTAACAACTAGCATGCTACGATCTGCTAGTGATCCGCTGACGCCCGGGCCAGTGTGGTGGCAGCGACGCGAGGCGCCTCTGCTTGCTCCTCTGCAGCCTGAGCAGCAGCTGCTGGCCGCCTCATGCCCTCAGGCAGAATGGGCCTAAAGCTGCTGCTGCTGCTGCTGCTCAACAAAATAGATCCACAGTCAGCCACAAGCTGAGGTGGAAGCACAACATCCAAACCCGAGCCTGAAAGCTTGCACTGCATGTAGCCAGCCGCGTTGAACTCATGCACTGTTGGGCAATGCAGCTGCTGCCGTGCCTTCACAATGGCAACTCCCTTGTCTGTATAATCTGAGGCAGCACACTTCGTGTAACCGACCTGCCCGCCATAGTACCACATGGAGTCAACAGATTGATAATCGAAGGCGCGATCTGCTGCTCCTAGCGTGTTGTTCACCATTGCCACTTTGTACGCCATCCTGCTGACTTGACTGCTGAATGTCCCGATAATGACGTCACATGCAGCCAGGTGCATTATGTCATCGTATATGCCTGCAAAGCCGCCAGAGCTATATCGCTGCTTTGTACTGCCTGCAAAGTACATGGCAGCAGCAGCCAGGCAAGTGCAGCCAGGTATTAGCAGCTCACACAGATAAAGACTCGTCCTTGCTTCATAAGGAGTCTGCACTAGTGTATTCAAACTCAAGCTGTGCTCACAATGATTGGCGCGGCCTGGCACCTTTTGCGGGGTTACAAACAGTCTGTGCTGATCTGAAATATCACTGCCAAGATTTCCCGACACGCTGCACAGGCTGAACGCACGGCCATAATGACTGTGGCGCAGTAGTGCATTCACTTGTTTGCAATCCATTATTGTTTGTGATGACGTGTATGTGCCGGTACGCCTGCCTGACCTCAGCCGCAACTGCAGGTTCATCAGACGCCAGGTAGATGCTGCACTCTGAGTGCTGCGCATGGCTGCCAGCAGCTTCTTGCTGCTGCTGCTGCTGCTGCTGCTGCATTGCACGTTCCTGCCAGCCGCTCGGCAGCCATTGGTTACACAGCCGCTCCACATGCGTCATATACTCCTCCGGCTGGTGCAGCTTCGCCTCCAAGTCCAGCTTGTCAGTTCTGCGGATGTGCACACCCACAACGGGTGAGCCCCACTGCTGAGATGCCCTGAATGCTGCATGGCGAGCCAGCGAAGCGCTTGAGGGGCGCAGCAGGTAACTGGCCAGCACGCCGACCCACCTGCAACAGCATTCAAAAACAGCACTGAGCGCATGTTTTGTTGGGATAACGGTGGAATTGGCTTTCAAGGTCGATTCTGGCGCCAGGAAATCAGTAGCACGCAAGGGTTATGCTGTCTTGGCATTTGTGGCCACTTGATGACCTGGATGCTGTGCAGCTGCTCCAGCGCTGCACCACTACCAGGCTAGCAGTCGGCGCTGAAGCACTTGCTTGAAGACAGACTGCAGCTGCTGCAATAAAGCGCTGCAGCTGTTGCTGCTGGAACCAGCATCTGCCAGCATCACACCAAGCTGCTGCAGTTCTGCTTGTGTGATGTGTGCAGCACGCATTTGCCTTGCCTGCGGCCTCACCAGATCTGCGGCCTTACCAAATATGCGGTCTTGAATTGAACAGCTGCACTGCCTCCAGCACATCCCAGGGCATGGCTGGTGGGTCATAGCTTGATGCGCCATTGTCAATGACGTCGACAACAATTGCATCGGCATCTGAGTGCTCCGTTGGCTCCTTCACATTCAGCTTTGGCAGCGACTGCGCGTCAACTTCGTTTGCTTCTCCGCAGCTTGTGACCGGCTGCAACACCTCCTCCCACCCAGTGGGAGTCTTGATGTAGTTAGAAGGATAGACCTGTGTGCACAGAGCAAGGCACCATCACAAGCAGCAGGCACAAGGAGTATGGTGTCATGTGCAAGCCACTGATATGGGATGTTCAAACTATGATGGTGTTTGCATGCTGGCAGTACCGTCAGTGCTGCTATATTAGTCTTCATAGAGATGGCTGCTGACTGCTATCATTACCGAGCAGCACGCTAACCCTGAAGCTGCTGCAGGCGCACCGCAACAAGGAACCCCCCCCCCCCCCGCTGCAGCAAAGCATGTCATGGTGGCCTTGCTGATATGCCTGTGCCATGCTCAGTCCACTGAGTAGCTGGTGTCTGCTTAATCATCAGCGCAGGTGCTGCTGCTGCTGTTGAGTTCCACTCACATTGTACAGCACCATGGTGCGATTCAGCGCCACAGCCTGTGCAAAGCAGTGCACCACGTGGTGTATCTGGCAGCCGAACCCGCAATTCTTATTCAGGTTGCACAGCAGCTTGCGCGCTGTGCTGCAGTCAGGAGGGTGCTGCAGGTCATGCAGGGCTTGCAGGACAGCCCCTGTCACCTCCTGCCTCATCCATGCCTGGTGACAGCCGGCAAACAACAGCAGGATTGGTTAGTTCCTGCAAATGACACAGTGCCACGTATAGCATTGTCACAGGTGACAGTATAGCACATGCCGATACACACATGCAAACAGTGTGTAAACCCGCTGGGCAGGGACTGGCAGTTCAAGGCGGCTGCAAGAGGTATGTAACGTGACCTGGCATGAGCCACAGAGCTGCATAATCTGCAACTACTGCAGGGCCAAGCCCCAGAGGCCATCCTTGGCAAGCCTTACAGCCTAACAGTGACTGTTGTCAGCAGCGGTGTTACAACGGTCACCAATGGCGAGGTTGTCGGGCTGCAGTGCAGCGAACCTGCGTTTCCTGCAAGCTGGTTGACTGCCCCAGGCTGACCAGTGCATCTGCCATTGCCAGGTCTAGGCCAGCTGTGGCCTGATCCTCGATTTCCTGCATGTGAACACGGGTTGCACTGTGTCAAGTCAAAGCCACATTCATCAAGCTAATGGTTCAGGCCTGTGGGATCCCAGCTGCATGCCATGCGGATCTGAACCCAACAACAACAGCTTGGCAACCATCTGCGCTTGTTTGCGGCGCTGATGAACTCTTCCTGACACTTGACCGCCTGATCGAACTGGTGCATTCAAACACAACTACCAACAACATGTCTGTACAGCCCACATATGTACTGCTTTTGCTGTTGCTGTGGGTGATGCTGCTGCTGTTGCTGGCGCCAGTGCTGCAGCTAGCATACTTAGCAGCTCAGACAGGTCTACATGATGTGCGGCAGACATCGCCCGCAATCGTCCTGCCCTTTTTACCCAGAGCAGCTTTGTTGATAGCAGCACCAACCTTTGCCAGCCGCTGGTAGCGGATGTTGTCCAGTACATTGCGGACTCGCTGCAAGCTCTTTAACCCTGACAAAAGGGCACAAACCAGAATGAGCTTTGCAGATGCGATGCAAGCTTGAGTAAATACTGCAATCGTTCATTCTGCCCTGTTCTACAGCAGCCGCCTTCAAGTCCAGACCAAATACACTGATGCGGCATGGTGCCAGGCACTCAGCTGATGGCACGCTGCTGAATTGTGCAGAGCAGTATGATCAGTTTGCGCTGCTGCACAGTTTGCTCACCTCGTTCAGCATCTGAGCCCCAGAACTGTTCCCACCTCGTCCGGATCGGGTCAGTGTCTCCTGCTGTGTGTGTTTAGCCAGCATCAGTGCCCGCCTGCTGCGTCTGCTGCTTGCCAACATGGAGGGTCTAAGATCCAACGAAAGCTTCTGATTATTGGAAGCCACATCTATTTGCGAGACGAGCATGCTAGGGAGCACCACAGCATACAGCACTACCCCACACAGGCCAAGGAGCAGCATTGTGCATAGCTTGGCCCAGCACTGCCAGGCAGTTGAACGCTTTTCAGTGTGCATGTCGATGCTCAGTCTCATTGCTGCTGAAAACATGCGAGACGGGCGGGAGGGCGCTCTTTTCACTCGAATTGATGGTTGCGTGCGGACGCTTTTCGTATGCCAACATCGCTCAGAACATAGTGTGGTTTTGTAAGGTAGTAACTTAAACGAAATTAATGTTAAGCACGACGATCAGTTGGCAGAAGGCACCACAACAGATCACGCAAGTTGGTCAAAGTCTGACTGTCATATTCTCAGTCGCACTTTGACTTGGCATGGTCACACTGCCACAACCCTTTTTGCCATGCAGTGCCTGATCAATGCTTGAAAACGCTGTGAATTAAAAAGACGAGTGCTTCACACAGATCTACAAATGCGCTCCACCTCAACAGTAAGCTGGTCAACTCCAAGGCAGCAACACGTGGGCAGCAATCGCAGAAGAACTTCTGCTCGAGTCTGCTCGAGTCCAGAACTACAGCCAGAAGCAATGCGGCTCGTGGAAACGGGCCATAGCACAAAGATCAGTGCATGCACAATCAACAGGTGCACCACAACTTACATGCAAATGCCATCTATCTGTCAACAGCTGATTTGGTTGGCTAGGACAACACGACCCATGCGCGCCGCGCAATATAAGATGCACACACGATGCGCCCCTCCCAAACACACACACAACAGACACATGCGCCACTCAACCCCAAGCCACCTCAATCTACGCGCGCCGTAAAGCCGCATATGATCTGCCTGCAGAACGGGCACAGCGCTGGCTTGAAGTGGTGCAGCTTGGTCATCTCCCTGCAGCACCCCACACACAGCGCATGCCCGCATGCCTGCAAGCTGACAACCGCCGCCGCATCAAAGCAGATCTCACACGTCAGCTCGTCTTCATCACTACCTTCATCCTCTCCCTCCTCTGTTATCATGTCTGACGCAACGCCGCCGTGTGTGCTGCCCAGCAAGCCTGATGCATACGCAGCATTACTGCCCAGCAGCTGAGACGCAGGCTGCTGCTGAATGATCGGCAGATCACCATTTGCCGTCAACCCCGGCAGCTGCTGCAGCACGCCAGTTTGACCAGGATTTGACCAGTCTGCAGCAGCAGGCAGCACGCCGCTGGCGCTAGTGCTGCCGTTTCTAGCACTGCTGTCAAACCCTGCTGCTGCTGCTGCTGCTGCTCCTGGCAAGCTCCTGACATCAGATGTCGCTGACTGGTCATCAGACATGCGCGATCCAAGGTGGCTACGTGAGCCGCCTGACAGCAGCCGCTGCAGCGACGGCTGCCGCATGATGAGTGATCGGTGCATGGAGCTGTTGTTGCGTATGCTAGCCATACTCAGCGACTTCCTAAACGCCTGCGGCTGCCCATAACTCGCGGCTGCTGCTGCTGAATTTGCATCACCTGCCTGACTATGCATGCTGTCTGCCGGGTCTGCTGCTTCGCCTCTGCTGACAGCGCCATTGGCGGCAGCAGCAGGTGGTACTACTGAACCTCCAGGGGCGGACGCCATGCCCACTGCTGCTGTTGCTGCATCTGCCGCCGCGTCAAGCTGCGTGTCAAGTGGCACACTGGCTGCCCGCTGCGCCGCTGCCAGCTTTGCAGCTCTGCCTTGGCCAGCTACTGACCCCCTGCGGGCAGGAGCTGCCAGCGTCACTGACGCCACCCGCATGCCCACAGCTGAGCCACTGTTCACAGCATCCAGGCCCCCGGGATCTGGCAGAAGCTGCATGGATGCAGCAAATGCGCTGACTTGCGTGTCAAAGTTGTTCCTGCCGGATGCAAGCTTCATCATCAGCAGCTGCTGCCGCATCGCCTCGGCATTGCCGCCGATCCTGCCAGCCCTGATCGTCAGCATGACATCTAGCGGGTTGTCTGCCACACAGTCAGTGTCCTGCTGCACTGCTGCTGCTGCTGTTGCTGCAGCGGCGCTGCCATGCGCGCTGCCACCATCCTGCTGCTGCAGCAGCTGCTGCTGCTGCTGCTGCTGTGTGGGGTCCAGATCTGGTGCTGGCGCAGCCAGCTGCAACTGATCTAGTGATGATCTGGCGACTCCTGGGGCCGATCCCATGCTCAGCCTGCTGCTGCTGGTGAGGTTTGACACCGAGTTGACCAGATGCCTACCAGCCGGCTGCTGCTGCTGCTGCTGCTGCGAGTGCGGCTGCTGGTGGCTGCTGCTGTCGTCGCCGTCTGCTGCTGTTGTCATAATGATGCTTGGGGGCAGCACGTCATCTAACAGCATCCTGCAGGAGATACAAGTAGCAACAGCATCAGCAAGGGCAGCAGTGTGAGCAGCAGTAGAGACAGACTAGCCAGCATGTCGTGGACAATTGTGGAAAGTTCAGCACTTGCAACTGTTCAGCTAACAACGCCAGGCACTGCATGGACATCAGCCGAGCACCATGCAAAACCACACCACACCACAGCATGGTGCTATTCATTCCAAACAAACTGCAGCTGTGCCACTTACTTGCGGCTAGACACGCGCCTCAGGCTGTCCATTGGCTTGAGCCAGCTGCTCCTGCCCTGCTGCTGCTGCTGCTGCTGCTGCTGGTCGTAGCTGTCTGCAGTAGCACGCCGGTGCTCAGCAGCACCGCCTGCGCGTGAGCCCTGCCGCCCCAGCAGCCGCCGCTCGCAGTCTGCTGCGCTGTCTAGCACAGCCACGCTGTGTGCGCGGCGATGTCTGCATTGCAGCAGCAGCAGCAGCAGCAACAGCAGGGAGTGCTTTGGGATGCATGTGGCACCAGACAGACACTTGTTGAGGCCAAGTTTATATGCTGTTTAATGCGCAACAAGGGGCGCATCAGCATGCTTCTGCACACAAGCAGCGTAGCCTCTTGACCCATGAAACAGCTGGTTAGCAGCTGCAAACCATGTCATCAATCCTTTGCAGCAGCATAACCTCAACCACCCCCCACCATCCATCCCAGTCGAAGCGCGTGCTCACCTATGCTTGTCGCCGCCGCTGCTGCTGCCCAAGGCGCGCTGCACCAGCCGCGAAGCACCAGCCGAGCTGCCGCCTGCTGCTGACCCCGCGGCAGCACCGCGGCCGCTCCCTACTGCATCACTACTCATCTGGCCCCCACCAGCACCAGCAGCACCGCCAGCAGCAGCAGCAGTATGTGCTGCTAGTGGCAGCGAGCTACTGCCAGGCAGCCAATGCAGCACTGATTCCTCTGCTAGTCTCTCCCTGCTGATGCTGCTGCTCAGCCGTGCCCCTCCCGGTCTGCCGTCTAAGCTTGCAAAGAACGCTGCTCGCTGCTCCGCTGCCGGCAAGCTGGTGCTGCTAACCCCTGGTGACGCCGGCGCTGTGGTTTTGCCGCTGCTGCTGAACCCTGCTCCCCTGACAGATCCCGAGGCCAGGTACTCCGATACTATGATGCTGTTGGCTGGGGTGCCGGCTACAGCGGAGTTGCTGCCTGGTACAGTGCTGCTGCTGATTGCACTCAAGCCTGCATCGCTGGCGCCGCTGCTGACCAGCTGCTGCTGCTGCTGCTGCATGTGCAATGACTTCCCAAAGGGGCTCGACACACCTGACGACACACTGGAGTCTGCTGCTGCTGCTGCTGCTGCTGTCGGTGTGGCTGCGGCTGCTCCTGCTGCAGTCTGCAGCTGAGCAAACCCTACAAACGAGCTGTCCTCACCCACCCCTTGCTGCTGCTGCTGCTGCGCAGGGGCAGTCAGCAGCGCTGCTGGAGCGATAGCAGATGGGCTCAGAGCCTCTTCTGGCTTGTGCAGCAAGGCAGCTGACACAAAGCTGGGCTCCTGCTGCTCACACTCCGGCCCTGCCGGCGCACCTTGCACTGCAAAGGCAGAGTCAATCGAAGCATCATCTGCTGCTGCTGCTGCTGCTGCTGCTGTGAAAGTTACAGTGTCATCAGCAGCATCAGCCGCAGCAGCAGCGCCAAACCGAGACCGGCCTACTGCTGCAGTCACCGCTGCTTGCAGCGAAGGGTAGCTGAGTGCTGCTGCTGCTGCGTTGCTGCCGGCTGGTGTGGCTGTTGCAGGCGTGGCGGAAGCAAGGCTGGCAGCATCTGAAGGTGTTGAAGATGTCCAGAGTTTGTGCGATCTGGCAGCAAACGGCGACAGAACTTCAGGCACCTGTGGCGATGCCCTTACTGCTGCTGCTGCCTCTTCTGCCGCCCCTGCAGCAGGCATGGCAGCATCTGCTGCTGCATCCCGAGCTTCTTGCACCTGCCGTTCTGACAGCTGCTGTTGCTGCTGCCTCCCGACAGCAGCCACTGCTTGATCCACTGCGCCGCTGCCGCTGCAGCTGCCGCCAGCAGCAACCACCAACACCGATGCTGCCGCACCACGAGCAGCTGCAGAAGGCTTGTCCCCTGCTGCTGCTGCTGGGGCGGTTGTGGCTGGCCCTCCTTCCGCTGCTGCTGCTGCTGCTACTGCTGCCAGCTCGTTGACCAGCTTCTGCTGCAGTGCCTTTGCTGCAATGACCATCAACCGTGCAGGGCCGTACATGCGTACAGAGCCGACCTCCATGTCGTCATTGCTGAAGATGAAGGTGTACCTGCAGCAGCAGCAGCAGCAGCAGCAGCAGCAGCAGCAGCAGCAGCAGCAGCAGCACCAGCAGCAAGATGTCAGCATCACTAGATGCCACATAAGAACAAGCAGCTGCTGCTGGACCACCTTTCAGGTTGCAAGCAGCCGAACACAAGTAGCTGGAAGAACAGTATGTGGCAGAAGAAATGACATTGCGACATGATAGAACACCCATCACACGTTGTTTGAACATCACATGCACACCAAATAGCAGATTCTCACGGTATGTCTGGGTGCAGCAGCTCTGTCAGGTGCTGGAAGCCCTTGTGCACTGCGATGTGGTACGCCATCAACCCACGCCTGTTGCGCATGTGGCGCACATCATCTGGAAGCAGCAGCAGCAGCAGAAGCAGCTGATCGGTCAGCACCAGCATCCGCAGCAGTGGCAGCACCAGTAATAGTTGGAATGCCATACATCATCTGTCACTTTTGAACGTGCAGCACAACCACAGCACGCAGCCGCACGCCAGCAACGCCGGGTCGCAAGTCGCCAGCACGAACGTGCATGCCGCTAGCCCCAGTGCACATCATACCTAGCACCAATTCTTGCAATGCCTGCAGAAACGCCATACAGGCACAAACACGCACCCGCATGCCGCTCGCCCCACTGCCCGCGTGCTGCCGCCATGACCTCCGCGCCGGCCGACAGCGTCTGCACGTGTGCCGCCAGCAGCAGCCTCACCACGTCAAAGTCGCCGCCAAAGGCAGCCAGGTGCAGCGGCGTGTTGCCGCTGCCCACCTGCAGATATGCAACAATGCGAGAAGTGGCACAACGCGGTGCGTGGCAGCATCAGTATCACGGGGTGTAGGGAGATGGCAACGCTGCACAGTAAAGCAGCAAGCAGGGAAGATGCGTACAAGCTCTTCGCATTGCTTTTGCTGCCTGCAAACAGCCTGCTGGGCTACCCCTGTTTGATCAGCATGAGTTGATTAGAATACAACAGAAGATCATGTTTAGACCGCCTTGTGTTCTGATTTAATAATGAGCACAGCCCAACAAAAGATGCTAAGCTTCTGCGTACAAGTGGTATTCAACTGCACAGAGTCCACATGCGCCTACCTTGATCCAGTCATAGTCGTGTGAGATGTTGGTGACATTGATGCTTGCATCGTACGAAGCAAGCGCCTGCAGGGCCGGCAGCACACACAAAGGGTATTGAGCAGGTGAGGTAAAGAGTGCCCAGCAGCTGCTGCAGCGCACAACAATGTACAAAGCAGGTCACAAAATAAGTGTCCGCGGTGGCTGCAAGTTTGCTGGCAGAACAGCTGTTTCTTCAGCCGCATACAAAGCATGCACTGCCAAGGCGAAGCAGAGGATTCAACACGCCATCACAACTGACCGCCGCATGCTACACCACCACAAGTCAGCTTACAGCTGGCTGCAGACCATACAAGCGCAGGAACTAGCCGCCAGATTATGCTGTGGGGGCGTTGTATCATGTGCCAGAACATTCGAAGTTTCTGCTGAATAGTGTGCATTTGCCCACCTGTATCGCCTCCTTGCGCCCCACCCACACCGCGTAATGCAGCGGCGTGAAGCCAGCCATGTTCTGCACATCCACCAGCCGTGTGTCCTCGTCATTGGGCCACGCCACGCCCCACTCGGGCTTGGGTGTGCCAGTGTGCGCGCTGAGCACAGCGTTGATGCAGTCGGCGTGGCCCCAACTCGCCGCATAGTGCAGCGGCGTGCGGCCCACACTATCCTGCAGGTGCAAGCCAATTGCAGTCCTGATTATGCATGCATAACTCAAGGATCGGGTGGCGAAGCAGTTAAATCAATTCATGAAACCAAGAGCATGAGGTCAGCATGCAGTCGGCGTGGCCCCAGCTGGCCGCGTGATGCAGCGGCGTGCGGCCCACACTATCCTGCAAGAGCAAGAGCAAGAGCAAGAGCAAGAGCAGCACGCGTAATGTGAGCACCTGACACACTGCTTTGACAAGAAATTCCCGGCATGTGTGACGGCGCATGCATCCGCTGTCGCCATGCACCACTGCAGGGACACCTCAGCCCTGCACTAGCCACGCACGCATACTCAACCCCAAGCAATGGATGATCGGCTGTAACGCCTGCCCCAGCCGCGCCCCTGTTACCAGCTGTCACTGCAACCGCCCCACCCGAGAACAGCCGCCAGCAGCAGCTGCAGCAGCCACCCTACACTACCCCATCCCTGCCCCAGCCGCTGTCACCATGCACCACTGCACGGATACCCTACAAGCTAGCCACTTGACCCTGCACGCACTATGGCAAAGGGGTTCAGCCCAAAGCACGCCTGCTGCTCCTCAACAGCCATGCATGCATGCAGAACTACCCAGAACTACCCCAGGCAATGGCCGGTCGGCTGTGACACCTTACCAACCCCAGCCGTGCTCCTGTCACTGAGCTGTCGCTGCAACCGCCCCACCCGAGAACAGCCACCAACAGCAGCTGCAGCAGCCACACAACCCCACCCCATCGCTGCCCCAGCCACTGTCACCATACACCACTGCAGGGAAAACGTACAACCCTGCTAGCCCCCCTAACAGTCCCGCACGCACCATGGCAAAAGGGTTCACCCCAAATCCAATGAGCGTGCAAAAACAACAGCTGCAGCAACCACCAACACTATCCCACCCAAGCCCTGCCCAGCTACGCACCATTGCAAAGGGGTTCACTCCAAAGCCCATGAGCGTGCACCAACAACAGCTGCAGCAACCACCAACACTGTCCCACCCAAGCCCTGCCCAGCTGCGCACCATTGCAAAGGGGTTGACTCCAAAGCTCATCAGCACTCCCGCTGCTGCTGCGCGGCCCTTTATGCACGCGAGGTGCAGCGGAGTGAGGCTCTTTGCATCCTCCTCTTGAGCCAGCCTTGTGATGACTTCATCTGCGCTGCTGCCGAAGCGCGACAGCTGCTTCAGCTGCAGGGCAGGCAGGCTGCGGATGGCATCTGCCATGGCTTGCAGGACAGCAGTGTGGCCCTCCTTGGCTGCCAGGTGCCATGCAGTCTGGCCTCCTGCAAGCAGCAGTGCGGCACAAAAGGTACTTGCAGGTCACACATTACAAGGACACTGCAACATAATGAGTACTCACTCGTGCGGCAGAAGGCTGTAAGCATAATAATGCTTGTTACATCAGGTGTGAAGCAGAGGCATTTGCGAAGTGCAATGCGGCGGAGCGAGATACAGCAGCCAGGTCAACAATCAGGTCAACAAGTGGTCAGCTGGGCAGGTTGGCGCGGTGGAAGGGTGGATATGAACGGCGCTGCTCCTGTGGAGGATGCGGCAACCTCCAAAGGATGCGGCAGAGGGAGTTGATACTGCGTAGTTGACTGCACTGACAGTGGCATTGCAAGTGTTCAGCTGCACAGTCATCGCAGGTTGGCATGTTGCTGCTGCGGATTGTGTTGACAGGTCCAGCACCAGTGCAAGCGCGAGCAACATGGCGGGCTGAGCAACGGGTGGACGTGAAGGGTGAACGTAAAGGATCGACATCCAACAACAGCAGGAGCTGCGAGTCGCAGACTGCTCGATTGCGGCAAGCTGCATGCTGTCTGTCATGGTTCCGCAGTACAATTTATCAGCTGTTGCTGATTGTCGGGTCGACATCAGCTCTGCACCTTGCGTGCAGTAGCAGTCACACATGTTCCACATGGCATGCGGTGCCGTGGATGTCAAGCTGCTGCTGTTCATGTGGCTTCTGCTGCTACTGCCGCTGCTGCTGCTGCTGCTGCTGCTACGTGTTCTGGCACGCACCCCATTGCTGAGCATGGGCCGCCTTCGGCTTCCGCTGTATTGCAGACACGGCAGCTTGCACGTCCCCGTGTTTTGCAGCATCCAGCAACCTGCTGCTGTCGCCCTGGCCACAGAGGCAGGCCAGCACCATGCTTGCCCTACTGTTGCAAGCTGCAGACTGCGGTGTGAGCACACGAAAACGAAAAGTAAAATTGACGTAATGACACCATACGTATGGAATCCACTTCTCGCTTTACGATGAACAAACGAACACCGCGACGAGATTACGTAGCTGAACTCAAGCACAACCAGGTACGGCTACCACCAGATTGTACCTAAGGACGATCGATGACGGATTGTGTGCTTGAACGGACCTGCCCCTGCCGTGTCACATGACTCGTCCGTCACACTTCGTCGAAGGTTGACAACGGGGTTTGCTAGCGGCGCACACGGCCCAAATCCAGCCGTTTGCAACCTCAGCTGCCTTCAACAGCTGCATTTGAAAACACGCCAAATGGTGACGGATCACACAAGCCGCCATGCGTGCAGGCGTTGGCATATGTACGGTGCAGTTTCACTGCTGTTGTTGAGTTTGCCAGGCTGGGGCTTCAGGCCCAGCCAGCCCTGCTGTCGAGCCTGCCGATGCTGGCAGGGCGGCCGCAGTCATGCTAGCACCTGAATGCACACGCTTAAGTTCTGACTGCACAGCAGTCCGCTGATAACAGCCCTGCTGGCAAGCCGGCGCAGCTGAAGCCGCTTCAGGCCCTGAAGCCCTGAGGGGGCGGCCCCGTAAGCTCAGCCGCCTGAAGCTCAGGCTGCAGCCAATAGCTGCAGGCTGCTAGACAAGCCGTAGCTGTGGCCGTAACCTAAACATGGATTCATCTGCTGCCCTGCAGCGCGGGCGCAGTACGTGCTCGACGATCTTCTGGGCTTCTCGAGTACCTGTTGTACGACGCTGTCTTTTTAAGCACAGCACCCTTCAAGTCCGAGGCTCGGAAAGGACGCCCACTAATAATGGTACCAGCTGTATATCGTTACCCTTGTTCTAGTAAAACCCCAGACCCTACCAACACCTTGTCACCAAAAAGCTCCCCGCAATCCCCACACTCCAAGCCGCCGCTTAGTTGGCAGCTGCCGCTGCTGCCTTCGCCTTGGCTGCTGCGCGTGCTGCCTTCTGCTTTGCAATCTCCTTCTTGTAGTCCAGGCCCTTGGCAGTCATCTCACGCACAGCCTGCAGCAGCAGCAGCAACACGCCGGAGTTAGCACAAGTGTTTCAGTCACAGCTACACTGAGAAGCAACACCTGCAGGGTGCGATGGAAGAGGGGCTTGGCGATAACAGCACTGCTGCTCAGCAAGCTGCATTTATGCCCTCCTGCGCAGGCTGACCCTATGAAATGCGCAGCCAAACCATGGAAAGGTCGAGCATCAACAGCCGGTCGTTCCTGCCGCTTCACACATGCTTTGAGCGGGGGTCTGCTGGTCCGCGGCATTGCTTGAAGGGCGCATAACCATGCATTTCACTGTCTGAAACTTGCCCTTTTACATGCCATGCAAATCCGGCCTGCGCACCTTCTCGTGAGCCTTGCGGGTCCACTTCTTGCGCTGCGCTACCATGGATGCGGTGGCGCCAGCAGCGGTGATCTTCTCACTGGCGCTGCTGCTGAACTGCGCTGCCTCGATGGTGAGTGCCTTGCTCAGCTCACCCGCACCCAGCACCTGCACGGCAGCAGCAGCAGCAGCACACATGTCAGCATGATGCCTTTATAACATACACTAGGCTGTGTTACGCTCCAGCCCTTCATTGAGCCACAGGCATGAGCATGTGACCAGCACGCACCCCAAGCAGCCAGTGCCGCGCAGCTGCTGAGCAGCCTAGCGGACTCCAGCGCATGGCAGCGCGAGGCAGAATCGTGACAGCTGAAAACCCCCCGCCCCCGGCTACCTCCCCTGCCACTGCTAGAGTAGCCTAACCAGCAAGCCGCGCAGCGCCCTGCATATTGTGCCTGTGTAAACCGGCAAGCACACAGCTGGTCCTCATATTACAACACAACAATCTGTCACGGATTCCGTTAGTAACCATTGGCAGCTGGCTGTCGCGGCCGCTGATGTTGAGCAGGCCCTTTGCCTTGACTGCCTTCACTCGCCCCCGCTCAACAGCTGCGGCTGCACACCCTCGGCCACAGCAGCTGCTGTCTCACGTGCAACGCTCCCAGCCGCCTCTATCAACCAACACAGCATCAATCACATGGACACATCAGCCAGCACCCCTGCCACTCCATTTAGCCAGCGCCAAACGCAGCTGGCATGCCGCAACGCAGCACCGCGCACCTTGAGTGGCAGCTGGCTGTCGCGGCCGCTGATGTTGAGCAGGCCCTTGGCCTTGACTGCCTCCTCGCCCCTACTCACCAACTGTGCCTACACACCCTCCGCAACAGCAGCTGCCAGCTCACGTGCAGCGCTCCCAGCAGCCTCTAACGACCAACACAGCACCAACACATCAACCAGCACCCCTGCCACTCCATTCAGCAGCGTCAAACGCAGCTGGCATGCCGCAATGCAGCACCGCGCACCTTGAGTGGCAGCTGGCTGTCGCGGCCGCTGATGTTGAGCAGGCCCTTGGCCTTGACTGCCTCCAGGTTGACCGTCTCGCCCGCCTCAAAGCTCTTGTCCAGGTCAGACAGGTTGACCACCACGTACTTGGGCAGGCCGGCAGCCATGCCTGGCAGCAGCAGCAGCAGCATGAGAAGTGCCAGGGGTGAGTACAATGAGTCCCTAAGGCAGGCAGTGTGCAGACCTGGCAGGCGATGTTGTTTAGAATGCCTGCAAATTGGCTGCAGAGTGAGCTGCTCAGCTCAGCAGCATTGATGTGAGGTCGACCTGCAGCTGGCGGCTGAAGCCACGTTCTGGGCTGACACCCAACGATGGGCCGGGCTTCAATCCTTTCTGCTGCGAGCTGAGGCCACTTGCTGCAGACTTTGGCCGCTGCTGCTGCCAGCTGTGCAGCCACAGGTATGTGGCAAAACAACCAGCGCACATTGCTGTCCTGCCAGCGGTGCTGCCGAGGTGTCTGCTACCAGCAACGCTGCCACTGCTTGTGCTGCTGCTTCACCACAAGTGCGCAGCCTGCTACCCATGTTCCGCTGCCGCCTATGCTGCCATTGCTTGCTGCCGCCCATGGCTGCTGCTGCTGTCCCTTGCTGCTGCAAGGCTTCTTTTCGGCTTGCCTCCAGCAACACCTCAGCACTGCAATGCTGTCCGAGCTCCCGCAATGCTGTCCTGCAAAATTTCCTGTAAGCTTCCTCTCCTGCAAAGCTTCTCAGCGCTGCCTCACCTCCTGCGATACCCCTGAGCTTGGGCAGGCGCCTGTACAGGGGCGTCTGTCCTCCCTCAAAGCCTGGCCTCACAGAGGGGCCTGAGCGGGCCTTCTGACCGCGGTTTCCAAAACCGCAGGTGCCTCCCTGCAGGACGCCACACCAGCAGCACCACAACGCTAAAAGCATGATGCATATGGTTTTGGTTTGCAAGCTTTGTGCTCAGCAGGTGCAGTAGGCATGCTGGGTCATCAATGCTGCTGCCACTGCCACTGCTGCTGCTGGTGTGGAGTGGAAGCAGCTGTCTGCAAGCCTGGCAGGCACATTGCTGCCATGCTGCAGGTGTCCCCACCTGGTGTCCACCATAACCACGACCCTTGCGCTTCTCATCCCTGCGAGAGCCCTTCTGTGGGCTCAGGTTATGGAGGCGGAGCCTCTCTGTCTCTGCTGCTGCAACGTCCAGGCGGACTGCCCTGAGCGGCTGCACGGCGCGTGCTGCGCCAGCCTTGCCCAATGCAGAGCCCAGGAATGAGCGCTGCGTGAGTGGTGCCTGCACGAAATGTCGGCAGTGTGGTGGAAAGCAGAGTGCCGTGGACCGGCCAGCCAGCAGGCACATTGTCAGCTGAAACGTCTCCGTATAAATCCTAAAAGCTCCCCGGTATTGCGAGAATAAGCACCTGCATCCTGTGTGACTTGCAAGGGTCCTGCCTCAGGACTGGCCACTAGAATCGCTGCGGTGGCTGTATGCTCCGCTGCCGGGCCCTGCCTGTGCTTGAAAGTCAACCACTTGCTTCAACCTCACACTGAGCATAACAACCGAGCAATTCCTTCCCGACATGCACCGAGAGCAGCAGCAGAAGAGCTGGGACCGAGGGGTTTAAGCCCACCACCAAAGTTGCAATTGATCAAGGCCTCGCTAGCCCTCTGAACCTCCCTCTTTTCTAGGCTGCGTAGTTTTGCCTAGCTTTGCAATCATGGGCAAGGCAACCATCATTGCTGCTGGGCTTTCTGCCCATGGCCGCAGCAAGACCTACAAGCGCCGTGGGCTGTGGGCCATCAAGAAGAAGCACGGTGGCAAGTTCCCCACCACAGCAAAGAAGGCCGCTGTTGCCGATGCAGCTGCCAGCAAGAAGACTCCCCGCTTCTACCCAGCTGACGATGTGGCCAAGCCCCTGGCACACAACGCAGTGCGCAAGCCCACAAAGCTGCGCAGCAGCATCACACCAGGCACGGTGCTGATTCTGCTTGCCGGTCGCTTCAAGGGCAAGCGCGTGGTGTTCCTGGGCCAGCTGCCTTCTGGGCTGCTGCTGGTCACCGGCCCCTTCAAGCTCAACGGAGTGCCAGTGCGCCGCGTGAACCAGGCTTACGTCATCGCCACCACCACCAAGGTACGAGGGGGCTGATCTGGCGGGGTGCAGGGGCGTGCAGGAGCAGCAGGCGGGCGCGCAGGGCTCAGCAGCAGCAGTACAGCGGCAGCAGCAGCCTGCCGCATGCAGTGCCGGCAGGCAGCTCACAGCGGTGCTGGAGCTCGTATGGCTGTAGCTGAGGAGGGAGTGTGACTGTCAGCAGCGCACGCAGCCGATCAGCAGCTGCAGCCGCTGCGCAGCGGGCGGCCGCTCTTGGCCGCTCGCCGCATCAGGCTGATGCTGCAAGCGGAGGATCCTGCTGTTGTTGCTGTGGCGATGCCGCAAAGCAGCAGCGACAGTGACAGCAGCAGCTGGAGCTGGAAGCAGCTTGCTGTGTTGGGCCGTTCCGCAACTCCTTGGCAGTGGCAACAGCAGTTTCAACAGCAGCAGCAGTTAGGAGAGGCTGCTGGCTTGCAGCAGCGCTGGAGCATTGCTCGTTGGAAACAAAGCTTGTCTGCAGGCGCCGCAGCTTATGCAGCATATTGTAGCAGCAGCTGAGCAGCCTTGCACAGAACGCGCAGAACACCCTGCTACAGCTCCGTGCCAAGCTTGTGGCAGGTTTTACAACAGCAGCAGCAGCGGCGCTGCCGCCGTTTGTGGCAGGTTCTTCTTCAGCAGCAGCAGCAGCAACGGCGCCATTGTCTGTGACCTCAGAGCTGCCGCTGCTGGCGCAGCAGCTGTCGCCACTGATGCAGCTCTAGTCTAACCTGATGCTGCTGAGCAGAACAGCATCGGTGTTGGCGCCATGCGCCTGCCAATCCGAGCAGCAGATGGGGTACTTTTCAGCAGTGATTGTGCGCATCTTGCAGGGTATGATACTCAGCAGAATCAGCAGGATCAGCCATGGCGCAGCACGTCACAGTGGGTATACATAGGGAGGCTGGCTAGCTGGGTATTGAGGCAGGATCAGCTTGCAGCAGCAGCAGCAGTGAATGTGTGTCCTGCTGTGCTCACGCTTCCCTGTGCCGTTGCCTGCTGCAGCTGCTGCTGCTGGTTTGAGTATCCCTGTTTGACAGGCTGCACGGCACGCACTGCCCAGGTTTGTGTTAGGAAACTTGACGTCACTGTCCCGCCGCTGCTGCTGCTGCTGCTGCTGCTGCTGCCAGGTGGAGCTGCCCAAGCTGAGCCTGGACAAGTTCACTGACAGCTACTTCAAGGCAGCTGAGGACAAGCAGAAGAAGAAGAAGGGCGAGGAGGAGTTCTTCAAGACAGGTGAGGCAACATAGCGGCAAGAATTGCTGGAAAAATATGCGGCAAAATATGCGGCAGGAGACGGACAGGAGCTACAACATGACATGACATGCATGAGGCACAGTTGCCAGCGTGCAGTTGTGTTTGTGTTTGGGGCGGCGCGGGAGGAATGGCAGTGTATTGGCTGCGTTATACATGCACGACGCCTGTGCAGCGAGCAGGCTGTAGCTTTGTTGGAGCAGCCGGAGCAGCCAGAGCGTTGGCGGGTGATGGGCTCAGGGAAATTGCAGCAAGTGGGTTGCTGCCCCTCCCATGGGTACTGCTGCTGGGTTGTTGCAATGCCAGTGCAGTCAGGGGCAGGCTGTAGCTTGTTTGCGGTGCTCAGCGGTGCTCAGCGACTGTGCCATTCACATAAGAGCAGTCAGCGCACTTAGCCTTGAAGCAGCTGCTATGGCAGTGCCTGCGCAGACAGCAGCAACCTAGTCAGCAGGCAGCGGCTAGTGTCGGCTGTCAGCAGTGGCTGCAGCCAGAACCATCACCGTCATCAGCCTGTCAGCTGCGTAAACCACTGCTGCAGCAGCAGATGGGGCAGCGGGCGTTGCATCAGCAGCCAGGGCAGCAAGGACACTCCTGCATTGCTCTGAGAGGTCTGTGCAGCTGCCCTTTGGCCAGCGTGCGGACCGCTGCAGCACTGCCCTGCACTGCGCATTGCACCATCTGGCATCTACCCGCTTGCTCAACTGCAGCAGCATGCTGCCTGTGCTGGCTGCTTGTGCTTAATCACAAGTCTTGCTGGGTTGCCATGTGCGCTACTGGCCTGCTGCTGTGGTGTCATCGATCAACTTCTGCTGCTGCCGCTGCTGCTGCTGCTGCTGCAGAGGAGGCCAAGAAGGAGCTGAGCGCGGAGTACATCGCCAACCAGAAGGAGGTTGACGCGGCGCTGCTCAAGGCGCTGAGCCCTGAGCTCAAGGGCTACCTGAGCACACGCTTCTCCCTCAAGGATGGCGACAGGCCACACCTGATGAAGTTCTAAGCTGCTGCCTGCGAAGTTCGCGGCGTGAAGTTGTGGAGCTTCTCTGTGCAGCGCAGCGTGTGCGACCTGGCTGTATGGAGGCTAGGGCGGCAGCTGCAGCAGCAGTAGCAGGAGATGGGTGCTGCGGGCACCGGACGAGGGGTGGCTCGGTGGCAGTGGCAGGCAGTCTGCTGCGATGCTGGCTGGCGAGTGGTCGGGGCGTGCCTGCAGCGGCAGGCGCGGCGTCCTGGGTTGACAGCTGCCAGAGTGTAACAGGATGACACTTAGATGAGACTAACCTGCTCGATGGTTTGAGTGTAAAATTTGCCTTGATGTTGCTCTGGCTCAGTAATGAACAGCAGCAAGCAGAGAGTGCTGCCAAGCCCTTTGCAGAAATAACGACCGATCTGCTGGCAAGCCATAATTCCTGTCGAGCTCTGTTGGCCACCTTGTGTGACAGCTGAAGACTAGTACGTTTAGATGGAAAAAGACTATCTAGTCTGCTGGCGAGTCTCAACCAGGCAGACGAACACAAGACCTGCACCGCAAGGGCTTGAGTGACTGGCTAGTTGGCATCGTCGCGTCCCGCTGCCTGTAGCACATTCAGCTATGCATAGCTTGCTATAATTCAAGACCAAGCGCACATCCACAAACACAAACGTTACACGACATACATTGTTCCCAGCGTTCGTAGCAAGGAAACTGCTAGCGTGTCTGGTTCCTGTCGTGTAGCTTGCTTGCGGGGTACATCAGTTACTTTACAACATACGTATGGCTTCGTCCATCTGGCACAAAGTGGCAGGCGTGGTGGGAGCTAGTGGTGTAGCCCTAGCAGCATATGGTGGGTGCTGTACAGCAGCATGCTGTGGCCCTGAGAGAAGGCAGGCACATCTGCTTGCCATCCTGCGTGCTACAACAGCAGCATTTGGGACGCGCATGCAGCTTGATCAGAATTCACACGCTTTCCTTTGCACAATGTGCACTGCATTCAGGATCTCACGGGTTCAAGCCAGCAGACCCGCACTTCAAAGAGACCTTCACACGAGCCAACCAACAGCAGATGTAAGTACTTAAGCAGGCGCCCGCGGCCCTTTCAGTTTGCGGTGCAAACAGCAACAGACCATTGCAGCTGCTCTGATGGTCACCTGACTGCTGATCAGCAGCAGCCGGCTGATATCCTGTGTCATTGAAATGCAACACAGGTACCACGCATTCTTGCTGGCGCTGGCCCCATTCAGCAGGTGCGCTGCAATTTGCAGCGGCAATACCAGCAGCAAGTGATGCTGCGGACTTGCTTGCATTGCAACAGGCAGTAGCAGCAGCAGCAGCAGCAGCAGCAGCAGCAGCAGCACACCCTTGAGACAGCCTGCACCGCAGCTCAACTTGAAGCTTGCTGCACCGCTATGCAGCTGCCTAGTTATGAAGTGCTCACTACACATAGCGCATGCGTTTCATGCAGCAGACAGGCATTGTTGTCCTGAAGAAGTCGTACTTTCAGTGGTCAAACAATGCATTGTTTGTGGCTGCTGAAATGTGTGCGCCCCATGTTGCGCAGGAGGCCAAACATCACAGGAGGCCTTGCTCTAGCTGGCGTGCTGCTGTTCTCTGGCAGGTGAGATCAAAAGAACACATAGCGCATACTGCCCAGCAACAGCACAGAACTGCAGAGCAGCAGGGCGTGGTACAAGAAAAGGTGGTGGCTGGCGTGCTGCTGTAACTCTGGCAGGTAGGCACACAGCACCTGCCACGCCCCGGCTAGCGCAGCCTTCTGCAATATTGGCAGGCACACCGGCAAGCAGGGGCGCCAAAGTTGTTGACACAGGATGTGTGCGAGGCCACGACACAGCACACTGCAGCAGGTGTCTGGGGTCTTACACCAGCGTATGCCAGAAACAGCCTGCATGTTGGCATGTCAATGTGTAGCGTTTTTAGGTTTGAAAGCTCCTCAGCCTGTGTTGGTCTGGCAGGTTGCCTTTGAACGAGCAGCAGCTGCTGCTGCCACAGCCGCGCATGATAGATTGAACACCGCCGCGCTTAACAGTAATAGCATGGGGCACTTGCAGCTGCGCCCTACTGTACGGCGAACCTGTAGCAGTGACTCACCAATAGACAGCAATGACTGGCGTCAATCATATGGCTGCAACGGGACGTTGCACCTGTGCAGCAACAGTTCTTGTCATGACGAGCATTGTAAAACTGTGTAGCTGATGGTGACTGCATGTTGCCTTGAATCTGCATGTTACCTTGAACCTGAAGCAGAAATGTGCTGCTGCCTTTCCTCCTTCTTGCAGCTGCTATGCATCTGCCCTCATGCAAGACCGCAAGTACGGAAAGATGGCACCATACGGGTAAGCTGATTACTGCCTTTCTTTTCACGGGTTCAGCACCGGTGTGGCAAGCAGCAGACAATCAGTGGCTGGCTGCTGACAGCCAGGGTACTGCTCTGCCTGCTGGGTGTGGAGTCATGCAACAGTGCAGCTGGCTGGCAATGTAATGTTGCATGTGAAAAGACAGTTTTACGCACGGTGACCGCGCAACTGCGCACCTGCAAGCAATGCTGGAGCATGCATGTCTGGGACCTTGCAGCCCGGGGCAAGGCAGGACACACATTCGTCTTGATACAATATGCTCTTGCTGCGCATGAACGCCAGCACCAACGCGGTCAAGGCACCTGTGTCTTGCAGCTCATGACTACTACTTGTAGTCAGAGTATGGCACCCTGCTGCTGCCTGCTGTGCATGCTGCAGGGGCTTTAGCTTCATGGCAGCCTGGCTATCGCTGCTGCTGTGAGGTGTGGCGGCGACGCCATGTACGCTTTCAAAGGGCTTGTGGCCAGCTGAGATTTGAGCAGCATGCTGGAGTGTGGGCTGTGAAAACGACAGGCAAAATTTGGGTGTGGGCTTACCACCTGCTGTGAGGTGGTGGTGCCCAATGAGCCATTCACTAGCGGAACATCGAGCGGTGTTCCCGTTGTGTCACACAGATTGTGGTGCTGGTGGTGGTGGTGCTGGTGGTGTATGCATGGCATGTGGGTCAGCTATCGCAGGGCTTGTGGCCAGCTGAGCTCAGCCCTTCAGCCCGATTGTAACACATTGCATGTAGTCAATTTTTAGGGACAGGTTGCCTGCGTGCGGCTGGCCAGTGCGCCGGTGTTACTGGGTACATTTGCTTGATGGCTGATGGATCAAGTAGTTGCCCCATGAGCATGTCATTGGCTCAAAACTGGGCCGTGTTCCCGTCGTGTAACACACAAACGTGCATGGAGTCGACACTGTTTTAGTAGTGACCGACTGAGTGGCAATATTTGAGTGGCTGAGCTACATGATATTTAAGTCTGTTTGAAGCATCCGGACATCGCTGTGTCGCCCACGACAAGGAACTTGCTTGAACCTGGCTGGACCAGCCAGCCTGGCCTGAGGCTGATGTCTGGGCCTGAGGGCTGCACGGCAGCGGCGGCACAGCAGCTTCAGCATTCTCCAGCGCCAGATTGTCACATGTAGGTGTTCTGCTGGCGAAGCAGCGCCGGGCCTGCAGGCCGAGGCAGCCACGCTGACTTCTGCTTGCCACCAGTTTGGTGCTAGACTGTGCAGGACGGCCAGGACCCCCACCGGGCCGGGCTCCGCAGGGCCCCTGCGGCATGCTGCTGCCATTTTCGACATTAAACGAACAACATTCATCAGGAGTGTACCCGGACAAATAGAATGAGGACGGAGACTGTGGCCTTCCGGCCAGCGTTATTTTTCGTGTTACACCGGCTCTTCCGATTCGTACTGCTCTGAAGTCAATGAATCTGTGACCGCAAGCAAGGGTTCATTGCAATGTACTTTGTGGTCCCCCTTTATAGCTGAAGTTTGAGCGCGCGAGGCGCAGGCATTGGAGAGCGTCGTGGAGCAGTAACAGTCTATGTATAAGTCAAATCAGGCCAAACATGCTGCCTCGTAACTATTCAGTAATGTGCTTCAGCAAACGCGCAAATTCCGACGTCCAGTTCTGCCTCTTCGCCAAATTCAAAGGTTTCTGGTGTTTTGGGTTGTGGGTTTTGACTTTGCCAGACTTTGCAGGCAGGTGTTTCCCCATAGCACGTCACGATACTATATGTAACCAAAGGTAATGAGGTGCCTCGTAGGGGCTGGGAGGGGTGGGTGGGTGGTCGGATGGCTTCATACCAGGCAACAACTGTGACAGTAGCTCAGCAAGTACTTGCACCCATGCATGCACGCGAAATGGCGCGTGCCCCGCACACAAGCAAAGAAACGATCGTCCGGGATACGGAGTCGAGACTCCCTAATTTTCATTGCAGATATGTATGTTCGGGGTAATGTGCGCAGCAGGACACCTCGCTGGTTACTCGCGAACAATGAAAGGAGCCTGAGCGCTGGCACAAGGCCATGAAGCGTCATAGACTGTTCGAAAGACGCACAAGTTAAACAGTAAACCTCGCAATCGGCTGGCAGTGCAAATTTAGGCTCTGCTGCACTGCATACACTGGCGCACCGTGCACTGCACAGCAGGCCATGAGCCTGTAACACATCACCCAGATACTTGCCTGATTGTGCCTTGGTTGGTGCCACAGACCTCACACCGCGCTGCATCATCTGGCCCAGCCTGCTGCTGCAGCACTGCGCAGCAAATGGACCCTGCTTGCTGCCTCTACTGCTGGTGGTCAGTCTGCACGCGCTGGCGCCATTCAGACGGCGGCACCTCTGCTTCGGGGGACCCTGCATCAGCCCAGTACCCCTGTGCCAGTTCTTCAGCTTCCCTGAGCTGCTGCGCAAACCTCTGCTCTTGCTCCTGCTGCTGCTGCTGCCGCTGCTGCTGCTGTTGCTGCCAGGCAGGGCCATCCTGTTCCTGCTGCGGTAGATCGTCTGATGCATGTGGGCCATAAGAGCTGTTGTCTGTTCTACGAGCCTGGCGAGGCCTTGCAGCTGCTGGTTCGCTGGAAGCCCTCCTGCGGCTGGTGTTTCCTGCTGGCCTGCTGCGTTCACGACCTCTGTTGGCTGCTGCAGGGCATGCAGGCACCCTATTGCTACCCCTGTACCTATGTTGCTCGCTATACGCATTAGCAGCGGCCGCAGCATCCCTTGAATCGAAATCCAACGGGTCCATACTGCTGCAGTATAACTGCACAACCGCACGGTGACCGCAGCTCAGCATTTCAGGGCCATAATCATTCGCTTACACATTCTTGATGTTGCAAAACATTTAGAGCGGATCAAACGGAAGGAAAAGCGCGTATTCAGTATATAAGGGGCAGTAATCGGTGTCACTGGTTTGAGCAGGCGAGCGTTGTGCGACTTGGGGTCCTATCACCCACGGAGTGTTAGGGTGACAACTCCTATCACCCTGTCGCTAGTCATAGGACTGCTAGTCCTATGGCCGTCGAGGCACTAGTGCAGCCCAGGACTGCTAGTCCTATGACCGTCGAGGCACTAGTGACGCAGCGAAGTAATATGACTTGGTCAGCATCAGCTCGGCTGAAGCCACCAAACATCTGCACCATCAGCAACTTCATTTGTTCATGAAGCAGACTCTCGCTTACATTCGTGCTCGTCATTTCAGCGTGAGCCAACAGCGCCGGGGTCTTGCCCTTGATAGTTGCATTCCATAGACTTTTTACATTTCAGATACCTTCTGATGCCTGGATCCTAGTGCGGAAAGGAAGTGGGGCAGTTCTCCCTCCATGCTGAGCCCCATCAGCTTGATCAACTGCGTGGCCCTCGTCGTGGCCCTTTGTACCACTTTTGGGGGCCACCAATGGATTGCGGCAGCACAGCAGCTGCCTGCTCCGCAGGTTTCGCAGACAGCAGTGCTGCTGCCTTGTTCCCCACCTGACATCGTAGAAAGTTGCACATGGACTCAGCAGGCAGCAATTTCTGGCGCAGCAACGGTAGCTGGTGTATGGCCACCTGCTGGAGGCCAGCTGCCTGTGGTGCAGCTGCAGGGCGCGGCTGCAGCAGCAGCTGGAGCAACAGCAACACAAGGCAAGTGCGGTCGCTCCTGCAGGATGCTTGAGCAGCTCAACTACTGGCTGCCTTGCCTACCTTGGATCATTAGTGGCTCACAGATGAAGCGCTGCAGAACTTGCCTCACGTGCAGGGACGGCCAGCAGCGGCAGCATAACACTGCACATTCAAGGCCTTTGGACCTTCTCAAGCAGCAGCCTCACGCCAGCTTGCAACACATGTAGCCTACATACTGACCTTGGCAGACGGCCATGGTTTTTCACTTGCAGGATTTTCACTCTCAGTGCAGCGGGTGGTGCTGGCGAATGTGGCGTTTGAAGGGCAGGGTGCAGCAGGCGTGCCGCGGCTGTGGCCTGCTGGCATGTATCGCGCGCCTGGCAGCAGCCTTGAGATGACAGATGTGCGGATGCTGGTGTCTGATGCAACCCTGCAGCAGCAGCTGCAGTTTTTCAGGGATGCGGCTGGGGGCATCAACGTGCGCACGGTGAGCAGCAGCAGCAGCAGCAGAAGCCAGCAGCAGCAGCAGCAGCAGCAGCCCTTGCTGGGGCGCATGCCTCCATCGAAGTAGCAGCAGCAGCAGCAGCTGGCTTTCTGGAGCTCCACACAGCAAGCTGTAACGGCTGCTTGTTGTCAGCTTGTGCCTGCTACGCATCAGCATGTGTGCCGGCTATTTATCAGCACGGACGATTGAGCAATAGCTAGGCACACGCGGTACAGTCCTGCTGCTCGTGTTGCCTGCATACATGCATACCCGGCAGCTGGCCCATGCTGCTGCTGCTTTCTGCGCTGCTCAACATGCTTGCAGGACGGCCGGAGCTTTCTGCACATCCCTGAGTACGCAGACAAGAGCACCACCTTGCGCTCAGTCACGCTTATCTCAGGCCCCTGTGGCGCAGAAGCAGCAGACATTTCCCTGCAGCCATCAGCCTCGGCAGCCGCAGTGCCAGCAGCGCCGCCGGGCGGCTGCAACGTCCGCACCGTCAGCAACGCCACGCTTGTGCCGACACTGCTACGCGATGCAGGAGTGTTCACAGACCAACCTCTGATAGTCTTCATCATAGCAAATGTATCGCTGGGGCAGGGGCTGCATGCTGGCTCAATTGACATCCGCAGGCCCACGCTTATGACTGGGCTGTGGAGTGTGCCCACCTCGGTTGACCTGGGCATGGTGGTCAATCAGCTGAATGTGACCGCGCCAAACGCCAAGGTGTTCTGGCAGAGCCTCTACCTGGAGAATGCGGCGCCAGGTGAGCAGCAGCAGTAGCAGCACCAGCAGCAGCAGTGCAAAGTGAGGGGTGAAGTAGGTGTAGTAGGTGCTGCGGGGTGCAGGACATTGCCGTGGGAACAGCTGTGGCGGCAGTTGGGGTTGTGGTGTGCGTGTTGTCGGCTTGCAGGAAGGGTGCCAGGCCAGCGGCTTGCAGGAGAGTGCCGGGGGAGCAGCAGTAGTGGCAGTTGGGGTTGTGGTGCGCGTGTTATGGGCTTGCAATCAAGATGCCAGGCCAGCGGCAATGGCCAGCAGCGGTAAGGCAGGGACAGCCGGCGGGCTTGCAGGACAGGCACATGTCAGTGCAAGAGCAAGGCATGCGGCATTTGGCAGGCTTGCATGAGCTGTTGCCAGGTCGCCTCATTTTGCTAAAATTATATTTTTCATACTAATATACAATACTAACTATCCAAAAATGTCATTTTACCGTTGTTTACGCTACTATACATCAGCAGCCATACAGAGAAGCTTTGTGTACACGTGACGATTGGTCCATCCCTATGCAATTGCCGGCTGGTGTGTATGCAGGTGATGCGGTGTCGAGCATTGTGGCCACCCCTTACAGGTGTGTGGGCAGCTGCAGTAGATGCTGCAGGGGTTGCTTGCACGCGCAGCGCGGTGCTGCAACAGGCGCATATCTGTTCAGGCACAGCTGCAGTTTTAGCGTGGGGGTGGGGTGAAGCAGCGGGGAATTCAACGCTGCGTGTACTGCCAACCTAATTCAGCAGAGGACGTGCCAGCTGCCAGCTGCGGTTGACAGTATTTTGTAGGACAGTGTAACAGGGGTTTGTGTTGTCTTCTGCAATGCTCCCTTGACATGGTGGTGCTGTGCTTGGCTGCTTCCTCTGTGTGCAGTGCTGCTGTGTCTGCCAACATCTGGGCAATGTACTGCAATCGGTGAGCAAGCGCAGCAATGACAAATCCAGCAACAGCAGCAGGAGGCAGCCTCAACCATCATAGTGTGAGGAGCTGGACAGCTCAAGCTGTGCTTTATTCACCATTGTATCTGCAGCAGATCAGCAGAGGCATGCACGAATCATCATTGCTTGCAGCATGCGAAGGCTGCACGCGGCAGTAGTCTGTACTGTGTGCTTCCAGTGCTGCGGCCAACTGGCAGTTGCCTGCCATGCTGTGCTGTCGTGCAGGTCGGTCAATTGCCTCAACCTACACAACACCTCAACTTACCTGGCCTCAGAGAATGAGCTAAGCTACCTCACCTTCATGTGAGTGTCGGGCAACTTTGTAACACTTTTCAAACAGCTCTTGGCTGACATGGGCAGGAGCAGTAGCAGCATGTGCTGATTTCAAGTGCAGCCCATATGCTAGGGTGCATGGGCCGGCAACAGAGCTGGCTGCATACGCTGAAGTTGCAGCTCACAAGCTGCAGGAAAGGGGTTGCAGGGCAGAGCAGCAGCTGCTGGTGACGTGACAAGGCTGTGATGCTGCTGCTGCGGCTTGCAGGTACTCTATGTTCAACAGCCCATTACCCAACATGCGGCAGCACACAGACTTTTACCACACAGAGGTGCGTCATAGTTCTGCCTGCTGCGGCCATCCTCTTTGCAGTACTGCTGCATGCAACGATTGCGGCAGCACGTATGCTTCTAGAACTGGTTGCTGTCTCTGAACACAAACACAAGACTGTGCTGCCGTTTGATGCCATGAAATAATCTAGAGGTACAGCATAGCATTGCTGTGGTGCTTGCAGCTCAGCGCATGTGAAGCTCTGCTGCAACAACGGGTGTCACTTCAACCTTGCGTGTATCTCTTCCGCAGCTCGTGCTATTCCTAAGTACAAAGGGTGGTGGCTACCTTATGTCTGACAGTGTGTCGCACCTGCTGTGCCCTTTGTCCTCTGTTTGCTTCTGCAGCTGAAGGTCACTGTGTTGGACGTGAGTACCTTTTGCAGCTGGTGTTGCAGTGCAGATGGCAGTTATGTACCAGGCACCATAATTGCATCGTGGTTGGCTTGCAGCATTCCAAATTGTGCTCCAGCTACGTACACTGACAGCATCAGAGAGCGCTGTCACAGCAAGTAGCAGCACTCGGGCTGCACAGCCACCTGATATAGGCTTGCGTGCCTGCTGTATCTGCTGTGCGGTTCTCACGGCTGCTACTGTCCACGAGCGTTACTCAAGCACATTGTGCAATGCGTTGCGTGTTTGGCAACTGCAGATGGGGCCGGGCCCCAACGGCCAAGGAATGACGCTGTACAACATGTCCACCTCAGCATGGGAGCTGGTCGGTGCGGTGTATACCACGCAGCCCGCCGTTGTCATTGCGCCGCGGCTGCCCTTTCCACCTGGGGCACCGATGATTCGGCAATCCACGCAGGCCGCCCCTTGGGTGGAGGCAGTGGACAGCTGCGCAAGCATGCAGGTAAGCGCACAGGCGTGCATCTTCTGCTTTGTTTCTCGCCTGGTGTGGGCTGCCGGCAGCCGACAGCGGCTGCTGGTGTACAACTAATTGCTTTGTTGCTTGCACTTTGGGAGTTGCCTTTGCAAAGTTGGCCTGTTGTCTGTGCCTCGCCATGCGGGGTATGGGCGGCGGCAGCTGATTACAGTTGCTTTTGCTTTTGCAGCAGCCATAACACGTGTTAGTTGTGAGGAGTAGCGCCTCAATTGCTTGCGCGGCTGCGTGGCTACACGACCCTCACCAAAGGTTGGCTGGTGGCTACATGCTGCTGCTGCAGGCGGCGCTGCAGGCACCGAGCGAGGAGACGCGGCTGCATGTGTGGATGCTGCTCAACAACGTCACCACAGCCGAGGCAGACTGCTGGCAGAAGCGCGACATGCGCTACACCACGCAGATATACGGCCAGATTCAAGACCACATGAACGTCAGCCTGGGGTCAGAGACGCAGGCGGCAGCCGGCAAGGCAGCAGCAGCAGCAGCTATGCACACCAGCAGCAACGGCTTCAACGTGTTCTCGTTGTCGTTCGGGTTCATGCGCGACGTGCTGGTGCTGCCGCCGCAGGCTGCAGACAAGTTCCTGCAGATTCAGAATGTTACGCTGCTGCAGCTACCGCAGGGCCCGGGGGCGCGTGCAGCAGCAGGCATGAATGCTGGGCAGGGCGGGGACGGCCCCACACCTCCAGATGTGTGGACGCTGCTGCTGTGGTCGGTCAACAGGTGAGGAGGGCTTGTGAATTGTGAATAAAGCAGGAGAGCGCAGTGCCATTGCTATGTTGAATTGCGCAAGTCGGCAGGGGGTGCCCTGCATGCGACGGCTCTGCTTGGCTATTGCCGCCGTGAATCGCCTGCGCACGGGTGCTGTCTGTGAGGCATTTGTTATGCGCCACGCAACGTGCAGCAGCATGCGGCGCAGCCAATCCCGCTGGCTGCTGGCGTAATCCTCTAAGCTTGTGTGCAGTGGTGCATGTGTACACATGTAAATTGCACATGGTTTCTGGACAGTGGTGCATGTGTACACATGTAAATTGCACATGGTTTCTGGACAGTGGTGCATGTGTACACATGTAAATTGCACATGGTTTCTGGACACGCAGGCATGCCAGCAAGCGAGCACTCCATGCCAGCACAATGATAGTGAAACTAATGGAGATGGCAACGCGGCGTGCGTTTTTGTTGCGCTGCAGGACCGGCAAGGAGGGGGCAGTTTTCCTGGGTGACGTGCAGCTGCTGCTGCCGCAGCCAGAGTGGGACTTTGTGGCCAACACTGCGCGGGGTGCCAGCTCCTTTGTGGTGCAGCTGGCAGGTGCGTGTGGACAAGAGGTAGCAAAGTGCGTTCTATCTTTCGATCAGCTGGCTGTCACACCGGCGGGGGTGCTGCCGCAGCCAGAGTTTGCTGGACTTTGTTTTATCTTTCGATCAGCTGGCTGTCACACCGGCGGGGGCGCTGTGCTTGTGTGGTTCATCTGTCTTTGAATTGGCTGGCTGCATGTGAGCCTGCAGCATTGATGCTTGCAGCGACAGAGTGATCCCTCTGCTGATTTGGCTGCCGCTGTGCCGCAAGTGCTTCTGAGCTAGGCGTTTAATCGTTCTGCTCAACTGCTGCCGCTGCCCTGCTCTGTTCACTGCCTTGCAGGCAGCGTCGGCCTGGCGTTCACCTCTGCTACTGTGGAGGGCAATGCAGTGCGTGTGGCATCGCTGCAAGGCCCCGGCATAGTGGGCAGCAATGTGTGGCTGCTGCCAGACCCAACAGCAGCAGCAGCAATGCCGGAGCCATATGTATGGCCCCTGTCAGTATCTGCCGCGCCCAGCAGCGGCAGGCTGGGCGGCGGCAGCGACAGCAGGAGCGCAATGATTGGTGCAGCAGTGGGCGCGAGCGTGGGCGGCGCGCTGCTGCTGCTGCTGGGCGCGTGCTGCTGGTGCTGGCTGGTGCGGCGGCCGCAGCGGCTGGCGGGCATGTATGCGCTGCCTGCAGCCACATTAGGTGGCGGCAAGGGCGATGCAGGTGCTGCGTTGGGTGGTGTCCCTGGCAGGCGCAGCGGCTCGGGCAAGAGCGGTTCTGCGTATGGCTTGGAGCCAGGGGACGGCGCAGGGCAGTGCGTTGCAGTAGAGCTTGGGCATGTGGGGGAATCAGATACCCAGGGAGTGCCGGACAGCACCGGGCACCTGCCAGTGGCATTGGTGGTGAAGCAGGGCTTGCCAGGTCAGCAGGGCTCCTCAGAGCAAAGCGGTGGGCTGCACACAGCGGACGCGCCGCTGAGCGACGGGCTGTCGTCTTTAGCGTCCGGCTCGCGCTCTGCTTCCGGATTGGGCGATCCGAATTTGAATACGGTTGTCACAGGGCTGCAGCGCTGGCGCACTGCGATCAGTAACACCACCATGCAGGTGATGGAGCGGCGCATGCACTCCGTGCACAGCACGCCACCCCTCGGCTCCTCGGCCACTAGCAGCAGCAGGCTTACTACGCTTTCAGGGGCGACGAGTGCGGCACATGTGCAAGGCACGGCAGGGCCGCAGAGTGCAGCGGAGGCGGCGGCAGCAGCTGCTGCCGCGGGCCGGCAGATGCAGCAGGCGGCAGCTGACGCAGCGGCAATGCCGAGTCTGCAGCTGCTGGGCTTGCTGGGGCAGGGCAGCTTTGGCAGTGTCTACATGGGGATATGGTGAGGCACTGCTGCTGCTGCTGGCTTAGCTTTGTAGCTACTGGCTCTGCATGTGATGTTGCCGAGGCGTAGGGATTGACGGCCAGCAGTCTTGCCTGAAGGCCAACTACGTTTGCATGCTTGCTTTCTGCGTTTGCCGCATGTGCTGTGCCTCCGCTGCTGCAGAGACAAGCGTGCCCAGCTTCCTTCAATCTTGGCATTGCTTTCCTGCACATTTAGCATTTCGAGTCACACCTCTGCTGACAGCCAACCTGGTTGGAACCCAATTGCCGCAGGCACGGCAAGCGTGTGGCAGTCAAGGTCATGCAGCTGCCTGCCTCAGCGCTGCTAGGCACTGCACAGGAGGACCAGCAGCAGCAGCAACAGCAGCAGCAGGCCAACGGGCTGAGCCCGGACGATCAGCAGCGGCGGCGGCGCACGCTGCAGCTTCAGCCCAACAGCCCGCCTCATATGGCCATCATGGAGACGGTGGTCAGCACGCAGCTCTCACACCCCAATGTGGTGCAGGTGCGGCGATGCGGCTAGCGCCATATGCACAGGCTTAAGCAGTCATGTACCTCAAAAGTTCGAGCGCAGGATCACTTTTTTGTGACGCTTTAGATTCAAGCCGTCATGCAGCAGATGTTGGGGTAGGGCATTACTTCTGGGTAGGTGTGCACGGCCCTGCTTGTGTGGTGGTTGCGCTTTGCTGCATGATACGCATCTTTGCAGCTGCAGTCCCCACATTCGCAGCTGCAGTGCTACTTGCTATCACATAACAGATGTGTGCTGTTCATGCTACGGCCGCCACTGTGCAGGTGTTCACATACATGCTGAACCCGCTTACTGTGGACGAGGCCGCAGCAGCAGCTGCTGCTGCAGCCGAGAGTGGTGTTGCGGCCCCGCAACAGCAGCAGCAGCAGCAGCAGCAGCAGCAGCCGCAAGGCGCGCCTGCAGCGGGCGGCAACCGCAGCATATCTGGCTGGGAGCTGCGGCTAGTGATGGAGTACTGCGACCAGGTGTGTGCGGGTGTGCATGCATGCAAGTGGTTGCCTGCTACAGGTAGTAGCTCCCCAGCTGCCCTAGTGTCCATGTTCCGCATGTGCACACAATGCATATCGCATGCTACTTGCACTTCAATCTAGAGATGCGGGTAGTAGCTCCCCAGCTGTTGTAGTGTTCGTGTTCCTCATGTGCACACAAGCCATATTGCAAGCTACTTGCACTCCGATCTAGAGATGCATGCCGTTTGGCTGACTGTTCGCCATATATATAACATTGTTATGGCCTGCAGGGGACGCTGCGGGAAGCGCTGGACCAGAAGTGCTTCCTGCGCAACAGCAGCAATGGCTACCTGGCTCCCACCATCAGCCTCAGCCTCGCGCACGACATTGCTGCTGCGCTGCTGCACCTACATTCGGAAGGTGAGCATCACCGGCCATCCGCATGGCATATGTACGCCAGCTCCTTTTGGCAACAGGGTGACCGTGATGGACCTTTGCCGCTCCTCAAGACGTGCATGACACTGCACTGCGTTGTCTCCGCTTAGCCTGCACACTGCTGCCTGGACGTGCAGCGGCCCTGCTGCGACACTTCAGGACCAACACAGCGTCACACCTGTGCACCAACACACCAGCTTTGCAGCCTCACAGCCTGCCACAAACACTGCAAAACGTGTTTTTTGGTCTGCAGGCGTGGTGCACGGCGACCTCAAGGCGGCCAACGTGCTGCTGACGCGCGGCGGTGAGGACTGCGGCGGGCTGTGGGCGGCGTGCCTGGGCTTCCGCGTGACAGCAAAGGTGGCAGACTTTGGGCTGGCGCTGCAGCTGGACCCGTCAGACACACACGCCACCATGGCCGCGAGGGTGAGGGTCTTTTGTCATTACAGCTGCAGGACCCTGCCGGCTTGCAGGACAGCTGCCTCCCTTGCAGGACAGCCGCCAGCGTGCAGAACAGCTGGGTCCCTTGCAGGACAGCCGCCGGCTTGCAGGGCAGCTGCCAAACTTGCAGGACAGCTGCTAGCTTCTGTCAGCCGCTTGAACCTTGCCAGTGGTGCACTTGAGCGTGATCGTGCTGGCTCGCCCGCTCGTGTGATGATAATCGCAACTGAATGTGCTGCCTGCTGTCTGTTTTTGCTGCCCCTGCAGGGCACGCCCACGCACATGTCTCCCGAGCTGTTCCTGTCGGGCCACGTCAGCAAGGCCAGCGACGTGTACGCATTCGGCATCCTGCTGTTTGAGATGCTGACGGGGCAGCGCGCGTACGCGGGCGTGCCCATCCCGCTGCTGCCGCACGAGGTGGCGCGCCAGGGGCTGCGGCCCGCCTGGCCCGCCAACCTGCCGCCGGGCTGCAGGGACCTGCAGCGCCTCGCAGAGGCGTGCTGGGCGCAGCAGCCGCAGGACAGGTGCGCAGCGGATCGGCTGCTTTGTTTGCTGCGTGCACGTGTGCTGTTTGCCTGAATCGTCACATGATGTGCAGCTGGTGAGCGCGGTCAGAAACAATATGGCTCAGCAGGAGTCTGCTGCTTGCGCACCATAAGCCAGCTCAAGCATGCTAGGGATTGCTGGGACCACAAAGTATGCTTGTATGGGCCCCGGCACCTATCCTATTTGATCCGGGGTGTGCAACGATGCCTGCTGAGGCAGCCCCAGCTGCTGGTGCTGCTAACAGGTCAGCGGCTGTTTAGCAGTGGCGATCAGCAGCTGGCGGGTGGTGCACTTGCCACGGTGCTGGTGGGTGGTCGTGTTCTGTCTGCTTGAATGGCGTCAGAGTTGCCTATAGTTTGTATCCATCTCTTATGTTATCCACTCTATTCTGCTGCGTTGCTTGCCATGCAGGCCCTCACTCATGGAGGTTTTCCACTTCCTGGAGTGCTGCCAGACAGGCAAGCCCACGCCACTGCTGCGCAACGAGCTGTTGCGGCTGTCGCAGGAGCAGCAGCCAGAGCAGCAGCAGCAGCAGCAGGGCCAGCCGCTGGAGGTGCATCCTGTTGAGCAGCAGCTGGCAGATCTGCTGCAGAGTCGCAATAACCAGCAGCAGCAGCAACAGCCCCAGCAGCCTCGGCAGAGCCAAGGACAGCAGGAACCTGGCAGGCAGCAGCAGCAGCAGCAGCAGGGTGCTGGCATCAACTTGTCATGGAGTGAGGTGACTTACGAAGGCATGAAGGATCCTGGCCCTGGGCTGCCAGCTCAGCAGTGACACTGCCGCAGCAGATCTGCCAGCTACAGCAGCAGCATCATGCCATGAGCTGTGCGTGCTCACTGTATATTGCGTCAGTGGAACACAGCACTGCCGTTCTTTTCGCCTGTCACATCTGTGCGCCCAGCAGGTGCGGTGCTCCGCCGAGAACATGCTGCAGCACCTGCTGCTTGGCGACGTGTCTTGCCTCCGGACTCAATATTGGATACGTGTCAGCGTATAGTTCCCAACATCTGTGATTTTGGTTGCGGCTGGGACATCCACCGGCAACCAACCTGCAGCAGTCTCGTATGTGGCACATGGCACGTGATGTGTTCAGTGCAAACAGCGCTGTGTGTACAGACCTGGCGTGCTCAACCCCTAACATTCTGCATGCCGGCATTGGTGGCAGCTGTGGTTTAAGCCTCGCACCCTCCTGTGTGTATGCTCCAGCCGCCGCAAGCCGGTGTGTATCGTTCGTTTCCACTGCTATTTGGTTTTTGGCGGAGGCACTGATTTGCTTGGAGGGTTGCTGGCGTGTGGCAATGCATGCCATGTGTGTAGCGGTGTGTCGAGCGCGTGGGCGCGGGACAGTGCAAGCGCTCACAGATGATGCTGCACTGAACTCTGCGAGTATGGGTGCACGACATGTGCAATGTATGTGTATGCTCTCACTTGCACGCGCGAGGGAGGTAGTGCCTTTGGCCGGCATGCTGATGCTGCGTCCAATGTTGTGGCACCGTGCTTGCTTTTGCAGCTGCTGTGCTGCCTGTTCTTGCATAGAGTTTGGCTACTGCCAGCAGTTTGTCTGCTTGCTGCGGTCATTTGACAGCATGTGCTTATCTGTGATACCAGTTTTGTCTGCTTTGCTGACACACATGGCTTTCGTGCTGTGTCATAAAGGTGTGGCGTGCAATGTCGCGCGGTCGCACCTGTTGCACGACGTCAAATTACGTGTGGGCGAGCGCAACTGATCACATAGAACGCAATGCAGGAATCAGCAGCGGCAGCAGCAGCGGCAGCAGCAGCAGCAGCAGCAGCAGCAGTGGCAGCAGCGGCGGCAGCAGCAGCGGCATTGCTGGGCATCCAGGCACTGCCTGCGGGCCCTGCGCCGGAAGTGGCTGGGCTACTGCTGGCGGGCATGTACCCGATGTGGATCATGCTGCACTGTTGTTTGCTGCATTGCGGGCATGTACCCGATGTGGATCATCCTGCACTGTCATTGGTTTGGCAGTTCAGCCGCCACTTGAGAGGCTGTGTGCCTGCTTTTCAGCAACCCTGCTTTGTTGCCTGTTTGTTTGCCTGCAGAGCGTGCAGGTGCAGAGCACAGAGGTCTTGTGTGTTGTGGGTGCTTGCAGCTTGCCGACTGTCGCTGCTCTTGCTATCTCTTACACCTACCTCTTACTTGTTGACTCGAGGCATCATACATGCAATAGATGCGTCTGAGATGCAGTGTGTGCTTGTGCATGTCTGGTTTGCTCTGCGGACCCTACCCCACCCCTTCAGACATAAGCTTACAACCTGCCCACATATCAGGAGGACTGTTGAAGCAAGCAGCTCCTGAAGTGTGATGTTGCGGCCTTCTGCTATTGTGTGGGCCTGCTTGTGTGTGTTGGGTTCTAGGTTCTGATGCAATGGCTGGTGTATGGAGCGATGCTTGGTTAGTGGTGGCTGGTGCAGTTTCAGTGTGCCTGTCTGTCTGCTTGTTTGCTTGGGGTGGATGATTCACCCTGCTGTTATGTAAGGCAGGCTGTGCAGGCTTTGTTCAGTTTGCCTAGAGGTTTGTACAGCAGGCTATTCGGTGTGTGCACATGCAGGTCTTTTCGGTGTGCGTGAATACGCATGTGGCAGGTGCCAACGTTGCATGCAGATGCCTGTGTTTGCATGTATTGGAGCTTTCGGCATCAGCAGTGCGCCCTCTGCTCTTGGCAGCTGTTGCTGTCCTGCAGTGTGGCTACTTGTACTGCAGTTGCACATCGTCTTTAGATGCTGCTTCGTGGCCTCAACCCTGGGTACAGCTTGCTGAGAGATAGGGTCGTGCATGTTGGTTTGACACATCAAGCCTGTTGCCAGGTGCAGGCTAGCCTGTGCCAGGCTGCCTGCTACTGAACGCTGCATCGCAAAGGTCTGCTTTTGGAGCAGCACCGCAGGTCGCCCCTATGTTGTGAGGCGCTTGGGGCGCAGTTTTGACCTGGTTTGTACAGCAGGAGGCACCATCGCACATAACTGGTGCTTGTGGTGCGCGTTTCTGCCTGTCGGGGGGCTGAGTGACCAGGTTATGTCCTGAACACTGGGCCCCTATGCATGCATGCTGCGCTGCTAAGAATGTGATCTGTACTTGACTGTTGTGTTGTTTCAAACACATCGGAGGCTTGCTCAAGGTGTTGAGCACTGCATCTGATGGGGGTTTGAGTCGTTGCTGGTGAGCCGAAAGTTTGCTGCTTTTGGTTTGGTTTGTGAGACGAAGCGGGTTTTTTGATGGCTTCAGCTGGGGGTGGTGAAAATTTGTAGATGTGAAGGAGCATTGCTCCTCCTCTACAGTTAGGGCGATGGCTCTGTTGCTATGGCGTGAATGGTAAAATACTAATGTCACATCTGCATCTGCACCTGCTTGCTGTGTCCACTGGCATCTCCCATCATTTCTGAAATTATGAGTCAGAGCTGACATTTGATGCGTCGTACATTTGCTGGCCACTGCTCAGTGGATGGTGTGGCTGCCAACAAGTTGGTTAGTAGTCCTTCACAAATGAACTTGACCTGACAGCAAGTACCCGGCCAACCTCTTGCTACGTCTCCTACACGAGGGGTGCGTACTGCCGCTGCAGCTAGCTGAATCAGCTGGGTTGCAAGACAGATATGGGCACATGGCAGTGTGCTGTGCAAAGCATCATCTACTTCGTTCAAAGGCAAGATCAATCCGCTACTGTGCTGATTGGGTGAGGAAGGCCGACATGTGCGCCGCTGGGCCCGCTGCCATGACTCATGCATGAGTCATGGAACCATATGGTGCGACTTGCGGCTGCTGCACGGTGCTCGCGCAGACCCGGATGTTCCTATCAGAGACGTGCAAGCGGTCCGAGAGCCAGACGCCTCAAAATGCTTCACGCTCCGCTAGTTGCGGTAATCAGGGTGCCTGATGAGGAGGCTGGCGGTTTGTCAAAACAGCTGACGCCATCATCCGTCCAAGGGTTTCAAGCTCCGCTTCCGACACGTTCCTCAGTCTGCACACCTATCCATGACACGGTTTGGTACAATCGTCGTCAATTTACAAAAATGGGTTTGAACGCCAGCTGCCGCGCTTGATCGAAAGGACCGCTAGTTGCCCGCAACATGCGGAGGTTGACGTGTTCTACGTATACCTTACACATATTGACTTTGGTCGCTTTCTTGCTTTGTCACGCATGTGATGCTCAGCTCAGGCCGTGCCCTGACACCAGCAGCAGTAGCAGCTCCGTGGCAGTGCATGAATGCGCCTGGCAGACGAAGGCAACCCCTGCGGGGCAGATGGAGTTAGAAGGGGCAATCGTTGATTTTCTTCCTATACTGGCTGTGCAAGACAGCAGGGTGGCGCCTGCTCTGAATCAGTCTGCAGGTACGGCATGTTCAGCAGTGGGGCCCTGTGCTGAGGCTGTGCTGCTGCAAACCCCACGCTCTGGATGCATGCAAGCAGTGACCTGCTGAACGCATCCTACAACGATGCATACTAGGGGAGCAGCTGACCATACTGCTGTGCTGAGCAGTGTGATGGGTGCGGGCTCTTGGGACGCCCCACTTTGGCTGCCTTGCGATGATTACACAGCGACTGCACATGCAGCACACACCTGCCCTCTGATCATTCTTCCAGCAGCTGCCGTCTCTTGTTGCCACTGGCGGCATCTGCCCTCAACTCTGCTCAATCATCCTCGCCGATCATGCTGCTGTGTAATGGCGCTTATGCTGCTGTAAATTCACAGGCTATTCCTTGCGGCTGCAGCGCCTGGTGCTGGCCAACATAGCCCTCCCAGACCCGGTCAAACAAGCAGGCATCCCCCGGCTCTGGCCACTAGGGATGTTTGCTGAGCCAGGCAGCAAGCTATACATGGCAGATGTGAGGCTGGTGGTTGCTGACGATGCAGATCTGCAGCGCTACGTGAACTTCTTCAAAGGCGAGGACAGCAACGCAGTGCAGTACTACACGGTGAGCCGCTGCTGCTGTTGCTGTTGGCCAGCGTAGCGCCTGCTTATCAGACATTGCGGGCTTGCAAGCACCTTTGCTGCCATGCAGCTTCAGGTGCCAGGTCCTGGTGCTGCGAGCAGTGATGTCCTGCAAGCAATCCATTACAGTAGTACTGTCCTGCAAGCAGAGGTGTCCTGCAAGCAGGATGGCTTGCAAGCACGTTTCCTTGAAGCTAGCAAACATGCATATCAGTGTGGCAGGACGATGCCTAGTTGTGTGCATGCAGCGCAGCGTATGCACAGGTGTGCAAAGCAGCACCTGCATGCGCAAGGAGGCACTGGTGCTCTGTCACATTCCTCTACTAGGCTGTTGAATGCTGCGTTCGTGGCTTGTGGCAAGCTGGAGTGCCCTGCCAGTCAGGGAGTCAAAAACTTGCAGGAGTTCTCACTGCTGTACTCATTCCTCAGCTTTGCCTGCCATGGCGTGTGTTCTGCTTGCAGGACGGGATTAGTTTCCTGCAGATCGCAAAATGGAATGGCACGCGGACTACTGCCCGATCAGTTACCATCATTGCTGGGCCCTGCAGGTCAGTACTGCTGCATGTTCCAGCTGGTGGCGTGCCGCAGCTACTGGCTATGGCGTACTTGTGCCTTAGCGCAGCAGCTGTCCAGCGGCACATCACATTTGCTTATGCATGAGGCACTGGTTGGGAATAACAAGTTTTTGAGCTGGGGACGCATTTGCACACGCATGCAGCCAAGCTGCTACCGATGCCATGTTGACAAGCTGCATGTGCCTCATCATGCTCAATCGTGCTCATGCATGGCTGCAGCTCCCAGACGCCAGCAGTGCAGCTGGCGAATGGTTGTGCAAACTTCAACAGCATGACATCACCTTTTGCAGATGCTCTGCAAACCTGCAAACAACTAACATGTCTTGCTCCCTGTGCGTACTGCAATTCCCGCCGTGTGTTGCACAGGCCAACCAGCAGTCAACAGTATGCACTGCCAGCTACGCAGACCATGGCAGCTGCAGCAGCTGCTGCGAGGAACGGCTGTGCAGTGCAGGTTGCAGACAACAGCACGCTCGTGCCTACGCTGCAACAGAAAGCAGCAGTGGCCACACAGCAGCCGCTGCTGGTGCTTGTGCCCTTCAATGTGAGCTTGGGCAGGGGCCTGGCTGCAGGAGCTATACAGGTTCGCAGGTGCGTGGCTTGCCCTCTGGTCATGCTGTTGCTTTCTTCCGTGCGTTCCATCACATGCTCCACCCAATCACTCCAGCCACTCACTTGAATAGTGGGAAACCCAATCAGGAGCTAACGAGAGGCTCAAAGGGAATCCACTGAACATGCTTTTGCGCTTGCTCCTGCCGCTCTGATGACCACAACTGTTGCATGTCAGCCATGGCCACAGCACTGCGTGTACCTTGCTTGGGCGGATGGGAAATGCCTGTTCCATTGTCAGCATGCTCGATCACCGCCATGCACACCAGGACCATTGAGGAAACTTTCCAGGTCCTGTTTTGCCTTGAGCAACAGGCCTTATGCAGAAGTACCCCTGCATGCATGCTGCTCTGCTGTGCAGGCCAGTCATTCTGGTGGGCCTGTTCAGCCGGCCCACCTCGGTTGACCTGGGCATGGTGGTCAACCAGCTGAATGTGACTGCGCCGTACTCCAGCTTCGTGTGGCAGAGCCTCATCCTGGAGAATGCGGCGCCAGGTGAGCAGCAGCAGCAGCAGCAGCAGCAGGGGTACAAGCAGCAGCATCACAAGCAGAGTGGTGGCAGGCAGTGGCCGCTGAGCAGAAAGCCAGCAGGTTTGTGTATGTTTTGAGTAGTCCAGGTGTGGTTGTGATGGGCTTGTGCTTAGGGTGCAGCAGCGGCTGTGGCTGGTAGTTTCGAAACCTAGCTGTGCTTGCGTGTCGTGCGGTCCAGTGGCTGCTGCGGTGCTGTCATCGCGGTGCTGAGCCGTTGTCATGCCTGCATGATGTCTGCTGCTGCAGGCGATGCTGTTTCAGCTGTCACGGCACCTCCGTTCAGGTACGTTATTTAAAAGCATGCTGAGTGCCTGCGTCTGCTGTGGTGTAAGTTGCAGCAGACCGCTCACCACACTCATGTATGCAATTGAGTGTTATAGGCATGAAGTGCTGCTGGCAGGTGTTGGCTGCTGTTTGACTCCATGCATCTCAGCATGCACTGCATGTTGCGCACAGACAGCCTGTCAGCATCATGGTGTCATAAGTGCACATTCAAATCGGCTTCCATTGCCAGGAAAGTGCAGTGTTGGACTCGTATGCAGTATGTGTCTAATGGCAACTTTGCGCAGCATTGGCTGCAACAACCACGTGCTAAAGTCACCTATCTTCTGTGTCTTGTGTTGTGCTGTGCTGTGCTGTGCTGTGCTGTGCTGTGCTGTGCTGTGCTTGTCGTGTGCAGCACTGCCGTCACAGTCAACATATGGGCAATCTACTGCAAAAGGTGTGCAGGCTCAGCATGCAGCAACTGCTCAGCTGCTCTTGAACAGATTTAAACCATCGTAGCAAGTAAGGCCACATGTCTCACACGCACACACATTGTATCAGCAAACTTAAGCTATGCTAGGTATCATGCAGTGGCTGCAAAGTGTGTAGGCTGCAGCGCCCTGCCAGAAACCACATACTTACTCCCACACCTTTAGTCGCTTGCCAGCAGCAGCACCATCATTGCTTGGTGCTTTGCATCTGCACGCTGCGGCGACAGCATCCTTGTTGTTGCTGCGTGTCCTTCCGCTGGCACGGCATGATCGTGCCGCTGCTGTGATGCTGTTGTGATACGGAATTTCATCTTTATGCAGGAGCCAGACCAGGATCCAGTGCCTGCAGCTGTACAACTGCACTGTGGTGCTGGGCACTCCTGAGGAACTGGATTACATCAGCTACATGTGAGCTGCCCGGCTGGTGGAACTGCAACTGGTTCCTCGCGCCTGTCTGTATGGGCGTTGTGTTGTCTGGCTCGCTCACGGCTGCTGTGCTGTGCAATTGCTTGAGCAAGCCTTCTGTGCTGCGTTGTGTGTTGATTGGCAATCCATGTGCGCATCGTGACATAGTTGCCGGTGTTACATATGATCACGTGCTCATGCAAGCAGTATATAATTTTGGCACTGATGTCATGCTCATCAGGAATAGGCTGCCTAGAGACTCTTTCCTGGTGTATGCTCATGCTGCATGAGTCATGCAACGTGGCAAAACTTCAAGAACCACTCGGGCCGGCCACCACAATATATGAGCGCCAGCGACGCACAGCTGCTGCTGCTGCTGCTCTGCTGTTGCAGGTGGTCGTCGTACAACTCTCCGCTGCCTTCTATAAAAGCAACAACCAACTTCTACGACACAGAGGTAACAGCACGCATGCAGAGCAGCTCTTGTTGCATTACGGCTTAGAAGTCATGGTTGGCATGTGGTGCGCTGCATCCATTGTCGGTGCATTCCTAGTTAGACATTTGAAACTTATGTTCGGTGCTGCTCTCAGCAGGGGATTGCAGCCGTGAACAGCCACCGGGCGTGTTGGTGCAGAAAATCCTCTGAATCCTTTTCTGCATCGTGCTGCTGCTACCCTACTGCTGTGCCTGTGACCCTGCAGCTGAAGACATCAGCACTGCAGGTGATTGCTCTGGCTGTTGCGCAGTAGTGTGCGTCACGTTGCCTTCACACTGTACTCGGCAACGGAGCCTATGCAAGATACAACACATAGGGTGCTAGTTGCATGCTGTGCATTATGTGATTTTTCAGTTGCTGTTGTATACTTGAGAGACATACGCTGCTGCAGCTGACACACATGCATGCTGAAAATCTCTGTGTAACAATGACTGACAGCTTTGCGTCTTGCATCCACCAACACAAACACAATCGCTGTGGCACACGCTCACCACACCGGTTCTGCACAGTTCACCCCAGGGCCTGGGCCGGACGCCTTGACAGCAGTCAACAACACCAACCTGGCGTATTCAATCGGCTACACAGTGCTGACAACACAGCAGCACATTGCGCCAAGGCTGCCGCTGCCGTTGGGAGGCGCCACTTTGCAGACTACGCGTGCAGGGCCGCTGCTGCAAACTGTGGACAGCTGCAGCAGCCTGCAGGTGAGTGCGGGTGACCTGCCCGTGGTGCTGGAACATCTAGGCAGTGCCGCCACAAGCTTTTGTTGATGTGGGTCTGATATAGACTGCAAGGTCAGGCTTTTGCACTGTGCGTAGCAGTGCCATGCCTTGCAGGTTACTCATCCCTTCTGTCAAGTACCCTGCCGCCTGCAGTTGTGCAGGTGTGCGGCGGGAAGCGGAGACATGAAGGCAGCCCCTTGGTTGTGTTTGCCCTTCTGTTTCTGTCCCTCACATGTTGCAATGTGTGCTGCTTGCTTGCAGGCCGCCTTGCAATACCCAACCAAAGACAACAGGCTGCACGTGTGGCTGCTGGTTGGCAACATCAGCTTAAATCCTCCAGAGCAGCCAGACTGCTGGCAGCAGCGCAGCATCAACTACACCACGCACCTCTACTCGCAGGAGGCTATCAGCGGCAGCGATGCACACCGTCTGCTGCATGAGCTGATGCTGCCCGCACCAAACGCAACAGCACAGCCTGGAGCAGCGGCAAGCACAGCGCCGGCGGCAGCGCACAATGCAACGCCAAGGCTGCTGCAGGGCGCTAATGCCAGCAACGAATCAGCAACTGATGCCCAGCTAGCGCCAAGGCGCATCCTGCACTCCCTCTCTTTCGCATTTCTGCGGGATGCGTTTGTGCTGCCAGCCACAGCAGCCGACCAGTTCCTGCAGATCCAGAATGTCACCCTCACGCAGCTGCCGCAAGGGCCAAATGCGCGCGAGGCAGCAGATGCGGCGGCAGGGCCCTGGCCAGCGGAGTTGTGGACGGTGATGCTGTGGTCCATTGACAGGTGAGATTTCAACGCAACAGCAGCAGCAGCAGCAGCACGAGCGCGAGCCTGCATTTGCCCACATACAGCCAAGTTGCACTGCAGTTGACATGCTCTTGACACACAACGCCAAACAGATCACTGCACACATGCCCTTATTGAAGTCATGAGCTGAGCTACTTGCCCTGCTTGCGCTAGTGGCAGCGCCACAGCTGTAGTGCTGACATATGTTATGTGTGTGCAGGCCGCGCCAAAACGGCCCGTTGACTCTGACTGGTGTGCGGCTGCTGCTGCCCCAGCCAGAGTTTGACTATCTGGAGGCCTCTGCAAGAACTGCCAGCTCGTTCGTTGTTGACGTGCAAGGTGAGCCAGATGCACATGCGTTTGCAACTTGATCGGCGAGTCAGCAGGATTGTGTACATACCAGGTTGCACCCTCATGCTGCAGCAAGCGCTGCGCAGATGAGGAGTATGTGCAACTGGAGGACACATTGCCTGACGCACTTGCTTCACATACGCTCAGCAGCGCAGCAAAGCAAAGTACGACAGCCAGAACATCATGGGCCTTACATATCCGCACATGTCTCTGCTGCAGGTGTGCCAACCGGCATCACCTTCAGTGGAGCTACAGTAGGCACCAATGCAGTGCGCGTGGCAGCAATGCAGGCCCCAGGCCTGTCAGCGACCAACATCTGGCTGCTGCCAGACCCTGCAGCTGCTGATGGCATGCCTGAAGGCCACGCCTGGCCGCTAGCACTGACAGCAGCACGCGGCGGCAGCAGCAGCAGTGGCAGCAGTGACGCAGGCGGCTCCAGCAACCAGGCAGCAGTCAGGGCAGCAGTTGGGGCTAGTGTGGGGGGGTCAGTGGTTGCCTTGGCGCTGCTGCTTGGTGCGGCGTGGTTGTGGCATACCAGGCGGAGGAAGCGGCAGCAGCAGCAGGAGCCTGGGAAAGTGTACGAGCTAGCAGCAACATCTGCCGGTGCCTCAAGCATGCACATTCACAGGAAGCAGCCAGGGGCAGGAGGTTTTGTGGGCCTTGCAGCAGGCAGTGGTGTGAGCTGCGAACTTGATCAAGCAGCAGACCAGGAGCCCAAGCAGCACTGCCAGATCTGCTCTGAACGGCTGCCGGCTGACCCGCTACGCAACAGTTTGGAAAGCGAACGTGGTGCAGTGTCTGCAGCCAGCAGTGCAGCTGCTGTCGCGGCTCGCAGGGCCAGCCGTGACCTCTGCAGCAACAGCAGCGGGCAGCATGTGGGGTCATACCAACTCAGCCGCAACTCAAAAGGCAGCACCTCACTTGGGGGCACGGTTGAGAGCGAGTCGCTGGATGTGACAGGGGACAGTGTCAGCACAGGGCTGGAGCGCTGGAAGGCAGCAATCAGCCTGACCACAATGCAGATGATGGAGCGGCGAATGCAGCAGTCGCTGCACACAACGCCGCCAAGCTCCACATCGGGAGCTTCCCAGCAGTACGCTGCATGTGCAGCTGCTGCTGCGGGCGGGGCAGCAGCAGGGGCAGCAGCAGTGCCTAGGAGGCTGTATGATGGGCAGGGGCCGGGGGGTGCCGTAGGTGCTGCTGGTGCATCTGTGGTTGGCAGGAGCAACAGCAGCAGTGTTGAGTCAGCAGTGCCAGCTCAGCAGCCGCTGCGGCTGCAGATGATGATTGGGCAGGGCAGCTTTGGCAGTGTGTACCTTGGCACATGGTGAGTGGCGCTGTTGTTGACCAGTATTTGGCAGCACTTGCAGTTCACAACTCTCGACCTTGACGCTGACTTCACTCAGCATGATACAACAGCTCACCATGCAGCTTGCAGTTTGATGACTTGCACGCGTGCACTGCGCATCCATCACCCATCTGCCATCACCCATCTGCCAGACGGCAGGTGTAGATGGAAGGGCACAGCACTGCATGCAGTTATCATGAATGGTGTCTTCTGAAGTGTTCAGCGCGGACAGCTGCTCATTTTGCTCATGCACCGCAGGCACGGGCGGCGCGTGGCGGTCAAGGTGATGCAGCTGCCTGCCAATGCGCTGCTGGGGCAGCTGCAGCCGCGCAGCAACAGCGCGCCCCACATGGCCATCATGGAGACGGTGGTCAGCAGCACCATCAGCCACCCAAACCTGGTGCAGGTGTGTGCAGTGGGTGCTGATGTGTGCAACACCTGTGCTCCTTCATGCAACCTGCGCCGAAAGATGCCATGATCCTGTTAAGTGCAGTGGTGTTTGCTGCCCCAGCAAATGGTAGGCTAATTAGCGTGCAATTCTAATCGCTTTTGTCATTGTTTTGCGTTGCCATGGTCACAGGTATATACCTACACGCTCAACCCCCTGATAGCCGGGGAGGAGCAAGGCAGCGGCAGCAGCGGCAGCAGGCGCAACCTGCCACCGCTGCCACCACAAGCACGCCAGCAGCAGCAGCAGCAAGTGGCTCAACATGGTGCTGCCACACCTCCCGGGTCAGCGCAGCGCAGCCAGGGCATCGTGTCTGGCTGGGAGCTGCGGCTGGTGATGGAGTACTGCGATCAGGTGAGCATTGCAGCAGCCTGGAGTTGCTTCAAATTCTCGTGTTGCATGAATAGATGGTGTGGCCAACAGGATTGTGAAATACAGCAGCAGTGTTGCTGGTTCATGACTATCAAATGGCTTGGTGTGGATCAAACCGTGGCGCAGGGCGCAGGACATCTGCGCCCAGCTGGCATGCACTGCATGGCATTGCCTTATTTGGCAGTCAGCAGAGGCTTGCAAGTGTCAAGTATTACAGCACTAGCAATGACGCATGCATCCACTGGCATTAATGCTCACCGCATAAGCTTGCTGTGCTTTTCATCGCTGCCTTGGCAGGGCACGCTGCGTGATGCGCTGGACAATGGCATGCTGCTGCGTGGCCGCGACAGCAGCAGCAGCAGCCGCTGCATGCACCCGGGGCTGGCGCTGGGGCTGGCACAGGACATCGCTGCTGCGCTGCTGCACCTGCATGCGGAAGGTGCGTGGGTTTTTGAGCAGGTGTTTGTGTAGACGCGCGTTGTGCAGCGATGGCGCGAACAGAGCAGGCACGATGGATGTGGTGAGGCAGCATTCGCTGTTCACGCACAGCACGCAGGGCATGCGTTCAACATGCAAGCACATGCACAACACACAGCTTGCATTCCTATATGCCGCCTCACCTTAGAATGCGGTTGTAAACATGTGATCTTTGCTCACCTGATGTACCGGACCAATGCACTTTTGTTCCATTTTGGTTGATGCAGGCGTGGTGCACGGTGACCTCAAGGCGGCCAACGTGCTGCTGACGCGCGGCGGCGAGGACTGCGGCGGGCTGTGGGCGTCGTGCCTGGGCTTCCGCGTGACCGCCAAGGTGGCAGACTTTGGGCTGGCGCTGCAGCTGGACCCGTCAGACACACACGCCACCATGGCAGCGAGGGTGAGCACTGTTGCCCTCACTCGTGATGCACCAAAGACAATATTAGTATCAGCTGCTGTCTTGCAAGAGCCAACTGCTTGCAAGACAGCCGTCGTCTTGCAGGACAGCTGCCGGTCTGCACGAAAGTTGTCGTATTGCAGGAATTTGCCTTGCAGGACAGCTGTTGCCTTGCAGGACAGGTGTTGGTCTACGGGACAGCCGCTGTCTTGCAGGACAGCTGCCTCCTTGCTTAACGCAGATGTCTTACAGGGCAGCCTCGCTTGCAGGACAGTCGCTGTCTTGCAGGAATTCTGCTGTTTTGCAGGAGAGTTGCCGTCTTGTTTGCAGGACCGAGATTTGGTGTGCCTGCAATGATGCGCATGTGATGCTGCTAGCTTCATCCTCGATCGGTCCTGATCACAGCTCAACCGTACACGTGCCTGTGACCTTTTGTTGCGTTGCCGCAGGGCACGCCCACGCACATGTCTCCCGAGCTGTTCCTGTCGGGCCACGTCAGCAAGGCCAGCGACGTGTACGCATTCGGCATCCTGCTGTTTGAGATGCTGACAGGGCAGCGCGCGTACGCGGGGGTGCCCATCCCGCTGCTGCCGCACGAGGTGGCGCGCCAGGGACTGCGGCCCGCCTGGCCCGCCAACCTGCCGCCGGGCTGCAGGGACCTGCAGCGCCTCGCAGAGGCGTGCTGGGTGCAGCAGCCGCAGGACAGGTGCGCAGCTGCCTTGTTCAGTTTCATCCAGCCCGCTTTTGCTAGAGCTCTCCTGCAAGCGATGTGGTTGACATGACGTTAGAAGTGTGTGCAGCTTTTCTGGTGGCAGCAGCTATGGTCACCTCTGGTCATACCCTGCATCTCTCATGTTGTTCGCCGACTTCCTGCTGCGCATGTTATGGCCTGTCGTGCTATTTAAGGGTGAAAAGCACCTGAAACTGACGCTGTTAGTGGCGTTGCTGCTGTCCTGTGTGCTGCAGGCCGTGCCTGCAGGAGGTGTTTGAGTGGCTGGCCAGCTGCTCAGTGGCAACCCAGGAGCGCAAGCAGGGCTCGCCTGTGCTGCTGTACCCGCAGCGCCACTCCCTGGATAACCACAGCGGCTCATTCGTGCAGTCAGTGCAGCAGCAGCTGCATGAGCTGCAGGTGACAGCAGAGCAGCAGGTGATGCTGGTGCAGCAGGGCCAGGTGCAGCAGGCGCTGAAGCCGAGGCAGGCAGTGGCGGGGCAGCCACTAGCAGCTGCATTTGACTTGTCTTGGAGTGAGGTGACGCATGGCGCCATCAAGCCCAAGTTCTGATGAGGCTAGCGTGCAGTGATGTGGGTATCAAGAGGTTGCCAGCAAAGCTTCTTTGTATGGCTTTATGCTGGTGCGTGTGCGGTTATAAATTACAGTGCTCAGGCAAAGAGACTGTTGCGACAGCGGCCTGAAGGATGCGCGCGGTTGTCATTGTATGCAATTACAGTGCTCGCCTTTGCATACCACCCCTGTAGAGATTGCCTACCGTGTGGAATATGCACAACAGCGAGGACAATGATACTGTTATCAGCTGTGGTGGTGCTGTGTGATGTATGTGTGCTGTGTGGAGACAGCATGGTTGTTCAAAGCCGTTTTTTCCACGTTGCATGGCTTGCTCAGCTTTCCAGCTGCAGCAATCCTCACTGTTGTGCAGGTTGATGCAGCATCTCATTCATCCTTCAGGTGGCCAGTTTGGTAGTTTACATCACTGCACTGGGTCAAGTGCTGCAGCCCAGTGCAGCTCTCTGTACATGTCCATGGTTGTCAAATGCAATGTCTTTTGTGTATGTGTATACATACGTGCTTCAAGGCACTGGGTTGGCCGCATGTGGATGCTTTTTAGAGTGGCACTCGGACAACATGTGTAGGTGATCTTGCTGGTGTGCCTGCCATGCAGCTGATTGCAGCACAGGCTTCCACAATCAACTGCTGGCTTTTTCTTTCACGTTGTTGCATTGAGGTTGCTTGTGTTTCACAGCGTAGGTTGCATATGAATGTTTTTGAAGGTGGCGCTTAGGACAGAGTGGGTTGATTGCTTTGCTGGTCCGCCAAAATGCATCTGTGTCTGCCATGCAGCTGGCAGCGCCTGCCACATGCTGCTGCTGGCTTCTTTTTTCCTGTCTTTTCCCACATGGCTGCATAATCGGTGGTTATGCTGTGTAGCGGGTGCCCAGGCAATTGCTGGGGGTGCAGAATGCGCAGCAGCATGCTGAAGTGACAAACTGAGCTTTTCGTCTACGCCTGTTGCTGCTGCTGAGGTGCTATGCCAGCTGCCTTGGCAGCAAAAGTGGCATTGCATTGGACAAACCAACACATGGCGACCCAGCGCCAGAGGAGGCGTCATCTGCTTTGGCGCTTCGAAGCAGCTTGAACACAGTTGACCTGCCACCCGTGTTGCATGCTACTCGTATCATACGTTGTGCCACCTGTTTGTGCTTTTCCTTGGCGTGTTTGACTCGGCAATTCGAAACCCTCGGGTCAGATGTGCTTTGTTGCATTCGACTGAGTAGTATGCAATCGATCTGTTTTGTTTTGTGGTGTGCATTGTGTAGGAGCATGTGCTCAGGCTGTGGCTATCTTTGGAGGGGGGGGGGGCATCTTGTCTGTACCTGCAAAATGACAAGTTTTTGCATTGGGTTGCGGCTGTATTGGTGGAACGCTATTGCAGGCATTGTTTGGTGCGCATGCACATCAGCAGGACTTGAATCTTGGGGTCGATTTGTTCAATGCAGATCTTGTCACAATAACAGTGGTTGGCTGTTGCTGGCAGTACGATGGCCCACTGGGCACCACATGTTGCGCAATGACGGCACAGCACCTTTGTCATCAACATACCAGCAGCTGCTGCTGTCCAGGGTGCGTTGGAGGCCAACTGCTTGAAGTGACTTCTGTTTGCCCAATGAGCCTGTCATCAGCTCCCCAAACGGGTGAGGTTACCGGTGTACTGCCAACATGTGACCCCTTCTGGGCGTACACGCTTTGCGGGATAGACGCGGCTAAATGCGGCAGAGGGCTGAGGCTCCTTGTAACGCGTTACGTACGGGAGATTTTGGGGGGTCGGGGCGCGGGGTAGGCGGAACGGGGAATTGGGGTAACGTCGTGTGCGTTAACTGCTGTGTGTGTAACTGGCTTGCATGTGTAACTGAGTTAGGGTCTCTGCAGCAGTGGGCACAGGCGAGCGTGAGGGTGCTTCAGCCAGGGAGAAGGTGAACGAAAGCAAAGCATCACTGCAACTTAGGGCGCGGCTACAGTTTGACAAACCAATGCTATTTTATGGGGAGCTTTTCATACGCTTGACTGGCCGGGGCTGCAAATGCTGACAGGCAGCACTTTTCTGTACTGCAGCAGCATGAAGCTGGCAGCAGTAGCATGGCACCGGCTGCAGCACTGCGATGCCAGGATACCAAGCAAGGATTACACGCTTAAAGTGCTAGCTTGACCTGGAAGTTATTGTGTATGACGTTTGGCATGGCGCTGAGGCACCATGCCGACGTGGCTGGAGCCGGGAGGATGAAACGCCGCTGTTTGTACGGCGCGCTCCTTGGGTGACATGACTGACACGACTTATGTCCAAGGCGATTTGTGTAGCCGCTGAAGAGCTCATCAATGCACATGCCATTCATGAAACGCAGGCAAGTGTTGATACAGCTGTAGCATGCTGCGTCTGACGTGCTGCGTCTTGGTAGTCGTGCATAAGTTTCGCTGTTGACAAGCATGCGCTGTATAGCTCTACGCGTTTGACACAACAATCTCTGAAGTTGAGCTGTAACATGGGGAGCCACCCCGATCCGTACGCGCTTTGGGCGAATTGCGGAGCCACTGTACGAAGGTTAGCATGCGTTCAGCCACTGAAGCTTATTACAAGAGCTTTGTAGGAATTTTTGTTTTTGGAATTCCTGTGAGACGTGTCTTTTGGCTTACATGTTCGAGTACAGCGAGGTACCCACAGCCACTGCTACAGCTGCTGCAGCACAGCTGCTGGCTGCAATCAGATCGACAGCGCAAGACGCTTGCAACCAGCCTTTGGTTTGGGTGATTACGTCCTTATTAGCAAAATGTAGCTGTGTGACGCCTACTTGTTGCTGCTGTACTGCAACTGCAGCCAGGTGTCACCAGCAGTACTGCTGCTACGCAGACCTCTGTCACAGCAGCACAATGAGTGACAGCGCCTGGGGCTTGCAGGTGGTTGCTGCATGGCAACAGCAGCAGCAGCACGCACAACTAGATACACAGGGACAGCAGCACAAGCAGGCAGAGGAACATATTCGGCTGATGTGCCAATTTGGCGCAGAACATCAGGCACAATGCCAACAGGCACTGCAGACCCTGCGCCTGAGTGGCCCCCAGGTGCTGCTACAGCCTGCAGGAGTCGAGTTTCCTGCAAAAAACCAGCTTGCAGGAAAGTGTCAAGCAGGGTGCCTGCAAGCTGGGCACGCTGCAGCACAGCCAGGCGGGGCCTCTGGCGCACTACTGCCGCAGGTGCGCATGCTGCTGCCCAGTCAGCACGGCAGCAGCACACCGGCCGCAGCAGCTGCAGCAGCGCATTCACCAGCAGCAGGAGTAGATGCGGTAGCGACAATCCTACCCGCCCACGGCCGCAGCGCTGCAAAGCAGCAGATACAGTCAGCTGCAGCAGGCAGCAGGCAGACTCCACGGCCTCGCAAGCGCAAGGCAGGCAACGCAGCTGCTGAAGCAACGGACTCAGCAGGCATGTCGGGTGCAGCAAAGGCAGCAGGCACCTCGGAGGAAGCAGTACCAGCAGCAGCAGCAGCAGCAGCAGCAGCAGCAGCAACAGCAGCAGCAGCAGCGGAAGACACTGATGCCAAGTACATTGACAGCAAGCTATTGGAGTTTGGGCAGCAGATTGCCGACAAAGTCCTAGCTGACATAGAAGCATCTGGGCAGCCGCCAGACCAGCTGGAGGTGCCACAGGTCATTATGCTGCTGCAGCCGATTGTAGACAAGATGCTGCAGGAAAACCCGGCGGCCCTCGGGGAGCCCATCACCGCTGAGCACAAGGCGCACGTTGCAACAATCAGCTGCAAGAGGGGCAGTAGCATTGGCGGCCCTGCGGGTCCAGCAGCAGCAGCAGCAGGAGCAGCAGCAGCAGCAGGAGCAGCAGGAGCAGCAGGAGCAGCAGCAGCAGCAGGAGGTTTTGCTGGAAGGCATGCTAGTTTTATGGGAGAGGATGAATGCGTGCTGCGCTACGAGCAGGTTGAGCAGGTGTGCATGTGCTGTGCGCAGCTACTGTGCATTGGTTGAGCAGGTGTGCATGTGCTGTGCGCAGCAACTGTGCATTTGCTGCTGCATCTGTGCACGTGCACTGCTGCTTTGCAACAGCCGCTGAAATTGCACCAGTGTGGCACTAGCCGCCAGATGTCAGGCTTAGCTGCTGCGAACACTGGCAAGCGTGACAGTACACCGCTTCTCACGTTCCAATCAAACTCCAGCATGCTGCGATATGACAAACTGGTTCTGTGTGCCTGTCTGCGCTGCTGGCCGCAGCTGTTTGGCCAGCTAAATCTGGCGGAGGCTGCAGCTCACGTGGGCATGGGAGAGACAACGTTCAAAAAGCAGCGCAAGGCGTTCGGCATCCAGCGCTGGCCTTACAGGTGGTCCACTGATGGCAGCCGCTCTTGTTGCTTGCTTCTTGCCTTTTTGAACGCCTTCTTGAAAGGTCTCAGTGTACTTGCTGGCTGATTACATGGCACATCCAAAGACACACATGCTGCAGCTCTGGATGTGTTGGGGTTCTTGACTTCAGTCAATTGTGCCATCAGTCAAATCTTGCATGTGCTGGCATCAAACAAGTATAGTAGGAGATTCGTATCGCATGCATTTGTGTGCTGCTTGTGTGCCCCCAGGGAGTTTTGCAGCATAATAAGAGTACCTGGACGCCAACATACAACAAGCCGTACACACAATCCTGTGCTTGTTGGGGCACGCAAAGCACAGTAATTGACGGTGCCTCTTGTGCTGTTACGCCTGCAGGGAGTGTTGCAGCATCTTCCTGGCTCAGAAGTACTGGAACACCAACAGGCAACAAGCATACAATCCTTCTTTAGTTATGGCAATTTTTAGTACAGTTATAACAAGTGTGTGCTGCTGCTGTGCCCGCAGGGAGCTCTGCAGCACCTTCCTGGCTCAGGATTACCTGGACGCTAACATGCAACAGGCAGTACATACACACAATGCTTTGCTGGCTGAGGCTTTGAGTACAGTACAGCTTTGCATGAACATCAAGCTTGTGCTGTTGTGTGCTGTACATGTGTACATGTGTGTGCGCCTGCAGGGAGTTCAACAGCATCTTCCTGGCTCAGGAGTACCTGGATGCAAAGGCAGCCAACGGCAGGGCCAAAGACAGCGCGCTGCTGCCGGGGCGGCGGCTGCTGCTGGTGCACGCGCTCACGATGCTGCAAGAGCACCCCAACATGAAGTTCAAGGCACACCCCGCCTACGCGCTCACGCAGGTCAGCGCTTGTACACGCTGGCCATCAGCCACGCAACGCTCAACGCGTTGACGGTTTTTATGCCGTTAGGTGGCCATGGTGTCGAATTGTAGCTGCTCCTACGCGTGGCACACTACAGTCTGCAGGATGCGCTGCACACTTGAGCCTGTCTCAGGCTGCATCCAAAGATCTGCGTGATAAAGGGTGTGGGGTGCTGTGCGGATGCATCGGCACTGCCGGGCTACGCTGCTGCTGCTGCTGCTCCTGCTGCCATGCCCTGCAGGTGCTGCACAAGCAGAAACACAAGAAGCGCAAGGTGGAGGAGCGCCAGGCAGATGAGTCAGCGGCGCAGGTGCTCAAAGACATACGCGCAGCTGCCAGCAGCGGCGGCGGCAGCGGCAGCGGCAGCGGCAGCGGCAGAGGCAGCGGCGGCAACGGCAGCGCCTGATATAAGCAGTCCAGAGACCTGTGCAGTCAAAGGATGTCAAGTGTTGTGACTGTGCGCAGGCAGTGTGCATGGCAGGCCCTGCCTCCGGGGGCAACACGTTGTTTGCTTGTGCTTGGAACGCTGCATGGCCTCCAGCACATGGCTGGCCAGTGTTGTAATGTTACATAACATAATGTAACGTAACATTGTAGGCGATGCGGCTGCTCTGAATGCAGCTTGTGGTGTTTGTGTACGCTCAAACTAAGGTACGACAGTTGCTGAACAGCAGTGCTGATGCACACTCTGCAGTGCACTGGCATTGCTGTGCGACAGCGGCCATGTGATGTCACAGCGTGCTGCTGTCAGCACAATACCATTCGTGCAAAAGAGAGGTTCTGGGATTTTACCGTGTGCTGCATGCTGGTGCAATATTTTGAAATGTGGCTTAGGTGATTGAACTTCATTCATGTGTGTGGGCCACACCATGGGCAGCACCGCTGCCAGCAGTGCCATGTGCTGCAGCGCAGTGCAGTGGATCTTACCGGGGTGCCTGCTTAGGCCTTGCATAGTTCACAGAACTACCTGATCACCTATGTCTGCACATGCTGCTATGAAAAGATTCAAATGCACCAAGGGCTGGCAGCCAGTCACTGGCTGGTGACTTAACCAGCCGCACGTGATGGCCAGCCAGAGGAAATTACCTTGGAAATAAACGAAAAACTTGTGTTCATTTGCTTTGTTTTTCTGCCTCCTTCAATCAAGGCAAGCGGTTTGTTCGACATGTTGGACACTCTCGAAACCCTGGTGGCGAAATTGCTGCGTAACCCATAGCTGTCTGCCAGCAGTGCCTGGACCACAAGAGCAAGTGACTTAAGGGGCTTCTTTGGGCGTCCTGATTTATGCACGAGCTTTTGCTGCATCTGCGAGGCGGGCGGGCTGCATTCCCAATGTTCACACACAGCCTTACAGTTTGAGAGCACCACGATATCATCGAAATCTACTAAGACACATTGTCTTTCATGGAGGGTAGCTAGCAGGAACATCACGCTGTTGTTTCACAAAGCCAGCCAAGGCAGGCAGCACAAGCCACCATGAAGGAAAACGCGGCAGATCTCGTTTCTAACGATGTGGAAACGCCTTTCCTGACGCCCACTAGCCAGGAAGCGCCGCAGCAGCATTCTCGGAAGAAGCCCCTGACCCTGCTGCCCCTCATCGCTCTCATCTTCTTTGAAGTGTCTGGAGGACCATTCGGAACGGAGGTAGGTTGTCAGCACTTGTCTTGCCATGGCATGCTGCGCAGAGTGGGCTGCATAGCAGCCACTGCTGCTGCGTACAAATCGCTGCCAGGCTGTGGGCCAGCAGTGTCACTGGCCACTACAAGCAGCAGCAGGCACCATTATCAAGCACATATCGCCATTATGATGCGTCATTGAATAAATTACTGATTCAACAGTACATACACGCTGTGAACCTACTCAGATTACTAGTACATCACCAGCAGGCACGCAGCCCCCTCTCTGCTGTGTTGCCTTTGTCGCAAATTGTGCACATGGTTCCTACCTGTACACACCTGTATTATGTGCATAGCAGCGCTTGCAGTATCTGAAGGCAGCACAATTACGCGCGTAAAAGCTCAACATTTCACCAACGCCGCACACCCCACTGCCGTACACACCATGCTGCCGCAGCTGCGACAGTGTTGCAAATTCACCACACTTCCATGCGGATCATGCAGCTACGTCACCATAGTGACTGCACACACTCACACCTGCAGCTGATTCAGCTCACACCTATCTTTCAAACCTTCTTGCTCTTGCCCTGTCATGCTTTGCAGGATGCTGTGGCAGCAGGCGGCCCTCTGCTGGTGCTTGCAGGACTTCTCATCTTCCCGCTGCTGTGGTCTGTGCCAGAGGCCCTCATCACTGCAGAGCTGGCAACAGCCTTCCCTGAAAACAGCGGCTATGTGGCATGGGTCACTGCTGCTTTTGGGCCCTTTTGGGGTTTTCAAGAAGGGTTTTGGAGTTGGCTCAGCGGCGTGACAGACAACAGCATCTACCCTGTCATGTTTGCGGACAACTTGCGCATCTTTGTGCCGGCACTGAATGACGGCTGGCCTAGGTGAGGGCTGCAGCACTGGCAGCGACAGCTGGTGTAGATTGACTTCAAATTGTGTGAATAACAAAACAGCGCAAGGTGGCAGCAGGATGGCAGCAGGATGATGAGCCAGTCCGCGCTTGGACTTTGCTGAGGCGGGGAAAGGCAATGCTGTTGGTGGCTTGCCTGCTGGCACATGATAACACGGAACGCGAGTGGATGCGCGTTGATAGCTTGGGGCATAGCCCACAGCCGGTGTCTCCTGTTGACTGCTGACCGCACTGTCTTGCTGTGCTTCTGCTGCCGCGCAGGATGGCCTTCCTGCTGAGTGTGTCGCTGCTGCTGACGTACCTAAACTACCGGGGCCTCAACGTGGTGGGCCAGACCGCCATGACCACCACGCTGTTCATCATCACGCCCTTTGTGCTGCTGTGCCTGCTGGCAGGGCCACACGTGGAGCCTAGCAACTGGCTGCAGGTGCGGACACTGGCTGCTGTTTTTGAAGCCACACACGGTTGGGTGGGATCTCTGTTTCTGTTTTACAGTTGTACAGCAGCGGTGTGGGATCAGTAGATGAGCCCAGCAAGTGGCTGAAGGTGTGGCGCGGATGTTCAATGCCATACACATATGTACCATACGGGTATGCTGCTGTTATGTGGTTTCTAAGAGTGCACAACCATGACTTCCAGTTTCAGCAGGCACGTGTGAAGAACGAGCGGCACGGCACAGCATGCAGCACAGTGCAACCTGCAGTCGGCTGTTGCGGCGGCTCAACATTGCTTAAGGCGCGCATGTAGAGCTGCTGCCATCCACGCACCCACTGCAGTGGCATCGCATAACATGTGTGTCACAACGCTGGCTTGACAACACACGCTGCTGCTGCTGCTGCTGCTGCTGCTGCTGCTGCTGCTGCTGCTGCTGCTGCTGCTGCAGGTTGACTGGGGCAGCGTGAAGTGGGGCACGTACCTTAACATCCTCTTCTGGAACCTCAACGTGAGCAGTCGCAGCAGCAGCAGCAGCAGTGTCTTGTCGAGCCGGTATTGTTACACACATGCATATGTGAGACACATGCATTGCCAAGGATGTTGCCAGCAGTAGCAGCAGCTCATGGGATGGTGCATGGTTGTGTTGGTGCGGCGGTCGGCACACTGCTGTGCAGCGTGCCTGACCCGGCAGGCAATGGGCACCATCGTCTCTCAAGCTCAGCGGTCCCATGGGTGTATCCCCCTTTGTAGCAGCCGCCTTTCATCACTCTCTTGTCTTCAGCTGTGCCACGCCTGTTCAACTGCTGCTGCTGCTGCTGCTGCTGCCGCAGTACTGGGACAGCATCAGCTGCCTGGCTGGCGAGGTGGACAGCCCCAGCCGCACCTTCCCCAGGGCGCTGCTGTGGGCGGTGCTGCTGGTGGTGGCAAGCTACTTCCTGCCCACGCTGGCTGCGCTGGGTGTGTCAACTGCCACGGCAGACTGGCAGCTGGGCTACTACGGCAAGGTGGCGCAGCAGGTACGGGTGTATGTGTGCTAGGCGAATGGTCTCAACCGTTTACATAGTTTTGCATCGGGCAGTGGCTATAGCTGCGCAATTTGAGACATATGGTTGTTATGCATTCCTACATTAGCTTGCTTCAATGCTCACACATGTGTCTGCTCACAACCGTTTCCTCAACCCCACCCGCACAGGTCGGCAGCGACTGGCTTGCGTGGTGGGTGGTGTTCAGGCCATATGCAGCGAGTGCTGCTTACACAGCTGACTTGTGTCGTGCTCACACGCCTTATGCTCTGCCGCCGCTGTCAAATCCTGCACCCACCCGCATACGGGTTGGCGGCGACTGGCTTGATTGGTGGGTGTTGTTTGCAGCCGCCGCCTCGCATCTGCCCACGCAGCCGTGCATTCCCACACTAGCTGGTACCAATGCGCATACATTCTGTCTGCTCTCCACCCTCATACAGGTCGGAGGAGACTGGCTTGCTTGGTGGGTGGTGCTGGCAGCCGCCGCCTCCCAGATCGGTCAGTTCCAGGCCGAAATGTCCTCAGACTCTTACCAGCTGCAGGGCATGGCGGAGCGAGGCTTCTTACCCAAAGCCCTAGCACGCCGCAGCAGGCATGGCACACCCACTGTGGGCATTCTGCTGAGCAGCCTGGGCGTGGTGTGCCTGGGGGCCTTCAGCTTTGTGGACATTGTGGAGATACTCAATGCAGTGTACTGCATGGCGGAGCTGCTGGAGTTTGCGGCGTTTGTGTGGCTGCGCGTGGCGGCGCCAGCGCTGCCCCGCCCTTACAAGTGAGTTGCGCAGTCAGTGGGGTGCATGGCAGGGTGTATGTTGGTGTCAGAAAGGCAGGCTCTTGCTTATTGACTGGCGTAGAGTTTGTGGTTGCTACTAGCCATCAGCTGAGAGCCGCAGTGCTTGCGGTGTATGGGCTTGCCTTCAGGCATCTCGGATTCTAGTTGTTGCATGGCAGATTTGCTGGAGTTTGCGGCGCTTGTGTGGCTGCGCGTGGCGGCGCCAGCACTGCCGCGGCCCTACAAGTGAGTGGTTGGTGCGACTGTGCATCAGCCCAGTATTGAGAGAGGATAGCTATCTAGAGGATAGATATCTATGTGGGTCCTGGCACTGTCGTGGATGGTATGGTGATGTACTGTATTCGTGTATTGAAGCAGTGTCCCTGTGCGGTGCTGCTTCCACCACACAGGACCTGCGCTGACGGGGACAAGGTATGGTACACCCTCATGGCTTTCTCACCATGTGAATGCTGCTGCTGCTGCTGCTGCCGCCAGGGTGCCGCTGCCCACCTGGGCCCTCATCCTGATGCTGACGCCCGCCTCACTGCTGTTAATGACAATCCTCGTCATCCCGATCTACGAGCGCAATTGGACGATGATTGCTACCACCCTTGGGGCCATGCTGGCGGGCTTTGTGCTGTACCCGCTGCTTAATTTGGCCAAGGAGCGGGGCTGGGTGGCGTTTGCTGACCTGGAGTTTGACTTTGCACACTTCACGGCAGGCAAGTTTGACCCAGCAAGCTGCACCGCAAGCTGCACCGCAGGCTGCACCGCAGGCGAGTGTATGTGGTGTACCCTGCACGTGATGTAGCGTAGTTTGTAGAGAGGGCAGCGGGGCGAGGCGTCGCAGGTTTGGCTTAGGTGGCTTGGGTGTGATGTGGATGCGTCATTTGAGCCCATCAGGACAGCAAGCAAAGGCAGTAGGACAAGTTGCTTTTGAATGACTGATGTTTCCTGTGGCTGCCTGCGTCATTCTCGCACACACTGCCGCACTGTACTGACCCACAGCACACGCTTTCATTGCGCTGAACACTTGCCGTGTGTCCGACTGTGCAGGCAACGCGCGCACCTACACCATCGTGGCCACTGGAGAGCTCAACTATGACACCTCCTCTACTCTGCAGCACCGCAGCTATAACGCAGAATACGTCGACGTCGTGCACGACGGCGCAACGGGCATCCGTGCAACTTCCAACAGCATGGATATGGGCAGTAGGGGCCCTGGAAGTGTTGCCAGCAGCGGCAGGGGACCCAGCAGCATTGCAGGCAGCTTGGGTGGGTTTGCAGGGGCTGCAGGGGGCTCTCCCCGCAGCCCGTTAGCTCCACATTTATGGGGGCAGTTGCAGGCTGGCAGAGCAGCATCAGCGCCGCCGGGCGTGGCTGCTGCTGCTGCTGCTGCTGCTGCTGCTGCTGCTGCTGCTGCTGCTGCTGCTGCACCTGCAGGGCCGTCTGCAGATGAGCCAGCTGCTGCTGCTGCAGGTGCAGGTGGCAGCAGCCGGCCTGCGTCACGCTTTGCGCGTGCAGCATCAGGCGCGGACGCGGCTGGTGCCAACAACGGGTCTGCGCCTGTGACGCCCACCGAGCAGCAGCAGCAGCAGCCGCTGCTGTCGCCTGCAGTTGCTGCCATGGCAGCAACAGTAGCTGCAGCTCAGAGCCCCACAGCAGCAGCAGTGGATGCACGTCTGGAGGCTGCCAGGCGTGTGAACAGCTTCAGGGTGCGGCTGAGTGGGGAGTTCCTCAGTAGCGAGGGAACAGAGGGGGGGGAGGGCAGCAGCAGGAGCGGCAGCGGCAGCGGTGGCGCGGCAGGTGCACCTGGTGCTGGTAATGGTGCTGGGCTGATAGATTTTGACTAGGGGCGTGGGTTGTTGTGAGGTGGGGTTTGGCTGTTTTGCTGATGCTGATGATGCTGATGACGCTGCACATTGTGCGTTCTGCGGATCTATTGAGTCAGGCAAGGTATGTGTGGCATTACAGGCAGTGCAGCGGCGTTGGCTGCCCTGTTAGCGTGGCAGATTGCTGTGTGGAGTGGCACAGGTGCGGACTGTGTAGGCAACATGTCAGTGGTGCCGCTTGTAAGTTGTGGCGACTGTTATTCTTTTTGGGCCATGACAGCTTGCACTGAATGTTGCGAGGGGAGCATGGAGGGCAAAGGCCTGTGGTTTAGGGATTAGGGATTCTTGACTTGACGCTGTAGAATTGGTGGATGTGCAGGCGGTGCTTCTGTATGTCCGACGTAGCAGGTATGTGTACAGCTTTTGTTGGCATGTGCTGCCCTGTTGTTTTGATATTTTGACAGTCCTTCATGAGTTGTACGGGGCAGGAACAGCACAGCGCGTGCGACCCGCCCCCCTTGCTACAGTCTGATGTTTGTGTCTTTCATCCTTTTTATGCTTGGCATACTACGCTGTAATCAGCTGAATGTATTCTCGTGTCACCAACTTACACCAGCATTTCGGCGGTTGCGCTGCAGTTGTGTTGCTGCATTGGCAGCCTGCATGCTGGCACCAGGCGCCTCCCAATCAAGTCAAACACGTGAGCAGCAGCAGCTGCTGCTGCGCCTGTAGATGCCTCACTACAGAGATGTGCAACTGTGTAACTTCGTGTATCAAGTTTTGCTGCCACCAATATGACACATACACTACTTCCGCTGGCACTCTATTGCTTTGCTGCATCGCCTCCGTGTCGCGAGTCCTGCAATGCAGCCTTCTTCACCCCGTGAATATGGCACAAGTACCAGCTCCGCCCTCACCCTGCAGTATCCCGCCAGTACCCCCTGCTGCAACGTAAATAATACAATTAGCCGCAAGGTAGTCCTGTTACAAAACAGGGAGCATGTGCTGCCAGCCCGAGCACTTCTGGCCAGACACAGCACAGCCCTCACGCAGCGCAAAATGACTGTTACTTTCCTCCAGCGTGTCTGCTACGCACCAGCCCCCACAGCAGAGGCCTGCTGCTGCTGCTGCTGCTGCTGCAGCACCCACCGCCAGCCTGCCCACTGCTGCTGCTGCAGCTGTGTGCGCCAGCGCTGCTGCTGCTGCTGCTGCGCCAATGACGCATGCTGCAGCCTCGGGTCTGCCTGCCAGCGTGTGTTGACGGCTGGGGCTGTTTACCTGAGGCGCCTGGCCTCGCGCTCAGACTCCAGCAGGGTCAGGATGTCACCTGCAGCAGCAGCAGCAGCGGCAGCAGAGCTTGACGTAACCGCAAGAAGAAGCTTATCCAGCAAGGTTGCCAGAGCACAACACAGGCACACACGCGCTGCTCAAATACTTGCCCCAAGTATGCAACAAACAGCAAACTACATCCATTACGCGGCACGCAATCCCTTGCAGCGATGCTCATACAAGACATGCGTGTCGTCAGCAGCCATACAAGACATGCGTGTCGTCAGGAGCCATACAGACATGCGTGTCGTCAGCAGCCATGCAGTGCTTGTGTATGCCGCTTGCCATGCTGTTCCTGCGGTACGCCTATTGCATGCTGTTGCAGTTGCCGCTGCGGAGTCCTGGCGACAGCTGAGTCTGCTATCCACCTGGCTGCCCACAGTACAGGACTGCTGCCGCTGCAGCTGCCTAACAGACAGTGCATGCACGCCACCATTGCCATTCAGGAGCCCTGTCATAGCCAGGTCATTGCAATGTTGCTGGCGTCACTGCCTGACCACACGTGCTGCCCCGCTGCATTTGCTGGGGTTGCTGTGACCTGTTCTTGCTGCAAAGACATCAGTTTCATGCACGCTGGCGCAGGGCCAGCAACATCAGGCGCCCTGAGCGCTGCTGCTGATGATGATAATGATGATGATGATAATGATGCTGGTGATGCTTCCCGCTGCTGCTGTGGGCCAGAGCATACAGCATCAACTGCCAACTGTCCCTGCTGCTGCATGCTCCTTGCATTGGCCAGCTGCACATCCACACATGGCCAGTGCTGCCACTGCTCGCAGCTTTGCAATGTGCTGCAGCTTGGCCAAGGCTGCCGGCTGTTCCCGTGTGCAGCTTCGCCGTGTATGCACTGAAAGCGTGTACGCACTGAAAGCGTGTACGCACTGAAAGGATGCTGAGGTGACACCAGCTCTGCTGCTCAGCTGCTCTGCAGCTGACGCCGCACACGGCAAAGTGTGCTGCTCACCCTCGCGCACTGGGCCCTTCACGTTGCGCATGATCAGGCGGTTCTGGTCATCCAGGAACTTCACGCGCACCTGGGTCACCTGCAGAATAACAACACCACATACACACAATGACATAATGAACACATGTATCCCAGCTTGCTTGTCTGCAGTGCATGCTGTTCTGTGTGCTAGCTTATACTGCGCAACAGCTGGTCCTGGGCTTGATGGCTTGCTGCACATGCTTGCACAGCCATATCTGAGCTCCTGCACGGCACACTCCGTTGGAGGTCATGCTGCTAGCTGCTCCAGAAACGACTTGCAGTTGTTGCAAGCCGGAGACTTGCTGGGCCAGAGCTGCTGTATGCTGCACCGCCTGCTGCTGTCTGGGCTCCACACACCTGACCGCGAGAGCCAGTGCGGCCAATGACCTTCATCACAATAGCAAGCTTTGCTGGCTGATCCTGCAAGTCAGAAGCAGCAGTCGAGAACACAACACGAGCGCAGTGAGCACACCAGGCTGCAAGTGAGAGCGCGGGGGCTGCGCATCTTGTAGTGTATTTTGGAAACTTCACGTGCACTTGTATATTGATATGTTGTCTTATAGCAACTGATCAGTCAGCCACCGCCTCCACAGCAGCAGCAGCCCACGCACCATCTTGTTCTGCTGCTATGCGCTGAACGGCACGGGCAACTTGCGAAAGGAGCAGCAAAAGAGAGAGAGGTACCGAGGCAGCTGCAGGATATGATTCGCGGTGCCTTGCCGGTGTTTAGGGCTCCTGGTTGAAAGTAATCGAGCACCTGCATGCGTTTTGGCACTTCAACTTGTAAAAACGTAATGTTTCGCTATCAAAACTTTTGCCACCGCGTGGTGTCATCAGCTGAGCAAACATGCGCAAGCAGCCCGCCCAGCTACAGTGCATGCGGGGCGGGTGCATGCAAACCACCACCACCACCACCACCAGGCACCCAACGTGCTGGGTAGCAGCGCACATCTACTGAAACAGCAACGAATTATGCTCCCACTAGCTCCAGGCCTGCCCGCTCCAGCTGCACTGCACTCCTTGCCCGTGTGCCCCACACGCTGAGCCATGTCAGCTGCGGCAGCTGCTGCAGTGCCGCTGCGGCGCCTTCAGCTGTCACCCTTGCGCAATGATCAAGCCCCAGCCTCCTCAGCCGCCGCAGGCTCCCTGCAAGCCTGGCCACAGCTGCATCATCGATCCAGCTCATAAAGATGTGCAGGCACGTCAGCTGCGTTGCTGCTGTAAGCGGGGCAAAGTCTGCCGGCTGTAGCCACTCTCTATTGCTGCTTGCCACATTGCTCAAAGTCAGGCTACTGAGCTGCGGCAGCGCTGCAATGGCCGCCACCAGCGCCGACATACTCTCAGCAGCATCTTCTGCTGCTGCCAGCGCCGCTGCAGGTCCCACAGGACCACCAGCTCCAGCTGCTGCTGCTGCTGCTGCTGCTGCTGCAGCAGCAGCATCGCTGCTGGCAATAGCCCCAGCCTCAGCACCAGCTCCAGCTGCCGCTGCTGCTGCCCTGCGAGCACGCCTCCCAAGTGGCGGCGCAGCTTCCTTTTTGGATGGTGCTGCCACCTTCAGTGACTGCAGCTCAAGCTCCTGCAGCCTGCTCAGCTGCTGCAGCACACCACCTAACTCCCCAGGGCCAACTGCTACAGCCGAATCCTCCCCACTGCCGCTCACACAGAGCCGTGTCAAGCAACTGCCACATGCTGCCAGCTGCTGCAACAGCGTGCCGCCAAGCGCCCCCACATCTATCTCCAACTCGAGGCTTGCCAGCGGCAGCTGTGGCCAGGCCTGCGCTGCTGCTGCAGCAGCCTCCAGCCGCTGATTTGACAGCCCGATGCTACGCAATTCCTGCAAGCTGGTTTTGAGCTGTAACAGGTCAGCCGCTGACAGCCCTGCTGCATCTTTATGCAGGGTGAGGCGCTGCAGCTGCCGCAGCTGCAGCAGCGGCTGCATGCTGCCGAGCTCGAGCATGGTGCTGCAGCTGCCGAGCTCGAGCGTGGTGAGGCACAGCGGCAGCTGATCTTGCGGCTGCAGCCTGTACGTGTGGCTGGTTAGGGACTGCAGACATGTCAGAGACTGCAGCTGCAGCTCAGGCTGCTGCTGCTGGGGCGCAGCCTGCGCAGCATCCTGCATCCCTCCTGCAGCTGCAGCTGCAGCAGCAGCTGCTGCTGCAGAGCTACTAGCACTCGCCTGCTGCTGCTGCTGCTCCTGCTGCTCTGCATCGCTGTCATCCTTCTCATCATAGTACACTTCATACTTCTCCAACACATTAAACTGCAGGCTGCGCAGCTGCCTGCTGAGCTGGCCCAGCACCCCTACACAGCGCACATCCAGGTATGCTAGGCTTAGCTGCTGCAGCCTAACAAGGCTGGGCAGTGCTGGCGCTAGCTTGTGTGCCTCAGGGCACATCACTGTTAGGGCTGTGAGGGCTGTAAAGGTGGCAAGTATGGGCGCGCTGCTGCGGATACTAGGCAGTTGGGTGCGGAGGCGCTGCCTGAGCTTGAGGTGTGCGTTGCTCTTGCTGATCTGCAAAGGCCAGTGAACGTGCAGGCGTGGGTGCCAGAATGGCAGCATAGCAGCAAAGGGTGTGATAGCCTTAACCCCCTAATGGAGTCGTGTTTGTTGACACATCGGCTGCAGGACATGCCACAGGCGCCCATTCCACCCATATAGTTTCAGCGTGCTGTCATGCTGCTTCAAGAGATGCATGATTGACAAGCCAAAGTCTTCCACAACTTCAACTACTCCAGATGTCAAGTTTGACTGGTACAAGTCCAACTCAAGTGTTGACCTCGTGCTGATCGCTCACCTGCAGGTGCAGGCTAGTGAGGCTTTCCTTAGGCAGCTGCTGCAGGATGCACAGAGCTGAGCTGCGGCCATGCAGCAGCTTGAAGGCCTGCAATGGCAGCGGCACACCTGCTGGTGCTGCTGCTGCTGATGGCTGAGGTGCTGCTGCTGCTGGTAGTGGTGGGGCTTGTGGCTGAGCATGAGTTTGCTGGGCTGCTGCTGTTGCTGCTGCTGCTGGTGGTAGGACTTGTGGCTGAGGTGAAGTTAGCTGGGCTGCCGTAGCGAGCTGCAGCGCTGCTGCAATGGCTGCCTCTGCTGCACCTTTGTGGTCTGGAATAGTTTGTATGAGCTGGGGGCTGCATGGGTGTGGCAGGGTACGCCGCAGCAGCGTAAAAATGGTGGGAATGGCTTCACTGCCGTGCTAGAAGCGCTGTGCATGCAGCGTGATGGCATGTACAGTTGGCGCAAGGAGACCAAGGCACAGCTGGTGACTGTGGCTGGCAGCAGGCAACTGTTGACAGTGCACGGTGTCCATTACTGCGACTTATTGCAGCACCGCCAGCTGCGCAGTTCAGCCAGTTGCGTAAAGTGGCGGACGCGCAAACGCTATACGACACACACCTGTTGCGCCGCACGAGCTGCTCCAGCGGTGGCAGTATGTCCAGCATTAAAGCCTTCAGTAGCCGCGCATACCTAACCAGCCATGCAAGGAAATGGTCCAGGTGCTGCCGTGCTTGCATGACTGCTGCTGCTTGGTGGCTAGCATGGTTGGGCATGAGGTATGCGACTGTCACCTGACCGCTGCACTCCGCTGTGACTGCGGCAGCCATGCCTTTTGAGACGCACAGGAGTTTGCAGAGCACGTGATGCTGCTGCAGTGCAGCTGGGTGCCGCAGGAAAACTGGCAGGGCTGCATGGTCTGTGAGGCAGTGCATGCTGCTGCTGCTGCTGCTGGAGCAGCTGAGTTGCTATGGGCTGCTTGACGGTATGTTTGTGGTACTTAGATGTTGTGGAATACAACGGTATCACTTTCAACACGTGATTCGCTGTACGGTTTAAGCCTCGGAGGGCTGTTGAACCGACCGAGGTGCTCGATAGAACAGGACTTGCTGGCATTGAGCACTGCAGAGCATCGTAAGTAACCAGTAGTCATTAAAAAAAGTCGTAAGATACATGCAAAGCATGCACGGTGTTACACTCGCCGAACCCTGGACAATGGCTGAGCACTATGCAAGCACAGAGCGACCAGCACCCACTGGCGCCACCCAATTTCGAAACAAGGCTGTTGGCTACCATACAGCAAGAATCACTGAGCATATGCGAATGCTACTAAGTCAATGCTCGTCACCAGCCGGCTTCGTGGGCTGCACCAGCGCCACACCCACATGTGGGTGTACGTACATGCAACCCATTTCAACATGCTGCGGAACACTCCAGGAGGGTGCAAATGGCAGACGGGCATAGATAAACCACCAGCATGCACCAGCACGCACATACCTACAAGCACTGCACAGGCGGTGCACAGTTCCCAAAAACAACACAGCAGAAGGCACTCGCCGGCCCAGCTCGGCTGGCCACCCGCTGCAATGCACATTATTCACGAGCTCACGTCCAAGGACAGAGCAACAGAAACATAGATGTGGGCAGCCATGCACGATGCTTTGTAACAGAAACTCTAGCAAATACACATGTGCCTATGGCGCACAGGCACAACGCACTCCTGCCAAGTGCTTGTACACTACGCAAGCAGGGTAGCACTCGCGTGCTTCACCTATCTGGTGGCTGTGGTGTTGCTGCTGGCACTACTTTTGTGCGCCAACAGCACCGCGCCAACAGCACCAAGAAAAGCTGCCAGGGCTAGCCTCAGCAGGAGGAAGCATAGGCAGCAGTACCATCATCTCTGCGCAACAGGGTGCTGTAATATGTACAACAGTGCACGCTGTCGTCTTACGTTGCTGGTCAAACCATGCCACCACCACTGCTGTGAGCGCCTATCCACTCACGAACGAAGGTGCACGCAGAAGCAGCGTGTAAGCGATCAACAAATGAGTTTGGGCAATAAAGCGAGTTCCAAAACCTGCGTATACTAGAGCTCATACCAGCAGCAGCGCTGGCACAATGAATTGTGAGAACCTCATTGCATGCAAACCTTGCCAGGTGTTGCCGGCGCCAGTATGAGCACAGCTGCACGTCTTGGCAAGGCACAAACGCACGCCAAGGCACCTCAACATCATCGGGGCGCATACCCTACAGCAGGATACCCAGTGGGCCCCTGCGGCTGCTGCTGCTGCTGCAATCGCTCAGAGACAGGCCCTGCACTATAGCCGCCATGGGGCAGGAAGTGTGCAGGCGGACCCTGCTGCTGCAGACTCCGCTGCAGCGCAAGAGCTAACTGGAACTCCTCTGCCTCCTGCAGCGTCCGGAATGTGTGCCCCTGCACAGTGTAGCCGCTACCAGCAGCCGGCGGCGGTGGGCTGTAGTAATGCCCTTGCCCGCCCGGCTGCTGCGGATATGGACTGCTGCCAACAGCACTGCCAGCAGCCCCTGCACCCCCTCGGCCAAACTGCACTGCAGTTCCTGCAAAAGGATTGACCAGCGGCCTGCCATTGCTACCCTGCTGTGCTGCAGCAGCGCCAGCACCACTGCCTCCAAACAGCGGGCGCACCCAACTGCTAGGTGGCTGCTGCTGCTGCTGCTGCTGCTGCGGCTGCTGCTGCGCCCGCCCGCCGCCCACGCTGCTGTGTCCGCTGCTGCTTGGCGTGTTGCCAGGGCTATTGTAATAGCCATAGCCGCTTGTCAGGAACTGCTGCTGCGACGGGTGTGCATGGCCAGGCGCTGCTGCATGCTGCTGCGGCCCTCTCCGCCGCTTGCGGTAGCAGCAGGACAGAGCCCAGCCCAGCAGCAGCACAAACAGCCCTGCTCCTACACTGGCCGCCACAATGATCAAGATGCGGCGCGTGTTATGGTCCGAGAAGTTCACGCCTGGTAAACCCCAGCCGCCAGGGCTACCTGCGCCGCTGGCATCCATAGACCTAACAGAAATGGATCCTTGGATGAGCTTGAGCCCCGCATCTGTCAAGTCCTTTTCAAACTTGGCTTGCCGCGTGGCGTTGTTGATGCGGCCGGTGATGGCGGTCGCATCCGCTGCATTCTGCGTGGCGATGCGCGAGTACACCTCCAACTGACCGCTACGCAAGGCCTCCAGCAGCAGCTGCCGCAGGAAGCTGCCGCTGCTGCCTGCATGCGCAGATGCAGCCGAGCTGCCATCCAACTCACCCTGCTGCTGCTGCTGCTCAACCGGTGTCCAGCCCACCACAACCTGCTGCAGCTGCTGCTGCGCATCGCTGCCTTCGCTGCTGCTGCTGCCAGCAGCTGCCAGGCGCCGCCGCTTGCCGATGAGGCTAGTAGCTGGCGCGTCTGACAGGAACGACAGCACTGCCACGCGGCTGGTGGTCACACCTGCCAGCTGCGCCACTGCTGCCTTGTACTTGTCGAGGCTGCGGTACAGCACCTCCTGGCTGTTCTCCAAGCGCACAGACACCTGCAGGGCATCATTATATACAGCCGCAAGTTTGTCACCAGACGCACTCGTGCGACGAGCCAGCTAGTTGAACGCAGGATGCGCAGTTGCTCATGAAGCAACAAACATTGACTCTGCCAATATGCAATGCACACAAGCGCAACATCAGCAGGCGCGCCCAAGCCACTGCCCTGGCAACCAACTCACCATGAGGTACCCGTTGTCAAATGTAGACCCGGCCGGCTGACCATCATCCACAACTGGCTCGTAGTTTGTGTAGTTGCCGTCCGGCGTGAGCCGCTTCGCGCAGCCAGGCCCCGTGTACTCCAGGTTGCAGTAGCAGCGCCCAGACACGCACGTGCCACCCACTGTGCAGCTCTCCCCGCAGCTCAGCGAGTCACACATCGCCGCATTGTCAGGGCACGGGCCCACCGAGCCCTTCTGAAACTGCCCTGGCAGGGCCTTGGCCAGGTCAACGGTTTGACCGGAGGGGCAGGTTACGTTATTGCCGAGGATGCTCAGCTGCAGCTGGTTCTGCGCGTTACACGACGACTTGTAACACATGCTGTCCTTCCAGCCGTCCTTGTACTGCGAGTCCGGGAACTGGTAGGTGAAGGTGTTGAAGAGCCACGTCACGGGGATGCAGCGGCTGCTGGGGCTGTTCTGCCAGCCGAACTTGTCGCCTGCTGACGAGGCGTACTGCCGGGAAAGGCAATTGGGTGCAGTGCCGAGCGCCACCTGCACAGGACACAACAACAAGGATTTGTGTTTAGTGTTTGGTCTCAGCATACACCCACAAGCAACAGCAGAGCTGCCAGTACAGTCTGAAGCTGAGCCTTCAGCCTACCCGGCACTGCCACCCTTGATGCTTGTTGGTTGGCAAGTCCACAGTGTGCATTTTGTCACACTGACACCACTCAGGACCATGCAGCGCCACACCCACCGCCAACAGTACAAAATGGATGTTCACCTACTTACCTTCATCGTGCAGCCGTCTGCAAATTGCGCATCCTCACACTTGGCTCGTGCCAGCCCATCGAACGTGCACACCGTGTTGACGGTGTCTGCGTACTGGTCGCGCGTGCAGAAGTACTGCTGCGATGGGTTGGCTGCAGCAAAGTCAGCGCAGGTCTTGCCCACAAAGTCACACCCGGCCTGCCAGCCCCAGTTGAGGAAGCCTGCAAGCCAGCAGCAGAAAGAGCAGGCTTTGCATTAGAGGCAACAACTGTGCAGCTAACAACATGCATTGTGTTCAGCACACAAGAAACTACGGCGCACTGCGCGTAGAGGTGTGTGATGCACAACGTGTGCTGCATAAGAACACGGCCGGCAGAAATTGGAACAGGTGCACGAAGTACTGCAGCCAATGTGAATTAGTTCAAGCTGTTGCATCCGCGCACCTGCGCTGTCCCAGTCGACGTCGTACCAACCCGTGTCCTGCATGAACGCCAGCGTGATGCGCGACATGGTGGCGGGCTTGCCGTACACAGCAAACAGGTTGGTGGCCACCATCAGCTCGCCCTGCAGAAGAGAAATACACAGCAGCAGCACGCCAACACCACTGACTACAGCGTGAACACATTCCTGCCATGCCGCTGGGCGCTGTAAGTGGTTCACACAACACACTCACACAAACAATCGACCCAGGCGCACGATGAGAGCCTGGAAGTTCACACATGCGCCAGTACAAAAGCAGGCATCCTGCTGCTGTGCGCACCTGGAACCAGCGGTACTCCCAGTGCGCCATGGCACTGCCCTGGCCGCCCTCATTCTCCAGTGCAGCACCAGGCACTCGGTCGCAGCCAAACTGCAGACAGCAGGGCAGCGCGGGACGCACACACAAACAGCTAAACCTAGCACCAGCAGCAAGCAAGAGGCACCATCATCCCTCGCCTTAGCAGCTGTCAATGTCATAATGCGACCACACTTGGCTTGTAACTGATGTGCGGCAAGCCAGCACATGCCCTCAACATATAAAGGCTGCGAACAAGTGTGCAACCGCAGCATTAGCCTTACCTGAGCCTGTGTCTCCTTCACAACTGTAGGTGTGATGATCATAGACGTGCTGCGTCCATATGCATCAGTGTAGGCTTGCACAACCTGCACAGTGAGCAGCAGGGGCCACAGCCAGCCACACAAGCTCTCAAAACAGGAAGACATAGTGGGCAAATCTGGCATGGAAGCCGCTGATACTGTTGCATAAAGTAAGAAGGCTCCAGTGAACAGGAATTGCTGCTGCATTTGTCATAGTGTACTCTGGCTCCCCCACAGCTGCTCACCTTGGTCTGCGGGATAGGCTGCCCCTCGGCATCAATGAACTTGTCAAACATATCGTCCGTGAACCCAAGTGCATGCGTCAGCTCGTGCACCAGCACTGCCACGCCGCTGTTGGTGTTGCCGTTTGCCAGCGCCTCCGGGCAGATGTTGGCACTGCCCAGCAGTGGCCTGTTGGTGGCGTCATCATACAGGCACGGCAGCGCCCAGGCGACTGCTCCACTAGAGCAGTGCTCGTCCTGGATGGCTGTTATGTACAGATAGTAGTCCGTAAACTCACCACCGCCGCCTGCAGCAGGCGAAAGCAGGGACAGTCAAGCGTAGCGTGTTGCCAGCAACAGGCATTGCAGCACGCACCAGGCATTGCAGGACAATGATACATTGCTTGTTGTCTGCGCCAACCAAAGCCCAGCTACAGACCCTCAGGCAGGCGAGCACTGCAGGATGTCTGACAAAGTTGGAAGGGCTGTGTGTGTCGCTACTGCAACAGTGCAGCAGGGGGCTCGTTGCTGTTGCCGTCAGAGGACAAACCCAGGGTTGCAGCAGCCCGTGTGCTGCTTGACACCTCTGCTATTATCCGGGTGTGCAACCCCCTTGCTGCAGTTCGTCCAAGACATAAACTGCGCTGCTGCACCACTCACCCTTGAATGTCTGGCAGCTGCCGCCTCCCAGTGTGCACTGCGTGTACTGCGCAATATGGCTGCTGTTGATCAGTGCTGAACCGCAGGTGTTGTCACTGCCGGAGCCCAAGAAGTCCGGCTGGTGCTGGTTGCAGTAGTTAGCGCTGTCCCACATGCGGCAGAAGGGCCGCACCTGCAACCGCCCTGGAGCAGGGCGCCGCACCTGCAGCAGCAGCAGCAGCAGCGGCAGCAGGTGGAGGAGCATGTGATGCACCTCGTCAGCACTAGGGCGCTGCCGCAACTGCAGTGACATCCGCCAAAGAGGTGATGCAATACAAAGCAAAGTGATATGCGGCTGCAGCGTGCTGGGTGTCCTGGCTTGCGCAGGTGCACGACGGGAGCTAGGCAGCACGCGTGGATGCAGTTGCCACTGCACACCATGTACACCAGCTGTCCTGCAAGCTGCTGCGAGTTGCACTGCTGGAGGCGACTGGATGCGCTTCTACTGCAACTGTTGATTATGAAGCTGGAAAGTGATAACAGTGGCAGCACTGCCAGGCCTGGTCCTGCAAGCGCTGGTGTGACTTGCACGGCTGCTGGCTGATCCTCATTCCTCAACCTCAAAAAGCTAGTGCACTTGCAAGCACATTGCAGTGCAGCTGTGGCTGCTGCCAACTGTTCCAAGCAACTACTGCAAGCTGCTGAAAACAAAGTCACCACCCCATCTTTTTGATCTTTTTGATTCGAAACACATTGTCCACACATAATGCCTATGCCTCTGTGACATTCAGCAGTGCTGCTTTCTGCGTCACGCTGCCCGGCACTTTGATACCTTGTAAAACTTCTGCAGCACGCCCAAAGATATTTTGACCACGTTCTGCAGGTGCTGCTTGCCATCTGCAGACAAGGAATCAATCCCCTGGTACTCTACCCAGATGCGGATTGGCACCGTCTCTGTTGCGGCCAAAAGCCTGGGCGTTGGCCTGCCACTGCTGCTGCTCAGCTGCTGCTGCACTGCTGCAACATCCTGCCGTGAACTGCTGGTGCCTGCTGCTGCCTGTGGTTCTTCTGCTGCTGCGTCTGCTGGGCCTGCGTGGCGAGCCTGCAGCAGCTGCTGCTGCTGCCTGTGCAACTGAGACCAACGTCGGGCCTCGTCGGCCACTAGCGAGTGTCCACACCCTTCATGCCCATGGCTAAGTGCAAAAACGAAGCCTGCATGGCCAGCGAAGGGTGCGATGAAAAGAAGAAGCTTGGCAAGGAGGTGCGAAGCTGCCCTGCTACTGTGCTGCCGAGTGATCACGAACCAGTGGTATGTCATCAAGCAACAGTGTAAAAAAGCAAATATACATCACGAATACGTCTCGGGCACCGAATTTGGCAGACCAAAGCGCGAACAGTTGGGTCCACTCCTCACTCACCATGACATACTAGTACGAGGATAGCCCACTTCTGCCAGTTCGAACATTTACAAACCATTACAGTACTCCATCGACTCATGCAAGCTGCCAGCTGCACCCGTATTTGCAAGTGTTGGCGCTCCTCCCGGCTCAGTTTGTCTTGGCTGATGCTTGCAGTTTCGCTGATAATGTACACAAAGCGCTGACCTACAAGCAACAAAGAGCCTATACAGGGGTTGTAGGCTAAGGGGGCCAAACCCTGCGCACTGTCATTTGTCATGGAACAGTGGAAGCTGGATGAGTTGGGGGTCACTCTTGTCCTCTCATGCACCTCCCTCCTGAGCACGAGGCTGACACTTGCATCCATGAATCGCAAGTGGGAAGCAAGAACACCTGGACTCGACAGCGACTTTGTTCAGGCTGCATTGCGGCACCCTGTGGGTCACCAGTGCACCAGGGATTCAAATCACCGAAATGCACAGGCTTTCAGGTGACGAGGACGCCAGGCATGACGAACCCTTCAGTAGCAGCTACACAGGCAGTAGCCAGGGGTGGCTTGCCAGCATGCTTAAACTTTCTAGCTGGCTCAGCCGCAGCTGGCGGCCAGCCTGACCTGCCCGACAAACCTCCTGCAGCCAAGCACATTACAGCTGCATGTTTGTTGCTGAATATCTATCAAAATGTTTTCAGTTCAGCTGTTCAGTTTCAATTAGAGCGTGAACAACTGTCTGATAAGTAAGCACTGGCCCCAGCACACACACGAAAGCCCAGCCAGCGCGACAGAAGCATGATACAAACACTGCCATGCATAACTTGGGCACTGCTTGGGCAGCTCACAACCTGCAACAGGTGCTCTGCCAAGCGTCCTGTGATGTCCTGACCAGCACTTTCCACACTGGCTGCAAATGCGTACGCTCAACAACTCTGGTTGCCTCTCTCTGAGTAGCATCTGAGGCTTGCAGGACAAGCACTGTTTGCATGGTATGCCGCATATGTGAGCTGCTCTGCAGCTGATGATACGTATGCCACGCTTAGGGGCCAGCTACAGTCAGTGGGAGCTCAGCCGGGCTGCACAAAGTACTAGTTCAGGGCAAGCACAGGCTGTGTTGGCAGCAGTTGCATGCACTGTGCTAAACAGAAGTCCCTGTGTACAATGGGTTTTGTGCGTGGGACATTCCGTTTTCAGCAGTCAGTTTTAATAAGCATCACTGGCACCTGCTGATCACCACCCTTCAGCCCTAAGCTGGTGGCCTTGAATGGTGATACAAATGAAGCTCAGCAATAGTCTGCCACTTGCAATCGCAGGTTGACACCAGGCTGAATCTGGCACAGGTAGTACAGGCTGGTCACAAGAGCACCCGGACTTGCGACATCTTGTGATCCTATGCATGGCTACATACGATCAGCCCAAGCTCTTTGTAGTAGGAGAAGAGCGTTTGGCAGAAGCACCATGTGGCAGGACTGTGACAGATCAGGCCATGTAGTAGCAATGCTGCATCGAAAATGAGCGCAAACGTACTACTTCTGGTTTATCCTAATACTTGCGCTTCATCAAGTGTACCATAAGGCAAAAGCCTGCACCCCAGGGAATGGGCGGCAATCGTCTTTCTCACCAGGCTGGCAGCAGCAACACACAGACTCGCATACAAAATAACCACTTATGTTTTAGAACGCAATGAAACCAAAATGATGCGCTACGAAGTGGCAGGTTGTGAGAGCGATAAAGCAGTACAGGAGCAGGCACCTTGTGCTGCGGCAATGTGCTGCAGCCGCTTCCCACGGCCTGTGGTGGCATCCTGCAGCTGCAATGTTTGAAGATGTCAGCATGAAGGGACCGGAGCTACAGCTGGTCCGCGCCTCTACCTACGCAACCTTGTTCGCTTCATCGGCCTCGCCTCGGCATACGCTAACGCCTTGGCAGTTCTGGCAGAGTCTGCCTGTTGCATCAAAGCTACTTGTTGTGGTGGTAGCTGCCGAGGCTTGCCTGTGGCTCGGCTTCATCTCCGGCACTGGTGCCAGCATTGCCACGGTGGGTGACAGGAGGGACTGCACCTGCTCACTTTATCATCAGCAGGTTGTGCTTGAAGCATTTACAGCCCCAGTTTCTCTCAAGCAGGCATCCGGACCTGCAGGCATGCCACCTCAGCCTTGTGTGAATCAGTGCAGACAGTGGTCGCCCGTCCGTAGCACTGTGCAAGCTGCATGCAGGAGGGATGGTGCAGCAGTGGTAGCTCTGGCAGCTTGCAGAAACATGATTATGCTGTACTAGGTATATGCACATGTGTGAGCATGGTGTATATTCCTGCAACCGCTTGCAGGCATGCAGCACAGATGCCAGCCAGTGTTGGGCGGAGCGCTGGCAGGCAATGGCCACCACACTAGCAGCGCAGCTGTGCTTGGCTTACCTGACGCTGGATGCCATACACAAGGAGAATGGATTGCAGCTGCTGACCAGCATTTCCTTCACGGTGCTGTCAGGGCTGCTGTGGTTGATCTTTGTGGTGGGTGCTTATGGACAACACAGCAACACCAATAGCAGCAGCAGCAGCAGCAGCAGCTGTGGCAGAATCTGCTGCAGCAGCAGTGGCAGAATGCTTGCAAGTGTTTGAGTATCTGCTAGCCACTGAAAGCTTGCAATCTATGTATCTAAGGCTCGTCGTACCACAGCAGCTGACAGCAGTGCTAGCAGCATACCAGAAGCCTAGGCCGACACTGAGGTTGCCTGCAAACCGCCTGCTGTCCTGCAGGCTGTGCTGGAGCCACTCTCCCTTGCATGGCGCCTTGGCCTGGCCGGCTGCTTCATAGCAGCAGCACTGCTGAACAGCTGGCTGGCGTTCATAACGTACCAGCAGTTTGGCTGGCGAGTGCACTCGAAGCTGGCATGTGACTACCGCAGGAAGCATGCGGTGGAGAAGCAGCAGCTGTATTTCCTTGTCAGCAGGTGCGCCTGAAACTGCAGGATGTTGTGATGCTGTTACTGGGCTGTGAATTCGGGATCTCATCTGACACACCATTCACATCATGATGTACAGCGCAGCAGCATCACACAGGTGGCTCCTGGTGGGTTGCGAGCAGATTACGTGCTGAGCTGATTGTGTTGCTGCGTCTGTGCAGGTTTAAGACGCTGCTGCGCTTCAGCTGGCATGCGCTGCTAGTCAACACAGTCAGCTGTTTGGTGCTGGCGCTGACAGCGCAGCGTGCTGAGGCAGCAGGCACAAACGCAGCACTGCTGACAGTCCCTTTGTCAGCGATGCACGAGCAGGCGGCCCGATTTGGCTCAGCAGGCGCAGCAGTTGTGCCGTCTGCGCTGTTAACAGCACCTGGCAATCTCTCTGCTGTACTGCTCAATGGAGGCAGCATAGCAGGCGGTGCTGACGCAGCAGCAGCCGCACTACCATCGGCAAGCCAAGGGGCAGCAGGCAGTTCTGCAGCAGTGACAGGCATGCTCGCGTCGCTGCCTGTATGGCTGCTACCGATGGCATGGCTTGTTGTCACCCACCTTGCTGTGGCACGCAACAGCAAGCGTCTTGAGCAGCTGTCAACCGCCACCGTTCCGTTGGCACTGCTGCTACCGGTGAGCTTGATGAATTTTTCACAACAGCAGTTGTGCCTGGTCAGGCTGGCAGTATGTTATCTGGCTATCCACACAGCTGCGGGTGTTGAGCATGAAAATTCCTTGCAGTGCGCCATGCCTGGTGGACTCTAAGCAAGCAGCTGGGTAACACTGCAGATGCTGTTGTCTGTCAAACCTTGCTGCAGGCGCTGCCGCTGTTCTGGGCGTTCAGCCCGCAGTTCATGTGGCCTGAGCGACTAGCTGTGCGCGTGCTGCTGCTGGCGGTGCCGATGACGGCGCTGGTGGCCCTGCTGGCAGCTGCGTGGTTAAGCATGAGAGCAGTCATGCGCCAATTCAGGTGAGGCTGGAGCAGGTGCCAACATGCATCGGCCTGGCAGCCTGGTGGATTTGCTACTGGCAGTCGATGCACATGCTGCAAGCCTGACAACAGCAGCCAGTCAGATGTGGTGAAGGTGTTGCTGATGGCTGGTACGCCTGCTGTTGCTGCTGTGTTTTGCCGCACAGGCTGCCTTTTGTGCAGGAGCTGTTGGCTGAGGCTGCAGATGGCAGCTTGGACAGTGCAGCACACCAGGATGCGCCTGAGCAGCTGCAGCCGCTGCTGGATGGGTCTTGGCTGGTAAGCCGGCGGCTGCTGAGCCTGTCACTGCTGTTGCAACTGTAGATTTGGAAAAACGGCATCTTTTGTAGGCGATGGTGGTGCCCACAGCTCGCAAGTTGCAGGCGTAAAAGCTCGAAGCACCATAGCTGGACCTGCTGCCACATGCACCTGCATAACTTTTGTCTGAAATGTGCATGCCTGCTTTGCTGATGTACAGTTGAAGCCCTCTTATGTCCTGGAGGTGCCCTACAGCAGCGGCAGCAGCCTCACAGCAGCTGCAAGCAGCAGCACCTTGAAGCTGCAGCAGGGAGCTGCGCTAGCCAGCATGAGCACACACTCTACGCCAGCAGCAGTAGCAGCTGACAGCTGTCCATGCAGCTCCTCCTGGTGCCAGCAGCTGCAGGCACAGGCAGTGCAGCTCTGGCAGTTGCTGGTGGCGCTTGTCTTCTGCAGCAGCCGTCGCTGGAGGTTCTTCCAGCTCAGCACCGACCTGACAACGCTGCGCTGGGCTTGGAACAAGTACATACTACTGTATTATGTAGACTCGATCACAGCAGATGCGGACCGCTTGACCCTCACGCTGCACATGGTGCTGGATCCGGACCTCACACTTGCGTTTGATGACCCCAAGACGTACGATCAGTGGGAAAGCGGGCTGCAGCTGCTGCTGCACATGCTGACAGGCGCAGCGCCGGGCTGCCGCTTCCTCAGTGCGGGCAAAAGCAGCGGCAAAGGCCTGCCATGCATTGCTGGCAGCAGCTTCACGTCACTGAATTCGTATACTTGCGGGATCGGCCATGCGAACTTCAGTGGTACTCAGCTGTTTGCGCCGCAGGCGGCAGCAGCGCCCGGGCAGGTGTCGCAGCACAGCTTGGTGATGACGGCGCTGAATGTGCAGTACGGGCTGCAGCATGGGCTGGTGGGCAGCGGCGAGGGCAGCAGCAGTGCTGCAGGGCAGTCTGTGAGGAGGATGTCCCGCAACAGCTTCCTGAGAGCTTCCAGGTAAGGCAGCAAGGGCCATCCGACACACGGGCTGCAAACTTTAGTTGTTACGGCTGCAACTCCGTGTGCGGGGTGCAATTGGCAGTACATATACCTTGAGTTGAACAAGTGTAGACGTTTGGGCGCGTATGAGATGTTATGCCCAGCTTCTCAGAATTTACGTTGTGCTGTGCAGGCGGCGCAGCACCACTGACCCAACTGCCCTTAAGCTGAGGCAGGCGCAGTCAATGGTTGAGCTGATGAGCCAGCACATTGGAAGTGCTACGCCTTCCCTGTCAGCTACACCGCAGGCCAGCAGCAGATCCAGCCCCCATCCTCAGCTGGAGCTGCAGCAGCGGCGGCAGCAGCAGCAGCAGCAGTACCAGGGAAGTCCTGGGTTGCTGGCAGCTGCAGCAGCAGCACTGCGAACAGCTGGCAGCCCCCCGGGTGAAGGCCTGGCAGGTTCAGCTGCTGTGCTGGAAGCTGGCCAGCTGTGCATGGCACCCCACCAGCTGGTCAGCCACCATCACCAACAGCAGCAGCAGCAGCAGCAGCAGCAGGGACCGACCAACCCAAGGCAGCAGGCAGCAGCTTCTGCAGGCAGTGCATCTAGCAGGTGGGATGGCACTGGCAGCAGCATGGGGCCATTCCGGACACCCCAGGGGCTGCTGCAGCAGATGCAGCTAGGGCAGATGCAGCAGCATCAGCAGCAGCGGCTCAGCAGCTGGCAGGAGTTGAGCAGCAGCAGTAGCAGCGGGGAGGGTGCAGCGCTTGCTGCTATGTACATGAGCGACAGCAGCAGCGGCACCCCCACCTGCAGCGGCAGCATGCTCAGCTCGCTGGCAAGTCCTGGCAAGAACAGCAGCGAGGGCCACATCCTGGGGCAGCAGCAGCAGCAGGGCGATCCTGCCCGGGGCAATGGTGCTAGGCAGCAGCGAGAGGCAACACCTTCGAGGCTGCAGCCCCAGCAGCAGCAGCAGCAGCAGCAGCAGCTGCAGGGTAACACCAGCAAACAGCCGTCGTCGCCGCCGCCACAGCAGCAGCAGCCGCCTCAGCAGCAGAGGGGCCTGCCAAGCTTTGAAGAGCGCAGCTGCTGTGAGCAGGGTGTGGACAGGAGCGGCTACATCAGCCCCTGCGCCAGCCCTGAGCCGGGTGTGATGCCCAAAGCAGCGCTCAGCCGAGCCAGCTTGCTGCCAGCCAGGCTGGGCAGTGCTGGCACTGCAGTCGCAGCCACACCCAGCAGGATTGCTACACCTCCAGTGCCACCGCAGCAGCGGCAGCGCCATCAGCAGCAGCAACACAGCCAGCAGTGGCAGCGGCACCTGCAGCAGCCAAGCCAGGCACCCTCGCCCAACATCTTCGGCGTATACACAGCAGCGCCAGCTGTGCACCCACGAGGCCAGTCCCCTGGCGGGCTGCGGGCCCCCAAGCTGCAGATTGTGCGGTCAAGCAGCATGCCTGCCGCACTTGGCAGCTGGAGCAGGCAGGAGCAGCAGCAGCAGCAGCAGCAGCAGCAGACGTTTGAAGCTGCTTGCTATGGATATGAGGATGGTGAGGATGGCCTGACGTATGCTGGCTTGGCAACTGCCAGCTGCGGTGCACTGGGCGGTGTGCTGGTTGGTGCTGCAGCAGCAACAAGAGAAGGGCTCTGGAGCTCCCAGGGTAGCCCTGGTGGCTTCATGGGTGGCATGCTGCAGCCAGCAGCAGCAGCAGCAGAAGCCCATGCACGGCAGAAGGACTTGCAGCACATTGGGATGTTCATGCCACCTCTGCCGGGGCGGAGTCCTGTAGGGGCCATTCCTGCTGTGTGGGAGCATGAGGCACCAGCAGCTGCAGCAGCGGCTGAGTCAGCATGTGCCTCGGCTGGCGGCTCTGTGGCTGCACTGTCGTCTACTGCTGGTGGTAGCGCAGGTGGAGAGGGGAGTGTTGAGGCTGGAGTGCAGGCGCCAGCAGCAGCAGCAGCAGCAAGTGCTGCCAGGTCAGGGCCTGGAAGCTTGCAGGACAGCTCGCAGGATAGCTTAGTTGATGGAGCTGTGGAGGAGGGTGCTGCAGCAGCTTCGCCTCAGGAGCCGCCACTTGCAGCAGCACTCCAGCAGCAGCAGCAGCAGCAGCAGCAGCAGCTTGCGCAGGCACTAGAAAGCCACCCTGCCCAAACCAGTGATGAGCCTCTGTGCGGTGCTACCTTTGGTGGGTCGTGCTCTGTCACGCATTGCAGCAGCAGCCAGTGTCAGCAGCGGCAACGGCAGGACTACAGCCTTGGAGGGCTGCTGTCCGCAGCAGACTGCTCCCAGCCTGCGGCTTTGAAGCAGCAGGGTGCAGCAGCTGCCGCCACCAGCAGCAGCGGTGGTGGGCGCCGCAGTAGCAGCAGCAGCTGCAGGGAGGCTGCAGACCACTTTGTTTTCTCTACATTCAGGCGCAGAAGCAGCCGACGCAGCAGCAGTAGCTTGATGCAAGCATCGCTTGCTGGCAGCCCTGCTGCCAACATGGAGGGCAGGAGTGGTGCTGGTGGCAGCATCGTGTTGCAGCCGGGTGTATGGCGGGCATCGTTCTTGAACATTGTCACATCCATTTCAGAAGTTGTGGGTGGAGCGGGTCCTAAGCCACGCACCAGCAGCACACACATTGCCCAGCCACAGCACCAGCAGCAGCAGCAAGAGCAGGAGCAGCATGAACAGCCAATTCACGAGCTGCCACACCAGCTGGCGCTGCCTGCAGCGTTAGAAGGTTCGCCGTTGCCCTCTGCTGCAGCTTCGCCGCATGTTGTCAGGGAGGCGACATTCTCCCTGCGGCATGGGCTGGCAATGGCACAACAAGAGAATGCATGCAGCGGCCACTGCACTATGCAAGAGGCTGTAGCGCAAGGCGCACAGCCCGGCGAAGGAAGCAGCAGCAGTGAAGGCAGTAGCAGCGGCAGCCACAGTAGCAAAGACAGCAGCTTGTCAAGCAATGACAGCAAAGCTGCACAGTGCCGCATCTCACCTGAAGCGCCAGCATCAGCAGAGCTGGACGGAACAGAGCCAGAGGATGGGGTGCTATCACCACACGTCCAGCAGCTGGATTCACCGGTGCAACAGCAGGCGCATGCAGCAGGGTTGGCATCCAGGCTAGAGCCTGTGCAGCAGCAGGGGCAGCAGCCAGGGGTCAGCAGCAGCAGGCACATGCACACGCCATTTGGCAGCTTCACATCAGCTGCTGCAGAGCAAGCTGGCAGCAGCCATCATCACCCTCCTCATCTGCAGCCCATCACACTACAAGCTGCTTACCAGTTTGCAACAGGAGCTGGCACAGACAAGCTGCCACTGTCACCCAGGTCACCTAGGAGCGCTTGGCTGCGGCAGCAGCATCTAGAGCAGCAGCAGCGGCTGCTGAGCTGTTGGGAGGTAGGCAGGCTGCCGCACTACCCGCAAGCACCCCACCCAGCACCAGCACCTGCTGCTGCAGCGCAAGCTGTGTATGGGAGCGGCAGCCTGACAGCAGCAGCAGCAGCAGCAGCAGCAGCAGCGCCAGGGCAGCTGGCTGCGCAGGGTTCAGGCCTAGCGGAGATGCTGGAGAGTCCCCGTGCTGGTCTGAAGCTTAGTGTGAAGCTGCCAGAGCCCCGGCGGCCATCCATGCCAGGGCAGAGTCACCAGCAGTGCCACAGCCACGGCCATGGCCACAGCCTGCCATACCAGGGCAGCTTGGGGCATCACCAGCAGCAGGTGCTGGCAGCACTCGGGCATGATGATGGCTACGTAGTGACCTCCCCTGGCAGCCTCGTCAACTACCCCAGCCACGCGTCAACGTTTGGCGTGGACTGGAACGCGGTGAACTCGCCGCTGACGGCGCGCACCAACATGCTGAGCATGGCGTCCGGCGGGCACTGGGGCAGCCTACAGCTGACCAGCAGCAGCAGCTTCAGCGGCTGGAGCAGCCACAGCGGCGCGAGCAGCTTCAGCAGGGCCAGCAGCTTCCGGCGCGGCGTGGCGCCACAGGTGCGCTGGCAGCGCAGCGGCCGCCCAGGCCTGTGCGCATTGTATGCAACACACGTGGTACCAGCAATTGGTGTGCAGTGGGCAACTGCCTGATCAGCGCTCCGGTTCTCGACATATGCAACGTCTGATATGCAGTGTGATGCGTGCTCTGGGTCACAACTGCTTTGGCAATTCCCGGCCGTGCTAGGAACATGTGGCGCTGTTCAACTGCGTGCACTGCTGCTCGTGTATATCTACTGCATGTGTCTGTGGAGCTCGCCGCACAACGCCCACCCACAACAATATGCCGCCTGCGCTGCCATATGCGTGCTGCAGGTGTCCGTGGAGCTCATCGAGTGGCGCTCGCTGCAGCTGGGCCGCCGCATTGGGCGCGGCGCGGAGGGCTGCGTGTTTGAAGCGCGGCACCAGGACGCGCCCGTGGCCATCAAGGAGGCGCCTAGCGCCAATGAGATTGAGATGTACCTGGCTGCGGGCGTGCACGACAACCTGGTCGGCCTGCGCGCGCTGTGCCACAAGGTGAGGGGCTGGGAGCAGACTGTTTTACCTGTGTGTATTTTATGTGAACCTGTGGCCGTGGGAGAGCACCAAAGGCTAAAGGGTGCATGACAACCTGGTGGGCCTGCGCGCGCTGTGCACAAGGTGAGGGGCTGGGCGCAGACTGCTTTATGGGTGTATCTTTGATGTACACCTGTGGCTACAGGGGAGCATTCATAGCTAAGGGGTGCAAGACAACCTGGTGGGCCTGCGTGGGCTGTGTCACAACGTACGTGTGTGTGTCGTGTGCGAGGCACGTTGGAGTTGGTGCTGTGAGTGAAGATGCGCAAAAGCATGATCAAGAGGTGTTAATGGCTGCCAGCTGTAAGCATGGGTGGTGGGCCTTTTGTGCTGCGTCAATCAGCTGCATTGCGTGCAGCTCTGTGGCAGGGGAAGCTGCGCTGGACGTTGCGTGGTGCTTGTTGTGCTGCTAGTGCTGACACAGGCCCTGGCTGCTCTCCTGGCTGGTTGGTGCATCTGCAGGAGGATGGCACCTGGTGTCTCGTGCTGGAGTGGTGCCGTGGGACTTTGGATACGCTGCTGCACCACAGCAGCTCGCCGCTGCCACATGCCAGGCACGGCCGCCGCAGCACTGCCGGCGGCGGCGGCAGCCGCAGCAACAGCAGCGATGGCGGCACGTCCAAGGCTGCTGCTGCTGCTGCTGCTGCTGCAACAGCATCTGCAGCAGCATCCGCAGCTGACGTGGCATCTCCAAGGCATCACCCGCTGAGTGACACCAACAGCAGCAGCAGTGCTGCAGCAACTGCACCAGGCACGCAGAGCAGGCCAGACCTGCCGAAGCTGCTGCCACTGATGCGCAGCATTGCGCGCGGCCTGCTGCACCTGCACAGCCGCCAGCCTGCCATCCTGCACCGGGACATCAAGCCAGCCAACATCTTTGTCGGGCATGGCATGGTCATGAAGCTTGGGGACTTCGGCATGAGCAGGCACGTGTTCCCGACACCAGCTGACACCGCAGCAGCTGGCAACAGGGGCAGTGTTGCTGCTGCGGCTGCTGCTGCGGCGGCGGCGGCGGCAGCTGTGAGGCCTGGCAGCAGCAACGGCGGCACAGGAGGTGCAGGTCCTTTCAGAGGCAGCATAGGTGGGGCACGGCACACTCCAGCACCTGCAAACAGAGCACAGCTGGCGGCTGCTACTGCTGCTGTTGTGCCTGCTCCTGCACCTGCTGGCCTGGGCAGCGCGACTGGACCTACCACCCACCAGCAGCATTATAGCAGCGGCTGTGTCGATATCACTGGCGGGCTGCCAGCGCCTGCAGCCGGCCTGCAGGGGATGCAGTCAGTGGCTGCCAGCATGCAGCAGTCTAGGCTGGGCATTAGCTGCCACACAGCAGCAGCAGCAGCAGCAGCAGTAGCGCCAGTACGGACGCTTACACCCGGTGTTGTTGGCACCATTGCTTACTCAGCACCGGAGGTGCTGGATGAGCAGCTGCAGCAGCCGCATGCCACTGTGGAGCGCATCCTCAAGGTGAGCGGCTGGGCAGCTGCTTGCGCAGCCATCGATCCTGGTTCCTGTACCGTTGTCTCAACATTCTTGTTGCTGCGAGCTTGTGCGCTCACGTCCTCTGAGCATTCAGCACTGCAGCTGCTGATACATGCGCATCGTAGACGGTTTGCGTACCTGCCTGCCAATCAGTTCAGCCACAGCTGTTCGCAGGCACATGTCACAGACTGGTGGTGACGCCGCTAGCTCAGCTCTTGCATATTCCACCATGGCCCCGTGCGAGTTCTCTACTTCAAATCCCTGCCATCCCTGCTGACCTCATGCGGCGTGTGCACTGCCCTGCTGCTGGCCTGCCTGCTGTCAGGCGGATGTGTACTCGCTGGGTGTGACCATCTGGCAGATGGTGGAGCGGCGGCGGCCCTTTGAGGGCATGGATGGCATGCAGATCTGTGCGCTGTGGATTGCTGACCCCGGCCAGATGGTGCTGCCGGCGCTGACAGTGGCGGAGAGCGCATGTGAGTGGCGGCAGATGCTGATTTGCTCGCAGGCAGCTGGCGATTCAGTGCATGGTGTGTAGACGGCGAAGCGACAACACGCCTGGCCTTACAGCACATGTGCCTTGTGTTGGTTGTGTAGCTAGAGATGAGGCATGGCGGCTGCTCACATGTAAGCTGTTGCTGTGCTGCCATCATGTGCAGGTGAGCGCGACAGGCGCGTGCTGTCGGCGCTGCAGGACCTGGTGCGCGACTGTACTGCATTCAACCCTGATGACAGACCGAGCATGAAGCAGGTGCTGGAGCGCATACGCCAGATCCAGCGCCTGTTCGACCCTCGAGCAGCGGCAGCGGCAGCAGCAGGGACAGTCTCATCACCAGTGTGTGCTGCCTCAGCCTGTGCAGCTGGAGGTGGCATTGCAGCCGGCACTAGCTGTTGCGTCAGGGTTGGGGCAGTTGCATCAGCAGCCGCATCTGTGAGTTCTGTGCCTGCTGCGTGTAAAGGCAGGCTGGCAGTGCAGAGCAGCGCTGCTGCGGGGGGCAGCAGGGCTTGTGTGGAAACTGCTGCGCCACTGGTGCGGAAGAAGAGTGGAGTGACGGACCCTGCGGTTGCGGCAGCGATTGAGGCTGCCAATGCGGCAAATGCAGCACATGCAGCCAGCAGCGGTCATGTGACACATGCTCCCGCACAATGATTGCCATATGGCGATTGTTGTGGCAAGAGTAGCGTGGTGGCGAGGGTGGTGAGGCTGATGTTTCCGGCAGTATATTACTGGCAGTATGGGGTGTTTGTGATTCTTGATTTATGGCATTGATTTCAAACATATGTTCATTAAAAAATAAACCCAAGCAATCACATACTTGGCATGTGCTGTCAGTGCATTGCCAATAAACCCAAGCAATCACATACTTGGCATGTGCTGTCAGTGCATTGCCAATGAAAGGGCACTGCAAGGATTTGCGCCCAGTGGGCCGTGGCCTGCAGTGCCCTCGAGCAATGTGCTTGTGTTGTACGCATGATTTGAAGAGCAGCAAAGTGCACAGAGTTGATAACCCTATGCTTGGCGGAAGATTTACAATGCCCTCCATGGCTTGTGCACAGCGTACAGCCTGTCAGCCGTCTCACATGCTTCTTGGACTGGTTGATTTTGTTGGCAGCTAGCCGCCATGTCGGTCTCTGACCACTTGTTGCTTTAGCCACCAGTGTTCTGGCTTTGCTTTTCCCAGCTAGGTTTGCCTGTTGTATTGCATGGAGCTCATACTTGGTGTGGACACCGCCAATGCTGCACGCGTTATGATGACCTGCAGAAGTGATGCAGCGTGGTTCGGCCACCTCTGTCCCGCTTTCATGGATGGGACGGTATTGTGGTGCCGCACGGTGTGTCTGTTCAAATCTTGCAGGGAATGGACGGGAGGCAGGCGGACCTGCATTCATAGATAGATTCCCCTTGCCTTGGTTTGGTGCTGCTGAGTGTTGCGTGGTAGGTGGGTACCTGCAGCGGGCGACCTGCCGCTGTGTGCCACGCAGTGGGACACGGCGTCCTGTAAAACCTCAGAAACACAACTACTGCTGCAGCTCCAGCGCTGGGTACCTGCACAACGTTCTTCCAGCTTTGCATGATGGGTATGCTATAGTGGACATGGCGCTAGGTGCGCTCCATCTGCACCTGTCCTGACAGCAAGGTACACAGTGAACTTCAACTTGAAGCCTGTCAGCTGCTGGTTGGTCTCACAGCCGCAAGGCTGTGCAGTTTACTGATTCTGTAGCCCTGCTCAACGACTGGGCATGTGCTGGGGGCGCGAGGCCTTGCCCAATCAACACGCAGTACTGGCGCAAGGAACATGGTGCTGTAAGCTGCTGCTGCCTTGCCTGGCCGACATAATTTGCATCAGCCTACTTGGAAAACTAATCGTCGACGGAGAAGAAGACTCAGCAGTCTTACCGGATTGTTATTAGCATCCTCAGCCTTCTCTCATACACACACGCACCCTGCCCCGGTGCTTTCCGACGCTACACCAGCATGCCGTGGCCAGCCAGCTGCTATCAAACTTTTTCTATTTAGCTGTACTATTCGGGCTCACTGCACGCGTCTCTTCAGTCACCCAAGATTGGTGCGTAAAGTAGAGTGGCCGTGCTTGCTTCGCTTTTAGCACGTCTCGGCGTTGCCTGATGCTTGTTTGCCATGCTTTAGCCGTCAGCAGCGCCCGTCCTTGATGTGTTGGAAAGGCTGAACTACCTTGCGCTGAACGCTCTACCCGTAGCTAGCTAGCCAGCCAGATGTGTATGTACAGACTTAATTTTGTTTAGCAGTCTGTTCCGCTGGCTCTTGGCGAGCTCGGTTCGCCCTGGGCGAGCACAAGCCCAGGAACGAGAATGCAACGGCCGTAGCGCTGCTCGCTGTGAACGCTTCAGCCAGCAATTGGGGTCAGAATTGCCGTTGATTATTCTGAATTGGCGCGCTGCAGCAACTGACACACGTGTGGGACATGCTGTCCTGCTGCTGCTCTGCTGTTGCAGGGTGGTCCTCTTCCGTCTCAACCCTGCTGAGCCGTTGACGCCGCAGCAGAGCAGAGATGGACATGCAGCCGAACCCAACGGGTCCTCCAGGTGGCAGCGGCACACCACCAGGCAAGGGCGGGCCAGAGCGCAATGGGCAGCGCCAGGAGCTGGTTGACATCTTTGGGCAGGACATGTACCCTGCAGTGATGACGCTGGTGCTGCTGCTGCTGGGCCTCATGAGCGCTTCCATGACAAGGTGCATCTGCATTTGAGCAGCAGGCTGTGGTAGCTCCGCAGCAGTGCTGCAGCTGCAGGCGGCAGCAGCTAGACTGCGTCCCTGCCGAAGCAGCAGTTGTCAGCACATTCACGTGTACAGCAGAAGAAAGATCATGGCGGTGAAGCGGTTTTGTGCTATAGGCAGCAACCTCACCCTGCACAGCCTGCCTGCGTGAGAAGGAACCGCGCTGGTGTAGGCAGGGTTGGTTGTTGTGCTCAAGACAGAGTGGTGTGGGGGTCGGCATCAGTCATCGCTGTGCTGCCAGCCAGTGGTGCTGCTGCTGCAGTACATTATGTGCACAAGAGGCCGTGCGTTAGCCAGGCCAAGACTTCTGTCTGTACCTTTGCAGCTAGGTGTACCTTTGTTTGGTTATCGCACAGTTCTGAGGTGGCAAGCAGGCCTCATGTGGACAGCCCTTGTTCAAGCTTGATGATTGCTGGAGTGTGCTGGCTGGATTCCGGCACAAACACTTGCTTTGTGACCCTGTGTGTGTCTTCTTTATCATGATGTCTGACGGGGATGTGCTTATGCCTTTTGACAGAGAGCTAGTGTGGGGTAGGACTGCGCTTACAATTACCAGCTGGCCTTTCAGCATGTGCAGGCCTGTGCTGCATGGTGCTAGTGTTTTCTGCGTCTCCACATAAGGAAGGATGTCTCTTGTCAGTGGCGGCAGTTGGTCAGCACTGCAGCCGACATGCAGAGTAATGGCACAGCAGACCTACTTCCTGTGGTGGTGGTGTGGTAGCTGGGTTGAGTTGTAAGGCAGCAATTTGATTGTCTTGCTTCAGTGGAGCATGGTGTTATCATGGTCAAGCATGGCATGTTGCCTGCTGTCAAGTCTGACGTGCGGCTTGGTGCCCTGCACAGGCTCTACCCATGTGCGAGGTTGCAGGAATGCGCGCTCTATTTGCGGGAGAGGTTAGGAATTCACAGTTGCCGCCAGGCAGCTGACTTTGCTGCATTCTTGTCATCTGTGGTTGTAACGTGACATGCGAAGTTTTCTTCTACGTGTAGAGTACCTCGGGCACTTGCTGGCAGGGTGTAGTGTGCAAAGACTTTGGGGCCAAGCCAAGCAGGCACTGTTCAACTGTGCCTGTAACACCAATCTGCCAGCTGCACCTGGCTCTGGGAGGTGTGGCAGGACGATGCAGCCCATACATGCACACCGGTTGGGAAACATCAGCATGCGGTGATGTTTCTCCGGGATGATTGCCAGGCAACCACAGGCTCCCAGCCCTCCTCCTGAGTGGACAGTGCTGTGAAGGGCGTAGAAACCTTGGCAGCCGCGGTAGCAGCCAGAGCCATGCAGAAATACAGACTAATACCATAAGATGCTTTAGTTAATAGTGCCAGCTTGACAGCTGCTTGCTGGCTCGCCACAAAAACCACTAAAGCCCACGGCATATCGTTTTCTTCTCAGGCGACACCGCTAATGCCGTTTAAGCACCCACATTGGCAAAGCTGCTATCTATACGTTTTGATCGGGTTTGCAGTTTGCCTGTCTTACATTAGAAGCTTGCTTGCTGTCGGCTCCTCGCTTCACCACAAAACATGGCAGCCATTCCGCAGCTAACGGGCGTGCGGTTGCCAACCCGCAGCCTGGGTTTCAGGCAGCAGAAAATGGCGCCGCAGAGGCGGGTGGTGACAATGGCAGCAAAGGCAAGCCAGTGACAGAGCAGCACCGGAATCGCAGACGGCGACCAGCGTGTACAGCAACAGCTCATTTGTGATGCATGGGTGTAATCGCAGGTTACTGGCAAAATCAAGCTGGAGCTCGTAGCAGGCAAGGCAAACCCATCGCCACCAGTGGGTCCTGCACTGGGAGCCAAGGTGCGCACCAGAGCGCCGTGCTGTCGTGTATTCTGCTCAGCACTAGCATATGCTGTCTGGGCTGGTGAGAACGCTCTTTGGGTGGTCAGCTCAGCAGCTGCTGCGGTCGCCAGTGCTGGCCTGCGCCGCTTCCTGACTGGCTGCTGCTGCTGCTGCTGGTTCCGCTGCTTTGCAGGGTGTGAACATCATGGCATTCTGCAAGGAATACAATGCACAGACAGCTAAGATGGCTGGTGACATTGTTCCAGTGGAGATTACAGTATACGAGGTGCGCAGGGGCTTAGCCTGACAACAGCATACATCGCAGTGTGCCATCAGGCCTGCTTGCCAGGCCAGTTTCCTGCAAGCTGCAGCTGCTACAGCAGCAGCCAATACCATCGTTGCAGCGTCAGCAGCTGCTTCAGTCACAGCTATTACATCAGTGTCAGCCACGTGCGGCACGAGCTTTTGATCAGCACAAGCGCACGGCCCAGCAACATTGGCCGTGGGCAAAGCTTTGGGAGGTGTCATGTAGCCCTTGCCAGGAATCGAGGCAGCGGCAGCTCAGCACATCCTGTTCCCAGCAGCAGCAGCAGCAGCAGCAGCAGCAGCAGCAGCAGCAGCAGCAGCAGCACATGGTGGGCAGCAGCACATGGTGGGCAGTGTGCGGGTGCACAATGAGGCACCCACAGCCGCCCAGACACAGCTCCAAACTGTTGCAGCAACAGCAGCAGCACCCTCTTGTCAGCAGCCAAGCTCTTGCTGTCTTGATGCTGACAATAGGCCTTGTGTTCATCGCATGATGCATGGTTTGTGCTTGCAGGACCGCAGCTTCACATTTATCCTGAAGACACCACCAACAGCAGTGCTGCTGAAGAAGGCAGCAGGTGCGTGTGCAGGCAGATGTGACAGTTGCTGTTCAGTTCAAACATGTGCCTCATGGCAGGCTTTGTTGGCAGCATCAGGTAGCAGCAACAGCAGCGGCAGCGGCAGCAGTGTTGACCAATGAAGCAGGCAGTGACATGCTTTGCGGCTGTGTTGCTCAAGCTGGGACTCTTTTCAAAGGTCCTTTTGAAAAGAGAACATGGCAGCTTCAGCAGCCTTTGCTAAACACGTGGCAGGTTTGTGGCTACGCTGACATGCATGCTGCTGCTGCTGCTGCTGCTCTGCTGCTGCTGCTGCTGCTGCTGCTGCTGCTGCTGCTGCTGCTGCAGGTGTTGAGTCTGGCTCAGGCAAGTCCAAGACTGAGAAGTGCGGCAACGTCACACGTGCACAGGTCGAGGTGAGAAACTGCTGCTGCCTTGCTTCTTCGCAAGAACCAGCTGCGTGCTGCAGTTGAACGCCTCAGGCGGAATTGTTGATGCCAATTAGTTGAAGTGCAAGCTGCAGATGGTTAACCTGCAGATGATACTTACACCTGAAGTTGAGCAGTCTCAGTGAACACAGCCAAGTGTGGCTGACCGCTGGCTGGAGTGCGTTTGGCTCTTGCATCTGCAGCTGCTGGTGCAGAGCTGCCGGTGTTGAACCAGACCCCTTGTTCAGCTCAGAACTCTGGAAGCATTGTGTGCACGTGTGTTTCCTTTCGTGTTTGTAACACGTTACCGTTGCACTTTTGCAGGAGATTGCGAAGCGCAAGCTGCCAGACACCAACGCGACGCAGCTGGCCAGCGCAGTGCGCATGGTGGAGGGCACAGCACGCAGCATCGGCCTGGTGGTGGTCGACTAAGCAGCAGCAGCAGTGATGTGCACGGCATCATAGCACCAGTTGCAGCAGCAGGGTGCTGTCGGCTGGCAGCTGCTCGGCAGCAGCAGCTGATGCAGCACAGCAGCCCCAGGAGGCTGCTCAAGCAGCGCTGCTGGACTCCAGTGCAAAAACGAGGCAGTGCTGATGCAGCAGTGGCTACTGTGCCACAGCGCAGAAGGGCTAGCTCTGTGCAGTGCCTGCATGCTGCGCTCAATGGCGGCGCAGTGTGAGCACTGCTGGGCAGGGCCTTTTTCTATGGATTCCTTGGGTTTTGTCACAGTTGAGGTGCGGCTCGTGTGGGCCGTTTAGGGCTGTGGCTGTGAGTTGAGTCGCGGATAGTAGCTAGTGCTTTATTGGCGGGGGTGTTGGGAAGTGACGTGGTATGGTAACATTTCAAACACGACTCGGCATTTCCCAAGGCAATGTACCTCCCAGTTCAGCCGCAGTATGTTGGTTGCTGCACAACTGCAGTGCATACATGAAAAATGTCTGTTCAGACAGGCCTGCAAACCAGGCAGGCCTCTGCTTTCAGCTGCTGCCGCAGCTGCGGGCCGCAGATCAGCTTGAAGCAGTGAACCAGTAGTGCCATGAGTTGGTTACATACGCAGCTGCACTGAACTGAAGATCTGCCAGAACCAGTGCTTCCGAAGCACTTAGGAAGTCCTCCAAAGCCCACCAAGAGGCTCAGGCCGTGCAGCAAAGAAGCAGATGGCTAGTTAGCCATTGGCCAGTGCTGCCGAAGTTGCAATGTAGTGTAAAGTAACGTGCCGACACACGGCAGCGTTGTGAAGGCTTCCAGTGTCTGCAAATTTGTTGGTCCACAGTCAAATCATGCAGCACGGTTCAACTGTGAAGTGCGCAGTGTGTGTGCTGCACAAGCCCCTGCTAGAGATGCTGCAGGGGAATATTCGACGGCGCCGCACACAGCTCCCTGTAAACAGCAACTCTCTGTTAACAGCTGCTGCATCAGGTGTCCATGCATCATAGGCACATGGCGATGACGCTGCCTTGCAGACACCAGCTGCGTCAGGTCAAGGCAAGGACCTGCACTTTGATATGCGCCGGAACCACCTGCAGCCACCCCAAGCCAGCAAAACAGCACACTAGAATGAAGCCAGAATGGATTAACAGCGTGTGTGACTGTTACGATATGACAACGCGCCTCCTTCAATGCGTCTGCTGCTGCAGCTGCAGCCTCACAGGCATGCAGCTCTTGACACACAGCAGCGCTGTATCAGGATCCCACATGAAGAGGCTGCATTCGTAGCATCAGGGGGTGCAGCTCCAGCTGCAGACCCCAGACACCAGCAACACACGCGTGGGGTGAAGTGAACAATGTGTGTCACTGATATGCTGCTGTTAGCCACCACGTGTGCTGCATGCACTGCATGGCGGCAACCGCCACAACCACATGGCTGGTGGACTACAACTTGAAATGAAGGACATGTTTGCTGAAGTGACCACCAGGCAAGATATTCAACTAGGAAGTGGAAAGCAACCAGGCGCAGCAAACAGCACGTGCCGGGCAGTGTGCTGCCTGCCCTGCTGATTGGATGCTGCACTTGGTCAAAACCGAAATCATGGCATTGTGTGCTGCCTGCGCTGCCATGGCTAGCAGTTGCAGCTGTGCCGAAGCAGACCTTTGGCATGCCTTCAAGTTGCAGTTGTCATTGAAGTGTCAAGGCAAGAACAAAGCAAATGCAAGGACATACACCCGGTGCGCAAACACAATCCCTGTCCAGTCACTACGGTACAACACAGCAGTTGCCGCGCTTCACACCGTATGGGCAAGTGCAAGTCCATGACGCAGTTGTTCTGAGTATAATTCAGCTGTCGCCGCAATGTCTGTGCTGCAGGTTGTGTACCACCTGATACCGCCAATGACACCTGTAAAATGCATGACCTGTGACCCATCATTGGACTTCAGGTTTGACGCTGAAACAGCAGCGCAGCAGTCACTGGCTGCACGATGCGGCGTGCTGTACCAAGCAAAACCAGGTACGAATGCGTTTGCAGCAAAGGGGTGCATGCCAGAAAGCCAGCCCCCAATTGTACGCACCTATGAACCATGCTGGAGCTTCCAAACAACGGCTGATTCGCCAACAACACACCTCACTGGCCGCAGCACCACTGCAACATGTGGCAGCAGAAGGAGCAGTGCCTCGAGTAAGCAGTGCAGCAAGCATGCCTCTGCCCCCAGGCCACCATAAATGTGCAGCAGCATGAGGCGCAACAGCCAAAATATGGAGAGACAAGGGTGGCCGTTGAACCAGCATGGCAGCCTGGCAGACATGCGGCCTTCATGTGTTGTTGAGCTGCCGCTGAGGCTGCTGCCGCAGACATATGCCAGCTGCTGGCCATGTGCAGGCGGAGCAGCAGCAGCAGCAGCAGCAGCAGCAGCAGCAGCAGCAGCAGCAGCGGAGGGGCACGTGCTGCATGCAAGCAGCGAGTGCGCCACATGCGCGCTCGCACACGCTGCTGCATGCCGCGCATGGCCAACACACGATACTGACAAACACACAGAAGCCGGCCGTGTGACATGCACAAAGAACAAGGCTAGTGCCAGGATAGCCTGTGTTGGAAAGTGAAGTAAGGCGACATTGGGATGCTCCCAAGTTGCAGCACCCTGCACAGTTGCTGCAAGGCAGCATTGTACGAAGAGCGTGCTTTAATAATGATACACTTGAACGTTGAAGAGCGACCAAGAGGCCACATGGGTAGCGCAGTGAGCTGTAGAGAATGGCCTGTTGGCTGCACTCCTGAAACCCACATGCCATTTGCCTCACAGACTCAAAAAGGCTGGCATGCTGACCCACAGCACTGCAAGCAACTCAACAGTCGCGTTCGAGCAGTAAGCCACAAACACAGTCCGCCACACACTCACATCCGAACGACACACAGAACAGCAGCACACAAACGTGTCTTGACGCATCACAGCAGTCAGTGATTGCATTTCCCCCGCAGCTGCAGTAAGCAAATGCGTGTGGCATGCTGCAGCCAGTGCTGCAGTCCATGCAGCCTCCAACACCATCACCATCCCCCATCCCCCACATGCCGCACACCAGCAAGCAACCCAACCCGCCACGCTCCAGCCAAGATTACAGCAGCAGCCTTCAGCACAGAAGCAACCGCCCCTGCAGCAGGCGCTGCTGCTTACTGATAAGCAGATACGCCATACTCGACCGCCCCTGCATGCAGCAACGACAGCGGCTGCAGTCACTGCAACTGGCTGCTAACCACCCAGCACAGATACCCTCGCCAAACCCTTCAGAACTAGATCACACCCGTAAGCACAGCCAATGATTGAACGCCCCAACTTGCCCCACCCATGCCTTGCACTCAGCACCAGCCGTCAGCAGACACCAACGCAGCAGCGTCACGCGTCCGGCACACCGGTAAAGTCAACCTCGCTCCACGACATGTGCATGTTGCGGCCCTGGCTGTGCTGCCTGCTCGCCGGGATGCCCGGCACAACTGCATTACTCGGCGGCCGCTGCCCAGGCGCTGCTGCTGCTCCTGCTGCTGCTGCTGCTGTTGCTTGGGTGCCTGCCGAGCCCTGCCGTGTGGCTGGCGCTAAAGGAGGACATTCTGCGGAGCGCCGGCGCCCTGGCACATCCTCCGGCTGCTGCTGCTGCTGCTGCTGCTGCTGCTGCTGCTCAGTGACACGAGCAGGCTGCTTGTGATGCGCCGGACCAGCCGCTGCTGCTGCTGCTGCTGCTGCTGATCGCGCAGCTGCCGCCTGCTGCTGCTGCTGCGCTGCTGCGGGCTGTGCTGACGGCAGCGCAGCAGGCGGCCAGCCGCGGCTGCCTGCAGTCCACAGCTCCAGCGCATGCATGATCTCTGCAAACGTGGGCCTGCAGGGTGAAGCAAGCAGCAGGCAGCAGGCAGCAGCAGCTCAATGAGCAATGCAACCTGACCCGCAGGCACAATGTGGCACTCAAGGTGCCTCTGGGCAGGTGAGCGAGACACCGCAGGCGATGCATCCTGTGGAAGCTCCAGCACAGCATGGCGACTCCTGCGGTTGCAAGGGATGCTTTGCGCAAAGCTATCACCACAGCCCACCTGCCTTGCCTGCATGCAGTGCTGCATCGTTTCACTACGTGACCTGCACAACAACCGTCTCACCCCATGCAGCCACTGCTACACCAGAAACTTTCCATCAACCCCCCGCACACAGCCCTCGTCAGGTCTCACACAGGTCGCAAATGGAACGCCCTCCGCCCAAAAAAACCCACCTGTCCTGCGGCTGCTGCGCCCAGCACGCCTCTGCGAGGCGCTGCAGGTCCCTGCAGCCCGGCGGCAGGTTGGCGGGCCAGGCGGGCCGCAGCCCCTGGCGCGCCACCTCGTGCGGCAGCAGCGGGATGGGCACGCCCGCGTACGCGCGCTGACCCGTCATGACTTCGTACAGCAGTATGCCGTACGCATACACGTCACCCGCCTTGCTGACGTGGCCTGACATGAACAGCTCCGGAGACATGTGTGTGGGCGTGCCCTGCAGAAACAGCAGCAGCAGCAGCAGCAGCAGCAGCAGCAGGTGAGCAACTGAGCTGCTACCATGCTACACGCATCAACACATCACTGCAGCTCATGCAAAGCGACGCAGCATGCTCACTCGCATCGGCAAGCATATCAAGCCACATGCGAGAACAAACACAGCTGTTCACCGCTGCTGCCGCGCCAGTGGGAGTGGCTGACAAGCTCTGCCGCATGTCATACGACTGGCACAATCTCAACCTGCTGCACACACATCAGCCCAGCACGCACACCCCTGCGCCTCAGCACAGCATAACCACAGCGCTTGAACAACTTATCATCGCTCACCCGTGCAGACAGCGTGGCGTGTGTGTCTGAAGGGTCCAGAGGCAGGGCCAGCCCAAAGTCTGCCACCTTTGCTGTCATGCGCCGCCCTCCAGCAGCAGCACCCCACGTGCCGTTTGCGTTGTCGCCGCCGTTTGTGAGCATCACATTTGCAGCTTTCAGGTCTGCGTGCACGATGCCCTCGCTGCAGGTGGCAGCGCAGCAGCACGCGGAGCGGGCACAGTGGACAGTTCAACAAAGAGTGAACCCAGAGCAGTGTGGTGCAACAAAGCGGACACTGATACTGGAGGCTTGCAAGTGAGGATGGCTAGTTGCTGCTGACAACAAGCAAAATTGCAGTGCACATACATGCTGCACACAACTTCATTGTACCCTGGCACCAGCACAGCCGGCCAGCCATACGCCGCAGAACACGGACGAGGACATACCTATGTAGGTGCAGCATGGCTGCGGCTATGTCATGCGCCAGAGTGAGCACCACGGATGGCGCCATGTAGCTGCCCGCCTTTGAGAGCAGCTTGCAGTCGAGCGCATCCCGTAATGAGCCCTGCAGCGGCACACATATACACACAACACAGCTCAATCAGGTGGATGCACCAGCCAACGAAACAGCTCAATTGTCAAATTCAAGGTTGGAAGCTGCTTGACATGATGCAGCCACTGAACCCCCAGGCTGCATGCAGGTGGGGAGTTGGCTGTCCAGGACACCGCAGCACATGCGTCAAAGCTACAAGCTGCACACCCCAGGACACACACACGACCAAGCAGCAGTGCAGGTGCAGACCACCCACAGGCATGCAACGCGTCTACCAATCCCGCATCCCACAAGCGTGTCCGCAAGCGCCAAGGCACACCAAACCTCTGCCATCAAGAAGACAACCTAAGCCAGCAGAATACTATATTAATGGTCAGCCAGTCAGTCAGCCAGCAAAACAAGGTATATAATTATTGATGTCACGCCCAGCATCTGCACACCTCGCTGCAGTACTCCATTATCAGCTTCAGCTCCCAGCCAGCGATATCCTGCCCCTTGGGCCAAGATGTGGCGCCAGGGCTGCCGGCCGCGCCGTTTGCGCCGCCGGTGCGCGTGAGCGGGTTGAGCATGTACGTGTAGACCTATGACCATGTACCAATGCGGCAGTAGCAGCAGCAGCAGGTGAGCAGCCAGGAGATGCACCGGCAAGGGAGAAGTGGTTGCCTCTAATGCTGCATGCAGCTGCCCTGCAGGCAGACCCAGCGAGCTCATGCGTTGCAAGCCAACTCCACACAATTCGCTGGCCCTCGAGCCTGTTACAAAGACACAATCCGTTGGCCCTCAAACCTGTGCAATAGCATGTATGTGGCTGCGTGCATGCAAGCGTAGCCTCACCTGCACAACGTTCGGGTGGCTCATCGCTGACGACAGCACGGCCTCCATAATCGCCATGTGTGGCGTGCTGTTCTGCTGCATCACGCGCGCGCGTCGCCGCTGCCGCAGCAGCTCTGGATCCTGCTCCTCCCCAGGCTTGTCTGATCCCTGGTGTGCATTCGCAGCAAGCTCTAAGCCCTGAGGCCCCAGCAGCGCATTTGCCGGCAGGTGCATGACCTTCACAGCCACGCGCTTGCCGCGCCAGTTTGCCAGGTACACGCAGCCGCAGCTGCCCTGGCCCAGCATCTCCAGCAGCTGCAGCTGCGGCGGCGTGCTGCCCAGCATGCCAAACTGGCCAAAGGCGCCGCTGCCTTGCTGCTGCAGCTGCTGCGCTGACTGCAGCTGCGGGTCGTCCTTGCCGATGCTCTGGCCGCTGCTAGCCTGCTGCTGCTGCTTGCTGGACGACTGCGCGCAGCCGTCGCTGCTGCCTGCGCCTGCGAGTGGCTTGGTGCTGCATGTGCTCCATGCGCCTGCGCTTGCTACAGTGGATCCTAGGTTGTAGTTAGCTGCATCCATGCGCCGCTCCATCAGCAGCATCGTGGTGTTGCTGACAGCTGTGCGCCATCGCTGCATGCCCGCTGCAACGCTGTCCGCCAGGGCATCTGCCATGTGCACAGGCACAGGCGCGTCACGCAGCGCGGAAACGTCCACTGAGTGCTGCTGCTGCTGCTGCTGTCCCTGCTGCTGCGCATTGCAGCCGCTGCTGCTGCTGCTGGTGCTGCGCCGCTGCTTGCGGTCGCCTGCTACGGCAGGCGGCCCGGCCGCTACTGCTGCGCCTACTGCCTCCTTCACTGGCGTCACATCCAGCACACAGCTGCTATGCGTACAATCAGCGCTATCAGTGTGCAGGCCTGTGTCGCTGCACTTGATGCTGCCTGGGCGGCCCAGCCCTTGGCTGCCCGTGCTGCTCTGCAGCGCACCACACACCCCAACAGACAGCCCAGACCCTCCGTCCAAGTGATGCCTGCAGCTGCAATTCGTGGAGCTGTGTGCGGTGTGCTTGCTGGGCGAGTCCAGCAGGCTGTGCTTGCTGTCAGCCCTGCACCAGGCTGCGCCGCCGCGCCTGCTGCGCCACACTACCACACCAATCAGCGCGAGCAGCGCGACGCCCAGAACCACCGCAACAGCAATCACAGCGCTCACCCAAGGCGCATAGTGCCCCCGGATGCTCACTGGCTGCGGCATGCGGCTGCGGTCTGGCCACACATAGCCGCCTGTTGCTGCTGCAGGGTCCAGGCCCAGCGTTAAGTTTGTGGCCACAAGGCCAGGGCCTTGCAGCGCGCCCACATGCACCAGGCCCTGCTGTATCTCAACGTCCTGGAACGTGAGAGCATCGCCGTTCACGCCTGCAAGGAAGCATGCACCACGTGATGTGAACAACTACCATTATTAGTCAAGGTAATCAGCAGCCTGAGAGCCGGCCATGGCAGGCCACAGCATGCAGAAAACTGGCAGGCAATGATGCAGAACACTTGCTACGCACAGTGTGCAAGCCAGTGCTGCTCAGGCAACGCCCAACACTCACGCTGCAAAATCCAAGGCCTGCATGTACCAGCTGCCCAGCCAGCATGATTTGCGGCTGCCAGCAGCGCACGCTGCAATCATCAGCCGCAGCTGCGCACCTGACAGCTCAACGACAAAGTCTGTTGACTGCTTGGCGGCTGCCTGGATGTACTCCAGCTCCGGCCCAGGCAGCTGCATCAGCACGCCATCCAAGTTCAGAGCCTTGACCTTCATGGGCCTGCAGCAGCAACAATCAGCAGCAGCAGCAGCAGCAGCGGCAGCAGCAAAAGCAGAAGCATGCGACGTTGGGCATGCGGAACAGAGACAGCACCTGGGCAATTGCGTGTGTTAAACACTTCCGACATGGAGCGAGCCGGTAGCCACAGCCAGTGCCGCTGCTGCTGCTGCTGCTGCTGCGATGCACAAGCAGTAGACACTGTGCCAATGTGGCGAAGCAACACGCATGCGCTGGTGCAGCTGCTGCACATCAGCTTGCACAGCTGGGGCGAGCACGGCAGCGAGGGCAGCGCTGCTCTGCGGCTGCTGGGCACACCACACAGGCTCTAGGCACAGCTATGCAATATGTAACCCTGACATGCGCTCTGGAACGGCTGCCAGTGCTGCTGTCGCTGCTGCGCTCCTGATGCCACCTACGCAACTGACGCCGCTGCTGAGCCATGCCACAGGCCTGCAGCACGCAGGTCCCTGCAGCGTGCGGCAACCGTGTCCAGCCTCTCACCGCTTGATGCTCCACAGCAGCAGAGTCCACAGCTCCGCAGGGATGCGTGCGTTGCCAGCTGCCACCGCAGCACCAACATCCGGCCCCTGCGGCAGCTGCCACAGCACCAGCTGCTGCAGCTGCAGCGCATCCTTAGGCGAGCTGTCAGGCAAGATGATAGCGTCACGCATGTACCCAAACGCAATCGCATCCAGCACCCGGCCGCCGGCTGCTGCTGCTGCGCCTGGCTTCTGGAGCTCTGGCCACATGTCACCCGGCGCAGCTGCCGGCGAGGAGCCCAGCCAAGACATGGCCGAGTTGACGCGGATGGGGATGGTTGCCGCGCCGCTGCTGCTGCTGCCGCCAGCCGATTCTGTGAGGCTGACGTTTGACAGCACCAGCAGGATGTGTGCGCGATCGCCCACCACCGTCATCTCGCTGAAAGACTGCAGGAAGCACGGCAGCAGTAGCATTTGCAGCGCCACCGCAATCAGTACGTGTGCGGTGTTTGGAAGTCAAACAGCTGCGCAGATGCATGAGCAGCATCAACCAAGATTAGACGGATCAGCCATCGAGGCATGACCGTTTCCTGACACATTCGTTACTGCTTCCATTCTCGAAGCCCCTGACATGAGCATGTCACTTCTGCTCAGCGCTGGAGAGCCCCTTACTGCACCGCACACCCACCCTGAGGTCTGCTGTCGAGTGCACTGCTTGCACAAGTGGTGAGGCACGTGTAGTGGTTGACAGCACCAGCTGCCGCGGCGGCACTGGCAGCGGCGCCGCGACTATCGGGTCTGTCGTCAGCACTGTGTTGCGCCACCAGTGGTACCAAGACTTCAACCTGCTGACTGTAATGGCCCTGCTGCCTGGCCCAGGAGCAAACTGCACGCAAGAATGCAGCCGTTTGCAAGCAGAAACCAAGGTGACGTGGCAGGCGAGGAGCAACAAGCGCAATGTGCATGCACCGGCATGCACCTGTGCGCATGTGGCAGCAGCATGCATGCAGATGCACCTGCCGCCACTGCAGCAATGCCCGTGGCAGCTCTAGCCGGCCTTGAGATGCTGCTGTGCTTAGGAGGCATCGCCTTGGACCGACGGCTTGCATGATGACCATGATGATGTTGAATGCTTACATGCAAAGTGCAGTCTCACTGCCAAGAAAAGCGCTCGCACCTGCAGGATAGTGAAGTGCAGCACGTCGCTGTAGAAGCTCGTCTGGCGGCGCAGGTACGGCAGCGCAGACGTGTACATGGTGAACATGTAGGTCACGTACGCCATTTCAGACTCCTGAGGCAGCACCATCGTGGTGTTAAACAGCGCCAGCCGCACATTGTTGGCAGCAGTCCTGCAAGCACGCGACGCAAGCAAACAACAGGCGGGGCAGCAGCATGTGAGCAGCAGCGCCTTGCGTGACGATAGCGCAGGTAGACGGTGAGCCAGGCAAGGTGAGGGTCTTTACATCGACAGCACATTGAGAGCTGCTGCTGCCGCTGCCTCTGCTGATGGGTTAGCCGGTGGCTACCAACGCTGCTGCAAACTACATCCTGCAGGCACTGTCTGCTGCTGGCTAGGCAGCTGCTGCTGATGTGTGCATCACTCTGCTGCCACTCATGAACTAGGCACAGCTCGCACCTGTTGTAGTAGGCAGCCCAGAGGTTGTTGCTGATGGCGATTGAGAAAGGCGCAGCAACCACGCTGGTGGCTGCATCACCGGGCGCAATGTTCTCCAGCACCAAGCCGACAAACGTTACGTTTGAATATTTTGACCCTGTCAGGTTCAGCTGGTTGACCACCATCTCAAAGTCAACCGACGTGACAGCCGACTGCAGCCCAACAAGCACTACTGGCCGATTGAACTGCAGCCCTTCAGGCGGCAGCGGCGGTCGCGTGCCCAAGGTGACATTGGTGGTGATGAACACCAGCAACGGCTGCGGTGTCACAATCGCCGCCTGTACCATAAGTGACGGCACCAGCGTGTTGTTGGTGGCTGCTGTGATGCAGTTCTTGACTGCTGGTGCTGCAGGGCTGGCTGGCCGCTGCTGCGCCTGCAGCAGCAGGCCTACGCCTGACAGCTGTGTCCGGCCGTCTGCCCACTCATGCACATACAGGAAGGAGGAGTTGTCCTGCAAGGGTCCCATCGGCATGCATGCAGGCGCAGCAGCCACGCTACGTCAGAAGCAGTGAGACATGAAGCACTTGACCAGGCAGGTCGTAGATACTGCTGTTCATATAGTGCAGCAAGTGCCGGATTACAACTGCTGTAATGCTGCGCAGGAAACTCTGCGCCAGTTGCTGTCTCTGCAATGAACATACTGCTGCTGCACTTGATGTCACATGAGCTGCTGTCCAGCATGAGCTGATGTCACACCATCCAGTGCTTGCAACCTTGTAACAGCTGCAATTTTTCGCAGCGGCATCGGCTGCGCTAGCATATGCGTGCCCTGTTGCAGGACACGCCACATGACAATAGCTGCGTCCAGCTGCTCACACCCACCGTCCAGAACGCCACCCTGCTGTCGCTTGTGAAGAACCTAAGCCAGACGTTGAAGACGTCTGGACTGCTGGTAACCAGCCGCACATCAGTCAGGTTGAGGGCGCTGCCGCTGCTTTGCAGGAGTCCTGCAGGCCAGAGCACTGGCGCAGCACCGCCAGGAGCTGCATAGTCAAAGCCCACAAGCACCAGCCGCTCTAACAGCAGACTCGCCCCTGCAGACATATACAGGCATATTGTGTGAGACACACAGGTGTGATGAAGGTATTGTTGAGCACTGCTGCTAAGCTGACGCTCCCTGTGCCAGGCAGTGGCTGCGCACAAGCTGACCGCTGCTGCTTGTTGCTGTGCGCTTGCGTATGGCAGGGTATGCATCCTGGACTCCCTGCTGCAGCTTGATACCGGACCTTACATGATTCTACATTCTTTTCATGGCAGGTGTATGCTATAATCATCTGTGCTGGGCGTAGGCATGCAACTTGCCTGGTGAACCAGCAGTGCTAAGCAGAGGTGATGCTGGTGCAACCACAACCGGAGTAGCAGTCTCCTCCAAGCTGCTGCGTGATCCGGACACCCTGAAGTAATGTCCAGCTACTGCCACGGACGATTCCCATACGCAAGACGGCCCTTCCGTGAAGACTTCAGCCTGGCCCGGTGCAAGCAGGCAAGCAGGCCCTGCTGTGGCCGCTGCTGCTGCACCAGCCGCTGCCACCAATATAATTGCCCATATTCGGCGCTGTGCAGGCGCCGACTGGTGCTGGAGTGAAAGCATTTGGCAGCGCCCCAGCCCTAGCCTCTGCCGCGCCCAGCGGACATAGCTTTCATATGCAAACAATCCGATCCGGGTTAGATCGTATGTTGTTGTTTACATGTGGCTTTCCGACACTTGATGTGCCTACTCGGCAAGCTGGGCCGTGCTTGATGAAGCGAGACAACTTTGCGCAAAACAATCAAAATCTACGTTGGTATCCCCTGCAACGTGCGTGTTGAGTCCTTGTGATGATCAGCAGCGTGCTGACCACGCTGTCTTCGGCGTGAAGTATGAGAGGTGACAGTTACCAGGCCTGGGCTGCAGCATGCCCGCCCTACGCTGCAGCTGTGCCAGCAGCCAGCACGCAACAGCTCAAGCACACGGAAACCATGCAACACACAGCGAGCTGGGCACTGCACTTGCATACGATGCCGCTGAATGCCACTCAGGGGGTGACCTCCCCTCTGTTGCCCCTAGGTAGTATGCGCCGCCAGGCCGCAGTCAACCGTGTTTGAAGCCACAGGCTGTACCACGCCACCACACTTCTGCTACGTTTGCGGTACAACAGCATAGATCGCGCGCGCAGAAGGCTTGCACATGCTGTCTGTCTGTTCACACTGCAACACTGAAAACAATAGTTCACTCCTGACGCCAGCTGCTGCATCTGACACCTGGCACCACTGATTGGCACTCAGGCCGCAAACAGGCCTGGAGATAATCAGGCTGTCGACCGCTAATACAGCAGAGCATCGCCGCCATCGTTAAGCCTCTGGGAGTGTTCACTGGCAGCAATGAGTTCATGCAGGGACACAAGCTGGCAGCCAACCTCCGAGTTGCGCTACGTGATCACAAGTTGACCAGTGCAAAGTTGCACGGCCCAAAACTTGCACTGCATGCAGCTGCTGTTGCAGCATTTCTACAAGCGCATGCATGGTTGTCTTCGCGCCTGACCGTCAGGCCTGTGACAGGTATGTACACATGTGTACTACTACTTCACTGCACTGGCAGTACTTATGCTCTGGACCAGTAACCCAGTGCATGCGGAGGAGCCATGTATAACCACGCTTGCGCGCGCTCAAATGCACGTGCAAGCAAGCCGCTGCGATAAGGCACACCGCCATCAACTAACACACATGCACATCTGTACACATCGACCCCATGCAGCCATGGTTCTGCCCAAACGGCAAGGCCTACACAGAGGGCACACAGAAGGCTGTAGCACTGCTATGCACAAGTTGGTCGCGGCGCGCCTCAGCTTGAGTGCACCTGCTTGTTCAGGCCGTGCCATACCAGATGTCTTCCAATGCGAAGCAACCCGAACGTGATGACGCGGTGCAGACTGCATGTCAAATAATATTGCATTCGGATGGATGTGTATGTTCATGTGCTGAAGTAGATACCATGCACTGCAGCAACTGCAGCAGAAGTGATGAAACGTGCAGAGCCATGGAGTGGTGTGGACAATGCCTGATGCCTGCCGCCACGCAACCCACATTGCCATCCCACTGCTGTCCAAAAGCAGCAACACCGGGCCAAAGCACCAGCAGCATGCTGTTGATCTGCCTGCTGCTGATGTGTCGAGGCCAATGCCGGCAAGCATCAAACCCCGTTACTGGCACATGTGGCTGCGTCTGCACGTGCTAACAGCAGCCACATCCACACATGGCGGCACAATACAAGCAACCCAACCAGCGCGGCAGTATCACTATCAGGCGTAAATATGCATTGCAAAATCGCTGGACGAGTATGTGCAGGAAAGCTGCCGCTGACGGCAGTTGAAGAATCATTGCAGTGTGACACATTTAAACAAGGAGGCCAGGTGGAAGCTGCGGGTCTTCAACCACTCCTGCATATGCTGACAACATGGGACGGGACGCGGCAACATAGGCTGCCATCCGGTACTTGAGACTGCAGCATGGCACACCTCAAGTGTGGCCATACATACGGTCTCAAGCGCAATCTGCAGGAACATACTGCTCCTTCACGCGCAATGCTGTCATGCCTCCGCTGCATCAGCGCGGCAGCTTGGTCTGCTGTCCCGCACGCCGGATATTCAGCGTGGACTGGCCTTTGCTTGCAGCAACGCCAGGCCCGGCAGGCACAGTAGCCGTCAGCACCGCCCGCCCTTCCTTCGTCACTGCGCAGCGCACCCCAAAGGCGCCAAAAACGTTTGTGGCTCGCTCGCGTGTGCCACACTTCACCATGTCAGGGCTTGGCTGCACGCTGATGCGCACCTTCTGCCCTACCACCGGGTTGCCATCCGCATCCCGCAGCTTCACAATCAGCGTCACCCGCTGCCCCACCGTGCGCAAGGCATCCGGCGGCAAGGCTGTCGCCTTTGCATCGGTGCCATTGACTCCGTCAGGCCGCACCAGCACAGTAACCTGCAGCGCACGCGGCGGGGCCTTGCATGGCCTCGCAAGAAGGTACTTGTGCGCTGCCAGCGCTTGCACGATGCCAAACCCTACGTCGTTGTTGCGGGTGCCCCTGACGTATGTCGTGCCGTCTGGTGTGGCGCCTTGCGGCATCTTGGCAGTGGCTAGCAGCGCGTTGCGGATCTCTGCCGCGCCGCACGCGGTGTGCGCTGACCACACAAGCCCCGCAACACCAGAAACAGCTGGTGTTGCCATACCTGCAAGCGTACATGAAACAGTGCAGCACAGAGCATGCAAGTACTTCAGGGGGAGCTCAGGGACTGTGTTGGTGAGGATAGCAGCACAGGCTGTGTTGCTGTCCAGCTGTCCAATTGCACACCCGGCTGCTCGCACTCATGACAACACTTGCACTTTACAGCCCTGGCAGCAGCTGCCGGCTGGTTCAGCGCCTTACCACTGCAGAAGCGCAGCAGCTGGCACATGCGAACCTGTTCATCACGCAACCTCACAGGCGCTACAGCTGGACAGTGTGACATGGCATGTCGAGTGCCGATCATGCTGAGACGCAGCTGATCGCACAGGCGTTGCCATAAACAACGTCACCCCTCAATGTACTACAGTAACAGATAAGACCGCTCACTTGTGCCGCTCATCAGTCCCAGGCCGACATCAGTCTGTGCCGGCAGCACCGGGAAGCGGATGCTTGCGGTGAGCTGCGTGCCATTCTGCAGCGCGTGCAGCAGCGCCTCGCCCTGTGCGCGTGCGAGCGCCATGGTTGGCACGCGGTCAGCAGGGCCTGCTTGCTGCTGCTCGATACTGCCGACAGTAATCGTGTCCAGGCGCTGGCACGGCGGAAGGTCGTCGCGGTTGTAGATCAGTGCGCCGATGCCGCCGCCGTCCATACAATTCTTCACCTTGTCGCGGAAGGTGTTGCCGCCGCGCTGGATCAGGCAGACCTTGCCGGCTGCGCTTTCACACACTGACGAGGCAAGGCCGCAGCTGACCAGCGGACCTGACACATCAGCTCTGATGATGCCCGCTGGAGGCTCGGGAGGAGGCTGCGCCAGGAAAGCTGGGTCCGCAATTACTTCAGGGATCGGGGGCGTTGTGCTGACACGGTCAAGGACCTGATTCAAGTAGTAGCTGTCAGTGGTAGTCAAAGCCAGAGGAATGGTGGACATGATGTTCACGCCTGCGACAGTTGACAGATTGTGAAGGTGGGTCAGAGAGGTCAGACAACAAATGGGCGATGCCTCGGAGCATGTGGCGGTGGGTGTGCATGTGGCAAGCACGCAACCATAGCCGTAGGGTAAGGCAGCGCGCGCCAACCAGCTTGGTGTTTGTGTTCCTGCTGGCCTCTGCTGTCAGCAGCATGACCACGCAGCAGCAGCCCTGACATGTTGTACCATCTGCCGCTGCCGCTGCCGCTGCTGCTGCTGCTGCTGCTGCTGCTGCGCTGCAGGCACGCACCTGGCCCTGCAATGGCGACGTATTTCTGCCGCGTGCTGAACGACGCGACGGCGCCCCTTGCATCGACAGCTGCCACAGCCAGCACATTCGCGTTGCCTGCAGGGTACTCAAAGTCTGCCTTTGTCCCGGTGTTGCCGGCAGCAGCTACCAGCAGAATATCTGAGCGCTGCACGGTCAGCCGACTGATGGCCTCATCCCAAAGTATCCGTGTGGGTACTGCAGGAGACCCGAGGCTCATGGATATCACAAGCTTCATGTCCGGCACAGCAGCGGCTGCTTTTCGCCGGTCAAACTCGGTCACACACTGCTGCAGCCCCTCCAGCGCAGTGCTTGTGTAGGCGGTGGCGTCCGGCATCACGCGCACGCTGCAGCAAGCACGCAACAGACACACAGAGATACGCAAGGCAACTGTGAGTAATAGTTGTGGCCCGCAGGTTGTTCTTTTACGGCTGCTGATGTACAGCTGAGCATCAGCGACCAGCATCACGTAAGGTGCAGAGAGATATGCTGCAGTGCAGCAGTGCTGGCAGCGTAAAAAGGCACCAGCCGATACCAGATGACACACATTCATACCATGATGAGTCCCACAGCCGAGACCACGACGGCGTGCTGCAGTGCTGTGAGATGCCCAAATGTGTCCACAACCAGTGTTCAAGAACAACTGCTCTATAGCGGGCACTGCTGTCTATCTCAGCTGCTGCTGCTGCTGCTGCTGCTGCTGCTGCCAGGCAGACATTCTCCTGATGTTGGCCCGGTTGTGGCATCAGCACGCTCCCTCAGCTCGGTGGCGAGTACAAAGCAGCACTGAAACACTCACTGGATGAGGTTGGCTCCTTCAGGAGACACACCAATAGTGGCGAGTACAAAGCAGCACTGAAACACTCACTGGATGAGGTTGGCTCCTTCAGGAGACACACCAATGATGCCCTTGGCATTCCTCACAGCCGCGATGACGCCAGACACATGCGTGCCGTGCCCCACAGTGTCTTGGTCCCACCTCGGGGACAGCGGTGCTATGTCTTCAGGCACAGCGCCACTCAACGCTGCGCAGAATCACATGGCAGCAAAGTGTTCGGCAGCAGCATAGAGGTGTAAGTTGTCGCTGACACTCGTGGACTGGCACAGCAGTCGACAAACTGGCTGCTCCATCAGGGCAGCTGGAGCAGCCACACTTGTGGTGCAGGAACGAGAGGCGCTTACAAGCGTCCTGATGTCTGTAACCTGGGCGGTGCATGTTAAGCTGTACGCTTGCCAACAAGCGCACGGCAACCACCACAGTGTAAGGCTGTAGCGCTGGCGGCAACATGCTGCAGGCTTGTCGCTGCTGCCGCTACGCCAGCGCGCACTGCCACACACTCACCTACTCCTGCAAACTCCTTGTTGGTAACGTCCAGGCCTGTATCCATGACGCAGTACAACACCTTGCTCTTCAGCTTGTCCGCAATGTCTTGCATCTCTGCTGTATCTGCCTGCACCATCTTCATGCCATATGACCTGCCCTCTTCCTTGATCCCTACTGTATAATCGACATCCCTGGCATCCGGCCATGCACACTGCGCCGATGCTGCTGCTGCTGCCGCCGCTGCGGCTGCGCTAGGCTGCTGCCCTGCGCTTGGTGTCCCAGCAGCATCAGATATCAGCGGGCTGGCTGGCACTGGTGGGATCAAGTACACAATTTCATTAAAGGCTGCAGCTTCAATGCCAGCAGCTGACTCCAGGGCTGCCGCCTGTGCTGCTGCTGACGCTACACCGCAGGCAGCAGCTGCTGCTGCAGCTGCGGGCCCTCGGCGCAGCTTGACGACCAGAATGCTGAGTGTTGCTAGGTCTTGCACGACGTCATAACCGCGGGCGTTCAGAGAGGCAAGTGCCTGAACAGCAGCAGAGTGAAGACAGGGCAGGCAGGGATGGTGGCTCTTGACAGTTTGGCAGCTAGAGACCAGCCGTGCCGCCGGTGTGCTGGTGCGGATGTGGAGCATGCGGAAGCCTGCAAGTCAACCGCTAAGGTGTAACTAAACCGCTGGCTCTGCAGTGCACTGCACACCTGCGGGACACATGCCAGCCAGCAGCTTGCAGACGCTGTAGAAATGATATCCAGCAGCAGCAGTTGTGAAAAGCAGCTCACCTGTTGCCGATTTAGCGGGTCGTAACTGACTAGGATGGTGCCTTCTCTGCTAGTACTGGCTGCTGCTGGGATGCTGATGCAGGCCTGACCCAGCAACAGCAGCAGCAGAGCCAGCAGCTGCTGGCGCCCCTGCTGGGACGCCATGCGCTGCAGATCACCTGTGCAACAGCGGGCACATCATAAGTGTCAAAGGTGGACTGCAAGCAGTGTGTGCCGCATGCATGTCGAGTACAGTGGCTGTTTACTGGCTACGCTGCCCTGTCATCTCACAGCATCGTGATGGCAAGCACTGCCTCCATGTGAGCTCAACTACACGCATATGCTCTAGGGCAGGCGCAGCGGAGCATATACGCGCCACCCCTCACATCAACAGGTCACGGCGACCCTGCGGTCACCTGCGACCCTCACACCGCCACACTGCCAGCACTCACCAAGCTCAGCTGCTATACACGTTCAGACGTATGTCAATACCCTGATCGCTGGCTTACTAGGGCCACTTAGATGCGCTGCGGAACAGGGCAGCAGTGCACTATATTCCTAGACTGCCGGTCCTTTGTTCGTAACAAGCAATGTACTCCGATGGACGTAGAGCTTGACTCGTTTCGGCCGTTTTGTGCGTTCTAATGATGTTCGCAGTGCTCGAGCACGATCGACAGCACTCAAGCTTTCAGTCAAGCTGTCACTTTCAACATCTGAAATACGCAGTAGGTGCATCTTCTGAGCGTGGACCGCAGTGCAGGATGGCCCAGCAGCTGGAGTGAAGTTGTCACTGACACCGGGCCCAAAACTCGCTCAACCATCAACTCTGTGTATGCGAGCGACCGGGAGAAACAATAAGTGATCACGAATCTTTTTATTGAACTGTATGCTGTACCAAGAGGCCGAGCACCTCGAACCGTGCAGCCCTGGCAGTACGCCCACAGGGCTGCCACATGGATTGCTGTGCTGCAGTCTCACACCAGAGACAGAGACACAGCGATGCAGTAATCAGCTGCTGAACGCATTGCTCACCTTTCAACACCCAATCTGCAGAATAGCGATCATTGCATGTTACCATGTTCCAGCCATGTCTAGCAGGCCAGGCCCACCTGCCAGGCTGGCACAAACTGCCCAGGTGCAGAAAGCTGCGGCCCAGGTGGCACTGTTCCGAGCTTAGCACGTTTTTGAAATGTACCTGTTACACAACCAAATCTTTGCTACCTGACCGCTGCTTCTCACTGCAGCTTCTTGATGCTGCCATCGCCAGCCGCTGTCAACTGAGCTGTGACACCCTTGTCAACTTGCTGTGACACCCCTGCTGCTTCCGCCTTGGCGCGTGCCTTGGCTTTGTGTAGCAGCTCTTTTCTCTTCACCACCACCATCAGGCTGGTCACTTCCATCAGGTAGAATATCTGCAGCAACATCATCGGCAGCAGTAACGCATGGCAAACGTGAACCTGTCTATTTTTGCATTGGCTCCTGAGCTGCAGTGCAGCCTGCACTCCATTTGATCAGGGGTGGCGGTCACCTCCGAGACTTCTGGGTGTGCTCATTGCAGTGGCAGGAACCCAATGCAATTTGCTGCCTGTCACCCAACCAAACACCCCGACAAGTGAACTGAACAGAAGCGTCGCTTGACGGCGCATGTCAAGTAAAGTGAGGCAGAAGTGTCGGACGACTGTCATGCAGCTGCCGTGTACATGCCGGGTGCCCCTTGTGACAGGCGCATCACGCTCGCAACCTCTCTAGCAACACCCTCTATCACCTGGTGACACCCTTCTGTGCCAGCAGCACCTGCTGCTCGTGGCTGCAAGCACAAACAAAAGTTTCATGCAGACTGCATTCTTACTGTCGACAAACTCACCAGCACAGCAAACAGGTTGATCACTGTTGGCAGTGACACCAGCACGCTGTAGAAGATGCCGTAGCTGTCAAAGTAGTCCTGCCCGGCAAAGGCCTGCCAGTGCTGTCCTGCAAGCGCGTTGACCCGCTCCCCAAAGTACACCGCAGCGCCTGCGGGTGCATGTGCATGCGTATGTGCGTGGGGATGGCGCATGTATGAACGTGGTGAGTGAAGCAGGCAGCAGGGGCATCAGCCGGGAGGTGCTGCGAGCAGCGCCACCAACCCAGGGGCACGGCATCCTCAGGCTGATGTTAACATGGAGTTTGCAGAGTTGTTAAGCATGCAAAGCAAACGGATCAAGTTTACAATTGCAGCATGTAAGCAATGGGCTGATGTTTGCAGAGCTGCTCAACAAGTGCATGGGTCCCTTGTGGCGCGCCAAGCAGCTTGCTGGCGCTGCTCAGTTGCGCAAAACAGCTGCGTCGTGATTGCAGGCAACGCCACAAATGTTGCTTCACTTGACTGCACAAAATGATGCGCATGAAGAAGTGCCTTGCTGGGCCAGTAGCGGCTGCTGCACCTTGGATGTCCCCGCACTGCTGGCTTTGTATTGAGGCAACGTGCTGCAGCATGCTGTGCTTGAGTGAGGGTCACCCACTGATGCAGATGCTGCGCCATGGCTGCAGCTGCAATATGGTATGCTCTTGCTGCTTCTGCTGTCTCCACTTGCACCCACCTAGCACACCGAACATGACGCCTAGGAAGGTGGTGTTGCGTCTGAAGAGAACTACTGAGAGGAACACCAGCACGTGTGCTGCTAGCAGCCCTAAAATCCATCGCTCCTGCAAGTGTTGAAAACACAAGAGCAGCAGCTGGCTATTGCTGCCTTTAAGATTGAAGCCTGCACCAGGAGATCGGACAGCATGGTGGTTGCAAGCGACTGCTGCTGGCCATAGAATAGCAAAAAGACTTGATTACGTGTGACAGCTGCTGCACAGTCCAGGCCACAACTGCCCTGCAGCAGATGCAGCTGCAGCCCGGAGCAGCCTGATGCCGCAAGTGTACGTATAGTAGTTATGGGGCATGTGGCTGCTTGGAGCTGCAAGCGAAGGCATGTCATTCCACTGTTTCGGTTGGTGCCGCTGCTGCTGCTTCTGCTGCAACTTGCCTGCCAGTCTACCGCATGTGCAAACGCCTGTGCGTTGTCCCAGAAGCTCTCTGTCTGATTTGACATCTTCATCGCCTGCCGGATCTCATCCCAGACCTGCTGCTTAACGGAGTCAAAAGGCACCTGCATATTGCTGACTAATGGCTGTACTGGCTTGTTCAGTTGTCCATATACAGCGACCAGATAGCCACGGCTACAGTTGAACCGACGCTTGACTTGTTCAACCACTGTTTTTGTACTCAAGGTGGCGTTTGTTCTGTCGCACGGAGGGCTGCCAGCTCAAATTTGCCTCGTCTGCCCAAGAACCCTGTTCAGCAGTAACCAACTGCCTGTCATTTGAGTAGGTCAGTTAGGCAAAGTTCAGAGTACAACATACGCTTACTAAAGCGTTCCACTGACGTCACTTTTGTCTTCCCTAGCTGCCTGCACAGTGTCTTGCTAGTGTCCAAGTCTGTATCTTTGATCCGGCGATCCCGGTGCTTTTGGTGCGATGCCGAGTGCTTCGAGTGTTTTACTTGCCATACATGTTAAGCGTACGGACAATGTGGAGCTTAAGAACCCGATTCTGAGCTACATTCGTGAGACGTATTCTGACCGCGAGGCCGAGGATGCTGTGGACGACCTGGTGGCGATCCAGACGCTGCGAAACGAGCTGGTCACGTCCCAGGCGGGATCCCAGCTGACTGCCAAGGACAGCTACATCAAGTGCGCAACTGGCCAACGGTTTCAGGAGCTGCTGTGTGTACTTGCATGCATGCATGCACCCTGCTGTGCTCTGCAAGCTGCATTAACCTCAGCTCATGAATATGACAGCACATGTTCTGGTGCAGATGTTGCCTGCTGGGCTGCCTGGATTGTAGTAACCTGCTGCGATGCCAGCTGCTGTTGCGCCACACGTGACTCCGCAAACTCCAAAAATGCAGCGCAGCGCGTCTGGCAGATTGAGTACAGCTACCTGTCAGGCCTTTTTAAGCTTCAACAACAACTTCTGCATGTTGCGCAGCACTCTCCCTAGGCCTCATCCTGCAAGCTGCTGTGTGTATGCTTCCCTGCAGGTACTACAAGTGCCTGACATCCATTGAGACGCGCTTCCCCATCAGCAATGAGAAGGGCAATGTGCGCATCAGCTTCCCCTGGACAGATGCCTTCAGGCCTAGCAAGAAGACCTCGCAGTCAAACATCCACTACGAAAAGGCAGCGGTGCTGTTCAACGTGGCGGCAGTGATCAGCCAGCAGGCGCTGCAGGTGGACCGCGCGACTGCTGATGGCATCAAGGAGGCATGCAAGCTGTTCCAGGTGTGCAAGGAGCTGTGGTGGTAGGACCGTTAAGGAAACAATTTCTCAACCTAGCAGCTGTGGTGCTGGCGCTTGCCTTGAGCATCAACAAGCGTATGATTCAGAGCATCAACATGAACCTCGCGGTTGATTGTGTAGTGCAAGCCCTTGTACACCCGCTTGGTGTATACTAAGTGTATCCTTGCAGGCCTGAGAACAGCTGCTTTGCACAGCCCGTCTCAGACAGTATGAGGCAGTGCTGTTCAAGGCTTGCTGTCACACTGCTTCCGCCAACCGCATGCTGTCTTGTGCTTTGCCATGAATGGCGTGCTTGCTTGCAGGAAGCCGCGGGCATGTTTGGGCACCTCAAGGAGAGCGAGGCGGCCAAGGTGGACAACCCGCGGCCCGTGGACCTGTCGCCCGAGTGCCTCAGCATGATGGAGAAGCTCATGATGGCGCAGGCGCAGGTGCGTGCGCGCGGTTGATAGTGTGTGGATGTATGTTGTCAGGTGTCACAGGAGCTTAGGTTCTAGTGGCGCCACCGCCGCAGCAGCAGCAGCAGCATGATGGAGAAGCTCATGATGGCGCAGGCGCAGGTGTGTGCGAGCATGTGGGCATTCGGTGCATGTGGTTGACAGTGTGGGCATTGGGTGCATGTGGGCATTGGGTGCATGTGGGCATTGGGTGCATGTGGGCATTCGGTGCATGTGGTTGACAGTGTGTGAATATGTGGTCGTCAGGTGTCACAGCTGGCTCAGGGGCTTGGGTTCTAGTGGCACCGCAGCAGCAGCAGCAGCAGCAGCATGAAGGAGAAGCCCATGATGGCGCAGGTGCGTGTGCGCATGTTTGTGTGCATGGTGTGTAAAGGTGTGGTTGTGCACAAACGCTTGGTTTGTAGCGGCACACATTGTGTGGTTGCTTACGTTTGCACAGTACAAACACCACTGCTGTGCTGGCTGCGCCTGCAGGAGTGTGTGTACCACAAGGCAGTCATGGACAAGAAGAGCCCCGGCACGCTGGCACGGCTGGCCAAGCAGGCGGGCAACATGTACGGCGAGGTCTCAGCCATCTTCAACCAGCCGGCAGTCGTGCAGCACTTTGAGCGCAGCTGGGTGGCACACACCAAGATGAAGGTGCGCTGAGGCGCAGACAGGCACTTTACAGGGCATAACATTCGACAGGACTGCGAGTGCATGTCTCTGCAGCTCCACACCAGGATCTGCAGTAGCATCAGCCGCAACAGTATTGTGAGTTTCAATGTCATACTGTCTGTGCACGTGCCAGTTGTTCTATGATGCGTGCTCAGGTATGCACTGCTGCAGGCGCTGACACTGTGCTGCCGGGCGAACGCCCTCATCCATTGATTCTGCTGCTGCTGCTGCCGCTGCTGCTGCTGCTGCTGCTGCTGCTGCAGGCGTCGCTGTACGATGTGAACGCGCTGATGGACCAGGCCAAGCAGTACAACTCAGACACCAAGATCGCCTCCGAGATCGCAACGCTGTCGGTGAGCTGCGGATGGTCTGACAAATGCTGTGACTGGCTCAGCACTGCACGGACGGAGGCTTTCAGCTCGTGAAGTTCCACACAGGCGGCTATCACGGGCTCAGCTTGTGCCATGCCTCCTTTGGGCTGGTGGTCGGATCGAAATGTTGCTTGAATGTGCGCCGCTGTTTGCAAGCGGCAGGTGGCGTTTGTGCGCATGCAGTCCGCCAAGGCCCTGACCAAGCAAACCAACTGCGTGCATAATTGCCACTGCTGCTGATGACATCAATCTGATCGCTGCCTTGTTCGCCCCTGTGTTTGCACCCCGCAGGAGGCGTTTGTGCGCATGCAGTCTGTCAAGGCCCTGGCCAAGGCCGTCAGCAGCGAGATGGCCGACTCGCTCAAGTCGCAGGAGGAGGTGCTCACACTGGCGCTCACCAAGGCGCAGAAAGACAACAACACAGTGTACCTGGAGCGCGTTCCAGCCTTTGCAGGTTGGCGAAGTGGCTGCGGATTGATTGCTGAGGATGCTGCCGCTGGCTGTCATCCTGGATCTGCATGTGTGCCAACAGCATGCTCGTTGGTGCTTCGCCGGGTGCAGCGAGGCGCCTGCTCACCATGCAGGGCCGAGCTCAGCTAGCCAAATCAAGTATTTTTTGTATAACCCTGAACAGTCTGATATGGCTATGCCGTCGACCTTGCTGCTCACCAGCTGCTGGTTGGTCTCTGCATTTGCCCTGCTGCTGCTGCTGCTGCTGCCAGACGTGCCTGCCGTGCAGCCTGCCATCCTGGTGAAAGCGGCGCCACCCACCAACCTGGACGCCTCCTCAGAGAACCTCTTCAGCGGGCTCATCCCAGACAGCAGGTGCGGTTCTGTTGTAGCTGCCAGCAGGCGACTAGCAAGGCATCAGCGGCACGAAGCCATAGTTGCCCTGCAGGAGATTAGGCTGCCTTGTATGCAGGACTCTTGCTGAAGCCTGCGCACTGTGGCGAACGTTGAGCAGCCAGGAGTTGGCAACACGCAGTCGGCACTGCCTCTTTGTTCAATTATACATGAGTGCAGCTACACCCTGCCCAAGCTGTGGCTCCACCAACCTGCACATATCTGAGACTTTGCCTTGTTCATAGTCTTTGCTAATGTTTTGCTGCTGCTGCTGCTGCTGCTTCACTGCAGCGCCAAGGCGCTGAGCAAGTACACCGACATGGTGGACAGCATCAGCAGGGAGCAGCTTACAGCGCTGGCAGACGCCACAGACGCAGCACGCATCACACTCAAGCAGGTGCGGCGCAGCGAAGCTGCAGCCTAAGTGACGTCTGCTTGAAGCCAGTGGTAGGCGCGTGCATGGTTCAGCTCCTTCCTCTTTGCTGCAGCAGCTGCTGTGCAACCCTGGCAGTACTGTGCGTGTGGCGTGTGTGTTTTTAGTGCAGCACGCCTCGCAAACTCTTCTGTGTTTGGTGCCACGGCGCTCTCTTACCTTTGGCCCGTGCATCGTGGCTGGTGCTGCTGTTGGCGGCTTGACCCGTGCGTGTGTCATACAGCCAGGTGCAAAGCCACACACTGGTGAACCCGCTGCCGCCGCACACCGTTGCACACTGTCTCCCACTGCTTAAACTATCGACTCTTTCACGTGTGCCTCATTGCCGTGTGTGTGCTGCAGGCTGAGCTGCCTGACCTGCCGGAGGCGCTGGACGGCGTGGGCAGCACACTGTCACCCGCTTATTAATCGAACCAGTCTGCAGCGTTTGTGTATGCCTCACTGCCGTGTGTCTGCTGCAGGGTGAGCTGCCTGACCTGCTTGAGGCGGGCTCAACATGTGCAGCACACCGTCAACCGCTGTTTCAACAAATGAACCACTCTATAACGTATGCATCACTGCCATGTCTGTGTGCTGCAGGCTGAGCTGCCCGACCTGCTTGAGGCGTTGGACGGCGTGAGCAGCGCCAGCGTGCCCGAGGGCCTGCTGCGTGAGATCGAGGAGGTCGGCAGCATCGGCGGGCCGCAGCATCTGCAGGAGGTGGGTCTGCTGCTGGTTCTGAACACACATTTGTGTTTTGAGTTCTTGCATTGAACGTGATGCTGGATGAGGGCGGCAGCATCGGCGGGCCACCTGCACCTGCAGGAGGAAGGCTTTTGAACAGTGCTGGATAGTGCACACACAGCTTTGATGTCAGTACCCCAAAGCTGGGTGCAGCTGTGAAATGGTTATGCATTCTTGAATTGCTGCTGCTGCTGCTGCTGCTGCTGCTGCTGCTGCTGCTGCTGCTGCTGCTGCTGCTGCTGCTGCTGCAGATCCTGACAGAGATGGGCGAGCTGCGCCGCCACGTGGAGGGTGACCTGTCGGCCTGCCAAGCTATGCTGAGTCAGAATGCTCTGTGTCACTGCCGCCGCTGCTGCTGCTGCTGCTGCTGCTGCTGCTGCTGCTGCTGCTGCAGATCTTGACAGAGATGGGCGAGCTGCGCCCCACGTGGAGGGTGACCTATCGGCCTGCCAAGCTATGCTCAGTCAGAATGCTCTGTGTCACTGCCGCCGCCGCTGCTGCTGCTGCTGCTGCTGCTGCAGATCCTGACAGAGATGGGCGAACTGCGTCCCCACGTGGAGGGTGAGCTGTCGGCTGCCAGGCTGCGCTCAGTCACAGTGCTCCGCGTCACTGCTGCTGCGGCGGCTGCTGCTGCTGCTGCTGCTGCAGATCTTGACGGAGATGGGCGAGCTGCGCCGCCACGTGGAGGGTGACCTGTCGGCCTGCCAGGCTGCTCTGGATGAGGAGGCGCAGGCTGACGCAGGGGCACGGGCGCAGTACGGCGACGAGTGGCGCATGCCCACCAGTGCCACGCTGGCCAAGCACTACTGGGAGAAGCTGCACAGCTACAGGTGAGGGGTGGATGCCTTGTGTTTGAAGCTGGACATGGTCTTGTGACAGTGGTCACGTGCTCCTGTTTCTGTAGGTGTGTGCCTGGAGAAACCGGCACGCGACATGGTCCATGGCACACGCACAACGCGGTTGACAGCCTTGGCATGCCGTATCACATGGAGGCATGTCCGCCACCTCGTCAAAACCTGCATCAGCATTGGTTCACTGATGAATACTGTTGTTGCAAATGTGCGTGTGCGTGCTGCTGCCGCAGGTCCACCATGGCACAGGCCGGCGAGTCAGACGGCAAGGTCATCCAGCGCCTGAGGGACCATGAGGCGCTCTTCGCAGCGCTCACGCCAGACGCAGCAGCCAACCAGCTGCCGCGCCTGCAGGTACGTGCACGCAGCTGCTGCAGTTGCATGGTGTGGGTGTGACAAGCTGACAGAGTTCAGATTGTGTGAATGCGCTCGGTGTTGCTGTGTGAAGCTGCTTGTTGAGTGGCATGTGTTGGTTACATGTGCCTGTCATCATGTGTTGTGCTCAGCACCAATCCCTGCGCATCTGACGCTTGTGACAACAGCAGCCAACATATTTGAAGCTGCTGCCATATGAAACCTGCTCTGCGCTGCACTCTGCTGTGCTTCGCTGCCACTCAGGCGCCGCTGGTGTCCACTGGCGCGGACCCTGCTGTGGTGGTGGCCAGCCTGCGCCGCAACATGGAGGGCCTCAGCCAGCTCAGCAATGACCGTGCAGGTGAGCTGCTAATAAAACTTGGGCCGCGATGAAAACTTGAACAGTAGAGTGTTGACCGCGGTTGCTGATGCGATGCGCAGGTGCAGCTTGCTTGCTCGTTGGTCTGTGCGGCATTGTCGGTCATGTTGCATGTGTAACTGGAGTTGTGCAACATGGAGGGCCTCAGCCAGCTCAGCAATGACTGCGCAGGTGGGCTGGTGGCCTGCAGCATCCTCCAGCCTATGCAGGGTTGTGTAAGCGCTGTGGGCTGCACATCAAGTTGTGTCGTCGCTTTGTGGGACGGGGCCGCAGGCAGCACACCTGTGGCAGCTGTTGGAAGGCACCGGTTGAAGCAAAAACGCTGCCATGGCGTGGGCTTGCCCCTTTTCGTGTGCCTGATGCTGCTTCTGGCCTGTAAGCGAGCGTACGCGACAGTCATGCTGCTGCTGCTGCTGCTGCTGCTGCTGCTGCTGCAGGCTTGGAGGATCGCCTGAAGGAGCTCAAGGCGCGCGACAACATCCTGCCCAAGCTCATGGCAGCAGGCAGCGCCAACACAGATGCGCTGTTTGAGCGTGAGCTCAAGAAGTATGATGCACTGAAGGCTGACGTGGCGGCAAATGTGGGCCGCAACGCGGAGCTGCTGGCAGCCATCAGCAGAGATGCGCAGGTGCGGCCGCTGTGCATCGTTCTGTGTGTGCATCATAAGCTTATTCAAACTTTAGACTATCACCAGGGGTGCTGTCCGAGGGGGGTGCCTGCGCACTAGTGTATGTGACTCTCACATGTACGTGGCGGCGTCAACTAGGCCAACCCGCGTGGTGATGGCCTTCGCACTGGCATGGTACTTTCTTAAATGCCTGAGCCCCTGTGGCCCCTCATGCTGTCCAATGCATGCTGCCTCCTCATATTTCACACCTGCTGCTGCATCCTGTGCAGGCCTTCAAGGCTGTGTTTGAGGTGCCGGCGTGGCGCGCGGCCTGCGAGGGTGCTGCGGGCGGCATCAAGGCCACGCTGAAGACGTACAAGGAGGTACTGGACCACCTCAGCGAGGGCCTGCGCTTCTACATGAGCCTGCAGGTGCGCGGATGCACAGCGCAGCAAAGTGTCAACATGCGTTTCTGTTGTGCATCTAGCTTGGAAGGACAAGTGGATGCACTGTGGATGCATATCCAACCAGAGCAAGGGCCTGTGCTGCTACGTGAGCCTGTGCGGCTGTGCGGCTGTGCGGCTGCATAGCGTAGCTGCTTTTGGAAACAACAGTGACTGCAGAGGAGCTTACTTCCATGTTGTCGTGTCATCGACTTGGTGGCAAACTGGTGTGTGTTCACGTACTTTTTGCGAGCTCCTTGCTTGCATTGAACTTGAATGCAGTCCAGCGACGCAGGACGATTGTAACTGAGCTGTGATGTTGTGTGCTGCCGCTTGGGTTCCCTGTGTTGCCACCCTGCAGGAGGCTGTGAAGCAGCACCAGCAGCAGTGCAGCGACTACGCCTACACGCGCGCACTGCAGCGCGACGACATGCGCCAGGACCTAGACCGCCGCCGCCGCGAGGTGCGCGAGTCCAAGGCTGCGGCTGCAGCAGTGGCAGCAGCGCCGCCGCCGTCGATGCAGCACCACCAGCCGCCACCACCGCAGCAGCAGCAGCAGCATGTGCAGCAGCAGATGGCGTACATGTCGCTGAACCCCGGTCAACCGGCTGGGCCCTCATATCCTCCATATCCAATGCAGACGCCACACAGTGCGCCGCCGCCACCGGGCCCGCAGGCACCTGCTTACATGAGCTACGGAGGCGCGCCGCCGCCTGCAAACCCGCCATACCAGCAGCAGCAGCCGTACGGCGGCCAGCAGCAGCAACAGCAGCCGGCGTACGGTGGGTACCAGCAGCAGCAGGGGTACCCGCCGGCGGCATATGGCGCGCCGCAGGTGCAGCAGCCCTATCATGGTAGCTATGGAGCACCGCCGCAGCAGCAGCAGGGGCAGCAGCCTGCTGCGCCAAACCCTTACGGGAGCTACGGCGGCCAGCAGCAGCAGCCGCCACCGCAGCAAACGCAGCAGCCTCAGTGGCCGCAGTGGCAGTGAGCGGCTCAGGGTTGGTAAACAGGCTGGGTGGCATGCTGCAAGGCTCTGCGCCTGAACTTGGGAGGTTGTGCTTCTGTTCGCTGTGTGCAGTGACTTAGGTCATTGCAGCTGCTGTTATTTGAACATGCTTATGGTGGCTGTTGCCAACCGCGTGGTGTCAGGCAACAGATGAGCAGAAGTTGCAGCAGGCGCTGCGTGCATGCTGCGCGGCTCGCATGTACAGCAGGGGGTAATTGGTGGCTGAAAGCTAGGTGCACTTAATGTGTAATGGCTTCAACCGCTTGCATTACTTGCGCACACACGTGAATGTGCAGCACTGCATGTCTTGTTGGTGCACGTTCTGGCGCAGGCCATGATCATGGCCTTTCGGGGGACCACTTCTTGCCATGTGAGTGCGCATTATGTTGCATGATGCTTATGCTTGTAATGAATGCAATTCGGCAACTTTCTTAATATGGTCGTGCCATACAGAAGACGTGGGAGCGCCTGGGGTGCGGTGCTGCTGTTTGAATGCTGTTCAAATGCTCAAATGAGTGCTTTTGTGTGCAGAGTGTGACTGACCTGCATTTGATGCAGCGCATGCGTATACAGGTGTGCATGGAAGAGGTTTCGTTTGATACATTACAGTGGTCATATGTACAGGTCACCATGGTAACCTGCATGCTTGCGTTTGGGCTTGCTGTCTTTCTTGTGCCAAAGTCTTTGGAGCGTGAAGCAGTCAACTTAAAGCCAGCATAATCATGCTTTGCACAACTTTCAGCTGCTTGCGATCAATGCAGAGAGATTGAGAGCGTGAGATTTCTGCACAGAGCAGCAGCAGCAGCAGCATGCATGCCAACGATTACTGATGCGTGTGATGCTCAAGCAAGATTGTTTCAAAACTAATCAAACCAAACGTATAATAATTGTTGTTCGTGTCTGAGAAGGACTTGTAAAGCACAACCCCAGCGGAGGAAGTTGTCACCGGACTTGAGCGGTGGGCGGTCTAACTAATGAGCAGGGGACCCGAGGCCTTACATCGCATGCGTTTTGCTTGGTATTCGTTCGAGTCAAACTTAGGCACCGTTTCTTTCACGGTGGTGCTTCAGCGACTGTTCCCTCTCACATCCTCCAAGCCCAACCCACTCTGATTCCCTCTTTGAGCTTGATTTATGCATTTCAGCGGTGTAAGGTTGGCGGAGAGGGAAGGCAGCTGGCGCTAGCGCCTGCAGGACATTCAGTGCAGGGGAAGCAGCTGCAGATGGTGCAGCACAGAGGAAGCAGTAAGCACGGGACCTTAAACTCGTCTTGTGCAGTAACACATGAGCCTGCATGCGCCAGCAGCAGCTGCACTGGCATACTGGTTTGGTCAGCACTGATGCTCATCGTGGGACCGCCCTAGGCCTTGTGTGCTGCTGGCGTCAGTTGCATGCACATCACAGCCTAGCCTGGGGAGTCTTGCGCCCCCTACACTGCATGTGTCGCGTTGTTACTGTTGTTGTTGTGACAACATGGTGGGCATATGCTTGCGGCAAACGCGCGTGGCGCAGTATGGTGCTCTGAGTGCTGCCTCAAGAGCTGCTTACTGTGCCAGTCCTGCTGCTGATGCATGCAAACCCATATGCTTGCAGGATTGGCTGGTTCACCAGCAGTAGCAGCTGGGCTTCATGAAACAGCTTCCTGCTGTCCTGCGGCCAGGCACAGAGCCTTGTCGCTGCTATCGAGCAGTGGCTGCCAGCTGCTGCTGACACTGCTGCTGTGCCTGTCGCAGCTGCGGCATGCATCAGCACAGACTGTGTCTGAAAACGATTGGATGGACAGCTCCTACACGACAGAGTACAGGGCAGCCAGCGTTGTTACAAACCTGTGGATAGCAGCATTTGCAGTGACGTCAGCACTGTTCGGACTGCTTGGTGAGTCTGGCTTCCGCATGTGCGGCGCTTGCAGGAACAGGGGCAGCAGGAACACGAACAGCAGTCGCAGCAGTGTAGCAAGCAGGATACTACTGCTGTTTTGAAATGCAGGCAGCAGGCCTGTTCAGAGGTGCCATCAACAACATGAGCTGTTGCGATGCTGCCCAGAATAGTCAAACCTCATCCTAGTGCCTGGTCATATAGCTCCCTCGTCCTACTGCTCCCTTGCTGCTGCCTCTGGGCGTCACAACTTCCTGCACCCCGCCCCTGATCTCCTCACATGTGCAGGCGCTGTGGTGGCGCTGCAGTGGCCCAACCCGCGCATCCTGTGCTACAAGACAGCCTACAGTGACATGCCCAGCAGCACCGCCCGCAGCTGCTGCAGCCTGTACAGCCTCAACCTAGGCTTCTGCGTGTTCTGGCTGCTGGTGTTTGCCATCATGATCATTGCACGCGATGTGGTGCGCATCGTGGTGTGCCTGTGCTTCTGCCTGGTGCACACCGCGGTGGTGGTGGTGTTCCGGCTGAAGTTCAAGCGCTTTGGGCGGCCGGAGCGGCCCTACGGCACAAATGATCTGGTGAGTGCATGTCAGGTGCATCTGGTGCGTGTCGCTTCATGCTTGTGACAGTTGTTTGTTGTATGTTTGGCAAGTGCTCTGCTGCAGTTGCTAGACCGCAGTATGTTGATGGACGCCGTGCGTGCAGTCGCTGCAGCAGCGCCGTCAGCACAGGTAGCCAGGTATCGTGCCCAGTTAGCCTGTGCCTTGCAGGAAATGCTCTTGGCCGTTATCAACTGCAATGCTGCGTTGATCTGCTTGACTGCAGGTGCTCAGCGGCCCCGCCAGTGGCGGCGGCATGGTTGGTGCGCAGCCGCAGGCAGTAGGGATCCCCATTTACAGCATACCCATGCGCACAGTGGTTGTCGGTGACCCAGCAGCTGACTCCACAGCAGCAATGGGAGGCCAGCAGCAGCAGGGCGGCAGCTACTGGGCAGATGCAGCATGCATGCCGCCTGTGCAGCATCCTGCAATGGGTGCTGCTGTGGCACCAGCCGCAGCGCCAGGCGCTGCAGCAACAGCAGCAGTGGCGGGTGCTCCTGTCGGCGGCAGTGCGGCAGTGCCATTTGCTGTCGGAGGTGTGCCGCCGGCTGTTCTGTCGCAGGGCAGCATCAGCTACCCGCCTCAGCCACAGAGCATTGGCAGCCCTTATGCCTCGCGATATCCTGCAGGACCAGCAGCAGCTGCAGCAGCAGCAACTGGCGCAGCAGCTACTGCAGGATATTATGCGCCGTACCCTCAGCAGATGCCGCTTGCAGCTGGTCCTGTTGTTGGCGTGGCAATTCCTGCTGCTGCAGCAGCCAGCCCCGCAGCAGCTGCTGGGGACGCTGGCAGTGCAGCAGCAGCTGTAGCAGCAGGGGCAGCAGCAGCGGGAGGTGCAGCAGGTGCAGCAGTTGCAGCAGGAGCAGGTGCCAGCGGCGGTGCTGCAGGGGCGCATTCACAGCAGCGGCAGATGCAGCAGTAGCAGAGGCGATGGCTTGTGCTGGTTCCGAAGGACGTGGAGGGTAGGGCATGTGCATCTCGGGGATGCAAACGGGGACTTTACTAAGTGCGTATGCATGAGCTGCTCAGTTGTACATGGTGTGTCAGGGGTGTGCGTGTTGTGTGTGTGTCTCCTTGTTGCAGGGTCGTCCTGCTGTTTGTGAACATTCGTATGCTGCTCACATGTGACAAGCGTGGTAAATCCCACGTCAGCTCAATTGCGGCAGCCAGAGTGACCAGGTTTTCTTTCGAATGCAGGAAAACTAGAACAAGTAGGAGGAGCAGCAGCACCACAACATTGAGGTTGAAGTAGCCATGCTGGTCCTGGGGGGCCCCTTCTCGCTATGTGAGTACGCATTATGTTGCATGCAATGATTGGCCTGTAATGATTGACTTGCTTGCACGTTGTACCAATTTTATACAGAGCATTGGCCACCCGGTGACCGGCAACATGCCCAGTGGAGTTGTTCAGGACTGCACTGGGCGCGGCGGGTTTTACCAGCGTCTTGGTTGCATACAACTCACTCATAGCTGGTGGCGTGACATAGCTTAGAGTCAAAGTCATTTAACTTGTGGTGCGGCAGTTCGCGTGTCGAGGACTCCTATGAGCGTAGATCGCGTTGGGGTTGTGCTGCAACATTGCGCCAGTCCAGCCATTTCAACTCAGCCCAAGAGGTTGCCAAGGGCCTTAGTGTGATGGTTGGTTCTATCATTTCAAATGCTACAGCTGCATGCATCAGCTTGTGGCGCCAGGATCCTCTGTAAAAGCACTCACGAAAACCACAATTCTTTCGCCTTGGCATCGTCGTCCCTTTTTTGACTCAGGACTGCAGCTTTTTTGTGCTGGATCATCAATGAGACTTGCAAAGTTGGGTAGTACAGGCACAGACGATTACGCTGCTTGTACTTTGAACGTTGCGGAAGCATCGGAGCTGCAGGTTGGCGTCCAAACAACATCGGATTGAAAAACAAACGCAAAAAAATACATGTTAACTGGCTTTTGCAAGTAGTGCCGGCCAGTGTTGCAGCTCAGTGACACCTGCAAATGTCGTGGCAATGCGTCGCAGCAGCAGCTAAGACTGATTGCCTTATTGTTCTTGCGCAGGTTCGACGGCAACAGCCCCTTGCTTGCACTCGTGCAGAACACGTCCAGATGATACGAACGCAAACAACTCCCAAGCAGCAGCTCAGCCCCAGCTGCCACAGGAGTTCAGCAATAGCGCAGAGGGTAGCAGCAGCAGCAGCAGCAGCAGCAGCAGCAGCAGCAGCAGCAGCAGCAGCACTTTTTGAGAGAGGATAGTTACATGTGGGTCCTGGCACCATTTTAGATTAGTCCTGCAGATATGAGCCACCACAGGTTGTACACACGGTCTGAGACCAGCAAACAGAGTGAGCACCTGACACACCATAGAACACAATTTGTGTGAGACTATTTGTGTTTTTCAACGGTGTTAGGGAATTGCTGGATTGCCATCTTGTGCCAGGATCAAGTCAACTAACTACAGATCACGTCAGAGTTTGAAGCAGCGCTGCTTGTAGCGCCATACAGATTTATGGCTAACTTATTGACCAGACAGCTGGAGTTTTCAGCCACTGTTGGCAGTGCTCTCAGAGCAGGCTGGTCACTGCGAGATGTGACCAGGCTGGTCACTGCGAGATGTGACTCAATCACCAGGCTGGTACAACAGTGCAAGCAGTATGCGTGATGCACCATATTTTCCTGTATGCACATGCATCAGCTGAGCCGTCATTGGGTTGTTTCCTCAGCCACTGTTGGCCTGGCTCTGGTCACTGCGAGATGTGACTGGTACATCAGTGCAATAAGTAGGCGTGATGCACCTTATTTGCTGCATGCACTTACGGTTTCTCTCAGAAGAAGTGTTTTCTAAACAAGTGTACTGTTGAAACAGGAGTCCAGTGCAGCACCTGCTGTGTCCCTTTCTCGGCAGTGTACCCCATTTCCGCATGACAGCATGTAGCTCAGCACAGCGGTGGTGCTGGTGACGGTCACAGTGGATGCTGCTTGACACAATGCTGCTTGGCGCATGTGCCGCAGCACTAGATGCCGCATCTGAGGCTCAGAGCTTGATGAGGCTTCATACTCTGTGGGCTGATCGCTTCTTCGTCTGATATTGTCGGACCCCATAACCTCTGTTTGGGTCGTTGTGGGTGGGCATTTGGCCGTACCTCCGTCTATGGTTGCAGTTTGGCTAAATGGCATCAGCACAGCTGGTCAGTCACCTGCACCTGCCTTGGTATACAGCACATGCTTTGTCCGCACAACTTTATTGACATGCATTTGAAACAGCGATCCTGCAATGTTTGTGTCAACAAGATGGCGGCAGCTGGTTCTGCATCCAGCGGTCCAGCATGTGACCAGCAGCTACCAGCATGCGATGTATGGCCCCTTGATTTGATGTCAGACACCTGCATGGTGATCATGGTGTCCGCCGTAACCTCTGCGCCCCGACCCCCAAATCTCCAACAGATCCACACGCTGGAGATTGCACAGTCAACCTCGCCCGTTGGGGAGCCAATGACATGTGTAACAAACAAAATATGAAATCGTGACGGGCTGACACGCTGTCTGCTGGCCTATTGTACAGCGAGTGGCTTTTGGTGCAGCAACTAGTTAGTACTGAGGCACACTTTCTCTCTCAAGTTCTGTGTCACCATTACACAACTATCAACTTCAGGGCTAGCTCTAGCAGCCGCTGCTGACCAGAGTTCTGAGCAATGTGCTTGCAACATGAACACCCAGCGCAAGTGCCAACGCAGCACGGCACCAGCAGACAAAGCGGGCCGCTCATGTAGCTTCCACCGCCAGCAACCACCTGGTGCGCACCAGCATGCTGTGTTTGCAACGTGGCTGGCAGCACTGGGCCTGAGAGCACTCCTTTGCAAGCTGCTGCCAGTGCAGCTCGTGCTGGGCTGTCACCTGCTCTAGTGCCTGCAGGGCCTGCAGTGCACTGCAGCACAGGCAGGTTCAGGTGGACCGTCCACCGCGCCGGACATTAAATGACGCCGCCTTCTTGTCAACCGGTGGTTCATGAAACACTGTAGCTTTGGCACCTTGTCCCAATGCATCTGTCCTGCCATGACATGTCATGTACACCCCTTTCTGGCAACCATCTAAGTTGTAAGAGGGGTAGTAACAGATCGAACCACCAGGAAAGGGTACCCAAATATGCATGAATTGTCAAGGAGGTTATCACACAGCGTTAGGCCTCTCTGTCTGTACACCTCAACCCCACCATCGTGGCGCTGCGTCTGCGATCAAAGCCACAGTGTGCACAAGCAGCAGGCCGTTTCACCAGACAGACATGCAAATGGCTTGTTTGATCCCCACTGGGAAGCGGGAAGGCGGGGCAGACGCAGTTGCAGCTTCGAGCTCCACACGGCAGCAGCTCGTATACGACATGGTGTGTACGTACACACCATGTCAGCTTCAGGTCTCAGAGTGGTGCATGGTGTTGGCTGTATGTAGACACTGCAGTAATGAAGCCATGCTGCGTGCTGATGAATGGCATGTACCAATGTCAAAGGAATTTGAGACACTGCTGTTACCTGAGCAACAGCAAAGCAATGGCAGCAGCACTCAACACTGCTGCTTGTGCTGCTGCTTCCAGGTTGTTCAAACAGCCTAGCCATTGGCCCCCTCGTCTGCATCTATCTGCACCTATTGTGCACATGGGCAGAGCACTTCCAGACCTCACATACTGCGCACATCAGTTCAGGTGAGCTGCCATAGCGGGCAAGCGGCAGCCCTGATGAGGGCATCGTGATGCTAGTGCTGGTAGCAGGGTCAGCAGCAGTGGCAGCAGCTTCCGCTGGCTGGAGCACTGTTACCCTGAGCATGTGGAGGCAATGGCTGACCCTGCCAGGCCGCATGCAGTGACGCTACTGGGCAAGCAGCTGGTGCTGTGGAGGGACGGCCAGGGGCAGGGGCAGTGCATGCAGGACGCATGCCCACACAGGTGCAAAACTGCATATCTCATTGTTGTTGACGTGTGCAACACTGCTTGTGTCATTGACACACACATGCAGCCGTGCTTGACTGGATTTCAAGTTGATCATCGTCATCATCAGAAGTTTGCTGCGTTGGCGCTGGCTGCAGGCTTGTGCCGCTGAGTGAGGGCCGCATTGAGGCTGACGGCACGCTGCAGTGCAGCTACCACAGCTGGCGCTTCGACAGCAGCGGCAGGTGCACAGACATCCCACAGGTGAGGACGCACACCAGTAATGCACCCAGACACGCTGCTGTGGCTGTGGTGACAATGCAACATGCAGCTGCCCACTGGCTGGGAGGCGAGGGGCCACCTGGGTAGTGACAGCACCCTTGCAACTGCAGCTCAGTTGGGATGTTCAGGTGGCAACAGCAGCTACAGCTGTGTACAGGTGGTGTCTCCCAGCATGCTGAGCTCAGGCATATAATAGCGCTATTACATCAGCGCTAGCACATCACCAAACCACATGCTTCACACCGACTGTTGTCTGCGATGCCACCCTTACTGCTACAGGCTCTGGATTGTTGGTAGGCCAAGGCACAGGCACAGGCCCTGGATCCAAGGCCAAGGCAGCGGCGCATAGCAGCAGACATTCCACAGGTGCTGGCGCATGTCAACATTGTGCATGACAGGCTGCGCGGTGACTGTGGCGAGAACATCAACTCTCGGGCACTAGATGGGAGGCGAGGGGCACTGGGGCAGCAACAGCATCCGCAAGCTTGCAATGCTGGGCAATCATGTGGTGGTGGCAGCCACGGCGTATACCTGGTGCCTTGGTGCAGGAGCATGGCATCGTTTCTGTCTAAATCAGATCACCACAAATCGACTGCTGTACACTTCAAGGGGTTGTACCCCTGCAGGCGCTTGACGCTAAGGCCAAGGCAGTGGCGTGCGCCAGCAGCCGCAGCTGCGTGACGGCCTACCCCACGCAGCAGCAGTACGGCCTCATCTGGGTGTGGCCCAGTGCAGGGCCTGCAGCAGCAGCGCAGGCCGGTGAGCGGCGGCCTGCTATTGTGTGCATTTGCATCTGACCGTAACTGATCGTCAGAACTGTGGCAGCCTGTGTTCCTTCAGCAGGGGGTGATGAGCTGGCTGCCTAAGCAGCATCACAGCATGTCCATAGCTGGACCATTGTGCAGTGCGGCCCTGCGCTGTCAGTAGCAGAACAGCACAGGACGCCTGCTTGTGGGAGTTGTTTCGTTCAACACCCACGTTGCCAGCAGGCCATTGCCTGTTTGCTAAGCAAGCAAGGCTTACCATCCACACATTGCCCAAGCCTGCTTCCAGCGATCTGATGTTGTGCTGCCTGCCACGCAGCAGCCGGGCACCTGCCTTTCTCCCTGCTGCGCCATCAGCACTTGCCAGGCTGAGTCGTGTACTGCTTGTGCACCATAGCTGATTGATGCTCATGCCATCCCCCACGTTGCTGATGTGTGACTGTACACCAATCTAGCTGCCCCACTTATTTGTGCTGCAGCGTTCAGTGCTGTCCATACGTCAGCTAGCGCCGTTACCAACACAGAGTGGCACCAGCAGGCAAGCCAGCTCAGCTCAGTAAACAGCAGCTGCTGCTGTTGGCTGCAACGCACCTGCCTCATCTGCGGGAGGCCGTCTGAGCAGCAGTGCACCTCTAAGCACTTCTTTGCATGGTGACGCCAGTGCAGCTGATGCTTTCCGGGGTTCTTGGGCTTCTGCTACTGTGCCGGCAGCACATATGCTTGTTTCAAGGTAGGATGTGTGTGCAGGTTTACGCGGTCCTGATTTGCTGCTTGCTTGCATGCTGTGCCTCTGGCCGCAAGGTGAAGGTAGGCATTTATGCTGCTGCACGCATCTGCTTCCTTGCAGGGATGGGTCTGTCGGGGTGAGCAGCCTGCTGCTGCACAGCAGCTGTGGCCTGCAGCGCTGTACATCAAATGGCGTGTTGGCGATTGCAACAGGTGTACAGCAACACTGAACAGGAAGCATGTAACATCTGCCACCTGTGCCACAGCAGTGCTGCAATGGTCACCTCAACTTGTAGTTTCCAAGCCGCCAGCTTCTTGCTTGCAGGGCTTCTACACATTCGGTTGCAAGGCTCCAGCGGGGCTGGCAACTGACCATCAACAGTGAAGGCACCGCAGCAGCCGCCCCTGCTCCTTGTGAAGCCTGGCTGCTGAGACCTTGACCAGTTGTGCACGTTACACTTGGGTGACCATTGACAGGCTCATCGGGTAGAGAAAAGAGAATAAACATGACCAAGCAAGAACCACTGGTCCTCTGACTGCGCAATAATTGTGGCTGGATCTCCATACCCGATATACTTGGATATACATACGTATATACATGTTGTTGTTTTGACACAGTTTGCATGCAGTACTGGAGCACTGGAGCGGCAACCTGACAGCTGCCATCCCAGCAGAAACAGCAGAAGCAATAACAACAGCAAAGTCGTCCATGCTGCACTGGACAATAGCAGCAATAACAATTTCCCCTCCACTCAGCAGCTTGGTTTGCACCTGAGGCACTTGGCCTCGTTTCCCATCCACTTCGCACGGGAATGGACTTATGGGTGCATCCGAACTGGTGAGGGCACATTCCCGACACCCGCAAGCGAGTGTCTGGGCGCGTCTCAGGAATCAGCAGTTACAACGGATGAAAGAGGTCTTAAAGACCTCTCTGCACCGACTCCTTCTACGACATTTAATTGTGCGGGAAGGCCTGATATACCCTGGCGAGCCAAGGGGGGTGTTACATCGACAGGTGTGCAGTCGCCACGTCATGGTTTCGCGCCTTTTTGTGCGCCACGGAACTGCACCAGACTTCAACATATATAAGGAAAGTTGCCGAATTGCATTCATTACAAGCATCAGCATCATGCAACATAATGCGCACTCACATGGCAAGAAGTGGTCCCCCGAAAGGCCACCGTGGCTGCTGAACCTCAGATTAGCATGTGCAGCTCCTGCTTCTGCTCCTACGTCGTCTAGTATTACCTGCAACCATAACAACACCTGGTCAGCGCCGTCCCGAAGAGCCACGATGCCCTTCGGGGGCAACGGCACTGACAGTCTTCCATCCTCTTGTAGTCCTTGGTAGCCTGGGTAGTGACACCTTGTCAGTGACGCCACTTGGTTGACACCGTAGCTCAGATTGAAGGTGAAGTTTTCCTCGCAAGAAGCAGGAGTGGCAGTAGTGTAAATTGCATGTAATGGGGGAATGTGTATGCCTGCTTTACCGTTTCGTACTACTGTCATTCAAAGTTGACTGTCCTAGTGGCCATGTATGGCATGTTGTAAATTTTGTCGTCCTTTATCAGACGACGGGCGCTCAGCGCTCCCCATCGTCACGTGCGAGTGATCGTATGGGATGTGTTATATGCATTGAGGATACCTCCTTGGTGTATGAGCACCTACTCTTCCCTTGACAGTATAGGCATGTGTTCAACATATGGTTCTTTAAACCATTCAATTCCCTTTGCAAAGCCCTGTACGCACCCAGAGGCTCTGGCTGCAGCGGAATTATCTCAAGAAGCAGCAGCTACTGCTGGCACTGCATGGCAGTGCTAGGGCTTGCCAGGACAAGGTTTGGAGGTCTGCATCACTTGAATACGATGGCTGCAACCATACAAAGTAACTGAAATGCTTCGTCTGCAACACTGCCAACTGCAGGGTTCTCCTCTGCCATTCAACACCATTTGCAAATGTCATTGCAGGAGTGCTGGGTGCCCACGTGCTACTCGCACAAGCTTTGCTGTCCCAGCTCTTGCAGCATGACAGGCGAACAGTACACCAAGTACACAGTCGGCATGCATAATCATCTAGTGCACAATGTACATGCCAAGCCGCACGACAGCTTTCAGGCCAGCTGCACCGCCGGGCTGCACATTTCTTGGCATACACGTGCTGTGTAAAAACGAATGTGCTATGCATACACACCTGCAAAGCCTCCTTTGAGGGGTGAAGGCCTCCCTGAGGTGCTGAGTGCATTGGCTGAGCTGAGTCAATCGCTGTGTCCCTTTCAGTGGTTGTCTGCATGGCTGTATTCGACATACACAAACTGCTCTACTTCTTTTGCAGCTGCATCCCCCACTGCTTTCGCAACAGCAGCCCCCACACCCAGCACCACTGCCAACACAGCAGCAGCACCAGCAGGCAAGCCTGCTACACCTGCTGCTGCTGCTGCCGGCCGCGCAGCACCTGCTGCTAGAGCTGCAACCAGCTGCGGCAGCACTGCTCCTGCAAGCACGCCTATGCATGCGGCTGCCAGCGCTGCTGCTGCCTTCTGCGCGGCCTGCACCTTCCGCTGCAGTGCCTGCAGGGCCCTCTGACAGATGCTGCAGTGCTTTGTGTGCTGGTTCATGCGGTCGTTGATCTGCTGCTTGGTGGCGCGCTGCGCTGGCGGCTTGGTGAGCGTGAAGGCTGATGCTGCTGTTGGTGAGGATGGGTCTGCGGGGTTCAGCGGCTGCTGCAGAGCAGCATCAGCCCAGCGCCGGCCTGCAGACAGTGCAGGGAACCCATCCGGTGCGCACATGCTATGTCAGCGGCGCTCTTGTGGGTCCGCTGGTGTGCTGCCAGTCGCATCAGGTACACTTTACGTCGTGCCTAGCGCAGCTCTTGGTGTGTGTTCTCAGGCGCTACCTGCACTGGTGGGCTGCTCCTTGCACAGATACAACACTGAGGTTGTGCTAGTAGCCACAGGTACAAGTGTGAAGACACACACATGCGCTAAGTGCTGCTGAGCGCACCGGAAATACAAGTAAGCATGCACGCTGCTGACAGCGCATGTGTCTCAGCGAGCCAGCTTTCACCTCCTGCCACACACGCAACCCACCAGCGATGATGGCGCTGTCGCAGGACACTGGCGAGTAGTACTCCTTGGCCCAGCTGCCCCTGCCGCGCCTCGCAAGCTCAACATCCTGCATGTGCAGGAAGGCCTGCAGCAGCAGCAGCAGCAGCAGCAGCAGCAGGCATCGCATGCACAGCAGTCAGCCACGTGCAACTTGTGCTGTCACAGAAGCAGCACACCATGGCATGGATTACACCTGTCAGGTCCAGCCTAGCTGCTGATTCACATGTCGTGTCAGCCTAGCTACTGATTCACATGTCGTGTCAGCCTAGCTACTGATTCACATGTCGTGTCAGCGAATTAGGCTGCACCTCGACCCGTTGACAAACCAGCAGCTGCAGCGTGCATCTTATTCAGGTCCTCACTGACTTCGTGACTATAAGGCTGGCTGTCTGCCATGCAGCACACTCACTCCGTCCTGGTCAAAGAGCTTGTTTGAGCGCAGGTGGCTCTGGTAGGTGGGGGCACGCTCCATTTTCATCCTGCATGGCCGGCAGCAGCAGCAGCAGCAGCAAAAGCAGTGGAGGCAGGGGTTTGGAGACAGCAGCAGCAGCAGTGGCGTGGGCTTGGACGCGTGCCAGCGCATGTTGTGCCACTGCACGCCTGGCGGCGCTGCTGCAGCAACTGCAGACTCCACCCGATGTCGCTGTGCTGTGTAGTGCGCATATGATGCTCTTGCACCCCAGCAATAGCATCCACTGCAACGCACGCATCAGTGCAGCTGCTGGCACACGTGACAGTCACACTGTGCAGAACACAGAGGGAGGCGCGTGCAGCCCTTCTTCCTCTTTTTCCTGCAAACTGCCAACAGACGGCCTCACATCACTTACCGCATCAGCAGCATGGGCACCTGCTTAGGGTTTGTCAGCAAGGCCTTCAGCACGTCACCGCCCTGCACCTTGGCTGCACTGCTGACGCCAGCAGTGAACACCAGCGCCTGGCCAGGCCCTGAGGGCACAGCCAGCAGCTCAGTCTGCACAAAGCTGCCCTTTCCTTCGTATACCACTGCACAGGGAGGCGTGTAGGCCACTACACCACCCGCAGTGAAGCCTGCAGCAGATGGCGCGGATGAGCACACAGCGCACAGTGTGTAAGGAGGCTGAAGAATAAACGAGCAGGTGCATGCAGTAGACTCTGGCCGTATCAAATGGAATGAACGGAGGGCGCAAAGGAGCAGCAGACCCGCCTGGCACAACGCCATGGGACTCGGATGACGAAGCAGCCTGCCGAGCCGCATGCTCAAGCAACACGCAGCAGTGCACAGCAAGCAGCTGCTTACAGCAGCGCCAACTGCAGCAGCAATGCCTGCCCACGCAAGGCAGCAGCGCGTGCAGGCGCAGCAGGCCTCACCAGCTGGGTACTCAAATGCTGCCAGGGGTGGCTGGTGTGCCATGGCGTACTGCGGCCGTGCTGCGCGGGCCTCTGGGCTGTCTCCTGCAGGGATGGCCACTGCGCTGAAGGGCATGGGGCCGCCAGCAGCACGCGTGAGCCCAGGGAACAGCCGGTGGTGAGAGAAGGGCAGGTGGGCTGCGGCATGGACGGCAGTAGCAGCAGCAGCAGCAGGAGTGGGGTGGAGTGAGGAAGGTGGAAGGGGAAGGGTGTATCTGCAGTGTAGTGGGCGGGATGGCTGCAGCAAGCGCACGCAGCCGCAATGACAGCATCCCTTTGTCATTGTGGTGGGTGTAGCAGCACGTGTGAGGCATGGGAACAGCCGGTGGTGCGAGAAGGGCAGGTGGGCATGCGGCGTGGTGGCGGCCATCAAACAGGAGCGTGCGGCACGATGTGGCGGCGGCAGCAACAGCAGCAGCGAGCGTGGCGAATTGAAGAGCAGGGGTGGTGATGGTGGGAGAAACAGGTGCATGCAAAGAGCTAGGGGGCCTGACAGAGCTTGAGAGAGTGGGATATGGCAGCTGCCTTTGAAATTTCACATGTCTGCGATGCGCAATGCGCAGGGTCAGGCTCACTCACAGGGGTCTGACACGTTTCATGATAGGTACCACACATCTAAAGCAGGACATGCAAGAGCTAGTGGCTGGCACTGTGTCAGCCAGGGTCAAGCCAAAGTCCACCAAAGTCCACTCACAGGGGTCAGGCAATTTACTTTCACAACCTATACTTCCATGCCATCTGCCATGTGCCAGGGCCAGGCACACCCACAAGCGTCGCAAATCTGTTTGAATTCTATTCAAGTGCACTCACAGGGGTCAGACAGGTTCTCCACGAGGATGTCCCAGCTGTAGGGCAGCACCCGCCTGTACCAGGTGGGGCTGTTGCCAGCTGCCCATGCCTCCTGCAGCTTCTGCGAGACAGGCAGGTGTGCAGCGGCTGCACAGCAGGCAGCAGCAGCAGCAGCAGGCGCAAGAGGCATGTTTTGGTGATGATGTGCTATTGCATTTGCACACGGGGTTTTGGTCAGACTTCCCTGCTGTGTTGGATAAAGTCAGTCTTATGATGTCAGCATTTCCAATGCCCACCAGCCGTTGCTGCAGCTATACGTGCTGCCGCAGCTCGCAAGCGGCTGTGCTTGCAGACATCTGCTGTGACTGTAGACAGACAAACACGTGCTGGCAAGCTGCGGCTCACCGGCCTGCGCTGCTGCTGCCGGTCCTGCGCTGGGCCACACCCAGATGAGGCCGTACTGCTGCCGCGTGGGGTAGGCCGTCACGCAGCTGCGGCTGCTGGCGCATGCCACTGCCTTGGCCTTGGCGTCCAGCGCCTGCAGGGATAGAAGTTGCAGTCGGATCAGCAACTTAAAAAGCCAAGCACTTCATGGTCTGCCGATGTATGATGTAAACAGCTTGCGCATGCTCAAAGACGCCAGATGCGCACGGTTGCTGTTGCCACCCCACGTCTCCCAGCAGCAATGCTGGTCCGCACATGCTGCTACTGCCTAAGTAGCCCTCTGCCTCTTAGCCAGTGGGCAACTGCATCATGCATTGTGACCGCAGCCACAACAGCAGCCTGTCTAGGCACGTTGTCAATGCGTGCCATCGTCTGTGGGATGTCTGTGCACATGCCAATGATGTTTCGGCGCCCTGCTGCTGCAGTCCATAGCAGGCGTGGGTGTGTGCCATCACTGCGGCTTGCGCACCTGTGGGATGTCTGTGCACCTGCCGTTGCTGTCAAAGCGCATTGCTGCTGCAGTCTAATGCATGCTTGAGTTTACACCATCGCTGCGGCCTGCGCACCTGAGGGATGTCTGTGCACCTGCCGCTGCTGTCGAAGCGCCAGCCGTGGTAGCTGCACTGCAGCGTGCCGTCAGCCTCAATGCGGCCCTCACTCAGAGGCGCAAGCCTGCAGCCAGCAACACAACACACAACAGCACTGGCGGTGATCAGCTGCAAGCTGGCCAGCGGCGGCTGCTTTGAAACGTGGTTTGTCACACACCTGATGTTATGGTCGTGCTCCTGTGCCTCGTCGTGCATTCTGCTGGGTGAACAGCGCTGCGTGCCATGGTCTGATGTGCCATGCTGACATCATGAGCAGTAACAAATAGCATTGGAAGCCATGAACACAACACCACTGCTTGCAGGTGGACTGGTTGTAACTACCAGTGTGTTGCGTGCAAAATTGCAACAACAGTAACGCGGCATCGCCGCAGCCCGTTGCGCACCTGTGTGGGCACGCGTCCTGCATGCACTGCCACTGGCCCTGCCCGTCCCTCCACAGCACCAGCTGCTTGCCCAGCAGCGTCACTGCATGCGGCCTGGCAGGGTCAGCCATGGCCTCCACATGCACAGGGTACCAGTGCTCAAGCCAGCAGAAGCTGCTGCCACTGCTGCTGCTGCTGCTGCTGCTGCTGCTGCTACCCTCTGCGCTATTGCTGAACTCCTGTGGCAGCTGGGGCTGAGCTGCTGCTTGGGAGTTGTTTGCGTCCGTATCATCTGGACGTGTTCTGCACGAGTGCAAGCAAGGGGCTGTTGTGTGAAATGTCACAGACTGAGAGCTGCAGTACAAGTGGCAGCAGCATGGGGTGCTGCTGCCAGCGCTGTGCTGTTTCTCAGGTGCCAGTATCCTCACATGCTGGATGAGGCTGTGAAAATGCAGCGTGCTTCGAAGTGGCATGATGTGCTGTTGCTGCAGCATGCGTCTGCTAGCCAAATTGACCTTCAGCTCACATGGTGTCCACAAGCTGCTGCTGTGTGGAACTTGCCGGTTCTGGCTTGCGCTGTATCCGAGTGCGGTTCACAAGGGCAAACGGATGATTATGAGATATGATTGAAGAACTGGCTTGCCGTGTGTGCACCCTGTGCCTAGATCGCAGAGGTAGCGCCATGTTGGTGAGGTTGAGGAAACAGGCCGTGTAGTGAAAAGACAGGGCGACACAATAGTGATGAAACTATTACGATGTTTGTTCGTGGTTGCGTGCGGCTCGACCATCTTTCAAGGACTCATAGGTGGCAAAGTAGAGGGTGTCATGGCAGGTTACATGAGGCAGCAGGTGACAAGGCCATGCTGCACTCAAAGGGCGCAAGCAGCGCCTTTGACCCACAATGTACCAGAAAATATGGAAATGCACCACATAATTTGTAGCACGTAGCAATGTCAGACACAGTTTGCTGTCGAACGAGCTGCAAATATAACTCCAGCTCACAAGGCTTCAGGCCAGCCTGGCCAACGGCCTACATAACTCAGCTGGGCACACAGGCAGGACTGAACAAAGCATGCCTCCTACACTCTGAGCAACAACTCAAATTAAGCTACAAAGCACCCACCCCCACCCCACCCGCCCCAAACAACCCTACTGATGGGCACAACACACACTAGCACTTGCCGCAGCAAGTGCGAACAAAGAAGAGCAGCCCCCGCCTTCATAAATCAGGCGGCAGACAAAGGACAGCTGTGCAGTTGACAACGATGTACAGTCGAACCACTCACACGCGCTCCTGCTTGCGTCCCAGCATGTACACATCAGATCGCAGCCCTTCAATCAAGGGCGGGTCTGAAAGCACAGTTGAATAGTTCAGCATCCACACACCTTGCAAAGCGTCATCAGCATCACGCGATGCACGCATCGGCTGCTGCAATCCCCCCAACGCCCATGATGTACACACCCATACACGTACACGCTCCCCCAAACTGCATCAAGATACCTGATGCGACCCTCAGCTGCTATGGCTGACCCTTGAAAAAACCACCACCCCAATCAGCCATCATTTGTGACTGTGACCCATACAAACATCATTGATTCATTCATAAGCAACCCAGGTGTCCCCAGCAGCATCAACTGAGCCCCGCCCGCCCTCACATAACCTTGCGGTTTGCACTAGCCGGCCCTGCTGCCGCCGCCGCAGCACATGCCACAGCAAGCGCCCCAGCCTGCTGCCCTGCAGCACCCTCGCCTGCTGCTGCTGCTGCTGGCACCCCGCATGCGCAGCTCTGTGCATCCAGCTGCTTCCAGGCTTTCAGGATGCTTGGGCTGGGGTCCAGGTATGGGGTGTTGTCCGCGGCCATGATGTGCTGCCGGCCCCACACCAGGTTGCTGAGCAGCATGTTGATCTGCCCCGCACACTCGCGCACAATGAAGTGGGCGCCAGGCCTGCAGCAGCAGCAGCAGCAGCAGCAGCAGCAGCAGCAGCAGCAGCAGCAGCAGCAGCAGCAGCAGCGCAGCTTTACAAAGAGGGGCTAGCTATGAGTCAGCCCGATGACTACCTGGGGACAATTCACCAGCTCAATGCCGCACTACACATGTAGCACACTGCAACGCAGCCTGCCCAAAAAACCAAAACATGCTCATCAGTACCACTCCACTCTGCATACCACCACCAGCCGATCCTGCTGTGCAGCAGCTGCCACCAATTCATAAGCACAGACCACACTGCACACAAGCAGTAATAAGCGATCATATCGCGCCTACTCACAGCAGCACGCAGGGCGCCTGCAGCCGCCGCGCCAGCGCCTCCGCGTTGGCTGGCGAGGCCAGCTTGTCGCTGCGCCCATGCACCACCAGCACAGAGAAGCCGGCTGCAGGTGCAGGAGCGGGCAGGCAGGCATGACGGCAGGCGGGCAGGCAGGTGAGCAGGCAGGTGAGTAGGCAGGCAGACCGCCGCGGCGCGTTCAGCTGTTGATTGAATGCAGCCACACACAGTTGCCGCCAGTTCACGCAACGCACACGGCAGCAGCTGGCTTAGCATAGCCTTGTGGCAGCAGCCGCACTGCATTGTCCCACCCGCGGACCTGCTGCGATGGCAGCTGCCTCCTTAGTGCTCAGGCTGTGGCGCCAGCAGGCCGCCGCCTGGCCCTTGAAGCCGTGCTAGCACTGCCCCACCAGCCCCTGCTGCTGAAGCTGCTGCTTTTTCCATTTGAAACACAGATGCCCAGGCAGTGCTTGCACAAGCCACCCGGGTCCTGCCAGCAGCACTCCCTTTACACCACTCACACCCAGACCTTGCTAGCAGGCAGCCATGCGTCCTGTCTCGCGCACCTGCCGCAATGCCCGCCGCCTCCTTAGTGCTCAGGCTGTGGCGCCAGCAGGCCGCCGCCTGGCCCTTGAAGCCGTGCGGCGGCTGCAGCGGCGTGCCAGCAGCCGTCAGGTACTCGCGCCGCAGCAGGTCCTGCCGGCGCGCCGCCCACTGCGGCAGCTGCAGGACGAGTGCAATGCAGAAGGAAAACAATCGAGGCATGAGGGAGAGCGAGGCGAGCACTTTGGGTGCAGGAAGGCTGGCTGCAGGCGGAGGCAGCGTGGTGTGTGCAGGCATATAGCAGCCAGGGGTCCTGCAAAGCCTGTAGCTGCACCAGCTTCCAGAACCCCCCAAAACATCTGTTGAAAGCACCAGGTTCACTTTTTGGTGCTGTGCGCTGCCATTGATGCTCGGCAACATCCTGTACTGGCCCAATGAGCTGGTGGTGCTGCAGCCAACAGCTGCGGCCACTCACGTATGCCTTGAGCGTGCGCCGTCTGAAGTGGAAGCGCAGCGTGGCGTCAGCCGCATCCTCAGCACTCCTGCAGCAGCAGCAGCAGCAGCAGCAGCAGCAGCAGCAGCAGCAGCAGCAGCAGCAACAGAGCAGAATGACAAATGGTCTTGTCGAGCTCTGGCGATGTTGCAAAGCACGGTAGCCACTTGCCTGAGACAAACAACCACCAAAGCTGCCACCTGCTCCGTGTGCATGCATTGGCAACACATACAGGCAGGAGGCAGAGCTAGCTGCTGTCCAATACACTCATACTGCAGGCTCGGCACAGCTGTAGCATCCAAAAGCACAGCAGCACTCCATGCCCTCACAGCCCCCTCCTGCGCAAGCATGGCGCACCGTGCGGTCATCATGCGCAGCGCCGTCTTGAGGCCCGACCAGCTGTGTGTGGGCACGATCTGCCAGCCGCCAGCTGACGTGGACAGCAGTGTCAGGCTGGCAATGCGGCTGGGCGCCGCCACTGCCAGGCGCTGCGCGATCATGCCGCCCATGGAGAAGCCCAGCACGTGCGCCTTGTCCCAGCGCAGCTGGTCCTGCAGCAGCAGCAGCAGCAGCAGCAGCAGCAGCAGCAGCAGCAGCAGCGGCACCAGAAACAACAGTGAGTTACAGACACAGGAACACGAATAGCAGCAGACATAACAGCTGAGCATAAGCTGAAGACGCCATGCGGGTTATGTCCCTGGATGCCCATTGCATGATGCTGCAGCCATGTACAGCAGCTGTGCACGCCACGCGCATTGCACGCCTGGCTCAGCGCCAGCGTCACAGCAGCCACCCTGCCTGCCAGCGTAGCCTGCCAGCGTATTTGTTGCAGATGGTATCGACACAACATGTGCCCACATCCATCCAGTCACCAAATACAAGTCCACACAGCTAGGCAGCAGCCCGCCAGCCAGCCTCACCATGACTGCCAGCACATCCCTTGCCATGATGCTGGTGCTGTATGCCGCGCTGTCCTGCGGGCAGCTGCTACGGCCCATGCCTCTGTTGTCCATCACGCACACCAGCATCTGCTGCCGCGCCAGCCCCTGCTGCAGCTGCTGCAGCTGCTCCTGCTGCCACTGCCGCTGCTTCAAGCTGCCCTGCTCCCCGGCAGACCAGGCGCAAAGCTGCTGCTGCTGGTGGATCTGGTGGGGGCTGTCAGCTGGGTGTCCTCCGTGTGCAGATGGGTTGCGGCTATTGGGTGCTGTGTAGTCTGGAGTTAGCTGGTGCTGCTGCACAAGGTCCTGCAGCTGCCACTGCCAGGCGCTGCAGCCACACGCGAGGCCTGTGGTGCATGCAACACAGGTGCAAAACGCGGCAGCAGACAAGGCATAAGTGCTGAGCACGTGCATATACATATCTTATGGCACTGCTCGCACACGTGTGGAGCTTGCTGGGTTCCAGTCAAACCAACCTGTGTTGTAGCAACTCATACAGCATGCTCACGCACAGCACCAGCAAGATGCGCCTGCAGCGATTGCTGTGCAGAGCTAACTTTCCTGCAAGCGCACGGGCTATAAAGCTATTTGAGCTGCGGTATGTGCAGCCAAACCCCAGTTTCGTGCTGTGCTGTGCTGCTCACCCATTATCATGACAACCTTGGGCAGGTGCTGTGCCTGCTCCAGGCTCCTGCAAACACAACACATCAGCCAGTAAGTAACGTCAGCAAACCCTCCCAGCAGCATCAAGTCGTCAGCTGGTGAACCATCTCACTGTTATGAGTCTGTGCAGGCAACAACGTACGAAAGATCGAGCAGAATGCCTCGACACAATCATGCATGGCAAGCACAAGAGCAAGGGCACTGCCTGCTGGTAGCCTGACTGCTCTGGCTACAAGCTGCTGTCGCATGTTACGCTGTCTTAAAGCTTTTTTATTCAACCTAGTTGTCATCTGGCTTCTATTGCTGCTGCTTATGGGTGATCACGCACAAAGCAGCGCCTGCTTACCCTCCTGGAGGCAAGCCATGCACTTCATAGTAGATGCTGACGCTGTCATCCACCCGTACATAGTCCTTGATGGGGTGGGCTGACGCCCAGTAAGTCGTGGCTTGCTGCTGCGAGTGCAAGTGGTGGGACACACAGTGTCAGGCCAGCACAAATGCTGGCGCATGCTGCGCAGCCTGCTGCTGTCAATCAGCTACAACCAGCTATCGCTGCTGCGCCAGCTGCCACACGTGCAGCACATCTAGGCAAACACAAGCATGTGATGGCATAATTGCTGCCTCCCTGCAGCGAGGCACATCATGCAGCCCGATGCAGAGTCCGGCAGCAGGTGACGCACTCACCTGCTGCGGAGCAATAGCCCCGATGCTGATGGTCAAGTCCGCTTCTCCAGCTAACATACTGCTTGTGATATAGTATTCGGGCAGCAGCGGCGCTCGGCTGCTCATGCAGCGTTGGCTATAGAAGAGCGGGCTGCTATCTCCCCCACCTACTAGCTATCACTACCTCGTCAACTGCTCTTTCAGCAGCAGGCTTCCATAGCAAGCCCAAAGCAGGACCCACGTTGGAAGTGTGGCTCCAATGTAGGTCATCCCGTCAGCTCAAACCCCAGCAACTGCCCAGTGGGGCCGACTGACGGGCCATCGCCCTGAGAACATTTATTTTCGGTGATTTATTAACAGTGTCAGCAGCTTTTTGGTGACGTCACCCTACTTCGCTCAACTGTTGGGACTGAAGGTTACGACCCGCCTGAAGGCTGCGTTGCCGCATGATGTGATGGACGTGGCAGGTACGTCTGACTTCTCGTATGAGTTTGCAGTCATTGACGTCTCTTTGTAGGGCTTGGCCCTCCTCACGTTGCCACCCTGGACTGCCACTTGCTGCTGCATGTAGCTGCTGATGCTTTTGCAAAGAAGAAGCTTCGGCAGGTGCCAAGGCTGAACAAGAAGGTTCAGGTGCGGGACATTTAGTCAGAGGCCCTGCTGGAGCTTCATAGCCCCTCCTGTGCTCCTCGCCACATGTTGATCCTTAGCCTGGCTCAGCAAGTTGTGCCGTTGCACAGCTGCTGTGTACAGCTGCTCGGTACAGCTCAACCTGTTATGTCATATAAATCAATTAAGGTGCAGCTTTTGTCGTTGTTTTGTTGCCGCAGGATGCTCGTGTCATCCATAATTACAAGGGCAAGGGCAGCAAAATCGATGCTGAGCTTGCAGCAGCACAAGCACGCCTGGCTCAGCTACAGACAGCCATTGCTCCTGCAAGCAGGCTAACAGCCAAAACCTGTGCCCCAGACTCACCAAGCACTGCTCTGCAGCAGACAACAAGCAGCAGCCAGGGGCGGCCAGCAGATGCAGAACATGACAGCAAGCATGCAGGTGCCGCAGCTGAGGCACAGGCGGCGGCCAGGACTCACACGCAATCTGCTAACAACAGGCCAGTTGTGCAGCCACAACTACCAGTCAACCCAGCAGGTGCAGCGGCTGCAGCAGCGTCTGTCAATCCACCACTGATGTTTCCTGCGACAGCATGTGTGGGCCGCCTCGACACAGCTGCACTACCTGCCTCACAGAGCATCCAGCAGCACGCATGTGGCAAGAACAGTAGTCGAAGCAACTCCAGCAGCAATGCTGGGTCATCTGGTGCTAGCTCACATCGCAGCAAGACAAGCAACAGCAACTCCTGCAGCCGGGAGCAGCAGCAGAAGCAGCAGCAGCTTGCGGCAGCAGATGGTATCTTGGCACAAATAAACGACTACATGGCAGCTGAAATCTCCCAGGCTGATGCAGCTGTTCAGAGCCTGCTAAACCTGCAGCAGCAGCAAGCAGCGCCAGCAGCAGGTGCTGCCGGGCTTCAAACCTCTGGTGATCGCCCGCAGCCGCGGCGCAGCACGGACAATGCAGCTGTGAGCACTACAAAGTGTGTATCAGAGCCTAATGCGCTGGCAAGTGTTAGCACAGCTGGCGATGCAGCAGCAAAGGCAGCAGCCCTGCATGCCCTGGGCATCGACAGCGACAGTTACACACCTGAGTTACTGGCAAGCCTAGCAATGCGCTTCCAGGCATTCAACCTGCCCCCAGGCCTCAACAGCATGCCTGACCTGGGCACGATTGCGCTGGCAGTGCAGCAGCAGGAGCAGCAGGCCGCGCAGCAGCGGCAGCAGCAGCAGGAGGAGTGGCGGCTGCAGCAGCAGCGGCAGCAGCTGGCTAGGCAGAACGCTGCAAATCGGCACCTGCAGCTGTACCAGCTTGGGGTCGTGCAGCAGCGAGCACGGCTGCAGCAGGGCAGCAGCATGGCTGGGCCAGCATGCTTGGCTGCAGCCTCTGGAGGGCCACATTTACAGCCAGCTCTGCAGCACCAGCAGCAGCCGTGTGACGGAACATGTACAGGCACCACCGGCGCGGTGCAGCAGCAGCAGCAGCAGCAGCAGGAGGAGGTTGCATGTGAGCAAGGGCTGGACACCATGAACAGGCATGTGCGCTTCAGCAGTGCTGGCCAGGACGCTGCTGCTGGTGGTGCAAGCGATGCTGCATATGCTGCACAGCCTGCAGCTGAAGCCATAACACCTGCGTCAGCACCAACAGCGGCAGGGGCAGCAGCTACTCAAGTGGCAATGAAAGCAGACGTGGATGGAGCAACAGGTGTGGCAGGAAGCTGTTGTGATGGCATGGCAACAGCCAACAACAGACAGCAGAGCCGAGCAGAGCGCGTCTCTGATAATGCAGCGACAAGCCAGCAGCAGCAGCAGCTCACAAGCAATACTAGTCAGCCTCAACAGGCCACCAACGCTGCAACCTGTCGCCAAGCAGCAGCTGCAGCTCCCTGCAGTAACTTCACCAGCAGCGTGGCCAGGCCGGTGTTGCTGCAGCAGCTGCTGCCGGACCAGGCGGGTATGCCGCCGCAGCGGCGCTACAAGAGTGACGTGCCTGGTGCCCCTGCTGGTGCCAGCCATGGCCACTTGTCCCCTGCTGGGCTGACCCTCAACCACCTGCCAGGCAGCAGACGCCAGGTTGGTGCCGGCCTGGGCAGCTGGGTCATGGTAGCACACGTGTATCCTGTCACAGTGGTAACTCATGCAGCAGACTAGTCCTCGTCAGCTGACATTTGTTGCCGCAGAGATTGCACGGTGCTTTGCAAATGGTGCTGTGACATTGAGCATGATCACAGCGCACTCGACAGGTGGCAGTCCAGCTGTGCTTGCTGCGTGTGCACTTGCGTGGGCGTCTTGCCTGGTGTGCTGAGCGCTGAACGCACCCTGTGTGCAGCCTGCTTGAGCACCCAACCCAAGAGGCGCTACGCGCTGGCGCTGCGCGCGTATGGTGACAGGTGCAGCGTCCGAGTACGCACTCTCCACGGCGTTCTACAGTTGCAACAGCTGCTTTTGTGATTGTGTGATGCGCCTGCAGGTGTATGCGCGCATCCGGGACGCGCTGGCCTGCAGCGACGCCATCAGCAGGGCTGAGCAGAGCCTGAGGGCGCTCAACTACGCGCCGTGCGCTCGGCCAGCTGCGGCTGGCAGCACGTGATAGTGGTCAACTTGGCCTTGAAGGCTTCAGCGGAAAAAAGGCTTCAGCGGGCCTGCATCAAGGCAGCACTGCTCTGGCAGATACGTAGATGGTTCTGCGGTGGCGGCCGTTTGGCACTCATGTGAGCTGCGCACAAGCAGTGGCCGGCTGGATATATGTGGCAGGCAGACTACAGTTGTTGTGGCACCTGGCACATGCCAGGCCCAGCGGTTGGCTGAGCTGAAGGCGCACCTGACTAATGCTTAGCGAGACCTGTTATTGAGGTTTCTGGGATCGAGTACATGTAGTTTATTCGCCGTACATTTTGTGTGCTGTGTGGGTAGCTGCTCACCTCTGGACCGGGCGCCCTACTAGGGCCCAGGTACTGCCTGGTAGACAGGCTGCCAGGCCTGTGACAGCATGGACTTGATGCTGCAGTGCTTGCCAATATCACCACCCTCCCTGACCAGGCGGTGATTGTCCATAGATGCTATCAAGGTTTTGGTCTTGGCAATCAACGTTGCATTTATGGCCAAATGCACACGCATACGTGTTTCTGCGGTTCTCAGAGACGGTTAGGGCTTCCTGCTGATGGAGCTGGGCGCACACAAGGCCTACCACGCAGGGAAACGTCCACTACCACTGTGTCTGTGGTCTAAAGTTGCATTTACCAAGCCGGGACTACGTCTTCTTGGCTGGATCCCTTTGCTCGCTTCCTTGTCGTTGCGCTCGGCCAGACACCCTGAAAAGCTCGTTGCGCGGTTGCTGGCTGGACACTGGCAGACTTCGAGCATTCTTCGTCATGTGGTGACCTTTTAGTGGCAGCGACAGCAGCGCCACTACTACCTGCAGCAGCAGTACAACAGCAGCAGCAGCTAGCTGTCTCATACGCAGGGCGCCATGGTGTCATTGACGGGAGTAGCTGGAGGCTTCCTGGCTCTGCTGGCGGTTGTTGGGGCTGTGGCAATTGCAGCGTTCTTCTCCCCATCACTTCGAGGGTTTCCTGCAACATGGATGGAGAGGCACTTGTTCCCAGACCCAAACCAGATAGTGCTGAAGGGCGGAGCAGACAAAAGAAACCAGCAGCAGCGCAAGGTGTACAGGCTACTAGCATTTGGGGACTCACTGACGGAAGGCTTCACAGAGTGAGTCGGGTGCAGCTGCTGCAACTGCTGCAACTACTTCTGCCGTGTTCCCATGCAGTGGTAATGGCTTCAGCTGGTTGCATGCACCTGCTGGGCTGCTGCCAACAATCAAAGCCAAACTGTTCTATGGTTCTTCTTCAATCAAGGCAGCCTCAGGACAGCATATGTGTGGCTGCTCGTGCTGTGCAAATGAGTTGCGGAGTACCGCCTGACGAAAGAGACGCAGCCTCAACACATGTGGCTATGCTGCTGCTGCTGCTGCTGCTGTTGCTGTTGCAGGGGCGGCAATGCCTTCCACCCGTATGCCAAGCGCCTGGGTGACGTCATCTACAAGCAGATGCCTCAGGTGCGAGCAGCAGCAGCCCCACTGCTCAGCAACAGTCATGCACCTGCTGTCCTGCTGCATGTGCTGCACGCAAGGTGATCGTATGGTTGGCATCTGGAAGATGCTCCACACATCCTGTGAGTAGCAGCAGCCACATAGCTGCAGCTTATCTGTGTTCCCTTCTGCCATGCATGTCTAGCTTCGTAGTAATAACAACTGTAACAACTGAATGCTCTTGGCTACAAAGCACGGACCACCAGCTGCTTCCAAAAGCAACCTTGTGCCCTACCTTCCCACCTGCTGCCACTGTGCTGCCTTGCAGGACTGGCACCTTCAGATCGAGGAGCAGGGCGAGAGTGGGGAGCGTGTGCTGCTGGGCATGAACCACAGGCTGCAGCGCACGCTGGATGAGCACGAGTCAGCGCAGCGCTGGTACGACTGGGTGCTGCTGCTGGGAGGCATCAACGACATCGGAGGTGAGCAAGCAAGCAAGTGGATTGAGAAGGAGTGTTGATGGTCATCATAGCAGTGGAAGTGGCGATCACAAACAGCCCTGTTAGGGCTGGTGGTAGCGCTTGTGGTGTGCAGCATACATATGAGGGCGCTTGTGGCATGCTTTGTAACGCAATGAAGGAGGAACTGTACCTGATTCCAACCCTCATCAGCGGTAGATCGGCTTGCTGGGCTTGTGCCGGAGGTAGGTCCGTCCTATACTTTCGTATTGGTATTGGTAATGGTAATGTTGCTGGTTTGTTGCTGTAGCCATGCATTGTGGGGCTCCGGCTGTGCTTTCTGCTTCTGTGTGAGCCTCCTTGTATATGCTGAGCTTAGGTCACACTGGTGAAAAATGAAAGTGTGGCATGCACGGTGGGTGTATGAGCACGGATGGTGTGCGCTGCATGTTGGGCAGCTGAGGCGGCTCATGCACAGCCGCAATCAGCCCATCAACCTGCACACCTCTCACAACTCCAACAAGCATATGCGTCTGCACCACACAGTGCAGTGCTTGAGCTGTCGTCCCTGCTTCTTGTTTTTGTGTATGTGTCTGCGCTGCTGCAGGTGATGACAGCACCGCAGAGGAGGTGCTGGCTGGGCTGGACGTGCTGGTGCAGATGTGCCTCAAACACGGCAGCAACGTGCTGCTGATGACGCTGACAGAGGTGGCAATGCCTGTAGAAGCGGTCGAGAAGCAGCGCCGGCGGCTCAACCAGCTGATCCAGGAGTATGTGCTGCAGGAAAAGTGGGACAAAAGCGGGACAGCGGCGGGCGGCAGCGGTGCGCTGGCAGCAGCTGGCGGGGGTCCTGCAAGCAGGCGGTCAAAGCCTCGCGTGCACTTGTTGGACCTGGCAGCAGCGCTGCCGTATGAGAGCATGCCAGAGGAGCAGCGCTGGGAGGTGTGGGACGATGGCGTGCATTTGACCATGGCAGGATATGACAGGCTGGGTGAGGTGATTGCTAATGCGCTGCTGCCGCTGATGCAGGATGAGCTGCGGCATATCAATGCGGCTGCAGCAATAGCAGCAGCGGCGGCAACAGTGGCGCCGGCCACAACAGCAGCAGACGCAGCGGGTGCAGCAGCAGCAGCTTCTGGAAAGAAACTGGCGTGAGGGGTGTGAGTGCGAGGCCATGTCATGCTGCTTGTCATGGCTGTTGTTTGAATGTGGTGTGGCCAAGTTGTATGATGCATGGGCTGCATGCTGACACATAGTATTATTTGTGCTGATGCTTCATTTCGCCTTTGGGAAGGGCAGGTAGTGCAGCAGAGCAATAATCAGGCGATGACCTTATAACAAGCTGCTGCTGCTGCCCCTGCTAGCAGCGCTGCACTACATCATTTGTGTTGCGATTGCAGCAAGTCGCCGCAGTCGCATTATGCAGCAGTGCTGCTGGCGTATGTTCTCCCAAGGTTTCAGTTGTAACAACGTGGCTGCTGAAGGTGTACAATACGGATGTGTCAGCAATTGGCGCGGCTTGAGGTTCTATATCTAGAACTTCTAGAAGGCTGGCAGCTGGTACTGTCTGCATGCTGCAAATCTAATCGCACTGTGGCATGTTGCTGCATGTGCATGGCGTCATGCATTTTTAAGGGAAGGCTTTGGGTGGCACACATATCCCTTCTGGAGGCAACGCACACATGATCACTGATTATCACAGTCAGATGTTAATGCGGTCATCCCTTGAAATCTACTCTGAGCCAGTCACGAGTCACATGCTAAAAAACGTTGCAAACACCATCTTCATAAGCACATTGAACAAATCACGGGGTGCAATTATCATTGCTGAGAGTGATTACTCTCAGGACTCAAGAGCCCCGCCGTTGGCTGAAAGGAGGGCCCAAACCCCACACTGTGGTTTAGCGCAAGGACCATCCAGCTGCAGCTACCTGAGTACTAGTAATGCTAGCCACGGCAACCTTTCAAGCTTGAACTGTGTCAGCAGTCAGAAGACACGCCGCGGTACAGTAGAACAAAGAGGCCGCCACAGCACCGCACAGGTGAATCACAGCCGCCCCGTGCTGCTGGGCAAGTGAAATGCACACTATAACCTACACACTGCTAGTGTTGCTGATCTAAGCTTGATGAGCCACAACGATCTGAACAAATCCTGCATTCTCACCTGCCTAGCGCAACATCATTGCTGCCGCTGCTGCGCATGTTGCTGCGGTCAGCCCGCTGCTTGCTATGTACTAATGTGTCGCCATGCTGCACCCCTTTTCAGCTGCTGCTGCTGCTGCTGCTACTACTGCTGCTGCTCCTTTCCTCCAGCAACTGTGAACAAGCACCGCGGAGACAGTAGTGCTGCTGTGAGCGGCACAGCCACAGGCGCTGCTGCTGCCCTGCCTGCTGCACCCCCAGCCTGTACAGCAGCAGCAGCAGCAGCAGCAGCCGAGCTACCGCGTGGCGTGCTGCTGCTGAAGCTGCTTGCTGATCTGCTGCAAATTGCTGTGCTGGGTATAGGTGCAGTGGCTGCCAGTCCTGCTGCTGCTGCTGCTGAGTCTGCCGCTGCTGCTGAGGTGCGCAGCTGCTGCTCCTTGCTGCCCCTGCTCAGCATCATACCAGCTGGCATAGAGCTCGACAGTAGCATGCCTGGCTTTGCTGCTGCAGCTGCTGTGGCCCCACGCGCGCCGCTGCCGCTGGATGCCCTGCTGTCGGTGCACGCGCCTATGGTGCTGCAGCAGCTGCGCCTGCTGCTGCTCTGGCTGGTTGGTGCAGCACAGTCGCTGCTGGTGTTGCTGGCGTCCCGTGCCTGCCAAGTGCCTGCACTGTCACTCTGTTCAAGAGACCTCGCATCAGCAGTACCCTGTGCGCTGTGGCATACAGGCTTTGGAGATGCTGCAGGTGATAGTGCCTGCCAGCCTGCGGCTGCGCTGTTTGCTGGCCCACTGCTGCCTTTGGGGCTCGCCCTGCATGTGGTGACAACAGCTGGCGACACTGCTGCTGCTGGGGAGTGCCCTGGCGCTGCTGCTGCTGCTGCTGCTGCATTGGTGGTTCCATCGATGCCCATGCTGGCTGCCTTGCGTGGCGTCTTGAGAACACCAGCAGCGCTGCTGCTGCCGCTGTTGCCCGCTGCGGCTTGCGGTGCCGCAACATTCACGCCTGTGTTGCTGATGCTTGCTGCATACGCTTCTGCGGCTGCTGCCACAGCAGATGCCGCTGCCAGCGCAGCAGCGCTAGCTCCGCCGCCTGCTGCTGGTGCCAGTTTCTGGCCCCCAGGGGCCCCGCAGTTGCTGCTGCGAGGTGAGCATGGCATGCTGCCTGCAGCAGCTGCTGCAAGCACACCACTGGCGGTGCGCGAGGCTGTAGATGCTGTTGGGCCGTGTGCGCTGCTGCGCCTGATTGCTGCCAGCTGCCTGCTGTCGCCCTCTAGCCGTGCCACCTCATCTTGTGCTTCTGACAGCATCTCTTTGTATTGGCTGAGCTCGGCAATCAGCGCTCGCTGCACACGGCGAGCGCACACAAAGCAGAGCCAGCGACAGCAACGTGAGAATGTGGAAGGTATGAGAGCTTGTCACTGGAGTTTTGCAGTATGTGATTGGCTCTGTTGCTGCTGGCTGTGCATCACCACCCAACAGGCTGGAGAGCGCAGCATCAGCACCTGCCATGGCAGCACATGCCCAGTACAGGTTGAAGCGTTGGACTGACCCAGCAGCAGCAGCAGCAGCAGCAGCAGCAGCAGTCACCTGCTGCTCTGCACCAGCTGCTGCGGTTGCGCTTTCCCTTGACTTGCGCTGCTGGTCCTGCTGCTTGTGCTCAGCCAGTGCTGCCTGCAAGCGTGGGAAGCACTCCTCCAGCTGCTGCCGGCACTGCAGTGACACAGCATGACAGCACAGCGCAGCATTTATGCAGCCATAAAGCAGCAACAGAACAGCAACAGAACAGCAACAAAGCAGCAACAAGCGGCTGGACATCTCTGAACCGGGCATGCAAGCCACCTGCGCAAACAGTGACTGGGCATAAGCACTGCCCAGTGTCTGATGTAGGTAAGCAAGGACTTGAAGGGTTGCTGCTGCCTTAACAAATGGCGCATTGTGAACTGCAGATGTAAGCACATGTACATGCTGTTGCGCTGCACTGGCATGGTCTCTCAATGCTGCTGCTGCTGCTGCTGCTGCTGCTGCTGCTCCTGCTGCACATCAGCTCACCTGCAGCAGCTGCTCCTCGGCCTCTGCCAGCTGCTGCGACCTGGCTGCCTCTGCTGCACGTGCTCGCCGCATGTCAGCAAGTGCTGACGCCTCCGCTGCCATCGCTTGCTTCAGGTCTGCCGCCATAGCGGACAGCTGCTCAGCAGCAGCTGCTTCCACCCGCCTGGCTTCTGACTTGGCTGTAGGTGGGAACGGCAGGCAACAAAGTTGGCCAGGGTCAGCAAGCAGTATGGTTCTGGCCACTCATGTGTCTGCTGTTGCATGTAGTGTGAGCAGTGCAATGGGAATCGAAGCAGGTGTATAGGCCCAGCACATGTGCATGTGTGCGATGGTGTTGTGATGCCACAGCATATGCATAACCGGCTTGCTATGCTGCGCACCCGCTGCTGCCTGCGCCTTGGCTGCCGCCACCTGCTCATGAGCCTGCTTCTTCTGCTGCTCCAGCAGCAGTGACGCCTCGTGCAACTGCTGCTGCTTGCAGGAAAGCCCCTCCTTAGCAGCAGTGAGCTGCCCTTTGGTCCCAGCCAGCTGCTGCTTTGTTGCTGCCAGCTGCTGCTGCGTTATGGCTAGCTGCTGTTGTGATGCAGCAAGCTGCTGCTGCGTGGCAGCTAGCTCCTGCTGGAACGTCACCGCCGCTGCCAGGTCATGCTGCAGCTGCCCGCTGGCGTGCTGCACTTGCAGGAGCTGCTGCCGCAGCTCGCCTGCGCTGCTGCCTGCTACTGCTGCTGAGCGCTTGGCTGCGGCAAGCTGCGACTGCAAGCTCTGTATGTCATCCTGTGCCTGCAGTGGTACGCAGCACACATCAAGCTCGAAAAAGCATCTATCTTGAGTACAAGCTTCTATCCGTTCTGCTGCTGATGTTGCTTCTTCTACGTGTCAGCAGCATTGCAGGGGTGCCTGCAACGCGACTGTGGTGTGTCCAGGGCCACCGTCCTGTCTCTGCAGTACAGTGTACAACCAGCATATGGCATGGACTCCACAATTTAGAAACAAGATAAGCCACAGGTAGACGTCCTTACCCACCTCTGCAAGATATCCCTTGTACTCTGTTAGCTCATTGTGGGCTTGAGCAAGCTGTGTTTGCAGCTGCGCTGTGCTGCTCTCCTGATGTGTGCAGTGCGGGCCTTCTGCTGCAGTTAGCATGCTGATTGAGGCCTGTTCAAGCTGCTGCTGCAGCAACTGTGCTGTGCACGCAGCCACAGCACTAGCTGCCTGCTGTTGCGCACTCAGGCCGTCCATCCTGTTGTTACAGCTCTTTACTGTCTCTGCTGCTTCAACACTTGACTACGCCGCGCACAGGCCAAAATTTGATATTTGACACTGTTGCAAGTATGTTGATGTATAAGTGTGCCAGCAGCAGGCGAAGAGTACAGCATATGCTGCATGGTGTGCTTCCACACCACTGCAGGTGGGCTTGTGCTTCTGTAGTTGTACTTCAAGAAACAGATTCTGACACATAAACGAGGAAAAGGTTGCAAAACTACTCACGTCTTCAGCAGAAGCTGAGCAACCACGCCCACAAATATTTGAATCGGGCCATGCTGGTTGTAACCAGTGTGAAATGGGCCTTGGGGAGTCCCTTTGCTGTTGTCGTGAGCGCAGAATCTACCCCCAAAACTTTTAATACAAAGCAGCTGCAGCACAAAATTCAAACGTCGAAAACGTGCGTGCACTGTGCTGCTGCAGCAGTGTCACCCTCACCAGTGTCCGAGCATGACAGAGCGAGGGGAAAGCAGGCTGAAGGTGCTGGCACGCCACCTTCTGGGAGGTGGCGCCGGTTCTGGCTGCCCTAACTGCGCATGCAAGGTGTGTTGGTGGGCGCAACCCAGCAGCAGCAGCAGCAGCAGCAGCAGCAGCAGCAGCAGCACTTGCACCAGCGTCAGTGTACGGAGCGCGGCGCGCTGCTGGTGCCATAAATGCAATTAGCAGTTTGTTGATGTATAGATGTTATAGCAGAATTTTGCTGACACTTCTGCAACTGCATGCTCTGCAGGATGCCAGCAAGCGTGCTCCACTCGAGCTGAAGTTCTCTCCAGAGGTGCAGCAGGCCTTGCAGCAAGGCAAGCCACTGGTGGCGCTAGAGAGCACCATAATCAGCCATGGTGCGTGGGAAACTGCAGAAATCATCTTTACACGCGCATGTCCGCACAGCAGATGCGTTCACATGCAGAGTGCTGTCAGCCTGAACTGCTGTGTGGCTACTTTGCTACATGATGTTAACTGTGGCATGCGCAGCATCCTCGATCAATTGACCGCTGCGCTGCCTTGCATGCTCATCAACGGCACTGGAAAGCTTACACTGAGACGTCATGTTTTACGTTTTCCTGTTGTCGGCCCAGTCACTGCTGCCAGCACTGCACTGCCCTGACACTTTAACCTCTGTGCCTGCAGGCATGCCGTACCCCCAGAACCTGCAGACAGCACTAGAGGTGGAGGAGGTGGTGCGGCAGCATGGTGCAGTGCCGGCCACCATAGCCATAATTGGTGGCCAGCCATGCATAGGTGGGGTACAATCGCCAACCGTGTTTGACAGCAGCGTGAGCAGAGCTCATGTCAGTTAGCCAGCCAGCCAGTAAAGATATGCTGGTGACAGCTGCAGCGCTGGTGACAGCTCGCTGACAGATAATCTTATCTTTGGCAGCCACCATAGCCATCACTTGCGGCCAGCTATGCATAGGTCGCCCACAGCTGTCAACAACATCTGTATGTAGCGGCTTCACCAGCACATGAAGTCTGGCTTCAGTGAATGGATGGCGATGGTGACAGCTGCAGCACAGATGGTCTGCTGAAAGGTGACCGGCCCTCTGCAGTCTGCTGCAGCAGCTGCACCTGAGCTTGCCGCTTTTCCACACTGGCACTTTCGAGGATCCTTTCTGCCGCTGAACTGTCATAACAATCCACAACATAGTGTGTGGTACGCCCGCATGGCAAGCCACCTCACATTACATCTTGCTGCTGGCCGCATCGGCACCGCACCTCCACAGGCTGCGACAGGCAGCAGCTGGAGCATATAGCCAGGCGCGGCACCGCTGTGCGCAAGGTGTCGCGGCGAGACATGCCGCTGGTGCTGGGCAGCAGCTTGGATGGCGCCACCACTGTCAGCGGCACAATGCTGCTGGCTGCGCGCGCCGGCATCAAAGTGTTTGTTACAGGGGGGATTGGCGGCGTGCACAGGTGGGCAACATATGCTGGCTACATCATAGAATAGAGTGATTGATTCAGGCAGTAAGTTTGTTGGTTGGTTTGCTTGTGCTATTGTGGTAATGGAGTGCTGCCTGTGGACTGGCTGCCACTGCTGCCCATGACCATTATACCTCAAGCACTTGGCCACCCTCTCACCAAGCTGTACTCATCTGCCTGTCTCTGGAGTCTGGACTGTCTGCTGTCTCATCTTCTGGTTGTACTTTGTTCCGATTTTGCTGTTTACGCCAGCCGCCTGCTGTCTGCTTCACTGCTGCCCTGCCTGCAGGGGCGGCCACCTCAGCATGGACGTGTCAGCTGACCTGACAGAGCTGGGCAGGACGCCCGTGGCTGTGGTGTGCGCTGGCGCAAAGTCAGTGAGCTGCTGCTGGGCCCTTCCAGAGTGACATGCTGGGCTCGCCTTCGCGTGCTGGCACAGCACTCATCACTGTTACACTTTTTTTACAGCACAGGGCATCCAGCAACATAGACAGATCGACTTGCCCTGCCAAAAAAGGGCTGCCGCCGTTGCATACTCAGCGCTGCTCTCCTCACCTGGCTTGCAACAATGATGACACATGCGTACGTGCCTGCTGCCTGCCTGCTGTCCTTGCCAGCTGCTGGACATTCCCCGCACGCTGGAATACCTGGAGACGCAGGGCGTGTGTGTGGCAGCCTACGGCGCTGACGAGTTCCCAGCCTTCTTTTCAAGGCACAGCGGCTGCAAGGCTCCCTGCAGAGTGGATGACCCGCAGCAGTGAGGCATCTTGCCAGCTGTTCGGCTGTCTATGTTGCTGGTACTCGCTGCGTGCCTGCTAGCCTGGCCAACATTCGGTGCTGGACGCTTGGCACACTCTTGATAAGCACGATGGAGGCACGGCTGTTGTGTAGCGTACGGCGTTGCTTGCGTGGTTGCTATCATGGCAGGGGAAAGCAGTGCAGCATATCGAGCTGTTCAGCGGGTGCACAGGTCAGGTAACTTGTTCTAATATGAGCACCAACAGCTTGTGTAACCTGCACTGCTGATGTGCCTAGCGCCCACTGCCTGCCTTGCACATGCTGCAGCACGCGCAAAGTCTTCCATGCAGCACTGCCAATATGCATCACTACCTCACTGCCGTACTGCATCGCTGCCTCACTCCACAGGGCTGCCAGCATGATCCGGGCCAGCCATGAGCTGCAGCTGGGCACTGGGCTGCTGCTGGCTGTGCCCATTCCAGAGGCGCATGCGGCAGAGGGCGCAGCCATACAGCAGGCCGTACAGGAGTCCCTGCAGGAGGCGGAGCAGCGCGGCATCGCTGGTGCAGATGTGAGTTTGCTTGTGCTTGGAGCGGCTAGCCATTAGCGCTAATGACGAAGTGACTGTTGGTGGTGCAGTCGCGCAGGCGTTACATGCTGGTATGCATGGCAGTGACAGCCATATGTGCTCAGGCTTGCATCACTTCCGTGTGCCGTTCAGGTAGCCTCCTCCGTTGCTCTGGCGACACTGGCAGATCAGTTTGGTTACACCTGCTGAGCACTGTGCTTCAGTTATGGCAGCTTTGCCTTGCTCCTGCTGCTGCTGCTGCTGCTGCTGCTGCTGCTGCTGCTGCTGCTGCTGCTGCTGCTGCTGCTGCTGCTGCTGCTGCTGCTGCAGGTGACGCCCTTCCTGCTGGAGTCCATCCGCAGCAAGACTGGCGGCGCATCGCTGGCAGCCAACATCCAGCTGGTCAAGAACAACGCAGCAGTGGGCAGCCAGATAGCTGTAGCGCTAGCGGCAATGAGTTGACCGTTGTCAGCCTGGACATGGCTATCCTTTGGTTGCTGTTGACCAGTGGTGAACAAGCATGAGATCTCAACAACTCTAGAGCATGCTGCTGCATGCCTGTCCAGCATGCTTGCATGCGCCGTGCCTTGTGAGGCTGCTAAAGCGTACAAGACATGCAGTGGTGGATGTTGTGAGGTCTTCTGCTGCAGTTCAACACAATGGGCTGTACCTTCAACCGCTTGGTGCGAATAGGGTTTGGCTGCCAAACTTGGCTTGTGGGTAAGCAGCGCACCACACGATTGCTACAGCGACAAGCCGGTAATAAACGTCTGATGTTTTCTGTGTTGCCTTCACAACACGTTGAAGTACGCGGCTTTGCGATATGCTTTGCAAACTTCAAACCGAGCTCTCCCACTGAGGCCCACCCAGACCAATTGCGTGCTGGACATGAGTCGACATATCTGCACTGAACAATTACAAATAGTACTGACGATTACATACAAGCTGAACTGCTGCATCGGGTCTCTGCATGCTTGATCCTCAGGAATATGCAGCTGCTGCTCCTACTGCTTTTGCACAGCGTCATTGCACCCGCCACGATCGCTCTGAGACAGCCATGCCAGCTTCAAGCACCTGATCCGCTCGGGAACGTGCGGCTCTTGGCGGATTGCCTGTGTAGGTGGTTGGTGTCCGCATCAGCAGCGCTGCATGGCCTCATGTTGCAGTGGGTATTGCAATAGCCCATATGCAGGCAGACTTATCGCTGACAATATTTTGTGATTGGACCTCTGTTTTGCAACAGACAACAAGAATGACCTGGGGGATGACTGCATCCCAGCCTACTGCCAACCGTCTGTGACAGTGCATGTAAGCAAGAACAGCAGTTGACACAGCCCGCCAGTTTGGTTGCATGCCATGTAGTCATCCATAGTTTGCTTCGTATTTATGAAATAAAAATGTTTTTTTTCAACACCAACATATGGCGCTTGGCATGTAGCAGTAGCACCTCCCAAACCTTGTTGCATCTGCTCAGTCCACCTGCCATATCAGCCCAGCAAGCACCAGCTCATCAACACGCCCTGTCCTGCTGTTGCCACTTGCGCTGCTGCTGCTGCTGCTGCTGCCGCCGCCAGGGCGATGGGGTGTGGCTGCCCCGTGCTCCGTTTGCAGGGACACAGTGGGTTACAGCGCTGCATCGGGAGCTCTTTGCAGAGTACAGCGGCTGGTCGTTCAACTTCCTGGAGATAGCTGCCACTGCTGGCGCTGCCAAAGGCTTCACTGAGGTGCTGGGCTTCTTCCACTGGCAGGCAAACAACACAGGTGCTTATGCAGGCAGCGATATGGCATTGGGCAATTGAGTAGCGCAGCAACACAGGTCTTCTTTGCCCTGCTGTCCTGACAATTCGCTACAGCGTAGAGTTGAACTACAAACACCAGCATGCTGCACTCCCAGACGTGCTGCACATTCTGTTTCACACACACAGAGTAGTGTTGCGCTGGGCTTGCAAAGGACAAAAGCGATGCAAACTGTGCTGGGCTGCTTGCATTAGCAGCAACTCACAGCTGCTGCAGCCTGCCTTCTGGGCCGCATGCGCTCCGGTCGCATCGACACTGGCGGCATGTCGTTGACAATGCATGCATTGACAATGACGCCAGCTCCACATGAGGCATGTTGTTTTCACTACTGCAAATGGGTTGCATGTCAACGTGTTAAATTGGTGTTGTGCTTGTGGTGGTCTGCAGGCAGCTACCATGGGCTCAACCCCACGTTCCGCCAGTCGGCTGACTTCGGGGTGCTGCACGCCACGGCAGACAAGCAGGGCAAGGTGACGGACGTGACAATCTGGCGGGGCGGCTTTGCTGAGGAGCGGGAGGTGCTGGTGAGTGGGCAAACATGCATATGTAGCAAAAAAACATGTATGTCACTTGCTGGCTGCCCTCATGTCAAATGTGCACAGCAGCAAGCTGGTGCACTGCACAACACACTTGAAGCTGCCTCAATTGTGGTCTGGCGGCTTCCAGCAAGCGGTGCGGTGCGCAATCAAGCATGACTCAAACCACGAATGCATCAAAACCAGGGTTGTGTGGCGAGGGATTTCATCTGCGCAAAGCTGACGAGTAACAATGGAGTGCTATGTCATACTGCAGCTGTGCTTCTTGATGTACTGCTGTATGCCATCCATGCTGTACTGCCTTCCGTGCTGCACTGTCCTCATGTCGTACCTCCCTCTATGTTGTACTGCTGCTGCAGCTGCGGGAACCTCAGTACGATGACACCATCGGCCCCATCCGTGACATCACGCAGCAGCCCTTCTGGATGCCCAGCAAGAGCCTGCAGCTGAAAATGATAACGCACGCCCACACGCTGATAGAGGTGCTGAACCAGGTGCGTACGGCCAGCCAGTAGGGCTTTGTATTCTGTAATATATAAAAGAACCAGGTGCACAGCGCTAGTGTACGCTTGGAGCAGGCATCGGAGGCGCTTGAGGCCTGTGGATACTGCTGGTGGTGGTGAGTAACGGCAGTGGCAGGTTGAGTGTGATGAGCTGGAACTTGCCAGTACTGCCCGACTGGCTTGATCTGCTTCCTGGGCCGTATACGTTTTGGGCATGCCCTTCTGCTGTTTGGGCACTGCCTGCGTATACTGCATGTAACAGAGACATGTAATGCCTGGTATGTACTGCAACAGCTGTAATGCAACATGTGTACTGCAGCATTTCTACTGCCTGTACTGCCCCCAGGGTGACAAGTTCATGGACAGCCTTGTTGACATTTGTACTGCCTGGACTGCCTTATGTGTAATGCCTGATGTGTACTGCCTGATGTGTACTGCCCCCAGGGTGACAAGTTCCTGGACAGCCTCGATGATATTGCAGTTGACAGCGTGGTGCTGCTTGACGGCATGCACGTGTGGGGCCCGTCCAAAGCAGCGGGCCTCACAGCACTCAAGCTGTGGGTGGCTGGCTGGCTGCAGCAGTATGAGCTGAATGTGGCCATCACATCCAGCACGGCAACACCCACAAGCAACAAGGTGACTATGCGCTGCATCCAGTGATGCTCTTCGTACCTGTGCAGTTCGGGTGGGAGAATCGTGTGTGAAATTCTATAGCGTGTGTTGAGGCCAGGCCTGTCCGTGAATGTAGGAGCTACCGAGCTGTCTTGCATGCTACGCCGCCGGTACTTGCATCTATAACAGTATATTTCCTGTATATAATTGCTGCAATCTACGCCATCTTGTGCCCATGTGGCGGCTGCAGGTGTTCCTGTGCTTCAAGATGTTGTTGACATCAGGCAGCAGCGCCATGCAGGTCAACGGCTGCCTGATGTACGTGTTCAACATCCAGGGCTTCATCACACACATAGTGGTCTACAGGTGAGCGTGCTGCCTGGACTTGCAACCACCTTGCTTATGCTTGCCACTGCGGCTGGCGTGTGGGTTTGGCAGTGTGCTAGAGTCTTACTGTATTCCGCATGCAGCCAGCGCTCTGCAGCCAACTGATGAGATGTCTGCTGCAGCTTCCTCAGATTGCTTATGCTATACCAATCAGCTGCTGCTGTTAGCGTGTGCTGTGCGTGATTTGCTGGTGTATGAGCGATAGTGAGGCAGCAGCTGGGTGTTTCTTGCATTGCTGCTTGCAGGAACGGTACCCCCAAGGAGATGGCAGAGAAGTTCATAGGAGGCAGCGTCAGTGCGGGCCCAGACTGGCACGGGCCGTTGCAGGACGTACAACGATCACAGCAGATGGAGCTTATCAAAGAATCATTTGCTCGCTGGGCCTCTCGCAGCAGCTTTGCAGGCAGCGCGATTGTAGCATGACTCGATATGACCTTGGACGACCATCTCCTGCGAAGCTGTCATGGGAGGCCTTCATGCCAGCTCTTCGTTATTCATGTCTTGAGATCTTAACTCGATGCAACATTCAGTTGCTGATGGACGTGTTGCGGCTGGCTGAAAACCCCTTTTGCTTGCTCGATCTGACAAGCCAGCCAGACCGAGCAGCACAGCAGCGGCAATGGACGAAGAAAGTGCTGCGGTGCACACGACGTATCTGAAAGACCTTATTGCTCAGAACAAATACAACAAAGGCACAGCGGGCCAGCTGCAGCGCGTGCTCAACTTCCTAGGACACAACCCAGTGCAGAAGACAGACAACCCTGTTCGGATAGGGGTCCTAGGAGCCTCGCAGGTCCGGGTGTGACTGTAGCTTTGGAAGAGTCTGCTCCCACGTGTAGCCAGCAGATACAGGCGCTGCTGCTTCATTGCTATCGCCCCCAGCTGTTTGCACTGTTGATGCTGCTGCTTACTGTCTGCTCCCTTGCACTATGGCACGCATTGCTGCAACTGCAATGCCTGCTGTTCAAACCTGTTGATTCCCCACTAAAATATCATTGAACTGTAACACAGGTAGCTACGTATGCGCTGATTTGGCCGGCACAGCGCATCGCAGATGTCGAGGTGGCAGCAGTGGCAGCAAGGGACCCCAAGCGGGCAGCGGACTATGCCAAAAAGCACGGGTACGCCAGCTGCCAACCCCTAGCCTTGGCAGGCCATGACACATATGCACTGTAGCAGCACACGCAACTGCACCAGAGCTGCTCACTATGATCACAGGCTGTGGTCAGGCTGATCAACCAGCGTGTGCATGCTGCAGCAGGACAGCTACCTGCTCAATGGCAACCATAGCTGCCGCACTCCAACAGGCTTCTGGCAGTAGCATGTGTCGCCTGCATGTCCTTCTCAACATCCCGTACCTGCTGCCTGCCATGCGCCTCACTCCAGGCTATATCACATATCGCCCATTCTCTATCCCATATCATCTTGCCCACCTTCTATGGCCTATTGTTTTGCATGTTTTGCCTGCGCAGCATCCCCGTGGCGCATGGCTCCTACCAGCAGCTGGTGGATGACCCCAGCCTGACTGCCATATACGTGGCCACGCCAAATGGGCTGCACGGCGAGTGGGCAGAGGCAGCTCTGCGGGCAGGTGCGCTGAGGAATCAGCACTGCTGCTTCAAGACGGCTCCAATGCACACACGCACCATATGGGAACACGCCTCCCAGCCGGCCATTGAGATGTTGAGATTGGCCTAGCTTGTGTGTGTGTGTGACCTTGGCGCATTTGCCTGCTGGAAGGCTGCTTCAGTTCCGAACTCAGTTCCGAATACCCGGGGTGTGTTGGGGAACGTGTACTGCCAAGCCAGCCTTTGAAGGACTTCCAGAATTTCTTCATTCCCTGCACAGCTGTGTCAGCGCATGCGCACGTGCGTGCATGCGTGCACAGTGCTATGAAAAGTGCCTGCAAGTGCATGCCGCTTCCCCCTGCTGCAGGCAAGCACGTGCTGTGTGAGAAGCCCTTCACTGCAAATGCGGAGGAAGCAAGGTAGGCATGAGCATGCAAGCTGCAGCAATGCATCACAGAATGCTGCAAATGTAGTGCAGTGTCAGGTTGCACTGCGTACAGTGCAGTTTCATCCCAGCAAGCTGCCTCAGTGGAGTGATGTAGTCACTGTGGTCTCCAGGTTGCTGACGTGGAAGCAGTGGTGAGCTACAGCACTCAACTGACACATTGCGGCAATGCCTTGCAATGCATCCCGTCTTAGCACTCCGTCACAGGGTGCAGTTGAAGAAGCAAGGCTGTGCAGCAACACAGTTTGGCATCGGCTGCGCAGGTGCAGTGCAGTGCGTTGCGTTGCGTGAATACAGATATGTTATGCATAGATGTCATCATAAGAAACGGCTGTTATGCCATGTAACATGCTACGCAGCTGACGTTGCCTCGCTGCTGATTACGTATGTGCATGCTGCGAGCAGCCATGTCAAACCTGCCGCCGCTGCTGGTCCGCCGCCGCCGCTGCCGCTGCTGCTGCTGCTGCTGTCTCGGCCTTGTGACATGACCTGCGGCTCTTGCCGCTGCTGATGCCGCGCCAGGTTGGTGCAGTCTGTTGCGGCCAAGCAGCGGCTGCTGTGCCGTGAGGCCTTCCACTACAAGGAGCACCCAGCTAACAAGGCAGTGGCACAGCTGCTGCAGGTGGGGGGCCAGCAGCGGAAACAACGGAAAGCTGCAGCAGCAACCATTTCAAACCATACGCCGTGGCATATTTGTTGCAGATGTTATGCATGGTGATCCTTTGCACAATGTGCCACAGTACAGCGCGCTTTGCAGGACGAAACACAGCTCCTGTACATCACCCACCGTCGGCACTGTTGGAGATCATTTCACCGCATGAAGATTGAACAGTGTGCTGCTGCTGCTACTGCTGCTGCTGGCTGCGTGGCTAGTCTGGGGCCATCGGGCAGCTGCAGCAGCTGGCGGTGCAGGTGCTCATCCCTGCCTGGGCCTTCTCAAAAGACGACATCCGCTTCCAGGCGAGGCTGGCAGGTGAGGCGGGGCTTAGCCCTATGCTGTAAATGTTATCATTTACATCATTTTGCTGGCATCCTAAAGGTTGCAAACAAGGGCCTGATCTGCTTCCGCTCCCCAGGCCTCAAGAAACAGTAGGTGGTCAGCTGTGGCCTCTCCTTCAGTCGAAAAGCTGAGGTGCCAACAGAAGGCTGTAAAGGCCGTAGCTGCAGGTGAAATAACCCGCCGGCGCTGCAGCCTATTAAGCAGGCGGCCTTGCTGTTACACCATATCAAGGTGCGCTGTTACCGCCTGCTGTTGCACCCCCTGGCCACTGCAGGCGGCACCATGATGGATGCTGGCTGCTACTGCGCACACACGCTGCGCTTCTTCCCTGGCTGCTCACGGCCCCACGTCACCTCCGCAACAGCAGGCAAGGCGCAGCAGCAGTTGCTTGTCGCAAGGCAGTGCTGACTCCAGGTGTCTTAGCTGCTCTGACAACAACAATGACCGTCCTCTGCCAGCAGTTTCCGCAACAGCATTCAGCAGCGGCAGCAAACTCAAATGCACTATGCTGGTATGGAATGTAGGCAGCAAAGTGCCGCAAACGCACAGTGACATCGTCCTCTACACGCATCCAGTAATGCCCAACAGGGTTCAGGAGGCAGCACAGCTGCACGCTTCCACACAATGTTGTAACCTGCTGCACATCACTCTACATGCTTGCTTGCATGCCTGCAGGCAAGCTGATGGATGGAGGAGCAGTTGATGGCCGCATGCAGGCCACCCTGGCCTACCCAAAGGGCAGCAGCAGCAGCAGCAGCAGCAGCAGCAGCAGCAGCAGTGCGCTGGGTGCTGCTGCTGTGGGCAAGCTTGAGGCTGATTTGCTGCACAAGGGGCTGTGGCCACGCACGCGCTTCGTCGCAACAGGCACCCTGTGAGTATCAGCGCTGTCGACTGCAACTGGAGTGCAGGTTTGCAGAAAGTGCAGGCAGGCTTGCTGTTGTGGCTACACTTTGGAAATGCTGCATTTCAACTTTCAATGATCAAATTTGTAAACATCAGACATGTTCTCACAGGTCATCATCTGCTGCCATGCTGCAGGGGCCGTGTTGAGATCAACAACTTCATCCTGCCCTCCATGGGCCACAACATCAGCATCACGCGCACCTTGGCGCAGCCTGGCGGCCCCGGCAACAAGTCTGACTGCAACCCTGACAGCCTGGGGGATGGGCTCAAGGAGCAGAGGCACAGCATAGAGGTCTACGGCAGCGGCGAGAGCAACTACTACTACCAGGTAGCTGCCTGGAAGTGCTGGAACATAGCAGCATATATGGCAGGGAATTGTGCAGGAGCAGCTTGCTGTAGGGATGCTGTGCTGCGGGCAGCGTGTGGAACCTCCAGCGGCCATCACAGCTGCAACATTGCCACACGCCACATGCGTGGAAAGAGGAAACACTTGGTCATGGCAGTGAGCGCCAGTCACTGTGTAGCGTCAACAGCAGTTAGGTAACACAGTCCGCAGCATTGCCGGCTACACCATCTGTCATCATTTGGTCTGCTTGCTGTGATTCCTAATTAGGGTGTCCTGGGCTGTCATGCTGCTGCTGCTGCTGCTGCTGCTGCTGCTGCTGCTGCTGCTGCTGCTGCTGCTGCTGCTGCTGCTGCTGCTGCTGCTGCTGTCAGCTGACGCGGTTCATCAGTGACCTGCGAGTGCTGGAAGACAAGCAAGCACCCAAAGAGTGAGCTGCTGTAGGTCATGTGTGGCATGTGCCATGTATGCCACACAAGCAGCTGCCTTGCACCATGGCGATCTGGGTGCAGTGCACTTTTTGCTAGCACCGCTGCATTCATTATGCTGTCACATATGATGGATGCTGTTTATTTGCTCCTGTTGCTGCAGCTGGTTGACACTGCTGCTGCTGCTGCTGCTGCTGCTGCTGCTGCTGCTGCTGCTGCTGCTGCTGCTGCTGCTGCTGCTGCTGCTGCTGCTGCTGCTGCTGCCGCAGGGCCAAGCGTGCGGTGCAGCGGGCCATGGATGATGACGCTCGTGACGCCATCGACAACATGACCCTCATAGACAGCATCTACACGGCAGCAGGCCTGCCGCTGCGCCAGCCCACACGCGTGGCTGCTGCTGCTGCTGCTGCCGCAGCCAGTAAGGCAGTGAAGTAGACGACAGCGGGGCTGGGAATTTGTGGATTTTGTAACGGCTGCTGCTAGGGCCAGATGGTGGCCCCTGCAGCTGCTGCTTTGAGCAGTAAACAGCTTGCTGGCTGGTTGCTTGCACTGCACTTTCTGTCTGCTGCGCTGGCGTAATGGATGTCGCCGCTTGCGCTGTGTTGCACTGCATCAGTCGCGTTAGACGCCAGTGTTTGCACGAGTGAGACGGCAACTTGGGTTTGAAGCAGATCATTGGTTCCTCGCTGCGCAGATCTGGCTCAATAGCTTGCTGCTGCACTGGAGGACGCTGCCAAGTTTTTTGTCTGGCATGTTTGTCGGTGATTGCTACGACAGCACTGCACATTTGTCAGCTGTCATTTAAATTTGAGTGGCCTGCTTGCCGGGAATAAGGGATTGTTGGATTGGTGGCTCTTGTGGTTGGCAAATTGCTCTGTGTGCTTGCAGAGGCGCATGATCACGCGCCTGAACACACGGATGTAACCCATCTTCTCTCCTTTATACCAAAAGGCCCGGGTTACTTGCAGCCGAGGCAAAGTTGCTATGATGTCAATGCATCAGCCTCAAAGGGCCTGGGACACAGGAGACACACACAAACACTGTGCGTATCGACAAAACAGTGCTCATCAGGTACGCGTATATTCACACAGCAGCCATGGCACTAGCCATCATAACCAGACATCATGCTAGTGGTGCAACTGCAATCAATGCTCAAGCATTCGTGCCATCTGGCCCAGTTTTGCGGCAAATAGATGACAGCTTGGCATGTGTTGAATGTTGACAACTGGAACTGCAAGACAGCAACTCAGAGCATCTGTGCTGTTTGAGACAAACGCAAAACTGCTTAGGGCTAGCCACCAGCATTGCTTTGCTGCTGCTGCTACTGTCTCCCAGAGCATCATCAGCGTGCAACTGCCGCCCTGCAGATTGCGTTGATGTCCACAACACCAGCGTGGCTGCTCGCATCAAGCTTCCCATTGCCTCGTTGACGCGGACCTGGCATGTCTCCAACAGTGTGCCCGCTCCCTGCGCCAGCCACCTGCTGTAGCACCCAGTCCTGCAGCTGCTGTAGCTTGTCACCATCCCGCTGCTGCTGCTGCTGCTGCATCATAGGCGGCGGCAGCTTGACCTGGTCCGGCAAATCCGCAGCGTCATCCACCTGCTGCTGCATACCCCGTGGCACACGCTCAGTCGCAGCTGCTGCTGCTGCTGCTACTGCCAGGGCCCCTGCTTTCAACGGCAGCGCTGCAAACTGCCCAGCAGCAGCCATCCGCTGTGCATGCGCCACCCCCTGGCTCATCAGCTGCTGCACTGCTGCCTTGCTGTTGCCGGCCAAGCTGATGCAGCGAGCCAGGCCGCCGGCGCTGAGCAGCTGCGTGCCGCATGCAAAGGGGTCAAACAGCAGCAGCGGGCAGCTGCTGCTGCCTGGAGGCTTGAGGAAGCGGCAGCGCCTGCATGAGGTGGAAGGCGCACACAGCACAGCACAGCATGGCTGGTGTTGACAGAGAGATTGCAATCAGGTGCATGCAAGCAGGCTAGTAGTACATCATACTAGGCGTGTGACCAGTGGCAACTGCGCTTGACAAGAAGTGTGGTTGCTGGCCAGCTCTGCTACAGTTTGACACTCTCTGGGTCGATGTCCTGCTGGTGGGCGAATTGGCAAGTCCTGTGGATGGGTCGAGCCAGCCACGCTGCATCATTCGGCACTGCTGCGCCAGCTGTGAGGCGAGTATGCATCCTGCAGGTGGGCATGCTGCCAGGCACTGCGTGCATGGCATGCTTGCACAGCTCTTCAAGCAGACTCGGCTGTACCCTTAGCAAGCAGCGCAGAAGGCGGGTGCGCGGACCTTGTGAGGATATACATCAGGCTGCCATCCACGCAGCGCTTGCCCCGCCAGGCGGCAGCCAGGCGCCAGTCCAATATGAAGGGCAGGTGTGCTGAGGCCAGTGCAGCAGCCACTAGGTCATCACGGTCCTGCAGCATGAAAACAATCGACATCTGAAGAGCGTTTTGCACCCTAAAGTTGAGTGTGCGGGGCACAAGGACTGCGGTGCTAGATCGTATGCAAACACTCTCAGGAGTAGAATGCGCCCACGACGCACTTCTGCATGTACGCGCCAAGGAGCAGCAGGGGCAGTGCTGAGCTGCCCAGCCTGCAGTGCCAACATGGAGAGCATGCAGTGACCATCCGCTACGGCTCACAGATAACGACTTCATCCTCAACCTTGTTAGCAGTGTGCTACCCCCTACGAGCCTCTCGTTGGCTCCTGATTGTTGAATCCTGCTCCGCAATTGAGTGGAGCAGTAACATAACACGACGCTACTGCCAGCCAGCTGCCGCGCACCTTGAACTCGCTGACCACTTGCCCCCGCAGGAAGGGCAGTGTGGTCAGCACCAGCTGCACGTGGCCATTGCTGCAGCGCTGCGCTGCGTCTGCCGGCAGCAGCTCCTGCAGCCACTGTCGCACGATGCCACCCCACACTCCCTGGACGCAGCAGCACGGACCGAAGCATCTTGTCATGCTTAGCATATGCTATGAACCACAAATCACAGTACATGATGCTATTATAGCGTGTGCAGCAACAGGTGGTGCAACTACTGTTGCCTGGCACTGCTCATGATCTATGCAATCTGCCGGGTATGCACTCAATTGCTGTAAAAGCTTTACTTGCAGCAATCAAGTCAACTGCATGTCACAACACTCACCAGCAGGCCCAGGGGGCGTTTAAACACGCCATGCTCCACACACAGCTCGTAAGCTCTGTCAAGCGCTGCTTGAGGCTGCACGCCGCATGCAGCCAGCACACTCAGCAGCGCGCCAGCGCTGCTGCCTACCATAGCACACTGCGTCAGGTCATATGTTTCCTGCAAGTACTGCAGAACGCCTGCGGCAGCAAGCAGTTGCAATTCACAAACGTCATGGTGCTGGTTGTGACAGGATTTTGCATTTCATGAAAAAAACTTGCAGGTTCATTGCAGCTGCAAGGATATATGCATGCAGAGCAGCAGCAAAGTCAACAAGCAGCAGGACAGAGGGTTGCAGGTAGATGTGCATTCTGTTGCTGCCTGCTGCCTTGCCAGCTGCTGCCTCGCTACCCACAAGCACCTACCGAGCTGCCAGAAGAACATAATGCCGTATCCAGGCCAGCTGATGATGGCTTTTGGCGGAGCTAGTAAATTCGTGGCCATGGTTACTGCTGTGTGCCAGCCTGCAGGCTGCAGTTCCAGCAGGGCTTCCCAAACACCAGTTGCAGGCGTTATGGAAATTTTCTTAATGTAGTTAATTTGATGAATTAAAGGATCAATTTTTGACCCGGAACGGTTGATGTCGCGGGTTGAGCTTACGGAAACGGCACACCTGCATAAAGGGCCTTTCGTTGATGCTGAGATGCAAGATGTTGCGCGTTCACGAGATGAAACTATTCGTGGATGATTCAGTGCCGGCCGATCATTGCAATCAAGCATAAACCTGCGTTTCTTGGAATTATGCTGCTTGTGGTGCGCACATGTCCTCGTTGTGTTGCCAGTGCTGAAAGCATTTCACTTGTCGATAGATCGATTGTTGTGATGAAAGTGACGGGGACAAAATGGATAAGCGCCAGAGAGTGAAGGTCGAAATGTCCAATGTTGAGCTCTTACACCAGAACCACGTGGTGGTGCAGCGTGTAGCAATGCCTCCTTGTACCATTAGACACAGCAAACACAGGTGGTCTGTATAAGGAAAGTTGCCGAATTGCATTCATTACAAGCATCAGCATCATGCAACATAATGCGCACTCACATGGCAAGAAGTGGTCTGTGAGCACGTTGTGCGGTGCAGTAAGTCTGTTACCAGTCGTGCCCAAAATAATCACATGTCAGCACACCCTCTTCATGGCAGGAGCCAGATACTTCTTGGGCTCAAGCCTTGAGCTGGCCTTGAAGGCCAGGCCACATGGTGATCAGCCCCAGGTGGCCACCACGGCAGCTGCAGCACGCTGGTAGCTTCAATATCATACAGATCCCCCTCGCAATTCTTTTTCATACGTAACAGAAGACAGCTGGCCAACAGCTAGTGAGTGCCGCAACTCAATCGTTGGGCATCAGTGCCACTGATTAACGGTCACACAATGCTGCTGCTTGTTGGTGTGCTCACAAGTGCTGGATACAAGTGATTGATAAACCCTGCAAGGGTCAGAACTAAAGGTCACACCAAGAACAAATCACAAACATAGATATTTGCTGCCACTGCTTTGGCTGCTGCTGCTGCATGCCCTTGCAGGCCGTAGGTCTGTGTGATGCCAGGATGCATACACAGCTGACCAGCGCCGTGGCAAGTAGAACTAATTGTTATAACATCATCCTGCCAACCTGCTGCCTGCTGCTGCCGTGCTGCTGCCAGCAAAGACACCTGCCAAGCACCCTCTGCTACTGCCAAAACAGCGAGCGTCCCCTGCCTCATGCACATCATTAGTCACGCACGCACGCATTCCTGCACGCCACAATTACATTTCACACCTGCACGCCAAGCTCACATTTGCGCAGTCCTGCCGAAGGTATCACACCAAAATGCATCGTGCATGTCACATGGTCACCTGCTAAAACACCAGCTAATACACCATCAGTTGCAGCTGCATGCTTCTTGTCCAGCAGCCTGTAGGTGCTGGCGCACGCTGCCTGTGCATCCCACCATGCCACACCATAACACCAGCACAATGTAGCATGCTACATGGTAACCTGCTGATAGGGCTTCACTTGCTCCCGCCTGCTTGACGTCCCACAGCCCACAGCTGCTCCTGGCACACGCTGCCTGTGCAACATAGGCCGCCGCACAAGTACAGCATTCCCCCGCGCCACACAACGCGCCTCAATCGCCCCTCCGAATTCATTCACCATAGGAGGGCAGCTCTCCAGCAATGCTGCCGCCAGCCCTCTTCCAACAGGTCTCAACAGCCTGCTATCGTGCTCACAGCGCCACAGTCCAAGCCCCCTACATTGCTGCACCTGCTGCTGCCAGGCCCTTTCCGCATCTGGCAGCCTGCTGCTCACACCGCCACAGTCAAAAGCCGCCTATGCTGCTGCTGCTGCCAGGCCTACGCAGGGCTGCTTGCGCGAGCCCGCTTTGTAGGCCCGCTGCCAGGCGCACCGCCAGCAGTACTAGCCGGGCTCGCACCACCTCGCAGCGGCGAGTCATGGCTCATGCTCAAATCCGTAATCGCAACTGAACCAGCCTCCGCAAGCTTGCGCTTCGCCACCACTGCAGCGCCAGACACGCCGCCGGCTGCTGCTGCAGCCGCCGACAACTTTGCATCCGCAGCTGCATTCGCCAGCGCAGCAGCCACAGCACCTGGGCTGCTGTCCCTGCCCTCCCTTGCGCCACCGTCTGAGCTACGTCTCCAGCTACTGCCTCCGCCGCCGCCGTCCCTGCTCTCCCTGCCATCGCCCCCATCCCCACTGCCCCACCTGCCGCCACCTCCAGAAGGAGAGCCGCTCCTGCCCCTGCCTACCTCACCCTCATCATCACTCCCCTGCCACCTGTCATCAATCCCTGCTGCTGCTGCTGCTGCGTGGCTGTGGCCTGCAGCAGCACCCCCTGCATCAGCAGAGTCCAGCGACACACCAGACACCAGGATGCCGCTAGACAGCCGCCGGCCAGCCGCCCCAGGCGCTGCGCCTGCCCCCACCTGCACAAAGCGGTGCGGCTTGGCAAGCCCAGGCTGCTGCTGCTGCTGCTGTGGTGCAGCAGCGCCCCAGTGGGGATCTGCCGGCCGGCGGGGTGGCGCAGTTGCTAGCCGAGTGTGGGCAGCAGCAGCAGCAGCGGGGTCTTTGGGCGGCCAGTCGTACTTGCCGCCTGCCTTGCCCTTCTCGACTTCCGTGCCGGGCTCCAGCAGGACTGCTGCGTCAGCAGCAGCAGCCGCACCACCTGCTGCTGCTGCTGAAGGTGGGGGGCCAGGCGGGGGTGCGGGGATGGGCGTGTGTGTGTGCATGCTGTAGGGGTGGGCCCTGCCCCTGCCCCTGCCGCCGCCACGTGCCACAAACGGCCCCAACCTGCCTCCTCCCCTGCCGCTGTTAGCCCTGTTGAAGTCCCCAGCCAGCACACCATTAGGGCTGCTGCCAGATACTGGCACACTGCGGGGGTGCTCTGCCACACCCTCAAGCTCAGCTGCTGCTGTTGCTGCTGCTGCATCGCCTGCGCCAGCAGCAGCAGCAGCAGCGGGGTCGCTGCCTGCGCCTGCCAGCTGCTGCTGCTGCTGCTGCTCGCCGTCCGGCCTGTCGTGCAGCTCAGCTGCTGCCCTGCCGCCCTCATGCTGCTGCTGCTGCCAGCCATCTTCATGGTGCTCATGCTCCTGCTCAAGTTCCCGCTCATGCGACCTGTCCCTGCTGCCAGCCATGTTGTGGGCATTTGTATACAGCGGCCTGCCAGGCTGCCGCTGCTGTTGGAAGCCGCCCCTGCCTTGGAACCCTCCCCTGCCTCCGTCATAGCCCCTGCCTCCGCGGCCCCTCTGGTAATGCGGCGTGTAACCGCCACCCGCGCCACCAGCAGCCACACCTGCTCCTGCATGGTGGTGGTCAGCGCTGGGCCGTGACATGTCATACTCGCCGCTGCCGCGCCGCACAAACGCACCACCCCGGCCCCGCCCGCGCATGCCGGCGCCGCCATTTGCAGCAGCATAGCCGCCGCGGCCTGGTGCGCGGAAGTCGCCGCTACCCGCCCGGCTGTTGAAGTTGTACTGGCTGCCGTGCTGGTGGTAGCCGCCGCGGGGGGCATAGCCGCCGTCCCTGCCCCTGCCGCCGCTGCGACCCCTGCTGCGGCTGCGGCTGTGGCTGCGGCTGCTGCGGCCGCGCGAGTAGTCACGGCCCCTGCTGCGGCTGCGGCTGTAGCTGCCGCTGCGGCCCCTGCTGTGGCTGCGGCTGCGGCTGTGCGGCGTGTAGCTGCGGCTACGCCGCCGGTCCCTGCTGCCGCTGCGCCCCCTGCTGCGGGTGCGGCTGCGGCTGTGTGTGCGGCTGTGGCGGTGGCGGTCGCTGCGCGTGTGGCTCCTGCTGCGGTCCATGCTGCTGCTGCGGCCCCTGCCCCTGCTGCGGCTGCGGCTGTGGGGCCTGCTGGGGCTGCGGCTGCTGCGTGCCTCGCTGCTGAGGCGTGATGGTGGCCTGGGGATGGCATCGCGGCCCCGCCGCAGCAGCGGCTTGCCGCCAGAGTGCTGCTGCTGCTGCTGCCCTGATGCTGCCGCTCTGGGTGAGAGGGGTTGCTGCTCGCGGCTGTCGCGCCTGTGCGGCAACAGCAGCAGCAATGGAGGCAGCAACGATCAGAAAATGGAATGAACAGGTGACGGATGATGCCATGCTGTGCAGATGTTGTGCAGACAGACGTCATGTGCTGAGACGCAACCGCAGCAGCAGCAGCATGCATCAAGCATACTGCGCAACAAGGCGCATGCAATTTGACATCAAAGAAGCATGCTAATGGCAATACCCAGCAGACCAAGGAAGCCCGCCAATCCAGCACCACCCATGAACTGTCACACAGCAGATGAAGTGCAGCACCATCCTCTGACAGCAATGCATTGATGCAGTGGTCAGGCTACCATACTGCACAGCAAGCCATGGCAGTACCCGCCCGCCGCACTCACCCTGCATCAGCCTCCTCAGCAGCCCTGCCACTCTGCTGCTGCTCATCCTCTGCTGCCTCACTTCCTGCAAAGCCATCCTCGTGCTCCTCTGCCTCTGCATCTGCTGCTGCTGCATCCTCGTCATCGCCATCCCCAAAGTCCAGCACATCATCGCCCTCAGGGAAGCTGGAGTTACGCGACACCAGCAGCGGAGGCGGCGCTGCTGCTGCTGCTGCTGCTGCTGCTGCTGGGGGTGCGGCAGCAGCAGGCGCAGGAGGATCAGCAGGGGCTGCAGCTTTTGTTGCAGCGGCTGGTGCAGGCGCACCTTCAGAAGCTGCAGCAGGGGTTGCTTTGGCAGGCTCAGCGTGCTGCTGCTTGTCCTGCACGGCAGGGGCCTTCTGCTGCTGCTGCTGCTTGGCTTGCTGAGTCATCACCTTGGCTGCAGCTTTCTGCTGCGGCGGCTGCTGCTGCTTCTGCGGCTGCTGCCTCTCACGCTGCTGCTGCTGCAGCATTGCTGCATGGTATTCACCCTGATCCAGCTGCTGAGGATGCCGCTGGTCTATGTCCATTGGTGACCTGCACTCGCCAGGATGGCCCCGCGGGCCTGCAGCCTGCTGCTGTTTGCCATCCTTTTCATGCTGCTTTCGCAGTTCAAGCTGCTGGTGCTGCTGCTGTTGCTGCTGCGGCTGCTGCTGCTGCTGCTGCTGTGCAGAGCCTGCTGCCTGCTTGCTGCTGCTGCTGGTCAACTGGGTGTGCACACCAGGCTGTGCCTCATGCTGCCCTGCCGCCACCCCTGCATACATCAACATTGGCACGTTCAAACCATGCGAATCTCAGTCAACACCCGCGGCAGCATAAGGCATGCTGGCAAGCGCGCCTATGACCTTTGACCTCCCCGCTCACCTTGTGCTGCAGAGCGCGGCAACACTAGTGCTGACGTTGACGGACCCGCCAGCTGCCGTGTAAGCAGGCATGCGAAGTGCTGACGTATTGCCTCCTGCAATGGCGAGCAGAAACGTGGTCAGCACCCCGCTCGGAAGACAGGCCGTCCTCCCAGGTGTGCCGACCGTCCCGCATCTGCTGTCTAGCCCATCGCGCACCTTGGAAAGACTCAATACCTCAGTCTGAATGCCTTTGCAGCTCAGTTCGAGCTTGAAAGCTGACGCAGTGTGATTAAAGTTGGCATCCTCCAGGTACTGCAGCACGAGCCACCAGATGTGCTTCTCCTCGTACTCAGGCAGCACGCATGTAATCAAAGCCTCGGGAATCAGTCGTGAAGAGGCCATCATCAGCTGATGAACGGCGATCAGCACTCCATGAGACAGAAGTCTGTAAGCCTCTCAGCCGCTTGCTGCTGAACCAATCCACAATATGAGCACGTTATACAGCGATGTATGCAAGCTCGACACCAGTTACGGTCGGCGTTTGCCGTCCTGTGACAGTAAAGACAGCATGACAAGGGCGGGCCCAGTCAGGTGACATGTTCATTCCTGCAAACTTCAACAGGTTTATGCTTGATACCACGTCTTTAGTTACGTCGACACAACACCTTGCAAACCGCGCAGCACTACTGCAGGCAGTAGCAGCACCCAGCACTGTGACATTGTGCCTTGTTGCGCCTGACTTTGCCTGTGGACGCCACATTGAGGCTAGTAAACTCTATGTTGCAGCAGCAGGCCTTGCTGCCACGGGCCCTGAGCAGGCAAACCCCTCCCAGCAGTAACAGCACTGGGCTGCGGTGTAAGGCCAGCGCCTGCAGGGCCCTGCAGGGCGATACACACAGCACATGCAGCACACACACTCAAGCAGCTCACAAAAAGGACTGGAATTCAGACGTTCACAGCCATAAGGCAGCCAGCAGCAGTAGCAGCAGCAGCATCCTTCCAGTTGTGCGTGGCCAGCCATGGTTGCAAGCAGCTGCCCTCGCACTGCTGCAGCTGCACTTGGTGAGTGACAATCGCCAGCCCAGCAAGTGCGCTAGTCAACTGCTGCTGCAAGCAGTGTCAGTATTGATACACCAATCCCATCAACCATCACTGTACGTTTGCGTGAACAAAAGCAGCAATATGTCCAAGGTAGCACAGTCTCACAACACCACAGCACTCTATGCACAGGGTTGAACCTTTTGAGCATGCGAAGGCCTTACTAGTTCAAGCAGTAGCACAGATCATTATATAGTGCTGAGCTTCGCGGCACCCCGGCTGCTGTGTGTGCCTGCTGCTTGTGCCAGCAGGCGCTTGCAGGAAATGCAGCTGACCTGGTGGAGGCAAACATCAGCAATGAGGGCAACGTCCCCAGCGAGCTGTCTGCTGCAGGTGCGCTGAGGACAATCAGAACTCTGATGTTGTGTAGCATGATCTATGAGACAACAAGCTGCACTTGATGTAGGACTGACTAGCATTTATGTGCACCAGGTGGATTTTGTTTCGCTCAGTCAGTGCTGCTCGTGTGCAAGCAGCATGCCGCAGCGAGCCGTACAGGCTGGCAGCTGCCCTGCAGCAGCAGCAGCAGCAGCAGCAGCAACAGCAGCAGGGCAGCAGCGAGCAGCTGAGTTCACAGCAGCACTACTTTGCCCAACTTCCTTCTGACCATTGCGCTGGCAGGCTCAAAGTGCCTCAGGCAAGAAGAGTGTCAGTGCTCATTGGCCTGTGGTGTGTGCTGTTGTTGACAGAGAGTTTTCATCTTGCCTGTAAGCGTTTGACCAAAGTCAAAATGCTCATTCTACCAGGATTGTACAGGAACATAAGGTTGATGGATGTCCAGCGATTGTTGTATGCATGCAGGGGAGACAGCAGCCCCTGCTTTGAGCAGCCTGATGGCTGGCAGCAACAGGAAGCAGGTGGAGGGCTGCACGCGCAAGTGTGTGCCCACCTGCATACGCGGCGGCGAAGGTGAGCAGGCTGCTGTTGCTGAATCTGTTTGGCTGCAGAGCAGGATTGGGGCTCTTGTGGTGTGCTGTGCTGCGCAGCTCAACACACCACCTGCTGCTTCGCCAGCTGCAGCGGCAGTGCACTGATGCAGAAGGCCAATGGGCAGTGCTGCACACCAGCCATGATGCGCTGACATAGGGAGTTCATGCGTTGGCATGTGTGATGCTCGTGTGCAGGCACCCGCTCTTGCTGCTGTGTCACGCAAAAGCCAATCAGTTTATGCGGCAGCACTGCAGATCACCAGCGGGGCCAAACATGCTGCTGCTGCTGCTGCTGCTGCCTGGGCTGTGCTGGTTGCTGCAGGTTCGCCTCGCCTGGGTACTCTGTTGAGCAGGAGGGAAGTTGTGGCCTACTGCTGCTGCTGCTGCTGCTGCTGCTAGTCTTGACAGTACTGCTGTGAATGCTGCTTTGCGCTGTTGCCATGTGGCTGCAGGCTCGCCTGGCTTGGGTCCTCTCACCATGAGGAAGGAGATCGTGGTGTTCAAAGATGGCTTCAGGTCGCGCAGCTACTGCTTGTCGGAGTGTGCACAGGTGTGCTCCTTGACGATCAACAAGGGCAGCAGCAGCAGCAGCAGTGGCGGCGGCGGCTAACAGCAGCAGCAGCAGCAGCAGCATATGGGTGGGAGCACAGCCACATTCGGTGTGCCATAAGAACAATCTGGGCTGACATCTTGGCCATCATGTTTTATGTGTTTTTATGCCAACACCTGTGGCTGTGGCCGCAGAGTATGACGGGCATTGTATTGTACTGCTTGTCATGTGGTGTTATGTTTGTTCTCAAATAATGCTGTGACAGGTTGGCTTGAAGACTGCACCAAAACGGCCCCGTGGCCTTGCCTGCATCTGCTGCAACAGATCCTGCAGCAGGCTGTTATGACAGCATGGTGTGGTTCTACTGCCATCATAGCAACCATGATGGCTGGGTTGCATGGTTTTGAGAGGTTTTCAGCTCCTAGGCTGCGCCCGCATACTGGGTTTTGAAGGGTTATGGAGGGGTTTTGTGACCTAAACCCTTGCAAGGTACGGTATTGGTGTGCCTGCTGGCCTCGCCAGGACTGTCACTGGGCATGCATATGCAGCGGCACGTTTTCATGCTACTTCAAACCATGATAGATGAAATGCACTGGTGGGGCCGCAACACGCGCCGCCGCATAGCATGGGTGCGTCGTGTCACATGTGCTGCATTGATGCAGTGCAGCGCATCATTCACTGGTCGTGTTGACGAGTTGTCAAGGTTTACGCAGCCGCTGCATTGATGCAGTGCTTTGGCGCTGAACAGCTGCACTGCGTTCAAGTGGCTGGGTGGTGGTGTACAGTCGTCACATGATTATGCACAGCATGATGCTAATGAACAGCTGCTGCATGACGTGCGCGACAGACTCCGAGCCCCTTTCCATGAGACACGATATGCATACCGGCAGGTGGCAGGTGGGCCCAAACCATACCCCCCAATAATCACGTATGCATGACCTTAAGCTGGTGCTCACTTCCAGTTGTAACTGCATGTTTATGGATGACTGCTGAAAAAGTAAACTTGCTGGCAGCAGCTTGCTGCCATATGTACTAGTTACTACTCAAAGCAAGCAAGGCGGGCACACATGCCGAGCAACGTCTGTCACTGTGTCACGCATTCGCCAGTGAAGCTGGAACGCCTGAGTAAACACAGTGGTCTGGCCGCCACTCAAATCAACAACTGAGTTGCATAGCACGCCTACAACACGCTTAGACAAGCGCTGCAAACCGTACATCTGGACGAAAGCCGATTGACAACACATCCAAGCATGAGTTGTGCCGGGCGGACCGCCAATCACTGGCAAGCATGCCAGAATCAACCCTAACCTACCCAGCAACATATGTCGACGTTCCACACAATTGATGGCACACACTCTTCAGAGTGCACACATCCTCATTATAGAAATATCACAGGCTGCAGGAGCAGCACGTTCACAGTCCTAGGGCATGCTCCATCCTTTCAGCAGCGCCGCTGCCGCGCTGGCATGCGCCATGCTGCCATGAACTGGCAGTTCCACGATATGCTGCTGACTGCACTGCCAACAATGTGCTACACATTTGATGTGCATCAGGCGTGCGGTCAGCAGAAGCAGATGTTGTGCATGCATGGTATGTGCTGCAGCCGTCAGCAGGCACCCCACCTGCCTGGCAATGCACGGTGCAGTCATCACGACACATTGCAGCAGCTGTGCCACCATCAACAGATGAAATCACAGGACCTTTGCATGTGCTGCCGCCTGCTCTGCAGTGAACTGCTGGACCACCTCCTGCCATGGCCACATCATGTGACATGATGCGCTTTAACAACAAGCTGCTGCCATCAGAGCTCCTTTGCATGTGCTGCTGCCTGCTCTGCAATAACCTGCAGCACCACCTCCTGCCGCGGCCACATGCTGGCCGTGGGTAAGATGGCCCAGCTGCACTGCGGTGCGGCACAGCAACGCCGCAGTTGCTGCTGCTGCAGCCGCTGCCACGACCTTTGCAGCTACTGCCACCTGCTCTATAAACAATGAGCTGCTGCGGTTACAAACCGCTGCCATCACAGGGCCTTTGCATGTGCTGCCGCCTGCTCTGTAATGACCTGCAGCACCACCTCCTGCCGCGGCCACATGCTGGGGGTGGGTAAGATGGCCCAGCTGCACTGCGGTGCGGCACAGCAACGCTGCAGTTGCTGCTGCTGCTGCTGCTGCTGCAGCCGCTGCCAGGACCTTTGCAGCTGCTGCCACCTGCTGTACATCAATGAGCTGCTGCCGTTACAAGGCCTGCCATCAAAGCCCCTTTGCATGCGCTGCCACCTGCTCTGTGATGAAGCGCAGCACCACCTCCTGCCGTGGCCACATGCTGGGCGTGGGCAGGATGGCCCAGCTGTGAGGCAGGTGCGGCTCCACGTGGTGCTGCACAGCAGCAGCGCCAACGCTGCAGCGCAGCCGCTCGACAAAGCTGCAAGCAAACGCAGCAGCAGCAGCAGCAGCAGCAGCAGCAGTGCAGCTGAATGTGTGACAAAGCTGCATGTGCTTTGATTAGGCAGCAGACGAGGATGAGCAGGTAGCTGCACCTTGTTCGTGGGCACATAACAGCAGCAGCAGCAGCAGCAGCATACACGCAAAGCCACTGCAGCCCCCCTGCTGATGCACCCGCACGGCGTACCATGCTTGACAGCAGCCCTCGATTTGCTGCTGTGTGCCTCTGCCAGGCATACAACACTGCCAGATCAAAAGTCGCCCGCCGCCCATCCTCAGTTGAGAACACAGTGATAATCACCGCACCTGTCAATGTCCCGTACCATGAGCTCAGCCCCGCCAGGCAGCGCTCTGTGCCTCTGCTATGCACACCACGCGGCTGAACCCTAAACCCTAAACACCCTAAACCCTAAACGTTAGGTATGGTGAACAGTGTCACACCTGCCAGGTGGCAGTGGCAGCCGACGCCCACCCCCAAGCCATTCGTCTCAGTTCTTAGGAACACATGTACGCTCTTGTATTCGTGTGTCGCGGCACGGCCCTTGTCCACCACGCTGAAACACGTGTGCTGAACACGGCAGCAGGGGGCGCCCCGGCTCACCGTGTCGGGCCGTGTCTCGTGTCCAGGGGTGTGTCAGGCCGTGTTCACTAGAGCACCGCACTGCTGTCAGCCGAGCGCGGGTTCAAATCCCGTAGCATATAGTCTGAAATTTGTTTCAAGCCGTGCAGCTGCAAGGCCGTAGAGCCCGTGACTGCTGTATGTCGGGCATTGCCTTTGCAGCCGGCTGCACAACCTGCTGCACTGAGGCACAAACAAAGTCCATTCCTGGCGCATGCGGATGGTTCCTCGAGGTTGCTGCCATCAAGTGCCTTCCATACAAACGCTTTTCAGCTAAGCAGTAGCACCTCAAGACTAATGATGTGTGAAGGATGTACAGGCACGGCAGAGCTGCACTGCAGCTGGTGACCAGTACGCTGGCAGCTGCTGTACAGTTGGCCGACATTGAGGCACAGCGCTCCGTGTAGAGGTTGCTAGATACAAAACAGTAGTAATTTGGCTCTCACATATTTTCTGAAGGATCTAATAGAGCAATGTAGGGCCGCATTGAGGCTCTGTCATGTGTGTTACAGTACAAACTCAGTAGACAGGTAGCACGTCGCTCATAGAGATCATCATTCTTAAAAAGCACGCATCTAGAAGCATGTTACTAAACAATAAACATATCAGGATTGCATCTCAGTCGCGTACCGCGGCTGCCTCTGGGGCCGCGATGCGCCTAGAGCAGGCTGCGAGCAAGTGTCCGCGGCAGCTCGCTCTTATTCCTACCAGATCATGCAAAAAAAGGGTGCTGTGAGCGTCAACAGCTAAGATCGCTGCTGATCAACCTGTTCGAGCAGCAGACGGTTGTGCAACGGTCAGCTGCGTCCTGAAGCGTACTGCAAGACGTTGCACGCTGTCTGATGCTGCCACTCCCTCATGTAAAAGGGACACTACCTGTCATGTCATGGTGAGTCACCAGGGGCAGCTCAGCAGCGGGCAGATGGACAGCACCTAGGTGCAGGCCAACCTGCTGCTGCTGCCTGCCAATGGGGCAGTGCGCTGCACAGCTGCAGCCGTGCAGCAGTTCGATGCTAGGATTAAACCCGCCTTAATGTCAGCAATCACCGCTGTACCAGCACAGCTGTGCTGCTTTGCAGTTGCAGTTGAATCCCTGCAGGTTCAGCCAAGGCCCTTGCTGCAGTGCAGCTGCGCATCACATGCACTGCTGTTGCTTGATGCCTGCAGGCAGCCACCTGTCCCCAGAACTGAAAGGTGAGTAACGGTAGTGCTTGGAACAGGGTTGTTGTGTTGGCTCGCAGCAGGCTGGTTTGTGGCTGCTGCTGCTGCTGCTGCTGCTACAGTAACATCTGTGTTTGCCACACTGTGGCAGCTTATAGGGCTGCGGCTCCAGGCATTCTTTGCATAGTATACATGCACCAAGCAATAACAGCAGATCACCTGCTTGCCCTGCTGGCAGACCAGACAGCGCAACCAGACACAGATCAAACTCAGCAGGCGTTCTCCTGTCCCGTGCTGCTGCTGCAACTGCTGCTGACGTTGTATTGCTTTCTGCATTGTAGAATTGATGTGCTGAGACATTCTTACATTGCTCCACAAAACACCACATCATGGGAGGTCAGCAAGCGCAACATGCATTAGTAGCGGTGAGTGCAGTGAAGTGGTGTCACCCTAAACCATTCTTGAATTTAGTGAGGACAGTCCTCTCCCTCTACTGCGGAATGGGACAGTGAATTGTGCTGTGCATGTGTGCCGTGGCTGCTTCAACAGTCAGTGCTCTGTAAGTGCCAGGCACCAGCAGTTACAGTGCGCTGTGCTCCAGCGTGAATCACACAGCCGCTCTGTGTCGCCAGGCCGTCGCACAGAGTTTGCTTGCGGCATGCTTCACTTGCTAGCATTTGCGTGTCATCTTGTCCACAGAAGGGCTTTGCTGCAAGCAGTCTGCTTTGACTGACTTGTCTGCTGTTATGTTCCTGCTGCACTGCTGCAGGGAAATTACCAAGAACACGGATACCATAGTGTAGCTGTGCTCGTGCCATGTAGTATGCTTCAAGCAGCACTTTGAAGTCGCTGCAGCACTTGAAGATCTAGTTGAACTGTGGTAACTGCTAGTGGCAGCTTCCAACCTATGCATGTTGGGTTGCAGGCAGCACTGCTGCTCAAATGCTGGTCTGCTGACACTGTTGGCAGCTGGTGCACTTCAGCAAGGCTTGACAAGTGCATTTTGATGAGTGACAGGTACCTGAGTTTTGCGCGTTTGCCAGGCGTGCTTCCTGCGACTCTCTGCATTGTGTTCGCTGCAAGTGAGCTGCAGCACTGTGAACTGCAGCCTGAGTTTGTTGGGGTTGGTTAGATGTGTAGTTGCACATCATAAGGCTTCTAACATTGTAATTATACTATCATACTATCATGTATTGCAAAAATGAATCTATGTAGCAGAATACGCTGCCATGATCAAGGAACGCAGTGGCAACACGGCATACACAACGTCGTGTTGACACGCTACAATTGATGTATGAAGACACGGGTCGTGTGCGTTCGTGTCCACACTTGTCAAGACACGGTTCGTCTCACAGGCGTGTCACGCCGTATCGCGCTGACACGTGTGAACCTACGTGTCTGGTTCAGTGCGACACGACCCCGTGTCAGAGGTGTAAGGGCCCCCGTGTAAACACGAGCCCCAGGAACTGAGACGTTGGTGCAACCGCACAAGCTGAGCCACTGGCAGGTGTGACACTGTTCAACACACCTGTACTTTTGAAAACCTAAACATTAGATGCAACCCTGCGTGAACCAGATTATTGTTGCCGCACCTGTCAATGTCCCGTGCCATGAGCTCAGCCCCGAAAGACAGCGCTCTGTGCCTCTGCTACGCTGCTACGCTGCTACGCACACGCACGCGCGCGCGCGCGCGCGCACACACATGATGCCAGGCGGAAGAGTCTTTCGCCAACCATCCCCAAGCATTGGGCGCAACCACACAGGCTGTGCCACACTTGTGCCTGTCAGGATTTACAACATCTGCAGCCCTGCGTGAACAGAGTATACGTTGCCGCACCTGTCAATGTCCCGTGCCATGAGCTCCGCCCCGCCAGCCAGCACCAGCCAGGGCCCCCCAGCCAGCCCAGCCAGGCTTGCCGCATGCAGCGGCGACACGTAGCCGCAGGCCAGCAGCGCAGTGCTGCCCACGTAGTGGTGCATGCCGCCGCCCACCACTGAGACCGGCAGGTAGTCGAAGCTGGCCAAGGAAGCAGCAGCAGCAGCAGCAGCAGCAGCAGCAGCAGAAGCCCGGGGGACTGTTGAGTGTTGAAGCAGCCCTGGCCCACTCAGCACAGGTCACTGTACCTTCTAGCGACTAGAGTTCAATGTTGGGGTGTTACAGGTGTTGCACTGCACACCACCAGCAGCGCTGTTACGCATGAGGAGACACCTTTCTGCTTGCCACATTGTGCGTTTGCTGGCTGAGCACAGCTCACCGCGGCTCATGCTGTGCCCTCCACTCCTCATCATAGAAGCAGGCCTGCTTGCTGATGTCCATCGCAGGTGACACCAGTACCATGGCAGCAGGAGGCACAAAGGCAGCAGCAGCAGCAGCTGCAGCTGCGGCACCGCTGCTGCCAGCTGCCCGTGTGATCTCAGCACTTGCGCCGATCTGTGCCGTCATGTCCGGCACAGTGGTGCTGCCGCTGCTGCTCAGGGCAGTTGCCAAGCTTGAGCTGACATTGAGGCTGCTGCTGCCAGTGTTGCTGCTGCTGCTGCTGCTTGCGCGGCTCAATGCATTGCTGCTGCTGCTGCTGCTGCTGCTGCTGCCGTTGATCTGGCACAGCCTGTCCTTGAGGCTAGTGAAGAGCTCAGCCACAGCATCCTGCACTTCTGCTGCTGCCTCTGCTGAGCTGTGCTGATCATTCGACCGCTCAGCTGCTGCTGTCTGTGCAACAGCACCCTGCAGCAGCTCATCCATGCTGCTGCCGCTGCTGATGTCTCTGAGGGCGGTGAGTGCTGCCACCAGGATGTTGGCACCAGCAGAGTCGGCCACTGCAAAACAAGCAGCAGGCCGCACACACTGTCAGCATCACAGCATGAACGCCAGCGGAGTTGCTGCTGCATCATTGATTTACTTATAACAGTCAACATGGTTTCCACCATAGTGACTCCACCGCAGTAATTGGCTGGTTCGCAGGAGCGGCTGTGCTGCTACGCTCTGTGCATTGCAAGTGTTAGGCTGCATGGTTGCCTTGTTGGGTTGACCTGTGCAGCTACAGCAGCAGCAGTTCTCCTATGCTGGCACAGCGTCCTAGCAGTCTGCACATGTAGGCAGCTATTAGTACTGTTGCACACACTGTGTCTGACCACACTGCACTGCGGTCCTACCTGGGATGATGCAGGCGCTGCTGCCCTGCTGCTGCAGCTGCTGGCGCAGCCAGGTGTACGCTGCAGCGGTGTCCACCACTGCTGCAGGGAAACGACGCTCAGGGGCCAACGGGTACTCCACAGACAGCACCTGCAGAGAATGCACATAGGATGCAGTTGTGAGCAAAAACCGGGTGTACGTGCAGACTCTTTATAAGGTGGTTGAGATTGCTTGATATTTTCTTTGGGCCTGGCATGTGGCTTACACATCAAAAAGCTTCTGGTGTACTGTCTAGCTGGCAGGCCGTGCGGTGAGAAGCTGGTGGCGTCTACTGCTGTGTACTTGTGCTGCACAGATGTGTGTGGGCAGCTGAGCGTGCTGTCAGTGCACACGTGTGGCTACTGCAGCTGCGGCGTCTCACCGCAGCATGCATGCGTCTGCTGCTGTGTACTTCCGCTATGAACCTATGTGTGAGCGGCTGAGCATGCTGTGCTGTGAGTGTGGCTAAATCAGCTGCCAGCAGGGGCCCTCTGCCCGTTGGACGTCTCACCGCAGCATGCAGCCCGCTGCCAGTCAGGCGCTGCATCCAGTGCTGGAAGGTCCACGCAGTCATGCACGCGTCACCACCCACAAACGCGCCACCTGCGCCACAATGCCAACAAGAAACACGATGATGATGACGAATGCCAACAAGTACAAATGGATTGAATGGAAATCTTGATTTCAATGCGTATGAACAGGAGTGGCAGCTGCAAGGCCCCTGGCACGTCCTGCACCTCCCAGCTATGTGTGTGTTTGTTCAGGTTCACATTTTGCTCAGAGCACCAGCATCGAGGCATGCTACGCGCTGACACAGGCAGTGCCTTGGCAGCCGTTCAGTGCAGCTCACGGCAGTGCAGCTCATGGCAATGCCTGCTTGCAAGATAGCTGCTGCTTGCACGCTTCAGCAGCGCAGCACAGCTTCCCTACTGCTGCGTGTACCACACCACACCGAGTGGTTGATGCATGGAGGGCAGATGTGACAGTTCAGCAGCATGCACGCCACGTGGCTTGCGTGCAATGCAAAGGCCATCCACAACCACAGCAGCCCTTGGGCTGAGCTCACCATGCACGTAGAAGAGCACCACCTGGGCATGCTGCACTTCCCTGCCTGCAGACGCCAGCAGCACATGCGGGCAGTGGTTGAGCAAGGTGTAACGGCATGCTACCACAGTGGCTCAACACTGTTGTGGCACACCAGCTGAAGTTGCAGCGCAAGATGCATTTGTTATCAACACCCTCCGACAGCAGATGCTGTTTGAGCCAGCACACTGTGCCTGCTAGGCAGCTATGCTCACCCCCTGCCCACCAATTGCCAGACGCCGCTATTCATCCAGCCATTCAAAACAACAGTCCTCCCATGCAGCATCATCGCGCAGCCAGCCGCAACCGGTAGCTAGCTGTCTTGCGTACCTCCCCGCAGGCGCATCCAATAGGCCTTGCAGCGTTGACCTGTCCCTCCAGCCACTCAACACAACAGTCCTCCCATACATCACTACCCCGCAGTCTGCCGCAACCTGTCCCTAGCATGCTTCAATACAACTTGCCTCCCCGCAGGCGCATCCAGTAGGCCTTGCAGCCGCCAGCGTTGACCCTCTGCAGGCGCAGCCCGGGGTAGAACTGCAGCAGCGACAGCCCTGACAGCAGCGGCCGGAAGTCCACCATGCAGCCCTTCTCCATGCACACCCTGAAGCCCGCACTGATGAGGGCAAGGTCCAGCGGCCATTCGGGATGGGACAGGGGGTGCTGTGTGTGCAGCAGACGGCATGCGGCAGTAGGGAAGACAGAGGCAGCAGACAGCGCAGCGGTCCACGCGTTGGTGTTGTCGAGCTAAGAAACTATGGCGCGCGGGCGCATGGGGACTGGGTGTGCGACTGTGTGATAAGGGCGAAGCAGCTGGCAGGTTGCAGTGACTAATTGGATTGCGAGCTGTAACACTGCTGGCAGTCACCATTGTGGCATGGTGACAGCTGCTGCAGCGTGTTGTGGCTGAACAGCAGCAGTTGGGCCTGGCACTGCTCATCCACTGCAGGGCCATGCACGTATCGCGAGCCAACTATTACTCTCAGCTTGTCAGAACACCTAATATGCAAATCAGGCTCAATGGGGCAACCCCCACGGAGCAAACACGCTGCTCGAAGGTTGGAAGGCTGTCTGTTCACCTTTCCACGCAGTCGCCCCAAGAGCACAGTCAGCCAGGCGGCGACCGAGTGATAGGACAGAAAAACAGCAGATCCAGCAAGCTGTAACCATCCCAGCAGCGTGCTAGGCGTCACGCTGCGCGGCCGCTTCAGCTTGCTTGCCACTGCCGACCCAGCCATCCTGATGCGACAGGCGAGGGTGGTGCGGGCTAGAATACACGATGACGGAGTCCATGCGGACTCGCTGATTTCCAGCAGAGCGGTTGGACGATGCATTGCAGAGATCGCGCCAAGGCCTGTTGGCTGATTCAGCTGCTGACCTGGCGGATTAGCCGAGAATAACCTTGGATCGCAGCATGCCAGTGGCTGTTCCGCCACGATGTTTTACAGTTGCAACAGCCCAGGGCATTATGCAACTTATTGCTGAGGTTCCAGGGTTTCAGACTTGCAAATGTGGCCCTGCCATTGTACTGCTGCTGCTGGGAAGCTTGGTGCTGCCTCTGTACTGCTGCAAGTGAGACAGCTATGCGTGCTTTTGAACCTCCACTGGAGGCAGTTCCTGCAGTGACTCCTTTAATTGCATGCAGTGCTATGCCCTCTCACGACTCCCCACAAAACTCGACCGCTGCTGCTCAAGATCCTGACTATGTGCGACGGTTACCAAACTACTCGAGATCAACCGCGCTGCTGCGCAGCATCCAGAGCACGCACCACTCCTGCTGCTCCAGCAGCAGCGGCGTGCCTCCTCTGCTGTGTGTCGCTGCTGCCGCCAGACACGCAGCTGCCGCACTGCTGCTGCAGCTGCTGCAGCCGCTGCACTTCACACTGCGAACTCTCCGCTCTTCACGCTGAGAACTGTGGAGTTCACAGGCCGAAGCTGGGCAGGCTGCACTGCACGCGGCCAGCAATGAGGTCCATGTCCTTCTGGCCAGCTGGGGCAATGCGGCGGCCACCCTTGGGGCCTGCAGCAGCAGCAGCAGCAGCGGCGGGGGCACAACAGGGGGCAGATGGTCAGCCAGAGCCATAACAGATGACAGAACATTGAAGCTGCACACAACATCACGCAACACGTTAGATGACTTGGTGGCTGCTTGCCTGACGCAAAGTGCGTGCGCATGCAAATGCAACCTTGGTAGCCCGTCCGAAAACTTGCACACTTGCCGTTGTATGCTTGCACAGGTGGCAGCAGCAAAGTGCACGTAGCAAACCTTTTCAGCAGCTGAATATGCAGCCCTGCATGTGTCCCAAGCTTCGTCATGCCAGCTGCAGCTGTGTTGGTGCAACAACCAACTTTTGTTGCCAGACACCCCTCACAATCACAACACACCTTAAATACGCTAACCAAGTAGGAGGTATGACTAGCCTGCTTGCATGCGATTCTGTGATCTCTATGTCAACAACAGCCGCTGACCGACACCTGCTTGCATGCAATCAAGTAATCTGTTAATCTCTACGTCAACAACAGCCGCTGTCAACAACAGCCGCTGACGACGCTCGGCCCCCTGGGACTCGGCTGCCCCAGTTGCACAACACAACAGCTGCTTGTTCTACTGGTGCAACTGGCCTCACACGAGCAGTGCTGTCAGACAAGCTGCTGGCAGCAGCTGCCCCTGCACAGACCTACGGGGCCATGCCGCCTGCAGACGCTACGAATGCTCTGCAGTTGTACGGCTCAAAGCCCAAACATGCAGTACAACTGCCATGCACCAGAAGCACACCGAGCCCATGGTTCGCTTCAACCAGTGCCATCTTGGCTGCTCAAATCAGCTCTGCTGGAATCAGCTGCCAGCTTGCTTGGTGATGGTGTCTGGCAACATGGAACTGCCCTGTTGCCAGTGTACATAGCACTCATGCACAGTTGCAGCCTTGCCTCAGCTGCAGCTGCACTGGACCCTGGCTGTGCAGCTGACACCCTGCCGTGCTGCTCTCAGCAGCAGCTGCAGCGAGCAGGCTGGGCACAGCAGAGCTGACCTGGGTAGCTAGCGTGTCACAGCATACTCAAATGCATACAGAACACTTACATGCTTACATGCCATATGCAAAATCTCTGTCAACAGCAGCCTGCCTCAGTTGCACGCGGCTGTGCAGTGAGGCTCTGGTCTGGCAGCTACCCTTGCCTGCAATACATGGCCGCACACCTTGCATCAGACCCACACTCCTGCTCGGCTCGACTCGACTCGGCTCAAGCTCAGCTGCTGCTCAACTCAACTCAGCTGGCGCCTGCAGCTCGCACTCACCGGTGTGCTTCTCCAGGTAGCCGAGGCCCTCGAACTGCTTCATGATGTGGCGGATGAGGCCGCCGCTGGCCTTGGCAAAGTGCTCGGGGTGCACGCCCTTGCGCTTGTTGCGGCCGCCGTACTTCATGCGCAGCTGGCCCACACCCAGGCCCTGGCGGATGTACACCTGGCGCATGATGGAGGCTGCGCGGCGTTTGTGTGTTTGGGGGGTGGTGAGGGTGACGGAGGCAGGCGGCCGGGCAGCAGCAAGCAGGGGTCAGAAACAGTGCCGCAAGCAATGCTCTAGCACGGCAGGGCCAGGTGCAAGGATGCTGGCATGCTGCTAACAAGGGGCTGAGCATGCTTGTGTGTGGCTGCCTGCAGTTTGAGCATGAGGCACGCGCGCCAGCAGCAAGTAACAGTGCACAGTGTGTGCGTTTGCGCACTTGGCTAGAAAGTACGCAAGTCACAGCTGCATCAGACAAGTGCTTGGGCTAGCGTGCCACTTGTGCCTGCTGTCATGTCACTACTCTGGATGCAGTCGCGGTGCTAGCAGCTGCCGATTATGCTCGGCGACTGTGTCTTGCTGCTGCTGTGCTGCTGCGGGCCCTGCTGCTCGCCCTGCTGCTCGCCCTGCTGCTGTTGTAATTGCTGCTGCTCCTGCTGCTGCTGCTGCCCTTGCTGCTGCCGCTGCTGCTGCAAGCACTGCTGCTGTTGCTGCTTCTTTAGCTGCTGCCGGTGCTGCACCCTAGGTTGCAGCCGTTGCGGCAGCCGTAGCAGAGGTGCCCTGGTGCCTGGCTGCTAACAGCACTGTCTGGTGGCCAGCAGTAGCTGCGAGCACCAGCCACCAGCAATGATGTACAGCAGCACCAGAAGCCAGGGCCAGGTACGTCTGAGCTTGTAGGCACTGTTTCTGGCGCGGCAGCACGGCAGCAGCCGCACACCACTGCATATAATTGTGCGCAGCCTGACACTTGCTGTTGCGCATCTGCAGCTCTTGCATGAGCCCGCCAGCGCTCCAGCATGGCTGCCAAGCCTGTTTGCTGCACGCCAAAGCCACTGGAGTTCCGATAGCAGCTGCTGCCTGGTCAGCTGTGTGCTGCAGCTGCATGTTGCTCTCCATAGCTGTGCTGCGTGCTTTCGCACTGCCGCTGCTGTCTGTTTGCTGCTGCTTACAGCCTGCACCGCCTGCTGCTAGTACCTGCGCGGATGTAGTACCAGTCCTTGTCCTGGGGAGGCAGCTCCTTGAAGGTGGCTGTCTTCACAATGTCCACCCAGTCGGGGATCTGCAGCTGCACTCAGGGAAGAACGGGCCACAGCAAACAGCATGATCAGCAAAACGATTCAGTACGCCATCACGCAATACCACAATAACAGGAATAGACGGCTAAGCCTCTGCTGCTGTCTGCTGGGCTCGCAAAACTACTTGAGTTCGCTCCTGCAGTAATGGCGGGCTGCATGTCCTGCATGCGCCGGGATAGTTCCGTATAGCACTCTACAATCAGTGTTTCTTCTTCCCGCTTGCTGATAAGGTCCCCGTTGGCCGCCGCTGCTGCTGCCTGTGTTACAAGGGCCACTGCTGCTGTCTGCTGCGCGCCCTTCGGCCGCCACAAGGGGTGCAAGCGAGAAGAACTACCTTATCTGTGCTCTTCAAGTGCGCGGCATAGGCAGCAATGAAGTCCCCTGCCGGCACATCCTTCACAGCTTGTGGCTTGTACTCAGCCATGTTTGCCAGCGGCACTGCACTGGATTTACGCAAACAGGGCTGCAAGAAAGAGGGCCGTTCCAGCCAAGGCGAGAGCCTAAGCCAACGATCGAATTCCTCAAGCAGTGTTTTGCGAGGGTTGAACACTGCCAAACGTCTAGTGAGCGTGACACCCACGAAGAAGAAACAAAGGCTTTTTACATGAGCTGAAAACCGTTTAAAGTCACTTACAGCATATGTCACCAGGCTACACCCAAATCAAACAAGTCCAGCTCAGAAAGAGCACGTGTGCATGAATAGGGAGAACGATGAGCCCTGTTTGGACCTTACTTAACGTGTTGTGTTAGCCCTAAGCAGGCAGCCAAGGAACTGGTGACCAACTAAGGGCATCAGGCTGTTGAGGCCTGAAGTGCAGCAACCATGGTGAAGAAGAAGGCCAGCAAGGTTTGCATGCAGTACTGCTTGTAAAGCAGTTGTCCTAGCCTGGCCCCAGGTCATGCACTCATAGCATGTAGCTCCTGCAAGCAACAACATGATGTTGGGATGCAGTACACCGTACTGCACAGCGAGCGCTGTCACTGTCAGCGGCCGCAGTATATGAGCAAAGAAAAACTACTGTGTGTGCAGTGTGACAGGATGATGCTCAAAGCAGCATAATAACGCCACTGCACACTGCTGTTCAGCTCACACAGCTCAGACAGAGGAGCAGTTGCATGCCACTCCAGGGTAGACAGTACATCAGTCACTGAGCAGCTATCCAGTCCTCACCCAGTTCATATGGCATGAATGCAGCACATAGTACATCTTTTGTAAAGACATAACACAGGCCAATGTACTAGCACTCAAGCTTTCACACTCATACAAGTCCAGATGGCACCTTCAAATGCGGTTTGCTGCGACAGCCTGCCAAGGATGAAACAGAAGAGGAGCGCAAGGTGCGGCTGGAAATGGAGGCACTGGCAGCAGAGGAAAAAGCCCGGAACCAGGCGGTGAGAGCAAGCGCCTGCAGCAGCTGCTCTTTGCCGGGTTGCTGCAGCAGCTGGCTGGCAGGCTGAGGAAACTCCTCTGCTGGCTGCTGTTTCGGCACAGCTGTTGGATGCGCTTGCAGCTGTTTGTGCTGTCGCCGAAAGCTGTGAAGATGCATGATGGCTGCCAGCATGTTGTCAGATGCATAACAACAGCAGCTGGCTGTGGACAGCGTAACAGCAGTATCCGGATGTACGGGGTTAGCTCGCAGCTTGCAGGAAGCAAGCCCACAGGCAGCGAGCATGCATGCATTCAGCAGACTCTGTTGCTGGAGCTCTGTGGGCCTGGCGTCACTGCAGTAGCCTGACCATCTGCTGCTGCTGGTTATGGTGGTGGCTGTGCTTGCAGGAGCTGCTGCGAGTGGAGCTGCGGCAGAAGCAGCTGCGTGAGCAGCAGTATGCCCACATCAACGGCATAAAGATTCACAACCAATGGCGCAAGATCATGCGCCTTGCTAAGGTCCGCTGCTGGAACTTTGTGCACAGCCAAAGAAGCTTCTCAAGGCAGTAGGGAGCAGCAGCTGATTGCAGTATGATGGGTTGGAACAGCACCAGCTGCAGCAGCAGCATGCACAACATGTTCAGCTTTATCCTCCTGCAGCTGCCTCGGTTGCGCCTGCATGCATGTTGGCGCCTGTTGCTGACATAGGCGCACCACGTGTGTTCCTCACCGTGCCGTGCCTGCTGCTTGCCTTCTTTTACTGTGTACATGTAGGTTGATGAGCTGCGCAAGCAGGTGGAGATCCTCAGCCAGAACCACGAGCGGGAGATTGACAGGAAGGATGCACTGGTTCAGGTGCGGCAGCTGTGAATGAGGCGTAGCCATGTGATGTAGCCAGGCAGGAACCTCAGCACAGCAACGGTCACCTGCCTGATTTCAACAGCCTCGGCCAAGTACAACAAATTTGCAGGTGTTGGACGTGTGTGCGGCTGACTGCTGTGTACTGCCCTGTACTGCTCTGCCCTGCTGTGCGCTGCTGCCCCCTGCCTGCCGCAGCTGCTGGACCGCGACCTGGAGGAGGCCGAGGAGCAGCACCAGGCTGCGCTGCGCTCACACCTCATGGTGCTGGACAGCCTGCTGGACCTGCAGGTGCGGCCTATGTGATCCGTATGTGCGTGGCAAAGGGATGTTGGGTGCCTTAGGTAGTTCAGCCTATGTGTTGCAGCCTGTGTGGCATGCAGCTCATGGTGCTGGACAGCCTGCTGGACGTGCAGGTGCGGCCCGTGTGTGTCGCTCACAGCGTGTGCATGGTGCGCAGCAACTGTGCAGCGCACAGCATGTGTGGCAGCGCACCTATCGCAGTCTGTCAGGCACAGCCTGCTTGAGGCAGAGCAATTGCTGACATGTTCTGTTGGTGGTGTCTGGCTGCATGCTGAATCTGCCCTCTGCGTCGCTTGCGCTGCTGCTGCCAGGCGGAGCGCTTAGCTGGCATGGAGGCGCAGTTCAACAGCGAGCTCAAGGAGCTGCAGGACGAGTTTGCAGCGTGAGTGGCAGCCCTGGCCGCGTACGGCATCTCATGCCACGTTTTACCACAGTTCTGTGCCAGGCGGCTGCAGTGCTGGGCAGGGAGTATTGAGATGGCAGCAGTGAGAGGGTGCAAGCAGGCATCCTGCAAGCTGCGCTGTCTGCGCTTGCTGTGCAGTCAGGCAGATCTTGCACACGAGCGCCAGGCTTGCCCGCAGTCACTCGATGCTGTGCTGCGCTGCGCTGCAATTGGTGGTGTGCTGTGCAGTGAGCGCGCTGAGATTGTGTCCAGCCATGCGCGGCAGAAGAAGGACCTGCAGGAGATGGCTGAGGCAATGAAGGTGAGGCACACTACCAGCAGCAGCAGCAGCAGCAGCATGCGGAGGAGGCAGCTTTGCGTGCCTCATTCGCTGCACACCTGGGGCTATCACTGGCAGCGCTGGTGCAGCTTGGTTCAGCGTGTAGAGTTGAACATGGATGAGCAGCATCTACTGTGATACAGCACATGTTCAGCGCACAGGGCTTGTTTCTGGTAGCAATATGTGTGTGCTTGACTCTCCTGCACGGTGGGCCGCGTGCTGTGCTGCCTGGTGCCGACTGCAGGTTGAATTCACAGATGCGGATGCAGACGCCCGGCAGGAATTTGAGTCTGCACGGGAGGAGGTGAGGCGACAGGGCTCTCCAGTATCCCTGCAGGGTTGTTTGAGGCGCTGTTTGGTGCAGCGCAATGCATCTGCTGTCTGTTGCTGGGGTGTATTGCAGCGCGCGTGCGCACACCCCCAGTGGCAGTGCGGAGGATGCTCAGCATGCTGCTCATCGCCTCAAGCTTTGCAGCAGCAGCAGCGGCAGCAGCAATTCAAACGCAGCACGATGCTGTACCTGCTCCATTGCCAGTGCTGGTGTTGCCTGCACGCGTGTGCATGTGCAAACACAAGGATTCCTACAAATCCTGTGGCCCTGGCTGCAGGTGCGCAACCGCAACAGCGAGGAGTACAACGTGCTCAAGATCCAGCTGGAGGGAATTATAGAGGAGCTGGAGCGCCACTTTGAGCAGGTGGGCATTTTCTGATGATGTTTTCTGATGATGTTTTCTTTACAAATCGCTGTCGAGGCGGCTGCGCAGGCTGTTGATGCGGCTGCGCGGGCGGGCGCAAGCCCTATCCATAGAGGAGCTGGAGCGCCAGTTTGAGCAGGTGGGGCACCTTCTGCATGGTTGGCACTCATTGTACACAATGCTGCTGAGGCGGCTGCACAGGCAGACGCAAGCCTTAGCCAGTGCATGCAGCTGTGGCACACTGCATGTACAGGCATGCCCGCACGGTGATGCCCGTTTTACTTGTGTGCTGCTAGCACGTGCTGGGCCGGAGCGCTGGCATGCTTTCTATTCGGTGCTGCGGCGTGGACGTGTCGGCGATGCTGAGAATTGGCACTGCTGCGCTGTGCATGGCACAATGCTTGAAGCCCTTTCCTATCCACCTGCATTTCCCGCAAACGAGCAGCACCGCGGCATGCCAAACAAAAGTGTTGCACGCGTGCTGCTGCAGGCGCACAAGGCGTACCTGGAGGGCACGGAGCACCGCACCGCCTCGTTCAGGAGCCTCACCAAGAGCGATGCGGCGGCAGCGCACGTCATCGAGCAGCGCATGAAGAAGCTTATCAAGCTGCAGGTGTGCGCGCTGTAGCGATGCTGCTGCTGCTATGCCCCCGCCTTGCTTGAAAGTAGCATGCTGTGAGGGAGCCACATTGCATAATGAGTGGCAGCAGGTGATGTTGCAGGTTGAGCTAGCGCTGTAATGCCGACAACCAGCATTGTGTTTGCTGGTGCCTGCTGGCTCTGCCCTCCGCCATGCACCCTATGCTCAACAAACATCTGCAAACCTGCACACCTTTTTGATTGCTGCGCCTGCATGCATGCTTGCCTCACCCCACAAAACAATTTGTGCCCACCCGCAGGAGGACCTGCAGCACTGGCGCACCAAGATCGCCACCAACAGCCGCGAGTGGGAGGAGCGCAACGCCGCGCTGCGCCGTGAGAAGGACCTCATGGGCCGCCACTACGCGCAGCTGAAGGCGGCACTGGATGCAGGCCGCGCAGCAGCAGCGGAGCGCCTCAAGCAGCTGAGCGTGATGAGCAGCAGCGCGATGCAGGTGGGTGGCCTGGGCTGGTGCAGCCTTGGGCATATTGTTGATTACCAGGAGCCGCATGTGGTGCATGGTGTGCTGCTAGGCTGTGGCGGCACAGCGAGCGCCTGGCCAGGGAACTGCGCCGCACCATGAGCCATGCAGATAGTGCCGCGTTCTTGTGCTGCAGTGTTGCTAGAAATGAACAGGCGGTGCCCCCTGTGCTGCTGCTGCTGCCGCTGTTGCTGCTGCTGCCGCTGCTTGCTGCAGGACCTGCGCTCCAAGATTGCAAAGGCTGAGTCTGCGCTGAAGCTGGCTGAGATGTGCCGCAAGCTGGAGACTGAGCACGAGAAGGTGGCACCCTTCCTAGAGCTACCTCCAGTGCCCATGGCAGCCGCACAGGAGCTGGAGCAGCAGCAGCTGCAGCAGCAGCAGCTGCAAGACGCTGAGGTGCAGCAGCAAGGAGAGAACATCTCCTTGAAGGAGGAGGGGGTGGGGCCGGCAGCGGCTGGTGGTGCTGGCGGCACCAGGCTGAGTGCTGGCGGCCTGGATGATGAGGGCAGGGAGGTGGAGGAGTGGGACTACCTGAACAGGTGAGGCGCCAGGCAGGCAGGTCGGGCAGGTATATAGGCAGCAAGGCAGGCAGGCAGGCAGGCAGGCACAGATCCATTGCGCGCGTGATGCCGCTGCGCTGCAGCAGCATATCAGCTTGTAGCCGCAGGCCAGATTGCCTGGAGGTGGTGGTGCGGTTGCATTTGCTGCTACCATCTCTTGCAAGCTGCTCTGTGCGCTGTTTTGCCATAATCATTGGGTAGCGCGGCATTGCCGTGGCATTCCATAGTACGCCGCTCGACCTCCTGCTGCCTGCTCGACCCCCTGCTGCCTCCTGCTGCCTTCGTCGCTTACAGCACCCTGTTTTATCTTTATATCTACTTTCGTTTACGTGGTGTCGGCTGCAGGTTCTTCAGCCGCTACAACAAGGTGGTGCTGGACGTGGCTGCAGTGGACCGTGAGCGGCTGCGGCTGGAGGCGGAGAACGCCGACCTGCGGCACCTGCTCAAGAGCTTCCTGGACGGCATCAGGTGGGGAGCCAGACGGCTGGGTGATGGGTGATGGGTGCTGGGTGATGCGCATAATTTGTGTTTGGCTGTCGTGAGGGGTTGCTTGGTGGGGGCCAGGGCAGGTTGCTGCGCGAGCGAGCGGAAGCTAAGCTGCATTGCGCTTGCAGCTACATGCGCATGACCTAGTCGGGCAGCGATGGTAGGCCACAGGCCTGCCATGCACCAGCCACGCTGCTGTACGTAGCTGTGCCAGCCTGTCATTTTCATGACAGAGCTTGCACCTGACCATGGCTGCTGCTGCTGCACTGCCGCCGCCCCCCTGCTGCAGTGTGAATGAGGCGGTGCTGAACACGCCAGCCAACCCGCTGCTGGTGGTCAACCAGCGGCTGCAGCTGGTCATGGCGGAGCGGCGCAAGCAGCGCTCAGCAGGGCAGCAGAAGGGCACGCAGGAGTTGCGCGCTGCCTCAGCAAGCAAGGCAGCCAGCCAGCAGCAGCAGCAGCAGCCGGTGCTGCGCCTGCAGGGGGCTGGGCTGGTGACTGTGCCTGCTGTGTCTGGCCTGAGCGCGCGCTAGTTCGGCAGGGGCAGCTGTCCTGCTGATGGCGGGTGCAGGCTGATGACCGCAACCTGCTAGCTGTCTGATGCCATGTAGTTCTGCTGCAACCTCTGTTAGGGCGCAGTGTAGCACATATCAAGGCTACAGGGCCTGCACATCATCATTATAGGAGCATGGCATGGCATGCTTTTTTTTGTGGTTACCAAGGGGGACCCATCTCACTGGCTGGTCACAAACGCCATCTAGGAAAGCCTATTTGACGAGAACCTGGCGGCACTCGGTGCCTCACCAATGAGACACGTCTAACACCCTAATCCCAGGAGGTGCCCAGTGCCCGGACCAAAACTGGCATGCTTCATTGGGCTTGACAGGCTGCAGCTGATCCACATGCTCCACGGGACATATGTGTTTATGCAAGTGGAAGCCAGGGCACTGTGCCTCAAGCTGGGGTCATTTCTCTGTGTAACCATAACAAGCCGCACGCACAACTGTCCTAGCGCTTGGACACGCAGCGCATGTGGACGCTGCACGAGACGGCAGCAGTGCCGCCTCATGACATAGTTGCACTAAACGTGGGGTCAGGCTGTTTATGAAACGAAACGAAACGTTTAAAACGCGCGTTTTAAACGCTTTCAGTGTGAAACGCTGTATCTAAACGGCAGCTCTAGTGGGGCTCAGGCGTTTGAATGCAGAACCCCTTGTTACTCGGCCTAGCGGCCCGTTCAGGTACTCGGGGATATTCGTAACATTTACTTTATATCGTTGATGTTGTTTGAACACCTTTTGTTGTCCCATCAGTCACCAGTATGGGCAAGAAGGCCACTGATCAGGCTACCATAGCCTGGCAGAATGTTGACAAGCTAGAGGAAAGAAACAACTACAGCAAAGTCATATGCAAACACTGTGATCACTCCTTCAGTGGTGGGGCTAGCAGGATCGTTTCGCACCTGCTCGGCACCGGCTCGGGCGTGAAGGCCTGCAGCAAGTGCCCAGAGGATGTCAGGAGTCGCCTGTCAGCTGCCAAAGCTTCCACTGATGCCGCTAACAACACAAAACGGAAGCGTGAGGAGGAGGACGTTTGGTATGAAGTTCATCCCTCTTACGCCGAGCAACCCTCCAGCTGCTGTGCAGTGGTGCCTCGCGGCACGTGGTCCGTGACCATCAACACACTCACACAATATCATGTGTAATCAGTAGATGACGCACTGACACGTTGATTCATCGTGACTTTGTGAAGATGTGTCACGCGACAATCGCCAAGTATGTTCAAGTGTTATAGCCGTACTGCTGTCAACTACCTTGACAGCCCTCAAAGCCCGGCAGGCACAGTTCTGGGGTCAAGTATTGACTATAAAGACTGGAAACAATGATATAAAAGCATTTAAAAGGCAAAGCATAGGTGTACCTGGCCTCTACATGCCTCTACAGTGCATACTGTGACATGGCGTTTCAGCAGCGTTTCAGCAGCGTTTCAGTCAAGGCACTGGCGTTTTAAACGCGTTTAGAAACGAAACGTTTCGTTTCAATTGAAACGTTTAGTGCAACTATGCCTCATGACTTATCAGTGCCTTGTGTAAAGAGTTGCCTCGCAGCCTGCTAACCCAGGATTGCACCTTGCAGCATTGCATCAATGCGCCAGGCTGTTGTGGCACCCGTGAAACATTGCTGCCATGAAATGGCACTGGCGCATGTGCCTGCAGACTCATCGACAGCAGCCCTGGGCACATAGTTACCAGTTACATGTTCTACAGCATCCCCGGCTTGTCCCGGCGCGTGCAAAGAAAGGAAGAGGGTTAGTGAGCCAAGACTCAGGGAACTGTACTGTCATGACAAACCCCTTACCACCTGGGCGCATACATTAACACGGCTCTTGCTGCCAGAGCTGCCTGCCATCAGCAGTCCACAGATAGAGGGACATGGAGTTGAGCCGGAAACAGGTACACGGGGGCGGTGCTGACACATTCAAGTCCAGGAATCAATGCGTCGAACACCGTAGCAAACATGCACACTATGGTGCGCCACTCCTCTTCTGCATGCATAAATCAACAACCGTCTGCGGGGCACAGACGGCATCCATCTCCCAACAGCTGGGCAAAGCAACGCAACTACATATTGATGTGTATAGCAGAGAGCATGCTGTCAAAAGCAACTAGTCAAATGCTACATCAATGGTGACTAAGAGCAAGCTCCTCTTGTCATCAATCAGCCTGTTGCCCGGAGGGCAGGTAAGCAAGTACAACCACTCAAGTGCTCGCATGGCTAAGGGGCTACAGTCAAGTGCTCTGATAATCGTGCCACGGTGTGAGTTGCTGTTGCTGTCTGCTGACATGACCAGACCGACCATGACACTTTGGTGTCTTGGGACACCCCGCCAGCATAGACCAGTGTACCCACACAAAGTACACCATGACCACGAGTCACTGCTACACGGGGCTGACACCTCATTGTGACGCTGTCACAAGCACGACGCGCAAGTCACCCTACTAAACCCAACTCGTGGCCGAGGGGAAAAGGATACCTGGAATGAGGGCACACAAAAAGCATGTGCAAGGCATTCCACAGAAACTGCCGCAAGACCTCTACATCATGGGCAAATCATCAGGCTGATTTACTCCTCAAACAACTGGTGCTTGCAGGGACGTGTGCCTGCCACGCGCCGCCCTGCTAGCGCTGCTGGCTTCTGAACAAGCAGCAGCACAACACAGAACCACACCTAGGCAACAGCTGATAGCACGCCACGGCCTATATATGACAAGCAAGGTCCCGCACCAGGCTGAAGTCAGGCCATGCTTTGCAGTACCTGACAAGACAGTCACACATCTCAATACTATGCTTGCATGTATGTAAACTATGCAAACTCTCTGTGATTATCTGTGTTAATCTGCAGGCTGGGTAGTACCATACCGGTGTGGCTGAAAGACGCTGTGCGGCCAAGTGGGTGCATTCAAATGCTGCATGTCTGCCGGTGATGACCTGACCATGTTTAGTTGCATTAAGTATGCATCTGCAGTGGACCAAACCCTGCAGCCTTGAAACCTACAATTAAGAAGCACTGCCAGATTCTCAGACGCTGCAACGGCTGACGGGCAAACATGCCGCCCACCCTTGTGCTCAGCAGAAGCCACAAAAGAAATGTACTGAAAAGACCAGAAGAATTTGATGGATGGTATAGCAAACAGCATAATGGGGATGAATGATACAGCAAAACGACACATGCACACCCAGTGCTGGCACACCAACTGATGTCTGTTGGGTACCCAGCAGCACATATGTGCTATGGATCCATACACAGCGGGAGCTGAAGTCATCGCTAGCTCGCTGCATATGCCCCATGCTCCAACACGCCGGGTGGCAGCTGAAACGTGCAACAAGGGCTCACTGCCAAGAAAGGAACATATCAGATGATGCACTGGACAGCTGTTGCCCTGTGCTGAAAAGGAACCTGGCACCTTGGCAGCAACCATGCGATGCAGAACCGCCGCAGCCTCAGCTGCTTATTGTACGTTGCACACACGGCATCAGTTAGATGCTCGCGTGCCGGCCCGATTTGAGTCCTTGCACTGCTGTGAAACAATGGCATGCTTAGTTGCTCATGCAGAAACCGTGTGGTGCGGCGTGATGCAGCGGCTGCTTTATCAGCCCAGCCTGAAAAACAATGCAAGACAGCGCATGAAGTGGTGTGCTCAGTCAAGTTGATAGAGCCCATGCAGACATCATGCGGAGAAGAAACACCCGTCATCATGTTTGGTCACTGATTGCCTGCCAGATGCGCCGCCTGTTTCCAGCCTTGATTGAGTGAGCATATGCTAGTTTGATAGTACCAACAAGTGCCTGCGCTTGGCATGCAGTATGCAGCAAGTTAGTGGGCATGCGCAGGCACCCTTCCAACTTGCCAAAAAGGTGTGCAGGCTGCGTGCAGACTTCTTTGAGCCTCCACGTGTGTTTGAGTGTACGATGTATCCAACCCTGTGGCGATGCCACAACCGCCCACTGACAACAGAACCGGGCCTGTGGGCCCTCAAGCTGTAATGCAAGGTGTCCAGCAAGGTGACCCGGCATTCATATGAGGCACCTTGATAAAGCAAACCAACTAAACATCAATGTTTGCTGCGGCAGTAGTTCTAGCCATAACCTGGGCCCTCTGGAGCCGCAGAAACCAAGCAGCACAGACCTGCTGTTGAACATGCACTGCGCATGCACTGCTGCAGGCGTTCCCTCCACCTCCAAGGTTCACTCTCTGCAGCCTCAATGACAGATTGAGAAAAACAAGATGAGGCCAGCAGCCTTAACAGCCTGAAGTTCCAGTGACCGAACGGAGCTGGCGACACGCTGCAAGATGATGTGTATATATGCATGCCCGTGCGGCCATGCAGTGCCAGTTGGCACACTGCCCCCCTGGCACGGGCTCTCACAGATTGCAGCCTGCCGAAAAGGTGCTGCCGCAACATAGGCGGCTTCAAATGATGCGCACTGCGCACAACTTCACTCGGATCGCTCGAACGTATTGACAGGAGCACTGTGACGCTCACGCTGGCAGAAGGCAACACACACACACCATATGTAACCATCCTCTCTCATATGTATACATGTCCCAGAATTTCCACAACACACCTCAACTCAACACTCAACCCACGCCTCACAGCAGCATGCCATACCCGCCCATGTCAGAATGAAATTCTTTCAAGCAGCAAACATCAAAATGCACATGCCAACTCAGCTTCATGATTGCGCCAGGCTCCCAGCCGCTGCTGCCGCAGCAAATGCTGTCGGCTGCATGCGCTGCGTATCGTGTATGGTGGGCGTGCCTGGTGATGCAGCACTGGCAGCAGTCACTGCTGCTGCTGCTGCTACAGCTGCTGTTGCTGGTACAGCTGCTGTTGCTGGTGCAGCTGCTGTTGCTGGTGCAGCTGCTGTTGCTGCTGCAGCCGCTTGCCGTGCCTTGACTGTCCTCAGGGCAGCTTGCCACTTGCCCACCTGCATGTCAAGAACCAAAATCAACAAATGATGAAGCGATTTTTGACGAACGGCTGCATCAATCATACACGTGGTGCTGCCGACTTGTTCCACAAGCAACTAAGCACCAAGCAGCTGCAGCCACACACTCCCAGCTGGGCACAGCAGCGCGAGAAACACCAAATGCACGTCTAATAACCATCGTCACATGCTACGCCAAATAAAATAAAAGCATGGCTGCTGTTGGGGTTGTTGTTTGTGGTGTGGTTTTGCTGTCGTTCGTGGGTTTCCAGCGATGTAACTGTTCAGTTCTGATGCCAAGGCGACGCAACATAAAAGCAACATATCTATCTTCTGCACCAGCCATCTCTCACCTTGAGCAGGTGTGTTTTCATCAAGCCCTTGCCCTTCACCTGCGAGAACCCGAGGTCAAACAATTCCCAGGGGAGCCCCTCAACCTGCATCCCTGGAGGCCCGCTGCCCTTGCGGCCATCAGCCGCCAAGTCAGTGCCGCCACTATCTGCTCTGCTCGCTGTCCTGATGCATGGCAAGCCGCCACCCGAGTTAGACCTCGCGCTGCTCAACCGGCTGACCCCAGGGCTGCGCACAGCCAGCAAGATGGATGCAGCAGCAGCCGGCAGCTTGAAGCGGAACCTGCTCTCGCCGTCCACGCTTGAATCTGAGGCCCGCGGCGGAGGCTTGACGGCAGCACACTGGAAGGGAGACAAGCCGCGGAACGGCTGCAGTGCTGCAGTGAGGTGCGCATTTTTGTTGTTGCTGCTGCTGCTGCTGTCGCCAGTGTTCAGCTTCTGCACAATTGTTGAGAAGGTCAGCTCTGCTGTGGCAGAGGCACCGGAGGTCTTGACGAGCTGCTCTGGTGCTGCATCTGCTGCAGCTGAGTTTGCTGCAGCTTCGTTTGCTGCAGCTGCATTCGCTGCCGCTGCTGCCGCTGCTGCTGATGCCGACGCTTCGAGGGAGGCTTCCACAGGCACGCTGCGCACTGCTGCAGCCGCCGCCGCCGCAGTGGCCGGCGCTATGTTCCGGCCAAATGAAACAGAGCCAGCTCGAGACAGCCTGTCGCGGCTGCCGCGCCTCGACTGCAGAGCCATCTCTACAGACAGGTGCCGAGAAGGCGTTGCTGAGGCTGCTGCCGGAGCCGGCGCTGCTGCTGCTGCCGCTGCTGCATCCAGCATGCTTTCCTTGCAAGCCTCACTGACATGGATGGTCATAGGGTAGCCGCTGCTTTCCATGCGGCTCGCCACATTGACGGTGTCTCCGAAGAAGCAGTAGCGAGGCCGCCGCTTGCCCACTACTCCTGACAGTGCATCACCTGCGCAGCAGAGCAGAGCAGCACGCACTGCTTTGTTGCGTTTCAATGCACAGTGCATCACCTGCCGCAGCAGAGCAGAGCAGCACGCACTGCTTTGTTTCGTTTCAATGCACACAATGAGCACAGCTCCAAGGATGCTGCAGACATGGTGTTTCTGAACAGCTGCAAGGCTGCTCAGCCTCATATCTAACTTGACATGATGCAACACAAGTGTCAACAGTTCACACACAGCAGTGGCAGGCATGGAACACGTCACAATACATGCTGCAGATACGTGCGATACATGCTGCAGATATGTGCGGCTCTGCTCGCCACGCACCTGTGTGCATGCCGATGCGGATCTGCACGGTGCTGCCAATCTGCTGGCTGATCTCTTCAGTGGCTGTCAGCATGTCCACTGCTGCAGCAGCCATACGCAGCGCATGGTCGCGCGTGCTGCAGTCGTGCCCGCACGAGATCATGTAGGCGTCCCCTATCGTCTCCACCTTGAACACGCCGTGCCTGCAGCAACATTGCAGCAGTTGCAGGCACAGCACAGCTCTGCATTACATGTACCGCAATCCTCCAGCATGCAGGCAGCTGTGCTCATCAAGCAATCATCTGCACTGTAACTAACAACGTGCCGACTTGACACACCGGTGATGACACGATGCATGCAGGTAACGACATGTTGTCAATGCAGCGCACAGTAACTAGCCAATCAAGGCAGCTGGCAGGGCGCGCCTTGCAGCATACATTACTGTTCGGCCTGCTAGAGCTGCACGCGTGCAGCGCCTGCCAGCTTGCAGCCGGCCTAGCTGCACCCTAAGGGCCGCAGGTAGCTGCATATACTCAGCAGCCGCCAGTCGCCCTAGGTGAACATAGGCTACACGTAGCTTTTACACAGGCGCACACAGGTGTGCCTGGCAGCAGCAGCGCGCGCACCTGTCGCAGATGTCGTCAAAGGATGAGAAGAGTGCGTCCAGCAGCACCACCACCTCCTGCGTGGTCCAGCGTGAGCACAGCTCGGTGAAGCCCACGATGTCGCTGAACAAGATGGTCACCTGTGCAGCAGCAGCAGCAGCAGGATGAGCTCTGGCACAAACAGGCAGGCAGCTATTGGCGAGCACAGCTCGGTGAAGCCCACGATGTCGCTGAACAGGATGGTCACCTGTGCAGCAGCAGCAGCAGCAGCAGCAGCGGGCGGGAGCGTGACAGCAGCAGCAGCAGCAGCAGCAGCAGCAGCAGCAGCAGTGCGGCAACAGCGTGGCAGGAGCTCTGTCAAGAACCCTCCGGCAGCTGTTGGCGCAGTGAGCGAGCAGTGAAGCCCACGGCATTGCTGAACAAGTACTCGACCTGGCAGCAAGCAGCGCGGCAACATATCAGGAGGCTTCTTGCAGTTTCTGCCGCATGTGACTTGTGTGTGTGCTGCCGCAGATGGTAGCTGCATTCAACCTCCATCCTATCTACATGCCTTTTAAACAACATGCTGTTGTGCCCAGCGCACACCACAGGCCCACCTGCTCATGGTGCTCTGGTGCGTATGCCTGGCCCACTGCCAGCCTGTGGATGATATGGGAGGGCAGCACCTGCAGCAGCAGCAGCAGCAGCAGCAGCAGTAACAGCAGTGAGAAGCAGCAGCACTCGGGCTACCTCAGCTGAGATCAATGGTGAAAGCAACTGCCTGAACAAGCGCTGCTCTTTTGGCCGCTGCAAACCTGGTGCCTGATGCAGGTCTGGCACATCTACAGCAGACTGAGAAACGCTCTCTATCTAGCCTTATGTGCTCTGAAAAGAAGCAGCCCTTACCTGTGCTAGCAGCTCGTAGTGGCTGCGTGCCTCCGCTTCTCGCCTTGCGCTTTGCTTCACCAGCAACTGCAGCACAGAGCACAGCAGGCAGACAGTGGCACTGCTGTTTAATGCACACTGCTTGAGTCGGAAATAGGTTGGAGGCAAGCATGACCTGGTCAAACTGGTCAAATCACCACAGGCAGACCCACCTGGCTGTTGATGCGTGCCTGCAGCTCCAGCAGCCGCAGCGGCTTCAGCAGGAAGTCGTTCACGCCCTGCTCCAGTGCTGCCAGGGCCTCTGCCTCGCCGCTGTGTGCAGTGGCCAGCAGGATGGGCAGCTCCAGCGGGGAGAAGTGCAGCCGCAGCACCTTGCACACCTGCATGATCAGCGGCAATTGGTGAGCAGGGTTGGCAGGAGAGATGGCAGGGGTGTGTGTGGCTGCTTCACAGTGATCATTAGCGCAATGGTTGTGCTGGTACGCAGTAGCCGGGCAGTTGTAGTAAGGAGGAGTACAGCCGCAGCGCCTTGCACACCTGCAGGGCCCCTGGTGTTTGTCACAACTGTTGGTTGACAGAAGGAGTAGCAGGGGTGAAGTGGTGAGGGGGGCTGACCTGGATCTGAGGAGTGTGGTAGCAAGACTTGGTGTAGGGCAAAATGTGTGAACTGCCCTTGCCCATGCATCACATCCATGCACCCAGGCACAGGTAGCTTGGCACAACTGCGCATGTAGCATACACACGGCACGTAATCTAACATACAGCATGGCTACCTGCTGCTGCACCGCCTGTTGTACTGCCTGCTGTCCCACCTGTACCGCCACTGGCCCCTCACCTCTGTAGCACACATGTCTGGCAGTGCCGCATCCAGCAGCACGATGTCTGGCAAGTACTGCGCGCAAAACACCCAGTCGATGGCTGCCCTGCCGCTGCTCACACACACAACAGTAAACTCCCTGCTGACGTGGCCACCCACGCCACTGCTGCCACTCAGTGAGCTCCTGCCGCAAGACGTCGCCTGGCTTGACCTGCTACCACTGCCATCACTGCCGCTGCTGCTGCTACTGTTTGTCAAACGCTTGATTCCGTCTGGCGCAGTCCCACAGCTGCCGCTGCTGCTGCTGGCATCGGCTGAGCTGTGCTGCTGCTCGCCGCCTGGCTGTGCTGCCAGCAGTGCTGCCACCAGCTCCTGGTCATCCTCGCTGTCACTGACATACAGCACCAGCACCTGCCCATTGTGCTCTGGCACTTCTGAATGCGCCGCTTGGGGCAGCCCAGCACTGCCAGAGCTGGCGGGAGTATACATTGACAGCTGCCGCGCCATACTGCAGGAGGGCCGCTGCAGGCTGTGCCTCAAGCTAAGCCCAGAAGGATATCCTGTGCCATCCGTAAGTGTCATGGATGGGAAGCCAGACAGCAGCAGTGATGTGCCAGATGAGCTGCAGCGCATGAGGCCTGGTGTGGCGATGCCGGGGATGCTGCTGCCGTAGCTGCCCATGCTGTGGAGGTTGACGGCATTGTTGATGCTGCTGCTGCGCGACTGCAGTTGCTGCTGCTGCTGTTGTTGGTGTTGCTGCTGTTGTTGATCCTGCTGTTGCTGCTGAGGTTGCTCCTGGGGTTGCTCCGGCTGGTGAGGCGGTGTGCCAGCCAACTCATTTAGCTTGTTGCTGAAATTGGACAATGCAGCAGCAGCTGAAGCAGCAGCGTACTGCAGCAGCTGCATGCTGCCTAATGACAGGGCTGCTTTGCCCCTCTTGAGCTGCCTTACAATGCAGGAGGGCGCTGTGTATGCGCGCCAGCTGTTCTTCCTGCGAACCCTGCTGCTGCTGCAGCTTTGGCGGGTGTCCGCAACATCTCTGGGCCTGCCAGCTGCTGATGAGGCACGGCGTGATGACCGCCTGCTGCGCTTCTTTTTCCTATCGGTCCGTCCATCCCCGCACGGCGGAGCAGTGAGTCCGCTGGCCAATGGGCGGCACAAGCGCTGCGGGCAGCAAGGTCGTTTGCACGGGTCAACAGCTATTGGCAGTGCTGACTGACAGCTCAAGCGGGCAGATACATACCAAGCGTAAAAGAAGCAGGTGTATGTTGAAAGTGGGCCTCCTGCTGCCGCTGCTGTTGCTGTGCTGTAGCGGGGCTTGCTTAGATGGCTTCAGCACGCATCAGAGCAGCAGCACCTCACCTGTACTGCAGCCCATGCTGTGAGGACACCAACAGCTGCGAAGGCCTGCAGAGGTGCAAGACAGGTATACATTTCAATTCAAGACTACAAGACGCAGCGATTCTGCTATACAAAACAACACAAGCTACACCTAGGTACACTAGGTACAGCACGCATGAGTCATGTGCTGCACATGTCTGCAATATTGGCTGCTTTGGAAGTCCTGACACACGTAGCCATGCCCGACAGCGCTGGAACAGAGACAAACAGCGCTGATCAATCACCGTCAAGCATTGCTTGCTCACCGCAGCCAAGCACCAGCCCAGAAAAGAGCCTGGGAGCCATTGAGAAGACCAAGCTGACGCGTAGACAGCATGGCTTACGCCCACCGCAAATCTTCCTAGTAAAACCATGAAAACTTCATTTAAAACTACAATCCCATTCTTTTCCTCTCCTACACCACTGTCAAATATCTTTTGCGTGTCACGACTGGACCAAAGGGTCTCGCGTATGTGAAGCAATCTGCACTACATGATAGTGATAACTATTAATCAGCTCCGCATAACACTTCGCACGTGCTTCGTACTCTGTTGACGAAGAAACCTGACCATGCACCACAGTCATTGCCCTGCATTCAAACTCGAGAGGGGGGAGGGCTGTATACGGGCATGGTGGGCGCTGATTTACGCCTCACAACGCAGAACGTAATCACAGGTTCAGATTCGGAGCGTGTCACCGACAGCTTGGTGTGACCGATGATCTGTGACCGATGATCTGTGACAAGCGCCTGCACTAGTGCAGACCATAGTACCATGGTATGCAGCAATATCTGGCAGACGTGAGGCGGCCATGTTGCTGTGCAGCGCAGCTCGAACAGGATAGTGAAAGTTTGGACCTTCGGTCAAAACCATCTCCTACCTTCATGCTAGCAACAGCGCTAGCGCTGTTGATGTTGACTTCATATCTAGAGAGAACTGGCTTCCAGAGAACCGTGCATCGGTTACAAACCTAATCAACAGCCAGCCAGCTAGCACAAAAGTACTTAAACAGCTGTCAGTCTGATGTACTCATGCGTGCATGCATCAGCATCGCCGGCGGCGAACACCTATAATTATGCCCGCTTCATCGTGGCTACATCCAAGACAACACCTTCTGGTAGCAAGAAGAAATCAAATGTATGCTTCAAGTTACTGAATGTGACCCGTGAACAAATTCATACCAAGAAATGCAGTACTCTGCATACTGTGTCACAAAAAATGCAGACTACCCCCTCGTGCAGGACTAGCAAGCACAGCACAGCTTAAAATACTGCGGCTGAACACATATGTTTCCTGATGAACAGACAATGATGCACAATAAACGTACACTGACACTGTTGAGTTGTGCTCAAGTAGAAGGCTGATAAGCCGCTGATCCCCAAATCCTGTTGTCCTGCCAGGTCAAGGATGCTCAAAGCTTGAAGTCACCTCTCGATGGGAAGTCACCTCTCAATGGGAAAGAATGAAACTGCACATTGCAGGCCCTATCACCTGCTTGCTGACCCCCTGTTGCACTTATTTGTTGCTGGCGCATCTCGTTGCCAGTTCAGTCAGTGTGAAGATCTTGGCACTCCTCAAACCAAAGCAATCCTGTCGAAGCACACCCACTGCAAGTACAGCAGCAGCACAATGCCATGTGGTTAGTATTAAACTGGCTCTCTGGCTTGTTTGCTGAAGCAGACCAACGCATAGACTGTTGTCATGTAGTGCATGCTGCGCACAGCTTAAAACAGCCAACCAGTGTACACACAGCCTCATCAGGCTGGGCTCCTACCTTGTCCCCTCCCCAGTCGTTCCTGAACTCAATCTGGTTGATGTCCCACACAGTGTTGCCGCCGCACCCTGTGCAGCATGATCACCAAGGGCAGCATAGCAAGAGTGTGGAAACAAGACAGGGGCACGAGCTGTCAGGAATGGGAGCGAGGCTTGCGTATGGCCAGAAATTTGTGACCAATGCAAAGTCAACAGTTCGTGCGGCATTGTTGCTGCTGTCCAGCAGCAGGACAATGTTAGGGATACTGTGCTGTGCGCTGTCAATGGATGCAACCCAAGCCTTAGCAACATACCGCTGGCGAACTGGCTGGGGTCATTGAATGTTGAGTGGCTCCACTCGCCATTGAAGTACGGCAGGTAGAACGTGAATCGCCAGAAGTAGTCAGCGCAGTAATTGCAGGTGGGCTCGAAAGCATCAGGCCTGCATGAGAATACCATGTAGTTACAGCACTAAGTTTGAGCCATATCCCCAAGCCTCGCTAGCAGCTTGTCTAGTAAGATCAGCCAGTGGTCAAAGACAAGCAGCCATGCATGACTGGTGGTATGTTTACGGTATGCTCACTTCACATCGTAGATCTTCAACACGTTGCACTGTCCTTTCGTTCCTCTCAAACTGATCTTGATGTCGGGCACGGTAGCTGAAGTGCCTTCCCATCCAGAAACACCAACATACACCCAGAACTGCAAATCAGCAGCAGAGGTTCACAGCAGAGCACAGTAGCTGTTACGCACGTAATGGGTGCAATACATGCAGCGTAGGTACCGCGCAAAGCATAAAAGCAAGCATACCTGCATGCACTGCAGTGATTTGTCTCACCTCCAGCTTGTACTTGTTTTGGAAAGCTCCGGGATTGGTCTTTAGGGCCAGAGCCCCCTGCAGCACGAGATCAAAATTGTCAGTTACAGACACCAGGTGACTAGGCTACCCAGGTTTCATTTATCCTGTCTGCTGTTGCAACAGCTGCTGCTGCTGCTGCTGCTGCTGAGTTGTTCTGACAAGTTGCTGCTGGTGCAAGCTACCTGGCTCTTGATGTTGGCACACAATGCCTGTCCCTTGCGCATGCCGGACTCTTTTGCATCCTTGGGGCTCTGCAGCCAGGTGTTCCAGGACGCTGTTGGCAGAGGCAGCAGCGATGGATTTGCAGGGCACGATCAATATCAACGGGCACTGGTATACTACTCCATGGTGCGCGATCGGGTTCTGCAGCTGTTGCAGCAGGGCATAAGAGCATGGCATGCACACCAGGCAACACAATCTGTGGCTGTTCTGTTGTGGCCGACGGTGGATGACGCACCATCCCACCAGTTGTTGTCCAGGCTGTTGTCAAAGATGAAGTCACGGTCGCGCTGCCCCGTGTAGTCTGGCCAGTCACGACGAGGGCGATCCTGGCCTGCATGCCAAGCGGCAGACACAGGGTGGCTAAACGCTCTGAAACAACAAGTGCCTATGTGTTCCATGCTGATGAGATGCTGATGAGATGCCCAGCTGAGCGTATGGAACATGCTATATCTGAATGGCAGGAGCAGCAGCAGCAGCAGCAGCACAATCGGCCCTGCACATTTTGCTCACCCCAGTTGGCCTCAGAGGGAAAAGGTGAAGCGTTGGACACAGCTGGTGCCTGCAGGACAACAGCATAGCATGGGAAAACATGGGCAGGTCGTCTCATGCCTGCCGAAGCAGCCAATGGGCTTGCTACCAGACACTACCAGACACGTCCATGAAAACTCACCACATTCTGTGGCTGGTAGTCACAGGGCACACGTCTGTACTTGATGCCTGCAGGACAAACAGTTGTAGGTTGGGTTTCGCAGGTCGCACAGGCAAGCACAGCTGGTTCTGTGAGAACAAGGTTGATGCCGCAAAACAAGCTCAATGCTGCAGCAAGATATGCAGTTCTGCTCACCAATGACACCCCACTTCTTGTCAGCCAGCTTCTCAAATGCCCAAACCGACACCTGTTTGCAGGTCAGCATACATCACCACTTAGCTGCTGATATACTGTGGCAAGCTGACATTGGAAGCAGCGTGCATATATTTGAAAGGCACACACAGGGGTACGTGGCACGTGGGCAGCTAGTAGCTCTCAACACAGCAAAGCTGCTGAACAGTCTCTGCTGCCTACACAAGAACTGAACCAGATATCATGCTGCACAAACTCACGTCAAAGTGGTCCATGTCATTGCAGCACCAGCGCTTGTTGGAGTAAGCATTGGCTGGGTAGGTGCCTGCAGGCACATAGGCCATGTGAAAACGCACTGATTATCCAAGTACTTACAATCAGTGCGCCTGAGAAAACATTGACATAATCTACTGAGAGCAACGAAAGTGTAATTGCTGCAACAGGCGGAGCACTCACATGGACATGTGTCTGTGATGCGAAGCACAACAGATTGGGAGCTGTCATAGCAGGAGTAGGTCCTGTCCTGCAAGTTGTGACAGGCAAGCAAGGCAAGCAAGACAAGGTCAACAATCGGCCGCTTTTTTGACAGACAAAAATATGCGTATGGGGTGGGTAATCATGCCTGCACAGGAGTGTACAGTGCTGCAACCCTGAGCCAAACTCACTAGCTTTGCACCGTAGTTGTCTTGAATTTTGAGGCTGTCACAAGCCACTTCATAACACGACCTGCGAAGTATCAAGCAGGCATGTGAGCAGCAGGCGGCAGGCAACAGCGGGTCGGCAATGTGCTTGCAGGATAATTGAGTCCCATGTTTGACTAGTGTCCACGGCTTGGCAAGCGGCAGCACCATGCACGAAATACACCCTCGTCAGCCTTACCAGTAGCATCTCAATATCGCCCTGTACAGCCCGCTCTCTCAAATTGCAGGAACTCGAAGGCTCTCACCCGCAGGAGTCAGCGTAGTCTGGATGGTAGTCGGTCATGGCGGCCACCTGCAGCACGCAAAAGCCAACGTAAGCACAGTGAAACTTTCAGCAACGCTGGCCAGAGCAGCTGTAAATTGCTGTTGTAGGTCAACGCAAGAGCTGCACAGCGCACATGCAGTCACTGCACGGAGCAGCGTCGCCCGCCTTTGATTAAATAGGCAGTTTTTGCAGGCCATGAACTCGAAACAGCATCTGGTGGATATGCCTGCATTTAGTTCACATTTGATCAGCAGCGCTGCTTTAGGAAGAGATGAACATGATGCTGACCATCAACAGCATATCCCACTCACATCCCAGCCATGGGGCTCATCCCTCCACAGTGCGCCATAACCACAAGAGCCTTTGTGAATACTCCAGTCATCAGTGCCTGCAGGAAAACATAGAAGGATTAGCAGCTTTACATCATGCCGCCCGATGACAGCCTGTCAACCTGATGACTGTGCCAGTCTAGCAGTAGCAGGCTGCAGCAGCAACCGTTCAGTAGCGGCGAGCTTGCGGGATGAGCAGCACGTGAGTTTCAACAGACGTTAAGCAATTTCCTATGTTGCTGTTTGTAAGTCTGCCTATTGCTGCGATTGCTGATGCAGCACCAGCAGTGCCGAGCAACGCATCACCTGCTGCAGCTGCGCGAGCCACGCCGCAAGAGATGCACAAACAACGTGCCACGCCTCACCATAGTAGGTTGCACGACCCGTCCGCCACTTCCAGTCCAGCTCTGAGCTGCTCTTCATGGCGAGGCAAGGGGCCAGCGGCACGAAAGCCAAAAGCAGCATCGGCAGGCAGAGCCTGCTGCGCACAAGCTGAGGCATCCCTCTCAAGACAAGTCAACCTGAGACGTGCCGCTTCTATGAGGAGGTGGGTGCTTGGAGGTCTGCAAGAATTCGTTGCGTTGAGCGGGCAGAGTGCGCTACTGTGACCTCTCGTCAAAGTCAAACACGCGAGCCTTTAAATTGCATTGATTTTCACCAGGATAGGTAATATAGTAGCATTTTCAAATGATGACAACTCGAAGCGCGGTTCAGGTCCCAGGAGTTGACTGATTAAATCTCGATCTCGGCGTCTTCGGCGCGCACCTTCCAAACGATTGCAGTTTGTCAGTCACACGATTTAAATTGATGCATTTGTGCTCGTTTGCTCGTGCCAGGTTCAGAAAAAAGTACAGTGCGCTGCACGTGCAACAAAGAGGCACCAACAGCCTTGGATACCAACAAGCTGCACTGTTCATTGCAACAGCATGCAACAAGCACATCACACGGCATGAAGCAGCAGGTACAAAAGCGATTTCACCAGCTGCATCCGTCCCATGCAGTGCATGCATCATTGCGACCCTACTCACAAGTGACGAGGGGGATGGTGACCATGGTAATCACCATGAGCGGCTCACACACCACACGGCATTTTGCATCGAGCACACATTTGCACTGCCGAACTGACATGCTCACATAATATGCGTTCATAGCTGCAGGAAGGACCAGTCTTTGCAACATGTGGGCAACATGAGAGCCTGCCAGCTGTGGCAGCCACACAGCCAAGGCAGTGTGGGACGCGGGGCCGATGGCGATGTTGCTATGGCTTACATGGTAACTTGATTGATGACAGCCAAGGCAGCGTACTGAGCTGTCTCCTTGCCGCCAATTGGCCTTGCAAGCAGTAGTGTCACCACCAGCGGCAGCGTCTGTGTGGATGTTTGTCCATGAACACAAACATCCGCAGCTCACTTGTACAGGCTCTAAGAAAAGCGTGGACTTGCGTGTGCCTAGACAGCAGAGGACGGCAGACCATGCATGACGACATAGCTGCTGATGGCCGCTGCATAGCCCAGCAGCGCCCAGGGCGTCACTTTGCGCATGTACCAGCCGAAGCCAGCACCTTCCAGGCCCATGTATGCTACGCCAGCAGCAGAGCCAATCACCAGCAGAGAACCACCCGTGCCTGCATGCAGCAGACATGAACAGCACATATTCTAGTCAGGCTGCAGCCAACACAGCAGTGCAGACGTGCTGGCAGCATCATGGGTCACACCAGCACAGCATAACTGTCACACCTGGGCTGAAAGAGGCCATGCAGTAGTTGCTGCAGCTTGCAGGATTGCCTGCGAGGGCATGAACTGTGCAGGTAGCTGCCAGCAGGTGCAGTGTGGCATGTCGGTAGATGCTGTCGGCCTGTCTTACCTGCACACAGGGCAATCAGCTGCCACAGGGGGCTGTCTGCAGGCACTGAGCTGACGTCATACATGCCCTGAGTAGCAGCAACCTGCAGGAACCATAGACAGCGCACAGCACCGATGCCACATTCAGCGCTTTGCTGGTGGGGAAACGCAATGGCGATGGTGGTGATCATGCCAAGTGGTGGATGTCATCATCTTCTTAAAAGTAACACATGCAGCTCAATAGCATGGCTTCAGAACTGCACTGCATCACATGGCAGGCTGGGCCAACCTGTGAGTGTTGAACAACACCAAAGCAGATCTTGCTGTTGGACCAGCGCAACACCGCGAGTAAATGCTCACCAGCGGGACGTTGTCTATGAGTGCAGACACCAGGCCAATGGATGCGGCAATGATGTCGACGTTTGGCACTGCATCACTCAGCGCACGCGCCAGCTCCCCTAGCAGGCCTGCTGCATTTAGCGCCTCAACCGACATGAGAATGCCCATGAAAAACATCACGCCTGCAGGAAGGCATGGCCAAACGCATGACGATGTGATTTAGTCAGTAGCGCACACTTGGGGAGCGCCAGAGCATGTGTGATGTGAGGATGCCTGTCTATGTCCCCTCTGCAGCAGACCACATCTATGACCGGCTCGGATTTTTTGCCGCCAATAGCTGGAGCTGCCGCCTGTGATGTTTGAAAGCAACGACTGGCCATGTAGGCATCCAGACCGGATGCAGAGCAGCACCACAGCAAGCATGCCGGCAGCTGCAACCGTGCAGCTGCTAGCACCATGCATGCCGCAAATCACCTGCAATGTCCAGGTTCCTCAGTGCATCCTGCACCCTGGGGAAGGCCCGGTTCTCGCCAAAGTGCAGCGCATCAGTGACCATCCACAGCACCCCTAGGCCGCTCAGCATGCCCATGTATGGCGGCAGGTTTGTGAACTGCTTGAACAGCGGCACAAACAGCAGCGCGCCCAGGCCCAGCGACAGCACCAGCAGGTCACGGTTCAGCGGCAGCAGCGCCTGCTGCTGCTGCTGCTGCTGCTGCTGCTGCTGTAGTTGGCCTTGCTGCGGCGTCTGCGGCTGTAGCGATGCTGCTGTTGCATTGACGCTGGCGGCTGCATGGCTGCCTTGCCGTTCCTGCAAGGCCAATTGCTCGGCCTCCATGCTGCTGCTGCTGCTGCTGCTGGGTGTGCTACTGGCACCTGCCACTGCTGCTGCTGCTGTTGCACCTGGCACAACAGGTCCCTGTAGCTCTGGTGCTGTGGCACACAGCAGCGCCACTGGCACTGCCATTGACACCAGGCTTGGCAGGAACAGGTCTCGCATGGTGGGCAGCGGGGTGATCTGGCCGCCAACCCACAGCATGGTGGTTGTGACATCACCGATTGGGGTCCATGCTCCACCTGCAGCAGCGCAAAATGACGGTTTGATTACAAAGCAGGTACTTCTTTCAGAGTTTAGAAAGCTGCTAGCTTGCTGTGGCAGCAGCAGAAACACCAGCACGCTCGCCTAGCAACAGCGCTGTGAGGAGTAGCATTGAACCCTGACACACGTACCTGCGTTGGCTGCGATGACAACAATCGCACCCAGCAGCTTGCGCAGCTGTGGATCGCTGGGGTTGGCGCGCGCCAAGATGCTGAGCATGAGGATGGTTGTGGTCAGGTTGTCCAGCACTGCGCTCATCGCAAATGACAGCAGCCCCACGCCCCAGGCCAGCGTGCTGCGCTGCTCTGCCACCACCCAGGACGCCAGCCGCTTGAAGCCGCCGTGCACATCTACCACCTGCAGGAAAACAGCAGCAGCAGCAGCAGCAGCAGCAGCAGCAGCAGCACAGACGTAATGTCACAAAGCAGCCTGGAAAAGGTGCTGCAGGAGGGCCACCATTTCGCAAAGAAGAGGGTTAAAATCATGCTTGGCCTACAGTTTGTTTTGAGGCCATTCAAAGGTACGGGGTGCAGCTGCAGGTTAAGCACAGCCATTGCGACCGCTGATGCACACCAGTCAACGCAGCCTGGCTGTGCTACTGCAGCTTTAAACTCTACACAGATTCTTACAGAGTAACAGCGGTGTTCAAGCCTTCCGTTATTCAAGCTTCAGTGCACTAGTTGCCCTGGCTCTCACCTCCACGATAGTCATGGCACCCATGATGAAGAAGATGAGCTCAGACACTGATGCAAGCGCCGCAGCCACCTCGCCATCAACCTGCAGCGCAGCAGCAGCCAGGCAGGCAGCACAGACAAAAAAGCATCAGGCGCTGCACGGCTGCGCACAAGCAGGCACCGACGCTAGCTCGGTTGTATGGGCCAGGCACTGCGGATTACCATCAATATGTGCCGTGTCATTTGATTGTCAGTGCAACACGTGTGTTTGCTTCGACCGCATGCAGTTGCAAGCTTGACAGCTTGTGCCGCCTGCTTGCTGGCAACACCACGAGCTGGCTGCCGCGGTCATACCCGTCCACGAGCAGCCCTGCTGCTCCTCCTGGTGGTGCTGCTGCTGCTGCTGCTGCTGCTGCTGCTGCTGCTGCCGCCGCCTCTACACCTGCTCCACTGGCAGCCCTGCTACCACTCCTGCTGCTGCTGCTGCTGCTGCTGCAAATTGTGCTGCTGCTACTGCTGCCATCTCACCTGCTCCACTGGCAGCCCTGCTGCTGCTGCTGCTGCTGCCACCTCACCTGCTCCACTGGCAGCCCTTCTACCACTCCTGCTGCTGCTGCTGCTGCTGCTGCTGCTGCTGCTGCTGCTGCTGCTGCCATCTCACCTGCTCCACTGGCAGCCCTACTGCTGCTGCTGCTGCCGCCATTCCTGCTGCTGCTACTGCTGCTACTGCTGCTGCTGCTGCTGCCGCCTCACCTGCTCCACTGGCAGCCCTACTGCTGCTGCGGCTGCCTCCAGTCCTGCTGCTGCTGCTGCTGCCGCCTCACCTGCTCCACTGGCAGGCCAGCCGTGCTGCGTATGGTCCACAGGCACACCGCCATCAGCAGCGCCACGCCAGCCTTGTTCAGGCCCACCAGCTCCTCAACAAGGATGCCCACGTACCTGCAGCAGCAGCAGCAGCAGCAGCAGCAGCAGCAGCAGCAGCAGCAGCAGCAGCAGCAGCAGCATTAGCAACAGCAGCAGCACCAGCAGCAGTAGCAATGGTCGAGGAGACTGGCACAGCCCATTGAAGACTGAAGGAGCGCTGCTGTAGAACAATGACGTCAGGGCCCATGGCTTCAGCGGATCCACACATAAGCAATGCACACTGGTACGGCTGCTTGGGTGCTTGATGAACCAAGGATGAACCAGCATCCTGGATGGGCAATGTTTGGATGCCAATCGCGGGTACAGCTGCTGCTGCTGCTGCTGCTGCTGCTGCTGCTTACCGACCCACCCCAAGCCAAACAGCAGGCTCATTGCCACCCCTTGGTGGGCATCAACCTGCAAACAGCAAGATGCCACCAGGTTAATGTCAGTTACGTGCCTACTCTTGGACAACATACACCGATCTTTGCTGCTGATAGTGCGTCATCTCATCACCGTCTCAGGCCCAAAGCAGAGGACAAGGCATCATTTGATTTGTAAATTGTGAACTTCTGTGTTGAAATTTGAAAATCCGAATTCAAACAGCGCCTGCTGCTCACCCACTCATGCTCCAGGACACCTGCCAGCACCCCGACTGCGCCGCCAACGCCAATGGCCTTGTAAATATCCAGCCTGTTGACAGATTCTGTTTCCTCGTTGAATTTCGCTACTTCTGCCACTGCCGCTGGCACTGTCAGTGGTGCGCTGTGAGGCTGGCTGCTTTGGCTGGCAGCTGCTGCTGCTGCTGCTGCTGTGAGAGCCAGTGCCGCAGCACCTGCATCGGCCAGGTGCACTGACATGCCATCATCCATGCTGCTGAGGCTACTGCTCCTGCTGCTGCCGCTGCTGCTTTGCCGTACTTGCAGGTCAGCAGATGAGTGGTGAACACCTGCATCCTGTGCTTGCTGTGCTGCAGCTTGAGCTGACTCCTCTGCTGATGCAGCGCTGCATGTCACGCGCTGTCCTCTGTTGGACCATTGCTGCTGACTTTGCTGATGTTGAGCAAGGCATGCTCCGCCCCTCAGGCTGTGCCTGCTAAGTGATGCTGGTGCTGCATGGTAGTAGTATATGGACTTCGATTTCTGAATGGTTATATAGGAGCGGCATATGCTGCTGCTGCTGCTGCTGCTACTGTGCTGCCTGCTGCTGACCTGGCCGCACCATCCCTGCCTTGACAGGGATGGGTGCAGCATGCTGTCAGATGGATTGATGGGTTGAAAAAGCACTATACTTACGCTTGCTGGCGTGGGAAGAGCCTGTTGCACCAAGTGCCTGAGCAAGTGCCAAGGTGTCCTTTCTCGAAACACTACACTGCGACTTTGAGCGTGCTGCAGGGAAGATGTTTGAGATGGTTAACAAGAACGCATTGATAGCAGAAAAGAATGGGCCTACAGCCTGAGCTGCACTGCATGTGCCAGGGTGCCATGCCGGGCGAGAGAAAGTCAGAGGACGTTACTTCTAACATCGCATCACTGCGCAGGGCTCGCATTAGCCAAATTTCATATAACATTCACCAAGTTTCATTTGTATCTAGCTTGGCTGATCGTAATCGTTTCGCCTCCCGTCCCTGGCACAACAAACACTCCAGCTGTTTCCTTGCTGCTGCCACTGCTACTGCTCCGCACTGCTGAAGTGTGTTCATCCCGATTTGCACATGGCAGAATACCACACAGTATATAAAGGTCCCGAGGGCGAGACCACGCAATGGGAGGACATACAGGTTCGGCTAGGAAACATCGCGCCCAAGCCCAAGCCATGGAAACCAGACGCATACAAACCAGAGCAGGAGGAGCACAAAGACACGGAGTGGCTAGACAAGAAAGATGAGGGTGAACTAGCAGAGCTGGATGACGAGTTCCAAGATGACAGGGCACTGGAGGAGTACAGGTGGGCTGCTGCTGCCGCTGCAGCTGCAGCAACTGCCGCTGGCACCTGCAACTGCCATCAGCTGTGCAGCTGCTTGCGCTACGCCTGGCAGCTGTTGTGACCGGCAGCTACTGAGAAATCAAAATAGTGCTACGGAATGCATGCATGCAGAGGCAGCTGACCACATTTGCTCTCATGCAGTCTGATGCAGCTGGGGCAGAAGCAGCTGCTCTAACTTTACACTTTGTGCAACCATGTAGAGCCTGTGGTGTGCAAGGATGCTGCTATACTTTACACAATGCTCTTTGTAGTCGTATCCCTGTGCCAGCAGCAGCAACACACTGGGAATCCATCAGGCTTAGGTGCTTTAATGCAACGCAGCTGCACATGCAGCACCGCAGCTGCAGACAGATGAACACATGCACAGCAATGCTTGAGCTGGCAGCAGCAGAAGCAGAGCTAACAGCATTGCCACAGCGCATGCAGCAGCACAGCAAGCATGGCAGCAGCCCAAGCAGCACCTAGCCACCATCAAGCCACCACTTGCATTACATTGGAGCACAGCGCGAGCAACAGCAACAGCAGGGGTGGCTGCAGTATAAACAAAACAACAGCAGCCGCAGCGGCAGCATATAGCATACAGCAGCAATGGTACCTCGGAGATCAGCGGCAGCAGCGGGTGCTTGGCTCTGCTTGTCCAGCAGCAACTACAGTTGCGGCGCCGTCGCTGCCGCGTTGTCTGCTGGTCATGCACCATGAGCCAGCCCGTGCTGTGCATCTCTTGCAGCAGCTGAGCCTGCACCCAAAATACGGCTTGCTGCACAACAATCCGAGCCATACCTTTCTTTCCGCCCACCATTCTGCACGCCTGTTGTGCGGCTGCCGCCCTGCAGGCGCAAGCGGATACAGGAGCTGCAGGCCGCAGCAGCAAAGCCGCGCTTCGGCACAGTAGAAGAAATCAGCAGCAACGAGTTCATAGAGAAGGTCACCAACACCAGCGAGAAGGCTTGGGTGGTGTGCTTTCTGTATAAGGCCAGCCACGCGGGCTGTGTGCTGTTGAGGGAGTGTCTGGTGGAGCTGGCTCGCAAGTATCACGGCACGCGTTTTGTCAGCATTGTCAGCACCAGCTGCATCCCAAACTACCCGGATCAGAACTTGCCCACGCTGCTGCTGTACCACAACAGGTGCGTAGTGACGCCTTAGATATGCATTTCCATTTTACTTTGGTTCTCTGGAATCCAGGGGTCGTATAAATGCGTCCTTTTGCAACAGATGTGGCGCGCGGCATGGCCTGTCTCTAGAGGCACGCCTGAGTCATTGTTGGTCATGAGTCTGTGTTTTGTGAGGGTGCTGGTTGCGCAGCTGTGTTGCAGGCTGCTGGGCGTAAATGCGCACCCCTCAAGCTTAGCCATGGCGCACCTGCGTGCGTGCCCGCTGCTGCTGCTGCTGCTGCTGCTGTGCAGGTCTGTGGTGAAGCACCTGGTGGGCCTGGCGCAGTTTGGCGGCCCACGTGCCACGCCAGAGCAGGTGGCGCTGGTGCTGAATGGCTATGGGCCGGTGTGTGTCAGCGGCGACGGCGACGCGGCAGCAGAGGCAGCAGCAGCGCAGGAGCAGGTGCGGGGGCTGCTGGAGCGCATGGTGCAGCAGCGGGAGCGGGAAGAGCAGGACGAGAGCAGCGACTTTGACGACTAACACAGCAGCAGCAGCAGCAGCAGCTGTTGGTTGGTTAGTTAACTCTGGTGTTGATGAGTGTGGCTCCAATGGCTGGCTGCTGGCGCAGGAGGTGCGGATGCAGCGTATGCTAGATGGGTTGTAAGTGGACACATTTGTACGGCTGCATGATTTGGAAGATCGGATTGTGCGGCAGAGTGCTGCTGCAGAGGACAATGTGATGCTGCTGCCGCGCCCTCAGCAGCTGTCGAAGGCACCAGCTGCAGCTGTAGCCGTGTTTGTTTCGAGCCACCCGTTGTGGTGCAGCCAGTCGGGCAGCACAAAGCGATGTACTGCTGCAGCAGGTGCTGGCCTGCTGCTGCTTTCTGGTTAGGTTTGAGTTGGAGATACCAGAGAGGAGGGCGGCCGGCTGAGCGTTGCCTTGCGCAACTGACACATGCTGTGTGCTTAGAGTGAGCTTATATACGGCAGCTGCAGCAGCGCCGTGCAGCAGCTTTGGGCCTATATGGCTGCAATCTTGTTGGCGCGGTGCACCGCAAGAATGTAGACAATGCAGTGGCTTAGGCAGCAGCATGACTGGCGTATGAACAGCTGATGGCCTGGGGAGCCTTCTAGCTATGTGAACATGCATGATGTTGCATTCTGATTGTGCTTGTAATGAATGCAACCGGCACCTTTCTTTATACAGCTGTGACGTGGCTGAGTGGGTTCTTCCTGGTGCGACAGTCTGGTGGCTGGGGCGCTTGTTTGAATCAAACAGCATTCTTCATGGGTCCGCGCAAAGTAGAGGCCACCGTCAAATCAAGATCATGGTTACATTGCCAATGAACAGAGCAGGTCTGGACCTTTTGCATCCAAACAACCGCGACAAAATATCTCCATTACTTTGCATGCACAGCTGCACATCAATTGTATGCAGGCTTTGACCGAGGCAAAAGCCAAAAAGACTGGCCAAGAAACCACACCCCAAGTCCTGCAGGCCACGCCAGACCACACACCACACATGCTGCTGTCGGATGCCATAGGCACCTGTAAATTCAGAGGAGGTTCATCAGTATCGTGAGCGAAACCGGCACACGGCCCTGTCGCAGACGCTGCGTGCGCAGCGCTGCCGAATTGTTGGTGTTTAAGTAAAACAATGAGAAACATATCTGCATGGCAGGACCTTGCCTTGATACATAGCAAAATCTCCACCAACCTGTAATGCCTAAGCCGCGAGAAAGCACAACACACAGCCAGGAATGGAAGCCCGGCATGCATCTCTCACGCAACACACAGAATCACACACAACGCGCAGAGTCCTATGCACAACACAGCTGCGAGACAGACGCCCTGCCTTCACCCAAACTATTCAGCCGCCAACAAAGATACACCACAAAGCATGACCACAGCGCCTGCGTACTCGATGTGACATTCAACCTGTACTGGTGTCACTGCGCAACATCCTCGGCAATGCTCCAGGTCTACTAATCAGCTGCCCACACTTGGTCACTGGAATGATCCGGCACAGATGGCACGCTACCTACTCCTGTGCTGCCGCGCTCGTCACATAACATAACAATGACGGCTGTCCAACCCGCAGGCGTAACATGTGTACTGCTGTGACCCAGGAGCCTGCACCATTCCTGCTGCCAATTCAGGCGCGCATGCAAATATACATGACCTGCTGCTGGCCGCAGCTTTTACCCGCGTTCTTGCGGGTCAATTCTGGAACGACCCATGTAGACACGCGAGCGCGCGCACAGCCTTGTTGAATCACTGCCGAACATGCACAGAGGCGCGGGCAGCAACACATGCAGCAGCTGTTGGTCTAGCTGCTATGGCCAACCCAATCAGCTGCAGCAGCAGCATAGAGGCAGTGAATCAGCACTCGCAACTGCCAGGCACAAATGCAGGTCCAGGCGCAGCAGCAGCCCGGCCAGATGACCCGCCTACCTGCAGGTTTTTGAGGCCACAAAGGCGCCTGTGTCATGCCAGGCAGTTCGCAAAGGTAATGATTCAGTGTTTTGACGCGACAGTTCCCACTGGCAATTGGCAATCCTACCTGCAGGTATTTGAGGCCACAAAGGCGCCTGTGTCATGCCAGGCAGTTCGCAAAGGTAATGATTCAGTGTTTTGACGCGACAATCCCCACTGGCTTTGGGTTGGCAATCAAGCCACGCATCACCAGACTTCAGCAGCAAGCACAAGCCGCCTGCAGCGATGCACTGCCTTCGCAAGCACTGTGCTGCTGCTTCCAGCCGCCGCTGCGAAGCCTAAAACCACCACAGAACAACACCACAAACTCTTGCAGCAGATAAATGAACCCACACAGTGCGTCCAGATCAGGTGCACAGCTTTTCAACTGCTTGTAAGCGACAATGCACACAGCAACACACACAGCAACATACGCGGGTGCTGCTGCTGCCCTCGTGCCGGAGCCGTTTGCCCTTGCAGCAACACCACGCCGCCGCCAAGCCTCCGACAGCAGCACCGCACACACGGCTCGTCAGGCACCCCAGCATCTGCTGCTGTGCACAACACGTGCAGGGAATTGAGCGAGCTGATCACTGCGCAGCAGAGGCACACCCTGGCAGGTGCAAGTGACAACAGCAGCACAACAGCACGAGGCGGCGTTCCTTCATACTCACAGCTGTGATGTCGTTGACAACAGCAGCTTGCAATGCTGGCAGCAGCTTGTGCAACTGCAGTGAATGCCAGTGCTGGTGACCGCCACTGCTCTGAGCGAAACACAGCCAGCAAGCAATGCAGTGACACAATGCGGTGCACCTGCACCCCCTGCCGTGCTCTGCAGCCACACGCAGTACTGCATGCACTGACAATGCAATGCACTGCTGGCACCGCCGCGCATACAGCAGCAAGATTGCTACGGATGCGTGTACAGTGCCCGACCAACACCCAACAGCCTGTGCATACCCTGCCTGCCACTGTTCCCTTGCCAAAAACAGCACAACAATCAAGCAGCAACCGCTGCGCAGCAATCAAGCGGAGGGGGCAGTGCTGCAGTGCTGCACAATTCGCAACCGTGCTGAACCATGCAACGCAAACCATGCAAAGCAAGGTACTTGTTGCAGGCACAGTGGAGCAACAAGTGCGCCGCACACTACCATGGCATCAAGTACCTGTGCTGCTTGCTTGCACATGCCCAGCAGCAGCACCAGCAGCAGCAGCAGCAGCAGCAGCACCAGCAGCCTGCTGACCACGCAGTCCGGAAAGGTGCCACAGGGCACGCACACAACACCGCCCGATGCGATATGGATCAGCACTCACACAGCGCCCGACATCACTAGTGCGAACCACACACACACCAGCTACGGCGTGCGCTGTGGCAGCAGCACAACAAAATGAAAGGCTCGACAGCCACACACAAAACACGGCATTTGAACAGACCAAACAAGTAGGGAGTCCTGCAGGGCAGCAGCAGCGCACCCGTAGCCTCCCGGCGCACCTGAGGTGCTGCACGCTGCGTGCGCAACTGCTGCATGCCGTTGAGTCCTGCATACACCGCCACAGACGCCCTTCCACAGCCTGTTGCACTACGCTGGATGTCTGCAGGACGCAGCGCAGCCCGCACCCTGCGCCGCTACCAGCTTCACAGTGTCTCACAGTCACGGCGGGCCAAGCCACGACAGCAATCACTGCTCGGAGGAACAGACAGATCCAGTGCGTGCTGCCAGCAATGATCCAACCGGAAGTAGCTGTGAATCCGCTGCCGGCCCTCAAGCAACACATCAAACAAAGCCATAGCTCAAGAAATGACTCAGGCCAACAAACAGGAGCAATGGCGGCTCACTGAACAGCCTTGTGTAATGCAATGCAGGGGAGGCAGCAGCATGCTGCTGCTTGGCCCAGTGAACCGCAGCATCACTCAGCAGTGCGCATCTCCCACACAAAGCGACAGCCAGGCGCCTGTAGCTGCCCGCACGCAAGCAACACAGGTCACAACACTGACATGCGCAGACAGCGCTATGTAGCCCCTGTGCGCAACCACACGGCCCGGACCATCCTCCATCACCGTCACCAGCCTGAAGCATTACTGGATACCTGCTGCCCGTGCACGCGCATCAACACGCCAAGATGATCAGATCAGTCAGCGCATGGACAGGAGTATGCTGAGAGCTGCTACGCCTGCCGGTACATTTACTGCGTGAAAAACACACATTACCTGCGGCCGCGCCGCTGTGCCACATCGGCCCAACCACGCAAGCGCGCCGCGCACACCTCACATTAAACCACGAGCAAACCCGCAATGCCTGCCCATCTGCACCACGGCGATCAGCGCCGCAAATGCCCCTGTCCGCCGCTGCTGCACCCATTCCTGCCGCTTGCAGCGGCACCACGCGCACAAAATTTCCCTGCTCCCCACTTCGCGCAGCAGCGCAGCACATTCAGCGAACAAGGCATCCCCAGAGAGGCTGCCGCCGGCCAGCGCGCGGAATAGCCTACCAACCCAATGCACGGCCCTCTTCTCATCATGCCAGCAGGCCCTGAAATTCCCTTCAAACTTTGAGTCAAATAAGGTGTGCCGACATGCCAATCATGATGCACACAACAAGACACGCCGGTCGCACGCGCACCAACACCACCACCACCACCTAACACTGGATGCAAACACACATCCGACAGCGCCGCGTGTTGCGAGAAGCACCCTACTTGCATTGTAGACGGCCAACATCATCATGCGCACAGCAGCCCGCCGCCGCCCGCCAGCAAGGGCCACTCAGCGGCTGCTGGCGCGCTGGATTACTAATGAATGCACTGGCGCTGGATTGCTAGTGAATGCACAGCCAACAGGTCCCATACAGCCGTAACAATGCGCCGACCCAACCCTGCCCACCCCATGCCACCCCATGAACTGTGAGATGCAAGCTGCAGATATACATATATATGCACCCTCAACATGTTGTGGCAGCGCAGCTCTGCCATTAAGACAGCGCGCATGGCTGTGTGAGCACATGCACGGCTGCCACACTTCGAAAGCCATAACACGGAGGCAGCGATGCCAGTGACAGCACCACACAGCACACCCGATCACTCAAGGCGGCGCAACACTAGGCCGCCACGCTGCCGCGGCGCTCCATGCACAACGCACATGCCAATATGAATGCCAACACAAGTCGCAACTGCCCGCGCGGCAGCTCAGAACAGCGCACGCTGCCGCTGCTGCAGCAGATGCCAAAATCACCGTATGCAACACACAGCAGCATGCGCGCCGAGCTCTGGGATGCCCCTGCTTCGTTTCCCGCCTCACATGCAGGCGCTGCTGCCCACACGATCATTATAATTGCATCAGGCGCAGCTGCCAGCAGCCGTCCACGCGCAGGCACCACTGCACGCTGTCGCCCAGCCAGCCAGCCCGCCACCCACATCACCAGCCCGCCGCGGTGATCGACGCGGTGATCGACTTCCTGCGACTGACGTCCTGCAACTAACTTCGCAGGCTGACGTAGCTCCAGATCCCAGTAACAGCTTGGAACCTCGGACTACTGCTCACTCCACAACATCGTCTGGGGTGTCGTCATCCAGCCCTGCATTGAGCATGCACAGCGTCACCAGCCTGTCCCGCACCTCAGCCAGCAGCCCTGGCGACATCACGTCGCCGTGCCGCTGCATCAGCTCAGCCAGCCGCGCCACGCAGCTGCTGTCACACGCTGCTGCTGCCGGCCCTGCGCCAACCTGCAGCAGCGAGCGCAGCACCACGCGCACGGCCAGCCGCTGCAGCCGCGCACTGGACGCCCGGTGCCGCGCACACAGCTCCAGCGCTACCTCCCGCTGCGAGGCGTCCTGCGCTGCTGCTGCCACCACCACGTCTTCACATGCCACCTGCAGCCCATCCACTTGCAGGAAATCTGCAGCCACCCACAGCTTGGCAGCCTGTGCAGCAGAGAAGCCCTCCAGGGTGCTGTGTGTGAGCCAGCGCTCCAGGCAGCGCAGCACCCAAGCATTGGCCTCGGGCGTGAAGTGCGGGGTGGTCAGAGCCCGCACGGGTGTGCTCGCGCTAGGCTTTTCGTGCCGCAGGATGCTGCCAATGAACTTGCTGCTGCCCTTGATGGCTTTGTAGGTGCAGCGGCTGACGCTGTGCTGCAGCGGGCCAAACTCGAAGATCACGCGGCCGCTGTGCTTGCTGCTGCTGCTGCCGCTGCAGCTGCTGCACGGCGCGCGCGCAGCCTCCGGCAGCGGCGGCAGCACCAGAAGGCTGCTGCTGCTGCTGCTCCTGCTCACCCCCGCAGCCTCACCCGCTGGCAGGTCCCCTTCAGGAACCAGGCCAGACATCACGGAGCTGTATACGCCAGATGCATCCGGCATAGCTAAGGCCGCGTCGATCACGCTGCTGCTGCTGCTGCTGCCGCTGCTGCTGAGGGACTCGTCGATGCTGTCGCCGAGCTCGTGGCGCACCGCTGCAAGCTCAAGGTCCCTCGACATCAGGTGCTGCACCAGCCGCAGCACAGCGCTGCACACAGGGCTCAGCGGCGCACCGCTGCTGCCCGCTGCTGCTGCTGCTGCATCGCCCCTGCACAGCTCGTCCTTGAACGCTGTAAGCAGCTCGTCCAAGCGGCTGTGCTGCAGCAGCAGCCGGCACGCCAGCACGTCCGTGTACACATCATCCGCCACCTGCTGCTGCTGCTGCTGCTGCGTCGGCTGCGGCTGTGCTGCTGCCGGTGCGTCGGCAGCCGCCTCCCCGTCCGGCTGGATCTCCCCTGCCTGCTGCTGCTGCTGCTGGGGCGCCGGCGGTAGCTTCAGGTGCACCGAAGGCAGTGGGATGACTTGCGCGAGTGCCAGTGGCACGTCTAGCTCAAAGTTTGCTTCAATGTTTGCCAGCACCTCCTGACCCTTCACACTGATGAGCTGGCACACTAGCAGCCGGCCCAGCTTGGGTGGGGCCCCAGTGGCCACACTGCCCACCAGATGCTCCTCTACTAGCAGCTGCAGCAGCTCAGCTGCATGGAACGTGAGCAGGTAGTGCAGCAAGCCTAGCACCAGCCCCCGCAGCCGGTCACTCAGCTGCGGCTGATGCTGCAGCAGGTAGGCTAGGCCGTGAAGGCTGTCCGGCTGCAGAATGGCTGACACAGCAGACTGCGCGAGGACCTTGAGCGGCACCAGCTGCTGCTGCTGCTGCCGCTGCTTGCCGCCAGCCTGCTGCTGCTGCTGATCCGACGCGTGCTGCTGCTGCTGCTGCTGCTCGTGGCCCATCTGCACAAACAGGCCAAGCATTGCAGCGCCAACCCAGCCGGGGCCTGTGCCATAGCGCAAGCTCGCCAGCTGCTCAAGCATCCCTACTGCTCCTGCGCTGACCAGCGCTGACGCTGACGCGCACGCTGCCGCTGCAGCAGCGCTGTCAGTGCTGCCGCCGCTGCTGCTGCTGCTGCTGCCGTGCTGGGTCCTGCCGCCGTGCCTGCTGGGATCGCAGAGCACGAGCATGATCCAGCTGAGATTGCGCAGCGTGCTCTCCTGCGCCTCAACATGTGCTGCTGGCGCTGCCATGACTGCGTTAACAATGTCCAGCAGAGTGCATGCAACGTCCGGCTGCTCCGCAAGCGTTGCGCAGCATGCGGGAGGTCCGTGCGCGACTTGCAGCAGCACCCAGGACAGCTGCAGTGGCGCAGGATGAGCCAGTGGAGCAGCAGGCATCACACACAGTCAGCAAATGGGGCATGAATAAGGCACGAAAGTTGGTGAGCAGCTCTGCAGATGTGCAACATGCACGAGCACGTACACTGGACATGCGATTTGCTGTGCCCGGTTGTTGACCAGAGCTGCACGCTCACAGGCACCAGCACGACCTCCCACTCCAAAGCACCCCACTTGCAGGACCAAGCATGTTTCCTGCAAGCTGTCCTGGCAAGCTTCCTGCAAGCGTTCCTGCAAGCGTCCTGCAAGCCGCTCGCGCCCACCTGCATCAGCGCCGGCAGCACATCCACGCGCGCGTCTTCACCTGTCAGCGCCGCCAGCGCTGACTTGGCTGCTGACAAGATAACCGGCACGCCGCCCTGAGCCACCAGCTCGCACACATTGACCGGGGAGCCAAAGAGCTGGTCGGCAAGGTTGTACAGCAGCTGCGCATCATCTGCGATGTTGCCGGTGCTACCGATGCTTGCCAGCAGCTGGCGCAGACCCCGCTGGTATTGTGCGAGCTTGGCGGCTGCCTCGGCCTGCAGGAACATGCAGGAAGCAGCACGCAGGGAGCAGCAGCAATCAACATTCAGCCTTGGATTGGCGCAACTGAGCAACTGCAGCACGAAGCAGGCCCTCCACAATCATGTGACACATGATCCAGCAGCGATGCTGCAAGGGCGTATGAAACTCCAGGCTGCTGCGCACCTGAGCAATGCGCTTCTGAACCCCCACATCGTCTTTGTCTTCCTCTGCTGCAGCAGGCTGCGCCACGCTGCCGCTCTCGCGGCCCTCCTTCTGCGGCAGGTAGGGGCTGCTGCTGCTGCTGCTGCTGCCGGCGATGCTTGCTGCCTGCCCTGCCATGCTGTAGTTGCGCGCCAGCTCACCGCCAGTGCTCCTGCAAGCAACAGCCGCAACCAGGCGAGGTATAGGGTAAGTAGTGCGAGATGACACTCAATGAACATGACAACGTGGCATGCTTGATGTGCGTGCAACGTGCACGGTGCAACTGCTGCTGCATGTTATGCTGAGCCGCGTGTCACCGATTGTAATCCCTTCCTCAGCACCGAAAGCTCCTTAATGCTGCTGATCTGCCACCAACACCCACGCACAGCTGCTGCTGAATTGCCATTGCAGCTTCCCGCCTGCTGCTGCTGGGCCACCACCAGTCTATGCAGTCCTGCAGGACTACGGTACACAGCAGGCTGGACAGTCCTGCAGCTGTGTGCGCTGCCGTGCCGCATCTGCCGCTGCTGCTGCTGATGCGCCTTTAGGTGCCCCCACCCCCACCTCCTTCAAGCATAACAGGGTTGCATTGACCTGTCAGATGCTGGCCACCTGATTCACGCTGCTGCTGCTGCTGCTGCTCACCGGGCCACCACGCGTGCCAGCTGGCCCATGCCGAAGGAGGCAGCCATGACCATCCAGACTTCCATGAGGCTGGACAGCCCCCGCTGCTCAAACTGCTGCAGCCGCTGCGACATGAAGCGCCAGCTGCACATCAGCAGCGAGCCTGACACGAGCACTGCCACTTGCTGCAGGCAGCAGCAGCGCAGCGCCGGCAGGGGTTGCAAGGATACGCGGCAACAGGGGAGGGCAGTGAGCAAGGATATGTGGGCGCTGCTGCGGGTTGCGGTGTGCAAGCTTCACAGCTTCACAGCGCTGGAGCACCAAGGCGAGGGCTGGCTGGGTACAACATTGGTACAACATGCTGCACCAGGCTCCCCAAGCTTGTATCAGGCGTTGGCATAGCTGCTAAGGAGCTTGTCTGGCAGGGGCCTTCCTGCTGTGCCTGCCCAGGCAGGAACATAATGTGCAGCAGTGGGGAGGCCGGCATGACATTGGTCGCAGCTGTGCAGGGGGCTTACCTGAGGCATCAAGGGGGATGTTTCGATGTTTGACAGTATATCCAGTGCCCTTGCCGCAGTCTGCCTGCGTTGCTGCCGCTTCCATTCCCTGCTTCCCTTCTCGATCCCGCCACCTGCGCGGACACGGAGCACTTAAATGAGGCAGCACAAAACGCTTTATGACCGGAGCGGAAGCATGAGATGGGGGAGCAACTCGGCCCACCAGCACGCCCGGCCTCACCTCCCATAAAGGGGCCGTGTCCCCAGACCGTAGCCATCACGTTAGTTTAAACCTGCAAAATAAAACGATTTGCGCTGATCAGAGGGCTCACGACGACGACCCGTCATCAGTAGCTCGTTTGATAGCGAATCTCCATCTCAGCGCACTAGCCCCCACATCGCTGGTGCAAAGCTTTGTTTGAAAGCTAGTCAAACACGAAATCAGGCACGCAAGCGACGTGTAGCCAGCAGGCTGAGCACAGCCTGCATGTCAAGCTGACAGCTGAGCAGTCCAAGCTCACCAGGTTCCCCGTCTCAGAGACTGAACATACTATCCATTCAGCTTATATCTGCTGTGAAGCAGCAGTGCTGCTCCCGTCGACCTGTATGATCGCCTGCTGCTACGAGCTGCTGCTGCGACTGTCGACGATAGGGTAATTCAATGATACGTCGAAAATACACTGTGAAACTGCACGCAGGCGATACAGCAACACCGCCAAGACTTGAGCCTACTTTGTGGTTATGAGAGTTGATACTGGATGTGCGGCCATCTACATGCTCTTTCAACACAACGATCAAAGCATTTCCGCATTTCCTTGATGCAGCAACGTGGGACGACACATGGGCACATGCTGTTGCAACCGTGTAACAAATTATGTTCAGGGCGAGCTTGGTGCAAAGGCAGTTTGGCGTCCTCAAACAGTTGAATTCCCAGCAGCTTGCACCCCAGAACGTGTTAGCCTCGGGCAAGCCACCGTACCGTCACTCTCCCTGCCCACACTGCACCCAGGACGACTGCACTCCTCAGCACTGCTATGCGGGGCCTGATCGGCCACAGGCCGTTTCCTGCCAGCTCTCAACTGCAGAACAGAGCAGGGCTAGGCCAATGCAGCGGCAGTTGTAGGGTTGCAGCCAGGCCATGTCCTCAGGCCCAGCAGCAGCGACTCAGGCTGCATGCTGCTGCAGTGGATGCTGAGGTCCAACAGCAAGCAGAGGCTGCCACACAGCCAGATGCAGATGTGTCACAACGCTCGGCTGCTGCAGCTGGCTCGCATGTGAGTGCAGGCTGCACAATTGTGTCTTGTGTCTGAACCAGCTGCTGTGCGGCTGTGATGTATGCACATGTGCACGCAGCATTGCCACCAGCAGCCAGCATGCCCCTATGCCGTTCGTGCATGGTTTGATAGCATCGTACTTTTGCCATTGCACATCAGCAACACCTCCTTGAAGTCATCATCACAAACTGTTTCTGTTGGCCTTCAAAAACAGGAGTCAGAGCAGCCCAGCAGCACCGGCAGTGATGACACAGCAGCCGCAGCTGGCAGCAGCCGCGATGGCGAGAATGCCAGGGCAGCAGCGGAGCTGGCCCGCAGGATTGCTGCCGAGGTGGCCCGCCGGCGCAACTTCGCCATCATTTCGCACCCTGATGCGGGAAAGACAACCATGGTGTGTGCAGCAGGGCGTGACTGCTACTGGCCGCTCATCTGGTTGCGCCTGTGGTGTGGTGCTGGCATATGGCAATCATAGATGCGTACACCCTGCAGTCTGCTGCAAGGGTTTGGCTCGCATCTATGTGACACCCATATCTGTATCTGTATGTGACGTGTATCTGCAGCCAGAGCAGCTGCTGCTGCATGGCGGATCCATCCACGAGGCCGGCAACGCTGCTTGTTTGCTTGCTTAATTCACTCGGCTACATGTTGAGCTGCTGGCCTGTCTATGATGCCCGTCTTATGTCTCACAGACGGAGAAGCTGCTGCTGTATTTGTGTATGGAGGCACCATCATGAGGCCGGCAACGTCCTGCTTGTCGTCCTTGCTAGCTTGCTTGGGCGCGTGCTCACATGCTTGCCTATGTCTGATAAGTGCATCTGTCTGTGATATGTATCTGCAGACGGAGAAGCTGCTGCTGTATGGAGGCGCTATCATGAGGCCTGCAATGTTCTGCTTGTCGTTCCTTGCTAGCTTGCGTGGGCGCATGCCCACATGCTTGCCTATCTCTTATATCATCTGTATTCTTCTGTGATATCTTTACATCTATCTACCAGACGGAGAAGCTGCTGCTGTATGGCGGCGCCATCCACGAGGCAGGCGAGGTGAAGGCTCGTGCCAATGCGCGCAGCGCCACCAGCGACTTCATGGCTCTGGAGAAGCAGCGCGGCATCAGCATCAGCAGCACAGCCATGACCTGGCAGTACCAGGGTGAGCCAGCGTCAGCACAATGCACATGAGACAATGCGCAGCGTAGTTGCCTCATATTACAATGCACATCAGACAGTCCACATCAGCAGCACAGCCATGACCTGGCAGTACCAGGGTAAGCCTAATCGTAGTGGCAGGCTGGGCAGTGTGCTGCAGCGTGCATTAGCAGCGTGTGCAGCAGTTGGGCGCAATGTTAGCGGCATGCATGGCCATATGGCCACACTTCATGGCAGCACCAGGGTGAGCCTAATCGTAGTGGCAGGCTGGGCAGTGTAATGCGGCGTGCATCAGCAGCGTGTGCACTAGCCTGCCACTGCTAGTAGCAGGGGCGCCAGCGCGGCAGGCTGGGCAGTGCTGCGGCGTGCACTATGTGGGCACAATGCCGCCAGCATGACCATGCATGACCATGTATGGCTTCGTGATGGGACAGCTGTCATGTCATAGTGCTTGGCATGTACAGCAGTAGCAGGGCGCGAGGCAGCACGCCAGGGCTCTGCCTAGCCACGGCAGCTGCACCACCAGGCCTTGTCTGGCGCTGCAGCTGATGCAGCGTCGCCTTATGTGCAACGACAACGCTGCAGCTGATGCAGCGTCGCCTGCAGGCGTGCCATGCTTGGGAAGGATATAGCTGACTCCTTGCGCTGCAGTGAGCTGATGCTGCATGGTGTTGCTTGTGTCGCCTGCACTTCCGAGTACAGGGGGTAGTTTCCCTGTGCGCATACCTAGGGGGCGCGGGTAAGCGTGTGGCAATAAGCCCGGAGCATGCGCCTGACCTGTTGTCGTTGCACATTGTTATCCCCCTCCCATCTCAAGAACATGGTGTTACTTGTGTGCTGCTGTGCTGCAGGCTCGTGCCTCAACCTGCTGGATACTCCTGGTGAGCCGCCTGCGCTGCTGCCCATGGCATGCAGCCGGCTGAACATAGCACAGCAGCCTCTGCAAGGCGTTTTTATAATAACACGTGAACTGGGAGGCTTTTGAACTGCTGCTGTGTAGTACGCGGGGCAGTACATCGACGACAGCCAGCAGCATTGACTGCCAGACCAGCGACACGGCAGTACTATCATCAGGCAGTACAAACATCAGGCAGTACACTCACCAGGCAGTACAATCATCAGGCAGTACAATCACCCGGCAGTACAACCACCAGGCGGTACAATCACCAGACAGTGCAATCATCAGGCAGTACAATCATCAGGCAGCACAGCATCCTCTGGCACGCAGTCACACCAACCAGTCGCACACGGGAGAGGGGCGCTGGTAGTGCGGCTGCTTCTTAGGTGTTCAAATTGCTGGCGCTGCTGCTGCTGGCGCTGCTGCTGCTGCTGCTGCTGCTGCTGCCGCACCTGTGCCTTTGATGCGCCTGGCTGTTGTTGTGCTGTGATTGCTGGTGTGCAGGCCATCAGGACTTTTCGGAGGACACGTACCGCACGCTGGCAGCAGCAGACAACGCCGTGCTGCTGGTGGATGGCGCAAAGGGCATCGAGCCGCAGACGCGCAAGCTGTTTGCAGTGGCGCGGCTGCGCGGCCTGCCTGTGTTCACTTTTGTGAACAAGATGGACAGGTGATGCGTTGGTGTTGGTTGAGCACGGCTGAGCTGCTGTGCAGCCAGGGGTAGCGAAGCAGGCAGCACAGCAGCGTTAAAGTGCGCAACCAGTGCTAGCTACGTGTGTAGGTGTCTGTACATGTGCTTCAGCAGGCGCTGAGCTGCTGTGCAGCAGGCAGCCACACAGCTACACAGGCAGCACAGCAGCTATTGGAGCGTCACCAGCGCTCGCTGCGCCCCCCTGTGTGTATGTCTGGTACGGCTTGAGCCTGCTGTCAAGCTGGTCTCAACCCAATTCTAAGTTTTCAATGTTCTGTATCACCATCTGAGCCTGGCTCTCCTTGCATGTGCCGCTGCTGCTGCTGCTGCTGCTGCTGCTGCTGCTGCTGCTGCTGCTGCTGCTGCTGCTGCAGGCCTGCGCTGAATGGGTTTGAGATCATCGAGCAGCTTGAGAAGGAGTTTGGGCTGCAGAGCTACCCAGTGACCTGGCCCATCGGCTCAGGTGAGGCTGATGAATCAGTGTTGTAAATAGGTGACCGCCATATGGGAGAGTAAACGGGACATGGGACAAGGCAGCATGCAGCAGCAGCAGCAGCAGCAGCAGCAGCGGCGGCGTGCACGTGCTCAACAGGATTGCGGCCTGCACTTGCATGAAACCCGTGTTGATGTGTGTATGTACGTGCGCAGCTGTCTGTAGAAGCTTGTTGGCGGCTGCCCCTGGCCTTGCCTTTTGCTGCTGCCAGCGCATGCATGGGCTCTCCAGCCGCTGGCAGGCCAGCCAACAGTGCTGCAGATTGAAAGGTGTTCGTACAGAAGCAGGTGCTGCTGCCGTCCTCACTCAGCTCTGCCTTTGCCGCAGCAAGCCCAGCCTCCTGCTGGCTGTGTTGCTGGAGGTGTGCTGTGCCCTGCATACATAACCAGAGCGGCCGGCTGTGTGGATGCCCGGCGTGCTGTGTCCTGCAGGCGACCGCTTTTGTGGCGTGTACCACCGGCCCTCCAACACGGTGCTGCTGTATGCCAAGGCTGGCAGGGGCAAAGCAGCAGCGAGGTGGGCACCCCTGGGACCCTACCTGGCCACCCTGCAGCAGCTGCAGCAGCGTGGCAGCACCCACACAGCTTGCAGCAGCTGCAACACGGCAGCAACAGATTTAAAGCCCTTGGGCACGCATGTGTGCATGCATATGGCCCGGTATGATGGCAGTGGCCTGGGAAGCGGTGCGCGAGGTGTTGCTGCCTTCTCTGCTGTGCTTGTGATCCCGCTTTGCTGTGCTCGAGCACTGCCTGGCGTGGGAGGTGCGGCTGTTGCTGCTTGTGTGTGCTGTTTGGAGCAGCTTCAGACCCCGCTCCATGTCGAGGGTGTCATGTGCCCCACACAACTGTTGACGCATCCACCAAGCGACGCTGCAGCAGCTGCTTGGACGTATTTTTCCAGCCCCATTTGCAGCAGCTGGGTGTTGATATGTGTTGCAATGCTGCTGTTTTTGTTTTGCCTTGTGTTGCTGCTGCAGCGCGCAGTACGAGCTGGGCGACGCAGATGTTGATGTGTTGCATTGTTGCTGATTTTGTGTTGCTGCTGCAGCGCGCAGTACGAGCTGGGCGACCCGGCCCTGGCGGGCATCATTGAGGCTGACCTGCTGGAGCAGCTGATGGAGGAGGTGGAGCTGCTGCAGGTGTGACACTGCTGCTGCTGCTGCTGCTGCTGCTGCTGCTGCTGCTGTTCGAGGCATGCATTGGCACTATCGTCACCAACGCATAAACCCAACTGCCATGGCGTGGACACTCTTGGCGCAAGCTGTGCTGACTGCTGTCTGCTGCTGCTGCTGCTGCTGCTGCTGCCGCTGCTGCTGCCGCTGCTGCTGCTGCTGTCGCTGCTGCTGCTGCTGTTGCTGCTGCTGCGGCTGCTGCTGCTGTTCGAGGCATGTATTGGCACTATCGTCACCAACGCATAATCCCAACTGCCATGGCGTGGACACTCTTGGCGCAAGCTGTGCTGACTGCTGTCTGCTGCTGCTGCTGCTGCTGCTGCTGCTGCCACTGCTGCTGCCGCTGCTGCTGCTGCTGTCGCTGCTGCTGCTGCTGTTGCTGCTGCTGCGGCTGCTGCTGCTGTTCGAGGCATGTATTGGCACTATCGTCACCAACGCATAATCCCAACTGCCATGGCGTGGACACTCTTGGCGCAAGCTGTGCTGACTGCTTCTGCTGTTGCTGCTGCTGCTGCTGCCGCTGCTGCTGCCGCTGCTGCTGCTGCTGTCGCTGCTGCTGCTGCTGTTGCTGCTGCTGCTGCTGCTGTTCGAGGCATGTATTGGCACTATCGTCACCAACGCATAATCCCAACTGCCATGGCGTGGACACTCTTGGCGCAAGCTGTGCTGACTGCTGTCTGCTGCTGCTGCTGCTGTCTGCTGCTGCTGCTGCTGCCGCTGCTGCTGCTGCTGCTGCTGCTGCTGCTGCTGCTGCTGCTGTTGCTGCTGCTGCTGCTGCTGCGCAGATACTTGGCGACGAGCCCAGTGCCGAGGAGATTGCCTCAGGCGCAGTGACGCCCATGTACTTTGGCTCAGCCTTCAACAACTTTGGGGTGGACCTCTTCCTGCAGGTGGGCGGTGCTGAGGCACATTTGAAGCAGCTGTGCTTGTCTGCAGCAGCAAGCATGGGACGTCGTCAACACTATGCAGTGCTAGCGCAAAAGGTTGCAGCTTTTGCAGAGCACATGGAAGCGCTGAAAGATGTGGCAGGTGCAAGCTTTTGCTGTATGCCTGTCAGCCTGCCTGCATTCATGCATTCTCAGTCAGCACATTGTCAAATAGAAAGGGTTGGGCCCACGACGGGAGCCTCTAATACACCCGCTGCAGCGCCTGTGTTATGTGCACAAGTCAATGCTCAAAGCGCTGCAGCACGCACCAAATGTGCACACTTGCATGCTCAAACTGGTGCAGCACCCGCAAAAATGTGTACCTGCAAATATGTGTACCTGCACTCTGACGCATCCTGCTGGCTGCCCGTCCCTGCTGCTGCAGTCCTTCATCAGCCTAGCAGTACCGCCGCGGCCCGCGAAAGCAAAAGGCAACCCAGCAGTGCTGGCAGCGCTAGAGCCTTCAGAAGAAAGCAGCAGCAGCGGCAGCAAGGCCACAGGCAGCAGCAGCATAGAGGGCACAGTGTCGCCTGAGAGCACCCATTTCAGCGGTCTGGTGTTCAAGCTGCAGGCCAACATGGACCCAAAGCACAGAGACAAGGTTGCCTTTGTGCGGGTCGGTAAGTGCTGCTGCTGCTGCTGCTGCATGTTTGACCCACTCATTCAAAGTTGACCAAGGTTGACTTGCCGTGCAGTGGTGCGCCTGCTACCTGCGCTTGGTGTGGACGCCTCTACAGCGCCATATCAGGTGGCAGCAGCTGCGCATGTGGTACAGTGTGGAGTTGCAGCAGGTCATATTGCGTGCTTATTGATGACACACAGCCCTAATGACATCGGCTGGCCTGGTGTTGACCTTCTGTTGACTTTCTGGTGACCTTCTGTTGACCTTCCCCTGCAGTGTCTGGCAAGTTTGACAAAGGCATGAAGGTCAAGGTGGCACGCACAGGCAGGGTGGTCTCACTGTCACGGCCGCAGCAGGTGAGCCGGCGCGTCTGACAGGGCAGCACAGCATAGCACAGCACAGCACAGCACAGCACAGCACAGCACAGCACAGCACAGCACAGCACAGCACAGCACAGCACAGCACAGCACAGCACAGCACAGCACAGCACAGCACAGCACAGCCATTGCATTTGACGTGCAGCGCACTGCTGGGCACGCAGCTTCGTTCACTATGCAGAGTGGTTGGCTTTGGCGACGAGATGTAGCAGCACGCACGGCATGGATTGAATGGCTTGCTAGCGAAGCGTGGTTGCTGGGCGGACCGCGGCGATGTGACAGCTGCGGCTAGCAACAACACCTGGTGTTGCCGATGACTTGTCACACCTGCAAATTGTGCCTGCTGCTGCTGCTGCTGCTGCTGCTGCTGCTGCTGCTGCTCCTGCTGCTGCTGCAGATGTTTGCCCAGAGTCGGGCCACTGTGCAGGAAGGCTTTGCAGGCGACGTGATCGGCCTCACAAGTATGTGTGTGCCTGGCGGCTGCTGCCTTTTCTACATGCGGTGACTATTGGCCAGCAGCCGCTACATGAATGATGCTGCACTGTTACGGGCTCAAACTGTCACAGCAATTGCTAGCATTGTTGCTGTCTGTATGGTGGTGCTGCAGCGGCACTGCCCTGCTCTTTACAAGCCCTGCTATTTTCAACGCCTTCACATCCTTAGTTCGGTATGCCATACTTGGGGCCCCCGCCTGCCACTGCACCCACTGCGCCAGGGCATTAACACATGTGTTCATGGTTGCCTGCCTGCCCTGCCGCCCGCCTGCCTGCTGCTGCAGACCCTGGCGCCTTTGCCATCGGTGACACCATCTACGCAGGTGAGCAGCAGCGCCACAGCAGGCGCACCAGCCAACCAGCCAACCAACCAGCCAGCCAGCCAATCAGCCGGCCAGCCAACACAGCCAACACAGCCAACCAGAAAGCTAGCCAGCACAGCCAGCACAGCCGCCTGTGTGCAGTCGCATCAGCCATCCAGCACAGCCAAGAAGTCTTCAGGCCCAGCTTTGCTTGAACTGCGCAGCTACGCATCCACCATAGTCCACAGGACTCGTGGTTGTCTATATGTGTCCTCATACCACCAGCACAGCCAGCACAGCCGCGCTGTGTGCGGCTCGCCCCGCCGTGCAGCCCAGTCAGCCACTGGCGGTGCCTCGTGGCCGCTTCCACATGCATGCAGGCGCGCACTGGCAGTGCGCTGGTCAAAAAGCGATCAAAGTTATACCACAATGAAGTCCGCCCTCAAACAATGAAATACAAATTTGAATTTATATTCAATATTGTCGGCGCAGGCCCCGAGCTGTCCTTCCCGCCCATCCCCAGCTTCAGCCCCGAGCTGTTTGCCTACCTGCGCTGCGCGCCCAACCAGAAGAAGGCCTTCGCCAAGGGCGTGGAGGGGCTGCTGGGGGAGGGCGCGGTGCAGGTGGATCCCAGGGTCCTAGTTTCAAGGGCTGATAGGTTTTGAGTGAGGGTGTATGGATTAAGTGTATGGTTTAGGTGGTGCCAAGGGCGTGGAGGGGCTGCTGGGGGAGGGCGTGGTGCAGGTGGGTGGTTTGATTGTGGGGTTGTGGGTGGTGCGGGGTTTAGTTATGGGTTCTTAGTGAGGATGGTACAGGGTTGAGGTTCCAGAGGATGTTGTGGTTAAGAAGTCATAGTTGGTGCGTGAGGTGTCCAGCCATGAAGGATTGAGTTTCCAAGGGGGTGGAGGGGTTGCTGGGGGAGGGCGCGGTGCAGGTGGGGGGTTTAGTTATGGGGTTTTGGGTGGTGCGGGGTTTTGTTATGGGTTTTTGAGTGAGGGTTTATCGGGTTGGGTGTATGGTTTAGGTGGTGCCAAGGGCGTGGAGGGGCTGCTGGGGGAGGGCGCGGTGCAGGTGGGTGGTGCGGGGTCCAGGTCCTAAGGTTTTGGGTTTACGACTGAGGGTATGGGTATGATTCATGCGCGTGTGACGAGCTGCCCTCTGTGCAGCGATTTGGTGCTGTGTTGTACAGTTGTGTGCTGGTGCCTCGCACTTGCAAGTGATTCGCCTGCTAAGCTCGCCTGCTGAGAGCCGTGGCACTCAACCCTGCATCTGCTGCCGCTGCTGGTGCTGGTGCTGCTGCTGCTGCTGCTGCTGCTGCAGGTGCTGTACAGCACTGACGAGTACATCACTGACCCCATCCTGGCTGCAGTGGGCCAGCTGCAGTTTGAGGTGGTGCAGTACCGCATGAAGGTGAGGCGGCAGGGCCCAGGCTTGGCGCTGCTGCTGCTGCTGCTGCTGCCGCTGCCAACCAATTCATGGCCATTTTTGGTGCAAACCGCTTGGGATTTGTTGATATCTTATGCTTGTGTTCTTGTAACATCACCCCGGCTGCGGCGGTCGCTGCGGCTGCGGTGGCTGCTGCATAGCACCCACCAACATTGCGCAAGCTTCCTTTGCTGCTGCTGCTGCTGCTGCTGCTGCTGCTGCAGCAGCAGCTGCTGGACGAGTATTATGTGCACACCAGCCTGGAGCCGCTCAGCTTCTGCTGCTGCCCAGCATACCCCATGCGGCACAAACACTGCTGTTGCTGCTGCCGCCCTCGCCGCTGCTGCTGCTGCTGCTGCTGCTGCTGCTGCTGCTGCTGCTGCCGCTGCTGCTGCTGCAGGACGAGTACGGTGTTGACACCAGCCTGGAGCCGCTCAGCTTCTGTGTGGCGCGCTGGGTGCTGGGCGGCTGGCCGGCAGTGGAGCGCGCGGGGCGCATGTTCAACACCACAGTGGTCAAGGACGCGTATGGGCGGCCGGTGCTGCTGTTCAGGTGTGTGTGTTTGTGTGAGCGCGTATGTGCGTGGCAGTTGCTGTGGGCTGGCTGTTGTCTTGCTGTGTATAATGCGTCCGTGTTTGTTTTGGTCACCTGCTTTCTTGCGTTGCTGCTGCCGGGCGTCATTGCTGACTGTGCACCTGCACAGCTGTGTCCTCTTGTTACACTGCCGCTGCTCCTGCAGGAACGAGTTTGCGTTCAACCAGGTCCTTTGCCTTTTGACCTCGTTCCTGCTCAACATCACTGCTGACTCTGCACCTGCACCCCTGTGTCCTCCCGTTTTGGTGTCTGCTTCTTGCAGGAACGAGTTTGCGTTCAACCAGGTCATTGCAGAGCAAGGCGAGAAGCTGGGAGAGCTGAGTGCATTTGCGCTGCCACCCGAAAGCTAGGCGGCGCGCTGATGTGCTTGTACTGTCATCAACCGATCACCGATGCAGGCATACAGTACTATCATTGCATATTCTGTCTGTATACGCCTATTGTTCAGCAGCACATGCGGCAAGAGTGCCTTTGCTGCTGACCGCCGATGACTCGCATATTTGGTTGTTTGGGATGGCAACGCGAGTTTTGCAGTTGAGAGCAGCAGCATGGGCAAGTGGGTCGCACTGCCGCGCTGCTGCCTGCTGGCATGGTGTGGGGTGTGTGCAGTCATAGATTGGCACTGCAAAGCCACATCAACTGTGCCTTTAAATTGCAGTAGATGATAGATTTGCAGCATCATACCAATATGCGGGATCATACCAATATGCGGGAGCAGCCCAGCGCTAGCTGCTTGGCGCATGCACTAGCATACGCATCCAGCCAGCAGGGAGCGTGCCGAGGTGCAGGCACTGGCAGTAAGCGGCAGGCGCACAGGCTGCGCTGCACGCAGAGCGCTGTATACAGCAGCAGCTGCAGCCAGCTGCCGCGGCGCATGCTGCAGGTGTGCAGCCACTGGCAATAAATGGCAGGTGCACAGTTGGCAGCCGAGTGAGAAGTGAAGCATTGATGAGTGGGGGGAGGGGTGTCCAGTGGGTTGCAGCGGTGCTTATTGGCACTGCTCGCGTGTAGGCGCCAGCCTGGCAACAGCTTGCTGATGCGATATAGAGAGCTAGTGCTCCAGCTCTGAGCAGTGGGTTCGTCGGCACCTGTTTCGTGGGTCTCATGGATGCGCCTTGACCAGCAGATGCTGGATGCATGCAAGCGCATGCCCATTGCGTGGGGATGTGGCGGGCTGCGGGCTGAGATTTCTGGCATCACACAAGAGGATTCATGTCATTGGTGTTGGCAGTACATCAGGTGTGATAATTGGTGTCCCCGGGCTGCTCATCATCCTGGCAAGGGGCCATCACCCTGGTTGTTCAACAACAAACACCGTGGTGTAGTGTGACGTTAGTGTGACACTCAATAGTAAGGGCTCAGCCGTGAGTGTGCACACAGCTTGCTTGATTTGTTGTGTACTGTGCCAACATCAGCATATAACATAGCATATGGAGTGGTGTCGGTCGTCAGGTGCGCCCATGCCTGCACAGCCTGCATGTGCCTTGCTCTCAGTGCAGTCACTGCATTCAGTGACTGAGAGTAGTAAGCTGGCCTGCCATCACTGGTGGATCACGGCGCATCGGATACAGCGCAAAGATGATGGATCATGTTTTTGTACTGCCGAACTGGTGGTCTCAGCTTGCTTGTCACATGCCAGCGTGCGTGGAGCTGGCCCAGTGGGTGACTCAACCGTTAGCAGGGGCACTGTCACTTGTTCTGAATATCTCCAACCTTTGCATGCGTCCGAGTAACACATTGGTATTTGCAATTTTATTCTGATATGTTCCGAATCCTGTCGTGCTACTTGCTGCCTCAGCCACAGGGCGTGAGGTTTGCTCTCAGTGCCTGCGCTGCTATCGACACCGCAACACCTACAGCAGGAGATAAACAGCATTACTACGTTGTCTCGTCTTTGACCTGCTGCTGTTGGAGCTGATCTGGGTCCCGAAATTCTCTGTGCCCTTGCTGAGTGTGCACCTGTAAGTGTCCACGCCCATTCTGCGGCATGGCGCTGCGCACGGTCAAGTACCTTGTAGGTGAGAATACGTTGACCGCCGTTTTGTCACATTGTAGCCATCGCAATGTTGACCTGCTGGGCTCCGTGTCCTTGGCCCCACCACCACCACCAGCAGCAGCAGCAGGACCAGCAACAGCACAACCACCACCACCACCACCACTAGCAACAGAAACAGCAGCAGCAGGAACAGCGGCAGGAGCTCTTTCCCTACCAAACCTAAACGGGTGTCTGTCATGCCGCTGTATGTGTGCTGTGCAGTGGACAACATTGTGGATGAGGTGCCTGATGCAGCACCAGAGATAGATGTGGAGGTGGCCAGTGCAGGTGAGGCCAGTTACAGAGCAGTGTTTCGACACCCACTTCTACTACATACATCTGCTTCACAAGCTAAAAAAACTCTGCAAACTACATGTTAACAGCACCTCAGCACCGCGCTGGCAACTGCTCCGCATATGGTACACCACACGTGTGCTGCAGTACCCAGCTCCTCGCTAGTTAAGCCTCATCATCGTGTCCTGCCTCTAGCATGCGCTGGTTGCTGCCACCCTCCGTAGACCTGCTCGTGCCCACTCAGCATGCTCATCTTTCCATGGTGTAACTGTACAATCAAGCCGCCTGCTATCGCACCCGCTGCGCAGATGATGTGGCTGCAGCGCTGCTCGGTACAGCAGGCGTGCCCAGCAACGCCGACATCTACATCCAGGTGAGCCCTGCAGGCAGCAGACCCGCTTGAACCCCTGTTTCAAACCCCAAAGCTGAATCCTGCAGTGCCAGCATGTGTTGCGCACTGACTGCCGCCGGCTCAACCATCCAGACACAGACTGATATGTGACATGCGCAATCGCGTAGTGTTGGCTGTGGCCGCTGTGCAGGCAGTCAGTTTGCGTGCTGTGCAATTTGCTGCTGATACCATGTGTGCGGTGGCTGCTGCTGCTGCTGCTGCTGCTGCTGCAGACGTTCAGGCCTGACGGCTCTGCGCGCTGGCAGGCGGTCAGCGCAGTGCACGAGCTGCCTGAGGCCTCACTGCTGCTGGCCAAGATCGTGCGCTGCAAAGGTGGGGCAGGGCGGCACGCAGCACAGCAGTCACGAGATTGCACGGCTTCCTTTTTTAGTTGTTGAGGGGAAGATGTGACAGCATGGCAGACGGTGCACATGGTTGGTGCTGCAGCAGTAGATGTGGCATCAATGCCGCTGGTGTGTACCGTGGTCTGCAGTGCTTGTAAGATGCAAGTCAAAGCAGAAGAAGTTGCTCCATGCTCCGGACCATCCAGCATGCATGTGGCTGTGGCAGCAACACGCAAATCTGGCACCTGAAGCGGTGCGGCATCACATCCCATGCTGAACTCTTCCTCACCAACTCCTCCTCATTCCTGGTTCACTGCACTTCGCTTGCTGTTGTTTGTTGTTTACAACAGCTGCGCCCCGCCCAGCAGCAGCAGCGCGCCCGCAGCAGCAGCAGCACCGCCCCGCGGCAGCAGCAGCAGCAGCAGCAGGCGGCCATGCAGTGCAGCCTGGCGGCAGGAGCCACGGCCTGAGCCATGCCATCGGCGGGATGTTCAAGAAGCTGGTGGTGGGTGGCAGCGGCGCTGGCGCTGCTAGCGCTGGTGCTGGCAGGATTGGCGGCGGAGGGTTTGGCGGCGGCGGCGGCATGGGTCGCATGGGCAGGTGCGGTTTTGTACTGCCACTAGCTTTTGTTTGGGATGCGGCCCTAATTGGAGTTGCACTGCCATCAGCAGCAGCAGCGGTGGTGGCAGCATGGAGCCAGGGGTAGTGTGTACTAATTGGCGGGCTGTTCAAGAAGCTGGTGGTGGGCGGCAGCGGCGCTGGTGCTGGCAGGATGGGCGGCGGAGGGTTCGGCGGCGGTGGCGGCATGGGGCGCATGGGCAGGTGCGAGTTTGCACTGCCACTGGCTGTTGCTTGGGATGTGCACTGGCTTTGCATCATGTAACCCCTACTGCAGTTGCACTGCAGCAGCAGCAGCAGCAGTGGCGCTGGCAGCATGGGGCCAGTGGACAAGTGCAAGCATGTACTGGCAGTCTTCTGTACTTCAGTTGTTGGTTGACTTTGGTTGCTGTACAACCGGACAACCCTTTCACAAATGCACTGACAGCAGCAACGCTGCATTCTGCAAGCAGATGTTTTGCAAAGGGGTTGAAGCAGCTGATTCGAAGTGGACTCTGACATGGTGCTTTAAGACAAGACACTAGGAAGCAACGGGTGAAATAGGCTGCTTGAGATCGCCTTCTGCTAATGGGTGGCGCACTGCTGCTCCTGCTGCTGCTGCTGCTGCTGCCGCAGGGATGAGGACGAGTACGAGCGCCAGCTGCGTGAGCAGCAGCAGCTGGAGGAGCTGGAGGGGCGGGGCGAGTGGACGCCCATGGACAACAACGCGGGTGAGCACGGCCTGCAAGATGGCAGGGGCAGCAGCAGACAGGCGCAGCCGCAGGGGCAGGAGCAGGCAGCGCAGCAGACACTTGGTCGTGCACAAGCAGCAGTCGCTGAGGGCAGCATTGTAGGCTGCTGCTCGAACTGTTTGGTTCGCCTAGGTGACAGGAGCTGCACCTCCACAACAGCCACACAGCTGACGGCCTTCCTGCTGCTGCTCCTGCTGCTGCTGCTGCTGCTGCTGCTGCTGCTGCTGCTGCTGCTGCTGCTGCTGTATGGGCGTGTGGCGCCTTCAGGGCCAGATCCGGAGCAGTGTGACGGCACACATGACCAGGACGGTGACGGCATCCCCGACAACATCGACAATGACGATGACGGGGACGGCATCCCTGACGAGGTTGACAACGACAATGACGGTGTCCCGGGCGACTTCAACGCTGACGGGGACGGCGTCCCAGACAGCTTTGACAACGACGATGACAGGGACGGCATCCCAGATGACAATGACAATGACAATGACAACGAGGCGGGTGGCGGCGACTGGGAGGAAATGGACAACAATGCAGGTGGGCGGCAGCCGCAGGTTTGATCGCTGGTGCCGTCTGTACTTTTATGCTTGTTTTTGCAGGCTGATACGTATGCGGCGCATGCACGGAGCAGACACCTGTGTTTGCAACACTTGCAACACTTGCAACACCTTGACAAACGCAAGACTGGCAGCCAGCATATGGCATTGGCATGCGTGCCATGGAGCCGGCTGCATCCTGCAGCGCCTGCGCTGTGCTGAACATCGCAGCAGAGCGCCACCCGCAAATGTGTTGACCTGGTGTGCGCTGCAGGTGCTGAGCCTGACGACGACAATGACAACGATGACGGCGGCTTTGACGACAATGACAATGACAACGACGACTGAGGCGCAAGCTGCAGTGCAGCAGTAGCAGCAGCAGCCATGGCATCCATGTGCGCTGATTGTCTCCTTTGAGTTTGCAAGGCTGGTCTGTTGAACACACTTCTGAGACAGTTCTGCGTCTGTCACAGACACTTCAAGCAGTTATGTGTTCCTTTTTATAGTTTTTTTTCTGGGATGGGGAGGGGACGTTGCTGATGCCCAATGACGTGTGCAATGCCAGCTGGCAGACTGTCTGTGCATGTACTGATCCACTGGTACTTCCTGCAGTACATGCCAGGCAAACCCACGGTGTTGCTGCATGTACTAGTAACCTATTTCATCTGGCTTGCTGTTCCTTGTGAGCAACAAACACGCAACAATCAACATGCATCTGCAGCAGCAGTTTGCTGCAGACAAAGCATGTGCATGTGTCGCTGGGATGCACTGGGTTTGCATGTTCACAGGTTGCGTTGCTGTGCTGCTACTCTGCAGCCACCCTTAGCGTTCTTAGCATAACCATCGGAAGATGTATTATGCGATGTCTTGATATTAGTCCTGGCGCATCAGCACATCTATAACGTTGCGGAACTGCTCTGGCTGCACAGCATCAGGAGCATCATGAATCATGACGCAGCAAGCAAACCTTTGGTGGGTGGCGCAGCTGGGCGTGCATGTTCTTTTGTTGTCACCTTGCTGTGGTGTCAGCGACCAGCTGTGGTGCTGCTGCCACAAACTTGCGGGACCTACTAGGTTATTTTGCAGTAGTACCTGGTCGTGCGGCCCTCTGTCAGGTTCAAATGCAACGTCTCCAACTGCTTGTTCCCTGAGGGGCAAGTTGGGGCCGTTTTCAGAGCATCTGTGGCATGCCAGGGCTCTCAGCTGTAGGTGCTGCAGCGTGCATGGCTGGCCTTTCAAAAACAGAGTGAACCTAGGCCCAGGGTTTGGGTTTAGGATGTAGGTTGCAAAACCCTACACCACTCCATGACAGGCCTGTGGTCAGCAGGTGCCCTGGCAGGGCATGCTGACTGAGCAGGCTTCTCATGCAATGCTGCGCATGCAGGCAGCATGATGTTGCATGTTGATTGTAGTGTGTGACCTGCAACTCAGTCGAGTCGTCATACTGGGCATGGGTGTAACGGTGTGATGTGCGGCGGCATGGTTCAGTTTGACCATATACAACAGCAACCATGTACGCATCCTGGTCACCAAAAGTTATGAACCTGTGCGGCGCGTGCGTGGCAGTGTTAGGACAGCGCCCTGCCCACTCTGTTGCTGACTTGGTATCCAGCACGAAAGTATCAGGCCGCCAGGAACTTGGAGTTGCATCATGCAACTGCATGGCATGGCGGCTTCACTGGTTTTCAGGGCTTGCAACGTGCAGCCATGTAGTGTTGAAACAGGCACAGTTGTTTGGTTGTACAACACATGTGTTGCAACGTCATGACGACCAGTGCAGTCTGCGCTCGCACGTTGCGACCCGCATGCGAACAATGGTAAGCAACTGCATGCTTTAGGTTCCACTGTAGCACCTAGTCAGGCAAGCTAATGGCAGCATAGCGTATGACTACGGTCCCAGTTCAAGTCTCAAGACACCGTCAAACGTGATAAGTGGTTACACCGCCACACTGAATCAACCCCGACACATTTCCACCAGGCGCAGCAGCTGCAGCAGCCGCTGCTGCTGTTGCTGCTGCATGCAGGGCGATAGGCAGGTGACCATAGCGCCAGCAGCAGCCGCTTAACGGTTGGCCTTGGCCACGCGCTCAATCTCGTCTGCAGGCAGGGAGAAAAGATAAAAGCAAGCAGCAGCGGCAAACAGCAGGTGAGTGTGTGTGCCGGGGAGTTGAAAAGCCGTAGCGGGCACCCCTGCAGCTGCGGCTGTGAAGGGCACTGCTGTCTCGTGCACAAACACATCATCATCTCGTGCAAACAAACAATCAAGGCGCGCAGCTGTGCATTACTACAATTAAGTCGTCCTTTTTTACAATCAACAATGTTTTACAATCAACAATCGACATAGGCAGCGCCGCGCCTCACCCTTCTTCTTGATGGCGTAGCTGTTGCTGGAGCCCTTGGCCGCGTTCATGAGCTCGTCAGCCAGGCACTCGCTGATGGTCTTCACGTTGCGGAAGGCCGCCTCGCGCGCGCCAGTGGTCAGCAGCCAGATGGCCTGGTTCACGCGGCGCAGCGGAGAGATATCCACCGCCTGGCGCCTCACCACACCGGCAGAGCCAATGCGGGTGGCGTCCTCACGGGGGCCGCTGCGGATGTGAATTGAAGCAGCAATGGAGGAGCAAGCAGCAGCAAGGCAAGCAGAGTCAGCAGGACACTAGCGGGGCTGCCGCAAATGTGTGCATTGCAGCAGCAATGGAGAGCAAGCAGCAGCAGGGATGCCAGGCCGGATCAGGCACATTGGCAGGGGGCCTCGCGCCTTGATGCGCTGCACTATGTCACCAGATTACGATTAGCTGTTGCTGTAGCATTGCTGCCCCAACCCTGCCAGCACCACTGCTGCTGCTGCCGCTGGCTTGACACAATCACAGCCGTCACGGCTGCTTGCCCGATGCTGCAGCTGTGAGCATGCAGACTTCCCAAAAAGCGCGCGTCACCAGCTGCGCTCGAAGCCTGCAACCTCAGCGACCGTGTCTCAGGCCTGCTGTCCTGCTGCATCCGCCGGTCAGCTCAAAAGCTCCTGCTGCACGTCCCATGCTGCTGCTGCTGCTGCACGCCCCGTCAATCTACAGGACTGCCCCCACCCGCTGCTGTGTCTGCCCGACGGCCCAGCTGTGTCCCAATGAATGGCCGCAGGCATGTGTCCCAAGCTGTGTCCCGCTGCCGCACCTGTTGATGATGGCGTCCACCACAATCTGGATGGGGTTCTGGTCGGTGAGCAGGTGGATGATGTCAAACGCGTGCTCCACAATGCGCACCTGCAGACAGAAGCAATAGCAGCAGCAGCAGCAGCAGCAAGGTCAGCCTGACGCCGCAGCCAAGTACAATGTGCAGAGCAGTGCGATCCGGAAGCCTTGTACGGTGGCATTCGCATCATGCGTATGTGTGTATCATGCAGCTGGCGAGTCCGGCCATTGTGTATTGCTGCAGAGCACAGGTGCACACATGCAGCCATGGGAGAGGACGACACCACACAGCCAGCACGCGCTGCAGCGTGGCTGAAGCAGGCAAAATTTAGAAACGAGCCCCTCTGCTGTTGCGCTGGTGCCGCTGCCAGCCAGCTGCTGCCCGCCCTGTGCAGCACTGCTGAGTGATATGCTGCACATACTGCTGCACATACTACAGCTGCTGCTGCTAGCAAAGCTGCAAGCCCACTGCTGCTGCCACTGCTAGCAAAGCTGCAAGCCCACTGCTGCTGCCGCTGTGCCGTCGCCGCTGCTGCTACTGCTGCTGCAAAGCACAATCAAATGGCAGCGCTCTGCCAGTTGCTTGGCTGATGCAGCCTTCTGCGACGCCATCCTTGATCACTGCCCGCTGCTGCTGGCTGCTGCTGCCATGCTTGGCAATCATTTGTTTAGATTGCTTCTCAGCCCCCACAGCATGCCTCTGCTGGCCACTCTGCTGGCAAGCACTGCTGCTGAAACTGCCTGCCTAACACACTACAGCCCGGCAGCAGCACATGTGCTGTGGCGGTGCTGCGCTTGCCATCCTGCAGCTGCACAGTGCACACCACTAGCTGTGCTGCGTCTCGCTACCAGCAGCAGCTGCTGCCATGTGCTGCACCAGCACAGGGAGCCACAGGTACGAACAGCGCTGCTGCGCATGGCGCATGCCAGCCACGGTGCTTGCAGCATGTGCATAAGCTGCAAGCACGCTGCGCTGCAGCGTCGCGACAGCTGCACCGCGAAGGCTGCACCGCGACATGACGGCGCCAAGAGCCGACGCCACAGCTGATCCGTTGCGCATGCTGTGGTGGCAGCTTCTCGCATACTGCCGGGTGCTGCGGCCTCTGCCACTGCTTCTGCTGCCAAAGCTGTTGCTGTTGCTGTGTTGCATCCGCCTGCTGCTGCTGCTCCCCAAACTGCAAATCCCCAAAACACCAGTGCCAGCTACTCACAGCCATCAGCTTCTTTCCGTTGTTGCGGCCGTGCATCATGATGGAGTTGGTCAGCCTGCAAACAAACAAGAGAAGAAGCAGCAGAACAAGGCTTTGATTCAGCATGCTGCTGCGGGTGCTGCTGCTGCCCTTGCTGCTGCACCAGTGTAGCTCAGCTGCTGCCAGTTCGAGCTGGGGGGGATGCTGCAGCCCCCAACCCACCCACTGAGCAGCCTGCTCGTCTTACCTCTCCACAATGGGGCACAGGGCCTTGCGGAAGCGCCGCTTCTGGTAGCGGCCTGCTGTGTGTGGCACATAGACTGCGAACTTGGGCTTCACAGCGATGTAGTCCTCCAGAGCAATGTCGCTGACCTACAAACAGCAGCCGTGTGCAGCTGATCAGCTACCAGCGGAGAAAGCAGCAAGCCTCCACTAGTGATGCCTGCAAGCGCGTCCTGACACCCCTGGGCGGCCATGGTGCAGCTTTAGCAAAACTGATACTACCAGCAAGATCAGATATCTCAAATAAACTTTCCTGACAGTCTTACCTCGATGTCCTCAAAGCTCCACTTGCCAAACAGCTTCACGTCGACTGGTGCGCCCGCCATGGTGACGCTTTTTCAAATAAGCACGCCACCAGCAGCAAGAAAAGAGGGCTAGTCAGGCGCTGGGCGGGGGGAAAGCCAGGTTGCGAAAATGGCCGGCGGGTGCCCTAAACCACGCTACTTGATGTCGTTCAAGGGCTCGGGGATACCCGCACTCCTTGATTCGACTCTTGTGCCTTTTTTTGGACACTGGAATGCCAAAGCATTCCTGCAGCCACCCATGCTCACCCTGCATGACAACTGGGGACTGCTGCTGTCAAAGTTTCATCTCTGCACAGCCCTCGACTCGGGTGGTTTCCTAAGTTCATACCATCTGGTATATTATGATTGGACGTCTGATAAAGGAGGGTCTTGCACAGCTGGCGGCACGACTAGCCTGGTGGCTTTACTCACAGCACCTAGCTCACTGCTAGCAGCTGTGGAAAGAGGCAGCAAGCTTGCTCCTGGTAAGGTGTAAGTCAGAGACCCATGCCAGTGTTACTTGAACATTCTCAGGTGAGGGCCAGTGATCAGCCAGTCAGCAGCAGCTTGCGTTTGGTGATATGTTTGCTCAGAGTACAGGCCCCGGTGTGGGTGGCACTCGCAGGGCAACAGCTGCTGTTCAATTTGCCAATGCAGCTGATGCCGGCCTACACATGGTTTGTAAGCTGATGGCATGACTGGTGGACTACTTGAAATGCTGAGCTGCATTCACACACAGTGGATAGTGCATTGTTTAGGCCAGTGTTGCGAGCTGGCAATGAAGGAAGGTGCAGCGACCTCATGCTCTGGCTGCATCATCTAGTCCGGATGCTGCGCGTCGGCCCTTACCTAGGCTGCATGCACAGCTGTAGCAGCTGCTGTTCGGCTGTTGGCCTTTTGCAAGCGCATGTACGTGCCATGGTGGCGTGGAGTGCAAACCCGCACATACTGGTGCGCAATGGGCCACCTGACAGGCAGTGTTCTCTTGCTTAGAGCACATGCATGCTGCACGGCTGGCAAGCAGCACATGAGTGAAGCACATTGCAAGCGCGGCAACAGCAGCCAGCTGCGGCACAACTTACAGCAGCCTGTTCCTATTTGTGCTGAGTTGTTGAATTGGGCAACTGGTATATGTCCAGCCAGCACTGGACACCGCTCTGTTAGCTGTGCCCATTCTGTGACACTGTCACAGCTGGTGACCAGCTTCCCGCCGTTGTGCTCTCAGCAAGTCACGGCCGTGAGAGAGCTTGTTGTCCTTTGTTGCAGTTGTGGTGGTGGTGGCGCCCTCAGGCCAATAGGTGCAAGGCGCTGACTCAGCAGTCGGAATGCTGCACAGGCATCAGCAAGTGTGTTGCGTGTATCCCGCCAGGCTCACAGTGACAGCGGCTCATTCAGCTGCACAGCTTGGCATCAAGTTAGGGACATGCAGCAGGCCCTCTCACATGCAGGTGCCGTAGGCCTGACAAACCCACAAGATAAGGTCACAGGCAGCACAACAACCCTAGCCTTTGATTTTGGTATCAACAATTGCTGACCGGCACGATGCCGAGCTGCAAAATTGTCTAGCATATGCTATGTATGCATGCAGTCTATGCTGTACTATGCCCAATGCAGCTACTGTAGCAAACTGCCTGTGTTGGCGCCGGATGCAACGTGCACGTGCCAAAGGCTTGACCCTGTTTGGCGGCCTGAACTGCCATTGCATGCCATCCCTGGTTCTTCTGACTGTTGAAGTTTGACGTTAAATAATGTATGTGCTGGTGGATCGGCTGCAAGTTGCTGAACGCGCCGATACCAGCACCAGGTGCCTGCAGGCAGTACACGGGCTGGTGATACTGTACAGAGTGACTGTGGCCAACCACATCAATCGCTATTGATAAATGCATTTGTATATATAAATATACAATTGATTGTACGTTTTGTTTGTTCACGCTCTGCTTCCTCACATAACACCGGTAAGCGAGGTTGACAGCTCCATCAGGTTGTGCCATCCATCCCGCTGTCAAGCTGTGCATTGTCAACAAGAATACGTGTACACGACTTGACACGCTGTTTTGGCTACTCAACTGCCGGCAATTTTACATCCCTTCTACATCCGTTCAAACCAGCAGACAGCACCATGGACACCAGCAGCATGAATGAGGAGGATCTGCAAGGACTGTACACATGGGTACGATACTTTAAAGCAGCTGAGAGGCGCGCATAGGCGGCACAGGCCCCTCAGTAAGCCGAAGTCCCGCGTTTTGTTCGCAGGTGGACGAAATCCCTCTGTCGCGGCCCAAGAGAAATATTTCAAGGGACTTCGCAGATGGAGGTGTGCAGCTTGCGTTGAATTTTCACGACCTGCTGTCAGCATGCTGCCTCTACTGCTGCTGACCCATCTGCCAGGTACTGCTGCTCTGGCTGCAGCAAGACAAGCAACTGAATCTGCTGCATGTTCTGTCCTGCAGTGCTGCTGGCTGAGGTGGTGGCCAACTACTTCCCTAAGCTGGTGGAGCTGCACAACTACAGGTGCGCGGCAGTAGCAGGCGATGCAGCAGCAGAACTGCCTGCACGGGCGTGCTGCAGTGCACACTACCATAATGCCTGCAGATGAGATGAAGTGATTGGCACGAAGGACCAGGCGGCAACCAGTATGGTATTCTGTTCATCCATGCCGTCAGTAGCTGCAGGCGTGCACCTGAAACTGTGCATGCGCGCTGGGTATCCTTGCACGCCCTTTGCACCAAGAACAGCAACCTTCATCTGCTTCACATTGCCTCTGTTTGTATGTTCCTGCAGCTCCGCAAATGGCATGCAGCAAAAGCTTTACAACTGGAACACGCTGAACAGCAAGGTGCTGAAGCGGTTGGGCCTGCAGCTGAGCAAGCAGCACATGACTGAGATTGCAAACGGCACGCCAGGCGCAATTGAGCAGGCGCTGCAGGTGGTCAAGCTGAAGATTGCTGCATACCAAGAGCCAAGGTGGGCAGCAACGGGCTGCAGGATTTTGTTGAGCAGCAGTTTTAAGGAGGCCAGCTGGGTAAGGCACTGGCGCGAGCCTTACCCATGCAAATCATGCATCAGACAGCTACCATTTTCCTTGCAGCATTGTACTCCCAGCGTCCTCCAGCTGCAGTGACTGCACGTCAAGCATTGTTATTGTTGCCAACTGCAGTTATTGTTGCTAACTGCAGTAGCAGTTATGGTTGTGCAGCAATTGCTTGGCCCATGCTGTCCAGCTGTGTCAGGATTGGGCACATCCAGACGCACGACCACAGTGACAACAACATGCGCAGCTGCACAGGTGCACGTTTTTGTGTGCAAGAACTGAAAGGGCTTTGTCTGCATGTGTGTGCTGCTGCAGCTCTGGCAGGACCACGCCACGCGGGGAGCCGTCATCCAACAATATGTGCATGGGCAGCAGCAGCAAAGTGAGCGCTGCTCGGTTGCAGCAGGTGGGGGCAGCGCAGCATAGCAGGGAACAATAGCGCAGCTGAAAGAGTGCACAGCAGCAGCAGCAGCAGCAGCAGCAGCAGCAGCAGCATCTTAACAGCAGCTGTAAGAGAAGTGGGGAACGTGCAGTACCACAGGCGCAGCAAGCTTGTGGCAGCGTTGCCCAGCAGCATCAGCAGCAGATGCAGCAGCTCAATGCTGCAGCGTGCCTTTGCCTTTGCACACGACCAAGTGGTGCTCACTGACTGCAGCATGTGGCTGCACGCTTCTAGAGACGGGCACGGCCCTTCTTTCCCGCCGCCTTCTGCCTTACGCCCGCTGCCCTGCTGCCGTCCCGTCCCCAGGCCGCCATCAGCAGCGAGGTGCTGGCGGAAAAGGAGCGCACCATTGTGGAGCTGCGCGAGACCAACGAGGTGCGGCTGCGTGCAGTGTGCGCAGCAACGCAGCACGGCTTGCACGGCCTGCACATGCTCCTGCGCGGCAGTACTGGTGCTGAGCTGCCCAATTACTGGTGCTTGCATGCCTGCAAGCGCTGTTGACCAGCAAGGCACGCAAACACAGTGCTGTGTTGCAGCCGTTGACCCCTTGGCTGACTGCTGCTGCTGCTGCCGCCGCAGATCCTTGAGACGAAGGTGCGCAAGCTGGAGCAGCTGGTGAAGCTGAAGGACGCAAAGATCCAGACGCTGGTGGCCAAGCTGCAGGCGGCAGGCATGGCCTGAGGGAACCTAGTGCCGCAGCTTGGCCGCATTGATGCCCAGCTTGAGCTGCATGCTTGAAGCTCAGTGTGGCTGCTGCTGCTGTCCTGCTGTGCCACTGTGTCAGTCGTGTGTGATGAATCAGTGCAGATGGGTGACCGTGTCAGGAGATGCAGGATGTGTGGATTGTTACTTCAAATGGCTCGGCAGCCTGCTGTCGTGGCTGATCATGTACAAGTTGACAGTGGGGGCTGACTGCATGACCGCCATGGGGTGTGCTGGAGCCTTCAGGCTCAGTTTTACTTTGTATTATCGCTATGCAGGGATACGACATGTTTCGCGGCGCACCATAGAGTTGCTGATATCTGTTGCAGGTAGCATTGACGGAACTTTGGGGGTCGTGTGCTGTGTCTGAGATGTGCGCTTGTGTGCCACATGTTTTGAAGGATTGCAGTAGGTGTAGAGGCATGGTGTTTTGGTTCAAAAAGTTTGGCTGGGCTTTGTGGGGTCACCATTCCTTCCCTTACAGGGTTGTCGGGGCGCCGTGTCCTTGATAGCATGCTGTGCAGCCTCCTGTTTTCACTGCAACTGGTGCCGCGGCATGGGTGCGCTAGTTGCTGATGTGCTCTGGGGTCTGCCATTACAGCATGAACTTGAGTGTTTTGTGCTTCTTGTAACGGTGAAAAGCTGGTGCTGCGACGTGGATACATACGTTACCTCGGATGGACATATGCGACCACTGGCTGCTGCAGTAGCAGCAGCACTGACAGATACAGCCAAACTATGAATGTGAACACCGAGCCAACCACTGCCGCGCAGCACTGCTGGCCCAGCAGCATGATGCTGCTTCGCACATGCAGCCTCAGGTGCATCTGCCGCCATGCCCCTGGGAACAGTGCATCCTGTTACACGCTCCGAGCGTGTATGAGTCATACTCGCAGGCCCCCACTCTGGCCGTGGCGATGCCACTTGTACTGCTGTACAGATTGGTATGCTACAAATGCTCAACGCCTACTCTCGAAATCCTAGTCAGGCATACTTGCTGCAGCATTTTTCAGCTGCAGCTGTGCAACGCCCAGCTGAACAGTACTGCTGACTAGTTCTTAACCAGTTACTGCCTGCAGCTGCCTAGCGTGGCATGATGCATCCACTTGAACCTATTCTAGGAGTTGCTCTTCACTGGTCAGTGTGTAGTCTGAGCCCCAAATGCTGAGGCAAGCAGCCAACTGACTATCGGAGCAGCGCTGCTTCCTAAACCTGCAGCCACTCTGCCTGCATGCTTTCCAGCAACCGCCTTGCTGGCCGCCTTTACCACCGTAATGCTACTCAAGAAGTTGAGATATGATGCCTGTGCCTGCTGCCTCAGAGCTTCCCAATTCAGAGCGAGTCCAAGCTCTGCTGCTGCTGCTGCTGCTGCACGCCCAGCTCCTGCTCATGATGCATGCCATGATCAGGCTCCTGTGTCAGCTCAGGTGTGAACCCTATGTTCCAAAAACCCTGCGGCGTGCTCAGCGGCTGCCACTTGGCCCGGTGCCGCGACATGTCCTGCACCAGCCTGATCACACCCTGCTGCTGCTGCTGCTGAACGAGCCCTGAGGCTGTACCAGCAGCTGCAGCTGCTGCTGGTGCAGCATGCCCGCAGCTTGGCATGCCCAGCTGCGCTGCGGTGGCTGCTGCAGCAGCGCCGTCAGCGCCGCACCAGGACTGCAGCGCCCCATAAAACTTTCTGCAAGCCTCACACTCATAACCCTGCAGCAGCTCTCTGTCTGCCTTCTTGCGCACAACCTCCTGATACTTGAAGCCCGCAGCACTTCTGTCACCACCGCTTCCTGCTGCTGCTGCTGCATCAGTGTCACGGGCAGCAGCAGCATCTGCTGACGCTTGTGCAGCCGGTGCTGTTGCCGCTGCTGCTGTTGCTGCTGCCTTTTGTGCAATAAGCCACTGGTGTCGCTGCTGAGCAGCAGGTGCCGGGCCGCGGGGCGGCTGCTGCGGCAGTGGCGGCATCTGTTCCCCACTTGCGTTCAGCACACCTTCCACGGCAGCGCTGCTTTCTAGAACGCCAGACACGCAATCAACAGCATCTTCATCCGCACCAGCAACTGCGTCAGCACCAGCTGCTGCTGGTGCTGCTAGTGCAGGCTCAGCGCGCTGCTTCATGCCTGCCTCAGCATCTTGCTGCTGCTGCTGCCCTCGCTGCTGCAGGCCTTGCTTCATGGATGCTGGGATGAAGCGCCTCCTGCCGCCTGGCTTCAAGGCTGCCACCTGCTGCTGCTGCTGCTGCTGCTGCTGCTGCTGCTGCTGCTGAGCCTGCTGCTCTGGCACCTCCACCAGCACTTGCGTCTTGCTGCTCTCGTCGCTGCCCAAGCGCTGCCGCACCTTCTTCTGCTGCTCCGGCTGCTGCTTCTGTCGTGGCTGTGTGCGCAGCTCAAAGTCGTCCATGTCAGAGCTGTGCTGTGCTGCTGCTGCCAGCCCAGCTGCTGCTGCTCCAGTCGACTGTCCACTGCTTGTGGTGACAAGCACTGTAGTGCTGGGCAGCCCAGAGGCTTTAGAGCTTGCTGCTGCTGCTGCTGCTGCTGCTGGCCTGCTCTTGCCCTTGGCGATCCAAGCAGGGCTAGTTTGAACGTGTTGCAAGCCATGCCCACTGATGATGCCACCACCCCCTGAGGCAACACCACCGCCACTGCTGCCACCACCACCAGCAGCAGCAGCAGCAGCAGCAGCGGCCTGGTCAAGCTGCTGTGCTAGCCCCTTTTTTGCCGCCGCTGCTTGCCGGTTGCGCTGCAGGCTGCTCCTGCTTGGCTGCTGCACTTCACCAGGGCTGCTGCTGCTCCTGGCGCCTCCTGCACCCTGCGCCGCTGCTGCTGCTACTGCAGCAGCAACTGCAGCTGTGGCGCTGCGCTCCAGTCGCTCTGCAGCAGCAGCCATAGGGCTGGGAGGTGCAGGCTTGCTGGTTGGTGCTGTGCCTTGCTTGACTGGCTGCTGCTGCTGCTGCTGCTGCCCATTGAGATGCAGCGAGCCATGCTGCCCGGCTGTCGGCCCCACAAGGTCAGCAGGGCTGCCAGCACTGCAGGCTGCTGAGGGCGCAGCTGCAGCCGTACCATCAGACTTGCGGCGTTTCGCAGGCGGTGCGCTGCCATCCCCTGCTGCTGCTGCTGCTGCTGCACTGCTTATGCCGTCACTGCTGCCCAGCTGCTGCCGAGCATGCTGGCTGCCGTCGCTGCGCTGCTGCTGTTGCTGCGTGTGCTGCTGCTGCTGCTGCAGCAGCAGCCGCTGCTTTTCATCCTGCAAGACCTGCAGCTCTGCCTGCAGCTCCTTGTTGCGTGACACCAGCTCCAGAAACTTCCGCTTGTAGTACATCTTACTGTGAGGCTGCTTCTTGCTGTCTTCCTGCTGCTGCTGCTGACCTGGCTCTGCCTGGGGCGCCTGTTGCTGCTGCTGCTGCTGCTGCTGCTGTTGTTTTGATGCATGTGCCTGCTCATGGTGCTGCTGCTCGCCCGACGTGTCTGCTATCTGCTGGTACAGCTGCACAATGTGTGCCTTGGCTACAGACAGCTGCTGGTCTAGGGCAGCATTGGCCACCCCCAGCTGCGTGTTTTTGTCCAGCAGCTGACTGACCTGGCCTTGCAGGAACGCCAGGTCATACTGCTGCTGCTGCTGGCCCTGCTGCGGCTGCTGCGGCAGCAAACTAACCTGTGCCTGCGTGAGCTGTCCTCCTCCAACAGGAGCAGGGGCTGTTCTGCCGCTTACTTGTTCCGCTGTAGCGACTCCTGCAAGCTGCTGCTGCAGCTGCAAGCCCTGCTGGCAAAGCACCTGAAACTGCTGCTGCAGCTGCTGCTGCAGCTGGTCCCTGCTTCGTGTAGTAGCTGCCAGCTCATCCTGCAAGTTCTGCAAGCGCTGCTGCAGCTGGGCTTGGTCGACACCACCACCCGTGCCACTGCAGGCAAGCTGCTGCTGCAGCTGCTGGACAGCCTGCTGCGCTGCTGCCAGCTGCTGCTGTAGCACAGCCCTGTGCTCGCACTCAGCTGAGTGAGCGGTTGACTGGTGTTCGAGTTCATCCGCTAGCGCTAACACCTGCTGCTGCAGCAGCTCACAGTCGTGTTGCCGCTGCTGCTGCTGCTGAGTCAGGGCCACATGCTCTGCTGCGTGCTTAGCGTATTGAGCCTCACATGCTGCAAGCTGAGACTCTGCCAGAATCGCCCTCTCATGTAGAGCACTGATCTTCTTAGCGCTGTCAGGAGGGCAGGCAGCAGCAGAGGAGGGGCATGTCAGCAGAGGCCGTGAACCGAAAGGCACCCAGCATGCATCTTCGGTTGCTGAAGAGCAATTACCTGGCTTCTGCGGCGTCTTTAGCGGCAGTCAGGTGCACCAGCAGCAGGGATGAGTCTAGCAAGCCATCCATGCTGTTCTAGTGCTGTTGCAGTCAACAACAGGGTGCGGGTGACGAACGCTACATTGTCCGGTGTATCTGCTGAATCCTAACAGCCACCCATCGTTTACACGCGAAATTCGCTTGCTGTGAGCGAGCTAGGTGCCACGCCGATTTGAAATCACTTGTGTCGAAAGTTGGACGGACAGCTGCTTGCTACTTATAGAACTAGACTAGCAGTCTTAGATCCATTGCTTCACGTGAAGACGCCCGCACCAGCAGCAGAACAGCCAACGTTACATGACAGTGCTGAGCGTGCTGCGTGATGACATCGGCACCCACAGCCTGGTACCCAACAGATAGCTGTGTCCTTTTAGCTGCCAGCTGCTGCACCAGCAACTGCAGATATCTGTATTGCGTGGTGACCACGCTCGGACTTCGCGGTGGATGTAGCAGCATCCCCGGCTGCTGCCTCTGCTACTGCTGCTGCCGCTGCAGCTTCTGCTGCCTCCACCCAACTCCCAGCTGCCGACATCAACTGCTTCACCATTCCCTCCAGCTCAAACAGCTCCGGGTCATCGATGTTGATCTGCAAATACAAAACATGCCAACGTGTCAGCGTCAGGGTTGAGCAGCAGTATCCTTGCACAGCTCTACCACCAGACCAAATTTAACCTGCACCGACTATGCTGCCTGGAAACGTGTAGTGCAAGCAGGTCAGGTGGAGGTAGCCGCAAACACACCACACACACGTGTTCTTGCCAGAGCAGCGCCCGAACCAGGCAACTGAACAACCCAACGCCACAGCCAACACACTAACACAGCATTGGAGTCAGACACAACAGCAGTGGGAGCTGCAGGTACTCTCAACTACATTCACTGGCTGCAGCAGGCACACAGGCACTGGTAGTATGCTTTCCAGCCTGCAGAGCTCACCTGCCGCATGGCTTCTGCAAGCTGCAGTAGATACTCATGGTTTGGACCGGAAGGCCCCCTGCAGCAGTTGCAGAGCAGGCAGCAGCAGCAGGAGTGGCAGCAATGGCAGCAGCATGTTCAAGCTCGGCAATTACAGCTATCTGCCACAGACAGCCGCACCTCAAAGGGAATGCTGCGGGCTGCACCTCAGCACACGCTGCATAGCATGTGGCAGCAGCACAACGACACAACCCACCACCTGCACACATGCACAGCAGCCCACCAGCCATCCACCCAAAGCTGAGCACTACTAGGCGTAGTACGCCTTCGATCAAGCAGCCGTACCTGCTGGTTGCTATCTGCTGTGCGATGGCTGGCAGTGGCGCAGGGCCCAGCCAGTTGACGTTTGCAGGAGACTCTGTTGCAATGTACACCAGCACATCCTGCAGCACTGGCTGATCAGGGCTGTCTGCAGTGTACACGTGGCACAGCCGCCGCACATCGTACTGCTTCTCCCGCCACTCCAGATAGGCGATGGTCTGCTGCTGCTGCTCCTCGCTGCCTGCTAGCCGGTACGCCACGCCCCACTGCAGCGGCGTTGCATGGCAGCAGCAGGCGAGTTGGTGGGGACCGGCAAGCAAACTTGAACAGTTCTGCGCAACCATGCACAGCAGTATGGTGCACAGCCAACCAGCAGCTGAAGCTGACTGCCTTGGCCTTGCTGCCAGTGTTAGAGTTTGTGGATGCCTGTCATGCACGACGGAGAAAGCTCTGAGTGCTGTGTTTGCTGCTGATAGTGTTGCCCTACCACCGTGTCGCTGGCCTTGGATTGCGCCTTTATGCTCAGCAATGCCATACACTGCTGCTGGGCAGGCTGATGCTGACTTGGCATACTGCTGCTGCTGACTTGGCAGCATGACACTGCAACACTGCTGCTGCTAACCTGGGAGCATGACACTGCGTTACGCACCGTGACTGCGCCCTCCTCCTCTGCCAGGGTGACTGTCCTGCCAGGGGCCTCCGGTGTGCCTCTGTGGTCTGTCGACAGCAGCAGCGGCAGCACTGTGTGTCAAGCTGCCCAAGCCAGCAGCATGATGGCACCCTATGCCAGCGACAACGCCTCCATAACAGTAGTGCCTGACATCAACGCGGATGCCGTCGTCTACTTATTGTGGTACATGGTACATGTTTCTTACAATTGCAGATGGCAATTGCTCCCCCCCCCCCCTGACCTGATCAGTGATTCCTGCAGCTGCAGCTGGCGTCTTGCACCTGCGCTGACCTGTGCTTCCTTGCCAGAACACACGCTTGTAGCCCCGAATGAAGCCTACCACCTGCACACAGACACAACCGCTGAAATATACTCGGGTAGCAGCATGGAGGTGATTGCAATACTATCAGAGTGTTCTTCTGCTTCTATGCTTTTATCAGGTGTGCTGCAAGCTGATGTGGATACCAAAGTACATGGTGCATGCATGCAGTGCAGCTGCATAGTACTGGCTGGCAGCAGCCATGCCTGATGCGCCAAGCGCTATCTGACCCACACGCAGCAGTTTGTGCCTCATCATCTGCATGTATCATGTGTTGAGCAATGATAGTACCGCTGCTGTATAATTGGGCTGAGCAGGCTGACAAAAAACAAACACGAACCTTGCTTTCATACTCAAACCCTGCAGCCAGCAAGATGCGAGATTGGTGTGAGAGGGCATGGCATTGACTGCTGCTGCTGCTGCTGCTGCTTTTTGAAAAGCATCAAAGTGACTGAGAGACGCTATGATGAAGCTGTGGTCTGTCAACATTGTCCATTACACACGCAGTGGTGTGGCACGTGCGCTGCTGGCACTGCACACAGTGCTTTAGCATGCTGCGTTGTAAGCATATGCCATCCGCAAAGTGCCTTAACGGCTTTTTAGGTTGTATAACAACCTGTAGAGTGAAGATCTAGCTGGTGACAGCAGCAGTTGGCAAGCCGGGGCGTGGTGGAGCAGATGAACTGCTCCAACAGTGTGTTCTGACTTGCCTGGTCGCCATACAAGTGAGCCGTAGCCAAAAATAGCAATCGACTTCTTCATTGCAAGTTTGCGGAAGTCAATTGATGCAGGCCTTCCAGAGCAGTGCGTGTAGCGCCTGTGATGCCAAGGCCGGACAGCAGAGCTAGCAGCCGACGGTCGTGTTATTTACAGTACAATGCGTCTTGATACATAAGCGTCTTTCCTCAAACGTGGCAGGCTTACAGGTGTGCACCATCTGTGTCAAGAGCTGTTACTATGGGGCTAGGGCTTGGCCTGGCCAGGCTAGGCTGATGACACAACTGAACTTATCCTGCAGCCACCAACACATTAAATGGCTGGGTTGGAGGACCACACACACGAATCTGCATTACAAGTAAAGTTCTTGCTTGAACACAGCTGCGCTTCACCTACTGGTATGTGACCACAAAGCAGAGGTAGCTGCCAGGACAGTGTCCTGCAAGCAGCAAGTGTCCTGCAAGCATGCCATAGCAGATGGCAACACCACTGCTTGCGCCATTCGTTCACGCATCTTACAATTGCTTTAATGCACATCTGAAGCAGCCCATGACACTGCCAGTACGACCTGCTTAAGCTAGCACAGCAGCTCTGGAGCATGGGTCATGCTGCAGCAGGCTTGCTTACTACCACATGGACTTGCCAGAACAGCCAGCTGCTGCCTTCCTGCACCTCAAGCCTGGTGTGCTGCTGCTGTTCTTGCACACTTCCCTCTTGGCAGCCTGCCAGAGTCTGCTGGCGCCAGCACTGCCAGGGCGCTGGCCACTGCCAGGGCGCTTAGCCCCTGTCGCCACCCTGCTGCTGCTACTGTCAACGTCCATGTCTGTATTGAGACCACTGCCACTGCCGCTGCTCAAGCTCTCACGGTCTCCACTGCAGCTGCGGTGCGCTGCAGGCGGTGCAGCGCTCAAGCCAGCCACTGCAGCAGCTGCTGCAGCATGTGCTGCAGCCATCAGGCCCTGCTTGCTGTGCTCAATTTTACTCTGCTGCACTTGCCACCTTGCCCACTCAGAGGCCGATGCCAGTTGGCCTGCTAGGTGCGCCATCCTGCCTTCCTGCCTCTGCTCTGTTGTGTGCTCAGCAGGACCTAGCCCGGCCGCTGCAGCAGCAGCGGCTGCCTGTGCAACAGCTGCTGCTTTGGAACCTAGCTCTGTTGCTGATGCTGCAAACTGAGAAGCTTCAGCTGAAAGCATGCCTGTGACAGCAGATGCAGCTGTCTGCGCAACATTCACCAGTGCGTGCCACATCTCCTGACCTGCAGCTGCCGCAGCTGCTGCCAGCTCTGCACCATCAGCGGCAACTGCATCTGCTGCTGCAACTAGGCTGTTGACTTCTTCTGGATATGCTGGTGTGCTGTACATAGCTGGAGCTGCCAAGCAGGCTGGCTTCTTATCACTGCTTTGCCATACTGTTACAGGTGATCTGATGGTGTGCACAGGACTGCCATCATCCTTGCAGCTCATCATTGTGGGCAAGGCAGGTGGGCTCAGCTGAGATCCTGCAGCCTTTGCCTTCTCCTGCCTGACCTTGCTGGGGGTGCAGCCTACCGCAGCAGTAGCTGAACGCTTCTGGCACAGCCCTTGCGGGCTCTCCTGCCGCTGCTGTTGCTGCTGTTGCTGGTGCTGCTGTTGCTCCTGCTGCTGCTGCTGCTGCTGCTGCTGCTGCTGACTCTGCTCTAGCTGCTCCTGCTGCCCTTGGGGCTGCAGTTCCTGCTGCCCTTGATGCTGCCAGCCTTCAGCAGGCTGCAGCTTCTGCTGCTGTGTGTCTTGCGTTTTGCTGGGCCGGCTGCGACCTTGCTGCTGGTCTAGGTGCTGCCCGCTCTGTTGGTCAACAAAGTCCTGCAGCTTGTCCATTGGTGACTGCAGCTCCGCCTGCAGAAGCCCTTGCTCAGAAGCTGCGTCAAGCGCGTGCTCTTGCGGCTGCTGCGCCAATAAGGCTGCCAACCTAGCAGGTGGCAGCTTTGATAGGAAAGTAAGCTTTTCATGCTGCTCCATGAGGCTGAGGGCATACTGTCCAAGGCCATTCTGAAATAGCACATGCACCAGCACCAACGCCTTGACCCTGCCAGCAGCTGCCAGCTTGGCAGTGTGAGCTGCCACACACGCCTCCACGGACATCACTTGCTGCTGGGTATTAAGACTATCTTTGAGCTTCTCTGCCTTCATTGGCGAGTCTTTGGACTGACGAAGAGCCGCATCTTGAGCACTGCTGCTGTTGTGGCAGTGCCCAGTGTTGTGCATGCCTGGTCCATGCTGAGGTGGAGACGGCATAGCTGCGTCGTTGACAGCACTTGCTGCTAGTGTCTTAGCTACGGTAGATGCATCATCCGCCACGCAACGTCAAACCGAGTAATTCACTTCAAATGACTGAAACAGCTCCCATGTATCCGTTGCATGCAGGCAGGCCAGAAACTACAGCGCACGCTCCTTCCATCAACACCAGAGTTATACACTCATTCGAGATTTGCAGCAATTGCCCTTCCAACACAGAATTGGTACGAGCAAGTCATCGAGCAGCAGTATGACAACTAACTCGCACTTCTCGAGGTTTTCTGGTTGGTGCCTGAAGTGTAACATATTATGGTGTTTGTACCGCTTGATTTAGTAAAGTTCAACCAGCTTTGGAGAAGGTATGGCGGTCGTGATGTTGCAAAAAACCACAAGTCAAACCCCAACACGCTCGTCTCTCAAGGTTCCATGCTGTTGTACGCGGGAAGCAGGTGCACATACTCCAACGATCACAAGCGCACCAACAACAGCTTGCAGTGTCGTGACAGCATCACTGACACCAACTGTTACAGACAGCAGCACGCTGAAGGAACATTGGAACTAGGACCTCTGCTGTGGGCACTGCCGCAGCACCATGCTGCATCCCACAAAACAGGCACCTAGTTGCCTCCAGGGCCAAAGCGCCACAGAACTTGTGTCCCGTCATTAGCCACTGAAGCCAGCTGGTTGTCATCTGGGCTGAACTGCACCTTGTTCACCGTGCTGGTGTGACCTGTGCATAAAAGAGCACGGGAGCAGCGCACAGTCACAGAACAGCGGATAGCCAAGATAGCACATTTTACTGTAAAACATAGTTAAGTCACTGTCACAGTGCTGCAGGTAGCTGGCTGCCAGCAAGTGCTTTTGCCTGACTGGCCTTGGTCAAACACCATCCATGCGAGCACCAGCCTGCACTCAAGCACTGATGCCGGCATACGCACCTGCATACATGCCCACTGGCCTGCCGCTGCCAAAGTCCCACAGCTTCACCGCGCAGTCAGCGCCGCCTGTGGCGATGAGCGTGCCCGCGTGGTTGACTGCCACGCAGGTGATCTCGTGCAGGTGAGCATCCAGCACCACGCGCACTGGTGCGTCCTTGCGGATGTCCCACAGGAAGATGCCCTTGTCCAGGCCCACACTCACCACAGACACCTGCAGGTTGCCAGGGGCATCAAGTTGCAGCTTTACGCTATTAACACTATCGCAGCATGTCATGTGCATCTGGCACTGCCACGGCAATTGCAGTGCACCGTGACTATTACTGTTTGCCAGCGTGCGTGCCCTGCAAAATGATCATCACATGCCCCCCTCCAAATCAGCAAAATTCGCCATGTGCATGCTGTGACAGCAAGCTGTATCCCAGTATGCCCTAGCTCCACTCCTGCCTGCACTTCTGCACAAGGGAGGTGTGTGCAGCAGGTCGCGGGCGCCGCCCACCTGATCTGGCCCCATGGCCACGCCGCGCACTGCGCCCATGGCTGCCCGGTAGATCTTGCTGAGCTTCTCTGTGTTCATGTCCCAGATGGTCCAGGTGCGGTCCTCGCTGGCCGCCAGCAGGTGGCTGTCATCAATCATCACCTGCACATGCCACACAGAACAAGGCACAGCGTTGCTGTCCTCTGGAATACAGCTGCATGGCACTGTTACACGGTACACACAAGGCTGCTGGAAGATCACTTCCGGTATACCAACCAAGCGCTCTGCTGTGCGGGGACCTGTGCAGTTGCAACCGCTGTCCGCTGTTGATGATGCAGATTAGCGCACCTTCAGGTCTGTGATGGCCATCACGTGGTGCTTCATGTGTGACACCATCTCCCTAACGTTCGCAGCAGGCAGACACGCAAGGAGACTCAAGGCAGTGCTCTATCATCGCTGCAGCATGCAATCAATGTGCTACATGCATGTGGCATAACAATGTAGTGCAGCAATGGTGCAAAGCTGACAACAATGGTGATGGCTCATCCATGGGGCTGCAGGCATCTGCTGCAGAGTTATGAGGGGAGAGCAGCGCTTGCAGCTCCTGCAAGAGTGGAAGCCTAAAGCTACTGCTCACCTGCTTGCTAGGTCCCACACACGGATCTCTCCCCCAGCACCGCCAGATGCTATGAAGTGGCCCCTGCAAACAGCATCAACAGGCAGTATGTTGCATGTCAACGGCAACCAGCGGGGCATGACGTGCCACGGAGGAGATACCAGCAGCCATATTGGCTGGACATGGCGTGCCTGGCAACATAACCAGCAAGCAAGCAGATGCCTCGCCTCTTCTGCTACTGTAGCATGCTTGGCAGGCATTACAGTGCACTGAAACTTACATAAAACAACGCTGACCTCACCCAGTAGCTGCCAGTAACACCCAGCAACTGCTTGAAAGCAGCTGCTGCACCGGCAAGCCCACCTACCTGTGGCTCAGCTGCAGAGCAGGCACGCCACACGAGTGTGCGGTGGCGTGCGCGTTGGGGATGCACCACAGCGGCGTGCCTGGCTTGGGCCCTGCCCTGCTGTGGCAGTGGATGAAGCCGTCTGACCATCCAGACAGCAGCAGCTGCGGTGACAAGGCCACACTCTGCGCTGCCACACCATGGTGCTGCACACGGCACTCTAGCCCCAGGTTCTGAAAAACAACAATTCAAAGGGCAGCATTGGACATCCACACGACAGCCACATTTCTGATGAGTGCGGAAAATGCTTCGCTTTGTAAGTTGGATGCATAACCCAACCGCAGTATAGACCACTGGCCATGTCGTGAGAATAACTGCACGGGCTTTGCCGACAGCCGTCATGTGTTTCCGTTAGGCCTGCTCACCGCTGTGTTCCACACGCATACTGAGCCGTTATCGCTTGCTGTCGCCATGCTGCTGGAGCCATCAGCAGTCCACACCAGGTCGCGGATTGCGCCCAGCTGGCTCTCCATCACTGCAGACACCCGCGCGCTGCCAGCTGCCACTCTGCAGCAGCAGCAACACACGACACCCAATCAGCACATGTTGAGCTAAAAGTTTCTGAAATCTCGACTAGATGATCATCCTGTGCAGCCCTTTGCCTGGTGCTTGGGCTGGCGTGTGCCACGCTGCCTGTTGCCGCAGCTGGCGCCTCACCTGAAGATGTCCCCATGCTGCGTGCCCACCAGCAGCGTCGCCCCCCTGTCTGCCACGGTGACTGAGCTGATGGGCCCAGGCACAGTGGCGATGGGTGGCGCGCTGACAGCGCTGCCATTGGGCAGGTCCAGCAGGCACAGCGTGCCGTCTGCTGCACCCGCCAGCACCTTGCCGTCTGCAGACAGCATGACTGCGCCGATGCCGCCAGACGCCAAGGTGTGCATGAGCTGCGGTTGCACGAAGAGAACGAGTGCCTTGTTGCTCAGCTGTTGTGCAGGTAGCCCATGTTGACATACGGTGCACATATCGGCGCCTTCAGGTGCACCACACCTTAAATTCGGCGTCTACGAAGTTCAACCCATCATCATGCAGTGGGTTCTGTGGCCAACAAGCACAAAATATGCTGTCAAGCGGTTGCGTATAGCTGCGCACATACCTGCACTGCTCTGCGCGCTACGTTGACAGTCAGCACGTCTCCGCTGGCAGTGCCGGCGAACAGCCAGTTACCATCCTGGGAGAAGCAGAGGCACGTGATAGCACGCCGCACGGTGCCATTGGTGACCTTTTCACAGCCCACCTGTGTGGCAGCAGCATAGCAGGGTGAGCCAGCAGCACGCAGCAGCAGTGCACGAGCAGGGAGCTGCAAGTGCTGTACCCAGCATGCTGTACCCAGCAACTGGTCCCTGATAATTGAACGGTACAAGCTGCAACAAGCGTTATGCGCTCTGGCAAAGACAAACATGTTAATGTACTCTGACGTTCCGACGCCCATTGGTACCACCCTGAGCCTGCACTGCAAATTGTCCGCTGATTATGTATTCCAGAATGCAAGCTCATGTTCAGCAGAGCTACCAGCCACTCACCCAGCCTTTGAAAGGGTCCAGGCTGTAGATGTAAATGTCGTAGTCCGCTGCTGTGGCGAATGTGTAGCAGGGGCCAGACGCAGGCGACCAGGCCAGCGCCTTGGTGCGCTGCAGGGATGCAGCAGCAACAGCAGCAGGCAGCAACATCATCACCGTTTATTTACTGCACACCCTGGGCGGTATGGTAGCTGATGAAAGCGCAGCCTTGGTGATGTCGCCCGCTCAAGAGTAGACCTGCTTTTGTGGATGGCACTAGCTAGCGCATCATGCATGATAGAGGCCCAAGACACCCCTACCTTGGGCTCTAGTAATGTCGTGTTGCTGACAATCTTGCCAGTTGCTGTGTCCAGCACAAAGAGCCGCCGCTCCCTGTAGCACATGGCACGGCAGCGGCTTCAGTTCATGGCAGCGGCAACAGCGTGCCCACACCCGGCACTACAGCACTGGCACAGCAACCTGTATTCAGGGTCTGGTCTCTGTAACTTTTGTTAGCTTCCAAGTTCAGCAGCTGCTTGCCACATCAGCTTGATTTGGGGTACTGTGCTGCACTGACCTCTCATTGCCCACTGTTGCCAGCAGTCGCTCATCCTTGGAGAACGCCAATGCACAGATCTCAAAGTCGTGCTCTTGAAACCTGGGCGGCACAGCAGCAACTCGAATCATGTACGTGTATGATCCAGTATGTGGCAGTGGCACCGTAGTGGCAGCTGTAATGCTCACATTAATCTCACTGTGACAGCCTGCAACTGCTGTGGTGGACCCCTTTTGTGTTTGTATTGCTGGGCTATTGGTCCTTACTGCAAGCTACCAACATGTTGAAGGTCGTTGCTGCTGTCATCAGCACTCCTGACGAGCACACACCTGAATTTCTGTGCCAGCTGCTTGGTGTCCCACACAACAACGTCAGAGTTCTGCCCTCTCTGGCCTGTTGCCAGCATGCTGCCCCCAGGTGACATGGCAAAAGCTGTGATCTCGTCATCATGGCCCCTGAGCTGTACCTGCTTGCTGGGGTCACCCTGCAGTGGAGGGGGCAACAAACGCTGTTGGACTCATGCAGGTGCAACACCAAGGTTACTGCAGCATGACATGGTGTTGTCGTTCATCTGTTGCTCCATGCACAGGTGCTCAAGAAGACTGTTGCTAGGCGTAAAGATGCAGTGTGGTGTTCATGCCAGGCGAACTTGCCTCAAAAACTGCCAGCGCACTGCTGCCCACAACGTAGTAGAACTGCCCTGGAATATTGGGGTCTGCCTGTAGCCCCCCTGCTACCGTGCCACTGCAGAGATAAGCAAAGTTAAGCCCACAAGCATGGCGTTTGGTAGCATGTGTCTGCACTGCATGATGTGTATGCAGCACCAATGGTGCGATGACGGGCACAGCAGACTTGTGGTTTGGTGGCACTCACTTGAAACCTTTGATATGTCTTATTTTCATCCCCATGGTGCGTAGTGCTCGCTCTTACAGCCCCAACGGCAGTTGTGCTGCTGCTTAGCAGTCCTACTGGAACATCAGGCTGCGTCTGCGTGCTTGTGCTTATGGCAGTCAACAAACCGCCGATATTACCCCAAAAACAAAGCTTGGAGCGTCCTTGGGCGCTCAAAGAGAAGTAGTGATGACGGGGAAGTTCACAGATGGCAGTCAACCAGTTCGATGACACACAGGAACCAAACGAGGGTACTATAGCGTGTTACTTATAGCTGTTGAATTCATAATTGCTGAACAAAGTAGTCCAAATATGCTATTATGGTGTGACAAGCACGGTGACAAGCCCTAATCGACTGCAACTTTATCATCCTGCTGTTTGAGACCGAACAATCGATTGAAATATCAGCTTTGTACTGGTGCCACTATAGATCGTTTGTCGTCGCCTATATCAGCTGTCCGCTCTGCCCTTTTTGCTGCTGTGGCTGCCAGAAGCGTGTTTGTTCAGCGAACCCGTGGAAGTGAGCATAGACTGTCATAAATACATAAAGGGAGTCTTACTATCACGTCAGGCAGTGATATATCGTTGACCTACATCGTGACACCAGCAGCAGCGGCAGCAGCATGCAGGAGCAGCAAGTCGGCATTGAGGAGTATACCACAAGTACTACGGGTTTCACAGGCATACTGAAGCACAGGTGAGAACAATGCAGTTTACTGCTGACGGCACAGGCTGCAGTGCCCATGTGTCAGGCTTGATGGCTGCAACTGACATCTTCCTGTGTTCATGCTTTTCAATGCTGCAGATACAATGACTTTCAGGTGTTTGAGGTGGATCTGACAGGGCGCACTGCACACCTAACTGCCACAGATGCTGCACCTCAGGTGAAATTGCTGCAACTCAGCTCCACAGCACCGGGCGTTGGTTTCCCAGCATGGCACCATCAGCTCCTAGTGCATGCTGCCGTTGTTACCAGCATTCCTTATGTGCATGAGAACACTGCTATCTATTGAATGCCCTGTGCAACATGACTGCTTCTGAGTTCAACTCTTGGCTTCTGTTTGCTGCTACTGCGCATATGACAGGCACAGCAGCAGGCGACGGCCAGCAGCAGCTCTGCTGATATCACAGACACAGCAATAGCAGAGGTGGTGGCAGCATTTGCCGCCATAGCAGGGCAAGCTAATGCAGAACAGTTGCAGAAGCTGCTGACAAACATACAGCAGCAGCAGCAGGCTGCAGCAGCAGAGGCTTCTGCCCAGCAGCAGCAGCAGCAGCAGCAGGGTGCAGCAGCACCTGATCTGGAAGTTGACCTGCTGCCAGAAGGAAACAAGGATGTCAGAAAGGTGCGTCACCAGCCATGTAATGTATGTCTCCTGCAGGTGCTGCAAGCCTAGCTGACCTACTTTGCTTGCACTCTTATCAGATGAATTGCAGCGTGGTGCAGCAACTCGGCGGGGGTTTTTGCGGTCTCGCAACACGTGCGGCCGCACCTTCTTCTGCCTGCCCGCCCGCCTGCGAGCTTGCCCAGCTGCACCTTGTGCGTGCAATCCTGCCTGACCACAACTTACTGCTTGCCTCACCTCCGCTGTGTTTTTTCCCTGCAGGCCATCCATCAGTTCCTCAAGTCAGAGCCCCGCCTGCCGCCCTTGGCAACAGAGTCGGTGGCTGCTGAGGGAGCGTCAGCAGGGCCCGATGGGCAGGTGCCGCACCATGTGATACGCATCCGGCCAGGCAGCAGCGGCGGCAGGGGCCAGCGGGGCAGCAAGGTGGGTGTTGTTTTTGGTGTGTTGCTGCTGCCCCTGTCAAGTGCAGCTGGGTGGTTGGAGTGGCAGCGGCCAGCGGGGAGGCCAGGTGGGTGCTTCTTGAGTGTGTTGCTGCTGCTGAGGCAATAACAAGCAGCTGTATGGATGAGGCCGCTGAGTTGTTGGAGCGGCAGGGGCCAGCGGGGAGGTCAGGTGGGTGCTGCTGCTGTGGCTGTCCAGTGCAGCTGTCTGAGGCAATATGGCAAGCACGCTTGCTGCTGGCCTGCATGCTATCACAGTGGCACAATCAGGTCGACAAACGTATGTCTGACGCCATGGCTTGTATGTCTGCCTGCACTGCAGGACAAGCGTGGCCAAAAGAGGGGCAAGCGAGGTGAGCGGTTGCATGTGCAGCTGGGTGCTCCCATTCGCCAACTGATTGCGCGAGTGATTCACACAGTTGCACATGAGTTTGTTGTACTTTTGACCGGTCTCTGGTGTTATCTGCACATTGCAGTGCATGCATGTCTATGATTCATTGCTCCAACGGAGTCTGTCATGCATTGCGTGCACTGCCTGGTCATTGTTGGCACGCATCCTGCGCCATGAACAACTAGTCGCCAGTGACGCCTGTGTAACTGTATTTGATATCACACTTGCGCACCTGTAACCACCTGGCTTGATGTCTCACATGTCTGCCTGCAGAGTGGCGCAATGAGATGTCGTGGGAAGGGGGCGACCTGAAGCATGTCAAGTTTGTTATGCTCAAGGAAAACACAGACACACAGGTAGGTTGAGAAAGCAAGCATCCTGTTCAACTGTGCTCCTGTTCTTGTGCACCCTATGACATGACATCAGCGAGCAGCTCCGCGCTGCGCTTTCAGCAAGTGCAACAGCTGTGCTTGCTCTGTGTGTCGAGTCATGGTCGGCGACTCCCAACGTGCTGCGCCACACCTCTGCATACATGTGTCTGTTGCTGTTCCTGAGCGCCGGCCACCCTGGGTGTGGTGGCGCGTATGCTGCTCCACAGCCAGCTACTGAAGACAGACACTGAAAATTGCACTAAACGCTTCGTCTCAGGAAGTATCCAATGTTTTGTTTCTCACTGTTTCTGCGTGCAGGCCGCGCTGGGTGTGGTGGCGCGCATGCTGCACTGCCAGCCGCGCAGCTTTGGCTTTGCAGGCACCAAGGACAAGCGCGGTGTTACCACGCAGTGGGTCACCGCCTTCAAGGTGTCACCCGCAAAGCTGGCAGCACTCAACCCCAGGTGGGTTTGCTGGCCGTACTGCTGAAGATGCTGCTTGCCTGCTGTGTAAAGAGCCGCAGGCAGCACACCTTGCGAAAGCACAATGCAACATAATGCTTACGCATATGTCCAGGTGTCCCCCGTGCCCTGCTGATTGCGTGACGTTGTGACAGGCATGCTCAAGTGTGCGGCCTGCAGGACGATGCAGTGCAGTTGTGTGTTGCGCTGTATGTTTGGCTGTGTGCTGCTCTTGGTTTGCAGAAATGGCAACAGGCGATATGACCCTAAGCCAGGATAATTGTTAGTTCCACAATTAGCATGATGCTGCTCAGTGGCTGGGATTGAATGCGTCGGAGCAGAGGGCCTTGCAACGTTGTTTTGAACGGCACGCTGCAACTGCTGCTTGTGGGGTTGCCCCTCCCCTTGCCAGCCTTTCCTTAAGCGTGCCACAGCACACCCAAGGCACCACAAATCCAGCACCGGGCGGCACGCTGCCACTGCCCTACGCTCTACAGCTGGTGCCACACTCCCATTCACTTGCACACATCTGCCGCACCAACATTTGGCTGGCCAATAAAGCTGACGTCGCAGACTCTGTGTCAGACGGCCAACTGAGAATACCAACAGTTCAGCCCTTGCTGCAGCACTGCTGTTTTTTTGTGCTGAATTCCATGTTGTGCTGCTGCTGCTGCTGCTGCTCAGGCTGCGTGGCATCAAGCTGGGCAACTTTGAGTTTGCTGCCAGCCACCTGTCGCTGGGCCAGCTGGGAGGCAACCGCTTCAAGCTGCTGATGAGGGACGTCAGCAGCAGCGACGAGCAGCACGTGAGCGCAAACACACCTACTGCAGCGCGGTTGCATGGTCTGGTGCATGAACAACCAGCATGCAGGCATCATTCTAATGCACGTGCAAAGTGCTGCGAGTTTGGCAGGCGAGCGTGTGCACGTGGTGCTTGTGTAAGCTGCTGGGCGCCTTCGTCGTACAGCTGCGCTGCCTTGTACGGCCTGCCAGCCAGCACACAGGCGTGCTTGCTATTCTGTTGCTTGCTTGTGTCACTTGTGACTTGTGCCTGCTGTCTTGACACAGTCTGCAGCTGCTGAGCAAAGCCTGGTGGCTCAACCAGCTATATGCTGGATGTGCTTGCTTGCACTGCTTGCCTGCTGTTCTTTGTGCTCACTCTCTTCTTGCTCACTTGCCTGCCTGCCGGCCGGCCGTACTTGCTGTGCTGCTCTCATCGGCACCCCAGATTGCTGCTACTGTGTCGGAGCTGCACTCAAAGGGCTTCCTGAACTACTTCGGCCTGCAACGCTTCGGCATTGGCGCTGTGCCCACACACAGGTGCGGCGCATTTGCGGCACAGGCCCACATGCTAAAGGTCCGCAGGGTGCTGGGTTGTTGCAGTGTCATTTATCATTGGTGGCGCCAGAAAAGATCATGGGTTGCTCAGCTGTCAGCAGCTTGAGCTTTGCATTGAAAAATGTGCTGGGCACCCTATGCTGCAGCAGTGCTCAACAACAGCTGCTGTGGCCTTGGTCGCCGCTGCCGCCGCTGCTGCCTCTGCTGCTGCTGCTGCTGCTGCTGCTGCTGCTGCTGCTGCAGGGTCGGTGCTGCGCTGCTGCGTGGCGAGTGGCAGGGCGCTGTGCGGCTGGTCATGCAGGGCGGCCCTGGGGAGCGGCGCGAGTACAGGCAGGCACGGGCGCTGTACATGGAGCAGGGGGACATCCAGGTGCGCTGCTGCTGCTGCTGCTGCTGGTGCTGCTGCTGCTGCTGCCCTTGCTAGCAGTTATGCTGCCATGGTGTTAGAGTGTGTCTGTATGCTACGCAGTCTGGTGCTGCCTGTCGAGCTGTGCCTCTTCCTGATGTCGCCAGGCAATTGCTGCAAACAAGCATCGTCACAACGTGGGGTTCAAAATTGTATGTCAGAGTCAGAGCCTTGCAACATCTTTTTTCCTGCACGCTGCAACTGCTGCTTGTGGGTTGCCCCTCCCCTTGCCAGCCTTTTTCATTCGCGTGCCACAGCACACCCCAGGCACCACAAATCCAGCACCGGGCGGCACACTGCCACTGCCCTACGCTCTACAGCTGGTGCCACATACCTGGCCGCTTGCAGACATGCGTCACATGCGCTGTCACTTCATGCAGCTTGTTGACTTGGTGCACACGTAGGCATAGCAAATTCCGTATCAGATAGCCAGCCGTCAACTCGTGCTGCTGCTTTGCTTTGGCTTGCCAGGTATAAAAGATCCTTCACCCGCCCCCTTTCTTGCTGTTCCCGCAAGCGCGGCACGGCAAACAATCAGCAAGCACCGCCTGGCTAACCACGCAACACCACTTTTGTCCCCCGTGCTGCTGCTGCTGCTGCTGCTGCTGCTGCTGCTGTTGCTGCTGCTGCTGCTGCTGCTGTGTTAAGGGTGCGCTGAAGGTGCTGCCCACCTCGCTGGTTGCGGAGCGGGCCGTGCTGCAGGGCCTGGCACGCCACGGCAGTACCGCGTACCTCACCGCGCTGCAGGTACGGCAGGGTATAACATACCGCAGTTGAACCTCCAGGCACTGCAAGCAAGTTGACCTCATGAACCTCATGACAGCACGACACTGAAAGCCGGCAGCTGCTGCCTGTTATTCTGTGAATATATAGCAAGGGATTGCAGGCATGCACAGCTGTGTGTGGTTGGGTGAATGTACAGTGGCTTGCAGGAGACAGCATCCTGTGAGTTGCCCAGGGTGCCAGTGCTGGCAGCGGCACTAATGCCACTGGCATTGCCAGACTGCGCATTGTCGACCGCAATAATCTGTGTTTTGTTTGTGCTTGATGAATGCTCAACATGCTCTTCACATGCGCTGCACTGGCTGCGCTGTTGTTTCGTGCAGGGCATTCCTCGCACACTGCGCAGCATGTACATGCATGCCTGGCAGTCCTGGCTGTGGAACAGAGCAGCCAGTGAGCGCTTCAGGCGCTACGGCGCAGCGCAGGCAGTAGCAGGAGACCTCGTGCTGCTGACGACAGAGCAGCAGCAGCAGCAGGACGAGGACGCAGCAGCAGCAGGCGGCTCAGCAGCTGCAGCAGTAGATGCTCTGTATGATGCAGAGGACCTAGGTGCGGCTGATGCAGCTGACGAAGGCGATGATGTGACTGCTGCTGCTTCTGCTGCTGCGCGGCTGGCAAGCGTGCATGTTGTGACAGCAGCAGAGGCAGCAGCAGGCAGGTTCAGCATTCGGGATGTGGTGCTGCCACTGCCAGGCGGCCGCGTGCAGTACCCGCAGCATGAAGCAGGCTGGCAGCTGTACTGCAGGATGGCTGCTGCTGATGGCGTGATGCTGCCAGGCATGACGGCAGCTGATTTTGCAGACGCTGCTGCTGCTGCTGAGGCTGAGGCAGCAGCAGCACCACAGGATGGTGCTGGCAGTACAGAAGCAGCAGCAGCAGCAGCAGCAGCACCTGCTGCTGCTGCGGGGGCTCCTGCAAGTCACGGCGTGAAGGATTTCCAGCTGGCTGGCCTGTCTGGCGACTACAGGAGGCTGCTGCACATTCCGGAGGACATGCAGCACCAAGTGATCAGGTAGGTATGCCTTGTGCCAGCATGATTTTGTGTGGGGTGCAGCTTAAATTCAGACAATTCAGTGATGTCTGCAGGCAGGCATCTCACGCGCGTGTCTGCTGCCTGTGCGGTGAAGTGTGTGGCGACATGCGAAGAAGAAGAAGAAGCTGCATGTACAGGGAGAGGCGGTGTGGAAGTTCGTGGAAGCAAAGCTGTGTCTGCTTGACACTATTATACACTGACAGCATGCAGCCCTAATAGACCATCTGCGCTGCTTGAGTGGACTCGGCAGCATGTTCGATGAGAGGCAGAAGCTCCACATGCTGCTGTGGCTCTGGCTGCAGCGGCCTGTACCAGCATGATGACAATACGTGAGCGTGCCGCACCACCCAGACAATTCACAGCTGTTAGGTTGCCATAATCTCCACTTTATATCTAGTTACTCAAGTGTGTTGTCACTCCTTGGCGCTGCAGGTACAGCAATCCTGATGCAGAGCTGCTGCAGTCAGACTGGAGCCAGCTGCTGCTGCAGCAGCAGCAGCAGCAGCTAGGCGGCGACAGGCAGCACAAGCGGCCGCGCCTAGACGAGCAGCAGCAGCAGCAGCAGCGCACAGAGCAGCAGGCAGATGCAGCAGTAGGGAACGGAGACAGCCAGCAGCCAGCGCAGCAGGCCACAGCACCAGCACTAGCAGCAGAGCAGCAGCAGCAGCAGCAGCAGCAGCAGCAGCAGCAGGATGAAGCAGCAACAGGAGCTGGGGAAGCGTCTGCTGCTGTTGCAGTCAGCAGTCAGCGGGAGATGGTTGCAGTGGTGCTGGAGTTCACGCTGCCCCCTTCCTGCTATGCTACGATGCTTGTGCGAGAGCTGACCAAGAGCAGCACCTCAAAAGCATCACACGCACAGCTGTCGGCGCGTGTCTGACGATAATATGTTGCGCTGGTGGATTGTATTATCGCAGCCTGTAGTCAGCAGGCTGTTGGTGGGGTGCTGCTGCGGCGCAGCGCACCCGTACTGCATGCATATCCTTGCACCTTGCTGGGTACCAGCGTGTGTGGAATTATGATCTTTCCAAAACCAGGAAATTGTAACAGAGAAAGCAGCATGCCTTTGTCTCACACAAGGCGTGCGAATGGAGCCATACCACTTACAAGTGCTGCCAGCCTGGCACCAGCAACAGCAGTACAATCTTCTGACCTGGTGTGCACGCACCGCCTGTGTGTGTGCCGATGTTACAGCCGTCTACTACATCAATTATTCTGGTAGGGCGCTTTACGACGTTCGCTGAGGTTGATCAAGCGGGAACAACAGCATGTTATGCCAGGTACGCCCAACCACCCCTTGAACGCTGGATCCAGCTGCTCATCGCTTGCCTTTCCAGTACAATTGCCTGAGAGCCATGTTTTGTCAAGGCTGAACGGTCTGTGGCATCGAGATACGATGAGCAGCACACCTGCGCCCAGCGAGGCGACTGAGGTGTGTAGCATGACCAGTCTTACCTAATGATTCATCATCGTAGAATTTGCACTGCTTGAATGTAATGTCGGTTGCCGTTGTAGGCGAAGGAGGGCAGCTTTGCCCGCAGGGACCTGCTGCTGCGTATCCAGGCGGCTGCACAGCAGAAATGGGAGGAAGACAAAGCGTTTTATGCCGAGCCGGCAGCCGAAGGTACACCACATTGACGAGCTGCGCTGCTGAGGCGCTGCTGCTGCCTGATCTGCTGCGATTGTGATCAGTAGAGCAGCAACAGCAGTGCTGTGCTGCTGCGCAAGTGGCAGTACATCTCCACGCCTTGTCCATTCTGCGAAACATATGCTGTGTTAAGGAGCACATGGCAACACCATGATCCCGGCTTGCATGATACATTGTTCCATTGCATGTTTGTGGAGCAATTTGTCTGGGTTAAGCGTCCCAGCTGTTGCTGAGCTGGCGCTGCTGCTGCTCTGCTGCAGGCCAGGCGTGCCCAGAGGGCAAGTTCTTTGGCAACTTCCCCTACCCCTACATGAACGGCTTGCTGCACCTGGGACACGCCTTCTCTCTGTCCAAGGTGCGGCCAGGCGGCAGCAGCAGCAGCAGCACACCAGCAGCAGCAGTGGCAGCAGAGCAGGGGTCAGCGAGCTGGCAAGGCTTGGGCGCATGATCCTCATTGTGTTTCCAGTCAAGCATTAGCAGCAAACGCCACCAAGTGCCTGACGTTGCAGGGATTGAACTTACGGCCTCTCACTCGCAGTGGGTCGTAGCAGCTGACACCGCAACGGGATGCGCTACCTTACCCAGCCGGCAGCTTGATGCTGTGTCTTTGGGACTAAGCAGATGCGATAATCTCCTGCGCTGGTTACGTGTGCACCGTTCCCTGACTTGCCTGCTGCTGCACATGGCGTGTCTGTTTGCGCCTCGCAGCTGGAGTTTGCGTCTGCCTACCACCGGCTGTGTGGCAAGCGCGTGCTGTTTGGCCAGGGCTTCCACTGCACTGGCATGCCTATCAAGGCAGGTAAACTGCACTGGCATGCCTATCAAGGCAGGTAAACTGCACTGGCATGCCTATCAAGGCAGGTAAACTGCACTGGCATGCCTATCAAGGCAGGTAAACTGCACTGGCATGCCTATCAAGGCAGGTAAACTGCACTGGCATGCCTATCAAGGCAGGTAAACTGCACTGGCATGCCTATCAAGGCAGGTAAACTGCACTGGCATGCCTATCAAGGCAGGTAAACTGCACTGGCATGCCTATCAAGGCAGGTAAACTGCACTGGCATGCCTATCAAGGCAGGTAAACTGCACTGGCATGCCTATCAAGGCAGGTAACTGCACTGGCATGCCTATCAAGGCAGGTAAACTAGCCGCTGCAACTGCTGATTGCCGATACATCAGACTTAATGGGCAGGGCGCCTGGCTTGTTGCTGGTTTGTTGCACATGTCCCTTGTATTGTTGCCGGCGCGCAAGCAATGTATGCGGCATGTAGTACAGCAGCAGCAGCAGCAGCAGCAGCAGCAGGCGCGGCCCCCACTGATGACAAACCTTTTTTTCACCTTGGAGAACATAACGCTTGCCAAAGGCAGCGCTGATGACTTATCGACTCCTGAGGGGACCCGCTGCTGCTGCCGCCGCTGCTTTTTGAATTCAAGAGCTTTGCTGCATGTCCTTTGCATTCAGCACTTCCTCAATTACGCGTGCCGGCCGTGCTTCATTCGGGTGATGCTCGCATTGTTGCATACACAACTATTCTGCAATTTGGTGTACGGCTGCCGCATCTGCGCTGCTGCCGCTGCTGTCCACACAAATTCCGCTGCTGTCCAACACACACAACCACCTGCAGGCATGTGCTGACAAGCTTGACCGTGAGCTGGCCACGTATGGCTGCCCACCCAAGTTCCCCACAGACGATGAGGAGGAGCAGGCAGCAGCAGCAGCACCCGCAGCAGGGGTGAGTGTGCACACTGCTTGCAGGACTAGCGGTTCCAGCCAGCCTGCTGCTGCTGCATATGGGCCTGTCTCTGTAGGATTCTGTAATCAGCGGCAGTCTCAGAACACAGCTGCCGGTGCGCTTGCAGCATATATGACGCAGCGTGCGAGAATGCTATCAGAAAGCCGCGTCATGCATTGCAGACTCCTTGTGTTTGGTGCAACATGCTGCAGCTTCAGATGCCACCACGTTCAGCGGCAAGGCCACATTTTGCAATGTTATGACCTGCAAGCTTTCTACCCTGACTGATGTTGCTGTTGCTGCTGTTGCCTTTTATACTCCTGGCTACTATATTTGCAGGAGGCATCGGGCCCCGCCGACCCCACCAAGTTCAGCGGCAAGAAGAGCAAGGCGCAGAGCAAGAAGGGTGTGGGCGCCACGCAGTGGGAGATCCTCATGAAGAGCGGCATCCCGCCAGAGGACATCCCGCAGTTCAGGTGACATAGTTGACCAGCGGTTGACTAGTGTTTGACCTCATTCCGCCTCTAGACAGCCATTAGTTGAGGTGACGTGCTTGAACAGCAGTTTGATCAGTGTTTGGCCTCCACTGGCCTGTGGACATCCCGCAGTCCATGTGGTATGGTTGACCAGCATTTTGGCCAGCGTTTGACCTCATCCCACCAGAGGACATCTCGCAGACCAGGTGCGCACTCAACCGTATACATTCGTCCTTATTCAAAGTTTGACCAGAGTACAGCCTTCCGCAATCAAATGCGCTGGCAGGACGACGTGTCCAGCATTGCTGGCATATGTATCTCCTGCCGCCTGCGCAGTGAAGCCCGTACACCACAGCGCTCGACATCTCTATGCTGCTGACATTGCCATATCTGCTGCTTTTGTTGTCACTTTGTTGTCACTCTGCTGCAGTACTTCCCTCCCCTTGCGCAGCGCGGCCCGCACGCCACAGAGCATGACACCTCCATGCTTGCTGACAATTTACCTATGTCCTCTGCCGCTGTTGTCTTCATTTGGCAGGGACTCCGCGCACTGGCTGCAGTACTTCCCGCCGCTGGCTGAGCGTGACCTGCGGGCCATGGGCTGCGGTGTGGACTGGCGCCGCTCCTTCATCACCACAGACATGAACCCCTACTACGACTCATTCGTGCGCTGGCAGTTCTGGACCCTGAAGCGCCAGGTGGGCGGGGGATAAGTTTTGATTTTACGCATCCAATCACCACAAAGACATGAATGCGTACTGCCACTCCTGTGTGCGCCAGCAGTTTTGGACCCTGCAGCTTGTGCGTTTCTAATCATGCCGTGGCAGCTGACCGTGTGTCTCATGTGCCGCAGTTCACCTTGCTCTGTACTCCACGCCCCGCTTTGCGACACCCTGTTATAAACCATAACATCTTGCTCAACAATACCATCAACCTCAAATCGCTGCAGGGCAAGGTGGTCAAGGACAAGCGCTACGCGGTGTTCTCGCCCCTGGACGGCCAGCCCTGCGCAGACCACGACAGAGCCAGCGGCGAGGGCGTGGGGCCGCAGGAGTACACGCTGGTCAAGATGCGCGTGCTGGAGCTCAAAGGTGAGCGTTAGGTTTTGTGTTATCTCTGTGTTTTGTAACACGCTTCTGAGATGTTACGTTAGGTGACTGCCCCTGAGCAAGATGGTGCGGGTAACACGTTCTTGCCACTTAGCTCATGGCAACGCAGACATTATCTTACACCGCATCTGCTGCTGCTGGCTGTCCTGATGGTCTTCTGCAGGCAAGCTGGCTGAGCTGGGTGAGGCAGCAGAGGGCGGTGTGTTCCTCATGGCTGCCACGCTGCGCTTGGAGAATCTACAGCTACTGATTGATGCTGCGGCTGCTGGCTGTCTAATACCACCTTGCAGGCAAGCTGGCTGAGCTGGGTGAGGCAGCAGAGGGCGGTGTGTTCCTCATGGCTGCCACGCTGCGGCCTGAGACGATGTACGGCCAGACCAACTGCTGGGCGCTGCCTGAGGGCAAGTACGGGGCCTACAAGGGCCTGAATGGCGAGGTGTACGTGATGACGTACCGCAGCGCCCTCAACCTGTCGTACCAGGTGCGTGGTGTGTGGTGTGTGGGCACACATGACCTTTTGAGTGTGTTATTGGCTGGTGTTTGGTTGTACTTGTACCTGTGATGTGAGTTTTCCTGCGAGTAGGAGCATGCGGGATGTCCGACATGGTGCCTGTGGCATGTTTGTCACGGTTGGAACAGCATTGCGACACAAACAGGATGTGAGCTGGGACTTCCCCCCAAACCATGCAAGCGTGATGGCGCGGTCATGCTATCATGCTTGCTGTTCATGGATTCAGCTGTTTCAACAATTCTCTGGCCGCTACAAAGCCTGGTGCGCGCCTTTCCCATGGTGCAGCCCCTTACTTCCGCTGCCTAGACCAAATCACGCATGCAGCTGCTGCCAGGTCTTTCGGGGCTTGGCAGCTGTTGCGTGTGTGCGGCTGACAACCGGAGTCCAAACCTACGGCAGGTCGCAGCATCCACTGCAACCAGCCACTATATCGCCGGACCACATCCCCACTCTGTGTACTCTAATTGTTGTCCGTTCCTGCCACTGCCAGTCGCCCACTAAACACTTTGTTCCCTATGGAACAGTTTGACCGCGCTCTGGTGTAGTCCGTGAGGTGTGTTTGCCGCAAACTCACCTTGCAGATGCACCAAAACATCCTTGAAACATCTCAAGCAACTTCATTTTTCTATATATTCCTGCAGGAGCGCACGCCCAAGCGTGGCGAGCCGGAGTGCCTGCTGGAGCTGACCGGGCAGGACCTGATGGGCCTGCCGCTGACAGCGCCCAACTGCCCGCATGAGCGCATCTACGTGCTGCCGCTGCTGACCATCCTGACCAACAAGGGCACGGGCATCGTGACAAGCGTGCCCAGCGACAGCCCCGACGACTACACCGCGCTGCTGGTGAGTTGTTCGGCTCACACTTTGACCTTGTTTGACCTTGTTTTCCCTTTTTAAAAGAGCCGTGCTCATATCCACATGTATCGTTGAACTTATGTTTAGGACGTGTGCGGAAGGCTGTTCCCTGCCATTGCCACACCTAGCAAGCCGGCCAGGTAGCCCACCACCTCACACACCGGCGCAGCGCTACGTGGAGGGTACTCGACTGTGGCAGCAGCTCTGCTCTGCACCACAACCACCCAGTCGCAACACGTGCTGTTTATGTCACGATCCCGGGTTGAAGTCGCCGGCCTTTTCGTGCCAACCCTGCAGCACCTGATCAAAGCCCAAGCCGTGCTGCTAACAATAGCCGGGTCGACAACTGCTTGCTTCTGCACCCACCTTTCCACTCCCTGCAGGACCTGAGGAAGAAAACCAAGCTGCGCAATTATCAGACCCGGCTTACAGGTTGTCGGATTTACTAATACCAAAATACCAACCGCTGCTGCCGCGCCCTCCTCATGTGTTTGCAGGGCCTGAAGAAGAAGACGAAGCTGCGTAATTATTTACACCGATGCTACAAATACCAAATTACTAACCGCTGCTGCCGCCCCTTCCTCGTCTGCTTGCAGGACCTGAAGAAGAAGCCCAAGCTGCGTGAGAAGTACGGCATCGCTGACGAGTGGGTGATGCCCTTCGAGGTGCTGCCGATCATCGACATCCCGGGCTTCGGCGACTGCGCGGCACAGGTGCGGCTAAACCCTGTGTTTGTGGTTTGTGATGTTGAGGTTTGGTAGATAACAGCACTGCATGTGGCCCTTCTATATTGCCAGCTTCGGGGACTGCGCGGCACAGGTGCGGCTAAACCTTGTGTTTTAGGGTTTGGCTCGAACATAGCACGGCACTTAAGTTCATTGAAAGGTGCGTAACATGCGCCATGAAACACAGCCGCCATGGTGCGTGGACGATGACATTATGTTGAGCCATGCTGCTCAACATGCTTGTGGCGGCGCACTTGCACTTATGTTTAGCAAGCAGCATCCACTGTCCCAGCTGCCACCACCCCTGACCCTCGTGCTGCTGCTGCTGCTGCTGCAGGTGGTGTGCGAGCAGCTCAAGGTGCAGAGCCAGAACGACACAGCAAAGCTGGCGGAGGCCAAGGGCATGGTGTACCTCAAGGTGAGGCACAACAGTGTTGATGATCATCACCGTTGTGTGTGATTACACACTGACCCTGATTCTAATAGGACCAACATGACCATGGGCGAAGCCAAGCCCATGCAGGCACAGGCAAGCTCCTCATCCCCTATGCCTCAAGTGTATTTAGCGCGTGCAAAATGCCTTGGTCATTTCCCACCTTGAGAAATGACCAAGGCATTTTGCACGCCCTAGATCGCCTGCACTGCTGGCAGTCGATGATAGATATTGCACAGTCCTGCAGCGCATTAAGCCGGCGCGCCAGCCTGCCCCCTGGTCGGCGCGTGACTCGCGCCTGCACACAGCACAGCCTCATACCAAGGCGCGCATGCACTGCCTGTTGCGGCCCGCACTACTTTGAGGGGGCCACACGCTCACACACATAGGCTTCAGCAGTAGCAGCGCCCTGGGTGCTTGGCTGTTGCAGCTTCCAAAGCCGCAGGCGCCTGCGCTGTTGCTTGCAGCGGCCTGTGCTGCATGCATGCTGCTGTGTGTGTCAGATGGCTTGCTGTTTAAGGCGAGTAAGCTCTCTACTCACAGCGCGGATGCTGGTCGGCTGGGTACGCAGCACTAGCACAGTGTCTGTGTGGTGATCAGTCAAAAAAGATCTGCAGCTACCCCAGCCTGCCTGGCAGTGCGCTTGGCACCTGCTCGCGCTGTCTTGCAGGGAGCTCTTACACGAAACAAACCACCATCCATTTGTCACGTTCATGTGCCACTACATGCCACTGTTGCGATCGCTGCTTGCACCCACATGCAGCTGCTGTCATGACTCGGCGCTGCAGCACATGAAGCATGCACATGAAGCATGCACAGCGCATGGCAACCTCCAGCAGGTGCATCCAGCTGCTCTCTTGTGTACCTGCATATATATACTGTACTGCATAATATACTCCGCATACACTGTTTTGCACGCCATGCAAAGCATGCACAGCACGACTCCAGCGCAGCCAATTAAGCCGGCGCGCCAGCCTACCCCGTGGTCGGCGCGTGACTATGGTTCTGCGCACATCACCCCCCAGCGGCACTTGTCTGGCTGGGCTGGCCCCTGCACTGCCAGCCTTGCCCTGTATGTGTCACACATCACACAGCAACACAACACAGTAGACTTCTAAGCAAGTGCAACATCAGTCACACGGCAACGCCCATTGCTTGACGAGCTGTACCACCCTGCACACTCCTGCCGCCTCCCACCAAACACACATCTGTGCCTTGCTGCGGCACAAGACCTCCGCACACAACCACGCCCTGCTTGCCCTCAACGCCCTCACCGACACCACGCAATTCTCTCATCTCTTTCCTTTCTGTTTGTTTGCTGCAGGGCTTCACTGATGGCGTGATGAAGGTGGGCCCCTATGCGGGGCGCAAGGTCAGCGAGGTGAAGCCCATCATCAAGGAGGCCATGATGGCGGACGGCCACGCACTGCCCTACAGCGAGCCTGAGAAGATGGTGAGCCGGCTGCATGTGGCTGTGTCACTGGTTTGGCAGCAGCAGCAGCAGCCTCCATGATCAAGGAGGCCATGCTGGCGCATGGCCATGCGCTGCTGTAGGCCAGCACATCCCTGTCTTCCTGCAGACCACACAACCTGCTCACGCGCATGCTACATACCTTCAATCTTTGTGTTGTGTACATGTAACGAGCCATAGCGGTGACGAATGCGTGGTGGCGCTGACCAATCATTGCTCCGACTCCCTTATTCCTTGTACAATGTGTCGGTTGGCTGACGTGCATGCCGCATGCCTTTGATCATCATGTTTTGCAGGTCATGTCACGCAGCGGTGACGAGTGCGTGGTGGCGCTGACCGACCAGTGGTACCCCTGATGATGCACGATGTTGGACAACCTGCTCACATGCGTGCCGCGTGCTGTTATCCCTGTCAATATCTGTGTTGTTGTCACAGGTCATGTCCCGCAGCGGTGACGAGTGTGTGGTGGCGCTGACCGACCAGTGGTACCTGGTGTACGGTGAGGCTGCGTGGCAGGCTGCCACGCTGGCAGCCCTGGAGGCCATGGAGTGCTACAGTGAGGAGGCCAAGAACGGCTTCAGGCACTGCCTGGGTGAGCGCAATATGCAATAATACGTTATTTTTGTTGTTATTTTTGGGTCTTGAAGAATCAAGCAGAATTATGTTGGGATCAGGGTAAACGTATACAGTACACCTTGTGGTATACTCAGGGGAAGTACATGGACATACATGGTGCTGCAGACTGCTGGCTGCATCAGGCTGTGCAGCGTGTTGGGTGTGAGCAAACAAGCACTTCGTGTAAGGTGGCCGCTGCGTGTGCAGTGCGCGGCTGTCTAAGGGTTTGTGCGAGAGCGCGTGGCTGATCTTAACGGCTGCTGGCTACGGCAGCAGTGCACCGATCCTTCGCACTGCTGTGCTGCATGATGCCTGCAGCAACCTGTCGGCCCCACATCGTCACAGCGTGCCATGTTTAGTTTGTTATTACAGCAGGCATGGTTCTGGTCAGCAGGCATGGTTATGGTCGGATACGGCTGCAGCTGAGAAAAAGCAGTGTCAGCTGGTCGTGAGCCGATACCAAGGGCATTGGTAGCTGCTCTTGACCAGTTGGTGCTGCCTTCCCTCTGCACGTATGCTGCCATCACTTGTGCTCGTATCGCATAAGGTTTGCGCACGTATATCGCCATGCTTGCTGCTCCCAGCTTAACTCACCCGCTGCCTTACTCGCATGCACCCGCAGGCTGGCCGCAGCAGTGGGCCCCCACCCCTTCTGCAATTTGCTTTTATGCCACCTCGCTGATTTCAATCCGTCATCTGTCGACCCGTCTGCCTATTGCGCCGCAGGCTGGCTGCAGCAGTGGGCGTGCAGCCGCAGCTTTGGGCTGGGCACGCGGCTGCCCTGGGACGAGCAGTACCTCATCGAGTCGCTCAGCGACTCCACCATCTACATGGCTTACTACACCGTGGCACACTACCTGCAGGTGGGAGGGGCGGGCTATGTATTGATTACTTTGATGTCAACTTGTATCGTGCCATTGTGTGTTTGGGTCACTCCACCATCTACATGGCCTACTACACCGTGGCACACTACCTGCAGATATGTGGGGTGATGGCAGTGTACACAACCGGTGTTCTTGCATGCCAAGTCTTTCACTATGCCAGAGAGCACGCCTTCTGTGGTGATGTGCTGTACTAACCCGCGAGGAGCAAGAGGGACACTTTTGATGAGACCGGCAAGCACTGCGCTTGCTTGCTTGACAGCCACTGCCCTGCATATGATGCACAATCCTGCAGCGCATTAAGCCGGCGCGCCAGCCTGCCCCCTGGTCGGCGCGTGACTAGCGCCTGCACACAGCACAGCCTCATACCAAGGCGCGCATGCACTGCCTGTCGCGGTCCGCGCCACTTTGAGGGGGCCACATGCTCACAGCAAACATACAAATCCACACCCGCCTGCACGCCCTGCAACCCCAGCAGTGCTTGACTCGTTCTGTGTGGTGCTTGTTTGGCACCAGCTTTGGCTCTCGCCAGCAATGTTTCATTGCAGCAAGTCCTTCGTAATGTCAACAGCATGCATGCTGACACCCTTGTATCCGCTGCTGCCGCCGCCGCCGCTGCTGCTGCTGCTGCTGCTGCTGCTGCTGCTGCTGCTGCTGCTGCGCTTTCATGGTGCTGACCACCACACAGAATGGCGACATGTACGGCCAGAGCATTGTAACAAGTCTGGTGCATCACGGGTGCTGTGATCGTGCAGCAACACAGCACGCATGCTGACAGCCCTGCTCCCTGCCCCTGCTCTGTACATTTCACTCCGCCACGTAACAGAATGGCGACATGTACGGCCAGAGCATCGGAGAAATTAAGCCGGAGCACCTCACCAACGAGGTGTGGGACTACCTCTTCCTGCAGGGGTGAGCGATATGTAACAATGTAACACTTTTTAAACCCTGCTGTTTAGGGAAGTTATGGGATTGTTACAGTAATACGTTCCTGGGTGTGTGCACAGCTGTGGCTGCCTGACGGGCGGGCGGCACTGCGGGCTGCCACCTCGCTGCCAAGCATTGGCTTGCGTACATCCGTCTTCTTGGCTTCGCCTTTGACCCGTTCGTCTGCATCCCAACCTGTGTGCAGGCCATACCCGCCTGGCTGTGCCATCCCCGAGGACACTCTGCGCAAGATGCGCGCTGAGTTTGAGTTCTGGTACCCCTTCGACCTGCGCGTGTCAGGTGCGCAGAGGGGATAAGGCACAGGCACAACAGGCACTCACATCCATCCTCTCAATGGTGGCAATGTTCAGTACACTGCCTGCATGTTGGAGTTCTGGTACCCCTCCAACCTGCGCGTGTCAGGTGCGCAGAGGGGACAAGGCACAAGCAAAAAAGGCAGTCACATACATTATTTGTTGGAGGACGATTTGGAACCACCTCACCTTTTCATAAACAACTGCTGCATGCAACGTATGACAAACCCCTGCTGCTGCTGCTGCTGCTGCTGCTGCTGCTGCTGCTGCTGCTGCTGCTGCTGCTGCTGTTACCCCTGCAGGCAAGGACCTGATCCAGAACCACCTCACCTTCTCTCTGTACAACCACACCGCCATCTGGCCAGGCGGCGAGAACAACCCAAAAGGCTTCCGCTGCAACGGCCACCTGCTGCTCAACAGCGAGAAGATGAGCAAGAGCACCGGCAACTTCAAGACGCTGTCAGAGGTGCGGATGTGTTGATATGTTTGCGGGCGTGTGGTGGTAGATGCTGCTGCTTTCGTGCTGCGGCTACTGTTTTGCAGCTCTGACGGCAGCTACGGTCTGGCGTGTGTAATTGTTGCAGTGCGGTTTCAGCATGTTGACCTCTATACAGCTGTATACCATCTTAATCAAGCCCATTGTGCATGGTTGCCTGCCTGCCTGCTTCGTGCTTTGCCGTCGCGGTGTATAGCGCAGATGCGATGCGGATCGACGCTGGCTGACGCTGGTGTCGGCATGCGTCTTGCATCGTCTACACAAATGCGCACTCAACACTCGCACACTCACACAATGTTGTGCCTGCTCGCCTGCCAAATGTATCGGCTCAGGCCATTGCCGAGTACAGCGCAGATGCGATGCGCTGGGCGCTGGCTGACGCTGGTGACGGCATGGACGATGCCAACTTTGAGACGTCCACCGCCAACGCAGCCATTCTGAGGCTGACCAAGGAGCTGGCCTGGATGGAGGAGATGCTGGGGCCTGAGGCGGGTGCGTGGTTTAGTTGTTCTTGATGATTATTGCCAGGGGCATGCCCACACAGCAGCTGCACAGCATCGCTGGCCTGCCCAGGCTGATGGACATCAGACAGTGTGTGCCAGCATTGGGCCGGCACACACACATCACTTGCAGCTGTGGGTGCCATACTTGCTGGGTTTGGCACACATGCGGTATGTCTGGGTTTGGCTGTTGGCATGGCAACTGTGGCGGACCAGGATGCTGGCCTTGATGGAGAAGATGCTTGGGCCTGAGGCAGGTGCGTGGCTCAGGTGTTTCTGATGACGAATTGGTGTGTATCATGTGTGCTTGTTGGCTGTATGTGCATGCCATGTTGCTTATGCGTGTCACAGCTCTCGCTGTCGTGGTCTTTGGCTGCGCTATGTCATTTGGTTGTTGTGTTTGTCGCTGCTTGCATCGAGCTCTGCAAAAAGGGCGCTCTTTTGTTCTCAAAACTCACCATGTCTTGCTGCCTTCCTCTGCTGTGCTGCGTTGCGTGCATGTAATCATCCAGGCCTGCGCGATGGTCCCCCCGCCACCATGCACGACCGCGTGTTTGAGAACGAGCTCAACATCGCGGTCTTCAGGTCAAAGGAGGCATACGACAAGCTGCTGTTCAGGGAGGCCCTCAAGTGTGCGGGCTATGACCTGGGCAACGCACGCGACGTGTACAGGTGCGGCATTTTGTTGTTATTTGCAGCACGGGCCAGAGCATGTGTGTGAGGGCGCGTGTGTGCCGAGTTTCAACACTGCCTTTGGCCAACGAAGATCAGCTCAAACAAGCAGCTTTGCAGGTTTAGGTTCGACAATGAGTGGGCTTGTGTGTCATTTCTTAAAGCGCCGCCGCCGCGTGTGCAGAGGTGCAACCCACTGTGTGCACCCCCTGCCGCCGATTCTGCTGTCTGCCTGTACATCCTGAAGACACCTATTTGACCCCTCTTCCTTTCTGTTTTGTCTGCCTGGCCACAGGTTTGCGTGCGGTCCTGAGGGCATGAACCGCGGCCTGACGCTGCGCTACATACAACTATCCTGCCTGCACTGCTTCACACGCCTTCGCTGCTTGCTTGTCTGCTTGCTCTCAAACAGGTTTGCGTGCGGCCCAGAGGGCATGAACCGCGGCCTGGTGCTGCACCACATGCAGCTGTCCTGCCTGCACTGCTTCACACGCCTCGGCTGTTTGTCTGCCTGCTGTTCAACAGGTTTGCGTGCGGCCAAGAGGGCATGAACCGCGGCCTAACGCTGCGCTGCATGCAGCTGTCCTGCCTGCACTGCTTCACACGCCTCTGCTGCTCGTCTGCCTGCTGTTCAACAGGTTTGCGTGCGGCCCAGAGGGCATGAACCGCGGCCTAGCTCTGCGCTACATGGAGCTGTCCTGCCTGCTGCTGGCCCCCATCACGCCGCACACCAGCGAGCACGTGTGGAGCGTGCTGCTGACGCGGCAGGGCAGCGTGCTGCGCGCGGGGTGGCCCACAGCAGCAGAGCCGGACTTCATCATGCAGCGGGCAGCGCAGTACATTGAGGGTGAGTGTACTTCTAAGCCTGTGCGCTTTCAATGCTGGTGTCCTGTTCATAGGTATGTGTGTTGGTCCTTGGAGATTTGTGTTTTGAGGAGGAGTTGGAGTCAGGGAATGTAGGCACTCGCCATGCGGTGACTGTCGTGGTCGGTCAGACAGCGCATCCGTAAGTGCCCGCCTGCACCTGTCCACGTCCACCCACTTACCGTACACAGTTGCAGCGTCAACATTGTAAAACAACTTCTTCCGGTGCTTTCAAAAGTTCTTTTCTTTCAGTCTCACTTCATCATCTGCACCTGCCGCAGACATGATCCCCTCCATGCGCAAGCTCATTGCCAAGGCTGAGGCGCCGCCCAAGAAGAAGAAGGCAGACGAGCCGCCGCCACCCAAGATCACACACGGGCAGGTGTGGGTCAGCGAGCGCTTCGTGGGTTGGCAGGAAGCCGTGCTGCACGCGCTGCAGGTGAGGCATGTTATAACATGTTACATGCGTCATATGTGTTACTTCCTTGTGGTTGTGTGTTATGTGTGTTACGTCCTGTCCGTTGTGCTGACGCACTGCAGGTGAGAGACGGCCATGTGAAGGTGGGTATGGTCTCCACTTGCAATACGGTTTCCTCTCGCATGCTGTACGCCCCATCTATGTCGCTGTGTTATTTGTGTCCGCAAGTGCTGCAGCAGAAATCAGGTGCGTGCATGCGCCGTGCATATGTTGCTGGGCTCTTCCAAGTGTGGCGGCCATCAGCTGAGCATTGACCAGGCTGGCTGGGCTGTGCTGTGCTGGTGCTGCAGCATTTGAACACGTTTCTCAACAGCCACACACGCCGCTGTCTTTGGAACGGAGAGCGGGTGTGTACATCTGTTTAGCAAGCGCGCCTCCTGCTTTCTTCAGCACCTGTGGCTGCTCTCTCAGCTCGTCTTGTGTTCTTCGGGCTTGTTTGCACGCCAACTCCGCTCCCTCGCCTGCAAACTGCATTGCACTGCAGGCCAAGCATGACGCTGCCGCCAATAGCTTTGCTGCTGACATGGTGTTGGCGGTGCTGAACGCTGTGCACGTGAGAGTGCTTTCAACCTCTTGTGGTTGTACATGCTCACGCGCGAAGTCGCAACTCATCGCTCGCGTGCCTGCACTCGCACCTTTTTGTTGCAGGCCAAGTACGATGCTGCCGCCAACAGCTTTGCTGCTGACACGGTGCCGGCGGTGCTGGACGCTGTCAAGGCTGCCGGCGATGCCGACCTGAATGAGAAGCAGCTGAAGCAGCTGGCCATGCCCTTTGCACGCTACAAGATGGACGAGGCGCTCAAGGGCGGCAAACAGGTGCGCAGTCGCCATTTGTTTTGTTACATGTTGCTTGTTATGTGTTATGTGTCACAAATAGTCACTATGACAATAATCTGCAAAGGGTGGGGGCTGTGTGGTACAAGATGGACGAGGCGCTCAAGGGCGGCAAGCAGGTGCGCAGCGCGCGCAGCTGAAATTGATGTAGTGGAGCGACGTCCATCCGCGCATGCTCAGCTCTCATATGTGTGCTGCTGTGACTGCTCCTTGAGCGCAACATGCAGGCACCTGCGACCGCATTGATGCGCCGTATGCCTCAGGGTGCTGACCAAGTACTAATGTCGGAGGTCAGCACAAACAAATCGTATCGGGGGTCTTATGAAGCACATGCATCATGTGTCTGTGCTGCTGATGTGTATCCGCCTGCCGCAGGTGCTTGATGTGAAGCTGCCATTTGACGAGGCGCAGCTGCTGCGCGACAACCTGCCCTACCTGCTGCGCAGCCTCAACCTAGAAGGCCTGCAGATCAGCAGCGCAGCAGCAGCAGACGCGCCGGCAGCAGCAGCAGCAGCAGGGCCGGGCACGCCGCACATCCACTTCACCGCAGGAGCGCCAGCAGCAGCAGCAGTGGGTGTGGCGAGCTAGGCGGGTGTGGGGGTGGTGGGGGCGGCTGGTGCGAGGTGTGAGGGTTTTGAGCGTGGGGTCAAGTGGTTGCAGCGACAATTACCAAGAACAGAAGAAATGTATGTGTTTGTGTGCAACGTTTGTGTGCAACTGTATGTGCAACGTGATCCAGCACTCCTCGGGCGATGCAGTGCATTTGCGCGCGCAGTCGTAATCAGCGGTGTTTGTGTCTTGCATCGGATGCTGCATGAGCTGTCTTTGCTGCAGCATCTGCAACAGCGGAGCTATATAGTTCACTGCTTGTTCTGCGGTGCACTCAAGGCGCAGCTGCACTGCATTTTTGATAGGCGGGCATCTCTGTGCCGGCAAGCACACGCTGTTGTATGCAAGTCGGAGTTGCGTGTCATGTTCGAGAATGCGCATGTGTGCACTACATACACCCAGGTGCACCTAGGTGCCTCACCCTGTGTGCATGTATGTGATCTGCGTTGATCAGAAGGTGGCTGCCTGTTGACAGCCAGAGGCCACTGAAATTGAATGTGGCCAGCTGTCAACCTGTCAGTGACGAATGTTTCAGCATATTGCGGCAACGTAGTTGCAGAAGTATTGCGCGGCATTCTGTAAACATGAGTGTGCGAATAGTCTCTGTCTTTGTGTTGACCTGCAATTCTTGATGTTGCTCATCGGTGCAGCAGATTGCCCACACCATATTACGAGACCTGAGACCTCATCACCTCCCCTCCAACTGTTACAGAGCAAAGGCAGCTTGCTAAACGCTTCACATCAGCTAATGTGCTATAACAGGCGCTGCCGTGCCTGACAAGCCACGCGACGGCGGTGAACATGCCCATCACATCCAGCTGTCCTTGACCACAGCTGCAGCTTCGCCAGCACTCCTTGAAATAGAAGGTCCAGGCTGCAACTATGCCCACATCTCATGAGGTACTAGCACAGCCGCCACTTATTCTGTGCAGGCAACGTAGTGTGATGCCCCCGCACTGAACACTGTTGTGCTGCGGCTGTGTAGTATGACAACTGCAACTCGACAACGGCAACTCTTAACAGTGACAAGCAACTCGACAATCAAGCCATGAGCAATCAATGCGCAACATTCTGGCACACCGTTGCGCCGTGAAGACCTGTGGGCAGCACAGGTATGAGAGCCAACAAGCACATCAGCAGCAGCACCTGGCGCTGCAACATGCGGGCAAGCCAGGCAAACGCCCAATTGAAAAGATGCAGCAAGCCCATATCTGTTTGAAGAGCCAGGCCAGGCCGGTGCCAAGCAAACGGCCAACTGCCGCCTCAGCTGCAGGAGGCTCCACTCACAACTCAAAGTGCTCATTGATTGTGCAACTATAGCGGCAACGGCAAACACTGCAACCAAAGAATACCCCAGCCACGGGTTCGGCCGCAGCTCAAAGCGCAACCACAGATCGTCCCAAGCTGCCGTTGCGCCAGCTGCAGGTATGAGAAAGGCGAAATATTACAGGCGTTTCGACTGAGCAGATGCTGCAGCTGGTACCCGGCAGCTGGCCACTGCTGTTGACAGTGCAGCTGCTCACGACACCCATGCACCAAAGCCACCCGTCCAACTCAAAACCATCATCATCATGCACTAATCAACATCAATGCAGACCTCGTACTCAAGCCTTGCACACACCTGCCATTAACCGAATCAGCCGGTCTGCGCAGTTGCGCCTGCACCAGCCTCTGCATCACCCTCAGTGTCTGTCTCAGTGCTGGTGCCGCTGCCGCTAGGGCCTGCACTGGCACCTGCAGTAGACGTGGCATTGGATGCACCACCACCAGCACCACCAGTTGCACCACCAGTTGTGCCGCTGCCACCAGTCGTGCCAGCGCCGGTACTGCCAGACGCAGCGGCACGGCCTGTAGTGCCAGCAGTGGTGGTGGTGTTGCCTGAGGTGCCTGTGCCGGCGAGAGTTGCACCGCCAGCATTGGTCCCAGCACCAGACGTAGCACCAGCACCAGTGCTGCCGCTGTTGCCAGCAGCGCCGCCAGTGCCGGCTGCACCAGAGGTGCTTCCGGTGTTGCCACCAGTCGAGCCGCTGCTGCCAGCTGCACCAGCTGTGTTTGCACCACTGGTAGCACCACCTGATGTGCCGCTGATGCCAGCTGCACCACCAGATGTGGTTGCTCCACCAGTTGTGCCGCTGGTACCAGCTCCAGTTCCAGATGATGTGAGTGCACCAGACGTGCCGCTGCTGCCAGCTGTACCAGCAGTTGTGCCACTGCCGCCGCTCGTGCCAGTTGAGCCAGTGGTGCCGCCTGTAGCACCGCTAGTGCCGGTTGTGTTGGCTGCACCACCGCTGAATGCTGCACCTCCACTCGTGGCTCCGCTGCTGCTAGCACCGCCTGCAGCAGGGCTTGGTGAAGGTGAGGTGGTGCTGGCAGTTGCGCCGCTGCCAGTTGTACCGCTGCTGGTACTGCCGCTGGCAGTGGTGCCGCCGGTGCTGCCGCTGCTGGAGCCTCCTGCAGCAGGGCTGGGAGAGGGTGAGGTGGTGCTGGCGGTTAATGCGCCGCTGCTGCTGCTGCTAGCACCTCCTGCAGCAGGGCTTGGTGAGGGTGAGGTGGTGCTGGCAGTTAAAGCACTGCTGGTGCTGTTGGCACCTCCTGCGGCAGGGCTGGGTGAGGGTGATGAAGCCGCAATCGAGCCGCTGGCAGCTGCACCGCTGCTAGCAGTGCTGCTGGCACCTGCTGCAGCAGGGCTTGGTGACGGTGAGGTTGTGCTGCCAGCTGAATCGCTGGCAGTTGCACCGCTGCTGCTGGTGCTGCTAGCACCTCCCTCAGCAGGGCTTGGTGAGGGTGAGACAGTTACAGCCACACTGCCAGTTGCACCGCTGGCAGCTGCACCGCTGTTAGCAGTGCTGCTGGCACTTCCTGCAGCAGGGCTGGGTGATGGTGAGGTCGTGCCGGCAGCTGTGCCACTGCTGGTGCTGCTGCTGCTGCTAGCACCTCCTGCTGCAGGGCTGGGTGAGGGTGACTCACCCTCACCCTCATCTTCGGCTGAGCTCACACTGCTTGCAGGAGAGGGTGAACTTCCTGAGGAACTTGATGGTGAAGGTGAGCGTGACTGTGAAGTTCCTGCGGTTGAAGACGAGGGTGCAGGGGAGCTGGTGCCGCTGCTGGCTGTGCTGCTGCCACCAGCTGGCACCAGGTTGCCCCTGATGAGGCCTGGAGGGAACTTGAGGCTGTGCACGTTGATGTAGATCTTGCCAGCCTTGAGCGCCTGTGGTGTGTGCAGGTTGATGAGGGAGATGCAGCAGCAGCAGCAGCAGCAGCAGCAGGTTCAGCAGTGGACGGCAGTGTGCAGCGGCACCAGCTCAGCAGGCTGTGCATGTTGAAATATCTTGCTGGCCTTGAGCACCCGTGTGTACATGTGGTTGGTGCAGGTTGGTGGAGCTGCAGCGGAGGCAGCAGCCAAAACAACCAGCTGTGCAATGAGAAGCAGCACTGCCCTGTGCTGCTTCAAAGGGCGCATCTCTGCTGTACACCAACACCACCAGCAGCAGCAGCAGCACTGCTGAGCAGCAGCCCACCTGCACGAAGTCACCCCAGTTGTTCACAGTGTGAACTTCGCTGTCACCCACAGGCTGCCTGCCTGGCAGGGGGGTGACGTCAGCGCCACTGAAGCTGCCTTCCTTGGAGTAGGAGCAGCCCCAGATGTGCACAGGGGGGCACAGCCGCGGCAGCAGCTCAGGGGGCGCAAAGGGGTTGCTGGGCTTGCCTGGTGGGATGTAGCAAATGGCAGGACAATAAGGTGGCAGCGTACAGCAGGTGTGGCAGGCAGCAATGGCAGCACAAGGAAGTAGGCACAAGGATGAATGGCAATGGCAGCAGCAGGATGATGAGCAGTAGGTGTGGCAGCCAGGCTGTAGCTGATGAGACAGGTGCGAATTCGATAAATATGGTGTGGGAGTGGTGAGTGATGCAAGAGGGCTGCGGTGATGCATTGAACCGCTGCACCAGCTGGCTTCTCCAAACACTGCCAGCATGCATTGACAGCGATTTCACAGCAGCTGGCTGCACTTGCAAGGAGAACATGACGTGTGCTGCTTTGTGTTCGAGCTGATCATCCAGAAGAACTAGGCAGCTATCTGGGCTTTGTTCGCAGGGCTGCTGTGGACCCCAAACTTTGTGACAGCTGCATGTGCCAGACAGCACATGCACGATGCTGATTACGCTAGTCATGCCTTGCAACCCACCGTAAGGCTCAAGGGGGATAAGAGGGGGCACGTAGTCGGCCTGGGCAGATCCCTGAACAAGCAGCAGCAGCAGCAGCAGCAGCAGCAGCACCTGTGTGTGTTGGATTAGTTTTCAACCTGCCAAAGTGCAAGCATGACCTGCAGCTCTAAACCACACGCGCGAGTGGTTCCCCAGCCCATGTGGCTCGAGCAGCAGACAAAAGATGTAATCAACTCAACTGGTACCAACATTGTGGCATAGGAAATGACACCGCAACGTGGGCAGCAGCAGCCGGAGACGATGTGCACCAGTTGCTTCCCAGCACATGCAGCTGCAGCCACTGTGCACTGCACACTGTGGCACAGTAAGTCTCTCAGCCAACTGCCAACCATACAGCACCGCACACGGGTGGTCTTTGCCATACCCAACGGTGAGATAAGTTATGTGCAGTGGACCATACTGTCGTTCATGCGAGTCTTGGCAGCATCCTACATGTGCTGCAACAGTATGGTCCGCAGCAGCAACTGTAAGATGGTGCCGAGACTCACACAATACTACTCCTTCTCCTTGCAGGCTATGACAGTAAGCTGCCATGTAAAGGGGGACGTTCCTGCATTGTGATTCACCGCATTGCACCAATGCAATGCAATGCAATGCAACACACTGCACTGCGCTGCAGCCAGCCACTCACCGAGTGCAGGTGGGAGGCGATGTAGTGCGGCACATCACACAGCTGCAGCTTCCAGCTGGCTTTCTGGCCCCCCTCATCTAGGGTCATCTCAAAGGTGCCCTTGGCAGGGCCAGGCAGCGGGGCAGGCACGCCTGCAGCAGCAGCAGCAGCAGCAGCAGCAGCAGCAGCAGCAGCAGCAGCAGCAGCAGCAGCAGCAGCAGCAGCAGCAACGCGGTGCTCAATACATTGAGGCGAGTCTTGTTGTCTGGGCGCGGCAGGTGACAGCCAACAGCAGTGCATCTGCAGTGGCAGAGCTGCTGATGTGGTGTGACAGCCTCAGTGCACCGGTAGGATCAATGTGCCTGCATGAATGCACATAAGAACCCAGCATACATTTTACAAAGAGCATTTGGTTCGCACATGTTGAATGCTGTTACCCTGCAAGCTCGCAGCGTATTCTGCGTTATGGAAGTGTCCAGCTTCTTGCAGCTACAGCTGCTGCCATCGCAGTCATTACCCAAGCTTAGGCAGTACAGTGCTGCCCTGCGCATTATGGTCACGCTCTGCATGTTGCACGAGGCCATGTGCACGTCACTGAGATTACGTGCACGCGCATTATGGTCGTTGATGACATGCACTCATCTGCCATGCCACATGAGACCACTGCAAGGTGAATAGACTACATGCATGCGCATTACGGTCGCATGTGACACCTGCACAGGCGTGATCTCACCTGTTGTGTTTGGCTTGATGTTCTTGTCACCACTCAGATCGGCGCGCCACTTGCTGCCACTGCTGAGGGGCGCGACCGGGCTCTCATTGTTGCTGCGGGGAGCTCCATCGCCATGCAGCCACAGGTGGGCAAACGTGGTCAGGGAGCGGGCAGCAGTAGCTTGAGTGGCACTGCATGCCAGCAGCGCCACCAGAAGGCAGAGTAGCCTGTGCATTGCTGCGGCAGCTTGATCAAGTAGCTGTCACGTGTGTTGGATCTGCAGGCGGTGGTTGCAGGGGGCAGGACAATTGTGCTGGGTGGCAGATAAGGTGATGCAGGTGCCAGATCTGTGTGGATCACTGTGAAATGCAGCAAGACTGCTGTAGCAGCACCTGCTAGCTACTAGCTAGTAGAAGTTGCAATGCACGCATTGCCACACAAGGTGGCACTGCTGCTGCATTGTGTGCTGAAGTTTGTTGTGGCACTATACAGCTGCCGACGTACAACTTTCGTGAGCCGCATAATGGGTACCGACGGAGTATATGTGAGCCTTGCTTGCTGTCGCCCGCTCACCTGTCCAGGGAAATCTAGTAGGTGAAGGGTTTAAACCTGGGTGAAAGCACTCCGAAAAATCAGCAGCGCCACCTCTATTGGCTTACTATTCATTGGTGTAATGATGATGCATGATTTCGCTGACGCCCTGAACCAGCTGCGGCCCGCCGATGATTTCGTGTGACGTTCCGAACCGTAGATGACGGTTACGCGGCAGGTGCCTGCTGCGCCAGGCCCGCGTGGATCGCAGTCCGCCAAAGAAGCGCACGTTTAGAGATCAAAACATAAGTAAGTTACAGATCAAACAGATCAGACAGGCGACTGGCATGCGTGTGGGCCTGCCAGCACAGGCGCGCTAGGACTTACAGCACGCAGCACGCAGCACACGGTGCACCATGCCGTACGCAGCTGCAGACACCAGAGAAACCATACGCCCATTCCACAGCACATGTATCTTTACGGCACTTGTACTATAGCAACGCCGTTCAACCAGATAGTTTATTGTGTACACGATGCAACTCTGGACGAGCCGTGCTTGCAGCAAGCGCTTGCGCACAAGCTGATGAGGGTACTGTGCATGTGCCACATACAGATAGTATCAGCAGCCATGATGCGTGCAGCAGCAGGGGCCGCAACACCGTCAGTGCGCAACGTTTTCATGACCACCGCCGGAGTGTGTCATGCAGCCGCTGCTGTTGACAGTGCCAGCAGCCCTAGCCGCTGCAGGCAGCAGCATGCTGCAACAGCAGCACAACACAGATATTAGCACAACAGTTGCGTACACCTGCAACATGGTGGCATACTCCAGCGATAACCCAGCCAAAACACAAGCGCAGACGGCACTGGCGTGCTGATGCATTGCTTGCTTTGATCGACCAATAACCACGAAGCATCTGCTGAGTGACACGTGCCGTCGCTGCTGCAAGGACTTCACTGGTGACAGCAGATTGCACCACAATGCAAGGAGGGACAAGATGTTGTGTGTTGATGCAGTGATGACGGATGATGAGTGCATTATGGCCAGAGACAAGCCAGGCAGTGGTTGATGCGTAACATGATGAGGTAATGATGATGATGATGATGATGATGATGATGATGATGATGATGATGATGATGATGATGATGATGAAGATGATGATGACAAGCCAGGCAGTGTGCAACACCCTTGCCTGCCTGGCTGCACGGCGGCTGACTGGCCATCTAGCAGCAGCCAGCAATGCTCAGACAGACCACTGACAGACCACTGACTGGCCACCCAGCAACCGCCAGCAATGCTCAGACAGACCAACGACAGACCACCGACTAACCACCCTGCATCGGCCAGCAATGCTCACCCAGCAACGGCCAGCAATGCTCAGACAAGCATGGCAGCAGGCTGCACGATCCACTAAATAGAAATAACTCCAACTGCGCCTCATGCAGGCAACAACAATTGCTGCTCTGCATCCTGGTCAAGTGTACGGTGCCGGCGTGCATCTAGCTGCGCCCTGAGGCCTGCACACGTGAATGCAGATTGTGTTGTTCAGCTGGATGCTTGGTGCATCTGCGGCTGCCACTCCTGCTTGCGCTGCTGTGAGCTCAACCCAAGAGCTGTGCAGCAGGGGCAGCACCACAGCAGGACACTGCAAACGTAAGCCAGAGCTGCACCGATTGTATTAGCTGCCACTGAAAGCTTGTGGCCAGTCACAAGGCGGTTGAGTAGCCTGAAAACACGCCAGACGCGCCAGTCAGTGCGTCGAGGTGTAATGTAGAGAGCAGCTGTGTCAGAACTCCACCAACACGATGCAGTATAGCAGGCAACCAAGCAAGACCCACCACAGAGAACAGCAACCCAAAACCTCACAATGTAGATGGCACACTCAAAGAGTGTTCCAACTACAACGGCATTCTTGCAAAGTGCTGAAGCGTAGTCTCACACAAGGCACACATATCGGCACAGTGCGGTTTCCTCAACAATAGTTGGCACACCACATAGCTTGGCATGCACGCAGCACCCCTGCCGACTCTTGATGCATGTGCCAACAGCACACGCTGGAGTAGCCAAGACAGTAGTATTGTATGTATTTGTGTGGTTGCCGCTGTCCTTGGTCCCAGTGTGGTTCGCAGCACATCACCACCAAACACACCTGCAGCTGCATGCACAATGACAGCTGATCGCACGCTGCGAAAGCATGCATGTCCATGTAGGACGCAGGAGGCGCCCTGCCCCCCTTGCAGTGCTTGCCTGCCATTGCCCGCTTCGTAGCAGACCAGAGCCGCGGCTGACAGCACCGATGTGTGTAACCCAGCATGCATTTTTGGCCAACAGGAAGCATCTGGCACAGTGTGCCTGATGCCAGCAGGGTGCCTCACCAAAGATCCCCTCCCCGCTACGCAGCCCACACAAGTTCTCAGGCAGCACGTGACCACAGCAGCAGCAGGTGCGCTGAGCCAGGAAGGGCAGTACAAAATCAAGACAGACTCAATCACTCGCCGAGCACGATAAGTTCAAACAGTACACAGACCGCGCCGGCCGCAGCTGCAGCATCACAATCAGCCTGCAGCTGCTAAGCGCAAACAAGGCGCAGAAGGGTGCATCAATCCTACGCAGTCCTTCAAAGCCTCTAGACGCTCAGGCAGGCCTTTGCCATGCTCTGCCCTCCCTTTGACGTGTGCTTGCATGCTTTGTGGGAATACTTGCAGCCAGCCCGTCTGTCTGGCGGCACCACAGCGGCCCATGTGCAGAATAACATGCAGCTCACAGTAGTGCCAGCCAAGACAAACAACTCACATATGACAGCCAGACTGACGGCTCACGCTCATCCTATGCATGTGCTGCTGGCGTTCTACTGTGTCACATCAGATAACAGGACGCTCAGCATGTGGCGCAACAGTTGTGTGTTTCACACAGCCGCGGCGTTGCAGGGCAGGAAAGGCCTGGGAATATCAAACCAGACAGGGAAACTAGCAAACTTGACCAACACTGTCACTTGTTCTGTACTTGTACTTTGATTGAGCAGCACCCTTCATGATGAAAACAGGCGTGCTGCGCTGTATGCACTCTGATCAAGCGTCTGGTAGGCACAGCACACTGTTGCACGTAATTGAGGCAAGCACAGTGGTGTCAAAGACGCTTGGCCAACACATGATCATTGGCCCCATGCAGCTCAGCAGCCTGACACATCAAGACAGGCAACGGCCCACATGGGTGTGTCTACTATGTTCTGTCAGCACAGCGGCAGCACTCAAAACATTTCAACCCATGCACGGAGTCACACACAGAACCACAAGAAACGTGGCTGCAGGTAGCTGCGATGCTCCAGCACTGCTCAGCAGCTGCTTGGCAGTGCTCTGAGCAGGGAGCGCTACACGAGCTGTGCTCTGCTATGCGAGCTGTGCGTGGCAGTAGGTAGATACATCACAACACTGGTGATTGATGCTGAGCGCAGCTTAAATACTTCGCGGCGCTCTGATCTGGTCCTCACACACACAGCAATGCACGCTGTGATGATCACCATCACTTAACGCTTCAGAGCAGTATAAACAGAAACGCATGCGATGGGGCAGGCATGGCAAAGAGCAAGGGGGAAATACAGTTCATCAACACCAGCCAGAATGTAGCTTGTATAAGGCTAGCAAGTGCGTAAGGAAAATGAGACAACACTGGCGTCAGAATCGACTGCTTTTTTGCTAGCAACCTGCACGTAAGTGAGCTGCCTAAGCAAAGGCAGCAGCACAACATCACGCTCAAGCAGCATAAACACACAGAGGAGCTCCCCTGCTCAATTGGCAGCAGCAGCTCCTGCTGCAGATGATCCGCCTCATTTGACCTCTTGCTAATGCTTGGGCACACATCATGTGCATGTATGCATATCATGCCACGCTGGAGCCAGTACATCAGCTGTCCAGTCATGTATGCGCATATCCTGACGGCTCGAACCAGCAAAGAGGCAGCAACAACGCACATGCTCAGCACTTATACTGCTGGCAGGTTGGGCTGCACAAGATGCATAGTCAAGACTGTCGTTGTTGCAGTCGTAAGCGGTCCTAACACTGAGTATATACACAGGTTCAGCCACAAAACAGCATACTATTCGCCACAGAACGCAGCGTCCAGGGACCGATGACAGCCAGTCTAACCATGCATAAACGCAGTTGTCAGTCCTTGGGCCAGGACCGTGGTGCATGTGCATCTCAGCCCAGCACTGCGCCAGCTACAACATCAGCACCAACTGCCGCAAACACCACACAGCGGGTTTGCAGTGATGCAGCCAGAGTACGGCTGCAGCGAGTAGCCCTACGCATGCTTCTGTCAAGTGTGCCTGCAGGTCCTCTTCACTGCCAGCCCCGCACACACCAGCACCACTGGAGACACAAGTGACCCAAACAAGAAGCTTCGCGGCCGGATAACCTTCAGCAGGCTAACACTAGCAAATTGTCCCCGTTGCAATAGCACGCGCACAGCGGCGCTGCCACACACAACAGGAATGACAAGGCACAAGCAAGGAGCACGCTGCCGTTCTTTGCCCTGCAGTAGCACGCGCACAGCGGCGCTGCCACACACAACAGCAACGACAAGGCACAAGCATGCAGCACGCTTCCGTGCTTTGCCCTGCACAGATGAGAGTCGTACGAACTGGTTTGAGGATTGGCAGACAAGCATGGAGCACAAAGCTGATCAACACAGCATGGTGTGCCTGAAGTGCGAGCACTGTGCTGACACACATAACATGGCACAGTGGCGTGCCAGCTGCGGCGCAGCAGCCTCGCCTGCATGAGTTGGAAGTGCTGCCAAGGACCAAACCTTAACCAGGAGAATGCTGCCATCCCAATGCAGTAGCTGATTCGCCACAGCCAAAATTGGTGGGCTGGCGGCTTACTGGGACAGAGCTGCTAGCAGCACAGCTCTGCTTGAAATGCCTAGTAGTCTGTGCCTGGGTTCGTAACATACCGTACAGATAACCCGTGATGTGTGCATGGGTGCCAGCTGTAGCAGCTGCACCAAAGACCTAGGTTGCATGTTGCTGTTTGACGGAATAGCAGTAATGCAGACACCGCCTGCTGGCGGCTCGCCCATTCACAATGCCAGTGCTGTGCATTGCACAGCATGCAGCAGAGCACTGCCAGATGCAACACAACGTGCAGCACCTGTCACCACATACTGATAATGAGCAACAGAAAATTTCCGCCATGTTTTGCTATTGCCTGAACAGGCAACGGCAGTGCAAGGATCCTGAGTGAAAGATGAGGATGACGTCTGAAAGCGTGTGCACACACCTCACTGCTGCTGGAACAAACCCATTGCACCGACCATACCACTGCAAACGTGTTTGCAGCCAGCTGAGATGTGCCCAGAAGTTGCGAGCCAGATGTACTGCTGTGCCATGAACTGGCAACGCGCCCTACTAGGAGCAGGCTGTGCTGCTGCAGCAATGTAGGGCTGCCACGCGGCACTTCATTGATGCTGTGAAACATGCTAAGCTACTGCATGAGCTGCTACACGATGCAGCGGCCCCAACCTGCCGTATGCAACCTGCTGATGAGTTCAACTGCTGCCCTGCAGCACAAAACATCCTGCCACAGATGACCAAGGGCTCCTGCTGACTCGCACCATTTGTGCCATCAGCATTGTGTCTGCCTGACTGGCAGTGCCGCGCCTATGCCTCTCCCTGCAGTGCTGCTGACAGGTGTATGCAACTACCTGTGCTTTGCTGCCGGCAATGGCAGCTGCTCAGCACACTCCTTGCAGTGCTGTCGAAAGCAATGTTGGTCACGCAGCTGCCATTGCCTACCACAGCCGCAACTGCATAGAATGCAGCCGTGCCGTGGCAACCGATGCAATGAAACAACCAATACCATGCACTTGCATCTGTGCTCGCCCAGCTGCCTGAAGCCTGCAAACGACTCACCCTGAAGACACCATCTCGCCACATATCTTTTTTCCAGCTGACTGATGACAGCAGCGACTATTGTTGCATCGTATGCCGCTGCTTGCAGCAGCATGTACCGCCACGTCTGAGTGCCTGCTGCTACTCCACAAACCGGACAGCCATAAGCAACACAACCGCAAGACAACGCTGCATGCTGCAACCAACCAACCAGCTGTCTCCTGCCTGCCACCAGTCAGCAGCAAATCTTCAAGGCTCATGTGCACAATACTCGTGCACAATTAACCAGTGGCCATTTAATGCACAAGACGCTGTGGTCTCTTTCATCGCACACAGACCTCACAGCACAACAAGCAACTCAACAACTAGACGCCTGCTGCAGGTCAGAACCCTTAACAAGATGGCCATTGCCCAAGCAACAGCAAACAGAAAAGCCTGCACTCCCCATGAAGTGCTCTGTTTGCCCAGGTATGCCTTACTCTTTCCCACAAAATCCATCCTGTGAAGCCACAGAGTGTATGCATGCTTGCACAGTGCATACGCCTGCACCCGCACAAGCACCACGAGCGCAACGCTGCGCAACGGGTCACCCATCACTGTCCCGCCATACCAGCTGATCCCGTGCTCACAGCTGCCATTGCTGCAGCATACGCCGCAGCACCTCCGCCACCACAAGCCGCGCCTGACGGTGAGCTGGGCATCCCACCACAGCCCAGAACCCTACCATCCAGGCTGCAGCCAGCCCACCTAAACCTCGCGCACTCGCCTCCGCCAAACCGTGCACTATCAAGCACACTCCCAGCCGCGCCAAGTGCGCCATCGCTCAGCGAAGAAGCCTCTCCCGCCAAGCCACTCATGGAGGTGCTGAAGCGGCGGTACCTGCCCACGCTGGCCCGCAGCTCTGCGCCTCCACATGCGCCGCGCTGCAAAAGCGCACGAGGCGGCGCAACCACAAACCTGCTGCCACTGCTGCAGCCGGCTGGTGCGCATGCAGGCGCCCCAGAAAAGCTGCCAGCGCCTGGCGATGGTGGCGTTGCTGGGGAGACAAACTTAGTGCGGGGGCTGGTCTTGCCTGGGGTGGTGTTGCCAGCGCCACGCAGCGCCTGCGGTGGCGACGGCTGGCGAGCACCAACGCTGGGCGGCTGCAACTGCAAAGGCTGCAGCAGCAGGCGGCGCGCTGGGCTAGCTGCTGCTGCTGCTGCCGCCGGGGGCTGCAGCTGTCCGCAGCTGGTGCATGCCGTGATTGCTGAGGGCGTTGGCAGAGCCTCTGGGCTGCTGCTGCTGCTGCTGCCGCCGCCGTCACTGCTGCTGCGGCTGCTAGCGAAGCCGCTGCTGCAGTCGCTGAGCCTGCTGCAGCAGCTGTTGCCACTGCTGTTGCGCCGCACTGCCTTGATTGCGCCCGCAGGGAATGCGGCGATGTCGCCAGTGCTGCTGGCCCGTGCCAAGCTGCTGGACAGCAGGTGTGGCGGGCAGCTGATGCAGGCGTTGCCAGTGCTCGGTGTCCAGGGGGCATGCAACCCACTGCCAGCCATGTATGGTGTGGCAGGCGCGGTTGCTGCTGCTGCCGAAGCTGAGGAACGAGCTGGCATGGCATGCTGCATGCCGCTGAACGTCCTTCGCCGTACAGGTGCAGGCCTGCCGCGCGATGCTGCGGGAGGCGGCGGGGCCGGGCCGGGCGCAGTAGCAGGCCCCTTGGCGCAATTGCCTCTGAAGAACGCTGCTGCTGACACAGCATCTGCGCCGCCCAGTGCACTCAAGCCGCCGTGTGGTGGCAGCACAGGGGATGAGGGCAGCTGCTGCTGCCAGGTCAGCAAGCCTGCCTCCGTGGCTGCGAGTGGCGTGCTGCTATTTGCCCAGTGGCTCGCAGTGCTGGTGCAGGCACTGCTGCCAACTAAAGCTGCTTGTGCGTCAACTGCCAGGAACTGCCGCACAAATGCACTTCTCTGATCGACTGCTGTGGCAGCAGCATCAAGCTGCTGCTGCTGATCAGCCTGCCAAAGTGTGCCAGCAGCTGCAGCGGCAGCGGCCATCGGGGATCCGTGCTGATCCATGCTGCATGCCAGCCTTGCTATCGTTGTCACAACTGCCTGCTCCACTAGCCCCTGCAGGAGCTGGGGCTGCAGCTCCAGCTGCAGCAGCTCTGCACTGGGCACAAAGCTGGCAACCGGGTACTTCTGCTGCGCGCGCCAGCTGTGATGAATAGCATCGCTGGCCACATCCCTTACAGGAATGTCAAGCTGCTGCTCCTCAGCTGCTGCAGTCGTGTCTGGCAAGCCTGTCAAAGCTCTCTCGTCTGGCAGCTGCGTCCTGCTGCGGGCGTTCATCACGCCGTTGCGGGCTGTTGCGCACATCTTCACGATTCTGGCAGGCGATTGAAATCGATCTTGATGGATATCAGACAGCCGGTGTTGCAGCTGCTCCGCCTGTAGCTGGTCAGCGACGAGGGTCATGCCTGCTGCTGGTGCCGCATAGTGAAGCGTGAAGGGCACAGAGTCGCCTGCAAGCAATTGATGAGACAAATCAGTGAGAATGGCACTGCCAAGGGTCGCTCAAACAAAGAGTGCTAGCACAAAAGATACATTTGGATACATGTCAGCACCCCTTGGGCGGGATAGTTGGGCTCGCGTTTGACGACCATCTTCAACAGGGCAAGCGGCCAAACAAGTATGAGAGACACATGCGAAACCTATTCAAGCAATGGCAAGGCTGGTCCACGCAGCAGCACAACATAGCGAGGAGATACATATCGGCCTCGTGATATCTCCGCTTGCTTGGCTGGCACACCCAACTTTGCCGTACTCACTATTTATTCCCAAAATCAGTTGTCTGGAGCTCTTGCGTAGCTAGGCGTCAAAGGCTTCGCTGACCAAGGACAACAGAGCAGTATGCATCTGCACGCTGCTCGATTCCGGGCCAAAACGAAACTATGCGTTTGTGACCTTTGATGCCCTACTTCGACGCGCCCAATCAGACATAAATCAGCGTGAGCAGAAAAGGCGTCGTGGATCGCATTGAGGTGCTCTACGTGGAAGGTAAACCAGCCTAAATGATGCGGTTAACTAAATGTTTGATGTAGTTCGGTGGTGGTTGGCCTCTGAGTAAGAGCCCGTCTGTCAGAGCCCATGTTAGACCCTAGCTGCGTGTCTTTCAAAAACATGGTCAACAAACCACGGCAGTTGTCATAAAACACGATTACATCCTGATCATATGAAACGCTGTAGTGTTGCGGCATGAGTAAAGCCTGGTGGGTCGTCACATGGCCTGCTGTTGCTTACAGCTACCAGCCTGGGCAGGCTCTGGCCTGACTCACGGAGTCAGTGCGGCCTTAATGTGCCCCCTCATGTCCTTCTGATGCCATCTCCCGGCCTTGTGCAAGAATACTAGCCCGCAGGCTCTGGATGTTGTTCAGGGTGCATACAGGGCAGCCGATGATTGCAACATGCGGCAACATGTAGCCACACACCATGCGTCGCTGCCTCTACAGACAGTGACAGCGTAGTGGAAGCTTAGACTCGCACCTGCAGGGGCTTCCCTTGAGGCTGCCGACGTACCGAGTAGATTGTGACATAGCATAGCATGACAGAACCCCAGTGCTGCCCGCACTCTCGGATCAGAGTCTCTGTACAACAGTACACGTCGTTCTAATACGGACAGTCCACGTGTGCAGGCCCTGAGGCCTCACGACGTAACACACCATGCCGCGCCCACATGTAGCCACACTGTGCGGCGCTGATTCCCAACCAAATTCTGTAGGCACGCCCTTGGCTTCAACGAAGGCTGTGCATGCAACAATGTTTCCAGTGCATGCACCACATGCTAGGCTTCAAGATGTGCCTTGAGGCCGCCTCAAGCCTGGGCCAGGCTTGAAGCCTGGCCATCATGCCTTGAGGCCAGGTTTGAACCATTCAGCAACGACACAGACCTCGGCGCAGACCACAAGTGAAGTAGGGCATGTTACACAGCCGACAGCAAGCACCCCAACAGCCCCCACACCAAGCACATGTCACAGAGTGAGGTACTTGCGCATGATTTGGCGCGCCAGGTCATCAGCACCGCTGCCCCTGTAGATCATGCACAGGTTGTGAGCTGCTTCACGCACCAAGCCCCTGCCCAACTGCTGCAGCCGCTGCTGCTCTGCAGGCTGCTGCTGCTGGCGCCGCCTCATCGCGCGCTGCTTTTGCTGCTGCATATCCTGCGTGGCATCAGGTGGCCGCTGTTCTTGCTGCTCGTCACCATCCAACTGCATGGCTTCCTGGTCCACGCCTCCTTGCTGCTGCTGCTGCTGCCCCTGCTGCTGCAGGGCGAGCTGCCCCAGTTGCTGCGCTGCTGCGTCTGCTGCTGCATGCTGGTCTAGCTGCAGCACGCGCTCATAGTGCGCTACTGCTACGTGCAGCAGGCCCACCTCGTGTGCTGCTCTGCCCAGGTTGTAAGCAGCCTCAGCCTCAGCCTCTGCGGTGTGGCAGGCATCGGCCGTGTGCAATCGCACAGCAGCACAGCGTGTGAGTTCATGCACATACAAGCATACGTATCAGTGCTAAATCTGGCGCAGCAAACGATTACATGGGCTGCTTGCAGCTGCATTGAGACTGCCGCTGCCCTTTCTATCAAAACTCAACAGAAATTGCGTTGACAAGGCGACTGGCGATGCTGCTTGGGCTGCAGCAGCCGTCAGGACCTCAGGCCATTGCACACTCTGTGCTGTGCACAGGTTGGGATTTGCAGAAATACGGCCTTCAGCACTGCCTCAACAGAAATACAGCAGCGCTGCTAGGTACCCTGACTGGCTCCTGCACATGCAATTGCAGCACTGGCTGTGCACTTTGCTGCACCCCTGCGACTTGTGCTATAAACACCCAGATCACCACTTCCACAAAGGCATGCACACCTGCTGCGGGGCCTCTGTACTTGGCGTAGGTGTGTAGTGCTGCAAAGCCTCTCAGTAATGCAGTGTTCCTGTCCTTGCAGTGCCGCGCCGTCAGCGCTGCATCAATCTGTGCAACACCCAGGCACAGCAGCAGCAGCGGCTCGTTGGGGAGTTGCCTGCAGGCGGGCAGCGGCAGCAGTGCACCAATGACAGCAGCAGCAGCAGCAGCAGCAGCAGCACACAGGAATCCGTGGTTGCAGATGCTGCTGCATGTGGAGGCACCAGCATGAACGCAAAGGGAATGAACAGACATGAAACAGTCCTTGCGGCTCCTGCAAGCCTGCACTAATGTTAAGGTTCTCCCCCTATGAGCCTCTCGTTGGCTCCTGACTGGGGTTCCCACTCCTCGTTGAGTGGAGCATGTAATGTAATGTAATGTATGTTAAGGTCAGGCATACCTAATTACAGGGGGTGTACCCCAACGCTGTTTTCTTGCGGCACCACCTCCCCGCTGCACGGCGCATGCATATAACAACTTATTACATCAGTTAGTATAGTTTTGCAACGCGAGCGGGGCAACGAAGGCAATCCGGGACCACAGGCTCCAATAGCAGTACAGCTCATGACAGCATGGGGAGAGCGGCGATCAGCAGCGAGTGAGCAGGGCCTGCCGCTTGCAATTACTTTTTATAATCATACGTATGGTGCTGGTAGGCACAGCGGGGCATCATCTCACCGCGAGCGCCAGAGGAGTTCCACTGCTACTCGCTGCTGACTGAACAGCAAGTGTTTTGTGCATGCGGGCACCGAGGAGGCGTAAGGATGCTCACAAAGGCTTCTTTACGTTCTTATATTCTATTTGCCGCTGTAATAAGCACGTCACGTGCGGTGCCACGTTCATTGGTTTGAAGGCATCCATGAGTCGGTAAAGAGCATAGGCCCCTGCAGGTGCGACCAACCGTGGCCTAACGTTTAGATAAATAGTTAATAATCTTTATAAGGCCCGGCAACAAGGTGTTGAGCTTAAGATCAGCGAGTGCTGTATTGGGTGCAGGCCAGCACAGGGCCGATGCCGGCTCTCACAAAGGAATTTAGGTGTCCGCAGGCAGCGTATGAGGGTCAGGAGGCATGGTGGGGTGGTATCACCCCGCGCGGCACGCAGCACAACGCCCCGGTCCGGGACATCGGGTGAATGCAGGTGTACAGCAGCAGAGCAGTCAAAACAGCCCATCAGAAAGCCATCATAGCAGAAAATTGGCAGTATAGAATCCCTTGAGCCTTGCAGGGCTTGCCCTAGTGAACAAGCCCGAGGTCCTACTACAGCAGTAGCAGGTTTGGTCGTTGATTCTGCAAGCTCTGGCTCCAAGCTCTGTTGCTATGCTACAAGTGTTATTTTTGCAACATGGGCCTCAGTTCTCCAGGAAGCAACGACCGAATTTCCTGGGGCTTTACCAGGTGGTGGGGTATGTTCACTACATTACCCCTGCAAAGTGCCGTCAAATTTCATACTGCCAATTTTCAACAATTGCAGCATTCCTATTTCACAGAGGGCCGACAACCCAGCCTGGGGTTTAGGGGTTGTCGGCCACTAAACCCTAAACCCTGCTGCCACCCAAGCCTTTGGGGTATGGGCTTCACAATGGGACAGGACCCACCCCAAACGAAGGGGTGGGTGCTAGAAACCCAGAAGGGCCCCTAGTTAGGTATGCCTGACCTTAAGGCCATAACCCCGAGGTCATAACACATATACTTCTTGCGTTTGCGGTATGGCAGCAGCACATGGAGTGATACGCAGGCCTTTGTTTTGGGGTTCAGGCCTGTTGTCAGCCGCCGTCACACACCGAGAAATGTCGCTGCGCACACCAAACTTGCGTGGTGTGCTGACAAAAGCATCCTCCAAGGACAGTCAGCTAGGCAGCTGAAGCGTGATGAGAAGGCTGCTTTTCGTGCATGCGCTCATGCGTGCTGCCGTTGCAAGCGCAGATGGATGCTGCTGTGTACTGCGTTATGTAACATAACTCATTTGCAGCCAACTGCGTGCTTGCTGCTGTCATGCTCACATGAGTGCTGCAGCGTAGCTCTGAATGGCAGTGCCTGCCTCCCCTTGCATGTTGTCAGCGTGCGCTGCCAGTACCTGCACACAACAGCAGCAGCAGCAGCGCACGGCAGGCAGTGCAGCAGCATCAGCATGCTGCGCAGCAATGATACCACCAAGCAGCAATGGCTGCCAACACTACAGAGTGAGTGGATGCAGCAGGCGGGGGCTGCTGTGGTGCAGAGTCAAACGCGGCCAGTGAACATTGGCTGCAGTGCGTTCCAAGTGCACTGCATCAACAGTCAACCAGCACAACATTTTATTACGCAGCACGTCTCTGCACTCACAACACCACACCACCACGGCTCACAACTGCCACTAGGGCTGCGGCAGTACCATACAATAGTCACATTGCTGCTAGCCACACGCCTGGACTGTCAGCAGCAAGCAGTAAGGCTTGGTGTGTACACAGCTTTGAAGCATGAGGGACTGAGACAAGTTCTATGCAGCAGCTGACATGACATCTACCTAGGTAGGTTGAACAGATGCCACTCACCTGCAGCGGCAGGCTATCTGGGTGCTTTGCGAGCAGCCAAGCAACCATCTTCAAGTGGTGACTCACACTGTCGCTCAGACCACAACGCACAGCCCTGGACAAAAAGCCGCACCCAACGCCGCCACAGGTACAGGCTGACACTACTACTGCAGTGCCACACAGCAGCCGCATTGCTGCTAGCCACACGCCTGAAGTGTCAGTTCAAGAGAGAAAAATGTCGCTTTGTATGGTACAAAGCCCTCTGTTTGGTTTGTTGTGCTCACCTGCAGCGGCAGGCTGTCTGGGTGCTTTGCGCGCAGTGAGGCCACCATCTTCATCCAGTGGCTCACACCGCCCCGGTGCCCGGCACAGCTGCAGTACAGCGACCAGGCCCTCCAGCTGTATGGCCACCTGCAGAGGGGGCAGCAGCAGCAGCAGCAGCAGCAGCAGCAGCAGCAGCAGCAGCAGCAGCAGCAGCAGGACCTGGAAGTTTTGGTCAAACTTCTCTTGGGTGCTTGAGTTTTGATCCTCGGACACCTCGAGGCGGCAGTGTAAAGTTATGCTGAGCAAGGTTTGGGGGTTGTGTGATGATTGGCAGATGCTCAGTGGGCAGCCAGCAGCCCTTGCAACATGTTGAGCAGCTTTAGCTGCAAGAGTGTACCAGTTGGACAACAGTCTGTTGTGGCGCAACATACACCTAGCAGTGTTCAGGCATGATGGAAAGATGGCTAGGTGGGGTGCAATTAGTACCTATTCATCACTCACCTCTGCAGCACTGTTTTGAGCAGCTTCAGAGTCTCCTCAACATCACCTTGCCTGCAGCAGCAGCAGCAGCAGCAGCAGCAGCAGCAGCAGCAGCAGCAGCAGCAGCAGCAGCAGCAGCAGCGGCGGCGAGGGCAGATCAGGCTGGCATGATGCTGGTTGGCAGCGGCATGAATACGCAGCGAAGCTTGCTGGCGAGTCTCAGGTGCTGCGTGATTGGCTGGGTGTGGCGCAGCACCTGTGACGCATTACATACCACCCAGCACCTGTGACGCATCACTGAGCTGCAGCATGCGCAGTGCAGGGCGCCGATTACAGACCAAGCACTGCAATGCCCAATCACATAGCGCCTCACCCGAAGGCCACATCAGCAGCCATCAGCTGCAGTCCCTGCCGCAGCAGCCCCGCACACAGCCACCTACCGCTGCTGGCAGCCTCAAACACCCACGCACACGCTAAACCCTACATTATCCAGGTGCCTGAACACAACCTGCGCCGACATCAGCCTCATCCGCTTGATGCCTTTCACACCTGCGGCTGCCACTCAAAGCCCTCTCATAATGGTGTAGTCATTTGCCCGCTCACACTGCCACTGCAGCCCACCCACCTGAAGGCCACCTCAGCAGCCATCAGCTTGAGCCCCTCCCGCAGCAGCCGAGCCTCCTCACGCCGCTCAGCAGCAGCAGCAGGCCCGCCAGCAGCAGCAGCAGCACCCTGGCCCCAGTCCGACAGGTTGCCGTCGCCACCACCTGCAGCGCCCTTGGCCTTGCGCCGCTTCCCTGCAAGCATGCAGATGCCAGAGTTTGCCTCTGCTGCCTGGGCAACACAAATACACACAGCCTTGCAACGGCATGCAGAATGCTGCGGCAATTCAAAAACACCATGCATTGACAGCTGCGCGCCTGGCACGTGACCACAGAACCAACTGCGGACCTGGGCGGTCCAATGCTGACGACCCTAACCCGTCGAGGGGTCTCTGCTGATGAAGCTGTCTCCGCATGCCCTGGCCGATATCAAATGTCGTTTTATACTTCAGCTCCTAAACCTCTTCAGTCCAGTAGCTAAATGATGGAAGGCATTGCTCACCAGGGTGGTCCAATGCCGAGGGCCCTATCCATGACGGGTCTCTGCTGCTAAGGCTGTAGGCGGCCACCGCCTGCGCCCGCGCCAGCAGCGCTGCAGCCTCAGCCTCCCTGCCCAGGTCGAGCAGCGCATGGATGAGGTCCACAAAGCACCCTGCAGCAGCAGCAGCAGCAGCAGTGGGGCCGGCAGCAACGGCGGCAGCTTGATTAGCATGAGGCGGCAGCTATACCCCTGGGAGCAGCACGCACAGCGCTGCTTGCCGTGCAGCTGCGGGTTGCTGTGCAGCTGCTGGTTGCTGCCACCCAGGTGTATGCTGCCTGGCATATGCGGTGTGTGCAGCAGCAGGTGGGATTGCTGACGTGCAGGTTGTAACTCCATCTCCTCCTTGCTGTTTCGAAACTGACATCAGAGATATCAGCATGCAGCACGCAAGGCGTTTGAACCAAAAACAATGAGCTCCTGCAATGCTGCAGGACACCAGGCGCTTCAACACCTGCAGAAATACAACCTGTCTTGCTGTATTGCTATCCGCTTGCATGCATCCTCATGCAACCTCTATGTCATCAACCTCAGAGTGACAGCCCGAGCTGAGCTGCTTGAAGCTTCCTACTTCACCAGGTGTCTGTGGTGGCGTATGCCACATGAACACACCATGTAACCCCTCTATCTATCTCTATATATGTCAGCAACCCCTCGCGCATCACCCCTCACCGTACAGCTGCTCATTCCTGAACAGGTCAGGCAGCTCCTCCTGGTCTGAGCTGGCAGCAGCAACCAGCGCTGACAGCTCAGCAGGCAGGTCGCCTTCAGCACCAGCTGCTGCTGCTGCTGCGTCATCGTCTGGCTCAGCTTCTGTCTCCTCTGCACCTGACGCAGCACCTGCACAGCAGCGCAGTGCGGCATGTGTGGGGAAGGGTTGCAGCTGGCATGCAGCATGTGCGTTTGAGGTGTTGCAGCGGACAAACAGCATGTGTGGAAGGGTTGCAGCGGATAAGGCAAACACAAGCGGCAGCATTGACTCGAGCTGCTGCTGCACCAACTTCATGCTGTGTGGCTTCTGCATCTACAAACTGACACATCAAACAACAGACAGATCAGGGGTACCAGGAGCAGCATAAGGGTGAGGCAGGAGCTTCAGCAGCCACTGGGTCTCCTGCATGCTAGCCGTCAGAAGCCATGGCCTGTGGAAAGTGTGCCACCATACGCGCAAGACACACATTACAAACACAGCCGTGCGCCTCACCTGCTGCACGCGCCTGCCGCAGCAGCTGCTCTGCCGCCCTGTCAGCCTCCACAATGTGCGGCTTGCGCCTGTCCCTGCTAATGTAGCCCTTGAACACGCTGTCCACCTCACCGCCACCTGTTTGCAAATGCAGTGGCAGCAAAAGCCACAATCATTTAGTATGTTATCAAGCCACAATCACTGATGTGATCTCAATGCGGCTGATGTAGCCCTTGAACACGCTGTCCATCTCGCCGCCACCTGTTCGCAAGGGCAATGACAGCTATGGCAGCGAAAGCCACGATATCGATGAGGCTGATGTAGCGCTTGAGCACACTGTGCACCTCGCCGCCACCTGTAAACAACAATGACACAAGCCCGTGGCAGTCACACACCAGAAATTGTCAGAATCTTCAGCAAGCAGACAAGAGCGCTATGGAGCCCCGCTGCATGTGCTGCGCCAGCAGACCTTGCTACGCGTGCACCCTACATCGGCAGTCCTGCTGCTGCAACATCACGGCAGTATGTGCTGGCAAACCCCACACATGCACGCACGCATGAGAATGCAGGGTCGCCAAGTCAGCCCACAACACCAAAGAGCAACCAGCTCACCCTCTCCCTTGCGGCCGCCTTTGCGCGCGTACATCTTGCGCCGCTTGAGCGCCTTCACAAGCTCCTTGGGCACAGCGCCACTGGCGGAGGCCTGTAACACGGTAATAACACGTTAATGACATGTTAGTAACATGTCAATAAACACGTCCTAAACTTCTGGGATGGTAGATGCTGCTGACGAGTTGTTGTTGTGCTCCTGGCACATGCCTACGCTAGCGTATGCAATGCTACGTAAACTGCAGGAGGCTGACAGTGCGCATGCTGCACCACACATGCAACCGCACCATCTGCGCATGCGTTTTTCAATAGTTATGCAGCTCCCCCACCACAAAACAGGCGGTCCCTGCAAACTGCAGTGTTTGCACTTTTTATAGTCAAACAAATGTGCTGCCTGGCGTACCTTGGTTGCTGCTGCCAGGATGGCTGCGTTGTCCTCCATCTGCTGTAGCAGGTGGCTGATGTGTGGTGTCAGGCTGTCAGCAAAGGCCTGCGTGTGGCCCAGCTGCAGCTGCAGCGATGCCTTTGCCAGGAACAGCTCCAGCTGCGACACATAGAGCGGCAACAAAATGTAATTCGCTGGAGTGAAGACAGAGCACATCAAGACTTTGAAGCCTGCTGCAGCGAGGCCTTTGCCAGGAACAGCTCCAGCTGCAAAACATATGCATGAAGCATGGCGGCAGCAAGAGCAGGAGACATTATGATGTCAGCCTCGCTACAAACCCTACCTGCTGCAGCTGCCCCTCCGGCGCTTTGTGTGCATCAACTGCCAACACATCCAAACATCAGCTGCTGGTATATCCAAACATTGCAGAAGCAGCTGAATCATCCAGGGGTTGCCGCGCAACCCCACCTGCTGCAGCTGCCCCTCCGACACTGTCAGCTATTGATGAAAACAAACAAAAAACAGATAAAAAGCTGCTGCAGCATCCAGGAGACACCGCGCAACCCCACCTGTTGCAGCTGCCCCTCCGGCAGTGTCAGCTGGTGCGCAGCCACAGCGCCATCCAGCGCAGCAAGCACCGCCTCGGCCGCTGCGCTGTCGCCGCCGCCCACATGCAGCGCAGCCAGTGCCAGGCTTGCCTCCATGTACCTGCACACACAAAAAGAAACAAAAGTTCTGCAACACACCTCCTGCTTATAAGTCATGACCCAGGCGTACATGGCACGTACTGACAAGCGTGCGGATATGCCGCACACGCCAGATCACCAGATCAAAAGTGCGGTGCTGCTGCTCACACAGGGAGGGGCGCGGCTGTGTTTCCGTGGCCCTGCATGGCCAAGCTTGTGAACGGCCAGCTGTGGCATGACGGCCATCACAGTGAAGCATGAATACAAATCCAACACAATCGCACCCACAACAAGCAGGCTCACCGCGGGTCTTGCAGCCCCATGCCCTGCAGGCGTGCTGCATACATGGCCACTGCATCGTGCCGCCGCCCAGCCTTCACGTAGCAGTCGGCCAGCATGCTCCACTGCTCAGGCAGCTCCAGCACACCCGGCGCATCTGCGGTGCAGCAGAAGATTGATCAAAGCAGCAGCAGCAGCGGCGGCGGCATAGTTTCAACAGAGCTAGTGCAAGCATAGTGTTGCTGGCAAGCAACCAACGTGCAGCTGGGCAGAGCGTGCATAACCTGACACCTGCATGTGCACATAAGCCAGACAACCCCTGCAGCACAAGGCTTTGGACATTCATAGCTCGGGCAGCATGCCTGTTCATTTGGGGCCTGGCCCTGCTGTTGTTTTGTGCCACACACACGCATGCGTTGCCGAGACAGCCATCAGTGAAAGCAGACATCTGCTGGTATTTCTTTTGCGATCATGGACCCGGCCCACCTCTCAGCCGGTCCATGAAGGGCAGGGCCATCTCGTGCAGCCCCAACCGGCTCAGCTCCGTAACCGCCAGCACGTACAGGTCCTGCAGCAGCAGCAGCAGCAGCAGCAGTGAATAGAATACAGATGCTTAGGCCACATACATCATGCACCGAGCATGGTGGTTTGCTCAGACGCTAGCCCTGCTTCGCCTGACAGGATGCAGGATACAAGGCAGCTGCTGCTGCTGACAGTATGCCAACATGTTTTGTGCATGGGGCAACCAAAGCTAATGTTTGGGGCCGTTACATCCCCACAAATTAACACAGACGCACCTGGTAGCTCTCCATCTGATCATCCACCACTGGCAGGGCCAGCAGCTCATACAGGTCAGCCTGGGCTGATGCGGCATCACCCATGTGTGCATAGCAGGCGCCTGCACACACAGCACAGCGCAGCAGCACACATACAGCACCGTTACATGGCAGCAGCCACACAAAAGGCCCCATAAGACCGCCCTGTTTCGACATTGTGGTGATAAGCGCTGCACGTGTATAGAATAAGGTGTGGCAGCCGCTATGCAACATCAGCAGAGAGCCCCCACAAGCAAATGACATGGCTGCGTCCCCCACTGCACTACCACGCCAGCACCAGTGATTGTGTCCTGCGCGCCACGCCTAGTCATTGCACCGCAAGCCAGGCCACGCAACAGGCTGTATGCCGCCGCCGCCGCCGCCGCCGCCGCCGCCGCCGCAGCAGCAGCAGTAGCAGCAGTGATCCGCTCACCTCGCCGCACTTTAAGGTCAATGGGGAGCGGCTCCTCCCTGCACATGACCACCTCGCTGCGGTTGACCAGCTGCGCCGCGTTGTTGTAGTGGCCCTGGCGGTGGTGCAGCAGCAGCAGCAACAGCAGCAGCAAGCGAGTGCGTGCGGGAGGCGAGGGGTTCACACATGCAGGAAGATAGTGTGCATAACACTTTGTATTCTGCAAAGCATGTTGATGTGTGTCAGGTCCGTGGGACCCCTGTCAATCCTACAAGGCAACACAGTACAAGATTTCACAAGGCAATGCAACACAGTACATGATTTCACAAGGCGATACAACACAGTACATGAAGCAGTGCACCACACAGCAATCTGGTGCCAACAAACAGCCCCGTCCTCACCATAGCCATATACAAGTCAGCCAGCATGTTGATGTGTGTCAGGTCCACGCTGACCCCTGTAACTCGCAAACAGTACATCTGAAAACAAGCAGCCCCCAAAAGCCTACAAACAGCCCCGAACAGATTACAAACAGCGACCAGACTTGCACAGATGGCCCCATCCTCACCATGGCCATGTACAGGTCAGCCAGCATGTTAATGTGCGTCAGGTCCACGCTGGCGTAGTGCTTGGCCAGCTGCTCCTCCAGCATCTCAATGGCACGGCCTGACTGGCCAAAGTCGTGGTACAGCGTCACCAGCGCCTTCACCACCTGCAAAGTGCATTTCGAGATCGGTGCAAAAGCGGGGTGACTATGTGATTGTGCACCGCCTGCAGGAAAGGTCGAAGACGTGCGGCGCAGCAATACAAGATTTCAAGCCTTCAGTTGGGGTGCTCGGCTGCACATCTATGTGCTGCAGTCACACGCTGGCTGCCCTGCCCCAGTCGCACCTCTGGGTGCCCCGGGTGGCGCTGCAGGCTGCTGTACTGCTGGCTGCCATGCACATGCACCTGTGGGGGTGCCACTGCCAATATGGCTGCGTGCCGCTGCTGCAAAGACACACGCTGATCACTGCTGCTGTCATGCAGCTGCACCTGTGGGGGCCACTGCTAACAATGCTACATGGCGCTGCAGCAGGCACCCATTGGCTTCTGCTGCGCTGCACCTCTGGGTGTCCCGGGTGTCGCTCCAGCAACCATTGTCCACTTCACTGTCCTATTTAAATGTTTTGAGTTGGCTGTCCCAGTCAGACATGTGGCTACCCTGCATGCATGCGCTTCAATGTGACCTCGATGGATTTATGTTATCACCTGTCCATGTAATCACTTCATTAACCCGCAGGCCGCCGCCGCACCTCTGGGTGTCCCGGGTGGCGCTCCAGCAGGGCGCTGTACTGCTGCTTGGCCTTCCAGGGCTCGTTGATGAGCGGGTACAGCCGCGCACGCGCAAAGCGCGCCTCAAAGTGATCCCCGTCCTTGGCCAGCACCTGCAGTGCATTTGGGGCCAGCGGATGTTGGCAGATTGGTTTAAGGATGGGGCAAAGGTTCAGGATATGCATGACGTGTTTTGACTTGCTGCTGCCCGCCGCAAAGTGCTCCCCGCCCTTGGCCAGCACCTGCAGCGCAGATGAACCAAGCGATATGTTATACTGTTTAATACTGTTGCACTGTCGTGCCACACGGGCTGCACCTTGCCACAGCAATATCCCCGAACGCCCACAAGTCTGCGCACCTTGTTGTAGCAGTAGATGGCCTGCCGTATGAAGCCGTTGTCCAGAGACATCTCCGCCAGCTTGTGCCACAGCCCCACGTCCTGCGCAGCAGCAGCAGCAGGAGCAGCAGCAACAGCAGCAGCAGCAGCAGCAGCAGCAGCAGCGGGCAACAGCATACAATTGTATCTTGGGCGCCTTTGTGATGCAGTGCTCATATTGTAGTCTACGTGTTACGTGTATGTAAAGCCTCATGAAATGTTGTTGAAAAAGCAATAACTAGCTGTTGCTGTCAAGTACGCATGTGTACATATAGTGCTCTGCCACTTGCTGTACAGCACACCTGTGCATCTGCTATGCACTTGCTGTGAAGTAACACATGTACATATTGGTAAATTACCGCACCTTGCCGCTCATGTGTGCCGCGATCATGTAGAATTTGAGCGCCAAACCCGCTGCAACCACACACACCATTCCTCGCAATCACGTACACGGTGGAGCCATATCCACACGTGCCCCCCCCCCCCCCCCCCCCGCCCTCACCTTGCCGCTCATGTGTGCCGCAATCATGTAGAACTTCTACATGCACCCCACCTGCTGCTCCGTGCACGCCGCAATCCTCCGCTAAAAAGCACACATCAAGAGCACGTGTGCCCAACCCCACCATGCTGCGTATGTGTGCGCGACCCTGTCAACGTTGCGCAGCAAACATGTGCACACATGTGTGCTGCAAGTAGGCAAAAGTGTACAATACTTCACCGCACCTTGCCGCTCATGTGTGCCGCAATCATGTAGAAGTTGAGGGCCAGGCGCGGCTGCCCCAGCACCTCATGCAGCGCCCCCAGCGTGTGGTAGGGGTCAGCCAGGTTGGGCACCTGGCGGATGACCTCAAGCAGCAGGTCAACAGCAGCCTGGTACCTGCGCCAGCAGCAGCAGCAGCAGCAGCGGCAGGAAGAGCAGGGATTGAGTTGGCGTGGGCCAACAGCAGGTCAACAGCAGCCTGGTACCTGCGCCAGCAGCAGCAGCAGCAGAAAGAGCAGGAATTGAGCGTGTGCCAGCAGCAGGTCAACAGCAGCCTGGTACCTGCGCCAGCAGCAGCAGCAGCGTTGCCAGCAGCAGTGGCAGCAGCAAGCTCTCTCACTCTCTCACTCTCTCACTCAACTCACTCACTCACTCACTCATCTCAGGCAGTCATTTCACTCAGTCATCCCACTCACTTGTTGCTGGCGTACAGCAGGTTGGCGTGCCCCACCATCCTGCTGATGTGCTCAGGTAGCTCCATCTGGCGCGGGCCCCTGCGGGTGCCCCCACCCCCACGCTGCCTGCTACAGCAGCACATGAGCACACAGCCCATCAAAAGACATACTTTTTGAAGTAGGAGCAAAAGCACATTAAGGCAAAATACAGACAAAAAATAATGGAGAGGCAGTTGATGAGGTGCAGGTGGTAACGAGGGCCGTTAAGGGCCGGCTATGGCAGCTGTTGCAAGTGAAGCCAGCAGTGCTGCTGGGGGTTGTATGAGAAGCAGAGTTGTGCTGTAGGGTGACATGTGTTTTGCCAAGCCACAAAGTCTGTATTGCGCGCAAAATAATAATATTTGCGACCTCACTTTTTCTTGTTCATCTTGCGCTTGGGCTCACTGGTGGATGTCAGCTCCAGCGGCTCATCAGCAGCCCTGCTTGCAGCAGCACACAGCAGGGCAGGCACAGCATGTTGTTGTGGCTCATACCTGCAGAACCTACGGGACATAAACTTTGGGCAAGTCACTTCCAGCGGCTCATCAGCAGCGCGGCAAAAAAAGCACATGCAGCACACCTCAGTACGCACCACCCCTGCTTACAGCAGCAGTACAGCAAGGCAGACACAGCACACGCGCATGTGTTCACCCTATTGTGGCTCATACCTGCGGAGCTTATGGGACACAAACGTTTGGCACGTTCGGGTGAAGACAGCGCCAGGACCCACGTGTAACTTTCTCTCTTTCTCATAGCACGCACAGCACACCGCAGCGTACCGCAGCGTACAACATAGTAAACAGCACGCCTATGCTACACAGCTGCGGTAACACGGAATATGCGCGCTGTCGCAGGAGCAATCGTCACCAGCATTGCTTGCAACCAGCATTTGCAAACCTGCTGCTGCTGCTACTGCTGCTGCTGTTGCTGTCCAGGACTCGTCCACGCCCGCTGCTCTACTTGTGCACGCTGTTAGCTGCTGACGCAACGCACCAGTCTTCGTCGCTGTCGCTTGCGCCGCCACGCCGCCGCCGTGAACCCTTAAGCAGGCAGGCAGCAGGTACAGCACAGCGCAGCACAGCCCAGCACAGCACAGCACAGCCGTGATGTCAAGGAGCAGGTACAGCCCAGCACAGCACAGCCCAGCACAGCCCAGCCCAGCCCAGCCCAGCACAGCACCACACAGCCGTGATGTCAAGGTCAGGCACCTGTTATACAATGCGGTACGGCAGCTGCTGCTGCTCAGCTAGGCCTGCCTGCTGCCACACAACGAAGCAGCGATGCCATGCAGGGCACTGCTGGCCCTGCAGTTCAGCTGCTGCTGTGATTGCGGTGCTGCTCTAAGCAGCTTAGACTAGGCTCCTCTGCTGCCCCAGTGCTGCTGTGCTGTTCACAGCAGGTGAGCTGTGGCATGGCTGGCTGCCCAAGCAGGCATGACAGTGGCTGACCAGCCTAAGCTCACGCTGCTGCTGCTGCTGCATGTAGATTAGCCGTGGCTGCTGCAGAGCTAGTCACTCACTTGCCGCAGCTGTCAATCCCTCTACAGCTTGCCACCGGCCTGCACTGCTGCGCTGCGCTGCCCACACACATCAACCAGCAACCTGTTTCAACACCACCAGCACACACCTTGGCACTCTTCCTGCCGCCCTTGCTGCCTCCTGCCTGCTCCTGCTGCTGCTGTTGGTTGCGTTGCTGCCGCAGGATTTGGTAGGGCTGCAGCTGCTGTGGATCGTCTCCTGCCTGCGGCTGTGCCATGTTTGCCAGCAGGGAGTCAAGGTCCATGTCCTGACCAAAATAGTTTTCATTGTCACCGTCATCGTCACCAGACGAAAAGCCTGGCAGCAGCAGCAGCAGCAGAAACGCAGGCGTCAGTGAGCAAATCTAGCCTGCAGCCACCCTGTTGCTGTTTTGCTGGTTGCCCGAACATGCAGCTGTTGCTGTGGAAAGTAGGAGCCAGAAGCCCACACTCCTGCTCACAGCATCCAGCGACGCCATCACCTGCAACCTGAACTGCTTCAGTAGCAAGCTCAGCGCACACTGACTGCTTGCTCTTGTGCATCCGCTGTTACTGCATGCAACCGTGACTCCATTGCAGCGACTCGGCTAGCTATACTGTAGCTGTAGAGTTGGTAGCAGGGCTTGATGCTTCTGCATGGTCTCTTATGGCTGGCCGCACCTGTGGTGTATCCCTCATCCTCGGGGTCCACCTCTTCCTCTTCTGCCACATAGTCTTCGTCGAATGGGTCGCTGTCTTGTGACATGCTGCTTGCTGCTGCTTGCTGCTGCTGCTGCTGCTGCAGCTGCTACTGCTTGGCCCCTTGCATGCGCTTCTGAAGGCAACTCTGTCCCTGCTGTTTCGGTGCAGCTACTGGATACTAAGTGCGACTGTCTGCGGCAGTCAGCTGATGTGCGATGTCAGCAGGACGGCAGCAGCAAGCGAGATGTGGTGCCACGGAACAGCACAGTCAGCGGTTGTAGCCCGTCAGAGTGTTATTTACGTGAACGAGCAGACATTTCAGGGGCACTTAGTTGCGATGTAATGCCTTGAAGTTTGAACAGTAAGCGCGGGTGCACAGGTGACAGGAATAACAGACGGAATGGCAGGCTTGCGTTGGTGGACCTGCTGAAAGAAGCACAGCGGTAGCGACACCAAATGATATGCTCATCTTCATTCGTATTCAGCGCTGTTGCCGATCACACTGTTGCTGGGGCCTTGACAGCCCAGAAGAAGAGTGGTCACACATGGTGCCAGGGCCCTGACAGCCCTCTTGCATTTAGTTGTTTGCAGGGTACTCTTGCGCAAGGCGCGGCTGCACAAACACTAGTGGACACTGTGTTTTATTAACTCTAAGCCAAATGGATCCCTTTCTTGGATGCAAGTTGAGACTCAAGCTTGACTCAAGCCAATCATTGCAGGTGGCAGGTGGCAGGTGGCAGGTACTCTGCAATCCTGAATCCTGCACAATACCTTAGCATTGACAATATTCGCAAGATATCCTAGTTTTCACTTTCAATGAAACTGAGCAGCTCATTGCACAGCTGCTGTTTGACCGCACTGCAGGCTGTAGCTGCAGCCTGCAGGCTGTAGCTGCAGCCTGCAGGCCTGAGCCCTGAAGCTGAGCATGTCCTGTGCATACTCTCCTGTGCATACCATGCGCACGCGCATCCTTAACCTTATGAAGTCAAATGAAGAAATTCGTACACCTGCTTTCCTCGTAATGAAGCCTGGCACTTCTGTGTCACCCACGCTGAACCCCGCACCACCAGTGGCATCACCCACGCTTGAATTCTGGCAGATACAAGCACGCAGCAGGTCGCACTTGCACGTGTTTGTTGAATGAATGTGATAGGGCCAGTTCGCAGCAGGGTCGAGCCTACAGTTCTCCACCTGGCTTGCTACCACCGCTCGCCATTGCCAGTTGCAGCACGCTTGATCGTCACGCTCCAAACCCATTTTAGCTAATCTAGATTCTAATAATGCTGCCCCAGCTTCAAATCCAGCACAAGCAGAGGTGAGCGTGATGGTGGCTGACTTTCAACTGAAGCCAGAGGCCTATGGGGCCCCTCGCAGCCACCAATCCATAGGCTCATTGATGCTGCTGCTGACATCGAATCCCAAACAACCGCGTTTCAACGCCTTTTCGACGCCGCATGAACTGCTGTTCCCCTGAATTCTGCACTTTGACTGACTCATGTGCTGCTGCTGGCGGGAGTGCACCTGGCAATCAGGCTGCAGGTGCACACGGGTGCCATTCCCCTCAAGCAGCTCAGCAAGCACTTGTCGGCCTGCACGGAAAACTCCTGCCTGGATGCGCTGCGCTTGCTGCAAGCTGGCGGCACAGCAGCAGAGCTGATGGAGCAAGCCATGACCAAGTGCCCCTGCTTTGACCCACACCTCAACAGGTGGAGCTGCAGCAGGTGAGCCCTGCTGCTGATGATGATGAACAGCTGCAGCAGCAGCGTGTAGACATGACTAGTATATGTTAAAACTGTTGAAGCTATGGTGAAGCTTCCTGGCAGTGTGCGGTGCGGAACTGGAGTGGCACTGTTTCGCGGCAGCAGGGCATGCATCAGGCCTGTTAGGGCAGAGCAAAGTGTGTCTCAATGACACATATGCAGAGCCATGTGTCAGGCACTTCACAAACACAGTTCCTGCAATCTCGTCAACAGCGCTGCTGCCTCTGCTGTAACCACCCCTCCCTCCTGCACCAGGTGTGGCAACCTAGTACCAAATGACAGCCTGAGCTTGCACATCTGCACCTCAGCGCCCGCCTTCCTCAACGCTGCAATGGTCAACCTTGGCATGGCAGAGACAGGGGCAAGGCCCTGGCTCAAGCGCTGCAAATTCTGCAAGCAAGCCCTGCGGGCAGACCCTGGTAGCTACCACACCTGCAGCGCCGCTGTCTTCTCCCACAGCTTGTTTGACCTCAGCTGTAGCCGAGGCGTCAGCAGCAGCCGCGGCGGCAGCAGCATGCACAGCAGCAGCAGGGGCAGCGCCAGCGACCTGCATATCCAGCAGCAGCAGCAGCAGCAGCAGCAGCAGCAGCAGCAGGTCAGCTTGCAGGAGCTCGAGCGAGCAGCAAAGCTCCGAACAGAGTTCATAGGGCACGTGGCATCCGTGTTTGTATGCCCCCGCAGCAGTAGCACCAGCAGCAGCGCACTTGCCAGCAACACAAAGCCTGCGGCCGATGCAGGGAGTTTCACGCAGCTGCTGTCATCATCAGCACTGCGTGGTGGCAGTGAGCCTCGGGGTTTGCTGTTTTTCAATGGCATGGTGGCCAGCAGCAGCCTGGGGCCTGCTGCAGGGCGGGGGCTGTACACAGTCAGCAGGATCGGCACGAAGGAGCCTCCCAGTGACCTGCTGAACGCACGTGAGCACAGACACAGCTGTTGTTACTTGTTGTGTTGTCCAGCATCACAGAAGTGCACAGGTGCATGCGTGTGTTTCGTTGTCTATCTGTCGTAGCTGTTCTACCTATTGTCACCAATGAGCAGCTGCAGTGCAGTTGTACGAGGCACCTGGCTATGTTCAGTCTCAGCAGCAGCTGTTAGCAATGCTGCTTGCCGCATGCTGTGGCTTTGCAAAACCATCCTGTCAGGGTCACCCGCCAATCGTTTTTTGCCTTTTGTGTCTGTGCTGTCGTACTCTGTCGCCGGCTGTGTGTGTTGCTGATGCAGGCATGCCTCGCCACAGCAGCTGCTTTAGCTTTGCAATACAGTGTTTTGAAGTTACCCTCTCATCTGTTCAGCCTTTTGTGTCTTTGTCTTGCTGTCGCAGGCATGCCTCGACACAGCAGCTGTTTTGTGCTGCCATACACAGCAGTCGCCAGCAGCAGCACCGCCAGCGCCAACAGCACCAGCAGCAACAGCAGCGACAACAGCACAGCGGTGCTGGAGCAGCAGCACAAGCAGCAGCCAGAGCTAGATCAGCACATGGATGCAGTTAGCAACAGCAACATCATGGCCAGCAGCAACAGCAACAGCTCCACCAATGCTGCTGCTGCTGCTCGTGGTGTAATCCAGCTGCATGCACATGCTGGTGTGCTCCCAGTGCAGGAATGCAGCACACCCCGGCAAGAGCAGCTGCAGCAGCACAAACAGCAGCAACAGCAGCCACACAGCAGCAGGGTTGATCCTCTGCTCACTGCTGGAGTGGCATATTGGGCCAACCAAGCTCACGGGCACTACGCAAACATGTGCAAACATATTGTGAAGCAGCAGCAGCAGCAGCAGTCGAGTGCATGGGGCAGCGATGCGCCAGTGATCCAGCAGCAGCAGCAGCCAGTCACCTTCTTGGTGGTCAAAGCAGCAGTAGCAGCAGGCCGCGAGCTGCTGTTTGACTATGAGCTGCCGCCCTGCGCAGCAAGTGACTCGCTGAGTCAGCTTAACTGCGCATGCCCAATGCCGCCTCTGCACAAGTTCTGCTGGAGCCCAGAATCAAGCAACACAGGCGCACCACCACCAGCAGCAGCAGGTGCAGGAGCTGCAGCAGGCTTTGCTGCTGTGCTGCCGCTGCCGGCAGTGTCCCATGCAGCAGCAGCAGCGGCGCAGGGGGTTGCAGGTGCTGCAGGGCTGTTGCCGCTGGTGCAACCAGAAGTTGTTATGCAGCAAGAGCCGGAGCACAGCAGCAGCGGCAGGCGGCGCAAGCAAGAGCGCCCGCAGAGGAGTAGGTTTGACTGATTTGGTGTGACTGCCAGTTTGACTGAATGGCAACAGTGAGTGGAGTGGAGTGGCGTGGAAAGATCTTCGGAGGTGTCATAATGGGCAGCAAGTTGCAGCAATGCAGCAGATTGCGTTTGAAGAGTATGACAGGGGTTGTTATTTTGTGCTTTCTGTTATTACAGTGGGAGTTGCTCTAGGGCGCATGCCCATGCTGTGCCCAATGCTAAGGTTGCAAGCAGCGGCTCAACCTGCTCATTGGGGGGGGGGGGGAGTTGCAATTGGCTGCAAGCAATGGCAATTGCCATGAGCTGTGCTGGCTATGCAGTGAACGCATGTTGTTTTGAACGTTGATGCCTTGCAGGAGAGCACAGCTGAACTCTGTTTCCTCCATGAGCGGCATGGGAGGGGCGTGCTTCTGCCATTCTAGGCGGATCAACAAGCATTGTTGCTGCGGCAGCAGATGCGTTAAATTAACTGAACCGGCAGCCATCTGCCACCATTACGACAAAATGTTGAGAGGGTGGGGAGAGAAGCAAGTACATACATGCAGGCTGCAGTTTGTGCTGTTACGAACGCCGTGCTTGTCCATTGTGGCAGCAGTGATCATGTCTCTTGTTTCAAGGATGTAGGGCACACTTTATTCAATGAAACGAGTAGCTGCACAGGCCCCAAAGTCTGCTGCAGGCACTTCACATGGCATGTGGGATTAGTACACAGCCTTTGTTGGCGTTGTGTGCGGTTACAAGAGTGACGGTGGTGTTGTGTGTACTGCCTATCGAGGTTTTCTGCAGCGCTGCTGTGTCTTGCACTACGTACAAGGCATGTACAGACGCTTCACTTTGTGCAGCACCAGCCATTGTGGTGCTTACAACAGCCATTTGGCATGCTGCACAACCACCAGATGCCACTGACGCTGCTGTTGTGCTTGCACCTGGTGTTTGCCCCTAATGTGGGCCTACAGCGCTGCAGCATGAGTGGAATGTAAGCAAGGCTGCTTGCACACCGTGCAGCATACTAGCGTCAGCGTGGGCTGCACAGTGTGTAACTAACACAAAATGTTTTCAACCGGGGCATCGGCTTCTTGACAGCACGGCTACATTACACGTGGAAGCGCTGCATCAATGCAGCTAGAAGCATCTCACACACATACACCACTGCCGTTGCCAATCTCAGCATACACTGGGACACTGCTCAGCAGCGGGACTGCGCTCCGTTGCACTCTTAATGCTTGAGTCGTGCCGTTGATACTATCAACTTGATAGCTAGTCCCTGAACGCCACCTTGTGTGCAACAGGCCCCCTGCTGGCTCTGTAGCTGCGTACCACCTCAGGCCGCACCACACCCAGCACCAGGAAGCCCCAGCACCTGCAGCAGCGCAGCACCAAGCAGAACCTCTGTCATTAGCTTTTGCCGAATGCCACACACAACTGCAACGGACACCGGCAGCGTTGCTCAGCATCTGTGATGGTTGATGTGCCCGGCCACCTGAAACCGTGCCCCCTGCACCTCCAGACTGAGTGGTGTACACAGTCGTCAGGCAGATGCCCAGCGTGCTGAGCTCTGTGATATGTGTCAGTTGCCACACCTGAACTCAGATCATGATATCCAAACCCCCAGGAACATGCAGCATCTTGTCGCAGCTCATCTCAAAGGTACAAACCGCAGCGCCGTAAACCTCACCTGTCACCTTGGGTGCTGTCCATGCCCAGGAACTGCAGCATCTCTGCACTGTCTCTGGCATCATCATGCCAGCTGCTCCAATACGCGCCCAGGCCCATACTTGTGGCCATCAGGTGCATGTTTTGCACAGCACATGCACACGCAGCCAGCTCTTCCCACAGAGGCATGCACTTCTTGTCGACTTTGTGTTTTGGGTGAGGCTTGCGGGCCATGCAGATGGCAACCATGTGGGAGGGAGTGCTCCAGCGGTGCTGGCGGTCGTGCTGCAGCTGTTGGAGTGTTTCCTGCAAGGGCGGGGGGCCGCAGGCGGCATCAGCAGCAAAGGCAGAAGCAGAAAACGTTCGAAACTGCAAAGGACTGGGTTGCATGCGGGGATACTCTTGAAACCAAGGCCGCCTGGCAGGCCATTGCAATTGGAACCTTGGCAATGGCAGTGTGTCATGTCTGCTGGCATCATCCATAGGAAAAGCGGCAGGTCTTTGCAAGGCTGCGATTGCTTCTGCTGCTGGCATGCACGCAACAGGCTGTACATGCCCTGCACATGCCTTCATGGCAACAAGCTGTTGCATTGGCGCCCCCTGCTGGTCTGGACACCTGCTGCACATCTTCTGCACTGGTGAGTACTCATGAATGCATTATCTGCCACCTGTACAGGATTTACTTGCTGTCAGCAGCTTAGACCAGCTACAATAATGCAGCAAGTTTTTGCAGCAACTGCCTGCTCACCTGCAGCTGCTCTGGCTGTCCTGCAAGCAGCCGCTGGTAGACGCCTTCTGTGACGTCCTGCAGTGCCTGCATACCCTGCCTGCCCAGAACCACAAACCTCCACGGCTCTGTTTTGCCATGTGTAGGGGCCCAGTTTGCTGCCTCTAGTAAGGCCATGATGGTCTCTCTGCTGACATCATCACCTGTCACGGAAAAGGACAAGTTTCAACAGCAACCACAGTTCTACGCACCTTCAAGCAATGGTGGACCAGGCTACAGTTTATCCAGTACACGCATGGACGCATCACCTGTCATGTGCTGCGGGTAGATTGAGCGTCGGGCGCGGATGAGTTGTGACACCTGCTCAGGGGTGGGCAGGCTTGCATGATTTGCTCTGATCGAGCAACAGGTTGCTGCTGCTGACTGCAGTTGCTTTGCAGCTGCAACAGAAGCAGCGGCATCAATCTGGCACTGATGTGCTGCAGCTGGTTTGCTCCAGAGTGACCTGGACTTGATGAAGTCGAGCCTGATCAGGCGAGCCGAGCAAACCCTGCACACTGCAGCAGCCGACGTGCTCATTGCCACTAGCAGGTATTCGCCTGTTTGATCTGTGAATTTTGTCAGTGGATGCTGCCGCTTCAGCCGCTGCTGCTGCAACAGCACAACAGCGATGAAGCAAGCTTGCAGGGAGGCCAGCAGCAGCACCAGTCCGCCGCATCCAACTGGCAACGTAGTAAAGCAAAGCATTTTAAACTCTCTCACTGATACCACAAAATGACAGGCGAGGTGAATGTGCATGGGAAGAAGAAGGCAGGTTGAATTCCGCGAAATGCTTCCTCAACCTGTTGTGTTTGAAAATGATCAAAAGGCCGAGGCGGTGAGAGCGCATCAAACAGCATGCGGCGGTGAAATAATGTACATTCTATGTGTACTGTAATGTCTGAGGTCGTGCTTCGCATGTATTCTGGCGGTCCTGCAGGAGAGCAGGACACGGCAGGACACCGAGGTACGGTAGCGCTGCATCACTACTATGCGCTTCATCCTGGCTTCGTCTTTCTCGCACATACATTTAAAGCAATTTATGCCACTCCAGTGATTGTCAACGTCACACAGCGCCCCGTGCCTCGTGTCAAAGGAACCTGTGCAGCTGCCCACTGTGCCAGCAAGCATGGAAAGCAGCGGCAAGACGCCCGTGTCCGTCGTTACGGGCTTCCTCGGATCAGGTTAAAGCAAAGCTCGAACAGCTTTATCATTCCATTGCAACAGCTGTACCTACAGCCCAAGCAACTTCATGTCAGGCTGCAGGCTGTCTCGCTGTGCAGCTGTTGTTCAGCAGCACAGCCGCTGCGGCAGTGCCTGCCACAAGCTGGCATCACTTGCAGGAACGACACGAAGCACTCAAACCCTGTCGTGCATGCAGGGAAGACCACCCTTGTGAACTACATCCTCAGTGAGAACCATGGCAAGAAGATTGCAGTGGTGGAGAACGAGTTCGGTGAGCCGCAGCCGCATGTTCCGCATGTGCATGCTCTGCGCTCAATCGCTGTGTCCTGCAGCAAGCGTGCAGCAGCTGATGCAGCATGATGCCGTCGCACACGCTGCTCCAACGTTTCTGTAGCATGCCATGCAGTAGTTCTGCACCAGAGCGTGGTTCAATTTGGCCTCATCCTTCTGTGTTTGCTGCACTGGCCTGCAGGTGAGGTGGGCATTGATGACGCTCTGGTGATGCAGGCGCAGGAAGAGATCTTCGAAATGAACAACGGCTGCGTCTGCTGCACAGGTGGGCGTTTACTAGAACTGTTTGAAGCCTGCTGCATGGCTTTGAGGCTCCAGGCAAGCAGCGATGCAAAAGGGCTTGTGCCTGCTGCTGCGACCTCTGCTGCTGCTGCTGCTGCTGCTGCTGGTGGTGGTTAGACAGAACTTCCCTACACGTGTCTGCTTTGGTATGCTGCCGGTGCGTACCAATGGGGAGCAACAATCATTACGTTGCGGTGACAGAGAACACAACGAGCAGCACCTCGTGCGGCAACCTGCCTGCCACAAGTTGAGGCATCTGAGCTGTGAAAGCCTTTCACGGTGCCTGCTGCCTGTCGCCATCTGCTGCTGCCTGCCGGCTGCTGCTGCTGCTGCTGCTGCTGCTGCAGTGCGGGGCGACCTGATCCGCATCCTGAACAAGCTGGCCAAGCGCCGCAACAAGTTCGACCACATCCTCATTGAAACCACAGGCAAGCCGGCTTGGCCATCCTGCGCTTTGCGCACTAGCCTATTTCTGGCAGCAATTCAAAGGCCTCTCAAGCAGCTTTCTTGCTGTCACAGTGCAGCGCTGCACCACCCGCTAGCGCCACACACTCCGGCCAGGCTGAAGTGTGCGGCTTTGTTTCACACAGTCTGCTGCCTGCTGCTGTGCTGCTGCTGCCGCAGGCCTGGCCGACCCCGCGCCTGTGCTGCAGACCTTCTTTGTTGACGATGACCTGCAGGAGTCCTTTCAGCTGGACGCGCTCATCACAGTGGTGGATGCCAAGCACATCCTGCAGCATTTGGATGAGGCAAAGCCTGAGGGGGTCGAGAACGAGTCAGGTGGGCGGCCTGGGTTGGTGGCAAAACACAGTGGTAAATGCGAAGCACATGATGCAGCACCTGGACGAGCAGAAGCCCGAGGGGGTTGAAAATGAGTTAGGTGGGCTGGCTGTGGTGATGCCAATGTTGACTGCTGCAACCTAAACCCTTGAGTTTGCAAAGGAGTGTCGAGGGTGAGTACAGACGGCTGGTTTTTTTTGAGTGTCACTGGGGCAGCTGGCAGCAGCTTGTGCATGCTACGTGCATGCAATTTGGAACAAGCCTAGCACTCAGCAGCGCAGCATGTGTCCTGGGGCGCTGCATGGTTTGAAGGACCAGCCGCAGTGCAGTGCACGCCATGCAGCATGCTCAGTTGTGAGGGTCCTTGATAAACCAATGGCGCACATAAGCACTGCTGCTGCTGCTGCTGCTGCTGCTGTCTGCAGTGGAGCAAATTGCCTTTGCTGACCGCATCCTGCTGAACAAAACTGATCTGGTGGAAGCGGAGGAGCAGGCAGCTATCAAGAGCAGGATCAAGGTGGGATAAAGCTTTTGTCACACAGTGCTTTGCACTGTGCAGTCATGGTCAGATGACAGCACTTGGCACATCAAGGGCCAACGCCTGCTTCTGACAGGCTTTGTGGCACCCTAATTATTACTGTAGAAGCTGCTGCAAACGATAGTTTTTTGGATAAGTTCATCTAGCACGACTCCTGCTTCCAATCTTGACGAGCGGTGTGCTTGCCTGTCAGCCGTCCAAGCATAGTACAGCACACAGAATCCAATCAATGCCTGCGCAAGTATTCGTTTTTTCTTCCGAGCCGCCACAGTTGCTCATGCGCCGTGTGCCTGCCCCATCATTGCTCAATAACTAATGTGCCTGCAGGCCATCAACAAGTTTGCGGAAGTGATCGAGTGCAGCTACGGGCGTGTGCCGCTGCAGCAGCTGCTGGGCATCCAGGCCTTCAGCCTGGACAGGGTGCTGGCAGTGGAGCCAGACTTCCTGGTGAGCAGCAGGCTTCACTTCTCGATAACACAAAGTAACAAAGTAACATACACCAAAGTGACATAGTAACACAGTGACAAGCCGCAATGAAATTCAGTGACAAAAAACAGGCTTGCACGTGGTTCAGCCATTGCCATGTCCTCCACTGTCATGCCATTCTGTCACGAACAGCTGCGCTCCAAATCCCCACTTAGTAACAGAGTTTTAAACCCTGTGCCCTGCAGGAGGACAAGGAGCACGAGCACGACAGCAGCATCAGCAGTGTGGGCATTGAGCGAGAGGGCCTGTGCGACATGGCACTGCTGCAGCAGTGGCTGGGGGGGCTGCTGCGTGAGCAGGGGGCCGACCTGTTCAGGAGCAAAGGGGTGCTGGCAGTGCAGGGCAGCGATGACAGGTGAGAAGCGACGGGTAGACACAAGTCCTACGCATCAGAAGCAGGCAAGCCTGCTTGAGCCTACGCTCTTTGTGCCTAAACTAGAGGAGTGCGAGGAGAGGTGTTGGGTGCATGTTGTTGGGCGGATGGCAGGTGACTCTGGCAGGACCACATCTTGGCACATGACGCGGCTGTGCTATCCATATTGCTGAGCCTGGCCTTGAGTTTTGGGTGTATGGCCAGATGCCAGCTTGAGATGTTTGCTGTGATGTGACTGCAGCCAGGTGCTGCTGGCTGATGCAGTGTGGGAAGTGCTGTGCTGCAGTCACTGCAGCAACAGATGTCACAAACCACATGTGCATGCACCCTGAACTCAAGCCACAGAAGTGGCATCACTAACAACTGCTGCTGCTGCTGCTGCTGCTGCTGCTGCTGCTTGTATCTCCCAAGCAGGTATGTCTTCCAGGGCGTGCACATGCTAATGCAAATGAGCTGCAGCAGCAGCGGCGGCGTGCTGCCCTGGGGGCCACAAGAGCGGCGGCTGAACCGCATCGTGTTCATCGGGCGCAACCTGGACAGGGCTGCACTCACACAAGGCTTCGAGGCTTGCCTGGTGGGGGTGGCTGGGTCTGGCGTGTCCCCAACCGCTGCTGCAGATGGGGCTGCAGGCATGGCGGGAAATGCACTGCAGCAGGCTGCTGGGGCAGTCAGTGCTGACAGTGGTGTGAAGGTGCAGGCGTAGATTGCAATGCTGCTGCAACTTGAACGGATGGTTTGGCTTGTTTTGGTGCAGGCACTTGCATGTCGAGTCATGCCTGGTGGGGGTGGCTGGGCCTGGCACTCTGCTGGTTCAGGGTGGGGCTGTAGGCATGGAGGAAACTGCCCTGCAGCAGGCTACTGGAGCAGTCAGTGCTGAGTGAGTGAGCGAGTGACTACCCAGGCAGCTCTGCAGCTCCAGCTGGAGAAGGCGTGTGTGGCCAGGGGCGGCGCCCTTGGGCTCCACGCCCGTTACCTGTCCGCTTGCACCCCAAAGCACAAACGGGGAGTCAGTGCTGACAGTGGTGCGGAGGTGCAGGCGCAGGTTCAGCACTAGTGCCTTCTATGTAACACTTGTAGGCCTTGGTCACAGTGTTTGTGAATGAATGAATGAGCTACGCATGGTGTGTTCACACTAAACACCCGCGTAAGTTAAGGAAGGGGACGTGTGTGGCGATGAGGGTACCTCATGCGCCTCCACGCCTCCTACCATCCCCACCGTACCCGAGGGTCCGGTAGGGTACCCGTGGGGCCATATTATGCTACCTCTTGCGTCTCTTGGTGGTTCTGTGCGGAGGGATCTGATCCGGGCAGGCGCGCTTCATTCCCGAACCCCTCTTTGTGTTGGCTAAGTTGGTGTTTGTTGAAGTGTGTGTGCGACGTTCATTGCATGAACTGTGCAGCTGCAGAATAGGTCCACAAAGTCGACAGGTGTAAGGCACAAACGCAACGTGCTGCCAGCAACGGTGGTGTAAAGATCCAAAGCAAGCGTATGAGATGGATTAACAAGCAAACCACGTGATATCATGTTGTGTAACACAATTAACACGCGCTGCTGTCGTACTAAACATGTTACTTGCGAAGAGTCACCTGCCAGTGGTTGCCCACTTGTTACAATAGTCATACTCATAGGATGCCAGCCTCAGCAACCCTGGCACATCCCCACCTGCCTGTGGCATGATACACTTGTAGCAACCATTAGGCAACCATTAGGCTGTAGCAACCATTGGCTCGTACCCTCTAAGATGGTGCCAGGACCCACATGTAACTATCCTCTCTCGTTCAGAGGCTGCGACCTGCAAACAGTGGGGGTCAGCTCACACAGCCCCGCCCAAATTTGGTGGACCATCTGCAGGCTGGTGATATAACACCTCCTGCACCAGTGCAGCTGTAGCACCAACACCACTGGTTCTGGCGTGATTTTGATGAGCGAGCCAGCCTTGGGTGCTGGCAGCAGCCACACACCTACCCTTGCACTGCCAAGCGCACCCATATACCTGCCATAACCACACTGTGTAATGTTATTATACTGAGCCTTGTGTAGCGTTCTTTTGCCCCTATGTAGTAAAAGCTAGAGCAGAACCAGCAACTGCATCCTCAACTGAATTATGATGTGATGTGCTGCATCTGCATACCTAACGTAATGTAACGCATATCCTGCAGTACATGCACTTGAAGCTTGCAATGGTATGCAGTGCTGGTGGACTGTAGGACAGTCACCAGTGCCGCAGCTGCACGCTGCACCTCACCAATATGTGCACACGTCTTGGTATCGCACCTCACCGCACATCAGCCGCCACAGCTGATAAATCAACGCACTAATAACAAAAAGGTACGCCAACACTTACAGCCTGCCATGGTTGGTGGAACCAATCTGTTGGCACGACCAGGTAGCTAAAATACTAAGCAGCTGATCAGATAAGGCTAAGCTGCTCATCATAGTGCGCCCTTGGTAACACCTGTGATAGTATAGTCTCATTGTACGGACCCTGACCTACAATGTACGGCCAGCAGTGCACGTGTAGGCCTTTTTGGTCACATCCTCACACCACATGCCACAGAATAGGACAAGCATGAGCTTGTAATCTCAACCAATCCACCAGCAACAGACCAGCAGATGGGTGCCGTACCACCAGTTCTGCCACTTCACAAGACACCCTTCATTTGCTATTTGTTTTGTTCTGCATATGTGTGCTGGAAGCCGCTGTGTGCTGCACCATCAAATCCTCAGCTGCACCCAACGAGCTGCTGTGCAGGGCAGGTCTCCATTGAGGAGGAACAGCATGTGCCACCCGGGCTGCATCACGTACTGGTTGGGAGGCATGCGCAGCGTGACAACGCCTCCGGTGTTGCTGACGACCACCAGGCGTGCGGCACGCTGGTTCATGTTGTTCTGCGGAAAAGAAAACACGCAGCAGGCCAGCAAAGCATCAGCAAATGCAAGTGTGTGCGGTCTGACATTATTGCAACTGGCATGTGGTTTGCGGCATTCAAAACTGTGCAGACGCTCCTTTGCAGCATGCAGCTGCCGCCAAAACACTTACTCAGAACACTTGCACTGCGCAGTAAGTAACATGCGCTCACATCACACCGTCAAACACACTACAACAACCACCCTTGTACACCGTGCTGCCGCCCACCTGGTGCGTCACGGCTGCTGGTGTTATGATCACTGCTGACGTCACCCTGCCGGTGTAGCCAACAGTCAGCGTTGCACCGTAGCGCGCTGATGTTGCAGAGATGGATGTTATGACAGGCCTGCCTGCCTGGAAGAAGTACGGCGGCAGGAAGCGCTCCGCCTGGTGCTGGAACTGCCACGCGGTGGGCCTGGCACAAGACGCAGTGCAGGTGCCTGCGGTGCGTGAACATAGCATTGTACAGCAGTGTAGGGCATGTCGTGCGGTTAGTGCTGTTGTGGGCATGTGTGCATGCTGCTGGCCTCTGCATTGCCTCAGCTAGCATGCTAACGCGTGTTCTGTCACTTGCCAGGACCGGTAGCATCTTGCATGGTCAATGCTGCATGTTGCAGCAGGCCGGCTGAGCTGAAATGTTAAAATGTGAAATGTGAGCCAACTTATCGAGCAAATGAGGTTGAGCTCTACCTGTTCCTTTCCCAATTCCAAATGCAAAGTTTGCTCACCATACTCGCATCCAGCAATCAGCAGACTCGCATCAGGCAGCAGCAGCGCCGTGCTGTGGTAGTAGCGGTTGATGTTGGTGGCAGCCAGCGTGGTGAAGCGAGAGCCTGAGGCTGCGCGGGGGTTGTACAGCCAGGCGTCATGTGCAGGGTCGCGCGCATTGGAGATGACGCCAGTCTGAGGTGGCAGTACACGGCAGTAGCAGCAACAGCAGCGGCAGCAGCAGCAGAGGAAGAGCGTTACGCTCAAGGGGAAGCTCTAGCAGCTGCACAAGGGAGTAGCACACTTCATACTGCATTCCAGATGATCAAGGGTGGTCCGGAACTTGCAGAGGTATCTAATGCGCAGCATTATAATGCCGCGTACAGCCATGGGTGGGTTGGTGATATCGCCTTGTCCGAGAGGTTGAAGACGTCGTCATAAGTGCACTGCGAAGGTGTCATTGTGGTCGGCCCATGTCGAGTAACGCTTGACCATACGCACCTTGGCTCCGTTGACGATGATGAGCTGTCCGTTTGGCAGCAGCACCACGTCGTTCATGTTGCGCCCATACGGCATGGCCTCGCGTGTCCTGCAGGAGCAGCAGCAGCAGCAGCAGCAGCAGCAGCAGCATGTTGGATACCTGACAGGGCGTCTGCGCACTGCTCATCTTGCTGTAGCTGTTGCATGGTGAAGCACATGCTCAGGCGCTACGCATTGTTATTGCATACCGGCAACAAGGTGCTGCCTGTATCTGAGGACGGCCCATCAGCCATTCTGCAACCTTGATGTACATCAAACATGTTTGAGCTGAGATGGTTGATCTGAGATCTGAGATCATGTTTCAGCTGAGATGGTCAAGCTGAGATAGTTGAGCTGAGATGGTTGATCTGAATGATAGGGCATCGCACCATGCCAAGCGGTTGTTGTCCACGCTGGCCTTGTCCAGCCGCATCCTGTGGGCGAAGCGCATGGTGGCGGTGTCGCAGTCACACTGGCCTGCAGGCAGTTGCAGCAGCCAGCCCAACATGTGAGCGCAAGCACTGGCAGTACGTACTGCTCAGTACTGAGCCAGGAGCTTTCACAGTGAATACCCCGTTTCTGTACTGTGTGGCTGGCACTGCTCAGTTGCAGCTGTGCTGACTCGTGTATTACAGGCCGATTCAGTCAAGAAGCTAGTAGGTAACACTTACGTCTGCCTCTCTGGAAGCCTCCAAACATGACCAACTCTGCAGCATAGCCATCCGTGGGCTCCAGCATAAGCATGGTGGCAGTACCAGCCATAGACATGGCGCCACAGAATCCGGGGGTGGGCCAGCGGGAGGCAGGGATGTCCCGGTACTGGCTCCAGGTGTTGGTTGGTGAAAGGCGCATCACAGCTCCGTTGTCGCAGTTGAACATGAAGAGGTGCGTGGTGCCAGGAGTCACGGAAGATGTGAAGGGCAGCACATACACTGCAAAGCAACAGCAGCGGCGAGCAAGCAAGCTGCGTAGGATATCTGAAATGTTTGACTCATATTGTTGCATAATCGCTTTTATTAGAGTACAATTTTCAGTGTTTTTATTAGAGTACAATTTTCAGTGTTAGACCTTCTGATTCACCCTTGTCTACATTCGGCTGACCTTCAGCAGCGTTATAGCGCGTTAGCTGGTCAACAACAACATGGCACTGCTGTCATGGCTGGCGGATTAAACAGCAGCAGCAGCAGCAAGCATGCACATGCACAGCAGCCTCACCGACTGGGTACAGGATGAAGCCAGCAAACCGCTGCAGCAGCGGCAGCGTGTCTTGCTTGACCACGCCCATTGTAGCTTGGCTGAAGATCTCCGCGCTGGGCACTGGCGTGGACACGTTCATGCTGACCGTGCCTCCAGTGATGACCGTGCGCACACCATCCGGCAGCAGCGTCTGCGGGGAACAGGTACAGTGGTCATTGCGCAGACAATCAGTGGCTGCAGGCACATCAGCGGCAGGTCTGCTGCTGTCATTTGCAGAGTCTGATGCGCTTTTGGAGTGGCGTTGGCCATTTGTCCATCAAAGCAAGCAGCGATGGCTGAAGTGCTCTGCCAGCCCTAGTGACACGTCAGCTGCCAAGCCAGGAAAGGGGCTACCACCGCTTATTGGACGAAACCTGCAGCCGCAGCATGCACAAGTTGATCCTGCCGCGCCATACCTGTGTTGGGTACCAGCGGGGGGAAGCGAGCCGTTGACCGAGTGTGTTCCAACCTCCCTGGTCCCAGGTGCCTGGTGTGGGCTTCTGGTACAGCCGCAGCCCACGCCTGCCATCTGTGTAGCCAGGGGAGAACCTGCAGCATGCAAATGCGGCGCAGGGAGGTTGATGTCTTTGTTAATCGCTGCTGCAGCGGCAGCTGTCAGGCAACAATTTGTCAAAGCACGCTGGCATGCTGATGCATGCACTTGGGAGTCGAGAGCTTGCAGCGCCGGCAGCCACCATAGAGGTCAACCCTTAACACGTCACAAGGCAGCTTGACCAAGTTTGACCAAGTTTGACCAAGTTTGACCAGGTTTGGCCTGTCTTTGCTAGGGCAGTATACATTGAAAGTAGGCTGCACAAATGCCTCACCTGGATCCTGCAAAGTCATCTCCGCCAGCAGCCAGCACCCTGCCATCGCGCAGGTGGCTGTTGCCAGTGCAGAAGGGCGTCAGCCGCATGCGCTTGACAGTGTACTCTCCAGTTGTGGGATCGTACACAGAGGTGACTTCAGGCACCCCATCAGACGAGATCACTCCTGGCTCGTAGTTACGGCTCAGATCCATGTGTACCCTGGCCCAGAACAGGACTTGGCTGCTTTCCGGAAGCAGCACGGCGTTGATGCCCACAACACCAGTGCTGGAGCGGCCTGCGCAGCAGCAGCAGCAGCAGCAGAAGGAGGTACAGTGCTCTCATCAGCCACAGTGCTCAAAGAAGTGCCACACAAGTCAGGAAAGTGCAGCATGCTAGAACCATCAATTTGGTAAGAGCAGTGGCCATGAGAAGGCACCAGGCTTGCATACGTTGACACAGCAGCATCAACCTGACCCTTAGTGTCAGCAGCAGCAGCTTCACAGCCTACGCCCTGGTCGCAGAGATGACACATCTTTTGCACATTGCATTCAGTTCCATGACCCAGAGAAACACATGAAACGGCTGCCGCTCCGACAGCAGTAGATTCAAGCACCAATGCAATACGCCACACATCTACACCCACCGGCCCTGTTCCTGACCACGCGCCACTCGCCCCTTGTGGCATCAGCAGTGCCAAAGTCAAAGCCTTGGCGGTCCACAGGCGCATCAGTAGGTGCAGCAGCGGCTTCGCATGTGTTCTGGGCCTCATCTGTTGCCACAGACCTGGCCATCGCAAATCGCATGCGCTCAACAATGCCCAGGGTGGAGGAGGCACGGGCGGTGAAGCTGCCGGCAGTGGCGTTGACGCGGCGGCTGCAGGCAGCAAGGTGGTACGAGTTGTAGAGGGGCAGCAGCACATTGCGGGCAATGGTTTGTTTGTCTGGCAAGCAGCAGACAATCACTTCAGCAAATGCATCTTCCTGGTTCCAAGCCTGAAGTTGATCAAGCACCATTTTGAGACACAGCGACTGCTGCAGGCTGTTCACAATATGCTGCACAACGCTCCCGTGTTGCTCAAAATCCACAGCAATGGTTGTAGATCCTGTTGTTGTGCATTAACAGTTGGGTTGCCTACTCACTTGGTGCAGGCGCCAGTGTCAGGGTCATAGGGTGCTGGCAGCAACGGCATGTACTGCCCCGCCTCTCCTGTCATGAATCTGCGGGATACGTGTGGCCGGCAAAACAGGAATGAATGAATGAATGAGCTACGTGTGGTGTGTTCACACTTAACACCCACATAAGTTAGGAAGGGGATGTGTGTGCTAAACAGGTTGCTTATCATGCAAGCATGACCAACCGACAACTGGTATCAGCAGCAGAGTGCTCAAAGGTGCGCACAACAGCTCTGCATATGTTGAAGCAGCTAAGCAGCTACTGCACCATGCAGGTGTAATCAGCACAGCCCATATGGGCATGCATGTCGTGACTACGTGGCACGTGGTCCTGTCAATCTGACACATCACAATGCATCCACATAGAACTGCGCGCATCATCACACCAAGCACTGCAGCGCATCACACGGCATGATGAATCATCCTTACCTGCAGGTCTTGCGCACGACTGGCATGTCTCTGCCGCAGCATACGTAGTAGCTTGTGCTGTCCGTGACATCCTGCACCTGCGTGTACCTCTGTCCAGAGGGGCAAACCTTCGGCAGGTTCTCTGTGATGATCTGTGGGGAGGGGTCTTTGTGCTGTGCCTCAGCGTGCCACAGCAGCATTGGCAGCAGCAGCAGTAGAAGCAGGCTGTGCATCCTGCAGGGCAGCAGCAGCAGCAGCAGCAGCAGCAGCAGCAGCAGCAGCAGCAGCAGCAGCAAAACGAGCAGCTGTTGGCTGGTAGCGACGGGAAACGCATCACAGGCACTCACAGTATCTCTATTAAGCCGCATTACCTTTGGTTGCACCACATAATGGTCAGCACAACGTGCACGTTGTTGGGTGCTCTGCTCTGTTTGGGTCAGATCTGTCAACGCCACTGGCAGCAGGCTTGACCAGACACCAGGTAGGGCTTTCGTCTGTCGATGGCGCCACCAAAGAGCAATGACAGCAGATACCTTGCGTTTAATGGTTCCCGGAGCTATTTAGATGTGTCTGGCGGGTACACGCCACCAACTGCTGCCTCCCTCGGCGTGAACGACACGTTGCACGCAACCACCTCGACAGAGCGACATGTCACCACGAACTGCAAGCAGCTTCTCTCGTTACAGCAAATAAATTTGGTTAATCAAGTTCCATTTCATATTGCTGTGGCTGCACCATACGTGCAGCCAGCATCTGGTCAACCAGCCACTCCGAACTTGAGTTCGAACTTCTCATGCACCTGCCAGCTATGCGCTGGCAAACTCTTTGCTTCTCGAAGGAACAAAAACTTGAATAAAGTTTTAATGTAGATCAACTCTGCAAGTCATACTTGGACGCGACCAACACGTGACCAGTTCGGCTCGCACATGGGAAGCTGCCAGCTGTGCACAACATCCTGTACAGTGCTGGTGCTGCTGTATAGCTGCAGCAGCTCCCTGTACACATATGTGGCCGTGCATCTGGTTTGACAACACGGAATCAGCTGGCATTTCAGAGCACGATTGTGCGACCACAACGCAACCAAGCACTAATCGCTGCTACTCAGTGCAGCTACTCACAAGCAGCATCTTCCCTCCAATGTCGTGCAGTGCAAACCCCTGTGAGCCTCTCGTTGGCTCCTTACTGGTGTTCCCACTCCTCGTTTTAGTAGAGCATGTAATGTTATGTAGAGTACACACCCCCAGCCACTGCGAAGTTCACAGCCTGAGCCGTATCCAGCTGGCCTGCGTGCACGGCACGTCCCCGTTGAGCAGGAACAGCATGTGCCACCCCGGCGCTGTGATGTACGGGTTGGGAGGCATGCGTACTGTCAGTGCTCCACCGCTGTTGCTGCTGATCACTAGCTCAACGGCGCGCTGATTCATGTTGTTCTGCGACAGCAGCAGCAGCAGCAGCAGCAGCAGCAGCAGCACAGCAGCAGCAGCAGCAGCAGCAGCAGCAGCAACAGTCACTGCTAGATTGACGCTGGGTTTGGCTCAAGGCAGCTGCAACCAGCTGACATATGACACAAGATCACAAGCAGACGGAGCGTGCAGCGCAGAGTGTTGTTACTACTGCTGCGCAGGCACCGAGCATCAGGCTGCTGCTGTTCAGAGCTGTGGCCTTGAAGCGGATGCACATGCCAGGCCTGGCATGGTACGTCTAGACATGCAGAGCACCTGACACATGATGCCTAGCACCGAAAGTGCCAAACTTAATCCGTCTGTTTCAGTAACCAGTGCACACCATGCAGGCCCGGCAGATGTTACAGCATGCCATGCGCCGCAGCAGCAGGCATGATCTCTCCCTACCTGATGAGTCACTGCTGCTGGCGTCATCAGCACTGCCCGAGTGACTGTGCTGCTGTATGTCACATCCACGCTTGCTCCATAGCGCGCCTCCTTTGCCGACACTGATGAAATGCCTGGGCGGGAAGTGCCGAAGAAGTAGGGCGGCAGGAAGCGCTCTGCCCGGTGCTGGAACTCCCATGGGGTGCGGCTTGCACAGCTACGGCTGCAGCTGCCTGCATGGGACCAGGCAGCAGCACAATTGCAGAGAAGTTAGAGCCTCATGTGCTCAGGGAGTGCGGCCTGCACAGCTACTACTGCTGCAGCTGCCTGCATGCAGGCAAGGCTTGGCAGAAGCATGATGTGTGGGAGGTTCTATGACAGCATGAACCTCAGATGTTCAGGAGCTTAATGCATCAGGCAGGTGTTGCGTGACCCTGACATGCAGCACCAATACTCACCGTACTCGCTGCCCATGACCAGGATGCTTGCGTCAGGCAGCAGCAGTGCGGTGCTGTGGTAGTAGTGGTTGATGTTGGTGGCAGCAAGTGTGGTGAAACGGCTCCCTGCAGCGGCTTTTGGGTTGTACAGCAACGCGTCATGCGCAGCGTTGCGTGCATTGGCTATCACACCGTTCTACGTGATGGCAGTGAGCAGCAGCAGCAGCGCACTGGTGTAACTGAACTTGGGACAGCACTGACTGCTACGGCTATGCAGAGAATCTGAAGGGGACACGGCAGCTAATCACAACTCAGCCAGCGGCCAGCTAGCACTGCAGAAGCTGAGCAGCATGCTGTAGATATCTGTCATGCATGTTGTTTCAAGCGGTTTGACTGTGGGTGTCTTCAGCACCATGCCACCCATACACCTTACCTTTGCTCCGTTGACGATGATGATCTGGCCGTTTGGCAGCAGCACAGCGTCGTTCATGTTGCGTCCATACGGCATGGCCTCCCGCGCCCTGCAGCAGCAGCAGCAGCAACAAGGATAATCCTGACCCGCAGACCCGTGATAAAGCACAAGCAGAAACTGCATGCCAGGCAGGACACTCCTGCTACAGACACTAGTATAGGAGGGCCCACTTAGCAGCACATCTCAGCCAAGTGTGCCAAGTGTGCTGTTATTGCAGCATTGCAGCGCAGTGTGCTCACTCACTACTGCAAACTGGTTGTTGTCCACGCTCCTCTTGTCAAGCTTCAGGCGGTGGGCATATGCGTTGGTGGGCAGACCACACTCGCATTGGGGTGCGGCAGTGGCGGCGGCAGTGGCGGCGGCAGCGGCAGTGGCGGCGGCAGCGGCAGGGGCAGCGGCAGCAGCAGGGGAGAAGCAGGCAGACCAGCAGACATGGTGTGTCATCACCAGTAATCACTGATGACTCACTCACTGTGCATCCGTGGTTCACTCGGATGCATAAGGCTAATGATCTGCACACAAAAGCCTCATCCTCGCAGCATCTCCAAAGCTATAGCCCACCATTACCGTTGCCATGCACCGTGCAAATTGGCAATTTATGCTGAACAGCAGATGCTGGCCAGAGCAAGCAGCACTCACGATTGCCCCTCCTGTAGCCTCCAAACATGACCACCTCTGCAGCATATCCACTTGCAGGCTCCAGCATCAGCATTGTGGCAGTGCCAGCCATGGACATGGCACCACAGAAGTTAGGGGTGGGCCACAGGCTGGCAGGGATGTCGCGGTACTGGCTCAGGTGTTGTCAGGGGCCAGGTTGAGCACAGCCCCGTTGTCGCAGTTGAACATGAAGAGCTGAGTGGCACCCCCAGCGCCAGCGTATGGCAAGGTGTACACTGCAGAGCAGCAAGGAAGGATTATAAGTGCTTCACAGCACTGTGGTGTGTACAAGGCTTGGGGAGTGAGATGAGTGCAGCAAGAGGTCGGTGATTGCAAGGAGGCAGGTCTAGCGCACACACTCTTGTATTGTGCCGGCAGCAGGCCCCTGCCAACTCACCCACCAGGTACAGGGTATAGGATGAAGTGCACAGCAGCTGTGTGATTCCCTCTGCTCAGGCACTGAAATGCAGCTTGCAACTCACCCAGAGGGTACAGGATGAAGTGCACAGCAGCAGGTGCAGCTATGCAGTTGCCTTTGCTGAGGCTGAGGCATTGGTATGCAGGTATGTACTCACCCAGAGGGTATAGGATGAAGCGCTGCAGCACAGCCAGCGTGCTCATGCTCACAATGCCTCGCTGGTTTGTGTTGTAGATCTCAACACTGGGCACTGCAGTTGTGTCATTCTGGCTGCGGGTGCCGCCCACAACCAGCGTGCGCACGCCATCCGGCATCAGCGTCTGCGTGCAATACAACAGCACAGCGTGTGATGCAAAATTACGCCTGCATGGGCCAGCTATTTTCACCTTATGCAATCGTAGCTCGGAGCTTGAAGGTGTATACAAGAGTGTGCATCGTGTTCTATGGTGTTTTACTCTCCTTTCTTGCCTAGATCATGCGTCCGCCCTGTTGTGGGCATATACCTGCAAACTTCAATGGTGCCTAAGATGGTGCCAGGACCCACATGTCACTATCTTCTCTCATTGTGTTGCAGGCAATGCAGGGCAACAACAGCGACTGTTTGCAGGCACCAGGCCTTTTCCCAGACCTTCACAAATTGATTCGTGCCCTGCAATGCGCTGGTATGCTGTTTTCGCTGTTGCTGAAGCTGTAGTCAGACAATACACGTGCAGCGGGATTGTACATGTGCCGCTGTGCAGCTTCACCTGTGTAGGATACCAGCGCGGCTCCCTGAGCTGATTGGCCAGAGTGTTCCAGCCTCCCTGGTCCCACCTGCCTGGTGTGGGCTTCTGGTACAGCCGCAGCCCACGCCTGCCATCGGTGTAGCCTGGTGACAGCCTGAAACCAGAATGCACATGTTAACAGGCGTGGGGCCCCAGCTGGACAGCAATAGTGCAGCAGCACCAATACAGTTGCACCTACGCGATTGAACCTACGCAGTTGCATCTACACACCTGGATGCTATGTACACAGCTTTATGTGCTTTGCCTCACCTGTCACCAGCAAAGTCGTCACCACCAGCAGCAAGCACCCGGCCATCTGACAGGTGGCTGTTGCCTGTGCAGAAGGGTGTCAGGCGCATGCGCTTGACATAGTACTCTCCATTGGTGGGATCAAACACCGCAGCTACTTCAGGTACACCATCTGGAGAGATCACTCCAGGTTCGTAGTTGTCACGGCTCAGATCCATGTGCACACGGGACCAGATGAGGACCTGGCTTGTTTCTGGCAGCAGCACGGCGTTGATGGCCACAACACCAGTGCTGGACCCGCCTGCAGGACATAAACAGCAGCACGGGCGGCAGCGGCATGTGCCGTTGGTTATATATTTACACAACCCATCAGCATCTGGCTGACAGTGGGTGTTTTGGCTAAATGCGCAGCCCGTTCTTCACAAAAAGCAGTGCGCGCGTGGTGTATTGATACATTTTGCTTTCGCTGGCTTCTCACCTCGGCTGTTGTTGACAAGCCGCCACTCCCCTGCTACCTCGGGCGGAGCGGTCACGACATAGGCAGCTTTGATGGGCTGCCGGGATGCTGGGCCCTCTTTATCAGCAGCAGCAGCTACTTCACATGTTCTCTTGGCTTCATCTGTTGCCACAGACCTGGTCATTGTGAACCGCATGCGCTCCACAATGCCCAAAGTGGAGGACTGACGGGCATGGAAGCTGCCTGCAGAGGCGTTGACGCGGCGGCTGCAAGCAGGCGAGGTGACATCAGCAGCAGTGGCACGGCTGCAAGTTAGCGACATGATTGCGCCCTGCCCGCCCTCGCAGCAGCTGCACAGCAACATTTTCAGTTCAGTTCACCACTGATGATGTAAAGCGCTGTGCACCACTGGTTCGTGATGCTGGCATGTTCTGGTGGTATGCAGGGTCGTGCAAAACATGCTGCTACTGCATGAATCAAAACCTGAGCACGGCTGCCTGAGCAGATATCCAGCAGCACTCTATGGCCTGTGCTGGCTGCATTTCTGCTTGACAGAAGCCTTGGTATCCCAGCTGGTGCAGCTGCTGTGCACCAGGCCCCACTCACTTGATGCAAGCCCCGGTTGCAGGGTCATAGGGGGCTGGCAGCAGAGGCTGGTACTGCCCTGTTTCCCCGGTGAAGTACCTGCGATGGAAAAGCAGCAGCAGCAGGAGCGGTTACGCCGTCGCAGCGCTTACTGCAAGAGGTGAGCCACAAATGCCATACATTGTGATTGAGGATGCTGCACAAATTCCAGGAATGCTTCTGAGATACAGAAATGCTTCTTAAAATTGGCAGCAGTAGCAGCAGCAGCAACAACAGCAGCACCAGCATCGCAAGCAGTTCAAAACCTGACAGCTGACACCCAACAGACAGAAGTGCTGCAACATGATGTGAGGACCTGCTGCGCGGGCAGCAACAAGCAAGCAAAATCAAGGCTCATAAACACCATCCATCAGGCTGCTTGAATACTGTCGCCTACCTGCAGGTCTTGCGCACGACTGGCGTGTCTCCCCCGCAGCATACGTAGTAGCTGGTGCTGTCCGTGACATCCTGTACTTGGGTGTACCCCAGGCCCTCAGGGCAAACTTTGGGCAGGTTGTCGATCACAATCTGTGGCGATGGGTTTCCATGCTGCGCTGCTGCCTGTTGCATCAGCAGCGCCAGCAACAGCAGGAGCAGGCTGCAACAGCACCAATTGGTGCCATTGCAATGGCAGGCAGGAAAGCAGGACAGCACCTCAGGTCAGTCAGCAGTGATACTCAAGATTGAGAGCTCGTTATTTCTGATATATACGCGTCATTACCCTTCTCCACAGGCGTGCCATATGGAACGGCTGTTTTTTCCTGAGTGTAATGAGCTCCCGGAAGTGAGTGTAATCACTGCCTTGAACAACTGACGCAACTGTCTGCGACGACACAAGCGTGCGATGGACCTTTAAGCCGCATCCACGACAGATTTACAGGATTAAAGAGCTGCGTGACTGTTAGTGCTTGTGTCTCTATGCACACGTCTACCTCGTAGTACAAGCATACGAGGATCCGGCTCGTTCGATCAAGCGAATCCCCTCCGTCATTTCAAACCACTCACAAAAAGGAAACCATAAGGGAAAATTGATGAATGATAAAAGAGTGTTGTTCAACCTGTGCTGACCTGAACGCGCTACAGCGAAGTTTGACCCGTCGTAAGTCGCCGTCGCTTCGTCGAGGCAGTTGTGCGAGGGAAGCATGCCTCGAAAACCCGCCACCCGAGACAAACCGAGGTGGGATGCTTGTACATATAATATAATCAACATTAATAATTTAACCAGCGCACACATTTTACTTTTGGCGTGTCAGGCCTTGCTGGCGTTGCGCATTCCCAGCTCGTGTTCTGCACGTGGTAAAGGAGTACCTGAGGCAGGATCAAGCTGCTTGACTCCGTGTACCATGAAGCTATCAGAAATGAGGTACCTGAAGCTCTGTAGTTTAGAAGAGGGGCAATAGCTACACACATGTTGTTTGGGATCCGTTTTGAATGGATCTGTGATCTCATGGCTAACGATGGAACAGTTGTCAGAAGCACAATTGGATTGGCATTGACCAAGTCTTGCAATTGCTTGCAAGCCTGAAGGTTTGCCCCTCACGGCCTGCTGCTGCTGCTGCTTATATCAGTGCTGTTTTGTAAACTGTGCGCTGTCATTGCTTTTGCCCTGCAGGTCGTACAGCCTGGTGCTGCTCCTGCTGCTGCCTGTGCTACAGCAGCATATGCTGCCATGCATGCATGCGCAGCAGCGCGGCATAGCACAGCCGCAGATTATCACAGCCAACCTGCCGCGCATATGCCCCTGCGGCCTTGGCTATAGCCAAGTGCAAGATGTAACAGACAGCACAAGCTGTTTTTGTCTGCTGCGGCAGCGATACGCCAGCTGCAGTTGTGCGCAAGCTTAGACGGTACTGCAGCTTAGACAGACTCTGAGAGTTTTAAGGAGATACAGCGGGGACAGCGGCATACAGTCAGATGACCTGGTTGACCTGCAGCGCTATTGAAGACACATATAATGTTGTACAGCTCTGGATGACATTGAAATGGGCTGTGCGCACAGTGCCAGCAGCAGTAACCCTCAGCTGACAGCGGCAGCGCCACAGCAGCTTACATGAAAATGAACTTGCTGCGAGTTAGATGTTGGTAAACAAATACAAACAACATTCACACACTCTCACATGTTGCATACTGTGGGTTTTGGACGTGCGCGTCTCGGCGCAATAGCAAACACGCTGCTGTAGCTCCAGCGCGCTATGTGCGAATTACATAGCCTATAATCTACAGTTTCAGACGTTGAAGTGTATCCATAGCGTTCCGAATGCTCCGTTTAGTGCATCACATACAGCTTCACCTGGCAATCGCAAGTGTCGACACCATCGAGGCACTCAAAGCGACACGCAGGCAGCAGAACACTCAAATGTTGATGATAAACGCAGTCGTATAACTTGAACAAATACAGCAGCGTGGCAGCGAGGCTCAAAGGCCCTCACGGAGACAGGGCTCCCGCTCACCAGCTGCAGCAGCACTTGACGCACGCCTGCCAGGAGGCATTAAACAACAACAAACCATGAGATAGGTGCAGGCATTACCTCAAAGTCCCTAATCAGGTCTGGAAATGCGCGCAGCGTTGCAGCTGCGTGGTGGCTGGGTGGTTTTGGTGGTTGTCCTGGCACTGGCCCATGCAGCGTCTGTTGCAAGTGGACAGGCCCACAGGCGTGCAACACACCCTACAGTACTCGGCACATGCCCTTTGCCTGGCTTCTGCTACCGGTCAGAGCTTAGCAGCCAAGCCTCGAGCAGCAATGTGTCAGGCGTGCCCTCAGACCCTGATTTGGCCAAGTACAAGCTGGCAGTGCAGGAGTACATCGACTCAGACAAGTTCCAGGTAAGCCTTTCAGATATTTGTGGATCAGGTTCAACTTGAGCAGCAGCTTGACCCTCCGCAGCTGATGACGATGTCTGGACAAACTCCAGTCTGGGTTGTGTAGGTGGGCGAGGGTATGCGGCAGCAGCACCATGTGCAGCTGCGGATGAGCACTTTGGACATGCTGCAACGACAACAACTCACAGCGTCCAATTGCATGCAGCTGTATGTGTAAAAGCACACCTGATTCCTTCTGCTGCTGCTGCTGCTGCTGCTGCTGCTGCTGCTGCTGCTGCTGCTGCTGCTGCTGCTGCTGCTGCTGCTGCTGCTGCTGCTGCTGCTGCTGCTGCTGCCAATTCAGGCTCGCAAGGAGGCCTTGAGCCAGCTGCAAGATGAGCGGGGCATCCTGTTTGTTTGCGGAGGCAAGAAGATGCTGGGCGCCATCACTGCCACACTCTGGGTGCGTGGACTGCTGCCACCTGAGCTCAGACAGCGCAACCAGCAGAAGCAGCGAAACCAGCAGAACAGCAGCAGCAGTAGCACCAGCATATGCGTTGCTGTTGCTGGTATATGCAGATTGTCATCATTGCCTTTTACGGCCCCAGCAGCTGCAGCTGCCGTTGCAGCAGTGCTGGAAGTGGCAGCAGCATTGACGGCAATAGTGTGCAAAGCATATGCCAGCAGCACTGCCCGCTCAGCATAGCACAACATGAGACAAACAGCCAACAGCCGCTTTTCCCAAGATGGCTTTGCAAGTCAGAAAGTGGATACACATGTAAAGCCACTGACAAAGGTGCTGCTGTGTGTGCTGCCTGCTGCTACAGATCCTGCGCACGCAGCTCAACTGCAAGCTGCCAGTTGAGATTGCATACGTTGGCGCAAAGCAGGAGATGCATCCAGACGCCATCCCTGCCGTGAATGCATCTTTTGGCCCTGTGCACGGCCTAGACCTGTCAGAAGCACCCTACCCTGAGCACCACAACCCGTGAGTTGCTCGCTGAAACTGAGCAGCAGGCTGCGCTACAGCAGCAGTGCAATGCAGTAACAGCACAAGCGTGCACTGGTGCTGGCAGCAGCAGCAGCAGCAGCAGCAGCAGCAGCAGCAGCTGTCTCACTCATGTACAGCAGCAGCATCACCATGCTTCCTTGTATAAAGCATTGACCATCACACACCTGGTGGGGCATTGGCACGCTGCTGCAGGGTTGGCCGGGAGCTGCTGCTGAAGCCAAGCCACAAGTTTGGCAAACCCTACGAGGCAAAGCCCTGGGCAATCTACAACTCGAGGTTCAAGCAGGTGGGTGACAGTAAGACGCCCCATGTCAGCCTGCACGGCATTACTAGAGCTGGAGTCAGTGCTTAGATAATGCACATTGTAGATATAGTAAAGCTTGAGTACGTGAGGGGCATTTATGATGATGTGCACGTCACATGGCACTGGCCTGACCGCCCGTGTCAGTGCGCACCTGAAACTTTGTGAGGTTCCTTTGTATTGGGCCAACAATAAGGTAGGGGTTGGGGAACCGGGGTAAGATTGGAGGATAGGGTATGCCGACGCAAGCTGCTGCATGCTGCATGCATCAGATGCACAGGCTGTGATAGCTGCCATGTGCAGCCAAATCCATGCCCATCATTTAAATCACTCACCTCTCATCTTCACTTTACGTGGCACGACCCCGCAGGTGCTGCTGCTGGACTACGACTGCACGCCACTGATCGATCCAACAGCACTGTTTGAGGGCCCGCACATGGCCCTGCACGGCAACCTCTTCTGGCCAGACCTGCCTGACGGCGGTGAGACGCGGCCGGCCATCAAGCAGGCTGCTGAGGCGCTGGGGCTCAACAGCAAGGAGGCCTTGGTGAGGGATGCATGCCTAGTTTCAGCCTGCATATGCAGTATGCAGTATGCATACTGCTGTCATGAGGGGTGCATGCCTAAGTTCCAACCTGCATATCGGCTGTCAAGAGGGGCATTGACAGCCTCAGCCTACATGTTGGTGTGGTGAGCCTTTGTGAGGGGTGAATGCAGAGTTGTGTCGGTTGCCGCCTGCACGCTGGCTGTGGTGAGGGGTGCTCATCTTGCAGCGTTGTGAGCCTTTGCCTGCAAAAGCAGGCTCCTTCCTCATCTTGCGATGGCATGCTGATTGCGCGCAGCCATGTTGTGGCAGCTTGATTCAGGGGATCGGCTCATCGCACCAGCTGCGCGTTGCTAAACTGCTGTCAGGGTGTCATGAGATGCTCAACGGCTGCCGGTGGTGCATTGCCTCATCATCAGTGCCTAGGCGGCGCATGCCAAAGCCAGCGCAACATCACCTACTGTGAGTGAATGTGCTGACGTAGCTGACCTAATGTGACGCTGTGTTGCATGCCCCGTGCTGCCTGCATGATGTGCTGTGCTGTTTGCAGCGTGCGCTGCTGGATGGCCTGCCAGTGCCCAGCCTGGCAGAGTCGGGGCAGCTGCTGATCGACAGAGTGACGCACGCAGGTGGGTGGAGGCAAATTGACGCCTGTGCCAACCGCATGCTGCTGTGCCGCTGCGGTGCATACCTAGTATCCAAGGTTGATGCAGATGCCAGCGCAACTGTAACGTGGTGATAACAAAGAGCTCGTCACGCATCCGCATGTTTTGTTTGCTTGTTGTACAGACCCGGCCGCTGCCTGCATCAGCTTATGCACACTCACAACATGAGCTGTTTTTGCATATCCCTGCCGCAGACGTGCTGGAGTACCTGTGGTGGATCACGAGCCACTCCAAGGTTGTTTACAACATCCTATACGGTGACAAGGATACCTTTAGCCTGGCCTTTGCAGCAGCAGGTGAGGCAATGTTTGTTGTTGCGATTTACCACGTTACACATAAACTGTGCACAAACTGTGGATGCGCATGCAGCGTCAACAGCTGGCACAAACATTTGCATTGTGCGTAATCCGCGCAGAAATGCACGTCTGCTGAACATAGCTTGCCAGTTTTCACAGGTGACACTAGAATCCAGTGCCAAGCGGCTAAACATCTTGTTTGATTGTGTGTTGCTTTCCTGCAGGCAAGGCGTCATCCTATGCCCAGATGCCGCTGCCACCAGCAGGCCTGTTTGCTACAGCAAGTGATCTGCCAGCAGCAGCCAAGTCAGACTCTTCCAGCAGCAGCAGCAGCAGCAGCAGCAGCAGCAGCAGCAGCAGCAGCAAGTCCACCAAAGCCAAGGCCAGCACCACCAGCCCTGCCAACCGCATCCACAAGCTTCAAGGCATTGTGCATTTTGACCATTTTGGAAAGCCCGTGTTTGTGCATCAAACCCTAAACAAGAACCGCAAGTGGAGCAGGCCACCCCCAGCATGGGGTTTTGTGAGTGGGCCTATGCCGCAGTGGCTGGCACGTGGCATGTTTGTGAAGGCAGCAAACTCGTTCCATGTTGATGCGGATCGGCTGATACCTGTGCAGATCAGTCAGCCGATAGCCAGCATTGGATCCAACTCCAGTGCAACAGCAGTAGCAGCAGCTGAAGGAAGCTGGCCTGCTTGTCCTGACAGTTCATTCAATGAGATCCTTGCAGTCCAAGGTTTGGGGATTGCTCTGCTGGATCAGCCACAGCTGGTGGCTGCTTGCAGCAAGCAGCTGCAAGAAGCAGCCAACAACAGTGCTGCAGCTCTGGACAAAGTGGCAGCTGCTGATGCGGGGGACACAAAACAAGCGCAGAGCTGCATGCAGGGCTCCGTTGTCAGTGGCAGCATTGCACAGCTGCACGAGCAGCAGCTGCTGCAGCAGCCGCAGCAGCCTGAGCAGCTTCAGTGGGCTGCAGTGCTGGCAGGAACCAGCTGCGAGACGCTGTTGAAAGCACAGCGCAAGGCCGCACATAAGGGACACGATCAGCAGAGGCAGCTGCTGCATTGGCTGGAGCGCCAATGCTGGGCGCGGAGGCGACACTCACGCTGCCTTAGGCACCCATTGTATCCAGGATGCCGGAGGCGCCTTCGTGTGCACAAGGCAGCAGCAGCTGCAGCAGCAGACGCTGGCATGCCAGTGTTGCCGAGCGGCTTGGTGTATCCTAACTGGGGTCTGCTGCAGCCTCGTGTGCCGCCAGGCAGCTGCAAGGATTACAGAGCGTTTCCTGCCTTGGCGCTGCAGCAGCCAGCAGAATACAATGCCTCTAGTGCTGACAGATACACAGAGGCTGTTAGTGATTATGCTGTGGAGGTAGTGGCGCAAGACGGGCGTGCAGCTCCCGTGCTATGGTCAGTTCTTGAGCAAGCTCAAATGCAGTGGTTTCCCCTGGCGGTGGAGTGGATGAACAGCAATAAGGCGATACAACAGCTGGTGGTGTGACGGGCACGGCCGTGAAACTGTTGCTGTTACAAGTATTCTGATCAGTATGACATTGTATGGTGGCGCAGAAGCAGAAACAAAGAGCTGCCGGTACATAAATGCTTGGCATGTCTCAGCCAAATTCAGCTAAATCGCGATGGATATCCATCTTCCAAGGCAGCGCGTCCTGCGCTTGGCATTCTTCAACCTTTGTTCGTGCTAATTGACCTGGAATGACCTGTTCCTTTCCATTCCTGTAACAAATCTGGACATCTGGTATCATCATTCAGAGAAATTGGCTGCTGCACGAGGAACACCTTTGTCTGCAGCAATGCTGCCACCTGTCGGGCAGGAGAAATGCTATCGGCCACAGTTAAAGTACTGCTCAACAACACAAACAGTTGCACTGGGACCGCCACTCATAAATCGCACATGTTCCATGCTGTTGGACAATGTTCTACCTCAATACGTGGGCTGCTGGTAACCCATCATACCCGGCATGGGTGGCGCTGTTGCGCCTGCTGCCTCACTGCCCCAGGCAGTGCCCTCCATCCTTGCTGGCTGCGGCCCCACCCCCAAGCTCGCCCCATAGCCCTCCTGGTACACATTGACTGTGGGAACAGGCGATGCCGGCCCCTTGCTTGCCTCTGGGTAGCCACCACCTCCGTAGTTGTTAGTAACATGTGTTATGTTGTATGTAACCGGTGCGCCTGGCGGCGGCTCCGGCAGGCCCTGCTGCTGCTGGGGATACTGCTGCATGGGCTGGTGGGGGTAGGCTGGGGGGTCGTAAGCTGCAGCGGGCTGCTGCTGTGGTGCATAATAAGTGTAGCCAGCAGGCGTGGGCAGCGCAACCTGCACAGTGGGGTAGACCTGCACGGCATGATGAGAGGCAGCCACAGCGTCAGCAGCACATAGTTGTGGACGTCCTGCAAGCCACACAGCACCTGGCAACCTTTTCTTGGGACAGCAGCATGCGCATTGTTCTGTGTGTGCAATCACGTGCTGCACTCTGCCGCCGCAGCTCTGTGCCGATGAAACGTCCAGCATATGGTGAGCCAGCACACATCGGACCAAACCGCAGCAGTGCACTGGCAGCAGCAGCCCGCTCAGCAAGAGTCCTGCAAGCCCATGCTCTCACCAGGGGTGCCCAGTCATTTGGTGCCATCACTGCAGGCCGCGCCTGCACTGGCTGCGGGTCGTTCAGCAGGATGGGCTTGCGCACAGCCACCTCGCTCAGGCAGCAGCCGGTCTTTGCACGGACCTCCAGCTCATACGTGGAGTGGATCACCTGCAGCAGTGGGGGTTGTAGCAGGTTTAGGTTTGGTTACATGTGTGGAAGCAGTGGGCTAAACTCTGCATGGCGAAGACACAGACATCAACTCAGGCAAGCACATCAAGGCTAGGGGTTCACACTGCAACCACACTGGTTTATAGTCGCTTATACACAGACTCGCAGACGCAGGGCGGGCACATGCGAGCATGGCTTCATCATTCTCATGTCTTTAGGTGCCCACAGCATTGCAAATAGCCCAGTGGTTTCCAGCAGCACGCTGACATGAAGCAGAGGCTGCACCTCACATGCAACTAGCACACCTGCAAATGTCTGGCACCACAGCCCACAGCGCTGCAGCGGCACCCACCTGGCCATGGCAGGTGGCCTCCAGGCTTCGCTCCAGCGGCAGCAGTGCCTCGTAGTGCGACACGGAGCCGGGAGCACCGTTGGGGAAACCCTGCATCACCTGCCTGCAGGACCATCAGGCCGTGCATGTGCGGACGGCGGTGCAGCAGTGTGCAGCAACAGTCAGCGACAGCAGAAGCCCAACAGTGTGGCGGTAATTGCCGGCTGCTGTTGCAACATGGCTGCTGTTGCAAAAGCAAAGGTACAGCAGAGACACACCAACAAAGCAGCAAACACGCGCCCGGCGGTAATTCAGGGTGTGTGAATACATTGCAGCAACGCGCGCTAGGCAGCGCACCTGTGATGGATGCGTGTGCTCTGGAAGGACTTGTCCCTGCTGCCCCACATGGTCTTGGCTGTCAGCGTCAGCTTCTGGTGCAAAAAGAACTCCACAGCCGGCACATCAGTGGTGGACTTGTTGTCAACCTGCAGGCAGCAGCAGCGGTCACACAGTATGCGGAGTTGGTGCATGCTCAGCATAGCAGCTGATGTGTTACTGGCAGATATGCCGCTGGCTGTGCCGGCTTGTGCAGTCAGCAGGCGGCTTGCATGTATTGGGCACAGTGGTTTGCTGTGCTTGACGGCTGCATTGTGACGTGCTTTACCCACGAAGCCCCACTGCACAGCAGCTTCGCCTACCAAGCCAGAAAGGCCCAGAACATCAGGCAGCAGCTGCCTTGCAGGACAGCAGCAATACCAAAATATTGCACGGCCCGCACGCTTGCCGCTCACTGACTGCCATGTAACAGCCGTCACAGCATCCACCTGAGTGCCCTGTCCCACAGCCGCGCAGCTGACACACAACCAACGCGTACACGACCATCTCACAAGCACGACCTTACATCACACGCGGACACAGGCATGCACACACCTGCGCCCCACATCACACGCGGACACAGGCATGCACACACCTGCGCCCGCAGCGCCAAGCTCTCTCCAGGCAGGAAGCAGTCGTCGCTGCCGTCCACCTTGAGCCCCACCACGCCCTTGTTGAAGCAGCAGAAGAAGGAAATAGGCTGCTCGTCGGCCAGCGCCAGCGGCTGCGGGGGCCCTGCTGCCTTGGTGTGTTGCAGCACCTCAATGGTGGCGGTCTTCTTGAAGTCCGGCTTCAGCATGCCTGCCTGGTCGCAGTCTGCTTTCACCTTGTACACAATGCTGGCCCTGCAAGTGCAGGCACAAGCAGCACAGGATGGACAGGCAGATGGATGGGGTTGCTGGAATGTTACAGGAGGTCTTTGTCTGTGCCCGTGGAGTACTGCAGCAGCAGGTGGCCTGGTGCCGGGCTTGCAGGAAAGGCAGCAGCAGGCGGCATGGCACCTGCCCACATCAACAATAACAGCTGCACCCCACCCAGCCTTGGCAACAACTGCAGGGGCTTTCCCATGCTGAGCAGCGTCCACCTGTGTTGCTGTGCTGCAGCTGTTACGCCTCACTTGGTGCTGCCTGATGCGTAGTTGAAGGAGCCGGGCACGTTGTGCGGCAGCTGGAAGGAGAAGGGCCACTGGTAGTCGCCTGGGTTGAGGCTGCCAGCAGCCATGATGGGCAGCTTGTTCTGCAGAGAAAAAATAACACAGCAGCCGTGGCAGCTAAGCCCTTGGTGTTAGGGGCAGCAAGCAAAGCGTGCACATCCGGCGCTGCCTGAAGCACCGCGACCGCCAGCCTTGGTAAATACACTGCCCCATGGTATCATTCCCATGTGGCAGCTATGCTGCTAGTGCTGCTTTTGCTGATGCTTCAACCGGATGTGATTGTTATCAAAGCCACGCAGAAGCTGTCAACGTTGCATATGCTGGCCGTACTGCAGCTGCACAGATGCTCGCGCACCTTGAAGATGGTGTGTGAGCCCCTGTAGGTCTCAGTGTGCCTGTTGTCGCCACTGCCCGACTGCTCCTGCCACTGGCATTTCTCAACTCCAGTCACCTGTTGACAGCGGCGCGTGCACATTGAGGAGTCAGCCTGTCAGCTGCATTGCTATAGAGCTTGCAGGACACGAAGAATGTCTCATGCCATAGACCAGGCATGTCTGTAAATTTGTGCTTTGATCATCTATCAGCACACGTGCATAGCACACGCAGCAGGCTGCACTGCACGCATCCTGCTTGAGCTTTCATGAAAGCTTCTGATCAGAAGCCGAGCGGCCCGTTCTGCCAGACTGGGACAAAAAGATGTGTACTGCTGTACACAAAGCAGGCCGATGGTTCGGTCAAGAATGGTCCGCTGTCACTGCCAGCAGTCTCAGTGCGTAGAATGTGCCTGATAAAAGCAGGAGCAGATGCTGTACAGGCCCGTACCTTGATGTTGATGGATTTGAAGTCCAGGACAGACCCGGCGTGGAGCGCCACAAACCCGGTAACGACGTCTCCAGCATAGTAATACGGCTTGTCGATATGGACGTGAACCTGCGTTTTGCTTTCGCTCTGCCCCATTTGTTTCGACAAGCTGGGTGCGTTCTCAATCAAGGTGCGCTGCTCAGTAGACTGGTTTGTCAAACTCGAAATAGCACACAACACAAATGACAGCATTGCTGAATGGGAGCTTGAAGCGTGTGTACTCCAATCGGACTCCAGTCAAACCTGCTGCCTTCAACCACGCAGGCGGTACGCCAAACACTATTCACACAGCCCCATTCAGCAGTGTTTTGGTACAATATGCATTTTTACTTGCGCAATGCTTTCACAAGGTGGTTCAACTCAAACACAACCCCCATATTGCTCACACACTCCATTGCTGACTTGGCAAAAGCCAGATGCACAGGTGAAGAGCAAGGCTCTCCATGCAGATCCGACCAGCACAACGCAGTTCTCATATGGAGATACGTGATATGCATGGTATGAACACAGGCTTGCGCGTGCACATGTGGTGTGGTGTGCCAGCACAACAGCATGACGCAACACGCTGCAAAAGTGCCCGTGTACACATATACCACCAGCAAGACCCTCGCTTCTTGTGATGGTGTATTTTCAAACGAATCATCATGCATGGCAACAATGCTGAAGATGTCCACCAGAGAGGGGATGTCATTTCATGGTGGGGTGTCCAGTGTCTGTGAAGCAGTCACGGGTAGAGCTTGCGAAGCTAGCGCCTGCTTCGGCCGAGGAGACGCCACACACAGGCAATAATGCGAAGAAGGCACTGCTTGCATTGTGAGAGCTTGGCAAGCCTAGCCGTGCCCAAGTTTGATTGCCTCACGCACAGCATGCTGTCACAGGGTGAATGAGACTTTTTGTCTGGCGATCTACTACTGGTGACATAGATCCAATCGACAATACTCAAAGTGTATTGAAACAATACAGCTCTGGCCTCACCGAATCACCTTTTCACATTCGTTCCACATCAGTCTGGTTGAGCCAGTTACAGCTCCAGTTGATTACCATGGTGCACTTGCAGTGAACAGACTAGATATCCAAGGGCTATAAATTGGCTCCCTAGTCGTCACAGGAAGTCTGCACAAGCTTGTTGCGAGCCAGGAGGGTGCTGCTGCACAGCAACAGCTGCCTACCCTGACCTACAGGTGACCTGGGAGGTGGGGGACATGCCCGAGGCACGACACCAACGTAGCAGTAGTATAAAGATTGTCAACAGCTTGCTAGAATCAGAGCATGACGGGCTTTGTGGCGTGCCATCGCGCAAGGCACTTGCAGTTCCTGACACCCGCATAACAGTTCGTCGAGATCCTGTACATTTCAATCGCTTCACGTGTCTAAATTTATCAATCGTTTATTCTTGACAAAGCGCGGCTTGCTCGTCACCGGCTGCTCTAGTTTGTCCTGAGATCTCGTCCTTCTGTTCCATCCAGACATTGCGCCGCGTGATTCTCAGAAGATTGACCACACGTTTTCGATCATAAAAAATGGCAGCTAGCCTGGGGGCACAGCAGCTTACACGCAGCGGGGCGGCACACCAGAGACAACGCACTTGTCTCCGGCCAGTGCCTCGCGTGCTGGTTCCTGGCAGGGCGCTGGTGCAGCATCAATTGCAGTCAGCATGTGCAGCATCTAAGCTTGAGTGAGTTCTTCGCTTGACCTTTGTGCGAGCAGCAGTTTGAGCTTTGCTACAGCAGCAGTAGTGCCTGGGCCACCAAAGATATTAGCTGGACTCTCAGGTTATGCAGCAGTCATGGATCGCAGCACCCTCATTGCCTAATGGGGTTGTTACCTTTCGTTTGGGGCTGCAGGGATGTGCCACTGTTCTCAGACAGCAGCAGCTTGCTGGGTGGCGCACCCAAGACCAGCAGCACATCAGCAGCAGAAGCACAGAAGGCAGGGCCTACAAAGGTTGAGGATGTTCCACTTAACAGCGAGGTAAGCGTGTCTGCATTGAGCCGGTTTTGCTGTTGATTAGGTAGCATGTCACTGCGTCTTGTATGGTTGGCGGTTGCCAACGGGCAAGTGGCATTGTCAGGCTGTCCAGGCTTCTGCTGCTACCATGGTGTTGCCCATGCGGCCATTGCACTTCATGCGCCATATTGCTGACATTGTTGGGTCACAGGGATTGGAATTCCTTAACACGGCCTAACAGCGTTCATGTGCCTATACAGCCGCGTGTAACCGCGCGGCCTGCTGGAATCATCCTCTGGCATAACAATTCAGGCCTGATATGCGCTCATGTCTTTTTTATGCGGCCGCAACCTTTGCTACACCCATACACCCATGCACGGATTCACAAACCTGTTGGCATTTTGGCATTTCTGGCCTGATAGACATGCACGCAAAACAGCTCCTCGCTCGCAGTCATGCCCCTGACGCCTCCTCCTGCTCACTCAACTGCTGCTGCTGCTGCTGCTGCTGCTGCTGCTGCTGCTGTGTCATGCCATGGCGTCAAACCCACAGCTGGGCCTGGACTACTCCACGCTGCGCGACTACCTGGCAGCCGGCGACGTGCGCAAGGCCGACGACGAGACGCGCGCGATGCTGATCAAAATGGCCGGCACGGGCGCAGTGCAGCGCGGCTGGGTCTACTTCACGGAGATCCCCAGCATCCCTGCAGCTGACCTGCAGACGGTTGACCAGCTGTGGAGGGCCGCCAGCGGCAACAGGTTCGGCTACAGCGTGCAGAAGGAGATGTGGGTGCAGGTGGGTTTGGCCGAGGGTGGCGGTGAGGATTTTGGGGTGTGCAGCTGCATGGGTGGTGGCTGTGTGTTTCCTGCAAGCTGGCTTGCGCGATAGAGGTGCTGTGTAGGTCTGTGTGTGAGCGCGTCTCAGGAAAGAGCGAAGCGCATTCGATTCTGGGAAGCTTGGCCAGCAGCTAGCTGCTGCAGCGTAGGTTTGGCTCGCACTACCGATGTGTGTGTCCTCCCAATATGTGGGCCTTCCTGTGACTGACCGTCCCTTCCACTCTCTGGCTGCTGCTGCTGCTGCTGCTGCTGCTGCTGCTGCTGCTGCTCATGCGCGCAGGCTGGCAAGCGGTGGCCAAAGTTCTTTAAGGCCATCAACTGGGTGCAGGGCGAGAACAACGTGTACCTCAAGTGGCCTGCAGAGTTCATCTACACCTACGAGGCACCTAAGGGCCACATGCCGCTCACCAATGCGCTGCGCGGCACGCAGATGTTCCAGGCAATCATGGAGCACCCAGCCTTTGCAAAGGGCGTGGGCGGCACTGCTGGCATGAGCATTGACGAGCGCAGCAAGCTGTCTGGCAAGGACACACTGAAGTTCTGAGCGGGAAGACGAATTGGTGTGAATTCACAGTGGGAAGTTGTGCGGCAGGCTGTGTTTGACCGGCGTTGACCGAAGCCGGCTTGCAGGAGGCGGCTGCAGCAGCTGGCAGCAGCTGATGCTGGTGGGTTTGTGTGGTGAGAGAGCAGCAGGTGGATGCAGGGCTGTGCTGAGTGTGTATGTGAGAGAGGTGGTTGCAGTGATGCGTGGATAGGAGTGTTGTTTACGGGGTGGAGGACGGGCGGGCTCTTGTGTGTTAGGCAGGTTTCTGTTTTGTGTTTTCTCTCTTTTTGGTTTGGGCAGGTGGCTAAGGCGGTGGTGGTGGTGGATAGTAGTGAATGCAAGGTGTTGCTTGCACTTTGACTGCAGGTTGACTGCTTGCATAGCTTCAAGCAATGACATCAGCACGCCTTGTCAGCAGCCCAGGATGCACAGGATGGCTAGTTGGCCTTCATTTGGCTCGCACGGATCAGCAGGCGTCTGCTGCGGCCAGCAATGCTGAGCATGCGTGGTGCAGCACCACATCTTGTGTTTGTGCTGCCGCTGAACACGACATGTTTGTCACGCGTCTTGCTCAACAATGAACTGCGTTGAGTGTCGCGGATGGTGCCAGCCCTCGCCTTGGCACCTCACTGAGTTGGTATCTCACAGATGGCATCTCACTGAGTTGGCAACTGGGTGCGGCGTGCGCTCGGAGCATCCGGCAGTTGCCGTTTGTTTTGGACCTGTTCTTGGCATGGTATTGGCTCTGCAGGGAGGCTTGTTGTGCTGCTGCAGCCCTGCTGATATATGCACTGTATGCTGCTGGCAGGGGCCTGTTGCATGCAGATGGCGGGAGCTGTGGAGTGCAGTGCATCACTTGGGTGCCCCTTGCTCGCCAGAAATGGCTGGCATGCAGCCTGCAGCCTCATCTGCTTCCAGCGGGTGCATGTGTCCGAGCACATTGCATCGCATGGTCCTTGTAACAGTGTAACCGACAGATTGGCAACCACTGTGAGACATGGAGGGGCAAAGTTGGGCAGCAGCTGTGGGAGCGGTTGCACATGTGCTGTACAGCAGGTTGGTGGGCTGCTGGTGTCAGCATGGAGACCAATGATTGCACATACAAGCATTCAAGCGGAGTAAGCAGTTTTATGCTAATGTGTTACGGTCACCCCGACAACCGTGATGCTCTGCTCTCAGAGGCAGTCAGAAGCAAGCAGGTAAGCTGTTGATCCAGCATGCAGAAGGAGATGCACCAGTGCACATGCAGTTGTACTCGTACTAACCCCTTCTGCTCCACCAACCAGCTCACAAAGAAACTTCATCACAACAATGTTTCGTCCTAGTTGACAGTAGCGTTATTCTGTTCCGCAACGGCGATCTCGCCCTCGGTGTTCAAGCAGAACAGTTGTCATTCGTCGTTCATGCTGTCTGTACGCATCCGATCGCTCTTTGAACGGACTTGTTGGTTTCTGTAGTTGCATTATTATGTTCAATTGCTTGCAGTGAGACTCGGTATGGGAGTTCTCTGCCTCTGCACTGTCTGACACTGCTCTCACTTCACTTCAGTTCACACCCTGTGTGCTCCCTTCACTCTGTTGGTTCAGCTGAACACTTTCACAGATCAGCTGCAGATCTCATGCTGTATGTCATTGGCTAAGACCGACTGCAGCACATAGCAGCACAGCACCAACTGCTTGCGCTGCAGCAAGCAGCAACGCTGCAGCATGAGCGACTCTGAATCATCTGATGACAGCTTGCCGCTAGCAGTAGCACTGCGCAAGCACAAGCAGGCATCAGTAGAGCACTCCAGCCCTCCTGCAGCTGCAGTAGCTGCTGCTGCAACCCCAACAGATGCTGACAAGGCCGTTCCTGCAAGCAGCAAGCGGCCCAAGCGGGGTGCGGCAAAACAGCAGCCAGCCAAGCAGCAGCCAGCACATCCGCCTGCATCAGCTGCAAAGGCAAAGGGCAAGCGAGCCACGCGCGGCAGTGCTGCTGCCAGCCCTGATGCAGCGCAAAAAGCAGCAGCACAATCACCTGGCAAAGAGGTATCCCCATCTCCAGCAGCAGAAGCAGCAGCAGCACCTGCAGGTGACAGCCCAGCCGCAGCCTCTGCAGACGCGCCAGAAGCAGCAGCAGCAGCAGCAGCTGAGCAGCAGCAGAAGCCTGATGGGGAAGACGGCGCAATCGCAACCAGGCTGCGTAGGCGTGGTGGCAAGGCGCCCCCGCCTGCACCACTGCCACCACGCAAACCAACCAAGCGCAGCAAAAAGGCAGCAGTAACGCCACCCCCAGTGGAAGCACCAGCAGCAGCAGCAGCAGCAGCCGCAGCAGCGGCAGCAACAGGAGCTGTGGTTCAAGCCGCAATAGCAGGGTCAGCTGCTGGTGAAGCAGCAGCAGCAGCAGCAGCAGCAGCGCAGCCTGAGCCAGCACAAGCGACTGGCTTAGAAACAGCAGCAGTCGCACATGAGCCAAAGATCTCAGATGATGTCAAGCCAGAGCCAGCAGCAGCAGCAGCAGTGCCAGCGGCAGCAGCAGCGCAGACTGCTGACGCATCAGCCAATGTGGCACCACCAGCAGCAGCAGCGACCAGCACAGCAGCACCAGAGCCAGCAGCAGTAGCCAAGCCAGCTGCTGAAGTGGCTGCAGCTGCTGCTGATGCTGGAGCACCGGCAACACCCGCAGTACCAGCAGCAAAGCAAGCACCAGCAGCAGAGCCAGCAGTAGCAGTTGGAGATGGTGTCCTTGCCACACATGCCCAAGCAGCAAAGGCAGCAGCAACTACCCCAGCACCAGCAGCAGCAACAGCAGCAGCAACAGCAGCAGCAACAGCAGCAGACGCTGCTGCAGCGCCAGAAGCAGCGGGTGGTGTTGACGGGCCAGCAACACACACCAGATCACGCAGGCGCAGCAGCTCTGGCACTGGGCAGCAGGAGCAGCAGCAGCAGCAGCAGCAGCTGGCAGTGGGGTCGCCTAGAGCCACTGCTGCCACAGCAGCAGCAGTAGGTGTGAAAGCTGCTCACGCAGGAAAGGCTGCCGCTACTGCTGCTGCTGGCAAAGCAGTCAAGGCCAAGACGCCGCCGCCGCCGAGGCAGAAAGCAGCAGCAGCAGCAGCAGGTGGGCCACGCACGCGCCGCAGGTCTTGTACTGCAGAGGCGGAGGCAGCAGCAGCAGCAGCAGCAGCAGTGCCTGGCGGTAGCCCTGACGCCGCCGCCGCAGCAGCAGCAGCAGCAGCAGCAGCAGCAGCAGCAGGGCGTGTCCAGACAAGGCGGCATGATACTCTGTCATCTGCCAGCCCTCCTCCTGCTGCTGCTGCTGCTACTGGCAGTACCAAGGTGACAGAGGACGCTGCTGCTGCTGCTGCTGCTGCTGCTGCTGCGTCCTTGCCACGAGCTACATCGATAGAAGTCGTGCAGAGCAGGCACGAGCAGCAGCACCACCAGCGGCAAGGCTCACAGCCAACAGCGGCAGCAGCTGACAAGACAGCAGCTGGCTTGTCACCGCAGCAGCAGCATGAACAGGAACAGAAGGATTCAGCAGCAGCAGCAGCAGCAGCTGTCATAGACACATCAGCTGTGCCGGAGCCGCAGCAGAGCTTACAGGAGCAGCAGGCTGCTGCTGCTGCCATGCCAGGAGCTGCAGCAGCAGCAGCAGCAGGAGCGGTAGCGCCCGGGGCAGTCAAGTCGGCAGTCGCAGCATATGACGCAAGCATTCAGCAGCAGCAGCAGCAGCAGCAGCAGGACAACGCAGCTGCAGCCAGTGTGGCACAGCCAGCAGTTCTTGCTCCACTGACATCACACACAGCAGCAGCTGCTGCACCCAAAGCCAGAGCTGCCCTTGACACCATCGCTGCTGCCGCTGCCGCTGCCAAGGAACGTGCAGCAGCCCCATCAGCCACTGCTGCTGCAGCACCCAAGCAGCAAGCAGCGCACACGCAGCAGGCGGCATCCAAGCAGCAGGCAGGTCGCAAGGACGCTTCTGTGGAGCCAGCCAGCGCAGCAGCAGTAGCTGCAGCAGCAGCAGCAGCAGCAGCATCTGGAGCGGGGGATGCCCCAGCAACAGCAGCAGCACGGCAGCAGCGGCAGCAGGTCAAGCAGCGGCAGCAGCAGCAAGATGTTGAACAGCAACAACACAGAGCTTCACAGCAGCAGCAACAAGGCCAGCAGGAGCAGCAGGCAGCCAACAAGCAGCTGCAAGCTGTTGGCCTGCAGCAAACACAGCAGCAGCAGCAGCAGCAGCAGCAGCAGCGAGTGCAACCTAAGCAGCAAAGCTCCACCCCTGCAGATCCTGCAGCAGCAGCAGGCAAGGCGCCTGCTGCTGCTGCCGCTACTGCTGTTGCTGCTGCGCCGCCGCGCAAGCTGCACTGGGCCAGTGCCGGCCTTGACGTGATCTCCTGGGACCTGAGCAAGCCAGCACCCTGCTTCAAGGCCAACACAGGCCGCAGTTTGGCAGGTGAGGCCAGGGATAACTGCACCCTTGCATCGCCGCATGCCCACCATATCTGATACGTTCACCTGCGCTTGCATGTGTTTTGGCGAATGCGGCAGCAGCACAAAGACTGCGACCTTGTTGCTTGTGGGCATTGGTGCAGCGTCACATGACAGCTGCATGACATGGCGCTGCGCTGACGCGAACTCACCGCTGTGACTGCGTTGTGATTGTGCCGGTGCAGAGCTGGATGCCAAGTTTGCGGGCTGGTGCCGCGCAACGGCCAACTCTCAACAGGCGGCAGCAGCAGAAGCAGCAGCAGGCAGCAAGCAGCAGCCGAGCGTCAGCAGAGGTGGGACACCAACAGCCAGGAAGCCTGATGAGGCGCAGCAAGCTGCTAAGGCAGCAGCAGGTGCGGCGGCAGCTGGCAAGGCAAACAGGGGTATGGCACCTGCAGCAGCAGCAGCAGCAGCGGGAACTGCAACGCCTACAGCTGCTGCTGCAGCAGCTGCTGCCAAGGAGGCTGGAGAGGGTGCCAGCAGGCAGGCAGCAGCTGTGCAGCAAGCAACCAAGGCTGCGCAGCATCCGGCTGCAGCTGCAGCAGCAGCAACTGCTAGCCAGCAGTCCAAGCAGCCACCGGTGGGGCAGGGCTCTGCTGCATCCCAGTCTGCTGCTGCAGCAGGCACATCCTCAAAAGCAGCGCCAACAAGGGCCCCGGCCACAGCAGCAGCGGCTGGCAGCAGTGCGCCTCCTGCTGCCTCAGCAGCCAAGCAGGCAAGCCCAAATGCAGCTGCTGCACAACCCAAAGCGGCAGCAGCAGCAGGGAGCAGGCCATGCTCGGGAACTGCTGCAGTCAAGCCAGCAGCAGCTGACAGTCAGCAGCAGGAAGCTGCACAGACTAAGGCCGCAGCAGCAGCAGCAGCAGCAGCAGGGAGCAGGCCAGGCTCAGGAAGTGCTGCAGTCAAGCCAGCAGCAGCTGGCAGTCAGCAGCAGACGCCTGCGCAACCCAAGGCGGCAGCAGCAGCAGCAGCAGCAGCAGCAGCAGCAGCAGGGAGCAAGCCGGGCTCAGCTAGTGGCGCAGTCAAGCCAGCAGCAGCCGACAATCAGCAGCAGCCGTCTGCGCGAGCCAAGGCGGCAGCAGCAGCAGGAAGCAGGCCAGCAGCAGCTGACAGTCTGCAGCAGAAGCCTGCGGAACCCAAGGCGTCCTCAGCAGCAGGAAGCAGGCCGGGCTCAGCTAGTGGCCAGGCCAGGCCAGCAACAGCCGACAGTCAGCAGCAGAAACCTGCACAACCTAAGACGGCAGCAGCACCAGCAGCAGCCACAGGGAGCAGGCCAGGCTCAGCTAGTGGCCAGGCCAGGCCACCACCACCACCAGCAGCAGCAGCAGCAGCAGCAGCAGGCAGTCAGCAGCAGAAGCCCGCAAGCTCAGCAGCCAAGCAGCCATCTGCTGCTGCTGTAGCGCCCCGCAAGCCACCTACTGTTACTGCTGCAAAGGAGGGAGCAGCAGCAGCAGCAGGAAAAGCAGCGGGGACGCCTCCCGTCGCTGGCAAAGCCAGTGATGCACCAGCAGCAGCTGCTGTTGCAAAGGACAAGCAGCAGTCACCTCAGCAGCAGCAGCGGGAAGGGCAGCAGAGTGCCAAGCGTAAGCGCTCATCTTCCAGCAGTAGCAGCAGCAGCGGCACCAGCAGCAGCAGCAGCGGCACCGGCAGCAGCAGCAGCAGCGGCACCAGCAGCAGCAACTCAGACACGAGCAGCAGTGAGTCTGCAGGCAGCAAGGGAGACAGCAGGCGCCACCGGCAGCAGCAGCAGCAGCGGGGTGAATCAGCAGGCAAGCCTGCACCGCCAGCAGCAGCAGCAGCAGCAGCGGCGGCGGCTGGCAAGCCTAATACAGCTGCCAGCTCAGCTCCTGTGAGCCCTGTCACTGGCAAGCAGCAGCAGCAGCAGCAGCAGCAGCAGCAGCGGCCAGGCAGTGCAGGTGTGAAGCGGCCAGCCAGTGCAGCGGCAGCAGCTGGGGGCAGCGCTCAATCCAGCCCAGTCGCTAAGCGGGCAAAGCCATCTCCTGCTCAGTCACAGCAGCAGCAGCAGCAGCAGCAGCAGCAGGATGCAGGGGCAGCCACAACCAAGAAGCAGCTGGATAGGTCACCAGCTGGCGCCAGCCAGGAAGCAGCAGCAGCAGCAGGCGAGGACGCAGCAAAGCAGCAGAGTAAAACTCCACAGCAGCAGCAGCAGCAGCAGCAGCAGCAGCAGCAGCAGGGTGGTGGTGGCTCTGCTGGGGCTGCTGCAGCAGCAGGCAGGCAGGGCAGGCAGCGCAGCAGCAGCAGGAGCCGCAGCAGCAGGAGCAGGAGCCATGGCGGTGACCGAGGCAGGCGCTACAACAGCAGTAGCAGGCCCGAATCATCCAGGCGCTACAGCCGCAGCCGTAGCAGGGACAGGAGCCGCAGCCGCAGCAGGGACCGCAGCAGAGACAGAGACAGAGAGTATGGCAGATACGATAGCAGGTGTGCAGTAGTTGCGCTGTTGCAGAGCTCTGATGCTTTGTGACTGCCTTACAGCTGCTGTCATGTGTGTTGTCAAGCGCTGTCTTGATGGTTCTGTGTGTGTTTTATGCTATGCTGTGCTATTGTTAGCCGCTGCTGTGCTGGTTTGTGCTTACTGTGCTGCTGTGCTGAGTTGTGTTTACTCTGCTGCATATTACAGGCGCGGCAGGGGTCGGGACTGGGAGCGGGGCCGGGACAGAGACGCGTCACGCAGCAGGTCCAGGAGCAGGAGCAGAAGCAGCAGCAGGTGTGCTGCCTTGCAAGCCTTGTGTCTGCAGTTTTTTCATGTACGGCTTTGCAAGCCTTGTGTCTGTTGTATGATAATGCCTGCTGTTTTGTTGTGTATGCTGTGGTCGTACGTGTATTCAGTCTTGATGCAATGCAGAGACAGAAGCAGGTGTGCTGGTGTTGAGGCAGGGTGCATAGCAGCCGTATCACCACACAGCGGCCCCACTCCTGCTACTGGCCGTGTGCTGAGACGTGTACTGTCCCGCATCATCAGCTTCACCAGCAGCATCAACACCACCAACAACAACACAAAACACAGCAACACCATCAGGCGCACACCACCTGCCTGTGCACAGGAGCGCACAATCTTCCAACCATCCCTGAAGACCAATCCCTGGCTATGCACTGCCTGGCTTTGTGTACACTATGCCTCATCACCCTGCAGGGGTGCCCGTGGCGGCTACAGCCGAGGCAGCGTCTCCACCAAATGTGATGCTAACCCCGTACTGCCTGAATTTGTGTCTACTTTGCCTCGCTGACAACCACTTGCTTGTCTACAATTGTCCTGCAGGGGTGGCCGGGGTGGCGGATACACCCGAGGCAGCGGCGGCCGCAGTGCCAGGCGCAGCCGTAGCCGCAGCAGGAGCCGCAGCAGGGGCCCAGCAGCAGCAGCAGCAGCAGACCGGGACGGCAGGGGCGGCAGTGGCAGCAGGTTTGCCAGCGGCGGCCGCCGCCCGGACAGTGAAAGGCGGGACAGGGATAGGGACAGGGACAGGGAGTATGAGAGGGACAGGGACAGCAGGGAGTACAGGGAAAGCGACAGGAGGGACTATGACTGCCGGTGAGATGTGCAGATGATGTTTTGGAGTGTCTTCGAAGTGATGTGCCTTGTGTTGTGATGTTAATGTTTTTTTACTATGAGAGGGACAGGGACAGCAGAGAGTACAGGTAAAGCGGCAGGAGGGACTATGACAGCCGGTGAGATGTGCAGATGATGTTTAGGAGTGTCCCACAAGTGCTGTGCCTTGTGTCGTGTGATGTTAGTGTTTTTCTGCATAACTGTGGCACACTTGCAGCAGGCCAGCGCAGTGGCAGTGTAGCTGTGGAGGCATGGTGGTGTGCACAGCCTACTGCAGCATCTGGGCAACCCTACCCTGCTCTGCTGCTGCAGTGCAGCTGTCGTGCACTGGTGTCCACTGCACCTCTGGCCCGCTGCTGCTGCTGCTGCTTCTGCTGCTGCTGCTGCTGCTGCTGCTGCTGCTGCTGCTGCAGGGACCGTGCCAGCAGGCGGGACAGCGGGCGCGAGCGATACAGTGACAGGTCAGATCGGGGGGACAGGGACAGAGACAGAGAGCGGGACAGGTGAGGAGAAGGTGGCCCTTGCCTTAGCTGCAGCTGCACATTATGTCCCATGGGGTACCCGGTAAGCTGCGGCACGCCCTTCTGATGTGTTTTCTTGATGTGTTTTCAAAAAAGAGGCGGAACGCGCTGGCTGCCACATAACAGCAGCCGTGTCTGTCTTGGCCTCCTTTCTTTAATTTGCGTGTGATTTGCCAAGTTGCTTCTATCACCTGCATGCCTCCCCCTGCAATCGCACTCCTGCAGGGACAGGCCGGACCGCTACAGCACAGGCTCACGCGGCGGCGGCAGCACCCGCGACGCAGCAGCAGCAGCAGCAGCGCCAAAGCCGCCCAGCCGTGCCGTACTGCTGGCTGCCGCCGCTGCTGCGCCGCCGCTGCCTCCGCGGCCCGACAATACCATTGGTGCTGGGGCTGCTTGCCGCTCAGTCAGTGGGCGCTGCATCAACGTGGTTGATGCTGCGCTTGCGGCGGAGTGCACTGCCAAGCTGTGCTTTGTGACGCGCATCGAAGATGATGTGCGCTTTGAGAGCAGGGAGGAGAGGTGCGTGGGAGGCGTCTTTGCTGCTGCTGCTGCTGCTGCTGCTGCTGCCCTCCTGGGCCTTTTATGTGTGCCTGATTGTTGTTTGCAACCAACGGCTGCGCGGCTTCTAGACTCATCACCTGCCGCTCAGTCAGCGGGCGCTGCATCAACGTGGTTGATGCTGCGCTTGCGGCGGAGTGCATTGCCAAGCTGTGCTTTGTGACGCGCATCGAAGATGATGTGCGCTTTGAGAGCAGGGAGGAGAGGTGCGTAGCAGGCGTGTTTTCTGCTGCTGCTGCTGCTGCTGCTGCTGCTGCCCTCCTGGGCCTTTCATGCGTGCCTGATTGTTGTTTGCAACAACAGCTGCCCGGCTTTTAGACGTATCACCTGCCGCTGTCAGCGGGCCGCAATTGTGTGGCAGCTGCTGCGCTTGCGGCGGAGTGTATTGCCAAGCTGTGCTTTGTGACGCGCATCGAAGATGATGCGCTTTGAGATCAGGGAGGAGAGGTGCGTGGGAGGCTTTGCTGTCACTGCTGCTGGTGCTTTCCTGCGGGGTGCTTGATGCGTGCCTGGTTGCTTGCAGCAACTGCTGCACGGCTTTGTATGCTCATCGCTGCGTCACATCACTTCCTCACTGCTGCACACATGCTGACCTCACTCACCACCACATTGCAGCACTGCTTGCTGCCTCAACTGCAGGGAGGCGCTGCTGTTTCCTGTGGGACCGGCAGCGGCTGCAGCTGCAGTTTCTGTCGCATCATTCAGCTGACTCACCATCGTTTGGCCTCATTGGATGTGTGCAGGGAGAAGGCGCTGCTGTTCCTGTGGGACCGGCAGCGCCTGGAGCTGCACGGCGTGTTCAGGCCTGACGCAGCAGCCAAGGCGCTGCCAGAGGCCAGCCTGCCGGGCGGCGGCGCGGATGGGCGCTCACAGGTGAGAGAGGACGGCTGCAGCTAGGCTGCACTGCTGCTGCAGTTGCCTCTGGTGTGATGTGTTTGTGGTGATCGCAATTTTGCCGCTCAGCTGCTGGGCGGCGGCGCGGACGGGCGCTCGCAGGTGAGGCAGCTGCTGCAGCACATGGCCTTGCCGCAGTTTTCTTTGCACAGCCACCACTCGAGTGAGCTTGTGCCCAACTGATGTCTGCGGTTGCAGCCGGCGATTCGTTTTTTGCGCTGTCTACGCTGGCTCGGCATGAGGTGTGCACTGCGTGCTCGGGCCTGCAGCTGCAGTTGCAGCCAGGTGTACAGCGCATCCCCTTTGACTCAACTCAGCATGCGCTTGTTCGTGCTGTCTTGTTCCTGATGCAGCTGCGGGTGCAGCCCATCTACCACTTCCCTGTCACACTGTCAGAAGCAGAAGTGGATCCGCTGCTCATCGTGCAGAAGGATTTCAGGGGCCGCTCCACTCGCACTTATAAAGTGCAGGTCGGGGGCAAGGCCTGCCTCAATGTGTGGGACGCGTTTGCAGCCAAGCTGCAGAAGCTGCAGGCACAGGCGGCAGCAGCAGCAGCAGCTGCTGGGGCAGCAGATCCTGCTGCTGCTGCTGCTGCTGCTGCTGCTGGAGATGGTGCTGTGGCAGCTGGGCAGGGAGATGGACAAGCAACGCTTGCAGCAGCAGCAGCAGCAGCAGCAGCAGCAGGGGTTGAGGGAGGTGCAGCAGCTGATGCTGACGCTGCAGCTGCGGCAGGTGCCCTGGAGCAGCAGTAGCAGATCGGTGCACCCACACCACCGGCGTTTTGAGTGTTGGTGAATTGATTTTTGAGTTTTTATTGGGTCTGCAAAGCACGCTGGCGAGTTGCTGCGTCTTTGAAGTTGCCGGTGCGAGTCCTGCACCCGTCGGACGCGCGTCCAATGTAACATCATTCAGCGCCTAACACAGATTGGCATCGGCGCCTTCCTGATTTTGATCTGTTTTTCGACTTGTAGTTGCTTGTTCTGTGTTTTTTGCGGCTTCTTCCTCGCTTGCCAGTGACACCTTCCCGCGAGAACGTAGTGAACCGCTCACCGTCTTCTGCGTCATGCGGAATCTTTGCATATGAGTATATGTATGACGGCCAGTATAAGACCATTCAACAATACCCGGCATGGGAAATCGGCACAGGATGCCTGCTGCGCTGGGTGCAGCAGGGCTAGGGCTGGTGCTATTTGTTGGGATAACTATGTTGAGCAGTACACAGTATACAAACCAGCACGTGCACATCAACGGAGTAAAAGCCACCTTGAGAGGCCCCGGCCAGTTGCAAGGGTTGCTGCCAGGTAGGGAGTCCCTGATCCCACATGCTGCTTTGCTGTGGCAGTGCTGTGGCTATGCTGCATCCAACAGCATGCACTGTATTATGAGCCTGCTCTTGACTTCGCATAAAACCAGCGTTAGCCGACCGCACCGCATGCTGCCTGCTGTAGCTGTGTGCCTGCCCACCTTCGCTTCAATTCTAAGTGCATGCAATTCAGCAGGCGCAGGTGCTGGCTGCCACAGGGACTGTGCCGCACTGGTGCAGATATTTGTGCATGCGTGTGTGCTTGCAGGAACTGCAGCAGCCGACAGCTCCACTGTCGGTAGGCAGCATCTGCTGCCAGGCCGGTCAGGACTGCAAGACCAGGCTGCAATGAAGCACTCAAAGCAGCAGCAGCAGCAGCAGCAGCAGCAGCAGGATGGTTGGGGAGAGCAGCAGCAGCAGCAGCAGCAGCAGCAGCAGCAGTTGCAGGATGGTCAGGGGCGGCAGCAGCAGCCGCAGGATGACTGGGGAGGCCTGCAGCAGCAACAGCAGCAGCAGCAGCAGCAGCAGCAGCAGCAGGATGTTCGGGCAGGGCACCAGTCCATCCCCCGCATACTGCACCAGAACTACCTGGCAGGGCCGGGGCAGCTGCTGGCTGATGCCATGCAGCCGCTGTCACACTTCAGGAAAGAGTGGTGGCTGTCCTGCAAGGTGCGCAAGCAGCCTGCGTGTTGGCCATGATATATTCCTATTGCACAGTCAGTTGCCCAACCTACCCTACTTGTATGGTTGTGACTGATGATCGGTACTGTTTGAACAACACATAAGCATGCCAGCAGCTCAATCCAGTGCTGTCTGCTTGCCCAAGCAGCTGCCAAAGCCAAACACCCGTGTCGACTGTTGTGCATGTAGCTAGTCAGCAGCGGCAGCTGCCGCAGCGGCACAGCACGAAGCATCTCCATTGCTTGCAACTGAAAGTGTTACCTGATACCGATTGTACTGGGCAGGTGTCAGAGCCCCAGCAAGGCATACTGCACCTGCTTCCTGCAGGATGCAGCTGCATCAACACTCCATTCAACACTCCAGTCCAACAAGCACACGCTACTGGCCTCTTACCATCCGCCTCTGCTGCTATTCACTTGTAATGGGCTGCTTCTTGTGCATTGTGTATCCTTGCAGACGCACCACCCTGGCTGGCGCTACGTGCTGTGGGATGCTGCTGCATGTGAGGCGCTGCTGACTCAGCGCTACAGCTGGTTCCTGCCCACCTGGCAGGCCCTGGGCAACAGCACAGTGCTCAAATCAGGTGCGGCGTCTTGGCTCTTGCTGGTTGGGTTGCTTTTCGCAGTGTTTCAGTAGGCAGCTGTACTGTGTCTCCTTGATTTGGTGCTGACACTTGCTGCTGTGGAGCAACGAGATGCAAGGAGCTGGCACGTGCAGCAGGAGAAAGACTGTCCTGGATGCATCTACTTGCTGACACCACCACCGCTGCTGCTGCTGCCGCTGCTGCTGCTGCTGCTGCTGCTGCTGCTGTCCCAGACGCCATCCGTCCCTTCATCCTGCATGCTGCTGGTGGGGTGTACCTGGACCTGGACAGTGAGTGCTTCGGCAGCATGGAGCCCTGGCTGGCGGGGGGACAGCTGGTGCTGCAGGCTGAGGTGAGGCTCCTTTGTATGAGTTGTTTCAGCACCTGCTGTTGTCATGCAGGCAGCAGCATGGAGCCCTGGCTGGTGGGGGCACAAGTTGTACTGCAGGCAGAGGTAACTGCTGTACATCAAACAATGTTATGCTGAACTGCTGCGCTGTCATCAGACAGTGATGTTGTTGGTGGTGGTAGCAGCAGCAGCATGGAGCCCTGGCTGGCTGGGGCGCAGCTGGTGTTGCAGGCGGAGGTGAGCGTCCTATATGGTACTGTTGCAGCTGCTTCGGTTGTTATGTCAGCAGCAGCATGGAGCCCTGGCTGGCCGGGGCACAGGTTGTACTGCAGGCCGAGGTGATTGTTGTACATTGAACAAGCGTTAGACGGACTGCTACACCGTTATCATACAGCGGTGTTGTTGACGTTTAGTAGCAGCAGCATGGGAGCCCTGGCTGGCAGGGGGCGCAGCTGGTGCTGCAGGCCGAGGTAAGCATCATTTGTTTTTACTGTTCTAGCTGTTTGTGATGTCTTATTAGCAGCAGCATGGAGCCCTGGCTGGCAGGGGCGGCGCTGGTGCTGCAGGCCGAGGTAAACAGCTTCATAGTTGTTGGTTTCAGCAGCAGTGGCAGCAGCAGCTTGGCGTCCTGGCTGGCCTGTGTTGATCCTGGGCACAGCTGGTGCTGCAACCGGAGGAAACTGGCGTACCTGGAACATGATCTAGTGATCCAGCATCATGCATTCTTGATGTTTAGTAGCGGCAGCATATAGCCCTGGCTGGCGGGGCAGCAGCTGAGGCTGCAGACGGAAGTGAACACTATTGGCAGGTGTTGTTAGTAGTTCAACTATAACAAGTTGTTGTTATCAGGGCTGTGCTGGGGGGTGCTAACAGTCGTTGAACATGTGTTTTCCTTGTGCTCTTGCAGTGTGTGTGTCTGGCAGACTGTATGCTGACCAATTTCCAGTGATCCCTGTTGACACTGGTGTCTCCTGTGATGGCACTGCTGTTGCTACTGTCACATATCCTCTGCTGCTGCTGCTGCTGCTGCTGCTGCTGCTGCTGCTGCTGCTGCTGCTGCTGATGCTGCAGGAGGGCCACACCGTCAACAACGCGCAGATGGCCAGCGTGCCAGGCCACGAGCTGTGGCTGCGCTTTGGCCGCGCCATACAGGCACGCGTGGCAGCAGCAGCAGCAGGCAGGGACATGTGGCCCCTCAAGACCACAGGGCCGCACCTGCTGACAGACATCGTCAGGGTAAGTGCTGAAGCATCCAGAGAGGATAGTTGCATGTAGGTCCTGGCACTGAGCCTGAGGGCTGAGGCAGTAAATGTGTGTGCGGGCATTCAGAGTTGACTGAGGTGTAGCCAGACCCGTTCTACGGCAACTCAAAGGGTGCTTGGGCTGCAGAGCTGGCTGCTGCTGCTGCTGCTGCTGCTGCTGCTGCTGTTGCTGCTGCTGCTGCTGCTGTGCGCTGTTTCTTGAACCACACCAGGCAGCTAGAGGCAAATCAAAGAACACAGCCCACTGCAGGGTCAAGTTTTTGCCGGGTTAAGGAGCCTCACACTGTGCTGCGCTGTGCTGCACTGTGCTGTGCTGTCCTTTTGCCGCACAGGAGGTGACAGGCAACAGCAAAGGGGACCTCCCTGGGCTCTACACGCTGCCTGGCAGCAGCAGCAGCAGCAGCAGCAGCCTGGTGGTGTACGGGCCGCGGCAGTGGTTCACGCCCTGTGCATGGAACGACTGGGGCTGCTCAGTGAGTGTCTGGCTGCACATCACCTGCCTGTGGCTACATGCCGTGCTGCTGTGCTGCGCTGCGCTGCATGTGCTACATTTGCCGCACTGTTGGTACTGCTGTCATGCTGCTCTTGCAAGATTGGAGCTGCTCTTTGTGTGGCATGTGCTACACAACCTATACCATTACTATGCTGCGCTGCATCGCTCTGCATGCGCTGCACATGCCTGGTTGTCCAACGTGCAATTGCGCTGCTGCCACATCACCGAAGTCAATCATCCAGGTAGGCAGACCTTCGACACCGCAAGTGCCAGGGGTTGATCGTGCTGCTGCCGCATACTGTATGCATACACGACACTGCACGCAGCTCTCCCACCTGGCGCGCCTCTTGCTCTTTGCGTGCCGCTGCAGGTGCGTGTGGCGCGCGACAAGCCGCTGCTACGCGCTACTGGAAAACACGAAGCAGCAGCGGCAGCAGCAGCAAACGCCACACATGTTGAAGCAAACGCCTCGCTGCCTGTAGTTGAGGCTGTGCAGACGCCGCTGATGCTAGCTGTAGCGGCTGTGGCTGGCGTGCACCACTTCAGTGGCAGCTGGTTGGGTCTGGACGGCTCCAAGAGCCTTAACCTGAGGCGCGAGGTGCGGCAGAGTGCATGAGGGTTTAAATGCACAGGGATTCAATCACAGCTTCTAATTTCCAGCCTGAAGTACACGCACACACCTCACTGCATGTACTGCTGTCTTGCGGCAATTGCATTCCATGCACAGTGTGCAGTGCTGCTGTGAATGTTGCTGCAGCTGGGCCGCCCTTGAGTACTGGGCAACTTGACTGAACAGCAGCTGTGCTGAATCACCATCCTGGCCACGTCCTATCACTGTACGGTGCAACATGTAACATGTCTGTTACCGGTGCTGTTGCAGGGCCTGACTGGGGTGCTGCACTTCCTGAGCAACAGCAGCAGCTTTGTGGAGCAGCCCTGCCAGCAGCTGCGCCTGCTGGTCAGCCCACAGCAGCAGCAGCAGCAGCAGCAGCAGCAGCAGCAGCAGCAGCAGCAGCAGGCGCGAATTGATCGCAGTAGCAGTGACAGCAGCAGCAGCAGCAGTGGCAGCAGCAGCAATGGCAGCGGCAGTGCTGCTAGTGCCGCTAGTGACATAGCAGCCAGCAGTGGTGGTGCCGCTACAGTGCGTGCACATCAGCAGCCGCATCAGATACAGGAGGGAAAGGGCTTTGCAGCAGCAGCAGCAGCGGCAGCAGCAGCTGTGCCGGTGTGCTGGGAGAGTGTGACTACAGATGCTGCTGCTGGCAAGTGCCTGGTGTACTCGATACGGCAGGCGCAGCCGGCTGGCTTGGGCCAGGGTCAGCGGCAGCGGCAGCGGCAGCGGGCAGTATTGGCTTCTGACAACAGCCACCGCAGCAGCAGCAGCAGCAATACGTTAGGTTTTAATGTGGATGTGGCGGCTCTGTTCAGGCCGGAGCTTCAGCTGGCAGCCGCAGGGTGTCACGTGCACCTGATCAGCCACCAGCCCCTTGACTTGGCGCTTTCAAAAGAGCAGCAGCAGCAGCAGCAAGATGGTAGCAGAGAGCAGCCGCAGCAGGGGTGGAAGGGCCATCCCAACATCACCACGCACTGCTACGTGTTGGGTGCGCTGCAAGACCCCTTCGCAGAGCCGCCTGTGCACACCCTGCAGAGCCTGCGGCAGCAGCTGGGGCACGCTGACAAGCCGTAAGAAGCTTGTATTGTTATCACTTCGCTTGTTAGCTGCCATTATGTACATTTTGGTGGAGTAGCCAGCGTGTTTGTGCATGGAGATGAGAGGGTATGCGCTGCTGCTTTGATCTGTGTGGATGCTGTCATGAGCTGCAGCCCTGGATGTCATGTCCTTATGCTGCGATTGCTCGAGTGTGCGAGCTGTTGCGCTTGAGATCTACCTGTCTCTAGGCAGAAGTGCATCACTGCCTGGTGTGAATGCATGCGTCGAATTACAACCAGACACGCCACGTTGCAACACCTCTCGTCACTCAACAGCTGTTGTGTCATGCGGTATGCTTGCAGTATCACGCTGTTGTACCTCGACCTTGGCAGCAGCAGCAGCAGCAGCAGCGGCGGCGGCAGCAGAAGCAGCGTGTTGGACGTTATGAACAGCTTATACCTGACAAATGCTCAGCAGGCGCTTCAAGGCGTGCAGGCGCTGGCCTTGCGGCTGCCGCAGCCAACAGCAACAGATGCTCACAAGGCATATGCCATGTACCAGCACCTGTACCAGGAGCAGGGGTTGTTAGGATACTTCCATGGCAAGGAGATGGCAGCTGGAGCAGACAGTGGTCCTGTGGGCACTGAAATCGGCTCTCAATCAGGTGCTGCTGGTACTAATGATGGTGTGGTGTTCACGCTGGGTTTGGCAAGACCTCCAGTAGGTCGTCATTAGCAATTTTGCATTGTTTGAAACTGTAGAATATGAGGCAAATATCGTTTCATGCCTTAATTCTCGCTCCTGCTTGGTGCGGGCTTGGTGGTGCTCTGGATTCAAGCAGGACCACATGCAGCAGGGCAGCTGCTTGCTGTCATATTGTCAGTTGCTTCGAGTAAACCAACCGTCGACTTACTGGCGCAGTCTTTTCGCACTAACCAGTGCTGCTATTTTGCTGGTCTCAAGTTCAGAACGAGAGCATCTGCCGAGTCATATTTGATAGTCTTCGCGCTTTCTCAGTGTGCATAATGAGACATCGTTAGACGCTGCAGACAGCAGACATCAAGCGCTGGGCCATAGATACCTATTAATTTTTTTGAAGTTGGCTTTCATTTCAGTCCTGTTGATCGGCGAGCTCCTGCAAGGTGGGCGCGAAAGGGCAGCGCGATTAGTCGAGCCTGCGGATCAGCACCACAAACGGAAATAATTACAGGTTTAAATTTTTGTGAACATTTTTATCATTTGGGTCTCTTTGTTTCTGCAGGTTCCCGCCCAACCAGGTGGTGGCCAACCACCCCCACAGCAGTGCGACCCAGCGCAGTAGCTGAAACCTCGCAGAATACTAACCAAACAACTAGATTCGACCAAACGCTGCCAGCAGCTAGTGGCCAGTATGCAGCGAGATTGCCTGCTGCTGCTCTGTTTGGCAGTAGCGCTGTCAGCAATGCAGCTGCCTGGGGCCAACGCACAGAGCATCTACAGGGGTATTCTACCGGCTGTCTTCAACAACTTCAGCTGCAGCACCAAAGCCACCAATGTTTTGGACAAGACCCTGACAGTAAGCCCTGCAAACATCTGCAAGGACTTTGGGATGGGCAGCCCAAATGTGTTGACCTGCACAGGTGAGCTAGCAGGGTGTAGCAGAGAGCAACTTTTTAGCAGTCTGGGAGCGTCTCTGTAGCAGTTGGTGATCAGCGCATAGATTAAAGATTTTGGATGCACCGCCTGTGGAGAAGCGGCAGCAGCAGCAGCAGCAGCAGCATAGCAGCAGCAGCAGCTGACGCAGCTGATGCTGGTCCTGCAAGCAGCATCGCCAAGCGCAGCAGCACTACCACAGCTATCAGTTCTGTGGTGCAGCTAGCAGATGCTGATCATTTCGAAATCGTGCGCCATCACGATAAGCTTGCTGTGCATCGCGCAAGGCTTGACCTGATGGATGACCTCTTTGGTGCTGTTTGATTATGCCTGATGCTGTAACATTTCATGCGGCGCTGTAACATGCTGCATGTCCACCATGCAGGGCTTGACCTGCTGGATCACGTCACTTGAATGCTGTTTGTTGCTGTCAAATGTTAATTTATGTCATGCGGTGTTGTAACATGCTGCGTGCTAATCATACAGGGCTTGACCTGCTGGATGACGTCACTTGAATGCTGTTTGCTGCTGCCAAATGTTAGATTATGTCATGCGGTGCTGTAACATGCTGCGTGCTAATCATACAGGGCTTGACCTGCTGGATGACGTCACTTGAATGCTGTTTGCTGCTGCCAAATGTTAGATTATGTCATGCGGTGCTGTAACATGCTGCGTGCTAATCATACAGGGCTTGACCTGCTGGATGACCTCACCAAGAGGGTCACTGGGGACTGCACGCCGCACAAGCAGGCCCCCATTGCATCCAAGTCAGCAACAGGTGATGCAGCAGCAGCAGCGGCAGCAGCAGCGGCGCCGGCGACGGCAGCAGCAGCAGCAGCAACTGAGGCCGGTTGTATGTACAGTGCTGTACACTGGCACCGTTGCAGGCTTCCGAAGTCCAGCAGTGTTTGCCTGGACAGCAACAGCAGCAGCTGCCCCAGCGGCTGGCAGCAGCAGCAGCAGCAACTCAACATGAATTTGGTGTGCTCCAACATGCATTCACTGTGCTTGCGCATGATGCCAGCAGCAGCTGCAGCAGCTTGCACTCGCATCATCCTCGCCCCCTGACGTGTGAACCGTCTCACTCACTGTTCACTCACGGCATGCGCTGTGCTGATGGTGACATCATTGCTGCCCGTGCAGGGGAGCCCATTCCTCAGCCGCTACCAGACAGGCGGCCGCTGCCGCCCGGCGCATTTGACGACACAGATGCGCTGCTGGCTGCCGAGGGAGGCACACATTACTGGTGAGCAGGCGGCACAGCGCAGCTGCTGGTCAAGCAGCAGCAGCAGCAGCAGCAGCAACCAGCTCCATGGTGTTCGCAAAACCAGCATACCAGACACAGATGCGCTGCTGGCTGCCGAAGGAGGCACACATTACTGGTGAGCGGACGGCTCAGCGCAGCTGCTGGCCAAGCAGCAGCAGCTGCAAGCCAAGCAGCAGCAGCAATCAGCTCCATAGTTTTCGCAAAACCAGCATACCAGACACAGATGCGCTGCTGGCTGCCGAAGGAGGCACACATTACTGGTGAGCAGACGGCACAGGAGGGGCGCTGGCCAGGCAGCAGCAGCAGCAGCATTCCAGCTGGGGGACATGAAAATCATAACACTCATGCAAGCCTGTTGCGCGTTTCTGGATGTCGCACCTCACCCACGCGCGCACCCCCTGCAGGTACATCGCCAATGTGATCAACCTCTTCCTGTGGGCCCCCTGCCAGGAAGCAGCAGGCTTTGCCACACCCTGGCTGCTGCCAGAGCGCTGGAGCCTGCTGCACATGGAGTCCATGTCCGCCATGTTGATACCACACACATATGGCTGCAAACCTCATTGCGTTCCTTCCCGATACACCCCACCTTGTCCTGCAGGTACATCACCAACGTGATCAACTTGTTCCTGTGGGCCCCCTGCCAAGGAGCAGCAGGCTTTGCCACACCCTTGGTGATGCCAGAGGGCTGGCGCCTGCTGCACATGGAGTCAACCCCGCCCCAGGGGCCCTACAAGATAGCCATTCCAATGTATGCTGTGCTGAAGAGTGGCGATGGCAAGCAGCTGGCAGTGGTGATTCGGGGGACACGCACTGCAGTGGAGTGGCAAGTGGGTAAGTGTAAGAGTTTTTGAGCGTGCATGAGGAACAGCAATCAGAAGCATGCAAGCAGACAGCGACATTTAAGTGGACTGGCAAGTGGCTGAGTGTGCGTGTCTGCGGCGCTGCCCGAGTGCAAGCGGCAGGCGCGTGGCACATCAAACTCAACGGGTGTCAGGCAGCCCTCGACCATGTGAGGTGCTGGCTCCACGTGCACTGAGCAGCAGCATCCTCAACAGCTGCTGCAGTCAATGTCCACGCATTGGCACCCAGCACAGCCTCGAATGCATCCACCGCCGCTCCTTCACCATCCCACCCGTAACTGCCGCCTCGTGCTGCTTGCTTGCCTGCCTGTGCAGCCTGCTGTGACAATGCAATATCAACTTGCGGACATGACGTATGTGCAGACCAAAGATGCCAGATACCCGGGACTGGTCTCCAAGGGCTTCTCCTACCTTGCCCTTGTGGCCTGCTGCCTCATGCTGCCTGTCCTGCCTGCTTTGAAAACCCACTTTTATGCTGCAGACATGACGTACGTGCAGACCAAGGATGCCAGCTACCCAGGCCTGGTGTCCAAGGGCTTCTCATTTGGAGCTGCGCTGCTGTGGCCGGCCCTGGAGAGCATTCTGCTGAAGGAGGTGGTGCAGGGGGGTGTCACTGACGTTACAATCAGCGGCCACTCCCTTGGGGCTGCCTTGGCTACGCTGCTGGCCTACAGAGCACAGGTGAGCTGGTGGACTCTGTGGAATGTTCTGAGGCACGCAAAAGCTGCATGGTTTCACAGATAAGAGTGCAAGCTAGCTACTTGAGAGCAGGCTCAAAGGGCTGCATGCCTTTGCTGACATGCTTCGCTGCGTGAGCAAGCCGCCCTTCACTGCAACCGCCATGCTGCCAGGGGCTGCCATGGCTACGATGCTGGCCTACAAGGCTCAGGAGGGGCGCTTGGCTTTGCGAATTCAGCCGGATTTACGTGAAAATGCATGCTGATAGATCTATTGAAGTGCAGGTGCTGTTTGGTGACAAGCTGGCGGCAGCTGACAAGCCGCTCTTTCGATTGCTATTTTATTCCAAAAACACTCAACTTGTATGCTGCTGAGCAGGTGCTGCTGGATGAGAAGCTGACAGCAGCCGGCAAGCCGCTGGTGGCTATGGGCACACTTTGATAGACTGCTGCTGCTGTTTTTGTGCTCACCGCCGTGCATGCGCTGCTCTACGCAAAGCTGGCAGCCGGCAAGCCCCTGCTTCATGTCTTCAACCCGTCAACAACGAGTGATCTGCTGCGCAGCTGCTGCTCGATGAGAAGCTGACAGCAATTTACTGGCCGCTGCTTTCATCGCCTGAATCCTGGCAAACAATCAGTCAATTTTTCATTTCATGCTGCCTTGTAGGTGCTGCTTGACGACAAGCTGGCAGCAGCCGGCAAGCCGCTGGTGGCGGTGGGCGCGCTGCTGTTTGCGCCACCCAACGTGGGCAGCGACGCGTTTGTGGCAGACTTCAACAAGCGCGTCAACGCACGCAGGTGCGCGGCTGCTGTGTAACATTTTTTACAGGATCTGTGTCTGCTGCAGCTGTCATTGTCTCTGTGTAAGGCTGAGCTCAACAAGCGCGTCAATGCACGCAGGTGCGGCTCTGATGCAGTGTTGCTGTTGTTTTGTACTTTGGCGTGATCTGTGGTCTGTGTTGCACCTCACAGGGCTTTGCATACTCATGGCCTTGCGCTTTGACTGGGTGCAGATGCAGGCTCAAGTGAATCCACCCAGACACAGCCACATGCTGCTGCCATAGACACTTTGAAAGCTGCTCTCTGGGAAACATTGGAAACTGCGCAACAGCGCTAGCAGCATTGGCCAACACCGTCCCTTCTGTGCTGCACGCTGTACACATGTGCACACTGCTGACTACTTGAACGGGCAAATATGCCTCCAACCTGCGTGTCGTGCCTGCAGGATTGCCTTCCAGTGGGACATCATCCCCCAGGTGCCCTGTGCCCCCCGCATGATGGCCTGCCAAGGCAGCATCTTCACGACAGCACTGCCCGGCATCAGCAGCTGGAACTACGCGCCAGTCGGTGGCGACATCACGCTGACAGCAGCTGGCATGCCGGTCCAACCGCAGGCCTGGCAGAAGCTCGAAACCATCAACGGCTGCAGGATCCTGCCATGGGCGATTGCGACGCACGTGTGCAGCTACCCGTGCTTTTATTCAAAGTCTGCTGCTGCAGGCGCGCCAGAATACGGGCGCTGCAAACTGTGGGGGCAGTCGAAGGGAAAACTTGACGCGTCGTTCTGCAGTGGATATCCGTACCACGAGCCGGAGTATCCTTCGAAGGGCATGGGGTCCAAGGTTGTTGTGGGGAATAAGCCTCATGACAACAGCAAGCCTTTTGAGCTGATCATTGGAGGCAAGTAATGGCTGTTGCTGGTAGGTGGCTGGATGGCAGAACCAGAAACACTGGACCTGGACAACTTTAGGCATGGGTGGTGTCAGGTTGATGGATGCTGCGTGTCTTTTTGTTTTGTTTGGAACTTGGCGTGTATAAAGAGATGTGAATAGGTGCAGTTAGGGTTGTCGCCACTGCGTGCACTGTCTAAACATGACGCAGCATTTGGCTGGTGACCATCTATCTCAGCATCAAACAACCAGCATCAAACAACCAGCATGAATGCTGCCGACATTGGCAGCCTGCACATTAGACATGGTATGGCTGTTGGCAATGTTCATATGGCTGTTGCCGGCCACTGGTCGGCTGCGGCACACAGCCACACAGCCTTGGCCACAATACAGTGTTTTGAGTTGCAGTTGAATTGCAGCCTTGGCCAGAGTACAGTGCACGTGGCATGGCTGATGCTGTCGCACCAGAGACTGTCAACTGTATGGCCGAGTGCTGTTGCTGCCAAAGTCAATCAAACAGACGTTGCTCAACGTGCTTGGGAATTGGAACTGCCGCCTCTGGCTGGCAGAGTCATTATTATAGTTGCATGTTCACGCCAGCTGAGCCACAGCGGCTGCGTAGTACAGTCACAGACTTGACACAGTTGGGTCAGTCTGGTCGTGCGTGCAATCTATCATGTCTGCCCAGGTACGCAGCCACCCAACCAGTGTACTCCATGAGAGTGCGTTTCCAAGCACCGGCTGCTGCTTGATGTTTCTGATAAGGAGCCAGTGGTGACACGCGCCAGCCTCCTGGGCGGTTGTGTGAACTTTGATGGAGTTGCAGATTTGTCAACAACTAACGAGTTCCCTGGCTGCTGGATGGTGGTGCTTTCGGCAGCAGCTACTCACCAGCGCTGCCGATTCGTGTATCACAACACAGGTTGCCCAAAAATATTTTGCATTTCTTGTGTATACAACTAAGGCCAAATGACAGCAACCCCTACAGCAACCCCGGCATTGCTGAAATGGATGCTAACAAACAATGCTGCTGCAGAACAAGGACTGCACAATAACAGCAGGCACCAGCCGCCAGCAGCAGCAAAAAACCGTTTGCACAACAAAACTGCGTCACTGTCTGAGCTGACAACCCTACAGATAGCGCTCCAAGCTCGTATCCGCGAAGCAAACAAGCGACTCATGAGACTGCAACGCAAGGACAAGCAGTAGACCTAGCAGCACAGCTATCATGCGCTGATTAACTCTTCCGCCGCTTCTTTGTCTGCTGCTGCTTTGCCTCCTCCTGCTGCTGCCCCTTCCCCCCCTCCATTTTCCAGTACTCCTTCTTCAGGGTGGCCAGCAGCTGATCTGCGTCATTTTTCACTCTGATGTCAACCTTACGCACGAATGGGATGCCGCGTGCCTTGGCACCCTTCATGACATCTAGCAAGCTCCTCTTGATGTACTCGCCTTTGTGGTAGACCTGGCGCCCGCCGTCCACGGTGTCAAACGTCACTGGGTGGTCAGTCCTGATCAATGCCACAGCAGAGCAGTCAATAGTGAGTGGATGGGATGCCAGTCAATGGAATGCCTGCATACACAGCAAGGTGCTAGAACACATGTGAACTGACACTGAATTGAAGTATCCAAGGGTCAGTTCACAATAAAAACCAGCACACCAAACAAAGTGTGTGTACAGGGTCGCTGCCGGCATCCTGCTGACCATGTTGTTCAACTTGAACGCGTGCTGATGATGAGAGAATCACCCGGCCAACAACCCCCAGTAGTCATACAACATGGCTCATTGGCTGGTTTGGACTTGGCCATGGTTGCTGCAACTGCTCTGTAGACTGTAGCCCTGCTGACGGTTGACGGCGCTCCAGGCTGCGCTATCAGGATCCGTCTCACTACAGGAACTGCCTGCTGCTCACACAGAAGGGTGCTTGCTGTGTCTACTAGCTGCTTGCTCAGGGCACGTGGCCTGCCAGAACGTGGATTTTCCTGCAGGTTCTTGCATTCTGCATACCTCTGCTGCCACCTTTTGACATTAGCAAGACTCTCTTTAGTGAGGGCAGCAGCAGCAGCAGCAGCGTTGCCATGCTCACGGCATTGAGCCAGAGCGTGTATTACAGCAGCACAACGGGTGACCGACAGAACTTCTTCGGGTTTCGAACCATCTTAGAGCTTTGTATCGATCACACGTAGTAGCCCGCTTATGCACGTTCTGCTGCAGCGTCATCTGTCATTGTCAGCCTGTCTGCTGACTCGGCAGCAGCACTTGAGTCCGTGCCAATAGGCCCTTGGGGTTGTCTAAATTACTGCAGGAAAGTATTTGTATATGTTACGAGCGTTGGCGACCCAATGTGCGTGGCTTGGAGGCAGAAGCCTGTGTGTAAAGCCAGTCCTGCAGCCAGCGGTGTCATACCTGCTGCTGGTTACACCCAACTTTGCAGGTGCACCAGGCCACTTAAGGTTTGTTCCTGTCGAAGCTGCCCGTCAAAACACAATTCAATGTGCATCTTCATTTCATTTGTTGCACTTGAATCCTCCTGTATACATGACCAGGCATGGCATGGGGCCCAGCTGGGCTGCAGCAAAGCTACACTGCATTTTCTGCACATTTCTGACAAAGACTGTCTGCCAGCAATGCCTGTTACACAATAAACCTCGTGTTATGCATTTTTATACTCAACAGAGTATGACACCGATTTTTGACGGCAATGCAACGGCTGGATGCTGTGACATTGAAAGTCAAACAAAGGTGACTAATTTGACTGAGCCAAAATTCAGGCTTGGATTGCATGCACAATCACGAACTTCCTGCAGCTGCCAGTCACCAAACAGTGCACTGGCACACAAGCCGGCCAGAAAACATGATACTACTGGGTACCAGCTGCAGCATCAAGGGCAGCAAGCCACTATTACTCAAATAGCCTGCACAACCTGCTGCCCCAAATTGGGTGCACATTGTGCGCTCTACTGCTGCTGTCACGCCAACTGCCGCTGCCGCTCACCAGCAGGCCTGACCAGCCTGACGCTGCACCATCAGGAACACCACTCATTATCCAATGTATGCGCCACGGTTCCGCAGCACCTTGTCGACCCGCTTCGGCATGCTGAGCATCAAGTTGCGCAGCATTGGCAGCGGCAGCGCAGCCCATTCACGCAGCACAACTGCCTTGAGCTGTTCCAAGGTGTAGTACTCCTGGCGATACACCTGCGGCTTGATGGTGCCCCACACATTCTCAATGGGGTTGAGGTCTGGGCTGTTTGGAGGCCAGTGGGGCAGCACGCTGACACCCTTGGCTGCCAGAAACTCCGGGGTACCACCCTTGGCGTGCGCGGGCGCGTTGTCAAGAAGAAAGGTAGGCTCACCAGCACCGGCAGCTGCAAAGAGCTGCCTTGCCTCTGGCAGCATACCCTCCTCCAACTTCTCGCAGAACTCCTCTGACCCTACACCATTCAGCAGGAGACTCTGTCCCCTCCTTGGGTTCTTGCGCTCGTACTTTTTTTTGAGGCCCGTGGTGCCGCTCACGCAGTACAGCGAGGACTTGCCATGGACTGACATGAGGCCGTACACATGCAACTGCTGGTTTTTGTTGGGCTTGAACCTAATTGGCGTATGCCCCTTGAAGTGCCAGACCTTGCCACCAGGGCTGCCGCCACGCTACCTGAGTGCCATCCCTTAAGTGGCTTTGCAACAGGCCACACCTGACTTGCATGCAAGGCAACTCGCCCCATCAGCAGCTGATGATCAGCTGACCAACATGCCCCAGCATCTGGAGGGCCAGGCATGGCGGACGTCATCTGCACCCATCACCTTCACGTTAAAAATTGGATGGTTTGCAGCTGAGAAGGAAAATTTGTGGGATGGAGGGGTCGCCCTGGCAGCCACGTTGGCCTACCTGACTTGCTGCAAGGCAACTCGCCCCATCATGATGCTGACCAGCTGACCAACATGCCCCAGCATCTGCAGGGCCAGGCATGGCGGACGTTATAAGCACCCATCACCTTCACGTTGAATTTGGATGGTTTGCAGCTGAGAAGGAAAATTTGCGGGATGGAGGGGTCGCCCTGGCAGCAGCACAGCAACAGGCACGTGCAGAGGCACAGCTATCACTCTGAGGACGGCAAAAGACCGACATTTGGCCGATCCTGACCGATGCTGGCCGAGGCTGACCGATACCAGGCATGTGCCATGACCGACCCCCGGGCTCATGCGTGTCGGTCACCAGGTTGACCGATGCCACACCTGGTGCTGCACCGACACTGCCTTGCTTTTCTCAAATCTGGCGTTTCGGTGCTCTACCACTCTCTTAGATGATTGTTACATATGTACGTAGGTATAGTGGCCCGTTAGACATAGAACGGGCCCAATGTCGGTCAGCATCGGTCAAGATCGGTCAAATGTCGGTGTTTTGCCGTCCTCAGAGTGTATGTGTATGCCAGCAGATGACGCAGATGGGGGACCCCCCAACATATGGTGATATATCACTATGGGTAATGCAAATCCACAAGCCATCCGCAACTCATCCGCAGCAAGCCATCCACAACGCCATCCACAAGGGGTTACGCCCGTCCACAACGCCATCCACTACCGGAATGATCCACAATGGTCGCGGATGAGCTTCGATCACTTGTGGATGATGTTGTGGATACTGTAAAGGAGCCTCGAATAGGTTGTAAGGCGTTACATGAATGATACGAATGACAATCTTTCGTAATGCTGAAGTCGGTACGCGAGTATAGACCTCGCACCGTACAGCAGCAACAGCAGCAGACACGCCACCTGGACAAGTAATGCACAACCATACGTGCAGACTTCGAGCCAATCTGCAAAAGCGTCAAGCATCACAAACATATATTGCTGTTGCTGTCTACATGCTCTACGATCCATCCATACTCTTCTACTGCCATTTGCCGCTGGTTGACGTCCCCTCAAGGCCTGCCGACTGCTGCAGGAAACAAGTTGGCATCCTGCAAACATGTGCAGCAGCAGCACCAGCAGGCAAGATCTTACATACACAAACACAAGATCACGGTGCAAATCAAGCATTGCAGCTGCAGTGCGAGTGCTGCTGCTGTTTGAAAATGAGGAAGGTGTGGTGCTGTTACCTTGGCTCAGCGGCATGCTGCGGCTGCTGTGCCATGAACACACTAGCAGTAATGTGCCTGGCATATGCTGTGCTCTGCACTCCTTTTCCATAGGTGATGTCATGCAATGACTTGCGAGTCATTGCGCTTGGCCTCTGGCATGTGTACTGCCAGATGCACGGGGCAGACCTGCAGCAAAATACATAGAGTGTTTTAAGCATTAGCGCAACCACCACCACTGCTCCTGCTGCTGCTGCTGCTGCACGCGTGCACGATGGCAGAACATCAGGTCCTGCAACACCAAGCAATCTCGACGATCTGTATTGTTGTTGCTGCTGCCGCCACTAACACCGCTGTTGCTGCTTTGCAATGCTGTCTCATGTGTGTAATAGCTGTTTGCAACGTGCGACCAGCGAATTCTGCTAACCACGGGAGGAATCACATGCGGTCCCGCCCCTGTCACCTTGCTGTAGCTGCTGCATGCTTTATTGCAGCTGATCGCATGAGTGTGCCGAGTGCCAGTGATGTTACCCTCACCACCGCTGCTGCATCACGTCTGCTGGAGGAGCACAGGTGCCTGCGAGCAGAGTGCAAGCAAGCATTGCCTGATTTACCAAGCCACTCCTGGAACAGCCGCACACATGCACAAACTGGGTGCAGCAACCATCTGGTCTGCTTTGAACTTTTGAATATTTGGGGTCAGAGGCAAAAATTCAAGGATTTGTGCGGCTTAATTGGAAAAGTGCTTTGCAATATCATCTTGAATTTTGTGCTTTGCGATTTCATCTTGAATTTTTGATTCTTGAATTTCCATGTATAAGGGTGTGTGGAGAGAGGCTGATTAAGAGTTGTGTCAGCACAACACTGATGTGGGTTTGGCAGGGGCTGAAAAGGCGGTTATTCAGAATTCAAAAGTGCAAGGCGCGGCACAGCTGCACAAGCTGTTGGCGTTGTTGTATGCAGTGAGTGGCTATTGTCATCGATAGTCATGTTCAAACTGCTACTTCAGGACTTGGCTTTTCAATGAACAGACATTCATAAAACCCAGAAGCAGATCTTACCCTTGGACTTGTCAAAGCTGTTGCCCAGGAATTTGGCTCCTGCCAGAGCAGAGTTGACCATGCTTGGGGTGACCTTGTCAAAGCTGGCAACATGCTGGAGCCCCCCATACGGCAGGGTGAAGCCCATGGCATTGTTCGGAGTGTGCCGAGTGCCAGTGATGTTACCCTCACCACTGCTGCTGCTGCTGCTGCTGCTGTTGCTGCTGCTCCTCCTTCTGCTGCTGCTTTCACCGCCACTGCTGCTGGCTGCACCTGCACAGCTGCTGCTGGAGGGACTGCCGGCCCCCCGCTGCTGTTTGATAATGGGCTCTGCTGGTGATACTGGCTGTAGGTACATGAGCACAGCAAAGGCCAGGGCAGTGATGCTGGCCAGGCACAGGCCGCTGCAGGCTGCCGGCAGGATGTCATGGTACTCTGGCGTGCCAAAGTCCATGTAGCCTTTGCAGTGGTAGTACACTGTAGCAAACCCTGTGCCTAGAGTGGCCTGGAACTGCTTCAGCAGCCCGCTGAGACCTAGAGCCCACACTGGTGGCTCAGCTGACAGCCCTGGAACAGAGCTGTGATCCCAGGTGCCCCGCGCTGTCTCAGCCTGGCGCGAGCCCGTGTACAGGTGCTGAGCTGTGGCCAGCAGGGCCTGTGCAGCCTGCCGCGCCCGGAACGCTGCGCTGGTTGTGGCGAACTGCCCGCCGCTGGTCAACCTGCTGGGATGAAACCACATGGGGTTGCCGCGCTCCTTGAGGGCGAGCTGCTGAGCACTGCAGGCAGGGCATGAGTACACAGTAAGGCAACGCACGGTCAGCAGCAAGAGGGCAAGTAAACTTGGCTGGACTGCCGCTGGTATAGGAGAGATACAATGCAAGCTGGCAGTCAAGCATCCTTCACCACACATGGGCACATGCAGCATCAGCGAAAAGCTGGCGTAGTTTGGGATGGTGCTCACTTGATCTCCTTGAGCGCTGACAGCAGCTCAGCTTCAAGGTACATGACCTTCTCCACTGCGTTGTTGAAGCTGACTGGCATGGCCTTGAACCGCAGCTTTGAGGTGCCTGCAAGTGCTGCTGCTGCTCTCTTGCTGCTGCCAGGAGGGCGCCCACCCTGCGACGGGCAGGTGAAAATGCTTCAGGTTCTGGACTTGGAGGTGGTTACCATCTGAAAGCAAAGACCTGAAGCATTTTCACCAAGGTACAGCATATGCTTTCTGCAAGCATTTGCCAGCTCTTTTGCATCTTCAGTAGGCTTGTGCATTTGAAGAGCTTCTGCAGGCTGTCCTAGTACACAAAGTGAGCAGGCAAGTGCTGAAGTTCACCTTGCAGCCCCACCACGCCTCCATAAGGCGGGTGATGGTCCTAGAGTTTGCAGGGAAAGCCAGGTCAACCTGCACAGGAGCATCAACAGTCAGAGAGATGGCGCCACACCAAGCTGCTGAGCGAAGCTAAGTACCGCCTGTTAATTCACCTGCAGCTGCTGGATCCTGCCATCAGCATCCTTGTACTCAATGTGGCGCTTGCAAGTGGCCTGCTCCTCTGAAGACAGGGCGAGAGTGCGGCCAAGCCACAGTGGTAGCCGCAGTTCCTGCACAAGCTGTGGGGGAGTTAGTAGCCAGTACATTCAACAGGCTAGGAGCTGATGCCAGCAACACCTGACATACCTGGTCCTGCACGTTGCTGGGAAGCAGCTGCAGCGACATGCCCGCAGCCAAGCTTGCGCAAATCATAGACTCCCATTGCTGCAGGTCACCGTTAACAATTATATCAAAGGCATGCACTCCAGCGTGTTGAGCCCTCTGCTGTAGGCGCTGCAAAGCAGCACGCTGGGATGCACTGCTGATGTTGATGCTGTCAGGCAAATGCTGCAGAGGCTGCATTTGCCTGCCCAAGAGCCCTGCCACAGAAAACACTCTTGCAGAAACTTTGCTTTGTGCAACAGCCACATCTTGAGAATCTGTTGCTGAGGTGAGGCTGCTGCTGAAGGCTGCAGACAGACACACAAGAGCAGACGGGCGCATTCAGCACATCTGCAGCCACACGAGGCATGCTAACAGGCGTACGTGTGTTGAATATTTGCAGATCACCTTGAACACCGGGTAGCTTCTGCACAGCGCGTAGCATTGGTGTGCTGCTACTGCTTGGTTTCTGCTGCTGCTGCTGCTTGCTCCTTGTGGTTCCCTAGCTGCTGTCGGTTCATTAAAGTCGTTGAAAGTCCTTAGTTAGCATATCAAAGTGCTCCTCAAGCTGCATCGCTACTTTCACACGACAACACCGGATGCGTCTGATGCCCCTCGTCGCAGTTCGGTCGCCTGAACTATATTTCTGAACCAACTGTAATGCGCTTTCACGTGTTCCGATGCAACAGGTAAGTCCAGACTGCACCAGCCCTCTATTTGCCAGTGACGTCCAAAACGCGGAAAACAAGCCTGCTTAAAACAGAGCCGTGTCTGCTGTGTTACCTCACGTCTGCTATGTGTGCTGTTGTTGACTCTCAGCTCAATCAATCAATGTTACACCTCACCCCCTTCCTTTTCACCCTGCCAGCCCACTAGACCAACATCTACTAGTATGGCACAGCTCACACCACAACCGGCAACCACCATTTTTTTGGTGCCACCATAGTCAAAACACTGTACACTCTTGTACATGTACAGTGATGTTGTCGCGACGGTTTTCGGCCCCACCTGATTTTCACAGGATCGAAAGGCAAGACACCCAACACCTCTGAGCAACATTGCTGACATGTATCCCTCAGGTCAGGGCTTAGGAGTCGTGCTGCCTGCAAGGGATGCAACAGAAGGCTGCATGCGGTACAGGTTGATGCATGACTGGATTACAAGTGTGCACATCATCATCATCATCATCATCATCATCATCATCATCATCATCATCATCATCATCATCATCATCATATTATTATTATTATTATTATTACCAATTAAGCCATATGATGATGATGATGATGATGTGTGCACATACAGCATTGGCCAACATGCAACCACAACTCCTTCCGCTCCTGAGGGGCGCGGGGCCGATGGCGTTGCTGCTGTGGCTTGAATGGTAATATGATGATGAACCACAACTGACAAAACTGTGCAGTGTTGCTTGCTGAGACGGCCCAGCATGCATGTGTACCAGTAACTCATCAAGCCTAGTGAATGCTGATACGCATGTATTGATGCCTGCACCAGTTGCAGCACACAACACAGTAAAGCCTAGGCCATCTCATGGTTGTCAGGCAGAGACACAGACTCACACGTTGGCCTGCCTGCTGCGCATGCCCCTGCCAAGGCCATCCTCAGCCTGTGACGCCTTGCGTGCCTGTCCTTTGGATGTGTCTGTGCGGTTCCTGTACTGCTTGGGCTCCTCGTGCGCCCCCTCATAAGTGTCGTCAGATGCAAGGGTGCAGTCTGTGTCCTGGTGTGTTGAGTCACTGGTGTCTGCAGAGTCATCATCGCTGTCTGCTGCTGCCTGCTGCTGGCACGTGCTCTTGGCTTTGCGAGCTGCTGTTGCGCTTGGTTTGGCTGCTGCCTTAGGTTTGGGTGCTGCTGCTGCACGTGCTGTGGCTGCTGCGCCACCAGTAGGGGTGCGAGCAGAACTGCAGCTGGGTGCTGCGACCTTTCAGGAGGAGCTCCAGCAGTACCTGGTGGTCTGAACGCTCAGTGGTCTCCTGCGATGGCAGCATTTGCAAGGGTGCTTTCATTGGTTGCAGCGGATGCCTGCTGCTGGCCAGCAACCATGGTAACACTTGAAGTCACTGTGCACATGTCAAGCAACTTGTAGGCAGAGCTGTGGTGATACTTGCTGCTCAAACGGCCCAAGCGGCGACACATGTGCAACAATGTATGCTGGCCCCTGAAAGTGGTGGCTTTTGTGCTCACACACACCTGCACCACAGGGTTGCTTGGGGTCTGCACCACTGACGCTCCGCCTGATGCGACAGCTTTCTTCACGGCAGTCTCCAGCTCAAAGTAGTCCGGGTAGTCCTTGTCATCAAGCGTCTTCAACAGCAAAGGAACGCAGCAGGAAGACATCCATGACAGATTGAAGGGGTTGCTTGTCTGCAGCTGTACTGCACACTGCATTCACACATGTGTCATGCCACAATTGCATGTCACTGCATGTGGCAAAGTCAGCATACAGGCTGGCAAAGGGCGACTCACTGGCCCCAACGTGTTGCTGACTGAGTGCGCGTACAGCAGAGTCCAGCATGCAGAATGCACATCATGCACATGCCAAGAGTGAACAACATGACTCACCTTGGCCCACTCTGGCAGTGGAGTGCCAGCCTTGTAGTGGTTGTGCAGAAGCTTGGCACGGCCCTCAGTCCTCCACTGCCTGGACTCCGCCCACTGCTGCTAGAGGGGTAGGTGACCCAAGCCCGCTTCGTCGTTGTCACTAGTACTGCGTCAAGTAAGGACCGCTGTTTGGGGTGTGGACTAAGGAAGGGCACCCAAGGGTACACACGCAACCTAACACTGACAGACATGCATGTGTCAGTGGCACATATTTACGCTCCCTGCAATGAAAGACCCACACACAGCTGCTTGCCCAGCTAGTGGTGGCCTGCAGCTGCAGCTTCCTCAGCAGCAGCGCTGCTCACGCTATCGCTGCCTGCACCCAGCGCCTGCACAGACTGCATGCGTGCCCACAAAGCTGTGGCATGCAGCCGCGACTCATATGTTGGGGACAGCCAGCCAAGGTGGTTTTCATCGATCACAAGCCCGCCTGCATCCCAACCCCTGATTCCGGCGTGCCGGAGAGCCCAGAAGGCGTGGTAGGTGAAGCACCTGCTTGCAGGCCGCTGGCCCCCCAGGAAAACCAGGGGCTGCTTGTGCAGTTGGCCAAAAGTCAGCTCAGTTGCCTGCAGGTCGCCCAACCCCAGCCGCTGCTGCTTCCTCGAGGACGGGTGGGTCCACTGCTCATGGTCCTGCTTGAATCTGCCAGCAAACTCCTGATACACAGGCTGGGTCATCAACGCTGGGTCCAGAATGTGGATCTGCACGAGTGCAAACCCGTTGCAACACCGGGCAAGGTTTGCACACCAGCTGAGCCTCGACCACAACTGCATGCAACACCTGAGGTGAGTGAATGTAGCCATCATACAGTGCTCAACATGTCACACCAGACAGGCCAGACAAAGGTCACGAGTCAGGTGAACACTTCAATACCCCACCCATGACGTGCATAAGCCCAGTAGGTAGGAAGCAGGTGATGCTGATCGCCAAACACCCTTGTCTTTGCGACATTGCGACACACACAAACACACACCCACACAGCCGCAATGGTGGCTGCTGCCACTTACCTCAAAGCTCACATCCTCTGTTAAAGCATCCCTGCTGGGCACTGCACACATGCGGTAGCTGTCAAATGCGCGCTCCACGCCAGCCATCATGGGCACCACGTTTGGCAGCACATCTGGCGAGGGTCCCAGATCCATGGCAGCCTGGCATAGTGACAGTTCAGAGACAGATTGTTTCACAAAGAAGGATATATCAGCATGTAGCACGCAGGACAGTAAATAGCAATGCACGCACATGCATGCAACCGAGAGTGCATGCAGGTGCAAGCAACGGTCATGACACAGCATGAGTCTGTATGACGTCGACAACGGATCCGACGGGGCCAGACCCCTCTGTCAGGGCCACCCAGTATAAACGGAGAATAACAAGTCTTAACAACAGCAACACATGCAGTGCCAGGATAAGGAGGCACAGGTACACTCAGTAAGGCCAGGTCCACGTGTGTCCAGTCAGCATGCATGCAACTGGTGTTGGCCGGGTACATGCAGCGCTATTATCCCGCAGTGTGTGCAAAAGAACAGTGTGACGTTGATTGATTGATTGATTGATTGATTGATTGATTGATTGATTGATTGATTGATTGATTGATTGATTGATTGATTGATTGATTGATTGATTGATTGATTGACATCAGTGACCAGAAGAGCCAGGTGCCAGCTGCATGGAACCCAAGAGCATTGTGGCTTATGGGCTTCTGTAGTACTAGGAATTATACCAGCAAGGATTTAAAAAGAGGCCAATTACATACATACTTGAATCAATACAAGGAGGAACTCACCCAATCAATAGCAGGAGTTGCCCGGCCCATGATGTGAGCAGCACGTACATATGGGCAGCCGGCTCTGGCCAGCGAGGGCCACCACAGGCCAGTGACAACACACCAGCTTTCCTGCCCAATGTCACTGTTGGCGCTGTAGGCCGCAAAGACCTGATGTCGCAGCCGCTGATTTGCGCTGCTGGCCTGAGACTGTGTAGGCAGGTGCTGATTGTCATAGACTGCCACCACCAGCTGCTGGATGGGACGCAGAAGTTTGGCAATGTCGTCAATCAAGCCTGCTGCAGCACACAGGCAATGACCAAACCCAACGCAAGTGAGGCACACCACTTCTCTGGACTGTGCATTGTTCAGTGCAATCTTGTGCACTGGGTTGCAACCATGCACACAGCATTGTGTGTTAGACACATGTATGTATGTATCAATATGAAATGTGAAGAGCAGTGCACACTGCAAGGCTGCTCAGCACATGCACAAGGACTGCTGCATAGATGTTGATGGCCACGTTGTCAGTCAGAACAAGGTTTGAAAAAGGCATGCCAACAAGTGCGAAAGTGCAATGCAGCCCATCCTGTAACCACCCATGCAATGTCTCACCTGTTGCTGTGGTGTGGTGCAGAAGCCCAGGCAGGTATGAAGGGCACGTGCAAGCGTACAGGGGGCAGGGCGTGCAGCAACGGTCAAACAAGGTTGCAGGACAAAGCACATATCACTCGGCACACAAAAGTGCACCGTCGCTCCTGCAGGCTGCCTGCTGCTCTGAACAAGGCCTCAAGCGTATGTGCACATGGTGGCAAGACATTGCGCAGGAGTTCTTGCTGCATGGACACCTAGGCAGCAGACTGTTGCATGCACTCCTGATGTCTGAGGAGTACTGCTGACTGGTTGCTGCAGGCTTGCTTCACAAGCAGCAGCAGTTGCTGCAAACTGTCAGAAACTGGACCCATCGACTGCATTGCTGACTTAGTACCCGAAAAGGGTGTCCCTGCACTGACAACAAGTGATACCAGCACCAGGCAGTATGTCACCTGCTGCTCCTGTGGAACAAGGGAAGAAACCAAGGCAGGAGTCGTGAAGGCACATGCAAGGGCACAGGGGGGTGGGCAGATTAGCAGACATACATGACAGCTAGCATGCTGCATAATGAGGTGCAGGTTGTACTCCTTACAATGAGCCATGCTGTTGCATGGGGATTCACGGCTGCTCCGCACACAGCGGCAAGCAATGCTGGTTTGGCAGCCTTGCCATAAGCACCACCGCAACCACATGCACAACTCACCTGCTGCTGCTGTGGGGACGAGAGAAGAAACCAGGTGGGAGCCGTGAAGAGCACATGCAAGGGACACACGGGCAGGGCGATGTTGAGTAAAGGGTCAAACAAAGAAGCTTGCAACATGAAAGCACAGGGGCGTGCAGCACACAAGAACACGCAGGATGGCGCCGCAGGGGCTGCCTGTTGTGTCAGAAGTGCTCAAGCACGCCCAATGACACTGCTTTACAAGCACATTGTAAATTACGCCCTAGCAGAGCGCTGCTTGGTGGGCATGCGCAGCATGTGATAATCCAGCTTGCACAATCAATAAAGTCATAGACTACTCCGTGCTGCTATGACAGTTCAAGCTGCAGCAACCCCCGGGGAAGGGCCTTCCATGGGACCAGCAAATATTCTTGCAGAACGGTTTGCAGCAACTGATGGCATGCACCACAGGCGGCGGCTGCATGCCAACATGCCAGCAATGCATGCAACTCCAACACACCTGGTGCTGTTGTGGTAAAGCATGGGCCACAAAGGAATGGCAGTTGATGGCGCATGCACGGGAGCAGGGCAAGGCAGCATGTGCAGCACAGGTCAAATATCAGTGGCAAATGCAATCAGCAGTATGCATGCAGCATTCAGCAATGCAAGATGGTAATGTTGCATTTGTGAGTGCAGAGGTGGGTGATACGGGCTTGCAGCACAAGAACAATCATGAATCGCCTGCTGCTGGTGTGGGATGATGGATTCAAGGGTGCTTGACAAGCGAACCTATGCATTCACCCACCTGTTGCCTGCTGCACAAGCTGCATGACCGCAGCCCGCCTCACATCCTCCTCCCTCTCCATCAGGGTGGCACATGTCAGCACATTCAGATTGCCGACTGCAAGGATAGCTGCAGCTTGGATGTCCGGGCTCTGGCCAGCCAGCAACTGGCCCAAGCTGGCGAGCAGCTGTTCCTTCTTCAGCTGCTGCTGCTCTGCTACTGAAGCCATTGCGCCTTCTGCAGCACGAACAGGCCCATGCATGAAGATTAGAAAGGCCTCTCTCCCCATTTCAATGCGTTTCGCTGCGTTGGGCAACACCACAAGGGACAATTGGCCCCTCCGTGGCGATGTGGCCATGCGGCATGAGAACGCAAGATTGCAGTGCATGCAATGTTGTTGAAGAATACAGCGCCTGATAAGCAAGAGCACCCGACGCACCTCGTTGCAGAGCCAGCAGCCGTGCACGGACGTTCAAACACTCCAAATACGTCCTACAGAAGCCGAACGCGCTGTCCTTGCGGGGAACGTGAACGCCAGGCTTGATGTGACGCGAAACAAGTCTGGTTCCCTTTTGTCGAGGGTTTTTTCCTTTCCTTACTTGTGCATCGAACGGACAGAACCATTTTGATAAGCTGGATTCTACAACCAGACGAGATAACAAGCGAGGTTCTACGCCAAAGCTGCAATATCATAGTGCAAACAGGCTGTCGTAGGTATACATATACATAAGTAATCTTTATACACAGACATGCATGCAACCAGATGCAAACCAAAAAGCAGCAGCAGCTGCAGCTGCTGGAGCTATGCACTCCCACAGAACTGTTTTGCCAACCTCTGCTGATGCATCAAATAAATACCAGGTTACAGACGTCAGCTGCAAGTTCCCCCTTGCAGCCCACATGGGACATGCATGCATTAAGGCCTACATGCAGCACCTGCAATGGCATAGCTATGCTAGCTAGTATACCTGCCCTGGTGTGCACACTATCTTGCTGAGGAACTTGCGATTTCCATATAACAACACGTCCCTCGCGTTGGCCAGTGTCTGCTTTGGGGGCTGGCTGCTCTGGTTTTGCGTGATCGGCTGCAAGACTGGAAGGATGTCACAGCACCAGCCTTGGCAAAGTCCACTACTGCGCCCAGGCACACACCAGAAATGCAGGTCCCTGTACACATAGTATTCTGCAGGTGGAGCATCAACCACAGCAGGTTAACGGCAGCAGCAGCACACCGCAGGTGAACATGTGCAGCAATGACTCACCCATTGGAAGGGTAAAACGATTGGCATGCCAAGTTGGGTGCGTGGGTGGGTGCAGATTCATGGAGAGCATCATCATCATCATCATCATCATACCCATCAAGCCATAGCATCAATGCCATCGGCCCCGCGCCCCTCAGGAGCGGCAACAAGAGGGAGCACTGCTCCATTATGTTTGCAACTATTGCGCACATCCCAAGCTTGGACAAGATACTCAGCAATGCTCCTAGACATCACTCGACACACACCCCTACTACCCCAAACATCATCAGAAACAAAGCGCAACAACTTGGTGGATGCATCAGTCAATGACAGCACACTGCGCAATTTTTCAGCGCCACCACGTACACCTCGCAAAACAGACAGGATATCATCAAGCATAGTATCTCTTTGAGCAGAAGTGGCAGGACAATCAAACATCAAATGCGACAAGGACTCAGCACCTCAGAGGTGTACCAATGTCATGCATCCAGTACCTGCTTGGCAGGTACACGCTGCTGCTGCTGCCGCTGCTGCTGCTGCCGCTGCTGCTGCTGCTGCCGCTGCTGCTGCTGCTGTGCCTGCTGCTGTTGTTGTGCCTGCTGTTGCGCCCGCTGCTGCTGCTGCTGCTGCTGTGTCTGCTGTTGGCGCCTCTGTCGTGCTGTGCTCTCGTCCTGCAACTTGCCTTCTGCAAACTTGATGAGGCGCTGGTTGAGAATGCTGGTGTAAAACTTGTAAAGCACGCTAAGTAGGGTGATACCACGATAGTTGGTGGGGTCTGTCAGGTCACCCTTCTTGGGCATGTTGACAATTGTGCCTGGCACCTGGTGCACCTGCTCAAGCTGCCACATCAGGCTGCAGTAGCGTAGTAGCATATCTGCGGCTGTGTTGCCTCCATATTTGAGTAGCTCGTTGACAATGCCCTCCTCAGCCGGGTTGCCGGCTTTGCCACTGCGCAGCCTCTGCAGGCAGTCGGAAACTTCAGTGGCAGTGATGGGCAGGTCCAGCGGGGTGGCAGGGGAGTTCGCAGAGTCATGCAGATACTGTTGCACATTGGCTGCAACCCGGGACATGTGTGCAGCATCAAACTGGGGGTTGGAGGAAGCAAATGCTGCGTGGCTGCCAATGCGCTCATAGTGACACTTGAAAGCATCCGCTTTCTCGGCTGGGGTGGATGCCACATGCCCAGATGGATGCTGCATGACGCTGTAGACTGCCTCACTGACATGCTTTGGGCAACAATGTATGCTGGCCCCTGAAAGTGGTGGCTTTTGTGCTCACACACACCTGCACCACAGGGTTGCTTGGGGTCTGCACCACTGACGCTCCGCCTGATGCGACAGCTTTCTTCACGGCAGTCTGCAGCTCAAAGTAGTCCGGGTAGTCCTTGTCATCAAGCGTCTTCAACAGCAAAGGAACGCAGCAGGAAGACATCCATGACAGATTGAAGGGGTTGCTTGTCTGCAGCTGTACTGCACACTGCATTCACACATGTGTCATGCCACAATCGCATGTCACTGCATGTGGCAAAGTCAGCATACAGGCTGGCAAAGGGCGACTCACTGGCCCCAACGTGTTGCTGACTGAGTGCGCGTACAGCAGAGTCCAGCATGCAGAATGCACATCATGCACATGCCAAGAGTGAACAACATGACTCACCTTGGCCCACTCTGGCAGTGGAGTGCCAGCCTTGTAGTGGTTGTGCAGAAGCTTGGCACGGCCCTCAGTCCTCCACTGCCTGGACTCCGCTCACTGCTGCTAGAGGGGTGGGTGACCCAAGCCCGCTTCGTCGTTGTCACTAGTACTGCGTCAAGTAAGGACCGCTGTTTGGGGTGTGGACTAAGGAAGGGCACCCAAGGGTACACACGCAACCTAACACTGACAGACATGCATGTGTCAGTGGCACATATTTACACTCCCTGCAATCAAAGACCCACACACAGCTGCTTGCAGTTGGCCAAAGGTCAGCTCAGTTGCCTGCAGGTCGCCCAACCCCAGCCGCTGCTGCTTCCTCGAGGACGGGTGGGTCCACTGCTCATGGTCCTGCTTGAATCTGCCAGCAAACTCCTGATACACAGGCTGGGTCATCAACGCTGGGTCCAGAATGTGGATCTGCACGAGTGCAAACCCGTTGCAACACCGGGCAAGGTTTGCACACCAGCTGAGCCTCGACCACAACTGCATGCAACACCTGAGGTGAGTGAATGTAGCCATCATACAGTGCTCAACATGTCACACCAGACAGGCCAGACAAAGGTCACGAGTCAGGTGAACACTTCAATACCCCACCCATGACGTGCATAAGCCCAGTAGGTAGGAAGCAGGTGATGCTGATCGCCAAACACCCTTGTCTTTGCGACATTGCGACACACACAAACACACACCCACACAGCCGCAATGGTGGCTGCTGCCACTTACCTCAAAGCTCACATCCTCTGTTAAAGCATCCCTGCTGGGCACTGCACACATGCGGTAGCTGTCAAATGCGCGCTCCACGCCAGCCATCATGGGCACCACGTTTGGCAGCACATCTGGCGAGGGTCCCAGATCCATGGCAGCCTGGCATAGTGACAGTTCAGAGACAGATTGTTTCACAAAGAAGGATATATCAGCATGTAGCACGCAGGACAGTAAATAGCAATGCACGCACATGCATGCAACCGAGAGTGCATGCAGGTGCAAGCAACGGTCATGACACAGCATGAGTCTGTATGACGTCGACAACGGATCCGACGGGGCCAGACCCCTCTGTCAGGGCCACCCAGTATAAACGGAGAATAACAAGTCTTAACAACAGCAACACATGCAGTGCCAGGATAAGGAGGCACAGGTACACTCAGTAAGGCCAGGTCCACGTGTGTCCAGTCAGCATGCATGCAACTGGTGTTGGCCGGGTACATGCAGCGCTATTATCCCGCAGTGTGTGCAAAAGAACAGTGTGACGTTGATTGATTGATTGATTGATTGATTGATTGATTGATTGATTGATTGATTGATTGATTGATTGATTGATTGATTGATTGATTGATTGATTGATTGACATCAGTGACCAGAAGAGCCAGGTGCCAGCTGCATGGAACCCAAGAGCATTGTGGCTTATGGGCTTCTGTAGTACTAGGAATTATACCAGCAAGGATTTAAAAAGAGGCCAATTACATACATACTTGAATCAATACAAGGAGGAACTCACCCAATCAATAGCAGGAGTTGCCCGGCCCATGATGTGAGCAGCACGTACATATGGGCAGCCGGCTCTGGCCAGCGAGGGCCACCACAGGCCAGTGACAACACACCAGCTTTCCTGCCCAATGTCACTGTTGGCGCTGTAGGCCGCAAAGACCTGATGTCGCAGCCGCTGATTTGCGCTGCTGGCCTGAGACTGTGTAGGCAGGTGCTGATTGTCATAGACTGCCACCACCAGCTGCTGGATGGGACGCAGAAGTTTGGCAATGTCGTCAATCAAGCCTGCTGCAGCACACAGGCAATGACCAAACCCAACGCAAGTGAGGCACACCACTTCTCTGGACTGTGCATTGTTCAGTGCAATCTTGTGCACTGGGTTGCAACCATGCACACAGCATTGTGTGTTAGACACATGTATGTATGTATCAATATGAAATGTGAAGAGCAGTGCACACTGCAAGGCTGCTCAGCACATGCACAAGGACTGCTGCATAGATGTTGATGGCCACGTTGTCAGTCAGAACAAGGTTTGAAAAAGGCATGCCAACAAGTGCGAAAGTGCAATGCAGCCCATCCTGTAACCACCCATGCAATGTCTCACCTGTTGCTGTGGTGTGGTGCAGAAGCCCAGGCAGGTATGAAGGGCACGTGCAAGCGTACAGGGGGCAGGGCGTGCAGCAACGGTCAAACAAGGTTGCAGGACAAAGCACATATCACTCGGCACACAAAAGTGCACCGTCGCTCCTGCAGGCTGCCTGCTGCTCTGAACAAGGCCTCAAGCGTATGTGCACATGGTGGCAAGACATTGCGCAGGAGTTCTTGCTGCATGGACACCTAGGCAGCAGACTGTTGCATGCACTCCTGATGTCTGAGGAGTACTGCTGACTGGTTGCTGCAGGCTTGCTTCACAAGCAGCAGCAGTTGCTGCAAACTGTCAGAAACTGGACCCATCGACTGCATTGCTGACTTAGTACCCGAAAAGGGTGTCCCTGCACTGACAACAAGTGATACCAGCACCAGGCAGTATCTCACCTGCTGCTCCTGTGGAACAAGGGAAGAAACCAAGGCAGGAGTCGTGAAGGCACATGCAAGGGCACAGGGGGGTGGGCAGATTAGCAGACATGCATGACAGCTAGCATGCTGCATAATGAGGTGCAGGTTGTACTCCTGACAATGAGCCATGCTGTTGCGTGGGGTTTCACGGCTGCTCCGCACACAGCGGCAAGCAATGCTGGTTTGGCAGCCTTGCCATAAGCACCACCGCAGCCACATGCACAACTCACCTGCTGCTGCTGTGGGGACGAGAGAAGAAACCAGGTGGGAGCCGTGAAGCGCACATGCAAGGGACACACGGGCAGGGCGATGTTGAGCAAAGGGTCAAACAAAGAAGCTTGCAACATGAAAGCACAGGGGCGTGCAGCACACATGAACACGCAGGATGGTGTTGCAGGGCTGCCTGGTATTGTATTTCACAAGTGTTTCACAGGTATTTCACAAGTGTTCAAGCATGCCTCATGACACGGCTTTACAAGCACATCGTAAATTACGCCCTAGCAAAGGGCTGCTTGGTGGCCACGCGCAGCATGTAATCACCCAGCTTGCATAATCAATGGATTCCTAGACTACTTCGTGTTGCTGTGGCATTTCATACTACAGCAACCCTTTCCATGAGACCAGCAAATAGTCTTGCAGAAGAGTTTGCAGCAACTGCTGGCAAGCATCACAGGCAGCCGCTGCATGCTGACATACCACCAACGCTCACCTGGAGCTGTTGTGGTGAAGCAGGGGCCGCCAAGGAATGGCAGTTGATGGCGCATGCACAGGAGCAAGGCAGGGCAGAGCAGGGTAGCACAGGTCAACATCAGTGGCGTATGCAATGAGCATGATGCATGCAGCATTCAGGAGTGCAGGATGGTAATGTGGCACTCTTGTGTTGTCTTTTGACAGCGCAGAGTGCACACAAAGATTGACCTGTGCAGAGAGAGTGTGGCACTGGTGCATGTTATGATTGGGAGTGCAGAGTGTTGTGGTTTTATGTTGTTGCAACATAGCTGGCTGCAGCAAAAGCCTTCACATGGATCTGAAATGCAGTTACCTCGCTGATTCTAATCGGTTACAGATAGCATGAGGGTAGCTACCATGCGCCAGGTGGTGCTGCATGTAGTGCTCTTAATAAACAGGACTGCTGGGGCACGGGCTTTAGCAGCTGCTGTACAAGCAACTGCAAGCAACACTGGTTTGGCAGCCTTGCAAGTACATGCATGACTCACCTCCTGCTGCTGCTGCTGCTGCTGCTGCGGGACGAGAGAAGAAGCCAGGTGGGAGCCATGAACAGCACATGCAAGGACACGTGGGCAGGAGATGTGTTGCAGAGGTGGACAACAACACAAGATGTGCAATCTCAGTCAAGAAAGGGTGGGGTGGGGAAGCAAAGCGCGAAGGGGGCATACATTCTACACCGCAGCATGCATCATCAACACGGACACAAGCAGGCGCCGTGTGCATTGAAGGGGTTGCATGCATGCAGCGAAGCACTTGCTAAAGCACCATAGGAAAAACATAGCAACACCGGCTTGTCCACCAGGGGCCATGCAGGGTGCTGCTGCACACCCTTGAGTGAGCACCAAAGTTGAGCAACCGTGGCTGGCATGTTGCATGTGGTGATGCATGCAGCACTTGTAATGGCTAAGACTGCTTCTGCTTGGTTTCACAGCTGCTTCAAATGCAGCAGCAATCCTCTTGCACTGGCAAGCATGCCTGTTGTGAGCAAGGTGTGCAACCCCAGGATTGCTTGCATCTCCAAGATCCAACCACCTGCTGAGCTGTTGCCAAATCCTATGGTTCTGGTGGCAAACAATAGACATTTTCACCCACGCTGCACGCTGCGCATAATGACAGCCTGATGGACACCCTGATTGAGTCAGCGCATCTGCAGCTAGTTTCAGTGGCGCCTTTGAAAGCTTGTCTAATGCTACAGCTTCCCAGTCATCCGACTGATTTTGAACAGTGATAACGCCTTGTCGGTCAGCGTGCATTGGCTTCAAGAGCGCCCAGCATAATCAGCAAGGCTCCGTGTCACTGCGTACCGACATGCAGAGCTGCCAGCAACAACACTGCCTGCACCAACCAAACTGGGGTTCCTGCTGCTGTACACAGGGTCTCCCTGAGATTCTCATGACTCACCAGACTGGCTGCTCAGCCTGTTCTTCTCGGCTTGCAACTCTCTGATGACCCCCAGCAACTCTAGCTCCAGCGCCTGCAGCTGCTGCCACTCCTCACGGTTGTTGGACGCTTTCGCATCGTGAATGCCAGCTCTGACCTCCTCTAACCGAACCTTATGGCCTGCCAGCTCAGCTTGAATGCTTTCCAGCTCCTGCTGCATGGCGGACGCCCCTGCCAACTCGGCTCCTGCTGTATGGCCGAAGCACGGCGCATTAACATCCATGAATGGATGTTGGAACGTGTTATTGTGTTGATACTCCGTGGAATTAAGGAGCAATGGTAGAAGCCTCGTCGCACCTCCTGAACTCCTTGGACTGAAGCTGCGGATGCGCAAGCACAGCACTGAGTGTTTCCCAATGACTTTTCTACAAAAACTTCGCGGAGGCGTGAATACATCCATTACTAGAAAGAAATACGGTCCGTCAGTCAGTCAGTCAGTCAGTCAGTCAGAAGCCTGTATGACGTTGCCTGCCTGCCTGCCTGCCTGCCTGCCTGCCTGCAGGTGCTGCCACAGAGCCAGTGGGCCAGCTGCCACCCAATGTTCAGCAGCGGCAGCAACAGTTCCTTGCCAGCATGCTCTCTGCACCGCAGCCTGTGCAGTCCGCCTACCAGAATGCGCTGCAGGTTATGCAGCGGCGCTTGCAGGAGCAGGCAGCAGCCCGTGCTGCTGTCGCAGCAGCAGCCCAGCAAGCGCGTCCAGCAGCCCAGCAGGCGGGTGCAGCAGCCCAGCCCCAAGTTACCACTGCATCAGCGCAGTTCTTGGCAGAGGTGACAGTGCCTGAGCAGGGGCACCCGCACCGGCCAGTCCTTCTTCCAGCTCGCGTGCTGCGGGTGACATCTCAGCAGCGCCTACAGCAGGTGCTTGCTCAGTTGGAACATGAGTTTGACGTACCGCTGCAGTACTCCGTGCAGTATCTGCTGCCAGCACAGCCACCCATGCAGCCGCAGCTGCCGCCTCAGCAGCCGCCTGTGCAGCCACAGCCTCAGCTGCTGCCTCAGCAGCAGACTGTGGCACGCGCAGAGACAGCATCACAGCAAGAACGCCTGCGGCACCAGTTTGTGCAGCAACTGGAGCAGCGGTTTCAAGGCAACGCCACCTCAGACCTGCCCGGCACAGGTGAGCCGGCATCTGGCACTGCAGTAGGCTAATGTGGGCCAGTGCAGTGGGCTTTGGCGCATTGCATAAGGCTGCAGTGGCCTGCGCAGCAGGCAGCATGGCAATGCAGAGTGCTGCAGACTGCCGCCAAGCAGCTGTGTGCCAGCCCTAGCATCCCTGTGGCAATTGGGCAGTCAAGCTAAAGGTCCTGCACTGTGTTTGCTATGCTGCTTTGCAGGTGCTGCTGCAGGCAATGTTACTCGGTGCTGCTGCTGCCGTTGCGGCAGCTGTTGGTGCCAGTGGCGCAGCTCCTGCGGCAAACCCCGCCCGTCGCCGCAATTGGGTGCAGAATTTGTGTGTCGTGTGCAGCGTGATCAACAACAGCGGCAAAACCGGCAGCAGAACGCAGATGCACAGCGTGGCAGCCGGCGCCTACAGCAGCAACATGTGTGCACCCCGGCCTGATGGTGTCCAGGTTGAGAGCCGTGTGTACAGCAGTGCTGACTCAGTGGTGCGCGGTGAGCAACAAGGTCACCTGTATCCACCAGAGTTTTTAAACACTCTGCGCATGTCTGGCTTGCCACCACACAAGCTGCACTTGCACGTTGGGTGCCCTATCATTCTGCTGCGCAACATGTCTGCAGGATTGGCGAATGGCACACGCATGGTGGTCACGAAACTCATGGACAACTTCATCCAGGCAAAGGTGGCCACTGGCCCTGCAAAGGGCCGAGTGGTGTGGTTGCCACGCCTGAACCTGCAGCCCTCTGATGCACAGGCTATGCCTTTCGATATATGCAGGCGCCGGTTTCCAGTGCGCGTTGCATATGCTATGACAATCAACAAGGCACAGGGGCAGACCCTCAAGGCAGCAGGTGTGTACCTGCCTCGCCCTGTGTTCTCGCATGGTCAGTTGTATGTTGCCTTCTCGCGGGTTGGCATCTGGAGTGCTCTCAAGGTGTTGGTGGTTGGGGGCTTCCGTGCAGCTACTGCGGCTATTGCAGCTGGTGTGTACACTAAGAATGTTGTGTATCGTGAGGTGTTCCAGGGCATTGGGGTTTGAGCTTCACACTCGGCACTGGAACACTGTGCTTGACGAACTCATTTTGTGCCTCGCATGTATAATATGCTGTCTGGCTGCTGCTGCAAGTTGTTTGGTGTGCCGGAAGTCAGCACAAGTGCTGAGGGTTGTAACAAGCACCTGTCAGTGCTTTGGCTGCAGATGGACCGATGCTTGCACGCAACAGCCTGTGCCTTTTTCCTGCGAGTGGCGTAGCCACGGGTAACCACTAGTTCATCTAGCGCTTCCGCTGTGTTCATGACTCTCTTCCGCTTCGAAAGCCCCGCAAGGTTTCAGTGGTCCATCTCACACTTCTCGTGGATCATTGCGGTGCCTGAGCAAAGCCAAACACGGTCATGTGGGAATCATTTAAATGTCTTTGGGGGGTTTCAGGCACTCTGCGCAGCGTCACGTTTAGCCCCGGACAAGGTTGTCCGCCGAAAACTATGAACCCCTCAGGTTGTAAAGGCCGCCACAGCAGCACATGCGGCGGCTTACAGCATATTTATTACTGGTTGCGCACAGGAGCTGCATCAATATTGGGTAGTGGTTCATAACACGCTGTTGATTGTTGCACCCTGTGCATCCTCTTCCACCCGTTTGTGCAATATCATGTCACACGGACGCCTGCCGGAGCTTTGATAAGTATGTACATCTGCTGCAACACAAAAAGCTTCTCAGCAGCGGCTGCTGCCTTGCAATTTTGTTGCTGAGTGCGTCTCTAACAACCGGAGTTGAGCAGCGTGTAACTGTTGATATTGTGGCAAAGCACTGCAGATGCATGTTGATTTTGCACACTGTGCAAGTGACCTGCAGGGCCTGCATTGACATTGTTGCTGTTGTTGCCCCTGCTGTGTGTGCGCATGTGACGCATACTGTGTAGGTCTCTGCTCCTACCTGTATTTCTTGTGTGATACTGACACAGGAACTTCAAACTCGAAGTGGCAACGGAGCTGCTGCTGTGTTGTGGGATGCATGCACTTGCTGCTCAACTGCAATCTCACTGTGAACAATTCCCACCGCCAGATCACCAAGGATGTTAACAACAAACACAGAGATATGTTACCGCTCCCTCCCTTCAACCAGTGCGTAGCAGTGCAGCAGACACAATGCTATCACAAACACACACCCAACAAGCTACACAGGCCACAGGGCACTGCAGCAACTGCAGAAGCGGCGTAAACACATGCCGCCGTTATGCTGTGTGCAGCATCACACTCAAGGCTGCGGTGCTAGCACAGGTTATGTCATAAGACGGTCACACGGCTATGGTATGGATGAGCAAAACACGCGCGCGATGGCTGCTGCTGCAAACCCTGCAACAGTGCCTTGGCTCACTCACAGCTTGCTGCAGCCAAGCGCCAACGGCTACATGGAAAGCTGTGGATCAGCTCCCTTGTCACACTAAAAGCTGCTGTACAACACTCCAAACGCAAGCTGCCACACTAGCAGCACAATGCATGCGCGCAGCACAGACAGACACAGAGTGCTCTGCCGGCAGAATGGCAGCAACTGCTCATAACTCAGCAGCATAGCGTGCCTCTGCCTGCCAATGCCTTGCAGGAAAGACACATTGTGCTGCCAACAGCAATGTATGCCATTGCAGACGCGTTGCCACACAAACCGCGTTGCTACACATATGCCACCAACCACTGCATTCACACGCTGCTGCCAACAGCAGCAGTTGCAGCAGCATCGGCACTACAAGCAAACAGGGGCACTGCACCGCCAGTCAGCTCCCTTGTTGCAACCTCCAGTCAGCGTTTACTTCTTCTTTGCTGCCCTCTTTGCTGCTGCTGCTGCCTTCTCCTCCTCTGCCCACTGCTCATATGCATCCCAGCTGCCCTTCTTCACCACGCCCTTGAACACGTTGCCAGCGGAGAAAGCGGGTGCAACACCCTCGGGAATATCGAGAGGCTCGCCAGTCTGCGGGTTCCTGCCCTTGCGTGCAGCGCGCGTGCGCTTCTTCCAGGAGCCAAAGCCAGGGATCGTGACTGTCTTGCCCTCGGCCACGGACAGCATGATGTCGTCCAGCAGTGCATCGATGACTTCAATGGCCTTCTTTACTGAAAGGCTCTGATCCTCAGCCAGGTGCTTGGCCAGCATGGCCTTGCCTACTGTCTCGGGCTTGTCGGGCTTGGCATCGCCAGAAGCAGCGCGCACTGGCGTCAGGAACACATGCCTACGGATAGTGCTGCAAGCAGCTGAACGACCCAGAGCAGGCAGGTTGCGCGTGAGCAGCAGAGCCATTGTTGACTGAATCCTGTGACGGAAAGGCGAGTCCAAACGTCAGCAGATCAGCGAAGCAGTAAAAGATGATAACAGTGCCCGTGATCCAAGCAACTATAGCAGGATGAGGCAGATCTGGTGCACTTTGCAGCAGGATGGCGCCGGAAAACAAACGAAAATTGTGACAGAACCCTGTTGAGGCAGTGTGACAGCTGCATGAATGTTGATAAAGGTATACAAAACATTGGTTAAGTTTCTTGTGCTTTTAGAGCAACTGTGCATTGTGTTGGCCAAGGTTTGCTAGGCTGGAATTGGAGTGTTGTGCCTCGTCACTAAACAACGACATCACAAGCAAGTTTCTCGCCATTCCATAAGCCAAACAAAATGCACTCGACACTGCATGCACAGTGTAGTCCTTTCGGCACCAGCAGCCGGTCTCGGCCGTGCAGCACTGCTGCAGGTGCTCCAGCCCGCCTACTGCCAGTACTACCACGTCCACAGCAACGCCGCGATGGCATCATTTGCATGGTACGCCTGTAGTCAGCTCGAGGCGCAGCAGCAGCAGCACTTTGTGGCTGGCAGCAGCAGCAATGATGTATCATGGACTGCACAAGATGTGGCCGCCTGTTCCAGAGCTGCAGATTTCAGCCACCACTCAGCAGCTTCGTTCAAAGTCTTACATCATAGCCTTTTACATGTTTGACTCGTTATATGCATGCAGCAAACAATGGTTGGTGTGCTTTTCCAGTTCCCACATAGCAGCCTGGCAGCCAGGCCTGATGTCCCGTCAACTCAAGCACCACACCAGCCTCAAACTAGCTCAGTCACCTGAACCTTCCACATGTCATGAAGGCATGTCGCAATTCTGCACTTCTCGGTTTATCAGTCTACATCGTTAGTCAGTGAGCCTGCAACATCGAATGAGCAGTGCCTGCTGTTGTCCCCTGCTGTGTGCTTCGCCTGCAGGCGCACCCCCGCAGGGTGGCCAAGGTGTCCAGCCAGATCCAGCGAGAGATTAGCGAGATGTTCATCTATGACAAGGTAGGACCGGCAGCAGCAGCAGCAGCAGCAGCAGCAGCAGCAGGGCCAGCGGCAGCTGCAGCAGCAGATGCAGATGCATTCTGCAGCAGATGTGCAGTGCCTGCACTGCTGCCGACCATGCTGCATGATGCGTAAGCCTGCCTGCAACAGTTGGATACGCCCCAAGCAGCATGCTACTGCCACTACGCACTGCGACAACATGCATTCTGCGGCTGCTGCTGCTGCTGCAGGTGGTGCAGGAGGCGATCTGCCCTGAGCGTCGTGCAGGGCTCGATGACAAGCTGTCGGCAGTGGCCAGCGTCACGCACGTGTACGTGTCAAACGACTTGCAGGTGCGCCCCGGCCCGCCCACCAGCATGATGCGGCTGAATGTAAATGTGTCAGCAGTATGATGTACTGACAACCCCAGCTCGCAAAGTTCAGTACAGCACAATCAGCGAGGTGTCTGCACACTCACATCCTTGGGATTTGCCTCAGTACAGCGCAGCAAGTGTGGTTGGCACCCTCACAATATTTTGCCGCAGCACAGGGCAGTGGGTGTGGATGGCGCCGCAACAGTCATGCTTGCACTGCCGCCGCAGGTGGTGAAGGCGCACGTTTCCAATGCTGAACGCGTGTGTGACTGAAGGCTTATGTTTCTGCTGCTGCAGGTGGTGAAGGCGTACGTGTCTGTGTACAGTGACGAGCTGGGCAAGGAGCGAGCCATCAGCAACCTCAAGCGCATCGCACCGTGAGTGGCGGCAGCAGGGGCAGCAGTAGCAGCAGCGGCAGCGGCGGTGGCGGCAGTGGGTGCAGCAGGAAGGGCAGCAGCGGCAGCGGCAGCAGCAGCAGGTACATAGCACCACCTGTTATGAAGGCCCTGCTACCATGCTGCAAGCATACCTATGCAATGTACCATGATGCAAATCAGCATGATAACAGACATGTGCCAGGTGCATTTGCCAACCTGATGTGCTGGGTGTGTGGTGGACGCAGGTATGTGCGCAACCGCATTGGGCAGGCGCTGAAGCTGCGGCTGACGCCGGAGGTGCGCTTCGAGCACGACGACTCCCTGGATGAGCTGGAGCGGGTGAGTGGGGGTGTGGTGGTAGGCGGGGAGGGGGGGGGGTGAGGGTAGCAGCAGCAGCAGCAGGGTGTAGCAGCAGGGTGTAGAATGCAGCAGCACGGCCTACAACTATCCGGACGCGCTAAAAGGGGTGAGTTGAGGGAGAGCAGCAGCTGTAGCAGCAACAGGATGGGATTTGAGCACGATGACAGGTGTGCTTTGAGCACGACGACTCCCTGGACGAGCTGGAGCGGGTGAGTGGGGGCCGAGAGGGAGAGTAGAAACAGCAGCAGCAGCCAGCACCAGCAGGATGTGACGTGCAGCAGCAGCAGCAGCAGCAGCAGCAGCAGCAGCAGCAGCATGGAAGACGGTTTGCTGGAGGAGCTGGAACGGGTGATTTGAAGGTCAGCAGCAGCAGCAGCAGCAGCAGCAGCAGGATGGGCTCTGTGCGCGTGCGGATGCCAGCAGCAGCAGCTTTGGTGTCTGCCGTGTTCTCGTTGCTGATTTAGCAGATGGGACTGGGCGTGTGTTGTGGTGGTAGTGGGTCAGAGTGCCCGCTACCGGCTGCATCAATGGCAACTTGGCAGTGCATGGTAATTGCTGCCGCCTGAATCAGTCTTATGACAGGTCCGTTGTAGATATGCCTCACTGACTTGCTGCATTGCTGTGCACTGCTGTTCTGCACGCCCTTCCCGTGCAGATTCAAGAAGCAATCGGCCAGGAGGACTTTGACAGGTACCTAGCAGAGGCTGAGGCAGAGGCGCGTGGTGCTGCAGCCAGCAGCAGCAGCAGCAGTGCAGCTGGCGACGGCTCTGCATTCAACCAGGGCTCAGATGATGAGGATGAGGACGAAGATGGCGGCTTCTTTGACATACCTGAAACAGACACAAAGGAAGCCGCCCCGGCAGCAGCAGCAGCAGCAGCAGGTGTGGATCGTGATGACGCAGCAGGGCCGAGCAGCGAGCAGCAGGACGGAGAGGAGGAGCAGCCGCAGCAGCGAGTGAGCTGGAGCAAACACGACCCTGCAACATTCTTTGCTGTTGATGATGATGAGGATGAAGAAGAGCAGCAGGAGGCAGCTGCCTGGTACGGCAGAGCGGGGCCATTTGATGATCTGTTTGGAGGCAGCGGGGAGGAGCTAATGCAGCAGCAGCAGCAGCAGCAGCAGCAGCGGCGCGGCGGCAGTGGCAAGCGGCGGAAGCAGCAGGCACGGCAGTAGCAGCTGCTGCTGTTGCTGCTGTAGGGCATCTGCTGGGTCTGCAGGTTGCAGCAAGCTGGTGCGATGGCAGTGGCGCTGTTGTGAAAGGACGAACATTTATAGTAATCGCATGGTTATGCACCTTCAAGCAGTGCTGGACGTGTGTTGCTGGCTGCAGCAGCCACCTGCTGCTGGCTTGCCTGCTTAGCTTGAGCAACAGCATATGCTGTTCCAGCTCGTATTTGTTACGTGTTATGTGCCTCAGGACAGCTGGCTCTACTGCAAGCACTGGCAATGTCAGGCCGGTGTTTGACCTGACATGCATGACATGCAATCAGATATTGGCATGTATGGGATCGCTCAACACATTTGTGTTTACGATTGAGCTCTTGCTGTCAATGTGCATTAGATGTATGCATCGCGGGCGCATTGCCTGTTGCAGAACTGCCAGTTTAATCACGATGCAGTGGAAGGTGCATGCAGCTACTACAAAGTGTATTGTCTTGCCTGCAACTCTTTTTACTGCCACCAACAAGGTAGTGCAGCAGTACCGTACTAGTGGCACCACAGCAGTACATCACTTGCGCCGCCAATGCATTGGATGCATTCGCCAATGGCAGCTGCACATCGCAACACGTGTATCATCATTCTGGAGTGCAATGTGAGCATACCCATGCCCTTTTGAAAGTATCAAACGCCGTTTGATACTGTCAAGGATGATTCTCTAACTTGCTGGCAAGTGACATGCCTTGATCGCTGATTGTTTGCAATGGCTTGTGCATTTGCAGCTTGCCAATCAAAAACTGGGCTCAGGTGCCAATGAACAGCTGAGATATCCCAGACGCTTAACAGTACAGTGCCAGCGTACTAATCACAATGCAACAACCTGCGGTGCTCTTGGCAGCAGACAGCAAACAAGTCCAAAGAAGCAGATACCCATTGGCCAATTCACTACACGCCGTTGTGAATAGCACTGAAATGGCCGCACACAGGTCGAATGCTTACATGCAGGATGCAAACTCTCTGTCAACAGCCTGCCTCTCTCGCATGATACAAACCAATATCATCAACGCTTTTGCGGGGTAGGCCTATGACCAACCGCTGCAATCACTGCAGCGGTGCCAGCTGGTGCTGCAGGCCAGCAGCTGCAGCCCAAACATGCTGCATGCTGCCGCGGCCCTGCAGGTGCCGCCCGCCACACACACTGCCTGTGCACAGTTTCAACAAATGACATCCTTCGACTGCACAGGTCTCGGCACTGCTTGTATTAGGCGCTGCCGCTGCCGTCGCTGCCGTTGGCACCGCCACCGCTGCTGGCAGCCGCGCGGATGTGTGTGAGTACCGCTGCTGCTGACTCATCCGCGTGGCGCACCTCCACCTTGCGCTTCTTGTGCTTCTGCTTGTGCAGCACCTGCAGGGCAGCAGCAGCAGCAGTGGCAGCAGCACAGCAGTTCTCATCAGGATCTTGCCAAGTGCGGCAGGGCAGGGCTGCAGCCAGCGTATTCAGGAAGCATCCCACATTACGCGGCCGGCAGCAGCCGCAGGCAGCAAGAGCCATGCAGCTCTTGTCACGGTGCTGCCATGCCGCATTGCCAAAGCAAATCTTGTGTGAAGCAACATAGGCGTTCAATGGCTCAAGTACGCTGCGCTGTGTTGACGTTACGTGCTCCACTTACGTGCACCACTGGTGCTGGCAGCGCACAACAGCAACACAGCATGCAGACCATATTGCGTCCCCTTAGCAGCAGCCACAACCTGGACATTGTGGTCACACCTAACAACGTTGAAAACCGTCAACGCATGTCGAGCTTTGCCTGGAAGAGATGTCAGCACCCACCTGTGTCAGCATTTGGGCGGTGTCCACCCTGAGCTCCATGTTGGGGTGCTGCTGCAAGTCCTCATCACATGTGGCCGCACACAACCAACGCATCACCAACCGTTCCACCAAAAACTAGCGCATTGCTCACCTGTGTGAGCACGTAGGCAGGGTGTGCCCTGAACTCCATGTTGGGGTGCTCCTGCAGCAGTGTGAGCGCGTGCACCAGCAGCAGCCGCCGCCCCGGCATCAGTGCGCCGTCCCTGGCCCTGCCCTTGGCTGCCTTTGCATCCAGGTACTCCTGAGCCAGGAAGATGCTGCAGAACTCCCTGCGGACGCAGACACAAGATACACGAGTTCTATCACTATACTGCTTGTTGCATGTCGGCACCCAGGTACTTCTGAGCCAGGAAGATGCTGCAGAACTCCCTGCGGACGCGGCACAGCACACAAGCATACACCGTACTTATCGCGCTGCCCATGTTGCACCCATCGAATTCTGTTGTACAGCACACGCTGGATGCAGCTGGCGCTGTTCAGGCATCTGGCTGGTGTAAGGTCATCAAACATGGCTGGAGTCACGTCAGTCCCTCCATGCTCACCAGAGCTACGACAGCAGGTTGTAGCATGGCAGAGCACTCGGTACGGCACATCAAAGTAACGACCGTCTCAAGAACTGCAATCAAGGCCATGGTGATCACGCCGCACCTGTAGGGCCAGCGCACGATGCCGAACTGCCTGCACAGCGCCTTGAACTTTGTCTTGCCCATGCCCAGGTGGGCGGCCGCCTCCGCCACGTTCAGCTGGCCAAACAGCTGGGGGGCAGCAGGCAAACAGCACAAGCAAACGCAGTCGTTGAGCAGGAGTCTGTTGGTCACCAACACCAGAAGTTCTAGCACAATATGGGGTACACGACTTCTTGCCCATGCCCAGGTGCGTGGTAGCGTTTGCCACGTTTAAGTGCACGAACAGCTGCGGGCCAGCAGGAAAACGACACAAGTCTGTTGGTTCCAGCACAGAGTGGGGCAGCCTGCATTGATCTTGCCCATGCCCAGGTGAGTGGCAGCACAGCAGGCAGGCAAAGCGCACATGCAACAGACACACGGTTGTTGGATCTAGCTCATTTGTATGAGGCATGCTGCATTGCTCCTGCCCATGACCAGATGCACAGCAGCTTCTGTCACATTCAGCCGGCTCAACAGCTGCAGGTGCCAGCGCAGGCAGGCACAGAGAATGCGTTGACATGTTTAGCAGCATGTTGCAATACAAATGGGCTGCGGCCTCCGCCACCATTCAGCTGGCCAAACAGCTGCGGGTGGCAGCAGAAAGGCAGGCAAACGACACAAGTTTGTTGTTTCTACTAGTAGCACAGTTTAGAGCAGCCTGCATTGGTCTTGCCCATGCCCAGGTGGGCGGCCGCCTCCTCCACGTTTAGCTGGCCAACAGCTGAGGGTGGCGGTGCAGGCAGGCACAACAAGTTTGTCGCGTTAGCAGCACACTGGAGTACGTCTGGAACGGGAGCAGCGGTGTACTATTACGCTTGCCAGTGACCGCAGCAGCAAAGTCAGGCATCTGGCAGCTGGTGCCACACTGATGCAAGTTCAGCGGTTGTTGCAGAGCAGCGGTGCATGTAGACAGAAGCAGCAGCAGCAAGCTCACAATTGCTGCACTCAGCATATGCACACCTGCTTGAAATACATACACACACACACACACACACACACACACACACACACACACACACACACACACACACACACACACACACACACACACACACACACACACACACACACACACACACACACACACACACACACACACACACACACACACACACACACACACACACACACACACACACACACACACACACACACACACACACACACACACACACACACACACACACACACACACACACACACACACACACACACACACACACACACACACACACACACACACACACACACACACACACACACACACACACACACACACACACACACACACACACACACACACACACACACACACCTGCTCAACCTGCTCGTAGCGCAGCACGCCCTCGTCGTCATCCATGCAAATGCCCCCTCTTGCTGCTGCTGCTGCAGGGCCCATAGGGCCGCAAATGCTGCTGCCCCTCCTCCAGGTGACCGTTGCGACATGCGCCTTGTGCTCAGCGGTGATGGGCTCCCCAAGGGCCGCCGGGTTTTCCTGCAGCATCTTGTCTACAATTGGCTGCAGCAGCTGCATGACCTGTGGCACCTCCAGCCGGTGTGGCGGCTGCCCAGATGCTTCTATGTCAGCTAAGATCTTGTCGGCAAACTGCTGCCCAAATTCCAGAAGCTTGCTGTCCCTGTATTTGGCATCGGTGTCTTCAGCTGCTGCTGCTGTTTCTACTGATGCTGCTTCGTCCAAGGTTTCTGCTGCGGTTTCTGCTGCCCCTGATGTGCCTGCTGTGTCCGCTGCTTCAGCAGCTGCGCTGCCTGCCTTGCGCTTGCGAGGTTGTGGAGTCTTCCTGCTGCCTGCTGCAGCTGGCTGGGTCTGCTGCTTTGCAGCGCTGCGGCCCTGGGTGGGTATGATTGTGGCTACCGCATCTACTCCTGCTGCTGGTGACTGTGATGATGCAGCTGCTGCTGCCACCGGTGTATTGCTGCCTTGCTGACTGGGCAGCAGCAGGCATAGCTGCGCTGGCGGCAGTAATGCGCCAGAGGCTCCGCCTGGCTGTGCTGCAGCGTGCCCAGCTTGCAGGCACACTGCTCCACAGTTTCCTGCAAGCTGGATGCTTGCAGGACACTCGACTCCTGCAGGCTGTAGCAGCACCTGGAAGCCAGCCTGCCGCAGGGTTTGCAGTGCCTGTTGGCATTGTGCCTGATGCTCTGCGCCAAGCTGGCCCAACAGCCAAAGATGTTCTTCTGCCTGCTTGCGCTGCTGTCCCTGTACATCCAGTTGCATCTGCTGCTGCAGCTGCTGCCGCTCCTGCTGCCATGCAGCAACCACCTGCAAGCCCCGAGCGCTGTCACTCATCCTGCTGCTGTGACAGAGGTCTGCTGTAGCAGCAGTGCTGCTGGTGACACCTGGCTGCAGGTGCAGTACAAGCAGCAAGAAGGTGTCACGCAGATACACCGCGTTGACAGGACTAAACATGGATACAAGCTAGCTGATTTCAAGTGTCCTGCGCTGTCGATCCGATTGCAGCCAGCAGCTGTGCTCCAGCACCTGTGCTGCAGCAGCTGTAGCACTTGGCTGTGCGTACCTCGCTGTACTCGAACTTGTAATCCAGCAGACACGTCTTCCAAGAGTTCCCAAACACGTCATACGGAGCTCTTACAATAACCTTCAGTGGCTGAACGCATGCTTACCTTCGTACAGTGGCTTCGCAACTCGCCTGAAGCGCGTACGGAGGCGGGATAGCTTCCAAAGTTACACCTCAACTTCAAATATTAATGTTTAGAACGGTTAAAGCTATGCAGCGCATACTATGTCAACAGCGAAACTGTTGCTGAGACTACCGAGACGCAGCACGTCAGACGCAGCATGCTACAGCTATATAACACTTGCTCGCGTCTGACGTGCATTGATAAGCTCTTCGGCTGCACAAATGGCCTTCGACATCAGTCGTGTCAGTCATGTCACCCAAGCAGCGCCGTGCAAAAAGCGGCGTTTCATCTCCAGGCTCCAGCCACGTCGGCATGTCGCCTCAACGCCATGCCGAACGTCATAAACATCAACTTCCAGGTCAATGTCGTGACTTAAGCGTGTCTTTCGTGCTTGGTAGGCTGGCACCGCAGTGCTGCAGCCGGTGCCATGCTACTGCTGCCAGCTTCATGCTGCTGCAGTACAGTCCCAGTGCCTGTTGGTAGTTGCAGCCCGGCAAGTCGAGCGTATGAAAAGCTCCCAACACAACAGCATTGGTCAAATTATCCTCCACCCTTGGCTGCAGCGATGTGTGTTTGCCATGTCCCAAGAGTCCTGCAAGGGCCCCATGCAGCCGCTGGGGGCCCCAGGGCACTACAGCATGCTGCATGCTGCTCTGCAGAGGCGTGACAAGTTGTTGACCCCAGCCCGTCAAGCCCACCCATCTGAACCTAAACTCATCCGCCTCAACCAGCCCGTACATGCGTCGATGAAGAAGAAGTGTCTGTGTTACAAACCCTGAGAGGGAAGCCTGCTACAATCAGCTATAGCGAGCTAGCGAGCTTGTGTCTGGTAGGATCGTATACACCCTTGCAGCTCATGCATCTGCAGCAGCACCAGCAAAATCACAAGGTGCTGCTCCGCAGTAACCAAGCGCACAGCTGCAGCAACGGCTGCAGGGCAGCAGCAGGGTGAAATGCTTGATGCTAATGTGCCGGCACATGCTCTGGAAAAACTGGACATCCGCAAACTGGACACACCACAGTGTTGAGGTACACTTGGTGTCTGATGCATCACAAATGTACACACCAATGATAGCAGCAGCATCTGCGACAGGTGCTGGCCCTGACCCATATATATACAATAAACCACATAGTTGTGTTGACACTACACTGCCCATGCTTACAACGTATAAATGCCTGTGCATGAACTCAACTGCACCTGTGCGGCACCCAGAAGTAACACAGTCTTCGCCGATGTCATCCATGCTGCACCCCGCACGATGCCACATACGCTGACCATACAAGTAGGCTGAATGCCTGCCTCACTAACATGTTACATAACATGTTATATCTGTCCTGTGCCCTCAATGTACTTGAAGGCCTCTGTGCTCAGCCCAGCAGCTAGCAGCACGCCAGCCAGCACCTCCACCACACCGCCACCCAGCACGCCCGGCAGGCCATGGCCTGCACAGACAACACAGCAGGCCAAATGTAGGCAGGCAGGCAGGCAGGCAGGCAGGCAGGCAGGCAGGCAGGCAGGCAGGATAGGTGTGATCACAAGATTGCATTAGGTTCGGTCAGGCATGGTTGAGTTTGATTGGGGATGCAGGCAGGCAGGTTTGTACTGAGGCAACCAGGCAGCCAGGTGGGCAGCCAGGCAGGCAGCCAGGCAGCCAGGCAGGCAGCCAGGCAGGCAGCCAGGCAGGCCTACAATAGCAACAGAGAGCCTGTCCTTGTCCTTCTCTAACTTACGCACGGAAGAGCGTAGGCTCAAGCAGGCTTGCCTGCTTCTCATGCGTAGGACTTGTAACTTGTAAAAGCAACAGAGAGCCATGTGCTGGAAGCAGAGCAACGAACATCACCATGCACAAAGCTTGGCTATGGCCTGATGCAGGCTCTAAAAGCAAGCACACAAGCGGCGAGTGACTGGCGATCATTGCTGTTTTGCCCGCTTGTTTGATACGAAAAACAGCAAGAAGAGCGACATGCGGCATGTCAGCCGCTACACTACCCATCATGCTGGGCTAGGCAGCTAGGAATAGGGCAAGCACTTGCATGCAGTACCAGTGTTGCAGTTTGCTGAAACCTGAACCCCACCTGTGGCTGCGTGCACTGCCAGCGAGATGGCCACCACGGGTGCTGCATACAGTGCCACCTTACGGTTGACCACATACCTGCATGCACAGCGGATGCAGCATGAAGATGATTATTATTATTAGCAATTTGTCAGCCAGACGCACACCACAATCACCTGCCTGGTTGACATGGTGCCTTAAGCTGCTTCATTTGAGCAGGCATGGCATGCCAGATGACTTTTCAGAGCAGATGCAGAACAGTCGCAGCTAGCGCAGCCTTATGCCGTACTGAGTCAATCGCATGGTCACTGGCTCACTGCTGCAAGCGTGTCCGCAGCACACATAGCCGTGCGTTTTGCACAGAGCTCGCAATCTTGTTGGCGCATGCAATGTGAGCATGAAATGTGAGCGATGTGAGCATGCTTCTGCGTCAGCGATGCAATGCGAGCATGCGCAACCGCCAGCCCACCAGCAGCCCTTGGCGTCTCCTGCGCTGAGGTTGGCCATGAAGCTTTCCCACTGGTTGGTGGGGATCTTGGAGGACGGCTTCAGCAGCCGCTGCACCACCTGCCAGCGCAGCAGCAGCACATAACCGCACAACAGTGTGCTTCAGTGTGTATACAACGTGCGGTAAACTGCCAGAACACTGCAGCACTCGCAGCGCAACCCACTGCAACAGCAACTTCAATCTTCTACGTGCGGGTGCACATTCTGGCATGTGGCGTTGCAGCAGCTCGGCAGCCGCAGCAACCTCAGACGCACATGCACACATGCTTGCTGTAGCTCTGCACGGCATACAAACGCAGAGAACCGCCATCTCAGATCCTTTGCTAAGAAGAGCTTTACGAGCCTTTGCATAGCAAGGTCGTCACCTCTCCAGGCTCTGACTTCCAGCGCTCAATGTGCTCCACCACCAGACCCCGGCTGGCGTCAATCACGTGCGTGGTGCTGCCTGCAGCAGCAGAGGCGCGCACAGCAGCATGCATGAGTGCTCTAGCAGATGCAGCAGCTACAAGGTGAGCTGCAAGTGCATGGCTCGCTGCAGGTGTGAGGGCTGGAGCAGCACATGCGGCTGGCAGTTGCAGAAGATAAGCACAATTTCAAACTCAAGTGCGGCTCAGCCTCCAAGGAAACACATGACGCTTGCCAGCAATGCTGCTGCTGCTGGTGCTGCACGCCGCCTGGCAGGCCGCCTGGGAACCCAGTCAAGCACAGCTATCAGCGCCCCAACCGTCATGCACATCACTGCTCTGCACTGTAACCGAAGCTGCCCTGCTGGTGTCGGCTGGCGGGTGCGCTGATGCAGTGCGGCTGCTGCTGCTGCTGCTGCTGCTGCTGCTGCTGCTGCTGGCGCCGCACCTGCTGCTGCCAGCCTGGGCCGCCAGGGCAGGTCCAGGATGGCACTGAACTTCCAGTGCGCTTCCAGTGTGTTGTCTTGTACATCCCATTTGGTGATCTGCAGGTCCACATCAGAACTGCAAAGAAGCACAGCAGAGGCACACCACAGCACTGATAGCATGTGAGGATGACGCAGGAGATGTTGTGTCCGTGCTATGCTTACTGCGCTGCATTGCTAACTCTGCTTGTGAGACATACTGAATGCGTTGATGGGTGCTGAAGTGTGAATTATATGCCAGTGCGCAAGGATACGATTCCCGCATGCGCTAGGCGACATACTGTCGACGGTAAGCACTGACATGCTGCAGCTTAGTTCAGTAGAAGCAGCTGAGTGCTGCTGCTGCTGCTGCTGGAAGTGCCGTTTGCAGGGGTGCCTCTGCTCCTCGGCCCTGCTGCCATTGCCCACCCTGCGCCTGGTTGCTGGCAGTGTGCTGCTCTGCATGCTGCTGCATCGGCCAGCAGCTGCGCTGCTCACATGACTGCTCCTAGGTTGGCCACGTTTTTCTTGAAGCGCTCCACTCCGCGGAACGACACAAACTGCATATGCAACACACACATATTGTGCATTCAGGTTGTTGCAGGCGCAGCACATGATGTGGTGCAGCTGCTGCGCTGCCGTCCTTACATGGGGCTGCAATACATGAAGTCTTTGCTATTTGGCTTGTCTGCAATGCTGTGCTGGCTGGTGCTGGCACGTTAGCCTGGATGCTTGTGCAACTGCGGCCGCAGACTTGCGTGCAATATATTCGTATGTGCCAGTGTCTCACCGGGTCTGCAAACAAGCACTCTGGGTCATAGTCTGCAAAAGCACAAAACCAGGAAGAAACAATAGCAATGTTTGCTGGGCCAAGGATTTATGTATGTCCTTCTGCAGGAAATTGCAATTGCAGTACCATTAGAACAAGCAGCAGTGCACTGCGGAGCCTGAATGCAGCATCTCAGTCCAAGCGCAGCTGCTGAGCCCACTTGCTGCGGTCCGGCAGCAGCAATGCAGGTTGTTACGTGCATCCATGGCCTGCAGCAGCAGTTGTTACCTGCCATCTCTCCTTTGCCTGATATGAAGTAATCTTCAGCATAGTCTGCTCTGATTGACTCCAGCACAGCATCAATTGGTTTCCCACTGCTGCCTGCTGCTGCTGCTGCTGCTGCCCTTGCTTCGCTGCTGCTGCTGTCTTGCTCCCCTTCTGCCTTCTTGCCCTTGGCCAACAGATCACCAAACACTTCTGCTCCGTACCATGCTGCTTTGAGTCCAACTCCTGCGTTATTGATTGGCCGGTGAATGTGGTGGGCAGAGCAGCAGCATGTGGATTGCCAAACTGCTACTACAGCACCAGAGCAGCGAGAGGCTGGATGGCGCTGCTGAACGGGTACCAGGAGATTTTAGCAGAAAACCTGATATTTAGGTTGAAAACCGTAGTCGAACAGCTCGCAGAGCTTGGCATCGGTGTGGACACACTCCTTGGTGGGTTGCCTCTCACTCACCCAGGTCTTTCTCCCTGACAGGCCTGTTGGTGGAATCCTTTTCCACAGACCTCCTCAGCACTAATTTCCTATTTGGTTGAACATTACGTGAGCTGCCCACGCTGCGCCTGGTCTGCTGCAGGCCGAGCGGGGAGACGCGTGTGTGAAGTGCCATGTTCAACACCGTGAAGAAGTCAAACGCTACACTAGGTTTCTACGTCAATTATACAGGTCAGTGTAAGAGCGTATATCCGGCCGTGAAGTTCAAGCTCAGCACAAACCCTTGTGTCAGTGGTGGTTGTGGTTGTGGTGAAGAACTTCTTCTGATGTGTTGCCAGTACGTGTTCCTGCTCGTTGACATAATATTGCATATGTACTCATACTAGCATTACAAAGGCCGGCCATGGCTGAGCACCTAAGCAGCAGGCAGGGGCCCGCTGGATACAGCAGTTGCCAAGAAATTGCCCTACAGATGTGCTGAGGGATGCAAAGGTTGACACCAGGTGTGTAATATAAGCCAAGGACCCTGCTACACAGTTTTACAAGTGCAGCAAACCAAGCACGTCCGTAGGCATCTGTTGACCCAGATTCCCGCTGCAGGCCAGCCAGTTAGTCTGGCAGAGCTGTATGACCAGTGGGCTGCAGTTGCCATCAGGTACAGCAATTTGAGCCACATATGTTGAAGATTTCCAGGCCCTTTCTCACCCAGCTGGTCAGCTACATGCTGCTTCGCTTCATGCTCACATGCGTAGCAAAAGGCGCAGCATGAACAGTAGGCTTGCGTGCAGCTGCTCTGCATAACCACTGCACCACTGTTGCGCCTGCAGTGTTGCCGCAGCAGCATGGGTGGTGCTACAGTTGCCGGCGCTGCTCGCTCCATCCTCGCTGTCAGGCGTGCTGCTGCTGGTGGTGCTTGGTGCAGTGGCAGGCGGCACAGTGGTGCTGCTTCTGCTTGTGAGCAGCACCGACAGAAATCGGCCAGCAACTAGCAAACACATCGTGCTGGCATTGGTTGCAAACCACTTGCTCGAACAGATGCTGTGGCTGCAATGACTTGGCAAATGCCTTTACCTTGCACAAACATGACCACTTACCTGAGCGGCTGGTTGCTGGCAAGCCGTGCCTCACTCTGCGTTGCTTTGTGTTCTGCACAGGTGGGGCTGTTCTATGGACTCACACAGCCATATGGCGAAACACAGCAACGCACAGAGCCAAAATGCAGCACGCACACCCAAGCCAAACCCACTGCAGCAGCAGTCCCAGGCACTCTGGGAGCTCAGCATCATGTTGGGCCCCACTTGTCCTGCAAGGGCAGGTTCAGTGGCAGGGTGCTGGTGGTTCCTGCAAGCCGCTGGACAGCTGCTGACGCCTTGCAGGACTTTGCAGCGGCTGCAGGTGCAGGAGTGCACTGGCATGCCAGCTGCAAGCGTGGCAGGCTGAAGCTTGTAGCTGCACGGGAGCCAGCTGTAAAAGCAGCAGCAGCTGCGGCGGTCGAAGAGGAGCCAGCAGCCAGCACGGCAGCAAGAGGCGCAAGGCCTGACAAGGTGAACCTCTGCGCTTAACAGAAGTGCAATTACTCGGGTCTGCTGACTGCAGATGTAGCCTGCAGCAACGCTAAAAGGCCATATGCCAGGGGATGACACTGCCTGTTTCAGCTATGGCTCCTGCTGTTGCGGTCATATGCCTGTATGCTTTTAGGCTGCCCAGCCACCGTGCCATAGGTGCATGCAAGTCATCAGCGGTTACTGCCCTGGTGCCGCAGGTGCGCATTGCGCTGCAGGGATGCAGCGTTGCTGTTGTCACGGAGTGCCTGCAAGGCAAGAGCCTCTGGTGGCAGAAAGGGCCCCTGCTGATACAGCACCAGGAGCGCTCTCTCCTGCAAGGGGAGACTGCATTCTACCTGTTTGCAGAGCACACAGCTGCAAAGGAACAGTGGCTGCTGGCGCTGCAATGGGCCAGCAACCATGCAGGAGGGAGCAGCACTGATCCAAGCCAGCAGCAGCAGTACGGCTTGTACGCTGCATTTTGTGGACGCATGCGGGCATCTGTCGCTGCACACAGGCAGGAGCAGCCGGCACCAGCTGCTAGCCTGCTGCATACAGTTACTCAACCCAGCCAGGGTTGCCAGCCGCATGATGGACACCTGCAGCAGCAGCAGCAGCCGCAGCAGCAGCAGCAGCAGCCGCAGCAGCAGCCGAAGCAACAGCCCACACAAGCAGCAGCTGTGCACGACCGTACAACCCAGCAACCCTCAACTGCATCTGACCTGAGCCACGCTCTGCATTCAACTGAAGACTGCGTAGTGGGGCTCTTGCTGTCTTCAGGCGGCACATCGAAAGCGGATCACAAGCAGCTGCTGTCAGATCCCACCGAGCCAGGCATCAACAGCAGCAAAAGTCAGGCTTCCTCTGCAGCAGGGTCGGCTGCTGGTCCTGGCAGTGAACGAGCAAGTCAGCAGCAGCAGCACCAGCAGCAGCAGCCCTGTGCGCATTTTGCAGGAGCAGGCGCTGCTGCTGGTGTCGGCTCAGACGTGTATGGCCTCAATGTGCTGCTTTCTCGTGTGACGTTTGAGATGCTGCAGAGCAGCGACTTTGCAGGCAGGCTGGGAGGCGCACTGCAGCAGTGGCTGGATGGCATCAGGAGACCCGCACACCTAGACAGGTGGGAGAGCAGCTGCTGCTGTGCCTGTGCTTGTTCCTGTACATGCATCCGCCGTTGATCGTGCAGCGGCCCTGCAGCCGGCGGGCACGGTTGAGCACCTGCTTGCAAGGCAGTGCGTCCCCTGCATTACGCCCGCACTCTGCGGAGTATGTGCAACGCTGTAGTTTGCACCGAGTGCTCAGTTGATCATAGCTATCAGCATGTGCACAGGCAGTGGTTTGTCGAAAAGGTGGAAGGATGGTGCAAATGCACAGCAGGCTGAATTGTGCCACTGCTGTTGCGGTGTGCTATGCAGGCCTCAGCTTGTGGACTTGGACCTTGGCAGCAGCATGCCAATCATCAACAGCCTCAAGCTCTCAGCTTGCCCAGGGACCGGCGCAGTGGCTACACCGCAGCTGCAGCTGGACATCTGCTATGAGGTGAGTGGGTGGGCATGAAAGGAGAGCCTGCGCCAAGGCTGTGAGCTGCTTGCAGGAAGCCTGCTCTGGTCATGAGCTGAACATGTAATCACTTGAACATGCATTGTTGGCCGCACATCAAGCAGCACCGGGCAGCTTTGCAGACTTTGGAAGTGGCATTGCTGTGTGATTCTTCGTGCCAAAGCGCAAGGTGGGATGTTGCTGCCTGCTTTTTGCAGGGTCGCGCTGCCATGTTTGTTGAGACTTACATTGACCTGCAGCAGCATGCTAACAGCACAGCATCGCTGGCTGCTGACGCACAGCAGCAGCAGCATCAGGCCAGCAGCAGCACTGCCAGGGCAGGCAGCAGCAGCAGCAGGCGTGGTCCGGCAGCAGACGGCAAGCAAAACGGTGACAGCAGCAGGCGCGTGCAGCCTGGAAGCATTCCTGAGGGCACCCACCATGCGCCAGTGCGGACAAACAGCGAGACGCGCTTGCGGCACGATACATATGCTGCTGGCAGTGCTGGCTGCGGGCGCAGTGCTGACAGAAGCAGCAGCCAGGTGCCACCAGCACAGCCACAGGCATATGATGCAGCAGCCGGGCATGCGCGCAGCAGCCACCACAGCAGAGCACCATCCAGCCCTGCTGCGCTGCACTCCAGTGCCATCAATGCAGCAGCAGCCGGCAGGGACAGCAGCCTGCGGCAGCCGCTGCCTCAGCCAACCACAGCAGCTGCAGTAGCCACTGCTGCTGCTGGGCTCAGGCAGGAGACTACAGCAGAGCTTGGCGATGCAGAGGATGCGGCAGACAATGCGATGCATGCTGCTGTGGCCAGCACGCTCATGGTTGAGCAGGGCGCGAGCAGCCGCAAGGTAAGCTTGCAGTGCACAGCAGCATCTTGCAGCTGCGCAGTGCCCAGCGTTGAAGCACGCATATGAGTAGTTCAAAGACCAGCAGCAGCACTGGTGCAGTACTTCAGGAGTCGCATTTCAGCAGAACAGCAACACATGGCTGCCTGCTGCCTGCCTGCCTGTTCCTTAGTGCACTCTGGCCTGCTGTGTGTGTGCCGCCGTTGCTGCTGCTGCTGCTGCAGACCCAGCAGGCGCACGAGTCTGCTGCTGCCAGCCGCAGCCCAGGCAAGAAGCTGCTGGGCATGCTGCACCTGCGCAAAGCGAGTGCGCGGGCGCTGCTGTACCTGCCAGCCAGCATGAGGCGCATCCCTGTCCAGGTGCGGCTGCTGGCATCATCTGCGTGCCGTGCTTCTTGTGTGCTGTGCTGGCTGTGTCCTGAACAGAGAAGGCTGCGATATAAGAGGCACACAGTGATGGGCCCTGACATGCTTCCTGCAAGATGTTTGGATGCTTTGAAAACTTGCGCTTCACAAAAATGTAATCCCTGATGTCTGGCGTCTTGGCATCCGCTCTTGTTGATGCTGACTTGCTGCTGCTGCAGCCGGTGGTGGAGGTCACGCAGCTGGAGGGCAGCATGCTGATGTGGCTGCCGCCACCTCCCAGCGACAGGCTGTGGATCTCCTTCATGGCGCCACCAAAGGTTGGTGATGCACGCATGTGCTGCAGCTTGGGGTGTTGATCAGCGGCTGCTGTGGTTGTGCATTGTCTGGCATGTGCTGTGTTTGCATGTGCTGACAGTTGCCAGCATCCCTGCCACATCAAATCAACCCCATGTGTGATGCTGTCGGCGTAACCCGCCATAAGCTTCTCGATGATGTCATACTGTATGGCAACATGCATCACAGACATGCATGCATCTGTCCTCTATCAGGCGGCTGCATATTTTAACACATCAAGGCATGTTCCCTTGCTGCTGCAGGTTGCCCTGTCTGTGAGGCCCCTGGTTGCTGGCCGAGTGCTGAAGCACCCAGCATTGGCCAGCCATGTATGCCGCTGGCTTGAGGCGCGCCTGCTGCGCCTGACCAGCAGCAGCCTGGTGTTCCCTGCTGCTGCAGACATTGCGCTGCCAATGTTCCAGGGGGCCTGCAGTCCAGCAACAGGCTGCAGCCCACCGGCAGCAGCAGCACAGCCTGCAGGGGTTGCTGCAGGCAGGGCAGGCGGCAGGCAGTGGCAGAAGCCTGGCAGGAGCAGCCGCAACAGCAGCGGCGGCAGCAGCGGCAACAGCAGCCGAGACCTTGCAAGCAGGTGGCGAGACCTGGCGGTTGCCGCAGGGGCGCCTGACCACCAAGCAGGAGGAGCTGTTGCACCAGCTGCTGTGAACATGCAGCAGCAGTTGGCAGCTGGTTGTGATGATGCTGATCAGGATTCAAGCAGCCTCACCAGCAGCAGCAGCAACAGCAGCTGCGGGTGGGCACGGGACACTGCGGACTCTCAGCAGCAACAGCAGCAGCAGCAGCAGGAAGAAGGAAATGAAGAAGAGTGGTGGATGGGGGAGGCTAGCACGCAACTGCCAAAGTCGGAGCCCAAGCAATCTGTGATGGGTGCGTCTGCGCCCATGACTCCGCGCGAGCGCAGCAGCTCAGCTAGGGTACACAGCTGCCCTCTGGTGGATGCCGACTTGCGCCGCAGCAGCGCTTGCGAAACGGCAGCTGCGAGCATAACAGAAGATGGTTGGCATGCTGCGTCTGGCAGCCATAGTGCAGCAGCAGCAGCAGCCACTGGGCCCCACACTGGTGCTGGGCGCTGGCGTGTCATGTCGGAGACAGCAGACAGCAGTGCTGATGAGCGGGCAGGCAGCGGCATCAGTGGCGGAGAGCGCGGCTTTGCCTCTGCACTGCTGCCTGGCAAGTTCTGGAAGAAGCGCAAGTCGAAGAGCAGGAGGCAGCTGCTACAGGTTGGTGGTGCTGATCTAGTGGCTGATATGGCAGTTGCAGTACAGTCTGGGATCCTTGCTCTGTAGCAATCAGGCTGACTGCATTACCCATAAGAAGTATCATGCGGCTGCAGCACCCCCATGCTTGTTGTTGGTCAAGCTGCTGGCCCAGTACTATTCTGCTGCTGTCAAGCTGTGTGTCGGCCAAGTGCAACTGCTAGCACCTCCTGCAGCACGCCTTCCTGTCGTACACTAGAGTTATTACGAGGCAGCTGGAGGCAGCATCACTGCAGCTGGGAGGTGCCTGCATGCTGCACACTCTGGCCTCAAGTGTTCGTAAGCTGTCAGCCAGCCGACAGATTGCGTGCATGCAATAATCACGGTGTGCCTCTACTGCCTGCAACCCACAGGAGCTAGGGGGCCCCAGCAGGGCCCACAGCGCAGACGAGGCAGGCATGCGAGGCGTCTTCAGCAGCCATGCAGCAGCACACGGGCAGCTGCGGAGATCCCCATTGGCTGCTACTGCCCCTGCACGAGTGGCAAGCGCGCAGCAGCAGCAGCAACTGAGCCTCCAGCAAGCGGCGCGGCTGCTGCCTGGTGCAGCTGCGGGCAGCAGCGGCTGGGTCGGCGCGCAGGGTGACAGGCAGGAGCGTGCAGCACCAGAGGATTGGCAGCAGAGTGGTGACGGAATGTCGGGTGGCAGCACAGCAGCTGCTGGATCTCCACTGCTGGCTGCACAGCAGCTTGGAGCAAGGGCTGTGTCACTGCCGGACGTGCTGATGCTTGACGGGTGAGCCAGCTACAAGTCAAAATGACAAACCAAGCATTGTTGGCCGCACTCTCTTGTAGCTTAGCTTGGGTCTCAAAGTGCAAGCATGGCAATCCACATGTGCTATGGTAGCACGTTCAAGCAACATGCCAGTGGCCTTGTCATGGGCAGTCTACAGTGGGTGCAGCGTCTGATCACCTGCCTGCATGCTGTATTGTAATGTATGGTGCAGCAGCCGTGCTACCTGCTCACTGTGCTGGCTGCTGGATGCCTGTTTGCACAATGCCTTTGCAGTGCCTGTGGTGATTCAGACAGCACCTTGGGCGGTACAGTATCAGGCTTTGGTGCTGACTCAGAGGCCTCTGGCAGCCCTACTGCTGCCCAGAGGCTTGCAGCTGCAGCAGGCCTGAGGACCACAGCAGCAGCAGCAGCAGCAGCAGCAAGAGGAGTAGGCAGCAAGCTTCCAGGAGAGAGGACTCTGGGTGCAGGCCTTGCAGCAGCTGCGGCGCTGCTTACACGTAACAAGTCCAAGAGCAGCCGCAAGCGCCACCAGCAGGCGGAGCAACTGCGGCAGCAGCAGCAGGCTGCGGCAAGCGATGCTGAAGCAGAGGACTGGATGCACTTTGCTGCACACATGCAGGCGGAAGCTGCAGAGGCGCAGGAGGTGTCTTTCAGCAGCAGCCTAGCCTCTTTGCAGCACAGCAGCCAGACCACACCACGTGAAGCGCGTGGTACAGTAGCTGGCGAGGACTCGAGCGCATCAGTGCAGCAGCAGCAGCAGCTGCTGCAGCGTGTTGAATCGCGTGGCGTCAGTGGCATGTGGCGCAGGCACCCCAGCATGGATGCCAGGGAAGAGCAGCAGGTGAGCTGCTGCCGTTTGGGTGAAAGTGGCGCCATGGTGGCGCAGGCACCTTTACTGTAGCAGTATCAAAGTGGCTGCAATGGGCCAAGGAAGGCGTTTAAGGTTTGCAGGATACGCATCTGCCGCAAGCGCCCTGCATTGCTATCCTGTTTCAAGCAGCTACAGCTGGTGGAAGCTCATGAGCGTTGTCAACAGATATGTGGTGCTGTGGAGCACTGAGTGGTTCGGCTTTCACCAGCAAAGCTAACCAGTGCTGCTTGATCTTGCTGTTGCTGCTGCTGCTGCTGCTGCTGCTGCTGCTCAGGCGGAGGAGGGCGAGAGCGGCGGCAATGCCTTCAGTAGAGCGTTCGACAGCTTGAGGGATAGGGTTGGGGGCATGATTGATAAAGGCACTGGCGGTGGCGGGCGCAGCAGTATCAGCGGCAGTGAGAAGCAGGGTGGGCGCAGCAGATCCCCAAGATGGAGCCTTCGAAGCAGCAGCAAGCATGACGATGCAGGTGTGCTGCAGCAGCAGGAGCAGGCACAGCAGGAGCTGGCACGAGAACAGGCAGCAGCAGATGCTGTGGCAGCTGCAGGAGCAGGTGTGTGTGGCGGCGATCTCATGTCATCCAACAGCAGTAGCATTTGTACGCGCATCACACGCAGTACCAGCAGCACCACAGGGTATGCAGCATCAGAGCAGCCTGCCATGCTGGAGTCCACAGCAGAGGAGCTGCTGTCGGGCACCATTGAGCAGCATGAGCAGCAGCGTGCTTCCAGCACCCTCTGTGTTGCAAACCCCTCCGGCAGCCAGCATCACCAAGCAGTTGCGGGGCATGCACCGCAGCAACAGCAGCAAGTAGATCGGGGCGCAGACCTGCTGCGGCGCAGACAGGCACAGGCCGGCGGCGCGCTCCAGCCGCTGCCGCTGCTGCAGCTGCCCGCAGCATCCCTTGCAGTGCTGGCAGCAGGGCAGCCGACGCTGAGCTCTTGGACATACCCTGCTGCTGCTGCTGCTGCCGACACGCCAACACTTGTGCTGAGTTCAGTGCTGCCAGTGGGCAGGAGCAGTGCAGGAGGGCCTGCCGGGTGGTCTGGGGCACAGCAGGGAGCAGGCAGCAGCAGCGTTAGCAGGATCAGCACGGGATGCAGCGACGCGACACCACCTGCATCTGTTACGAACAGCAGCCATGCAGCTGGCAATGAAGCCTCCGCCGCCGCCGCCGCAGCAGCAGCAGCAACAGGAGAGGCGCTGCATAGCGGAGGGCGCCACCGCAGGGGCTTGAGCTGGGGTGAGAAGATTGGCAGCTGGGCCCGCAGCTTTGGCAGCCCTGAGCCGCCTGGGAGCAGCGGGGATGACGAGGCTGCTGCAGAGGGCCCGGCTGGCAGTTGTAGTGATGTGCAGGGTGCGGGTGTGCACAAGAGGAGCTTGAGCGCGCAGCTGTTTGACTACCATGGTTGATGATGGTGAATGAGTGCTGCGCAGCGCCAATCGCAGCGATAGCAGTGCACTGCATCAAGATCAGGGCACTGGCAGCTGTGATCATTGACGGCTGCTCTGTGTTGTCCTGCAGCGGCTCCTCTCGAGTACTGTTGCATCACGCTGCAGGCCCTGCAGCCGGGCTGCTGCAGGACGGGTCGTACAGGCTTTTTTTGCAGAGTGTTGATCTCGGCGGTGCTCGTCTTGTTATGTTATGCTTCCTTACGTGCGCTCAGTTGCCCTCTATGCCTGTCATATGGTATTCAAACGAGTTGGGTTACCCAAGTATACAGGGTTCGTTGACTTTCACACATGTGAATCCAGGGTACAGCACAGTATAATGTACAGTGTATGCTCCAACCATTGAAGCCATGCCTGACTGAGGCTAGTAGCACACTTGGCCCAGTAGCTCGGCTCAGAATATACCGTTGAAAAACTTCAATGGGTTACAGATGCTGCCCCTGCAAACAACAGACAGAACCAAAAAAGGGACAATCAGAGGGCGTGTACAGATGCAGTCTGCTCAGGCTCAGCAGCCGCCAGCTTCATGCTGCCAGCAGCTGCCGCAACATTCTACGCACATACACCAGGAACAGGACCACAACCATATGGCAACGGCCAGCTAGCTGGCAGCAGCAGCTGCGGCTGCTGGCACTGCTGCAGGCGCTGCTGCTTTGCTTGAGTGCTCGTACCACGCGCCCGGCTGCCGCACGATCAGCCTCGCCGGCGACACAAACAGCTGCTGGTACTGCTCCTCACTCAGGAACTGCGGCGCTGTGTCATCACCCACGCACACGATTGTGCTGCCGCTGCCGGTCATAAATACAGCATCAAACGCGCTGCCGCCTTCTTTGATCAGCCGCTGCTTCAGCTGCAGCAGCTCTGGCAAGTTATCAAATGCCGGCTGTTCCAGATCATTTACACACAGCTCCGGACTGATCTTGCCAGCATTTGTCATGCCAGCCAGCAGCTGCAGCGGGTCAGCAGTGCTGCGCCGGCCTAGATCCAGCGATTTGAAGATCATGGGGGTCGAAAGCCCCACCGGCGGCTTCACCAGCAGCAGCGGTGTGGCCAGCGGCAGCGGCGGCGGCACGTCGTCAACCACCTCGCCGCGGCCCGTGCAGTATGCGGCGCCGTTTGAGAAGAAGACGCTGATGTCGCTGCCGATGTCACCGGACCACTCCAGTAGCTGCGCGTTGGTGGCGGGGCGGCCGGTGAGCTCGTTGGCGGCGTACAGCGTGGTGGCGGCGTTGCCGCTGCCGCCGCCGAGGCCGGCACCTGCGGGGTGCAACAGCATCCAATGCAGCCAGCAGGGCAGCGCACGGTGCAGCACACAAAGGGTGGGTGAGTGCCTGGATACTTGGCAAAACCATGTACTGGCAGGCAGGGTCGTGCCTGGCGCCATGTACTGCGTGCCTGACGCTATGTCGTGCTGCTGCTGCTGCTGCTGCTGCATCTGCCTGTTGTCATGGTTTCTGGATGATGTGTCCGCAAGCATGTTGCAGGCTGTCATGCAGCTGTTATGCACGTGTGACTGTGTGCAGCAGCAAGGCCAGCTGTGAAGCACTGCTACAGATTGGGTTGGCCAGTACTGCACACTACAGATGTGTTCTGCTGCATACCGTGTGGCACACGCTTCTCTAGTGTCACTTCGAAGAAGGCCTGGACGCCTGTCTTGCGCCTGAAGAGGTTCAGCGCCTGACAGCAGCAGCAGCAGCAGCAGCAACAGCAGGAGGAGATGGCAGAAAGCACTATAAACGTCAACAGCACAACAGCCAGCTTGTCTGGACAAATGCGATTGCTGCTGAAGAGCCTGCTGTGCTTCTGTAGTGGCAACTGACAGCTGCATTCGGCGTTCACATCTGCTATGCATATGACGCCCCTTCTCTCCCTACGCAGGCTGTCCCAGCGGTCCCAGGTCTGTGCATAAGTGGAGCAGTTGCAACTTCCCTACACTATGCAGGTGCCACGGATGCACAGTGCACAAGCAGCTGCTCGCCAACATGTCTGATCAGGATGCTGCTGCTGCTGCTGCTGCTGCTGCTGCTGCTGCTGCTGCTGCTGCACACCTTGATGACCAGGTTGCTGTCATCGTGGGGGATGGTGGGGTCGCTGCACACCAGCTTGTCTGACGTGGCGCCTGCCGGCAGCTGCGTGAACTGCATGTCATCACCCAGGTCAATCACCTGCGAATATAAAAGCAGATCGGCAACAGCTTAGTTGAAAAATTCTGTGGCAGGACGTGCCAAGCACTGCCCGCTGCCTGCTGCTGGTCAGGGGCTGAGCTGCAGAAACAGCGCTGCTCTGGCATAGAGTGAGCGGTTGCCGCTTAAATAACCCACTCAAGCTGTGACTGCACTTGACAATCATACCCACAGACAGTGCAGCGTAACAGCCGTGTTGGTAAACTGGCTGAAGCACAGTGCTGCACAGTGCTGCCGCTTTGCAGACAACAATTGCAGCATCGCCCAGCTGCCCATGCTCACGTGAAACAGGGATGCCAGGTCATGATAGCCATCCTCTCTGCGCCTCACAACCCTCAGGAACAGGTTGACCTGAACGTTTTAAAACAACACATGTGTTACGTGGCTGCTGCTTTGCCTCCAGGCTGAGGATTGCTGTACCAAGGCAGCAGCGCTAGCACCTTTGAAGGTGAAAAGAGGGCCAGGCTGTCATTGGCGCTAGCTAGCACGACCACAGCCTTGCTGCGTCGTCCTGTTCTTCTGGAACTATGGCTCGGCGTTGGACAGCAGCTGCTGGCCGCAAAGGGCCTGTGGGTTGCATGGAACCTGGTGCAGTGTGAAGCAGGTGAGGTGTGCAACATCATGGTGGATCTCAGCGCACGTCCTCCCGTGTAGTGTGTAATAGTACGGATTGGACAATTGAAACAGACGCATCTAGCATCGACCGCCTTTGCTCAACTTTGTCACTTGTGCGCAACAGCATGGGGACAAACCACGTCGCCTCAGGCAATCCAAGGCAACGGTAACATCAACTCCTTTGGCTTATACAGCCTCCGCCATTCCAGTTTCCTGCTCCGTGCTCAAGGGTCAATCGGTGCATCGACGCTTTGTGAGCTGTGCGCAGCTTTTTCTGCCGATTTGCAGTTTGATTGCAAAAGTAAAACGTTCTAAGGCGCTTTGACACGTACAGGTCCGGCCGGTTCTATTTTCGCTCCAGGCTCCCTCCACCTGCTCGATTGTGGTTGTTTCGCTTGCAGCCTGTATACTGTACATTTAATAGCTTCATTAAGCTTCATAGCAGTTGAGCACGGTACAGTGGCTTTGCCCATACATCCCAGTGCAGCAGCAGCCCCTCTGCACTGCTTACCCAGCAATCCACATCAAGCTCAACAACGACACGCTTTGGCACGTGGTGAAAGGCCCTTGAGGGGCCATGGCAGGGGATGAGGACCTGCTGAAGCCAGAGTGGCTTACAAACAAAGCCAGTGGAGCAGGGCTGCAGTCTCCAGGCCCGCTTGCAGGTGTGTTTTGAAATCAGCAGCTCAATCCTGTGCAGCTCATGCGCAGCTGTTGTGGTTTTGGTTTCAGCTTGTTGCAGAAAACTCCCCTGTTGCTGTTCATACTGCTGATCCATGCAAACCACCACAGCTGTTTGCACGCACATGTACGTCAACCTAATCTAACAGCAGGTGTACTGATGTGGTTGCATTGCAGTGGTGGTGTCTTCTTGCTTGCTGCATGATTCAGAAAGCGTGTGGCTTCTACACCTGTGGCCACACCTGCCATGACTTCAACTTGCAGCCGCACAGCTGGGTATGCCGCACTTTTGCACTGCCACCGTGCCCATGCTGGATGAGAGTGTGCATTGCCTGTTCCCAACAATCTGACAAGCACTATGCTCACATGCTGTCACCTCACCATTCTTCACCGGCACCATGCAGGTTTGCGTGAAGCAGGCCGGCAGGCACGCAGCAGCAACGGCGGCAGCAGCAGGAGCCTCCTGACACCTGACAGCCCCCTGCTGCAGCTTCATAGCCAGCCGCTGCGCAACAGCAGCACCTCACACGGCGTATCAACGCTCCTCACAACAAGCCGTAGTGAGGAGCGCCCCAGCGGCAGCAACAGCAGCAGCTGGAGTCCTAAGCGGCAGCAACATGGTGCCGCCCACGGCAGCAGCAGGGGTGGCAGTAGCAGCAGCTTCTCAGGCCATCACCAACGCAGCAGCGCCAGTGGCGGCAGGGGCCCGTTGCATGACGAGCACTTGCAGGAACGCTTGCAGGACAGGCCCTATGGCGGCTCCAGGAGCCATGGCCACGGCCTGTCTGGTTCTATGGGCAGCAGTGGCGCCCGTGGCGCTGGCAATGGTGGCAGCAGTAGCATGGATGACAAGCTGCAGTGGAGGGACAGCAGTGGCAGCGGCAGTGGCAGGGCCCATGGTGCTGGTGCTGCTGCTGCACGCAAGGTGAGGCACATGAGGGCAAGAGCAGCTGCTGCTTGCTCCGTGCATGGCTGGTGCACACACACCCTGCTGTCAGCGGCTACTTTCTGATGACATGGCGCAAGCAGCTTGGTGTGCAGTGGGACAGCTGGCATGCTTTTGGCAGACCATGACACAGGTGTGCCTCCAGCGCTGCAGCTGGCAGGATTTAATATCTTGTTCTTCATGAGGCACAGCATGCTCCATAGTTGCATCGTGCAGTCGGCACCCAGTGCCAGGTCGCTCTCACAGCTGCCTTCCTTGCTTTGCTGCTACCCTGCTCCACTTGTGTTACTTATCCTGACCCTGCTGTGCTGCATATTTTGCTGCTGCCCCAGCTGGACTTGGCCAGCCCGCATGGCTTCCCCAGTCTGGCTGCCGCCAGCAGCAGCAGCAACCGCAGCAGCTCGCCGCACAGCAGCGCCAGCAGCGGCAGGCACGGCTCGCCTGAGCGCTACATGCCCAGCCTCGCGCCGTACAAGCAAGGCTTCCTGGCCTCTCGTGCCTCCTCAGGCTGGACCTCTAAGCTGGCAGACGTGCCTGCAGCAGCAGCTGCTGCTGCAGGGGCGGCAGGCGGCAGCGCCAGCAGAAGCGAGAAGCTGAGTGATGCTGGCGAGCAGTCTGTGCGTGCTGATGGCGGCAGTGCTGTTCAGCCAAGCAGTGGAGACTTTGCCAGCAGCAGTGCTGGTGCAGCTGCAGGTGGTAGCAGCGCTGCCACATCAGCCGCAGCTGCAGCTGAAAAGGCGCCCAGCGTACCACAGCAGCCCCAGCAGCACCAGAGTTTAGCTGCCACTCTGAAGCAGGCTGTGGCCAGCAGTGCAGCAGCGCCGCCACATGCTGAGGTACAGCGCCGCCAGGGCAAGACGCTGGTGCCGCTGCTGCCAGGCAGCAAGGCCAAGCACGGCAGCGGCAGCAGCAGCAGCACACGCACTGCAGCTGCAACCGGCAGCTTACGGCTGGCTGAAGCAGCAGCAGCTACTGCTGTTGGTGCCCGGCCTGCAGCTGGCAGCACTGCTGCTGCTGCTGCTGCTGGCCGTGTTAGATCTGCTGAGCTGCAGTCTCCTACAGGCTATGCACCATTGCTAAAGCTTGGCCTCAGCAATAGCAGCAGCAGCAGCAGTGAGCAGCAGGACAGCAATGGCCTGGGTGCGGCTGCAGCAGGCAGCAGCACAGGTCGTGTGGTGCTCTCCTTGACGACTCCAGTCAGCAGGGAGGTGCATGCGTCAGGTGCTGCAGGCTCAGCATCCGCTGCTTTGTCACCTGCAGCATCTGCTGCCGTCGCTGCTGCTGGCAGTACATCAGTCTTGTCACCTGCTGGTAGTGGTGCTGCTGGGAGTGGTGCTAATGCTGGTGCCAGCCAGCAGTGTAAGCTGACTGGCGGGGTAGGCTCTGCAGCTGCAACTGAGCAGCGGCAGCAGCTGCGCGACCGCAACAGCTTCTTTGCGGTGCTACGGCGCAAGACAAGTAGCAGCAGCAGCGGCATGCCAGAGCAGAACGCTGTCAGCAGCGGCAGTGGTTCAAACAGTGCTGAGGCAGGCAGCGGTGCGGAAGCTGCTGGTACTGCAGCAGCAGTGCCAGCAGCAGCAGCAGCACAACCGGTGTCTCAGGCGGCTGTTGCTGCTGAGGGTGCAGCGGGTGAGGTTTTAGCCGCTGCTGAACCTCCAGCAGGTGAGGCAGCAGCAGCAGCTGAGGCAGCAGCTACTGCTGACCAGGAGGATGCCTGTACCAGCCAGGACCAGCAGCAGCAGCAGCCGGCTGCAGAAGCTGCTGCTGCATCGTGTACATCTGAAACAGACAGCGCAGGCTGCACAGATGAGCTGCAGGATACAGGCAGTGCACAGCAGGGTGTAGTGGATCCGGATGCGCAGCAGGATGCTGAGCAGCATGCACACCATCATACAGCAGATCAGCGGCAGCAGCCAGACCCCGAGCGCGGCAGCAACCACTGCGTGCAACGCCAAAGCAGCAACAGCAGCCGCAGCAGCATCAGTGGCGGCGGCGCTGGTGGCATGCTGTGGGATGTCCCTGCAGAGGAAGAGGCGTTCCTGCGCTCGCTGGGCTGGACATCAGTTGAGTCGGATGATGAAGAGGAGTGGGGCTTGACTGAGGAGGAGATTGCTGCTTTTCAGGCTGCTGCAGCTGCGCGTGCGGCGGCGCAGCAGCCGACACAGCCATCCCAGCAGCAGCAGCAGTATGACATGTATGGCAGCAACTGCCAGCAGCAGGTGCAGGGCAACGGGCAGTGCGGCGTAAGGTTTGCTGCAAAGGCACTGCAGGGGCCTGGTGCTGGTTTATGGGGTGTCTCTGGCCCTGCTGGTTACGTTGCTGCTGCTGGTGCTGGCTTAGCACTGAAGGGCCATGCTGCAGCTGCTGCCATTGGCATGTTGCTGGGGGTGCATTTGGCACCGGAGCTGCCGGGGTATGACAGCTGCGGGGACAGCAGCAGCAGCAGCGATGATGAAGAGGCAGGTGGCAGTGCCAGCCGTCATGGCATGGTGTACTGACCGTGCGATGCAATGGATCGGCCATTCCAGAGTTGCATGTATGATTAGGAATTGGTGTTGGTGACTTCCTGTGTATCTACTTGGCGGCCTGCAATTCAAACGAAGCTGGTAGTGTGGTGCATGTGACAGCTACTCATGTGGAGTCCTGAACATGATCTGTTTGTTCCAGACACCCTTTCTGCTGCCTTGAAGAGCTGTCGGAGCTGAGTGTAAACCAAACAGACTCTCTCTTTGTTTTTGCCTGAGGCACAGGGTCTTTTTTATTTTTGCCTGAGGCACAGGGTCTTAGTGCTTTTTTGCCTGAGGCACAAGGTCTTAGAGACTGCCTGTGCTGTATACATACATGCGGTGTGTTGGCAATCAACATGGAATGCTTGTGCTGTTGCCTTGTTGGAAGCACTGCCATCCAGCGGCGGCGCCATACTGTCCTGCCAGAAGAACCGCGCCTGCACATCAGAGGGTGGTGTCAACAGGCTGCTTCGTTGCAACACCCATTGTATTGTTATGCTATTGTTATAACGTATCCAGCCGATGGTGACGGTGCTTAGATGCGCCCTGCCCATGTCCTACAAGATATGGGATCATTGTCCACAGTTGGGAGCTGCGTGGTGCAGGGGCCTTGAGGCACATGCAGCAGCACTGCATCTGCAGGCCAGCCGTTGCTTATAGGTCACCGTGCACTACATGGTGTGTGTGCACTGCATGGCGTGTGCACATGCATGTAGTTGGTGCTGTTGTGTGGCCTTGCACCCCCACCTTGCCGCTGCCCTCTGCTGCAACACGTGCTGCAGTCGCTGAGGTGCAGCGTGCATGCGGCTGCATGCTAGGTCACCTAGCCCACTGCATGGTGTCTGGGTACCCGTGCACATGCTGCTGGCTGGTACTGTCGCGTGACGATGTGTGAGCGCCGCAGCAGCAGGGTTCGTCGGACACCTTGGACGCTTGCAAGCCTTGAGAGAGCTTGCAAGGCTGAGCGGCACTGCAGCGCCTTGAAAGCTTGGAAGAATGCTTGCTACTAGCAGCGGGTGTCAGGGGTGCCGCTGTTCAAGGCACCTGTTGCTGGATTTCATTGCAGTCAGTCGGTGGCAGGCATTGCATATGTTTGCATGTGAGGCCCTGCATATGTTTGCATGTGAGGCCCTGCATATGTTTGCATGTGAGGCCCTGCGGGGCCGTGGCTGCTGATGTGGGTAAGGCAAGTACAGGCCAGCAACAGCAGCAGCTGTGTGTGTGGTGGCCTGGCTGGGCAATCTCTGCGCTGTACGAGGCCCGTGCTGCTGCGGATATGCAGCAGCAAATGCACGTCAGCTGATTGTACATAGTGTGTTAGGCCTTGAAGTACATGCTGTTATATACCCCCCAATGGAACCATGCAATTCGGCTTGGATTACGTATCAAATAAACCATAGTTCATGAGCGAATTTACTGCATTGTGCCATGCGGCTGGTGCATTAGGCGCCTGTTGGTGCGCAAAAGACTGGCAAGCTGCTTGTGCACATGCTCCTGCATGTTGAGTTTGTGCGGTCCCTTGTGGTGGCTTTGCCACAGCTTGCCTGCATGCTATTGCATTTGGGGCAACTGCGTAGCCTGAGCGGGTCAGTCTTGGTAGATTGTTGCTTTGAGTGTGTGGCGCACCAACCATGCTGTGCCACCTGTAGGGGTGTGCAAGGCACGCCCATGCAAGAGGTTTTGATGGCCGTTGTGGCACACTCCTGAGGAGTGCTTGTGAACCGTGCTACGATTCTGCAAGGGACGTGTGCAACGATTTGGAAACATACAGTTTGCCAAAACTTTCAGTGCATGCCGGTGGTGGCTGAGTAGCAGGGCATGCAGCATTGTGCATGCATCTTCACAGCTGTCTGCACCGCCCAGAATTCATTGCGGCTAGTCACGGCGTAGTTGCTTGTGCACACCCTGTAATTGACCCTTCCTCTATACTTTGCCTGGCTACCACCATGATGGAAATCTCTTGCGCGCTGATATGGAAGCTGCAGCCGCTGTGTGGTTTCTTCTGCTCAGTCTTGATGAACAAGAGCTTTCTGCAAACCTTTAAGATTGACATGCTGTCGTAATGTTTTCACTTGGACAACTGGCGCAAACTGTGCGCAGCAAAGGCAACAAGAATGGGAACACTGGTGCACAGACCTCCACATCACTGCCAGTGGCTACGGTAGCCATGATGACTGTGTCACTTTCAAAGCGTCGCCAGCACTACGACCATGCATTTCAGCCCCCCATATAACTTGTCTTCACCAGGACGAAGGCGGCAGCTGCTCGCCTTCCCGCAGGCCCTTGGCCCCGCGCGCCGTGTTGAGGTTGCGCCTTGCACAGGTGCACACTGTGGGACTGGCAGTCCTCCACACGCGCCAAATCATGCGGTATATCATCTATGACCAACGTACAGCTCGTCTTCACCACGATGATGGAGGCAGCTGCTCGCCCTCCCGCAGGCCCTTGGCCCAGCGCGCCGTGTTGAGGTTGCCGCCCTCATCATATGACTCAGCCACGCCGGGGATGTTGAGGCCACTCTTGAGCGCCTCCTTGCCTGCACATGGAACACACAAATCACAACACCAACACCACACATGTAATCTTGTGCAGCTTCTTTGGAGGGGGTAAGGAAGGGGGTGGGAGACCAGGGTGTCGACAACAGCAGCGGCAGCTGATTGAGGAGCAACACGGGCCGTACCATGCGGACCATGTCGGCGTGTGACCAAGGCACAAGACATACACAGCATGTAAGACAGCGGCACCCGTCACATCGCATCCAGTGCGGCGATGCCACTGCAGTGTGGGGTGAATTTTTTTTTAATTACCAGAGGGAGCGAAACCCTACTGGCTGCCTGGCTGGCCATACACAGCAACCAAGCAAACCTGACTGCCGGAGGCCTACGGCACTGCCGTCACACCAGACGTGTGGGGTGAATTCCATTGCACGCGCTGTCCCCTCTCGACATGTTGCTGCTAGTCAACCACCACAGCATAGGAGCACGGGGCAGCTCCAAGCATCTGCACCACAGCGGCTTTTTAGCAGATGCGTACCTGTGGATACCCAGCGACCTGGCGGCGGCCGCCGCTTGCCGCTTGGAGACCACACCTGCAGACCAGCAAGCGAGCAGCCAAGATGGCGCGGTTTTCAGTGCAAGAACGCGTCAAGAGGGCCAAGGAACAGCTGGCAGCCGCTGATCTGAGGCTTGTCATGTGAGCATTGCCTTGAAAAGACAACCAGCACAGCCTATGCAGGCATCACCCCACAGGCAAGCACACCTACTGGTATGAGTCCACAGCATCCTTTTCAAATAATGCAGCACGGCATCAGGCAGTTTCAGGCAGTTTCACATCCTAATGCGTCTTATTCTACCGTTCAATGTTCTAGATATGTACAGACATGCACCACTGCGTCAAACACTTTGCAACGCCGCGTCCTACAGCTACCCACCTCACTCCAGCCTGCGTATCCTCCCTCCAGCAGCAGAGCAGATGAGTAGGCCGCATCAGCCAGCTGACGCAGCGCAGCATCACTCAGCACCCCACCATCAGCACACATCTGCAAGGGCAGATCGAACAGCACACACTTGTGAATGTATGGTATGTGAATGTTACAAGCTTGCTGCGCCAGGCAAGCAGATGTTGGGGATTGCAGCGTGCTGAATTGAATCCATATTGTGTTGCAGCTGGTCAGTGTGCTGCAGCGGATCATGCAGTGTGTGGTTTGGCAGCTGGCGTGTGCTGCCATCAGCAGCGCGCCCTGCTGAAAGTGCTGCTGATGCCAGTGCAGGCAATATACGGCTGTGATGCCGCTGCTGAATTGTTGAGCAGTCGGCCGCACGCAATGGCTGCTCTTGTCAAAGCAACAGCGCCCTAGCTGCTGCACTGCAGGCCCAGCAATGCCAACCATCGCTGCTGCTGCTGCTGCTGCTGCTGCTGCTGCTGCTGCAATCAGCATGCTGTAGCCGTCTCAAGTTTGTCAGCTGCCTTGACAAATGAAGGCCCTCACCACCAGCAGCTTGGTAGTCTGGGACGCCTGCCCTGCAACCTGCAAGAAACGATGAATCAACGGCACACACGGCTGACGTTACACATGGCTGCAGCTTGCAGTGCATTGCAGCGCACTGCGTTGGACCCATGAGAGCTGCTGCAGGGGCACTGCACAGCAAAGATCACCAGGATAGCAGTGCCACCCTGTATGGTACATCCCAGCAATAGCAAGGTTCATTACAGCTCCTGGACCTCCTTGCTAAGCTTTTTAGAGTCAGACACAAACACAAGGGCTTTGATTAGGCTGACAAAATCTATCTGCCTGGGTGATGGGCTCTACACACCTTTCCAAGTGCAAACTTACCTCTGCCAGGAACCGTTCATTAGGTGTCACATTGTCATTCATGACAACCGGGGCGCTGATGCTGCACCTAGCAGGCTTTGTGATGTGCTTGTTGTCGTATTCCCGCGCTGACCGTACATCCAGAATCTTATAGCCCTCACGCTCAATGAGCCGCTTGGCTTCCTCTGCTCCCACGCTGCTGTTGCTGCTGCTGCCTGCGTAGCATGTCAGGCGCTGCTGGCAATGCCGCTGCTGCTGCTGCTGTGCTGGCCTGCGTTGCTGATGCAGCTGTGGTAATGCTTGTGGCCTGCACAGACAATTGACCGCGTAAGGTGTTGCAAAACAAGGTTAGCAATCCGTGGAGTTCTTTGGGCAGCATGGTTGTTTATCTGCTAAGCTGCAAGGCACATGGTTGGCCAAAGCTATGCTATCTAGTAGAGATAGTAGTAGCACTGGTGCTGCTGTTGTAGGCCTGTGCAAGGCAACAGCAGGATCAGGATTGGTCCTGCTGCCACGCATTGACGCAGCTGCTGAATGTCAAGAGGCAAGCAACAGACCAGGTACAAAGTTATCTGGTCCAAGCTGCTTGCCTGTGCCTCCAGCCCTGGCAAACAACGTGTTGGTGCTGCATCACTGCACTGCAACACCTCGCTGTCGGTCTTGTCCGTAAGTTCGAGCAGTTGTTACGTGAATACGTTTCCCCAAGATTGAACTAGTGCAAGCAGTGTATACGTGGGCCGGCAGACACTCAACCAAGTGCCAGTAAAGTATTGTGCCTTGTGTCTCCCAACCTCAACGATCGTTGTCCTACAGCTGGTGGATACGTAAAGAATTGGAGCTAAGCAAGGCTTCAACGTCGCGTCTGGGTTGGGGCATGCTGAAGGACTGCTACCAGCCCGCCAATTATGTCATAAGCAGAAGGGTTGGTTACACAGCAGCGCATATATCAGACTCACAATGCAAGCTGCCCTGGAGAGTGCAGCTGCTAGAGGTGCAGCAACGCGTTGAGAAATGGGCGGCTACAACTGCCGTTGTAAGCCAGGAACAGCAATCAGGGCACCTTATTCACCAGCGCCAACTTTGCGCAGCGACCTGCACTACGTGCCATGTGTAACAATGGACAGTCTGTGTACACATCATGATGTACATGCAGTGTTCTGCATGCTAAGCTGTGTCACTTCACACATAGAACTTGCAGGGTGCTGTGACCTGTTGATGTTGATGTGTCTCGCCGCCAACACATAGCTGCCCACAAACGACAACAGCGCCCTGAGGATGGCATGCTGCCGATGCACTGCAGCATGGTGTGCCGCTCAGCAGCCATCAAAAGACGCGCAGCAATACATGCTCTGCTACCAAAAAGAGCAGCAGCATTCAGTGATTGCCTTCGCACTTTGGCAAAAAGGCAGCGGTGCAGCACCACGTGCAGCTCCAGTAGGTGGCAGGAGCTGGCGGCATGGCTCCAGCACGGCACGCCCTGCTGCAAATCATCTATGTGAACAGCGCCCTCAAGGCTGCTGCAACCAAGCATCTGGAACCATACCAGCCGCTGCGTACACGCACAAACTGCTGCCTGGCGTAACTGCGCAGCAAGATGAGCATTGCCAGATGTCCCACTGAGCACATGCAACCGCGACCCTGCCTGGCATCTCACAACACCCGCACTGCAGCAGATTTTGTGGGATTGCACAGCCGTGCACCGCTGCGGCTGCAAAACTCAGCCCACTGGTTGGCACATGCCGTGCACTGGCACAGGCATGGCCCCCCATGTCAAGCAGCAGGTGTCACTGCTGCTGTCCCTCTGCTGCATTGGCTGCCACTGCCAGCGCCATCAAAAGCGCAACTGCTGCAGCTGGCCCAATGGCTGGGGCTGCAGCCACCAAGGCAAAGCATGCTGCTGTCGCCAGTCAGGCAACGCACGGCGTCCAGCACTGCTGCTGCTGATAAACAACGCATCCTCCAAGCTATGCTGCCAGCCAGAGTGAGGAAGTGCTGCTCCCGTTGCTGCTGCTGCTGCCCACAGGAGCCTGGCAACAACGCAGGGCGCTGTCCTGCAAGCCATCCTTGTTGCAAAGCATTGCTGCCACTTCTGCTGCTGGCAGGTTTGAGCACATACAAGCCCCGTGGCGCATTTTCCAGAAAGTTTGCCGAAGGCCGCACAAGTTGCTAAAGCACTGCTGCTGCTGCTCCTGCTGCTCACAGGTACTGTTCCTGCACCGCTGTCACCACATACACCAGCGTCCAGAACCCCGCCATGATGCCCAGTGCTGCTGCTGGCGCCTGCCCCCACACCAACGCCACCAGGCCCCACACAGTGAGCACTGAGCCCACATACTGCGGGTGTGACACGCTGTCAAAGGGCCAGCCATTGACCCAGGGGATCACCTTGCCCAGCTTGAAGCCATAGTACACGCCATCGTGGCCGATCGCCTGCAGCAGCAGCAGCAGCAGCAGCAGCAGCAGCAGCAGCAGCAGCAGCGGCGGCGGCGGCGGCGGCAGGTGGTGTAAGCATGAGTGCAAACTAATGCGGCTTACAGGGCAGCTGCCGATTGGGATTCTGAACAGGGTCTGTACATGGGTATGGAATGCATGATGCATGGACTGAACAGACAGAGCACAGATGCATCAAAGCAAGCAGAACAAACAGGTGCACCCCTCACACCTGGAAGATGCCGACATTCAGTGACTGGCCGTAGCAGGCCAGCAGCAGGAAGGCCAGCCACTGCGGATGGTGCAACTGCCATGTGCAACAACCATCAGTCAACTGGAAAGCAGCTGCTTGCCATCTCACCTGGAATATGCCAACAGTCAGAGACTGCCCATAGCAGGACAACAGCAGGAAGGCCATTGTCGATTCAACACCAGCTGGCGCAGAAAGGCTTTTACAACAACAGCTACACCCACACCCACACACCTGGAAGATGCCGACATTCAGAGACTGCCCATAGCAGGCCAGCAGCAGGAAAGCCAGCCACTGGGGCAGGCTGATTGCGGCCAGGTCTAGGCACAGCCCGGAGCGCCGCAGGCTGGCAAACCACAGCAGGATCACGCTGAACTGCAGCACTGCGAATGGTGTGGATGTTGTAGCAGGGTTTTGAATGGCGATGGAGTAAGGCAACAAGCAGCAGGCAAGGATGCAGGGAGTTGAGGGTTGCAGTTGCGGTTCTTGAGCAGACCAACGTGTAAAGTACGAGCAGTTTCTTTGCGGATGCTGCAGGTTGGCAGCAATTGCTGTGATGCTGCTCAGGGAACGAATGGAGACATCCAACTCGCTATCAGCAAGCGTACAGCAAGTGTGCACCAGAGAGTCTGGTGGCTGTCACCTGACGACATGCTGTGCTGCTGCTGCTGCGCTGCTGCTGCTGAGCTGCTGCAGGCTGGCACTCACGCTTTCCGATCAGTCCTGCTGTTGCAAACGCGTCTACAGGGTTTCTGGGGAACATTTTTCGCCATTGCTCCGGTCTGAACCAGATGAACGCATAGAGGAAGTGGGGCAGGGCTATGCAGAAAGACACAAGCAGAGCTGAGGGACGCAGTACACTAGGCGGCTGACAGCTGAACAGCGAAACTATATCTTCAACTACAGCAGCCATGATTTGCAGCTGCTAGCAGCGATCGGCGACCAGCAGTGATTGAGGCGATTCAGACAAGTGAACAACTGCTAGTGATCTCAGCGCGAGAAGCTCGAAGTCAGACTTGTGCTCAGCTGACAGTAAATATGTATGATGTCGTGTCATTGTATGTCGTGATGGACACCAATGGCAGTGCTGCGTGTCAGCTGTCAGGCTGTTACGTACTGCTGCCAGCACCACGATCAGGCTTTCAAAGCTACAACTGCTCCACGCGCTGTCTAAGCGCTTTATACTGCTCAGTGTGCTGAACATTTTGTAGGACAGCATGAATGCTGACATCTAGAAAAGCAGAGTGGTGGTTTTAAATGCAACAGGCAAGCAAAGCTGCGCAGCTGCATGCCCATGGAATCTCACATACAGATCTGCGCATACGGTTCAGTGAGTGCGTAATTTTGGCTGTGCCACTCAGGTCCGTGAATTCCACGCCATAATACATAAAGCAGTCATCCCAAGCTTGCTGGCCACACCGAGCCTGTCAGGTACATCAGTTACAGCACTGAGAACTTCAAACTTCAAAAAAGCAGCAGGAACAGCGCCTGACAAGGCTGCTGAGACAGCGCCAGCTCACTCACAATAATCGTTTATCCATCCTGCCTGCGTGCCTCAGCAGTTCTATACCCGACATGCAGCCGTCTGCCTGCTTGCACAATAGGGATAATCATTGTGAGACAGCCTTCCTCTAAATGCCAGCACAGCTCTGCAGCCTGGCCTGCTGCTCAAAACCTGCCCGATTCCAACATAACCTTCAACACTTCAAAGCTCCCGCCACTGCGCTGCATGTTGATGTTCACTCGTGGCCAGGGTGCAGGCTGCCGGCCTGCCTGCTCTTGTGCGCCGCCACAAACTTGCGCACCATCGCATGCTGCTCATCAGTCTCTGGGCTGCGGCGCTCATTGTCCTTGCGGGTGTCAAAGGCACGCTGCACGCGCTCCAGCGCCTCGTCAGCTGACACGCTGCAGGACAGAAATAACATAACAAATAACAGCTTAAGTTATGGCTGCGGCGCTCATTGTCCTTGCGGGTGTCAAAGGCACGCTGCACGCGCTCCAGCGCCTTGTCAGCTGACACACTGCAGGACAGAAATAACATAACAAATAACAGCTTAGGTGATGGCTGCGGCGCTCGTTGTCCTTGCGCGTGGCAAAGGCACGCTGCACGCGCTCCAACGCCTGGTCAGCTGACACACTGCAGGACAGAAACAACATAACAAATAACAGCTTAAGTGATGGCTGCGGCGCTCGTTGTCCTTGCGTATGTCAAAGGCACGCTGCACGCGCTCCAACGCCTGGTCAGCTGACACACTACAGGACAGAAATAACATAACAAATAACAGCTTAAGTGATGGCTGCGGCGCTCGTTGTCCTTGCGCGTGTCAAAGGCACGCTGCACGCGCTCCAGCGCCTCGTCAGCTGACACGCTGCGCGCAAGAAACATAACATTTGTTACAATATCACAGCATATCAACAATTGGCATTTTCTCCCTATTGGCTTTATGCTGCACAGCTATGATGCTGCTGGGTATCTTGTCACCAGGAAGCAGGCGGCCACCAGCTCAATGTGCCCGCCTGTCCCGCACCTAGACACCAGCACACAGCAAGCAAAGCAGCAGCAGCAGCAGCAGCAGCAAAGCACAGCCTGCTGCCATCCACTCACGTGTATGTTGCCGCCAGGAAGCAGGCGCCCACCAGCCGCACAACACGACAACAGCAAGCTAGAAGCAGCAGCAGCAGCAACAGCAGATTGCAGCACCCACTCACCCGTATGTTGCTGCCAGGAAGCAGGCCCCCACCAGCCCCACGCGGCCGCGCCCTCCCCAGCAGTGCGCGTACAGCACCTCGCCAGCCTCGATGCGGCGCTGCATGTCGGCCACGATCTCATCCAGCCTGGCAGCAGCAGCAGCAGCAGCAGCAGCAGATGGTCAACACGCTGATATGTATTGGTGATGACAAGCACGACACGCATGATGGGTGAGCAATCTGCTGCAGTGCTTTGGATGCACTGACTAGCGCTCCGCTGGCACGCTGAGGGCTCCAGGGGGCTGAGCAACTATGAACACAAATTACAAGTCAATATCAAGCACGACAGGCACACGAGACAAGTGTGGCTCACTGGCGCTCGCGCGGCACGCTGAGCTCCTCAATGGGGCTGTGCACACACTTAAACACATCACAACGATGACAGGCATGGCAGGCACACAATGCCAACACCAGTGCGAAATCTGCACTCACTGGCGCTCCCCTGGCATGCTGAGGTCTTCAATGGGGCTGTGCGCAGATATGAATCATAAAGGCATTCACAAGCATGGCAGGCACACAATGCAACCAACAACCCCGAAATCTGCACTCACTGGCGCTCCCCTGGCACGCTGAGGTCCACAATGGGGCTGTGTGCAAACTTGAAATACCAAGGCAATTGCAAGCATGGCAGGCGCACAACACCAACACCACTACGAAATCTGCACTCACTGGCGCTCCCCTGGCACGCTGAGGTCCTCAATGGGGCTGTGCACAAACCTTGAACATCAAGGCGATGACAAGCATGACAGGCACACACTGCCAATACTAAAGCGTAATCTGCACTCACTGGCGCTCCCCTGACACGCTGAGGTCTTCAATTGGGCTGTGCGACAACTTTAAAACATCAAGGCGATGGCAAGCATGACAGGCACACAATGCCAGTATCAATGCGTAATATGCACTCACTGGCGCTCTCCTGGCACGCTGAGGTCTTCGATGGGGCTGTGCGCATCTATAGATATAAAGGCGATGAGAAGCATGGCAGGCATACAATGCAACCAACAACCCGAAATCTGCACTCACTGGTGCTCCCCTGGCACGCTGAGGTCTTCAATCGGGCTGTGCACAAACTTCAAAACTTCAAGGAGATGACAAGCATGACAGGCACACAGCGCCAATCTTAAAGCGTAATAAGCACTCACTGGCGCTCCCGTGGCACGCTGAGGTCTTCAATCGGGCTGTGCACAAACTTCAAAACTTCAAGGAGATGACAAGCATGACAGGCACACAGCGCCAATCTTAAAGCGTAATAAGCACTCACTGGCGCTCCCGTGGCACGCTGAGGTCTTCAATCGGGCTGTGCGCAAACTCCAGCGTCTCGCGCGCAGCATACGCAATGTACGCCTCGTTGGCAGGCTTGTGCTGCGGATGCGTGGCAGCAGAGGGAAGGTGCACAGAGGGACGGCAGCAGGCATGGCGCTGATGCCAGTTAGGGGGGCGCTTGTCTTGCTGTTGCATGTTGGTGGCAGGCTAGCCGTGCATGTTGGTGGCAGGCTAGCCGTGCAAGCCCGTGGAATATGTACCCCACAAGCAGCAGCAGAATTCTCCAGGCCACAACATGTACAGTACGACTAACCATATAAATGAAATCTTATATGGAAACAGGAAACACGTTGTCTTGATGTTTGGACAAAAATATCACGCAGATGTTGCTTCCCCAGAGTGTTGCCTGCATCAAAGCAGCCCACCCCTGGCAGCAGGCACCTATCCAGCTCTGAACTGCTATGCATTCTACTGTGATCGCTGTCAGTGTGATTGTTATTGAGGTCAACATATGCAGATCAATGCTCTCACCCTAGGCGGCAGGTAGCGGTCCAGCTCTGGTGTGCGCAGCCCATTCATGATGTCAGAGGGAGGGGGCCTGCGGACACGGCAGCAGCAGCAGCAGTACTACACACTTAAACTACAACACACACCGCACCGCCTCTCTTACATGCGCCCTGGTGAATGTTGTGTAGGAGGCCTGGTCATGCTGCATCTGTTGCGGTGTGCAGCTGCTCAATCAACCATGCGGCAGCGCCTTTCAGCAGCAAGCAAACCTGCCGCTTGGTGCCGGGCACCTCATATCGTCACATAACAGTCACAATGTAACATTAAATGGCGTGTCAACTCCGCTCACCCTGCCATGGAGTGCTTGATGAGCTCTGCTGCTGACTTGTAGGGCATGAAGCCGTTCACGCCACGCAGCGCCAGCTCAGCCTGCGCAGGCACCTCCGCCTGCAGGGGAAACAAGTGACGCAGCAGCACTTGTTGGCAGACAGATTGCATTAGACAGCAGGCTGCGCAGGCCAACCACAGCAACCGTGCATGTGGCCAGTAGGTGGCCAATTCAGCACCAACTCCACACCAGCCCACGCAGCGCATGGAGGCGATGCTGCTGCTGCTGCTGCCGAAATTGCGGCATGATACAAATGACGACCCGTTGCCTCACCTGCAGCGACATGAAGGCGGTGATGCCCGCCTTGAGGATCTGCTCCAGCTTGCCCCCCCCCCCCTCCTGGTAGCTCACCGCACACAAGCTGCGCGCTAGATGTGGCCAGCTGGCAATGCCCCTTTTTTTCCAACCTCTTTCGCACTCACCTGTGCAGCGGCATGCAACTAGTGCTGCCTGCATCTGCACCACACCACCCACCCCAGTTGTACGCAATGTTTTGCCAGCTGGCACGCCCCCTAAATACTCTCTCTTTGTCACCTGCAGCGACATGAAGGTGGTGATGCCTGCCTTGAGGATCTGCTCAAGCTTGGCCTCCCCCTCCTGGTAGCTCTTGCACCTGCTGGGCTCCACATACGGGTAGCGCCCCACCAGCAGGCTGCCAGGCACCAGCCAGTTGGCAAAGTCGGAGAAGGAGTGCGCCGACTCGTAGCTGTCTGCAGGGTTTGAATGGTTTGACCGAGTCAAAGTGACAGTTTCAGTGAGGCTGGGTGGGGTGAGGTGTGACGGTGGGCGGCAGGATGATTGAAGAGGAACAGCAGCACCAGAGCTGCTGCAGGCACACCACTAGATCGTGCAGCAGCTGTCCAGAGGGCGCGCATGATGTCTAATGCTATACTGAGTCGTTCTAAAGCGCCAATGTAGGCGGCAGCGTACCGTCAAGCGACAGCAGCGGAGCGAAAGCCTCTGAGGCAAGCACACTGCCCTGAGCCTGAGCCTGGCATGTTAGCTGACTCCTGTTGACCAAAGGCGCAGCGCGATGCACTGAACAGTATCTAAAAGCTGCATTTCTGCTTCTGCATGGGGCAGCGATGCCGGACTGCTGTGCGAGTGCCATCTCTCCAGCTACTGTGGTGGGTGAATGCTTCTAGAGGTTGCCACTTCAACGCGTACTGTGATGTGAGTGTACTGTCAGGTATCGAGTGCTTTTGGTTGTATAGATCGATTGTTTTGGTATGTGCTGCTGCTGATCACGGGAGCCCTGCGTACCAGCAACAGTGTCGCGTGTGAAAGATCGCAGTAGTAATCTTGGATTAAACGAAGTGATGCTGGTTCGACACCATGAGGACTGTCTCGACACCCAGTGTCGTTACTGTTCTTGTCAGTACACGTCTGACCCGACTGATCCGCGAATAAACTCTCGTGGGCCAACCAAAGTCCACCACCCGGCTCAGCAGTTGCTTGTACAAAGCATCCACCCATCCCCAGTGCCGGAGAGCATTGCCATCAAGAGACAGTTAACTCCTGCAGGACTGATGGCCTTACAAGGTATGCACAGGATGCCTGCAGCACACCCACCCACCGTGACACTCAAGAGAGCAATTCGCAAAGTCAAGGGAAAGAGGGACAAGACACGTTCAGGGGCAAAGGGCACATTGCGGCATTAACACTGGCCCACTACTGGCCCATTAGTGGGCGTGCGTCAAGTTCCAGCTTGGCAGGCGCCAAAGGACGCCTCAGCTGCATATGAAGTGCTGCAATAGCTTGTGCACACACATGTGCGTACCCAAACACGCACCACAGACACCTTGTGTCACACCACATGGCAAGAGACACCTCCGACAACAGCTACAGCAGCATCATTGCAGCCCATCAGCAAGCAAAACAGCCCGCTAAAGCACCGCAGGAACCTACATAATGGTGTCAATACTGCAGCCCTGCGCACTGCAGCTGCTGCCCTCCTGCAGCCACTACAGCAAAGGTACACCATCACGTAAGCCAGCTGCTGCAACATGCCTGCTCCTGGCTGCCGGCTGGCAGTGCTGCAAGCTGCCAAGCGGCGCACAGCATCACCAGCTGACGCCTGGGATGGTCAGCGGGCTGCAGATGCTGGCCCCCACCAGCTGCCAGCCATGCCGCACAACACACCAGCTCCTGCTGCTGCTGCATGCTCTGCTGTGGCGCCTCCCTCCCAGGAAGCCAGCTGCCCACCTGCACACTGTTGCTGCTGCTGCTGCTGGAGATGACCACACCAACGAAGTCACTGACAAGATGTCACTACCAGGGCTACCAATGGCTACAAGTGCACCGAAGACCGTCAGTGCCGTTGCCCCCCTAGGGCATCGTGGCTCTGGGGGACGGCGCTGACCAGGTTGTAATGTGAATGCAGGTAATACACACAGGTCATAAGAGGAGCAGCAGGAACAGCGCATCTGCACAACTGCGGTTCAAGCAGCCATGGTGGCCTCTAGGGGGGACCACTTGAATGCCATGTGAGTACGCACTATGTTGCATTATGCTCTGCAAACTGTGCTTACATGCCTATGCAAGCTTTTTACTGCTGCAGGCTCCACGCCCTTTGCACTGCTGCACACTGCTTCGGCAGCTAAACCACGCACTGCACTCCTGCAACCTGCTGCTACGCAGCGGCCGCTGCGCCGCCGCGCTGCCGCGGGCGTGCTGCTGCTGCCCCGCCACGCGCCCACCGCCCACTGCTTCAGATGTGCTGCTTCTGCTGCTGCCTGCTGCTGCATGCTGATCACCACGCGCCCACCGCCCACTTGGTGGGCTGCGCTGCTGCCTTTGTTGCTGCCCCTGCTGCCCATCACGCATCACCACGCGCCCACCGCCCACTTGGTGGGCTGTTCTGCTGCGCTGCTGCCTCTGCTGCCATCTGCTGCTGCCTAGCCGATCACCAAGGGCCCACCGCCCACTGGTTGGGCTGCCTCCGCTGCCTCTGCTGGTGTCTGCTGCTGCCGCTGCTGCCCCATAAATCACGCATCACCACGCGCCCACCGCCCACTTGGTGGGCTGGCTGAACATCTTGAAGTCCCACTGCACGTCCAGCGCGTACGGCTCGCTGATGCTCACGCCCTCCTTGGTCACCTTGGCCAGCTGGAACTTGTTCATGCTCTGCTTGTCCCTGCGCAGCGCATGGCAATGCATCATACACATTGTTGATCATGGTCAGGTGCATTAGTTGCTGATCAGTTTGCTACCCCGCTCACAAGCAGAATGCAGTCTCTCTGTCAACAGATGCGGGGTGCCTGCACAACTGGGAGCAGCAGATGCGGCAGCAGGTGGCAGCGTGAGGGGCACAGATCGCTCAGCACACAAGCTTGCTGATAGCATGTATGGTAACATGTAGTGGGGTGTTTGCAGTACACCTTGACTAGAGCCTGTGTGTGGGCTTGGCCAGCCTGCTAAGCCACACCTGTGGTAGCACACGCGCAGCGCGGCGTGCATCAGCGCCACTGCTGCCTCCTCGCTCATGTCGTCAGCCTGCGCCTCCGCCGACAACAGCAGCACCCAGCCACACCTCCAGCAGCAAACACACCCTAGAACGCCATCACACACGCAGCACACTGTCACTGCAGCAGCGCAGCTGTAGTAGCACACGCGCAGCGCCTCGTGCATCAGCGCCATTGCTGCCACACAACAACAGTATTACCAACAACAATAGCACAAAGCATGTTGACTACCATAGCACAACCGCAGCACTCACAAAACTTGTACATACAATCTATTTAAACAAGACATCACCGCACCTGTAGTAGCACACACGCAGCGCCTCGTGCCACTGCCGCCTCCTCGCTCATGTCGTCAGCCCGCGCCTCCCTGAACAACAGCAACACCCAGCCAAACCTCCAGCAACACACACACACTCAAACGCCATCACACACACAGCACACTGTCACTGCAGCAGCGCAGCTGCAGTCTTGCACGCGCAGCGTACGCATCGCAGCCGCAGCAGTGACACTGTAACATCAACTTCAATAGCAGTTGCCGCACCTGTGGTAGCACACGCGCAGCGCCTCGTGCACCAGTGCCACTGCCGCCTCCTCGCTCATGTCGTCTGCCTGAAGCCTCCCTCAACAGCAGCAACACCCAGCCACATCTCCAGCAGCCAACACACCCTCAAACGCCATCACATACGCAGCACACTGTCACTGCAGCAGCGCAGCTGCAACACCACACGCGCAGCGTATGCATTGCGGCCGCAGCAGCACTACTGTAACAGCAACATCGACTTCTAAAGCCCTTTCCGCACCTGTAGTAGCACACTCGCAGCGCCTCGTGCATCAACGCCACTGCTGCCTCCTCGCTCATGTCGTCCGCCTGCGCCTCCCTGAACAGCGGGCGCGCCAGGTGGCTGGCAAAGCCTGTGGTGACGTGGCTGTCGCTGTAGTGCGTGCCGATCATGCCCACCATGCCCAGGAAGGTCACGTCGGAAGTGGACACGTCCTGCAGCAGCAGCAGCAGCAGCAGCAGCAGCAGCAGCAGCAGCAGCAGCAGCAGCAGCAGCAGCAGCATCGTGAAAATATGCATATAGTCTGACAGCAGGGGGTGGGCAGTGTGTGCCGATCATGCCCACCATGCCCAGGAAGGTCACGTCAGAGGTGGACACGTCCTGCGGCGGGAGAAGAAGCAGCAAGATGAGGCACATTGCTTTGCGAAGAGTGCAGGCAACTCAAAAAGAGTCGTCCAATGCTGCTGCTGCTGCTGTCCAGGTGCCTAACACTTAGACTCAACAGGCAGAACGCAGTGCCCATCCTTCTGCTACATTGAGGCATCAATGCTGTTGCAGACCTGCAAGACCTGCAGGCCATGCTGCGACAACTGCGCCAACAGCAGCGCCTCACCTCTGCCGATGCGCCTGCGTGTGGCGGCTCAATGCCTGCCACAATGAGGGAGTTCCACAGCGGGTCCATCTTGTTGCGCCGGTTGTACATCACGCGGCACAGGTACGCATACACCTCCTGCGGGCCCAGGCTGATGCCATCGTCCGCCCTGGAAGAGTACACAGCAGCAGCAGCAGCAGCAGCAGCAGCAGCAGCAGCAGCAGCAGAGGTGAATACAGCTGCGTGCGTTGTACTATGCAGCTACAGGTGCGCGTACACCTCCCGCGGGCCCAGGCTGATGTCGTCATCCGCCCTACGTCCCGGCAGCAGCAGCAGAAGCAGAGGTGAAAACAGCTGCAAGCGTTGAACCATGCAGCTACAGGCGTGTGTACACCTCCCGTGGCCCCAGGCTGATGCCGTCATCCGCCCTGTGCCCCAGCAGCAGCAGCAGCAGCAGCAGCAGCAGCAGCAGCAGCAGCAGCGGCAGAGGTGAACACAGCTGGGTGCGTTGAGCCATGCATCAACAGGTGTGCGTACGCCTCTTGAGGGCCCAGGCTGATGCCGTCATCCGCCCTATGTCCCACCAAGGGAATGCGTAACAGCAGCAGCAGAGGTGGAAACAGCTGCACGCTTTGAGCCATGCAGCTACAGGCGCACATAAACCCCCTGCAGGCCCAGGCTGTTGCCGCGAGTTCTTTTGCGCACGCAGCAGCATCGGCGCAGATGCTGGCTTGATTGTGTGATACGATGTGTGCGCACTTGATGCAAGGCAGCACCACTGCAGCTTTCCTGCTGCATTGCTGCAACGTGCTGCAGGCACTGCTGCATGCTGCTGGCCAGTGCACAGCTGCCGCCTGTTTTGCTTCACATCAGCTGCTGCAGGATGCACGGCATGCTCTTGTGTTGTGCGCATGTGCTGTCTGCATGCGCTCAACGCTGTTTCTAAACTGGTTGCGCCCTGCACCGGATCAGCTGCCAAAACCCAGGCGAAGTACACGCAATCCCAGGCTGTCATATGTTCTTGAAAGGCGCAATTAGAAGCAACTCTTCGGCATATACATACTAGTTGTACTGGTTGTGCTGGCAGCTGCTGCAGCAGCCCCACCTGAAGTCATCTGTGGTCAGCTCATCCAGCAGCTTGATGATGTGCTGGAAGTCACTCAGCTCGCCAGATGCTGCGATGATGACGTGGTCGTTGACTTTTTTGATTCGCTCCACGCTCTTGTAGCGTTTTGTGGAGCCATATGCACCCAGCGTGTCGCATGCAACCAGCACCCCATCCTTGTACTTGATGCCCAGCACTGATGTGCCTGTCACGTAGGGGTACTGCGTGTGCTGACGCGCTGGATCGGCTATGCAGTGCGGGTCTACCATGAAGGAGTCCGCGCCCGAGAGAGGCTGCTGCGCGCTGGCCTTAGGGGGGCCTGCCTGCACTGCTGATGTTGCAACTGCCAGCTCTGGGCCAGCCACGCCCGGCCCGAGGGCCTTGGAGTGGCTTGTTGGCCGTGGCAACATATCTGTGTTGTGTTCGTGTTGCGATCAGGCGGCTCAGCACTGTGCACGAGCGACAGAAGTACTGTTGGTTCGCGTGAAGCAGGTACAGCACTCAAGAAAGAGCGATCAACCACCCAAGTATTGCACACAAAGTAAACACAGTTACTTAATGCTGTTGAAGCACGAAAACGTGAAGAACTAGGCATGTGGTGAAGTGGCATAACGAGGCCCTAGCAGGTTTTGAGGAAGGGAGTCCCGATGAGCTGTGAGCTGAATTCTCCCAATTCTCAAGTCGTGTTGGTTGATTTGTATTTACGCAGAGCTTCGGGACTTTCTGCAGCACAACCAGCCACGCCACTTCACGAGTGTACTCGCTACGGCCTGCCTCTGCTCGTCCTTAGGCTTAAGGAGCTGCTTGCTTCGAACTGTTGTCGCTTCTATTGGGCTTTTCGTCCTCACGGTAGCTGCCTGAACTGGGCTCGTGTCTTTCCCGCCATCAAGTCTCGGAGCAGGCAGCTGCACAGCGGCAACGAGAAACACTCAGCCTGTTTAGCACCCGATCTCTGTTTTAGACCTTACGATGCAACTACCCACCATTTCCCTGGTCAGCAGCAGCGACACTGAGGACGACGAAGCAGAAGTGGAGGTGTTTCTGCCAAGCAAGCAACTTGGCAGCACTGCTTTGAATCTGGACGCCCTGATCGCCGCTGCTGAAGGTACAATAAATTTCAGCATGTTAGGTCAGCGTGTCTTTGCAGGATAGCTCTGTGCAGCCAACTCATGCTCAGCCTGCAATGGCAGCACAACACCATGACTCAGGCTGAGAGTGTGCATGTCATGCTCGCCACATGGTGCCAGGGTGGTCGCAGATGATGGGCAATGGTTCATAACACGCGGCCTTGGATACTGTGGAACGCCTGCAACACCTTGCATGTTTGTTCTGTAGCACAGCAGCACATTCTGTGAGGGTGGTAGGTGTCCGCCCAAGCCATGGCAGGGGGCCTCCTGTGCTGGAGATGCGGCTTTTCAATATGTGTGCTTGCATGCCCTTGAGTGCTTTAAATGGCACGGCTCACCTGCAGATGGATGGCGGCTAATTATGTTGTTGCCGCTGCACATATTTACAGGCACTGCAACACCAGCAGCACCAGTGAAGCACACCATCACCAGCAGGCACACCCACACCACAACAGACACTGGCTTCGCCACTACAGACCAGCATGACTGGGCAAACAGCAGCAGCAGCAGCAGCAGGACTAGCATGGGCACCACCACAGAGGGTTTGGCTGTGGCGCAGCTTGAAGGCGGTAGAGGTAGTGGTGCTGCTGCTGCTGCACAGCGTGCAAGCAGCAGGGAACAAGCCAGGCTTGTGTTCACACGGCAGGAGGAGGGGCTTGTCATAGCTGCCGCAAAAACAGCAGCGCTGCCTCCGTCCGTTGCTTACAGTGCACCCATCGACTTCACGGCCAGCACCAGCAGCTGCAGCAGCAGTCAGGGGCAGGATGAGCAGCAAACACACCAGCAATCACAAGCCAAGCATGAGCAGGACAGGCAAGACCACCACCAGCAGCAGCAGCAGCAGCAGGTTATGAGGCACAGCAGCACAGACAACACTGCTGCAGACAGCAGCCCCAGCAGTGCCCTGGAGGGAGCTCTGGACAGCGACTCCTGTGATGCTGCTGCTGCCGCGCAGCTGCTGCTCTACGCTACTGCTGTGCTGGCTGATGAGTTGGACCTAGATGGCCTGCTGCTGCGGCTGACAGCTGCACGGCCCGACGCAGCAGCTGCTGCTGATGGTGGCGCAGAAGGCAGCAGCATCAGCCGCAGCACATCAGCTGCTGTTGATGCAGTGGCTGCTGCTGCTGCTGCTTCCGCCGCAGGGGTGGATGAGGCTGCTGTTGCTGCACCACACAGCTCCTACCTGCCACGATGGGCAAGGCAGCAGCAGCAGCAGCAGGCAGCATCTTTGCGCAGCAGCAACGCGAGCAGCACAGGTGCAGCAGCAGCAGCAGCAGGCAGCCGTGAGGCAGGCAGGCTGTGGGTGCCGCCACCACTGCCCACAGCCACGCTCGACCTCAGGCCTGCTGCCACTGCTGCTGCTGCTGCTGCTGCTGCTGCTGTACGACCAGCAGCGAGTACTGCTGCTTGCCAGGCTGCAGGCGCTGGTGAGACCAGAGAAGCAGCAGCAGCAGCTACGGCTGATGGCGGCACGGTTCCAGTGCAGCAGTCCAAAGCACACAAGGCATTTGCTGGGATGCTGGGTTCAGCAGCAGCGGCAGCAGCAGTACGACCAACCGCACATGCAGCTAAGGATGGCAGCGGCAGCATCATGGCTTGGAGAGGCTGGCAGCACGACAACAGCAGCAGCAGCAGTAGCAGTGACGATGGTGACAGTGATGACAGCGAAGAGGATTGAAAGGCTTTCAGGCAGCAGGCGCGCACAAACAGGGCACATGCGCAGCAGCAGCAGCAGCAGCAGCAGCAGCAGCAGCAGCAGCAGCAGCAGCAGCAGCAGCAGCAGCCAGATGACCAGCAGCAGGGACAGCAACTGCAAACGAAGGTGATAGCAGAGGATGCAGCAGAGGATGAGGAGGATGCTGGCAGCCAGGTAGAAAGCACTTGCCAGGGTGCTGCATCAACAGTGGCCGCTAACAGTGCTGCTGCTGCTGGTGGTGCTGGCACTAGCAGCTTCTGCGCTGAGGTTGAGGCTGCTGCAGCGGGGCTTGATGCCGCTGCTGCGTCCCAAGGAGAGGACGTACCTGCATCCAGTGCTGCTGCAGCTGCTGCTGCTGATGCAGAGCACAGTGTGAGCATAGCTGCTGTGCACAGCAGGCTGCAGGCACTGCTAGCCCCAGCAGCAGCAGCAGCAGCAGCAGCAGCAGTAGCAGCAGCGCCTGCTGCAGCAGCAGACTTGATTGCAACAGAGCATGCAAGCAGTAAGGATGATGCCACTGCTAGTGCTGACAGCAGCGATGATAATGACACTGCTGCGGATGACAGCAGTGACAGCAGCATGCCGGCCGTACAGTCAGCTGCGCAGCGAGGCCCACTTGTGAGTGCTCACAGTCCTGCGAGCTGTTCTGCTGCAGAAGCAGCAGGTGCTGATACTGCTGCAGCGACTGCTGAAGCTGACGCTGCTGCAGAAGCTCTCACAGCAAGCACATCAGTGGAGGAGCTGGCAGTGACAGTGCAGGGCAGCAGCAGTGGGCAGCAGCAGCAGCAGCAGCAGGGTGATGAGGCGCTGACTCGTCAGGATGCTCAGCACATCACAGTAGTGGAGACGGAGCAGCAGCAGGAGCAGCAGCAGCAGCCGCAACTTTCAATCACAAATCCAGCAGCGTCTGAAGAGCTGCAGCATGCTGCTGGCACCACCAGCACCACAGCCCCCGGGAGCAGCAGCAGCAGGGGCAGCAGCAACTTGGTGCTCAGCCCCTTTATGCCCTCAGATCAACAGCAGCAGCAGCACTTGAGCACGCTGTGCATCAGGCCTGCTGCTGGCCAAGGCTGCTTCACCACCCTAGCTGCTGCTGATCTAGTGCAGCGAGTGCTGACGCTGCAGCAGCAGCTGGGTCTGGTAGTGCTTGGGCTGCAGTATCTGCAGCATGCACAGCCCCAAAGCAGCAGCAGCAGCAGCAGCAGCAGCAGCAGCAGCAGCAGCAGCAGCAGCAGCAGCAGCAGCAGCACGTCACAGTTGCAGCTGACTATCTTCTGGCCCACAGAGCCTGGTGTGAGTGAGGTGTGGCTGCCACGGCAGCAGCAGCAGCAGCTGCTGGAGGCAGCACTGCAGGCGTACGACCTGCCTGCGTGCAGCATTGATGTGGGCACCATCAGCAGCAGTGGCACCGCAACAATAGACAGCCTGATGCCTTCTGCTCTGCCTGCAGCACACCAGCAGCAGCAGCAGCAGCAGCAGCAGCAGCAGCAGCTCATTGTGAGCTGCATCAGGGAAGGTGCCTTTGCCTGCAGCAGCTCATTGCTGCCGGCTGTGCTGCGCCGTGCCGCAGCAGTCGGACTCACCCTTCTGGCAGCAACCACATTCCATATACCTGCGCCAGCAGCAGCATTAGCAGGTGCAGACTCTTCAGCAGCAGCAGCAGCAGCAGCAGCTGTACAGCCGGTGCATGGTGTGCTGCCTGCTCACAAGCCTCTACCTGATTGCTCCACTGTGGCGCTGCTGCTGGCTGGCTCAGGCAGGGATGCTGTGGGCAGGTGGGCTGAGCAGATCGGGCCATCTGGGGAGCTTGCGGTGCTCACAGATGCGGGTTTATTGCATGCACAGTTCTGGCAGCAGCAGCAGCAGCAGCAGCAGCAGCAGCAGCAGGTGTTGATCAGCTGCTCACATGACAGCACAGCAGCAGTCAAAGAGGCCCAGCTGCTGTTCCCTGACTTCAATGAGCAATGGCAGACACCCAGCAGCAGTAGCAGCAGTAGCAGCAGTGATGCACGGGTCACAGTCAATGTAACTGCTGCTGGTACAACCAGTGGAGCTGCTGTTAGGGGTTGTGATGATGCAGCAACAGCAGCAGTTTGGCCTGTGAGCAACACCGAGCATCTGCTGAAGGCCCTGTCAGGGCTGCAGCGGCTTGCGGCTTGTGGCTTTGCTGTCACAGACCTGTGCAGCACTGTGATGCTGCGTGAGGGCTTTGCTGGTGCCAGCAGCAGCAGCAGTACCATGATTAGGTGCCTTGACAATGTAGCCGACGATGCCCATGGCAGCAGCAGTAGCGGAAGCGGTATGCCAGTGCTGTTTGCCAGCTTGTCAAAGCCAGAAGCGCTCAGCAGCGCCCGTGCTGTGCTTGACTTGTGGCAAGGCAACAGCAGCAGCGGCAGCAGCAGCAGCAGCAGCAGTGATGAGGGTGGCTCTGCAGCCCCTGCCTGCTTGCTGCTTGGCGACTCTGTGCAGCTGCAGCACCTGCTACACCTGCAGGAGGGCTGCTGCGGCATGCCTGCAAGCTTTGAGGCAGATGAGCTCTTCAACACCGCCCAGCAGCAGCAGCAGCAGCAGCAGCAGCAGCACTGGTGGTGCAGTAGATCAGGTGTGGTGCCTCAGCATGGCCTGCAGCAGCTGGCTGCTATTGCAGTGCCCGCTGCTGACATGGAGGCAGCCCTGGGATTGCTGCAGACACTGCTGCAGGCCTCTGAACTTCAACCTGATCTTCAAGGTCCTGTGCATGGTAAAGTTCACAGTGGCTCAGCAGGGGTGGCAGAGGCAGGGCTGCCACCACTGCAGCTCGCGGCAGTGAGGGTGCTAGCACACCTGCCTGTGCAGGTGCAGCAGCAGGGCTGGGTGCAGCCTGCAGCAGCAGCAGCAGGGAGTAGCAAGCAGGCAAGAGCACCCAGGGGCTTTGTACTGCTGGCTGTATTGCTCGGCTTGGACGCACAGAGCAGAACCTGTGCTGGCCTGGCAGCAGCAGCAGCAGCAGCAGGCAGTTCAGCAGGCAGTACAAAGCAGCAGTACAGCAGCACAACCTGGGCAGCAGGACATTCAGCAGCAATGCGTACCGCAGCTGCAGCAGCAAGCATCACAGGCTCTCACTGCGGCGCAGCCACTGCTCTTGCTCACTGCTTTGAAGAGCATCAAGTGCTTTCCACAGCAGCGCCCCTGCAGCAGCTGCTGCTGCTGCCGCCAGCTACCACTGCACTGTGTGCAGTAACAGCTGCTGCTGCCAGCCGCACTGCTGTGCTGCAGCAGCTGCTGAGGGTGCTGCACCGAGAGGCGTTTGATGTTGCTGCTGCTGGCAGTGGGGAGCTATCTGCTGAGCTTGCTGCTGAGCTGGCGCTGCCTGAGGAGCTGGCTGGTACAGGGGTGCTGCTGCTGCAGCTGCTGTGGCCCAGTGCTGTGCAGTGGCTGCCATATCTGCTGCAGTCTACAGGTAGGAGCAAATGCATATTGTTATTTCAACACATTTTCGTGAGATGCAGTGGTGCATCCCCTCACACTGCTGCTTGCTCTGCCAGTGCATGCTGCTTTCTGATGGCTGATTTGCCCTGTTTGGTACAGCAAGAACACATGTTTACACAGCGTCAAGGGCCACAGCACACTGTGCAGGCAAGTAAGCTCACTGCAAGTCGTCACATCACATTGCAAAGTGGCACAGCCAGCAAAATTGAATCATAGGTTCCCATTGGGCGCCCTTATGACCGCGCATGTGCACACCGCAGCAAGGTATCTTGTTACTGAAGCCAGCGCTGCTGCTCATGCCACTGCAGGTTTCAGCTCAGGCAGTGGCGTGTTTGCGTGCGCCGCAGCGCCTGCAGCAGGCACTGCGGCCCAGCAGCAGCTGCTGCGCATGCTGACCCCGCCAGGCTGGCAAGCTGCAGAACCCGTAGCACAACAGCCAGCAGCAGCAGCAGCAGCAGCAGCAGAAGCAGCGAAGAAGGGCAGCAGGCGCATCGAATGGCCAGCTGGCAGCAGCTGCCTGAGCCAGGTCACCTGCATGGCTATCTTGTCAAGCCCACAGCAGGCAAGCAGCAGCAACAGCAGCAGCAGGAGTAGAAGCAGCTGGGATGTGGACTGGGCAGCAGCAGGAGAGGCTCTGCAGGCGGCACGTGCTGAAGGGTTTACACTGGCTGGGTTTAGGGTTGTCAGCCCAGGGGCGTGGGGTCCTGCTGGTGGGCTTGGTACTGTGTTTGGACATGGAGGAAGCAGCAGTGCTGGTGTTGTGCAGCAGCAGCAGCAGCAGCAGCAGCAGCAGCAGCACTTGCAGCAGCTGGCGCAGGTGCTGAAGCTGAGTCGGCAACAGGCCGATGCACTTAGGCAAGGCCCACTGCTAGTGCTGGCACTTGCAAAAGAAAATGCAGTTGTGAGGCTGCAGGCGTGCATGGCAGCAGCGCTGCAGCAGCAACAGCAGCAGGCAGCTGGTAGAGATATGGGCTGCCAGCCTGCAACTGCCAGTTTCGCGGCAGTGGGTGCAAGCGTGGTGGCCCTGCCTGGCAGCGCCAAGGCAGCAGAGCAGCAGGTGCTGTTTTTGTTTGACGACCTTGCCGGGTGTGGCGCACGGATTGTGTGAGGGGGTGGGGGGATGCCAAAGCAGTTCAGGCTTAGCCTGGCTGGCCAGCTGGACACCAGCACTAAGTGTCATACGCATGGGAGTTATGTTGGGGCTGTGAGGAGCTATCCGCAGCTGGCTTCATGGTTTATATGCATTTCGAATTTACTTTCATATATTCAGCGTGTTTGGGAACGCTGCTTGTAGAGGTGCCGACTGGTGATTCGTAACTGCTGGTGTGAGAAGGTTACGGCATGACGTATGCTCGTAACACATGCTCCTGTCGGCCGCTATATACGAGTGATCAGACTTCTTGAATATGGTGAATTTATCGAAGCGTCTTACTTGGTTGCAAAGCTTTTGCCTCATATTCTTATCATTGGACAGCAGAGCAAGATGCCGCGCGTCGCCGTGAAGAGCGTTGCTGATGCAGGCCGCAAGTTCCCTCGTGAATTCGCTCTGCTGCACCAGCTTGGTGGCACTGACAAGGACGTGGACAGCGAGGTATGCCAGGCGGGCAGATGCCTGAAGTGCTGCCACAGGCAGTGCACTGCTGGGGTTGGCTGCATGCTCTTTCCTATGTCGTGCATTGTGCGTCCATAGTGCTGCCTTGCTGGCGAAACTCACACCAGACGTGGTTTTATCATTGTTTCAGGCGCTGCTGAAGGGAGCTCCAGTGTATGGGGACGCTGCAGCTGTCAAGAGCTTGGTGGAGGGCAAGGGTGAGTGAGAACAGCAGCAGCAGCAGCAGCAGCAGCAGCACTGACCTGGCGTGGCATAGCCCTTCTGATAGAGCCTGCCGTGTCTAGATCTGGCCCCAGATCCACTCTATCTCCTGCCATTGCAACACTACTGCAGCCACAGTGGAGTGGATGACTAGCAGCATGTCCATCACACCCTTTCACATCATGCATGCAGCGTGCATTGGATGCCAGGCGCATTGGTGATCCTCAATTGCCTTTTGCTACTACTACTGGATAGCAACTGCCTGACATGCTGTCCTGTTGTTATTCCTGCCGCCGCAGACTCCATTGAGTTTGAGCAGCTGGCAAAGGCCTTCGCTAAGAAGAGCCAGGTGAGAGCACTGCATGGCTTTGCAACTGCACTGCTGCTGCCAACGGCACATGATGGGTACCTCGGATCAACGCCACAGGCGCAGATGATTGGGGTGCAGCAGGCGCTGCTGCATGGCATGCATTGCTGCCCTGCCTGATAGGCAACGCTGATTGCAGCTGCCATGAGGCCATGATACACTACTCTGCTCGGCTTACAATGTACCTGAGGTGCTGCTGCTGCCGCTGCTGCTGCTGTCTTCCTGTGTTATGCTGCAGTCTGCATCGGTGGAGGGCCCTGAGGGCAACTGCCTGGGCTGGGCGGCGCGTGATGACAGCGGCACGCTGGCGCCCTACAAGTTCAGCCGGCGGCAGCTGCAGCCCAATGACGTCATGATCAAGATCACACACGCAGGTGGGGGCTCAGGCAGACGCATGGCAGCAGCAGCAGCAGCAGCAGCAATTTGGCTCACGGCGCCATGATCAACATCAAACAAGCTTGTCAGGCCGTGGCTACAGTGCAGCCAACGGTTGGCAGGTGACTTGGGAAATGCAACGATTGCAACTAAATGCACTGCATGCCATGCCAGCTGTTGCATGTGTGTACAGTTACACCCTACCATGGTACTAGTTGCAAATCACAGCTAGGTTGTCACCTCAACATCCTCATCCCCTGCTGTTGCTGCTGCTGCTGCTGCCGCCAGGCATGTGCCACAGTGACCTGCACAGCATCAAGGGCGACTGGGGGCCCGCCAAGTACCCAGTGGTACCAGGGTGAGTGCGGGCAGATCGCGTTGCTGCACTGTTTGTTGCGCTACTTTACATGGTTGCACACATGTTAATTGCTTCGTCTGCTGGAGGCAGGTGTCAGATGAATATCAATGATGGATGCTCAGCCGTAACGAAGCTCAAGCGGGGGCACTGCGCACTCATATTGTCTCCAATCCCACTGCTGCTGCTGCTGCTGCTGCTGCTGCTGCTGCCACAGCCACGAGATCGTCGGCATCGTCACCGACATCGGCTCTTCCGTGAAGAAGTTCAAGCCTGGGGACCGCGCGGGCGTGGGCGTGTTTGTGCAGTCGTGCCGCGAGTGTGGCATGTGCAAGGCTGGCGAGGACATCTTCTGCCCCAAGCTCGTCTACACCTACAACGCCACGCAGTATGATGGCAGCCCTGCACAGGGCGGCTACTCCACACACGTGGTGGTGGACGAGACGTGAGTGCTGCCAGTTTTGTTTCTTTGTGGGGATGTTGATTGGGCGCTGGTTGCTGGCCAGGCCATGATCACCCCATGTATGGTGTGCGCTGCACAGGGCGGCTACTCCACACACGTGGTGGTGGATGAGATGCGAGTGCTGCCAGTGTGTGTGCCAGGAGGGGAGGGGATCTCGAGGGGGCAAGGTTGCTGGCCGGCTTATAACCACCCCATGTATGGTGTGCGCTGCGCAGGGCGGCTACTCCACACACGTGGTGGTGGATGAGACGTGAGCGCTGCTGTGTGTGGGGGGTGGGGAGGGGGAAAGGAGTTCTTGAGGGGGCAAGGTTGCTGACCGGCTCGTATCACTCAATGTATGGTGTGCGCTGCACAGGGCGGCTACTCCACACACGTAGTGTTTGATGAGGCGTGAGTGGAGCTGATGATAGGGAGGGATGTGGCGGGGCAGATGTTGCTGGACAGGTCTTGCCGGCCCGGTCGATGTAGCCGGCGGTCAATGTAGCCGGGCGTACCATATGCACGTAATGTATGGTGGGCGCTGGCAGGGCGGCTACTCTACGCACATGGTGGTGGATGAGACGTGAGCGGCACTGGGGCAGGGGGCAAACGGCTGGCCAGACAAAACACTTCAGGACGGCAATGGGTTCCATGCAGTTGGTTACTACTATGCATTCCAGCTCCCCGTCAGTGATTTAAATGCTTGTGTGTCCGCTGTGTTGACGGGTGTGGAGCCGTTGCTGATACCTTTCTGATGGTTATCTAACACCTGCCTTGCCTCTCTGTTGTTGTCTTTTTGCATTCGCAGCCACTCCTTCACCATCCCCACCAACCTGGACCTAGCGGGTGTGGCGCCGCTGCTGTGTGCAGGCATCACCACCTTCTCACCTTACAAGGACCACGGCCTGGACAAGGCGGGGCTCAAGATTGGCGTGGTGAGTCTTTGCTGGTTCCACACTCATAACTCGGTGATTTACTGGCAACCAGGGTGGTGGATTAATTATTAGTGCCATCATGACAGGACAACGGCTTGGAGAAGGCGGCTCAAACTGCACGTTGCGCATCATGCATGCCAAGTACGCAGTTACAACACTACAACATTTGCAGGTGGCGCGCACTGCTTGTGGTTGTGATGTACTGACACTGGCTCTCTCTGCCTGCTATCTCTGCCGCTGCTGCCGCTGCTGCTGCTGCCAGGTGGGCCTGGGTGGGCTGGGGCACATGGCTGTCAAGTTTGGCGTGGCCTTTGGCTGCGAGGTGTACGTCATCAGCAGGTGCGGCGTGATGCAATGCGTACGAAGCGCATGCCAGCACGCTGCACTGCTGCAACTTGTGACTTGCCTGCACCGCAACAGCCAAGTCAAGGCTGAGGCCATCAATGCCCTGCTGGTTAAGCGTCTCCCACATCACAGCATGCAGTGAAAACAATTTCATCATGTCTTGCTGTTGCAGGAGCAAAGCCAACTGTCCTCCTTTGTTTCAAACTGCAGGAGCAGGGCCAAGGAGGCTGAGGCCAAGGCCATGTGTACCGCGCTTGTCATCAACAACGTGCATGCAATTCAAACCATCTTCAAACTATGCTGTTTTGTTTCAAACCGCAGGAGCAAGGCCAAGGAGGCTGAGGCCAAGGCCATGGGCGCCAAGGCCATCATCCCTTCAGGGGACGAGGCAGCCATGAAGGAGGCGGCAGGTGGGCGGGGTGCCAGGGGGGTGCAAGGACGTGGACTTTAGGCCTTGCGCTGAGAGAGCTGTTCCAGCAGCAACAGCAGCAACAGCAGCAGCAGTCACTGCTGCTGTGGTGCTGGGCAAGCAGCACACAGCAAATGATGCGAATTGCCACAAGTGATTGCGTAACCTGAACACACACACTCTTGGCTGCCGTAGGCTGCCTCGATTGCACCACCACCAACGCCGCCAGCTTTGCCCCCCACCACCTGTCACAACATATGCCGCTACGTTTGTTAACACTTTGCTGCGCAGGCACCCTCAACGGCATCATCGACACTGTGTCAGCCAAGCACGATGTGAACGCACTGCTGGCCCTGCTTGCTCCCCGGGGGCACATGGTGGTTGTTGGACTGCCTCCCGACATGCCCACCATCAACCACTTTGCGGTGGTGCAGAGGAATTTGGTGTACAGCGGCTCCAGCATCGGCAACCTGCACACCACACAGCAGATGCTGGACTTCTGCGGGGAGAAGGGCATCACAGCAGATGTGGAGGTGGGTAGGCTGTGTGATTGCTTGTGGACAGCACAGCTGAGCCTGGCAAGCACCTGTTGCGCCGTTCACTGTCATGCAGCTGCAAATGCGTGCTTATTGTACGTCGATCTGCAACAGCGACTTAGTGTTACGCTGCTGCTGCTGCTGCTGCCTCAGGTGATCGACATGGAGTACGTGAACACGGCTATGGAGCGCATGAAGGAGGGTGATGTGAAGTTCAGGTTTGTCATCGACATCAACAAGAGCCTGGCGCTGTGAGGTGGCTGGGATGTTTTTGCGGGAGGATGTTGCGCATGCTCTGCAGCTCATGGCGACTCACCTGAGCGTGCATGGGATTCTTTCACGGTGAACTGCACAGTGTGCCTCTTTGAGGTGCAAACGTTGCGTTGAAAGGCCACTGCGTTGGTGTGGCCGTGTTGTGGGGTTTCACAAAATGGTGTCCAATGAGGACAGCTGTGCATCAAGGACAAAACCGTGATGGGTATTGCCACGATTGCAACGCTGCTTGCTTTGCTGCACTCAAGTTGCGTATTGCATTGTTCAGTTGGGAATTGCAGGCTGCCAGCTGCTGATGTGTAGGACTCTTGTAACCTTGTACTCAGTTGTATGATGTTTAAATGTGCTGCACTTGTTTTGGCATTGGCATACTGTAGCGATGTGTGTATGTGGGGCAGTAGTGCAACAGGATTGTCGTGCGGGGAAGTCATGCACTTTCCCGCTCCTGTGGAGCGCGGGGTTACTATGGCTTAGATGGTAACATCAGATGCAGATGTTGAGGATGAGGATCGTGCGGCGCCTGGCAGCACTCATGTGTGACTAGTATGCTGTTAGGCATGGACTTGCCTGCAGTGCCGCTTGCAGGCTGCTAGGCTGATGAAAGGGTAACGAGGAGCAAATGCTCTGGTTCAAAGGCACTAGCAGTGACAGCACTGCTAGAAGCCGTGTGAAGACCGGCCATGGGCCACTGTTCCTCATGATTGATGAGTTCCAGACAAGCACAAACAGTTGATTACCTGCTGCAAACAGAAATGTTGCTGACCTAATGAGTAACAGCCGACAGCACCAACCAGAAAATGAATGGTGTTCTTGGCCAACACAGTTGGCAGTTGATCCAAAATGAACTGAATGTCACGAATCCGACCATACAAAAGAGAGAATGATGAGCTGATATTGTGCCTAGTCAAACATGCTTGACATGCAGGCAAATGATAACAGGATCTCCTTCCGACTACGGCTTAAAAAATGACGTGATAGCGGTTTATTGCACTTCAATTGTGTTGGTGATACTTACTTCCATGCGTTGTAAAGGGCTGCCATCACAGCGGCACAGCACCAGGAAATGAAGTGGGAAACCAAATGCGAATCAACCCCACGGGGATAACCTGCCTTCTACAAATGTATCCACAGCCGCAAAACATACAAGCACACAATCACAGAGGCGTTCTAGACAATCATTCAGGACACATAATCATATCCAAAGCGCATTCAGGCAAGATCATTTGGCAAGATCATTCGACACACATCATTTAGTGGCCCAGTGAGGCTTGTGCCCTGGGGGCCCCATTTGCACCCCACGCCTCCCTGGGTGTGCTGCCATCCCTGCCCTCAGCACTGCCACGTGCCTCTGCCCCTGCCTCCGGCTTCATCCCAATGGCCTGAGCAGCGCGGCGCTTGGCGATCCAGTACCACACAAGTGCCAGCAGCACAACGCCACCCACAACTGGGCCTGCAACCCATGCCAGCGACTTGATGGCTTCCATTCTTGTAGGCGCTGTTGTGGTGTTGGTCACATCAGTGGCTGGAGCAGGCGTAGGCAGGGCAGCTGTCATGGCAGACTCCACAGTAGCCTTGTCAATGGTAACTGCAGCCAGCTTGGTGTTGAGAGCTGTGCCGCTGTAATCCTGCAGGCACAAAATCACAAGGCGGCAGCAGCGGGAAGGCAAGTCAGCACCATTTCAGCGGCACAGCAGCATGCTCACCAGCTGCACTTCATAACATACAACCTTAAAGACAGTGCATGTTCATGTGTTGCAAACTGACACCAAAGCCACTCACATTCTGCAAGGTGGTGATGTCGGTCGAGGGCTCGGTGGCAAAGGTGGTCGCCAGAGTTCCGACGTCTGCGGCCAGGGACTGCTGCTGCACGGCAGCCATCTGGCTGACAGTTACCATCAGGTCGGACGCATCGACAGTGCTGGTGGGGTCTGCAGCTGCCTGTGTTGCTGCAGTGACAGCGGTCTGGACCTGGGTGTTGGTGGCAGACACTGTGTTTGCCACAGCGCCAAAGATGTTGCCCAGCTAATCATCTGTCAAGGCAGCCTGCAGCAGGTGCCTGCCCGTAGCGCCTGATGAACTGCCTTTCAGAGCCTTGTAGGTGGTCATGTACATTGAGACCAGGTTTGTCTTGTTGTTGAGGGTGTGCGCAGCGTTGACAGCGTTGACGGCCTTGAAGGTGCTGTAGGCTGCCTCCACAACTGCCTTGGCCACATCATCCTCGCTGTACTTGCTGCCCAGCAGGCCCAGCATCAGCTTCTGCGTTGACACAAAGGTGGACATGGTCTGTGCATTGCTGCCCAGCACTGCCACCAGCAGCGGCGAGGTCTTGCCGTTCTGCTTGGTGAAGGCTGTGCCGCCGAGGGACAGGAAGTCAGCCTGCAGCACAGCAATGGTTGCAAGCGATGTGGATCAGCCCGGCATATTACAAAGGATCAGGGATCGAATCCCAGTGAGAGCAGTCTGTTGGGTCGCTGGTCCAAGCTATGCTTGGGTTGCTTGATTACTACCAGTCGGACTTACCAGATACCCCGGAGTGCTACAACACGTACTGGCCGAGCCATGGCTCGGATCGCACACCAGTTCAGTAGCATGCAGTACGCCTCTCACCAGGCTACTGCCCAATCCGCGCCTCCCTTGGGGGATCAAGAACCACGCTGGATGTGGGGACAGGTTCCGCTTGGTTGAGAGAACAGAAAAAGGGTACTTACCTACCCAAAAAGCCGCTTAGTGCATACTAGGGAGTTCGAAGGAGGGGCTCGAATCCCCCATGTAGGCTTGCAATCGTCTACATGTGGCATCCAACACACGCGAAATATGTTTGTATGCTAGGTGTCCAATTTGGTCTACTTGGTATGCGCGCAGGCTTCTATGCTTAAGGATCAGGGATCGAATCCCAGTGAGAGCAGTCTGTTGGGTCGCTGGTCCAAGCTATGCTTGGGTTGCTTGATTACTACTTACAACATGTAGTAGTCACGGTACCACAGGCAACGACAGCAGTAACATTGAAGTGACTAAGAAACATGCAGGCAAACGATAGGTCAAAAGCAGCCGCCCACCTGTTTGTTGGTGGCAAAGTTGCCGTAGCCGAACATGCTGTACACATGCTGCCACAGGTAGGCCGGCACTGCCTGCCCGGCGTTGTCGGCACTTGCATACGTGGCAAGCACCTCTGGGTCGCTTGCAGCAGGGACAGTGAGCAGGGAGATGGCTGTGATGGCTGCATCTATTGCTGCAGGCATCCTCAGAACGAAGGGGAAGGTGACGGTCACGTCTGCAGCAGCAGGAGAACAGTGTGCGGCAGCAGAAGCGAATGAGTCAATTGGTGTCTAGAAAGTTTCCGCTGCAGAGCCGAAGCTGCCTGCTGCAGTGGCACTCCAACTTCAAAACAGATGCGCAGCACCCAGAATTTCATGTAAGAATTTCATGTAACCGCCAGCTCTGCCCAGCAAGGGACTCACTGGTCAGGCTATCCACACACGTGCTGCCAGGGTAGCTGCTCTTGAAGGTGTAGGCTGCTGTTGCTGGCTTAGTGATGGAGAAGGAGCCAGTGGAGGATGTGGTCAGGTCCAGAGTGACCGTCTTGGCTGGGAGCACTTCATATTTGCCCTGCACACAGCCAGAAATGCACAGTTTCAGCGTTAGTGTTGTATGACCAAAGGTATGGGCCCGCGAAGCAGCATAGGATGGGAACAGCACTGGATGCTCTGGACAGCACAGTATTCAGCGCTGTCAATTGCACAGCGCTACATGCAATGATGGCAGCATAGCATCAACTGCAACGTGCCTATCTAGAGACACAAGCAGCTACTCACCACGCAGTTCTTCACGCCAGCAGAGTTCAGCAGGCGGCCTGCCATCACTGGGACAACAGCTGCGGGAGCTGCTGTGTAGCTGCCTGACTCAAGCAGAACAGCAGTCGTGTTGATGCTGGCGGAGGAGATGACACTAGCCACATTTGTGGAGGTGTACTTGTCGAATGGCTTTGCAGCAGACTCTGGAGTGCTGCTGCAGCACTGCTTGATGGAGTCATACAGGTCGCTCTGCACTACCCGTGCAATCTGTGTGACTGTCAGCAGGTCCTCTTGGACGGATGGAGGGACGACACTGGAAGTCTTGTAGAAAGCCTGCGGAGCAGCAGGGAGAGGACAAGCAACAGCTGCCGTTGAGTGACAACACATCTCCCGCAGCTGAACGCATACTGTGCAATACCATGTTTATATGTTTGTGTGGCCAAGGTGTGGCTGCAAAAAAGGGTGCAACACGTCACAAGTGTCTGCGATGGCTGAGGTTGCTGCCTGTACTTGTACTGCGTAGTAGCCTTCATGCCAAAACGGAGCAGTGCTTTTTTTGTTGAGCCACAGGTTGATGACAATGAGTGCTGCCCCCCGTATCAACAAATCAGCTCACCTTCAGGGACACAGCTTTGGCTGTGATGGCCACAAACGACTTGGCAGCGCCAGAGGCACAATCGACGGGGAGGCAAGTCCTACTGGCTTTCAGCACATCGGTAAGCTTGGCAACATCTTCCAGCACTGGGGCCTTCAGCAGAGCAGCAGCCCACTGCAAGCACAACACAAACAGGAGTATGGAAACGTCACAAGAGCAAGAATAGCAAGAATAAAACAAAAACATCGCAGTAAGTGCTATTCAGAACAGCGCTGCTGCTATTGCAAAAGCAATCAGCTGCTGTTGTTATTGTAAAGCTGCATGCATTTATGCAAGTGTTGCCACACTGCAGCACACAATGAAGTACACACCTGGGCGTACAGCTCGTTGGACACCAGTGTGCCCTTGCAGTCAGCCAGGGCGCGGACAATAGACATCGCGCCGAGGGCCTGTGCGTTAGCTGCCAGCACTGTAACAGCGCTTGTGACGTGGCTGGCATTGGTCGAGTTCAGCATGCGCAGAGGGTCTGCAGGTGAGCAAGGTGCAGCGGCAGCAGGTTAGGCCACTGGAGGTGGGCAGCACAGACAGGGCAAGGCGCTGGTGCACAGTGTGCTGGCAGCAGAAGTGGGTATCCCTTGCAGGAGGAAGTGCTGGGCGCCGCTTTCACCTGAGTTGATCATGCCCTGGGTGAACATGCCGGCCACCTTTGCACCCATGCCTGTGTAGGCAGCATCATACTTGGCCTGCAGCTCAGTGACGGTGGCATTTGCCAGCCCCTGTCCCAGCGTGGCCATTGTGACTGGCGTAGCCACAACCTGCTCTGCCCAGCTCTCCTGTGACTTAGCATCGCTGGGGAAGGGGGTGAGGCCAGCCACAGGAATCTTCACAGAGAGGCCAGTCCAGGAGTCCAGGCAGTTGACCTCGTCGTTGTGGTTCTCACTGCTGCCCTTCCATGCACCGCTTGCCACGAGCTGCAGCATTTTAACAGGGGAAGAGCGGCAAGCAGACGTGTGAATGACAGCATAGGAAACAACGTCATGCACCTAACGACACCATGCGTCAGACATACAAGTTTCAGCGTGTCCCACAGCTTGGCAAGATTGAGCTCTGCCTACAGGCATGTGCATGTGAAGCCTACATGCAATCCATCAATGCGGCCGCCACTCACGTGCCCTGGTCCTGTGACATTTTCCACGCCAAAGGTTCCGCGCGTGACCACAGTGCCAACATCAGGTCCCCCGGTGACGAAATCCTGTTTCAACAAGCAACATCACAACACAGACGTTGTCAGAGCTGAATATGATGTTTGGACATGGCAGTAGTCGAATTGTATCCATAGGCTGAGAAACTACAGCAGTTGCACATCAATGTTGCATGATCCGCTGGCCACATGCGCATAGACATGAAGACCTATGCTGTGTTTGAATAGAAGTGCGGCTAGCAGGGCAAAGAGCACGCCAACAAAGTTGTCTGCACAAACCAGTGCATCATGCTTCTCGACAGCTTCTCACTCCACAGTCATGAGGTGACCTGCTGCACACACCTTGTACATAATGCCGTAATAGTCCCTGTTGACATGGTAAGCATCCTGCTTCAGTGCCGCCTGGTCACCATCTGAGAGGGCGGTGTAGGAGTAGTAGTCACCCTGCAGGCATAGGGTTGCATACATCAGCAAGCGCTGTCACAGGGCTGCATCACTTTGTTGCGCAACATAGCTGGCGTACACCCGCCCGTACAGCAGCATGCGGCCACTGCGCAGCCCATTGCCACTTACCGCACAGTTTGACAGTGAGCCAATGCCGCGCAGCGCGCTCTGTAGCTTAGTGCTGGCCACGCCAGCAGGTGCAGCGTCGGTGACTGACAGGGGTGCAATGGACGGCAAGGCTTTGCCACACGTGTCGACAGGGGCAGGCGCCACAGTCCAGGAATCGCCTGGCAGCGTAGCTCCGCCCGTGTTGACGTCAGCTGGTGTGGTGGTTCCAACGTAAATTACCGTGGTGTTTGGCAGGCTGCTGGAGTTAACCTGAGAGCGCAGCAGCAAGACATAAAACAAGTTGACAGAAGCTGCAGCATCACGCAACACATAGTTCCAATTGTGACGCTTGGGACGACCTAATAACGGTCTAGCAAGTCCATTGCACATTTGTTCATTGCTATGCAATTGCCCGACACGCAGATGAAGCACAAATTTCCTGCTGGCGTATGGGCGCTGCATACACCAGCTAACACTGACAGCACAATAACTGCGGCCCTACCTCAATGCCAGGTGGCAGGATGACTGTGGTGGTGCTGCTGTTGGTGTTGCCAACGAGGACAGTCCCAGCAGGCAGATCCTTCACTTGGAAAGACGTATCGTTTGACACGCCAGTGGAGTTTGTGCTGTTGTAGAGCGTTCCGCCAGGGAGGCACACGCTAGCAACGGCGATCTGCTGCAGGATCGTGTCTGGCAGGTCCTTGTTGAGCGTCTTGAGCATTGCAAGGTCCTTGACAGGCACGTTGTTGATGCAGTTGGTGATCAGCGTGCCGACAGATGTGCCAGTAACAGAGGTGCCAGTGGGAGCCAGCAACAGGGATCCAATCAGCAGAACACCCGCAGGGATGGACAGAGCTGCAGGGATGACGCCGATGAGGCCGATGAGGCCTAGGAGGCCTAGGAGGCCAAGCAGGCCAGGCTTGCTGGGCACTGTCACAGTGGTGCTGGCACTTGCAGGATTGACCAGGCTAGAGGGTGTTACGCCTGCAAACAGAAGAGCACGATTCAGGTTGGTGGCTGTTGCAGTCTAGGTGCTGGACGATGAACATTTGGCAGAATAGACATGTGTGACATGTCACATGCTGTTGCTGTGAAGCAGTGTCAACTCACTGCTGGTGCTGAGGCTGCTGAACACCTTGGACTGGGTGAGACCGGTGGAGCTGAACTTGAGGGTCAGTGCAGCAGCGCTGAAGTCCTGCAAGCACAACAGCATGTGTCCGCGAATTGCGCAGAAGCAAGCCAAAAAGCAGCGGAACGCAGTAGTTGCACAGGTGGTGCAGCCTGGACAAATCGCCACATGTGCTAAATAAAATGCTATATGACTGCAAGCAAGCAAAATACAGGAATCCTCACCTCTGCGAGCTGCGTTAGGCGGGCTGTGAGATTCAGGGATGTGCCAGCTGCCAAGTCAGTAGCCAGTTGAGAAACAGCGGTGGATGCTACCCCTTCGGCAACGCTGCTGTGAATAGCCATGATGGTTGCCAAAGGCATGGTGTAGCTGGCATCGTCTTTCCCTGTGTCGTATGCCTTGGCTGCAACAATCATGCCGCGCAGGCGTGTGTCAACATTGTCCACAACCTGCACACATACAACAGCAACAGCAGCAGTTGCAGCAGCAACATCAGCAGCAGCTGCAAAGCTTTGCAATTGCAATGTTGCGAGCATCACTTGCTCCCCAGCCCTGCTGCTGCATCAAACAAGAAGATGGCGGTGCAACTGCTGAGCTGAAAAAAGCGCACGCAGTCACCAACCTTTGCAACGGCTTTGAAGAAGTCGATCTGCTCGGCAGCATTAACAGGTGCTACTCCGGTGACCTTGGCGGACGCATCAGCATATGCAGCTGCCAGGAGGCTGCTGATGTCTGTGGTGTCGATGAGAGATGTGGCAGGAGTGACTGCCAGCATCTTGTAGATGTTGAAGGTCAGCGCTTCACTGATGGCCTGTGCGGGACTGGTTGAGTCGGCAAGCAGCCGCCGTGTGGCAGGAACAGCAGGCTTTGGCAGGATGGGAGTCAGGGCTGCGCTCATGATGGAGAAGAGCCCTGCCAGCTGGATGTTGGTGCCATAGAAGGCAGCAAACATGGGGCGGGCGATGGTGGCGTTTTCGAAGGTGAGCAAGTCAATGCCGATGGAGGCCTCGTCATAGCCGTACTTCTTGAACACAGCCGCCAGCACTTTGCGGCTGCCAATAGCCTGCTGCGTGGTGAGCTTCAGCTCGTCCAGGAGTGTGGTGTCACGGGATGCAGCCAGTGCAAGCGTTGCCAGGGGCGTGATGACAGCACTGGTGGTTGGAGGCGCAATAGCCAGGCTGGGCGTCCACCTGCAGGCAGAAATAAACACAAGGAACGGTATGAGCAGCACAGCAGCTGAACACCCATGTGCTGTTCACCAGCATTAGCTGCTGTTCATGCAGGTAATCACTGCAGTGTCAACAGCGTCAGCAAGCTGCAGATCACCAGCTTACCTGGCTCAGACAATGGTCTCACAGGTGCTGCTATGTTTGACCTGCCGAAGCCCACCTGAGTGCCTGGCCTGTGGTGCGGTCCTTGCAGGATGCACTGGGGTTGACTGTGTAGAGCCCCAGAGTGGCGTTGAGGAACTTAGCAGTGCCATTCACATTTGTTGTGGCATTGCTTTGCTCACATGTGAGGAGGCTAGTGCGGTACACCTGCAGCACCAAGTGCAGCTCGGTGCAATGAGATGATTGCTGGCGTTCCAACTCGAAGAAACTGCTTGTGATACATGCAGCAGCAGATCATATATATGCTGTTTCCTGCCAGCAATAACCCAACGCACCATGCAGTCTTGCAGGCCACCAGATGCCATAAACTTCAACTGAATTGAGGCAGCCGTGGTGGCGCACTCGGTGTCTTCAGTGCGGTCGAGGCAGGCAGTTCTGCAACAGCAAGAACACAAGCAATCAGATCAGCTATGAGCTCCAATTTGTATGCACAAGGTATAGCAAGTGGGTTGCAGGCATTTCATCTGGTGACGGCGACAGTCTTGCATACATAGAAAGCAGTCTCAGATCACCGCACCCTTTGGCTCCAGACAAGCATCCATAGCAGGAAGAGGTGACGCAGTCACCACCAGCAGGTGTCCCCCACTGGCCGTCAGAACCACAAGTAGAGCTGGGTGGCTTGCCACCATTGTTGCAGGTGGCGGTGCACACTGTGCCTGCAGCAGATCCATCAGTGCACTTCCAAACAGCTAGGCTGGTGCCGCTGGGCGTGCCACTGCATGTCTTTGCGGCTGCAGGGGCCACGAAGGGGCAGTAACGAGTGCGTAAGTGATTGCTGTTGGATAGTGAACGCTTTTGCAAGACAGGTCGCGATATTACGTGGCACAGCACTGTCACAGCAGCCGACGAGCAAGCGCCCCAAATGCAGGAACGACATTCACGTCAGGCACAACAGGCGGAGGACTGATTGCAGGAACAATTTTAGGGCAACAGCCGTCATGCAGCAAGCATTGTGGCAACTCACGCTGGTCGCAATCGCCAGTTGTTGCACCCCACTCGCCGTTGGTACAATTCGCTGTGGGTGGCGTGGTGTCACCATTGGCGCACTTGGCACTGCAGGCGGTGCCTGATGCAGCGGTGCCACAGGTCCAAGTGTAGCCGACGCCCGCGGTGGGGTTCGTGGAGCAGGAATCGACTGGAGCGGCTGCATGCAAGTGGGCAACAGCAGTGGGCGCGTCAGCAGTCGCTCGCAGGAACATGTGCTGCTGCTGCTGCTGCTGCTGCTGCTGCTGCTGCTGCTGCTGGACAAAGCACGCACATGCACGCATCATGCCATCACTGCATTGCACGTCAGCTGCAACAATGGGGGACAGGCAGGCATGCACAGTTCTGAGACACCAGCCAACACGCAGCAGATACTTTGGTGTCTCACTTGCAGCGCACGAGCCGGGAGTCGGTGCCTTCCACAAGCCAGTGGAGAGACACTCAGAGGTGGGTGGTGTGCCACCATACGTGCAGGAGGCAGAGCAAGTTCCCCCCACGTTGATGTCGGAACCCTTGCAGTCCCACACAGCGTTGGCAACGGTGCTGGGCTGGCTGGCGCATATCGTTGCTGCAGGCAATCAAGGGCATCAAGGAGCGTGTCAGGGAGTCGCTGTCAAAGACAGGTCGCGATATAACGTGGCACAGCACTGTCACAGCAGCCGACGAGCAAGCGCCCCAAATGCAGGAAGGACATTCACGTCAGGCACAACAGGCGGAGGACTGATTGCAGGAACAATTTTAGGGCAACAGCCGTCATGCAGCAAGCATTGTGGCAACTCACGCTGGTCGCAATCGCCAGTTGTTGCACCCCACTCGCCGTCGGTACAATTCGCTGTGGGTGGCGTGGTGTCACCATTGGCGCACTTGGCACTGCAGGCGGTGCCTGATGCAGCGGTGCCACAGGTCCAAGTGTAGCCGACGCCCGCGGTGGGGTTCGTGGAGCAGGAATCGACTGGAGCGGCTGCATGCAAGTGGGCAACAGCAGTGGGCGCGTCAGCAGTCGCTCGCAGGAACATGTGCTGCTGCTGCTGCTGCTGCTGCTGCTGCTGCTGCTGCTGGACAAAGCACGCACATGCACACATCATGCCATCACTGCATTGCATGTCAGCTGCAACAATGGGGGACAGGCAGGCATGCACAGTTCTGAGACACCAGCCAACACGCAGCAGATACTTTGGTGTCTCACTTGCAGCGCACGAGCCGGGAGTCGGTGCCTTCCACAGGCCAGTGGAGAGACACTCAGAGGTGGGTGGTGTGCCACCATACGTGCAGGCGGCAGAGCAAGTTCCCCCCACGTTGATGTCGGAACCCTTGCAGTCCCACACAGCGTTGGCAACGGTGCTGGGCTGGCTGGCGCATATCGTTGCTGCAGGCAATCAAGGGCATCAAGGAGCGTGTCAGGGAGTCGCTGTCAAAGACAGGTCGCGATATAACGTGGCACAGCACTGTCACAGCAGCCGACGAGCAAGCGCCCCAAATGCAGGAAGGACATTCACGTCAGGCACAACAGGCGGAGGACTGATTGCAGGAACAATTTTAGGGCAACAGCCGTCATGCAGCAAGCATTGTGGCAACTCACGCTGGTCGCAATCGCCAGTTGTTGCACTCCACTCGCCGTCGGTACAATTCGCTGTGGGTGGCGTGGTGTCACCATTGGCGCACTTGGCACTGCAGGCGGTGCCTGATGCAGCGGTGCCACAGGTCCAAGTGTAGCCGACGCCCGCGGTGGGGTTCGTGGAGCAGGAATCGACTGGAGCGGCTGCATGCAAGTGGGCAACAGCAGTGGGCGCGTCAGCAGTCGCTCGCAGGAACATGTGCTGCTGCTGCTGCTGCTGCTGCTGCTGCTGCTGCTGCTGCTGCTGCTGGACAAAGCACGCACATGCACACATCATGCCATCACTGCATTGCATGTCAGCTGCAACAATGGGGGACAGGCAGGCATGCACAGTTCTGAGACACCAGCCAACACGCAGCAGATACTTTGGTGTCTCACTTGCAGCGCACGAGCCGGGAGTCGGTGCCTTCCACAAGCCAGTGGAGAGACACTCAGAGGTGGGTGGTGTGCCACCATACGTGCAGGAGGCAGAGCAAGTTCCCCCCACGTTGATGTCGGAACCCTTGCAGTCCCACACAGCGTTGGCAACGGTGCTGGGCTGGCTGGCGCATATCGTTGCTGCAGGCAATCAAGGGCATCAAGGAGCGTGTCAGGGAGTCGCTGTCAAAGACAGGTCGCGATATAACGTGGCACAGCACTGTCACAGCAGCCGACGAGCAAGCGCCCCAAATGCAGGAAGGACATTCACGTCAGGCACAACAGGCGGAGGACTGATTGCAGGAACAATTTTAGGGCAACAGCCGTCATGCAGCAAGCATTGTGGCAACTCACGCTGGTCGCAATCGCCAGTTGTTGCACTCCACTCGCCGTCGGTACAATTCGCTGTGGGTGGCGTGGTGTCACCATTGGCGCACTTGGCACTGCAGGCGGTGCCTGATGCAGCGGTGCCACAGGTCCAAGTGTAGCCGACGCCCGCGGTGGGGTTCGTGGAGCAGGAATCGACTGGAGCGGCTGCATGCAAGTGGGCAACAGCAGTGGGCGCGTCAGCAGTCGCTCGCAGGAACATGTGCTGCTGCTGCTGCTGCTGCTGCTGCTGCTGCTGCTGCTGCTGCTGCTGCTGCTGCTGCTGCTGCTGCTGCTGCTGCTGCTGCTGGACAAAGCACGCACATGCACACATCATGCCATCACTGCATTGCACGTCAGCTGCAACAATGGGGGACAGGCAGGCATGCACAGTTCTGAGACACCAGCCAACACGCAGCAGATACTTTGGTGTCTCACTTGCAGCGCACGAGCCGGGAGTCGGTGCCTTCCACAAGCCAGTGGAGAGACACTCAGAGGTGGGTGGTGTGCCACCATACGTGCAGGAGGCAGAGCAAGTTCCCCCCACGTTGATGTCGGAACCCTTGCAGTCCCACACAGCGTTGGCAACGGTGCTGGGCTGGCTGGCGCATATCGTTGCTGCAGGCAATCAAGGGCATCAAGGAGCGTGTCAGGGAGTCGCTGTCAAAGACAGGTCGCGATATAACGTGGCACAGCACTGTCACAGCAGCCGACGAGCAAGCGCCCCAAATGCAGGAAGGACATTCACGTCAGGCACAACAGGCGGAGGACTGATTGCAGGAACAATTTTAGGGCAACAGCCGTCATGCAGCAAGCATTGTGGCAACTCACGCTGGTCGCAATCGCCAGTTGTTGCACCCCACTCGCCGTCGGTACAATTCGCTGTGGGTGGCGTGGTGTCACCATTGGCGCACTTGGCACTGCAGGCGGTGCCTGATGCAGCGGTGCCACAGGTCCAAGTGTAGCCGACGCCCGCGGTGGGGTTCGTGGAGCAGGAATCGACTGGAGCGGCTGCATGCAAGTGGGCAACAGCAGTGGGCGCGTCAGCAGTCGCTCGCAGGAACATGTGCTGCTGCTGCTGCTGCTGCTGCTGCTGCTGCTGGACAAAGCACGCACATGCACGCATCATGCCATCACTGCATTGCACGTCAGCTGCAACAATGGGGGACAGGCAGGCATGCACAGTTCTGAGACACCAGCCAACACGCAGCAGATACTTTGGTGTCTCACTTGCAGCGCACGAGCCGGGAGTCGGTGCCTTCCACAGGCCAGTGGAGAGACACTCAGAGGTGGGTGGTGTGCCACCATACGTGCAGGAGGCAGAGCAAGTTCCCCCCACGTTGATGTCGGAACCCTTGCAGTCCCACACAGCGTTGGCAACGGTGCTGGGCTGGCTGGCGCATATCGTTGCTGCAGGCAATCAAGGGCATCAAGGAGCGTGTCAGGGAGTCGCTGTCAGAGACAGGTCGCGATATAACGTGGCACAGCACTGTCACAGCAGCCGACGAGCAAGCGCCCCAAATGCAGGAAGGACATTCACGTCAGGCACAACAGGCGGAGGACTGATTGCAGGAATAATTTTAGGGCAACAGCCGTCATGCAGCAAGCATTGTGGCAACTCACGCTGGTCGCAATCGCCAGTTGTTGCACTGGATTGGATCATCAATCACCACAGCAAGCAGAGGCCTGGCATGCAAAAAACAGCAGGTGCATTTTCTGACAGCAGCCACCATGCAGCAAGCACTCTGGTATCTCACTCGCGGAGCACTTGCCACCGGTTGGTGCGCCCCACGTGCCATCATTGCCACATGTAACACTGGGTGGAGTGGGGTCTGCTGTGTAGTCGGTGGCGCAGGTGGCGTCGCAGGTTGTGGCTGGGTCGGCGGGGACCGGGCAGGCCCATGTGACGCCAGCGCTTGTGACGGGCTGGGCAGTGCATTGAGCTGTGGGCGGGTCGGCAGCATCAGTGAGCACGTCAGTGCCAACAAAGTCATAGGTGTCAGCAGGCGGATGCACTTGCCCAGGCAGGCACGCGGCACACGTGCTGGTGCTGCTGGAGAATGCAGCAGATATTCACGCAGCCCATTGCAGTAACGGGCGTCAGCCACAACAAGAAGAGACCAGCATGCAATGACAGGTCTAGGATAACAGCAGCCAGCATTCTGGCATCTCATGTTGGTCACAGTCGCCAACTGGGTTCCCCCACACATCATTCACACAAGTTTCCACGGGTGGTGAGGCGTCGCCGTTGTAGCAGGTGGAGGTACATGTTGTGCTGCCTGGGGTTTTGCATGCTGCTGCTGCGTTTGCTACTGCTGCTGGTGATTGATGACTAAGACCCATGCATGCAGGCAAGTGCAGGATTGTACATCAGCCGCAAACAGCAGAGGGCTGGCATAGAGAAACAGTGCTACGGCAAGAGCTAGCATGCAGCAAGCACTGTTGCATCTCACGTTGGTCACAATCGCCACTTTGTGTCTCCCACTCGTTGTTGGTTCCACAAGTTGCCACGGGTGGCGTGGCGTCCCCATTGTCGCAGGTGGCAGTGCAGGTTGTGTCTCCAACCTGGCAGGTCCATTGCATGCCAGCGACGGTTGTTGGCAATTGGCTGCATGTCTGGGCATGTACACCTGTGGGGTTGCGGAGAGAATACAAGGAGAGGACAGGGCAGTACTAAGAGCACGCAAGGCACGCAAACGATGCACTACATGTAGTGGCTTGCTTTTAGGCATACAAAAACAAGATATGCCAACAACCGGACTGCTGTAAAACACTTCTGGAGTACCAACGGAACACATCAACATGCCCACATGCTCTGCACAAGCAAGCACTGCAATGTCAACTCCAGCAGCAAGCTGCAGCACTACCTGGAACTTGCAGGAAACTTACATGTAGCTGCAGCCCATAGCAAGGTCGCCAACGTCGTGACCAAATATCTTCTCATCATGAGCTGTAAGCAGCAGAAAGCGCAGATTAGTCATGAAAGGATTTCTGCTTGCAGGACAGCTGTGCTGCAGCACTGCTGAGCAGGCAGACAGCAAGGGTTTTCTCTTCTCATGCGTGACGCTTCACCGTTGCACTGCGTGTTCCTCTCAACAACGATTAGTTTGCTAGATCATTGCTGCGAAGCAAGTGCGAGGCTGTCGAGCAAATTTAACTTTCAAGGGCCGTAGCTGCTGCTTGCCTGTGCTCATGCACGCCTGAAGTTTTGAGACTCACGTCTTATAAAGTACACGGTATTCCGACGATGGGCAGCTCTCTTGCTGCTGACGTTGTCGCGGCTGAGCAGGCAAGCAGGCTAGGTGCAGGTGAGAGGTGGTCAGATTAAGGCTATATCGTGACGCTTCGACCAAAGCGCCAAAGCTAACATCGCAGATGTGAAAAGTGGTGTCACGGGGGCGTATTTATATAGGGAAAGAATTGCCCCCCAATATTGACACCGTTCGAACTACAAGTGACATAACATAACGTTACAACTAAAAGAACTCCACCATATCACGTGCAGAATAAACTTTTATCTCATATGCGGCCCTGAGAGAAGGGGACCGTCCCCAGGAACATACCAGGGCTGAACATCCGCCTGACCTCTGGTTTTTGCATGTCCCGATCCCTGAAAAAGATCGCACATAGGGTATTCGCGACCAAACTCGACTACCAAAAACAGAAGTTTAGCTTGATATGCTTTACTTTTACGCCTAAACCTCTTGCTTGCAAGCGGCACCACCCCGTGCTCAATTTTAAATTCAGCTGCAGGGGCCCTGCCCTTCAGGGGTCCTGAGGGGCCCTGACAGTAGATGGCCGGTAGCACTCAAAATGCCGCATGACACCAACACAACGCGTGTTTGCAAGAACATCACCAATATGAAGTTTGTTCACAGCAGGAGCCCTGCAGCCTCGGCAGCTCCCAGCTGCCGAGTCTGTACAGACGTTCAACGTTGAACGTCGACGTTCCGGGACGTCCCCGGGGGCTGGAAGCAAGCACCTTTGCCTTCTTGAAATTCTGCGCGCCATGAACGTCGTTTCTGCTGCAGCAGCTTCATTAGTGTAGGACCGTTGGCACCTGGAGGTGGAAATCCCTATGAAACCCCCATTGCTCCTGATGTAGATCCCACTCTTGTTGAAGGACACGCTCGATGTGTGGCCACACATTGAGCCGCCATGGCGGCTTGTTGTGTGGCAGCACGTGACGTCAGGTACCAAACGCGCGATGGTGCGTGGATCAGGCAGCATGGCCAAGCACAGAGACTCCTGTGGCTGATTTAGGTTTGGCTTCACCATGCGCACACTTTCCTTTTCTGTTGTTTCCTAGCAAAAATCCAAATTGCAGTGCAGGAAGTCATCAAAACAGACAAAGGCAACGACCCCAGCAACTGCTACAGCCACTAGTGGCGCTCTCAAACGCAATGCAGGCACGCAGTCAAGGGCGCCAGGTTTGACGCCTTGCAGCATGTGGGAGACCTGTCTTACTCGACAGCAGCTGCAGCAGCAATATAGCAGGATGACAAGAGGAAGAAGATCTGTCTAGAGTTGCCCATTGATGTGTTCAAGCCACAACTTCAATACAGCCACTTGGCTGCAAGCGTGAACTGCTCAGGCACAGACCTTGTAGACGTATGCACTGCTGTCAGGCTGGCAGATGTGTACACCAACACACTTTGTTACAATTGCCGATGTCTGCGCATGCACATGAGCAGGACAGGCTGATATATGCCTAAAAGCAAAAGAGACTGGACATGGCAGACATTACCAACGCAGGCAATGCACCACAACGCTGCTGTTGAGCGACAGCAGCCCACCTCTTTGACCACCTGCACGAACACGCATCCTTACAGGTGCTCAACCACAGCTGACACTGCACTACTTTGCAGGACTCCTGCAAAATGACTTTGAGTGATCTGCATAAGTTGGGATGCAACGTGTCCTCACAATCGCATTCATATCAAACATAAGCGAACCTTGCTATCACAAATGTAGAGTACGATGCACAGTGCAGCTACTGCTGCAGTTACATCAGATATACAGGCAACAGTGCTGACAGCGGGTTCAGCGGGAACCATCTCCCTGCTGCCGCATATGTCAATACACTTGGGAGCAACATTGCACAGGCCAACCGGCCTCCTCGACAGTGGTCACAGCAGAACACCACATGTTCAGACACGTTTGTTAACATCGAGGAAGTCAGCGGCTTGTAAACAAACACAACCTATATTATTTGCATATTTTGGGGTACATGTCATGCAGTGCTGCGCTGCTCCAAGGTCAGTGCAGGAACACACCTGCTCAACACAGGCATGGCCACCCCATTTAGTACAACCAAACAAAAAAAAACAGGTTTGAAGCCCTCTACCGTTTGATGTTTATGCTGCAGTGAACACCCAATCCGCCCCATCTGACACATGTGTGCAAGATCTGCAGCGTTTCAACACTTGCAGCAACGTAATTGCCTGCTGTCCTTGAACGAGCCCAACATGACTCGCCATCAGCTGCTGGCTCACAGAAGTAACCAAAGAATCAACAGCCAAACCCTCATAAGTCAGCACTGCAAAGCGAGTCCGGTGTAAATAGACGGACCACTCTATATTTGAGGTCACGCTTGCGCCGCAGGCGGATTGCCTACAGTTCGCAAGATCGCCAGCCACTTGCGTGACACAAGCAGCTGTCAACACCAGCACCAGCGCAGCTCAGCTGCTGTTGCCACCGCCGCCCTTCATCTGCGCTGCCACCAGCCGCGCATAGCCGCCCCCTGGGATGGCCAGCAGCTCGCTGTGTGTGCCACTCTCCAGGATCACTCCACGATACACCACAGCGATGCTGTCGGCGTGCTGGATGGTGCTCAGGCGGTGGGCCACCACCACACTCGTGCGGCCAGCCATGATGCGGTCCAGTGCATCCTGCAGCAGAGCAGTACAGGCAGCACGAAAAGGCAAACAACAGCTATCAGCGTGCCGCCTGAGAGGAGATGCATGGGGAGGGCACACAGCTCACTTGTGCAAGTAAGCATCACAACTTACATGCCCCAGGCCCAGCATTGTGCAAACATGTTATGACACATGCTTGCGCTCCAACAGCATGCAGCATTTCAGCACCAGCAAGCACATGTAGCACGAGCACACAACTCAAGAGCGCGGTCCTTGCGAACGCGGTCCTTGCGAACACAGCCGACGTGGTAAATGTGACACACGTGCAGGAGTCTCCATACCCACCTGCACGACGCGCTCGCTGGCAGCGTCCAGCGCTGACGTCGCCTCGTCCAGCAGCAGGATGCGCGGCTGCTTCACCACCGCACGCGCAATTGCCACGCGCTGCTTCTGACCGCCAGAAAGCTGCACGCCGCGCTCCCCAACCTGCAGCAACGCAGCAGGTAATGTGGCATGGCCGAAGTGCTAAGAGTTCCCTTATGCAGTGCAGCAGCAGCGCGCACCCGCCAACACACAGACGTGCGATCTCGATACATTGGCACCGACGGCTGACCTCCTGTGCCACATGCATGCAGTCACAGAACATGTCCGGCAAGCAGCCCGCACAGGCCCACCTGTGTGTTGTAACCGTCTGGCAGCGCAATGATGAAGTCATGCGCATTCGCGGAGCGCGCCGCTTCCTCCACTTCTGCCTGTGTTGCATTGGGCCGGCCGTACCTGATGTTGTCCAGGATGCTGCCACTGAACAGCAGCGGCTCCTGGCTGACAAGCCCGATCTAGTAGCAGCAGCAGCAAGGGCAGGAGCAGCAGCAGCAGCAGCAGCACCAGCAGCAGCAGCAGCAGCACAACAGCAGCAGCAGCACAACAGCAGCAGCAGCACAGCAGCAGCAGCAGCAAGCGACACAAGCAAGGTGAATAACCGGGCGAAGGCAGTACACTGCTGCTGACAGCAGCAGTCTGTCCGGCAGCATCAGACAGAAGGGAGCCACGCTTTGCCGTGGCTCCCTTCTGTCTGCATCATGGCTAGGATTACATGCATGTTCAGCCGAAGCAAAACAGAACGCAATAAACTCTGATGTCCCACATCTGCAGACTCAGAAAACATCCGGGAACGCACCTGCTGCCGCAGCCATTTGACATTGTAGGACTTGATATCAACGCCGTCCAGCAGCACCCTGCCCTCCAGTGGGTCGTAGAAGCGCTCGATGAGCCCCACCACGGTGGACTTGCCACTGCCACTCTCTCCGACAAGAGCAACGGTCTTGCCTGCAGCAGCAACAGCAGCCGAAGCAGGAGTGAGCGCAGGCAAAAGAGGTGCCGTGCACAAGCACATCATACAGAGATACAGTACCAAGTTGAGGTGGGTTACAGATCCCAGCTTGCAGGCAAGACGCCGAGAGTTGATAGGCAGCGTGGCCTGCTTATGGTGTAGACAGCACGCCTCATTGCGCTGCCTAGTTGAGCCAGCAACGTGCTGCCTGCTGGTGTGCTGGGCCAAGCCTGATGAGAGCCAAGCATGCCGAGCAACCTGCTTCTAACCAACACCTGGGCCAGCCCACCTGCTGGTATGCCGAGGCAGAAGTTGTTGAACACCTTCACCTCAGGCCTGTTGGGGTATGCAAACACCTGCAGCAGAAGCAGCAGCAGCAGCAGTCATGTCACACTACACCATGCACTCTTGCCAAAATGCCGTTTGATTGAAGAACAAGCCACCCACAGCCAGAGCAATCATGCCAGTCACTTGCAGGAACACTGTGCAGGGACAACTCGCAGCAACACAGCTTGCAGGAACAAGACATGCAGGAAGAGTACTTGCAAGAGCACAACCTGCGAGAACTAGTCCTGTAAGAACCGGACTTGCAGGAACAAGACAGCACCAGCCACATAACAGCGGCTGCTATTGCACCAGCAGCAGCCACCCACCACATTCTGCAGCTCCAGCTCGCCCCGCAGCACTCTGCTGTCTGGCGCCTGCCCCTCGCTGCTCTGGCTGTCAATCTGCGGCGTCCTGTCCACAATGGGAAACACGCGCTGCAGCGCACCCTTTGCCTTGGCAATGTCTGGGAAGCCCAGCTGCCAGCAGCAGCAGCAGAGCAGCAACGCATAGCACATGCTTATGAAGAGTCTCTTGAGTGTCGCGCCTGGGTCATTCACACAGTGTTGTTTAGAGGCCTCCCCGCTCTAAGCGTATGACTGAGTACACCACCCAAGAGCAGCCATGGTCACCAGCACATCAGCTGCCTCTGCAGCAGCAGCAGCGCATGCACCGTGCTGCGACAGCTCACCTGTGCCTGTGCAAGGCCCAGTGCTGCGAACAGCACGCAAAAGAAGGCCTTGAGGAACTCATCAAAGGAAGACCTGCAGCGGCAGCAGCAACAGCAGCAGCAGCAGCAGCAGCAGTGTTATTTGCAACATGCGGGCCAGCTTTAGTGGCGCAAAAAAGCCTTATGACTCATCGCTGGGTGCTGCACATGCATGCATCGGGCCCTGTATGCCATCAAGAGTACCCTCCCTTGTGGCAGACAACACACAAAAAGCAGCTGCCCTACACAAAGCAGCTGCCCTGGCATAGGGAAGAGCTCAGGAGCAGCGCTTGCAGGACTTGCTTGCATGAGCAGCGCTTGCAGGAGCAGCGCTTGCAGGAGCTGTGCTTGCAGGAACGACGCTTGCAGGAACGAGGCTTGCAGGACAGCACACGTGGCTGCAGCGCTTGCAGCAGCAGTGCAGCAGCTCACCTGCATGACGACAGCTCCAGGCCGCCAAACCATGTGATGAAGCCATACATGGCAAACATGATGAACTGCGAGTAGCCCATGCTTGCGCCACCAACCACAGCCGTCTTGCGATTGGTGACGTTGGCTGAGTGCAGCAGCTTGCTGTAGGTGGCCGACACATGAGGCTGCAGGTTGTAAACCTGCACAGGCATTGAAATATGTGGCAGCATGGTGTGACGTGGTGCACTGCTGCGCAGAGGCACAGCTGCAGACGCCGTGCATGTGATGATGACTCATCGTCGGACGACACTCTGAAATTACTGTAGCTACAACGCAGCTTGAGTAAGAGCTGGTGAAGCACGAAGCCAGGCACCACCACACTTGATGTGCTGCTAGCATGCAGCCCGGTGACAGAACAGCTGCCTGTGACTGCCTCCTTGGCTTGAGCATGTTACGCAAGCAACCTGCATGTCTGCTGCAAGCCCCGCAACGTACCTGGATCACTCGAATGCTGGACACTGCCTCCGCCACTGCCTGGTTTGCTGTCGAGTACAGCTTGTCACTGCTGCCGCCCAGCGACATCATCAGCTGCATCTGGAAGTACCCGCCCACAGCCACCAGCGGAGCCAGCCCAGTGACCAGCAGGGCCATGCGCCAGTTGTAGATGAAGGCAATCACGTAGCCAACTGCATAAAACAAAGTAAACAGCCGCAGCGGCAGCGCTTGTTAGCTCCTGCAAGGCTCTAGCAGCACTCGCGGGGTGGATGCTGCTCATCAAAGCTTGCAGGAACACAGCTAATTGCACACGCTGGCACCAATCAAGATGATGGTCAACAGCACATGCTGCAGTTGAGCTGTGGACACCCCAGCATTTGCATAAGCAGGCGTCTCCATGTGAAACTCGCTCCAGCACCCACCTGCCATGACGGAAAGGTTCTGTGTGACCACGCCAAACGTGTCACCCACAGCGCCACGCAGCACCGCAGCATCTTGCGCAAGCGCGCCTGCCAGCTTGCCAGAGCTGTTCTCGTCCATGTCAAAGAAACTGCAGGCAGCCAACAGCCGAGACAACATCATATCAACACATCACAGCAGCACACAGACAGGACAGCCACAGCCCTTTGCTGAGTATGCAGTGTGCCAAAAGCTGCAGGCTTTGCCAGCAGCTTGCCTTGTCAATACACATCCAAACGTTATTCAGCAATAGCTGCTGGCCCCTACTCCAAGCACTGCACCGTTTGCTGCATTGACGGATCTGCTTGGCTGAAACCTAACAGCATCGCGGTGTTATGGCTGCTTGGCATAGACTATGCAAGAAGAGCCTGCGCTGCCTGCACAGCATAATCCGAACACCCGCTCACCCGATCTCCTGCCGCAGCATTGCCTTGAACAGCATCACCCTCACGCGCCGCGCGAGCGCCTGGCCCGCCACCGCAAAGCTCCACTGCTGCAGCCCAACTGCGATCAACGAGCCGCACGCAATCACGAAGAACATCCAGCAGAAGAAGCTGGCTGCTGCGCGCAGCGCAGCTGGGTCTGGCGTGTAGAAGTTTGAGACAAGGCTGGTGATGATGAAGCCAAAGGCTGGCTGGATGGCCCCAACTACTGCACTGGCAAGGCTGCCTAGTAGCAGGTACATCCACTCAGGGCGGTTGAGAGCCAGCAGGCGGCTGAAGGGCACCTGCAACGGCAGGCAGGCGCAAACAAGCAGTGGATGCGCCAGCATGGGAAATGCGACGCTCTGTCAGCTGTGCTGGGGTAACCGATGTACTATGTGTGACTGCAAGCAAGTGCGCTGAACATCGGTGACACTCCACTGCATGCCAACACATACTCCTGGCAGCCCCATTGCTCACCTTGACTTCCGGCTCTTTCTTCTTGCTGTCATCACTGTCCTTCTGCTTCCCCTGGTCCTGCTTGCTGCCCTTGGCAGCAGCCTCAATGCTGAGTGCAGCTGCTGCGCTGGAGGTAGCCTGGGGTTCAGCTGGATCCACCACGACCTCCACATCCTTACTGACCCTGCAGGGTGCAGTGCAGGGACGCGTGATACAACAACGATGAAACCCTGGGCGTGCATGATGCCGTGCCACACACATGCTGTGAGGGCTGTCCACCTTACACACCACTAGTGACACTCGCCTATTCAGCGCACAGCCGCAGCTGATGAGCTGCATGTTGTTTACCCAGCTGCACCACGCCAACCCTGCACTGCTGCATATAGGGAACTGCATAAGAAAAGAATAGCTGCTCAAGCTCCCCTCTCACCTCTTCCTCAGCTCTACTGTCTCAGCAGCAAGCGCTGCCTCCAGGCTGCGCCTGTCATTACATTACATTACATTACATGCTCCACTCAACGAGGAGTGGGAACCCCAGTCAGGAGCCAACGAGAGGCTCATAGGGGGAGGAAACATCGAAGAACAACTCATCATCGTCCAAACCGTCAGACGACAACGCAGAAAAAAACTCATCAGCATCATCAATAGCTTGAGCAATAGCCTGAGAGGACAGAAGGACCTCAGGATCAGTGTCCGGGTGACACCGCATCAGATAGCAGCAGTGCACAAAAGCGGCCACCAAAGCAGGTGCCTGCTTCATAAAAGTGATCATGTCATCGCCTGCTGGGTGACAACCAGCAATAGTAGCCCATGTTTGTGACGAGTCCCCGAAGGGTTCGAACAACATAGCAAATCGCTCGCGGACTGGTGCATAGAAAGGGCACTCAAAGACCATATGAAACTCATCCTCAACAACCTCAGACTGGCAGCCAGGGCGTAGGCACACCCTGTCACTTCGCGGCACAGGTGGTCGCTGCCACCTGCCACTGCAGACACGTAAATCATGAGCACCCAAACGGAAACGGGTCAAGGACCCCAGATGCTCTCTGTTGATCCCAGCAGTTTGAGAGACATAATCTGGGCACCATAAAGCTGGGCTCACAGACAGCATGTCAGCAGAAGAGCATGCCGCAAACCACCGCTCATAAGTACTGTAGACACCATGACCACTAGCAGCATCACGCGGGTTGACAGGGCACCCCTGCCACTGCTGATACAAGACGCCATCAAAAGCACGCGCTATGGTTTTCAGATCCAGAGACTGGAAGTTTTGCAGCCTTTGCACGGCATCTCCCAGCTGCTGTGAGTGGGCATGCACATATTCAAGTACACGTCGCAACTGTGTGCACCACACTGCGCCGCTGCTGGAAACAGTGGACAGCCGTAAGTTGTCACGCATAGCACAGACCAAAAGGGAGGACGCATCCATATCCACAACCCTATTCCACATGCTCACTGCCGCACGAAGCCACAAACTGACCAAAGGCTGGGCCCCAAATTCTCTTGACAGAAGCAAGCGAGCAGTGGACTTGCGGACGCGTCCTGCAAGTGTACGCAGAAACGTGAACTGCACCCTGCTGATGACATTGTTCTGCAACTTGCTGACCAAAGCAGCACCCGAGCCCGCCTGGCTCAGCAGGGCTGGACCCCACACTTCGGAACAGTAGCACAAAATTGGAGACACAAGAGAGTTGAACAGCTGCACCTGCATTGACAAACTGCGAATGCCATGCTCCTTGCATCTGGCCAGCATAGCCCACATCGCTCTACTACTGTCAAATTGCTGCTCTCCTGCGCTTGGGCCGTGGCTGCTGCCTGTGCTGCGGCGAGACAGCTCCAGCTCCAGTGAGCGGCGCCTGCAGGATGAGGAACAGGGCACATCAGCAGCTACAGACACAGAGAGGCAGCCCCCTACTGCCTGCTGTAAAAGCCACGAGCGGATATGCAGCAGCTGCAGCAACGCTGTCTTATTAACATGCCTGAAGTCAGCATGCAGCAGGTTTTGTAGTATGAGTGCAGTACGTGCACAACAGCAGCAGGTGTGCTGCTTTATCCCATGCAGCGGCTGCAACCTTACCCCATCAGCAAAACAACACATTCCTGCAGGAGGCACATGCGTCAGTATACGCAGCAGCAGCAGCAGCAGCAGCAAACACACCTGGACACCACACGCTCAATGCTGTGCCTAGACACTGGCTGGCCACCAGATGCCAGCACCTCCTCCACCTCTGCCTGCTGCCCCACATCAGCCTGCTGCTGCTGCATCTGCAGCTTAACCAGGTTGGTGTAGGCGCCTGCAGCATGAAGGGACATGCGCAACACGGGTGGTGTGCATACACATTGAAAGTCTTGAAGCACCAGCGCAACATGAACGTACGTGACTACAAATGATGCACTAGCTGCAACGGTGAATGCCAGCGTGGTGCAGCCTTGGGGTGTACAGTCTGTCACTGCATAGCAGTGTGTGTCATGCGCTGCACCAGCGCACCTGTTGGGTTGGCAAGCAGCTGCTCATGGCTGCCACTCTCAACCGCCACGCCCTGCTGCATCACCACGATCATGTCTGCGTTGCGGATGGTGCTCAGGCGGTGCGCCACAATTATGGTGGTGCGACCAACGATCATGCGATCCAGCGCATCCTTAAGCAGCAGCAGCAGCAGCGGAGTCAGAGGACTAATCAACGGGTGGCAGCCACACTCATCAAGCTTCAATCAGTGCACAGCAAGCGGCAGATGCATGCAGCTGCCATGCAGCCTGCGACAGCCTGAGGGCCTCTCCACGCCAGTGCTGCAAAACAAGTGCAACGAGACACAAAGCTTCTGCCAGTGCGCCCACCTGTACAATGGCCTCGCTCTCGCTGTCCAATGCAGACGTGGCCTCGTCAAGCAGCAGGATCTTAGGGTTCTTCAGAATAGCCCGCGCAATTGCAATGCGCTGCTTCTGGCCGCCAGACAGCTGCACGCCGCGCTCCCCAACCTGCAGCCAGCACGAACAGCATTAGCCCTGCAAACACAAGCCCTGCTAGCGACTAGCTGTGAAACACTTTTGGAAAAAGACATTTCAAGTATCCTGGGGTAGGTTGCTGTTGTCATGTCAACAACAAGGGTGCTCCCAATCAGAACGCTGAAATAAGCAGTTGAAGCAGCAAGAAGCAGCAGGTTTGCGCATGCTAGCGCCGCACTTGTGTCTGGTATCCTGCTGGCAGAGCGCTGATGAAGTTGTGAGCATTGGCTGAGCCTGCTGCATCCTGCACCTCCTGCTCAGTAGCTCCTGCGGCACAAAAACAGGAACACGGCAACAGCAGTGATGCTATGAGAAAAACACGCTATGCCTGGACGAACCTTTCAGGAGTAACAAGTCACAAGCACAATCCAGCCTCATAGACATGGCATCTTCCAAAGGCAAATGCCGTGCTAATTAGCTGCAACAGCAGCTGTACATGTACAAAAAGTGGTAGCTCACCTGGCCTGCCTTGCACAATGTTCTCATAGATGCTTGTGGCAAACAGAGTGGGTTCTTGTAACACCAAGCCGACCTGCAGCAGCCAAGACAGCCAGCAGGCATGCCGCAAATGGCTCAGGCGGCACTGCAAGCACGGCATTGACCATCACCTGGCCGGCTGCATCTGCATCACATGCACACCAGCGCCCTTCACAGCCTAGTTGCACAGCCTCTGCTGCTGGCTGCAACCTGCTGCTGACTGCAAACGCATTCCCTCACCACAGCAGCCTAACTGTGGTGCTCGCGGCATCACCGCGTCAAGAAAGCAACACACAGCACACACAACTCTGGCTGCCTCACCTGCTGGCGCAGCCACTGCAGGCGCAGCCCCTTGATGTCCACCCCGTCCAGCAGCACCCTGCCCTCAAGCGGGTCGTAGAAGCGTTCGATAAGACCCACCACGGTGGACTTGCCACTGCCGCTGCTGCCCACCAGAGCCAGCGTCTTGCCTGCAGCAGCAGCAGCAGCAGCAGCAGCAGCAGCAGCAGGCGTGGGGTAAGCCGGTCACCACATGATGTTGTTGAGTCTATATACTAATGGCGTTGCCTGCAAGGCACGGCTGCCAAAGTGCAACGGCTAGTGCCTGACATTGATGCGCATGCAAGCCGACAGCAGAAGCGGTGTCTGTGGGTCGGTGCACAAGCAAATGCCATTGCTCAAGGCATTTCATAGAAGCTGTCGCTGTCCACTGCAGCAGGACGCACAGCCCCTACCTGCAGGAACGTCCAAAGTCAGCCCCTTGAGCACCACCACGTCAGGCCTTGCAGGATACGCAAAGCTGACCCCCTCCAGCCGCAGCTGCCCTTTGACCACAGCAGGCTCGTCGCCGCTGCACTCTGCATCGATTGCTGGCTGGCGGTTGATGATGCTGAACATCTTGGCGCCTGCTGCTGCTCCCTTGGCAAAGTACTGCAGGTTGGGTGCCGCCTGTGCGGGGTGCGCCATGCCAGAAATTGCGTCCGCAGGCAGGGAGGAGCAAAGTGTTGAAATCCATACATCAATTCATCACCTAGGAATGCTGTGCATGCATCCGTTGAACAGCTACCCGCATGTGAGATAGCTATCTGGTGCACACCTCCACCTTGAGCAGCGCCAGCGCAGCAGCACAGCATGCAGCTCACCATGCCAAGGCTGAAAGAGCCCAGCAGCGCAGCAAACACCACGTTGAGCACATCACCGCCCGTCATATGGCCCTGGGATACACGAACAGAGCCTGCAGGACAGCAGACGGCACAGCAGCAGGCAAGGAAGGATGGTGTGCCTCCAGACCACGTGTCAATTATGCATTACTACAGGCAGGACATTGCAGGGCAGCTGCTCACGTATCAACAATTATGCACATCAGCAAGCAGGGCCGCAGCAGAAGAGACGCGAGTGCAGCGGCCCAACTGCCGCATGTGTAGTGTTTCGCCCAGTGACAGCTGGTTGTGGGCTTCCTGCAAGCAGCGCTGGTGCTGTCGTGCAAGCAGCTCTCCTGCGCCGCTCACCATAGAAAAGCGCAATGGCGTACGAGCCAAACATCACAAACTGCATGCCTCCAAGCGCAAGGCCTCCCACGACACCCTGCTGGTTGCCAACCTGCACAGCAGCCACAGCCAGCAGCATGGTCAGCAACTTGAAGCAAGCAGACTAAAGCCAACAGCGCCAAACTAGGCTTAAGTCAAACAGCACATGCAAAAATTGGATGCAAAGGCACGCTTGAATGCAGTAGATGTAGTATGCTGCTGCTGCTGCATGCTTGCAGGATTCCTGCCAGCTGCACACCGACCTCACCTTCTGTGGAACGTCCAGCTTGCTGTTGTACAGGCTGTGTGCAGCCTCTTCGCCGTTGTACGCTGCCACTGTGCGAATCTGGCTGAGGCTCTGCTGCACCACCGCGCCGGCCTGCAGGATGGAAGCGGCACAGCAGCCAAACAATAGCCGAGCAGTGTAAACGTCAAGGACAGCAACCGAAGGCAACAGCTCTTGCTGACATCTGGCACAGTCCCAATTCTGCAGCACAGTGTTATGACGCGTGGGGCAGCATGCTGTCCTGCATACGAGGCTCATACAGCACAAAACTTTGCAACAGCACAGCCAGCGTGCAGCAACTCACATCTGTGTATGCTGCTGTCTGCCTGGCGGCCAGCTTTGTCTGCAGCTGCGTCAGCACAGCTCCAATGGCTGCCAGGAATGGCAGGCAGCCCACCAGCACCAGTGTCATGTCCCAGCCCCGGGTGAAGGCCACAATGAAACCAACAATGAAGGTGGTCATGTGCTGCAGGAACACGCCAACCTGTACAGCAGGGACCCAGGCTCAGCAGTTGCGTTGCAGGCGTGACAGGGCCAAGCAGAGGACACTGGAGCAACCATGGCATGAGCATGAACCAGGGCATCATGTCTGGCAGTCTGGTACATTGCGGGTAGGCACTGCAAAATATCGATACCTGCTCAACGTGCGACAAGGGAGTAATGGTTGTGCCATATTCCGCAGCGTTTAGGCAGTCGCTTTGCTTGCAATCAATCAAACACCAGCGATGTAGCGCCACCAAATACTGCTGTTGCCCAGCCAAACACACAACACACCTTGTCGCTCATGGCATCCTTCACTGCCAAGCTGTCTTCATTCAGCCCTTGCAGCAGGACGCCAGTACTGGCCTGTGTGTCAAAGAAGGAGATGTCCTGCAAGCAGAACAGCAACAGACGCAATCAGACAGGCGCAGCCTTAGACAAGCAGCAGACAGGTCAGCAGCAACACAGGGATGGAACGAGCAGGGAGAAGATGAGGATTCTGAAAAGCTGCACACAGTTCCCTGCCATGCACCTGCCTCTCCGTGTCCATGTTCTGTATGCGCTGCTCCTGCTTGGTAGGCCCAAAGCCGAGGCATGCAATCACAACGCAGCGCGCCGGTGGCCCAAGGCTGTATGCTGTTGCGGCAGCTCCCGCCTGCAAGCAAGATGCGGTGCCTCTGCCAGCTGCTGCTGATGCAGGGGTCAAGAAGCAGGCAGCAAGCTCCCACTATTTTTGAACATCAAAGTCTGGCAGAGTCTGCGAGAATATGACAGCTGAAGGCCTGTTGACATCTGTCTCACCTGGCGCATGATGGCACGCAGGTACATGCGCCGCAGCCTGTTGGTTTGGCGCACACTGGTGTAGACCCAGCAGCCCTGCTGCAGCGCGCCAGCAACACATGCTCCTGCAGGCAAAGCAGACACCATTGCAGGGGCAGCAGATAACATGAAAGCTGAGCTTGTTGGGATGGAGTGATGGTGAGTTAACAGACCTGCACACCATAGCTGCAACAGCAACAAGGCCAAGGCATGCAAACAGCACACCTGACTGCTCAGCTGCAAGGCAGTGCTGCTGCTTGATGTGCATTGTAACAGGGCAGCCTGCACGAAACGGATGATTCAGAGCAGGCAGGCAGCACCGCACCCGCTCACCTATGCCCAGATACAAGAACCTGAGTGCTATGCCGCCGATCAGCCGGCTGAACTGATCCTCACTCATCGAGTACGGCAGCGGTGAAGGTCCAAAGCATGCAGGCCAGTACTGTCCAACTGCCAGGCAGCACAACGGAACAGCAGGCGGCAGCAGCAGCAGCAGCAGCAACAACAACCGTTCAGCAAATCTGGACTGCGGGAGAAGACAAAACTTGCAGGAACACCGCACAACATGCGCATTCATACCAGCGGCAGAGCTTACCAGGGTGACTGAAACAATGTCAGCTGCAGCACCTGCTGATGCAATTGTATTCATCCGGCTTGCAGCTGCAAGGCTGTGGCAACTAAGGCTGGGCAAGCGTGCAGGTACTCACATGCATTTGCAAAGTCCCCAAAGAGGATGGCAAACAGTGGCAGAAACACGCCACTGCCCAAGCCTCCAACCACTCCGAGGAATACCAGCAGGTAGTCCAGCTTATCAGCAGTGCTGCATGGCAGAAGCAGAGAACAGTATGCAGCTTTTGCAGAAGCTTATCATGCTTAGGGTTTGACTGCATGCTGTATGCATGCGCGCCAGCATGCAGGGACAGCAAGGCAGCTGCTGCTTCCTGTCAGGTAGCTGCTGCCTGCCTCGGGCGCACAAATCAGGTGCAACGGACTGTTTGCGGATGCGCACTGTATTCATGCCGCCGCTGCTGTTGCAATAAGTCTTCAACGGCAGAAACAGTAGACGTCGATGCTGCTGCTGTGGCTGCTGCTGATCCCGAAGCATGCATGTGACCGCAGCCAGCACCCGCTGACAGCTGACACCACACCCACCTGTACAGCTTGAAGTAGCTGCTAGGTGGGAGCGCTAGCTGCTGCTGCTGTGCAGAAGTCCTAGGAGATCCCTCGGGGCTCTCAACTTGGCCATGCGCCTTGACCACTATGGGTGCAGGAGGTGCCGCAGTGGCAGCCTCTAGCTTGCTGCTGCCCTGCTCAGCCATCCTGCTGCTCAGGCTGGACAGGCCAAGCAAGCACTAGCCCAGCCTCTCTCAACGTCTGCCTATTTTCTGGTTGGGCGCTTTTTTTTGAAACAAAACGTATGCCCCTCGGTGCAACAATTCTGACTCAAGGCGGGCTTCAGACAGGCCTGCTGTTCAATATACCAAGCTGTGTTTGGAGTCAAGCGATCACGCCAAACTGCAAGAGAAGCACGTCTGCAGAGAGTTCAATCAAGAGCCCGAACACGGTGCTTGGGTAATCTTTACCAGGTCAGGTACGTAAATTGTCTCGGACGTGCAAACCCCGTTGCAAACAGACCACCGAAACATGAGACGCCAGAGAAAGGATACACCAACAAAACAGTAGAGAGCTGGACTCATTTCGACGTAGTTTGAAAGTGACAGATGACAGCTCACCCGAGGTGACCTCAACAGTTGCGTGCTAAGTGGTGGCACCCCACACGGCGTCCCCGAACTACCAGTGCAACTACTAGCAAACCGAACTGTATCCGAAGCCCAATGACACTGCAATGACAGCCGTGGTAGGGAGGAAAAGGCAAAGTGCCTTGGATGGCTTTACAGCTGCACTGGCCTTGAGTGTGTTTGTTGGTGCAATCTTTGCTGCAACCGTGCTTGTCCTGGGCACAGCGTACCTGGTCATCAAACAGCCATGGAGCCCTTGGACGTGGACGTTGGCTGTGCTCACAGTGAGTGTGCAGCGGTTGCCAGCAGCACTAGCAGCACCAGCAGCAGCAACAACAGTTGTGTACGTGGCCGTACTACTTGAAGTGCTGCATTGCATCCGCTCATGTGCTCACAACTCATTGCAGGCAACTCTTGCTTTTGTCCCACTCTGGAAGGAGAATGGGCCGCTGGGCGAGGGCTTTATGCGCTACATTGTTTCCCATGCTGAGGCGTACTTCCCTATCACAGTTGTGTGTGATGGAGGGGCAACATTCAGCAGAGATACAAGCTACGTAATTGGTGAGCTCTTATGCAGCTGATCAGGGGAAGCACGGTGGCCAGCAAGTGCAGCATGGGACAAAAGCAGCACACAGCTCGAGGTGGCTCCAGTGACGGCCGCTCAATTTAGGTGTATTTCTTTCTGCTGCCAGTCTTGTGCCTCCTACTTCTTTCAATAAAAAATATCTGCATACACTTGTCTTACTGCTGCTGCTGCTGCCGCCGCTACTGCCGCCAGGCTTAGAGCCTCACTCAGCCCTGCCGACAGCCATGCCATCGACATTCTCACTGCAGTCGACGCTGCTGCCTGATGGCCTGCGTGGCCGCACCCATGGCCTGGCGTCATCCATAGTGAGCAGTGGAGCTGGAAAAGGCAGTGCTTACGATCGTCAGAAGCAGCAGAAGCAGCAGCAGCGACAGCAGCAGCTACGGCATGGCAAGCAGCAACGGCTGCATTTGCGGTCAATGACTGGCAAGCAGTCATGCCTTCTGTACAGCAACAGCAGCAGCAGCAACAGGGTAATCGCAACTGGCCTGCCGCAGCCTTGCTTCCCTGTCATTGAGCACTGTACCATGTGGTCAGCAGCCGTGGGGACAGCAGTGGAGGCTCTGGCAGCTGCCGGCTTGGCAATATAGTGTGGCAGCTGCCGGCTTGGCAATGCAGCATGTAGCGCAAGCTATGCTACGTTGTTTATTTGGTACCTACTGGCCAGCTGCAACACCTTGCACTCTCGAACTAAAAGCAACAGGCCGACTCCTTTCTCTACTGCTGGGGTTCAGTAGCACTCTCCTCCCACTAGCAAAGCAAGCAACAGAGTGATCTGGGCCCCTTGCGTGACGGCACTGCAGTGCTTGAGGCCGCGATGTGTGGTGTTTGTGGCGCTCGCAGGGTGCATCCCTGATTCCTCACCTACCTGCTGCTGCTGCTGCTGCTGCTGCTGCTGCTGCTGCTGCAGTGCTTCCAGATCCCGCTGGTGCGCCACCTGTACTGGTGGATAGGCATCCGCCCCATCACCCGCCACAGCATGCGCCGCCTGCTGCACAAACGACGAAATGTGGTGCTGGTGCCGGGAGGGGTGCAGGTGGGCGCGCAGCGCATGCACTGCTGAGCTACATCATGGACGCTCCTGCTGCTGCACAAGCATCGCCGTCTCCAGGCAATGCCGGCAGTGCACCAGTCCAGCCTTGCAGTCCAGCAGCGGGTGTCTGGCACCCAGCCAACTGCAAGGAAGCAACCTGGACGTAAACTCCTTTTGTCATCGTGTTTCAAAATGCCAAATGCTAACAAGATGCTATTGTAACGCATGTTGACGTGCCACCTGCCCCTGCCTGCAGGAGTGCCTGTACATGCAGAAGGACTGTGAGACGGCGTTCCTCAGCAAGCGCAAGGGCTTCATCCGCATAGCAATGCAGTGCGGCAGCCCAGTGGTGCCCTGCTTTGCATTCGGGCAGGGCGGCACCTACAGCTGGTACCGGCCGGGGCCGCCGCTGCTGTCGGAGGCATTTGTGCAAGCAGCGTCGCGGAGAATGGGTGAGAGGGAATGAAGCATGAGCGGCTGTGTGATGCATCATGTATGTATGTGGTGTTATGAGCACACTGCAGGCTGTGGTGTGATCTTAGACTGCGACAGTGATGCTGCATGTTAGTGATTGGGGGGTTTGCGTGGATGCGCTTGCGCTCGCGTGCGTGCATGCATGCTCCTGTCGTCGTGCTGCTGCCAGCTGCTCTGACAGCTGCTGCTGCTGCTGCTGCTGCTGCTGCTGCTGCTGCTGCTGCTGCTGCTGCATCAGGCATGGTGCCGCTTGCTCTGGTGGGGCGCTGGGGCACACCCGCACCCATCAACTCGCCCATGACCGTGGTGTTTGGCAAGCCCATAGACGTGCCACACAAGGAGCACCCGACAGATGAAGAGGTAGGGGGACACCGCTGCTGCTGCTGCTGCTGCTGCTGCTGCTGCTGCTGCTGCTGCTGGAGTGGTTGCGTTTTTGCTTGCAGCAGGAGCTGGCTTTGTAGCTCAACATTTGTGCAGGCTGGTCTGATGTACTGCCTGCAGCAGGTGCACTGTACTGCTGCAGGCATGTGTTGGCAGCAGCATGTGCCGGCTGCCTCGGGCTCACTTGCTGACGATGCGGCCGTGCTCTCTCTTGCTGCTGCCTGCACCTCTTTGTCTTTGTGCAGCTGCAGCAGTACCTGGACAAGTACATTGCTGCGATGCAGGACATATTTGAGCGGCACAAGGCTGCAGCAGGCTACCCGCACTACAGGCTGCACATACTGTGAGGGAAGATTCGTGGATAGGCAACGCTATGCAATGACTGCGGCAGCAGCTGTACAGTGTGGCAGTGCAAGGGTGTAGTACAAGGCATGCTGTGTGCACCAGGCACAGCTTCGACTCCTAGCAGATGTCAGACTGTTACATAACTTAGTATTGTGATGTCTGCTACAAGGGAAAGGTGTGCCTGGTGTGACTACACAGCACGTGTAGCCCGAGGATGCGTCATGTATGATACGTCACCGCATGGGGTTGGCGCCACTGCGCTGCCGCTGCCTGAGGACGGACGTCTGTGACTGCTGTGCGTGGCATGTTGATCCTCGAGGCGTAAGCAGGCGGTGAACATTTGCAGCTCTCGTTGCTCCAAGGTGCACGTTGTGTTTCAGTGGAAACATGAAGCACCAGGCGCCAAGTCAGTGTTTTTATTTGAAGTCAGTGCATGGGAGTGTTTGAAGCACTCTGGGAGTTGAGGCGCATCTATGCAGTGCAAGCAACATGCTGTTGCTGTTGCACGCCTCACATGAAACTGCCGGCAGTACGTCAGCGAAAGGATATATGTTGTTCCTGCCTGCCGGTTGACCTGCACAGCGTGTGGTTTTTTTTGCGTGCAAGTCGCCGACCAGTGCTGCGCGGGTGGTCAAACATGTTCCACAGCAGGCAGCCTGCTAGTACTGGGCACGTTGTTCAACTTGCTGAGCCCCAGGAACACTTGAACTGGCCACCACCTGCTGTCGGGTTTTTGCCGCCTGGTGTCGTTGCTTCATCGCTGTGTATTTTCGGTTACACCTCGCTTTGAATTTTCTTGTCATGACTGGGCACTACTCATGTTGCCTGTGCCCATGATCTGAGCCGCAGCCATGCCAGGGCCTGGCAGGGCCCCTCAGCGGCGGCCGCCTGTGCAGTGCACAGCAACACACTGTATGCCCGCATGACAGGCTGCCAGCAGCACCTCGATGACCTTTCAGCCTCACAAATGCTGCATGCCATGCTCCAGCGCTTGAGAGTGCCAGCAGTGTTGCTGCATAATTGCCTGGTTTGAAGTGGGCTGCAGGATTACGCTAGCCTGACACTCTGGACTGACCGGAGTGACGCCGGTGTTTAAGTCGTTGTTTTGCAGCTTTTGCTATAATTGTGCCCCGACACAGCAACGCGTGTTTACAGCTTCTCTACATTCAACACACTCATCAGCTCATTCCGCAAGCACTGTGAAGCAATCTCCGAAACCTCTCAACTCCCCTCCACAAGTGAAGCAACACCATACACTTCAGCCGATGTTTGTATAACGTAGGTGAGACAAGTAGATCCTAAAAGGGTGTGGAATGCTTGCTGCACACCGTGACGGTGGTTGCGTTGGCAGACGACATTTCAACCCGGCGTATAATGCATATTAGCAGCTGACATGCTTACAAATTGGACACCTAGATGTGTTTAGAATCAGATCCTTCTGGCCTGGAGCACTAGAACAGCTGCCAACCCACGCTCGTCGTTTACCCCGGAACGCAACGGTGTTCTAAACAGCTCCAATTATGCATAAATCCTGAATATAGTATCAAAATAAACTTTTTGTGGCTTTTCCGAAAGCTTATGGGCGGTGTATGTCGTGTTGCAGAATAAATCCGTGCTCAGTGCGTCCACTCGGCCAATCTGCGGATATTGTCAGCGTCTGCGTTGCTTTAAGATGCTCAGAAATCGTTGTTGTTTACACAAATGTCCTCTTTGGGTTGATTTGTGCTTGTGGTGCCGTTGCGTCATCTAGCCTGATGTCCGTGTGTGATGACTGATCTGACACCTCCTGGCTGAGCAGTGTTTTTTGATGACAGAGCCGCAGGAACACGCATTGCAGGCGCGCAACGTGTGGCATGAACATCATGATACATGTCCTGCTACGCCTTACGTCATGCAGGTACCTGAGGCCATGTTCTATGCAAAGCTGGTTCTGCTGCTGGCAGCAGTGACGCTGCTGGCGTGCCCTTCGGTGAAGAGTTCTCCTGTAAACTTTGTGGGCTCACAGCAGGCAGAAGACGTCGTGACTGGTGAGCTGGAGACGCCTGAGAGCGTTTCAATCCCTACAGCCTGTCAACAGCCTGCCTCCGGTTGTGCTGGACCCAGCTGTGGGGTCAGCCAGTCACTAAGTGTGCCACACTGCAGTGCATGTGTCAACTCGCATCATGTTCTGCGGCAATTGCGCATCCCTGACATGTGCAGGATGCTTCACAGCCTGCAGCGTTACATGACAGTCCACAGCACCTGAATGAGGTGAGCACCGTCTGTGGAAAAGTGCAGGCAGGTGTGCGAATGGGACACAGCAGCAGCTGTCAGCAGCTCTGCTGTGTGCTTCGTTGCATGCCGTAGTGCAGCACTGATTCCACATCACGGCTGCCGCTTTTATAACCCCTGCTATTCCCTGGGGATTCAGGCTGACTTGCATCCCTCACAATCAGCATGTTGCTCGCCACAGTGCTGCACGGCTTACCCACAGGTGCAGGCTGCACTGCGATGCTGTTATGCTGTCACTCACAAGACTGCTGCACTGCGGTGCACTTGCACAGCCACTATAAAGCTATGCAGTACTTCTGCGCTGCTTGCGCCAGCGCGGCACAGCCCAGCAAAGCACAGCAAAGCACGCAACTAGCCGTCGCTGCATGCAGCTGCACCAGCACTGCCATGCTTTGCCAGCCACCCTGCTGTTGTCCCATGGGGTTGCGCAACACGGGGCGGTGAGGTGCTGCGTGTGCTGCTGCCTGCCGCAATTCGCCCGGCCCTGAGACTGTCCTTTCGGACACATCTACTCACAGCGCTGCTGCTGCTGCTGCTGCTGCTGCTGCTGCTGTGGCTACTGCTGCTGCTGCTGCTGCTGATGATGATGATACTTTGACTTCCTTTCACAGCTTCTGTGGGTTGCGAAGTAGGCAACTTCTCGCAGTTCCGCAATGCTTTGGCTAATGCCTCCAAATACAGATCAACCTATGACAGGAGGCCATGTGTGACTAGTAGGAGCAAGGCAACGGTTACGCTCAAGTGCACCGGCACCTACACCAGAGGCAATGGGGCTTTAATCCAGCTTGACCCCGTCATCAAGGACTGGGCCATCGTGACAAACTGCGTTAACGCGGGTCATCAGAAGGATACTATGATTGACTTTGCCCCCAGCAATTTCGACACCGACAGAGTGGCTGTCATGGCTGCGGCTGGGCCAGGCAACACTTTCCGCATGAAAGACCTGCAGTTTGTTTTCAACGGAAAGAGTGGCGCCGGTGCATGCAAAGATGACAAGCCATGCGCATTCATCAGGGTTGAGGGGTTCAAGTCAGTCAGCTTCGAGAACGTGGGCATCAACACATATAACGCTGTCATTTTCAGCAGCATGCCTGCCTCCGGCATACACATCAGAGGTGCAGACACGATCAAGCTTGACACCGTAAAAGTCAGTTCAGTTGCGGAGCATGGCATCTTGGTGGAGGAAGGGGGCGAGGTGGAGGCAACGGATGTGAGCGCAGGTGGCTGTGGTAAAGACGGAATACACTACACTGGCTGCTATCAGGGCACCCGCGCAGGGATCAGCTTCAGAATGGGTTCTTTCTCGATCAATGGCAACTCTGGCCTGTGAATGGACTGCGATTTTGCGCATGCTCCTCTGGCATCAAGCGCCGTGCCTGTAGCCATCACCAATGTCAGCTTCTATCGCAATGCTGCGCACGGCATGTGGCTGCGCAGCAGCATCAAAGTCACATTGAAGGGGGGCATTGTAATGGATAACGGCGTCAAGAGCCCTGCGCTGTGTGGCGGTGGTGCGCGCGTCATCCTGCGCAACACGGCTGATGTCAAGACCAGCCTGGTGGTGGACGGCACGAAGTGACAAGGAACAGAGCCAAGGTGAGCTGCACCACACACACCCTCTTAGCCTTAACTTACCCAGGAGCTGCAGAGCTGCCTGGGTAGTCACTCACTCACTCACTGAGCTGCAGCAGCTCTCAAGTGGGTGTTTGCCAACGCCGCTGTTTAGACAATGAGCCTGAATTGGGTCGAGCTGGAGGTGCAGCAGCACATCCCGGAATGCTGCAGGACCACCTGCTTTAGGCAGTGGCTTGGAGCAGCAGTCGTAAGCGGCAGGAGGTGCTGTTATGTCAGCTTTTGGCGCAACACTGCAACACTGATGCATGATTGTGCTTGCGATCTGCCCGCGCTGCTGCTGGTTGCCCTGCAGTACGGAGGTGGCATCTGCTTCCAGTCGCGCTTGGCGGACGGAGTGTCCGGACCGTTGTACCAGCAGTTGCTGCTGAAGCTGACGGGCAATCCTTGGCTAAAGGATAACAAGGCTGAGGTGAGGCACAGCATGACACAGGCCAACATTGTTCCTGCCTCAGCGGCTGCAGCAGCAGGAACAGCGCACATTCTTGCTGGGTCACACCGCCATGTGCAACACACAAGCATGCTGAGAAAGGGGGCATGGGGGAAGAGCTGCAGTCAACTCTCTGATCGTGTGACACCACAAAATACACCATGTGCCTCTGTCTGGAGAGCTGCTGCCCCTCGCCCTGCGCGGAGGGCATAGCATATCATGTGCACGCCCTGCAGCTGAGCCAGCTGCACACAACTTGATAGTCAATGTCGCTGTCAACTACCAAAGAAACGTGCTCTCAACTCTGCCGTGTCGTGCACTGCTGCTGCGCAGGTTTGTGGCTGCGGGATGGCAACAATCGGCAACATGGTCACGGAGCGCATGGCCATAGCCATTGACAAAGGCGTAGAGATTTCAGGCAACAGGGCAGACAAGGGCAAGACGTGGTGTGGCATACTGCCTGCACAAGACGATGACGGAGCCACATCCCTGGACAACTTCAAGTCGATTTGGTTCACAGAGTCACAAGACAAGAGAAGGGCCCTGCGGCAGATCTTGGCGGCACACCCTGCTGCATGACAATGCGGCAGCAGTGGGGACTGCAGTTTCGTGAGGGACTGAAGCAGAGGAATTGTTTCCCAAGGGTTGATGTGGCGTGGCGTGTGGCAGTGGACTGTATTAATGGTGGTTGTCAACTTTACCTGTTGTATGTTTGTCTGTTTGGCAGTTTTGCCGCCTTGAGCTGCACGTTGTGGGCTGGCATGGGCATGATCTGGAAGGCTGAGCTACCGCGACACATGTTTGCGGAATCCAATGTTTGGGTTTGACTACAAACGCACTGCTTGATGCCTGCCCAGTCTGCTTTGACTGGCCACGCTGGTGCTGTGTGTGCCTGCAGTGATGCATGCTGCCTCTCATAGGTGCGGCCCGACTGACAAGTGACACAGGGCTTTTTGCTTGAGCCTCTGCTGTGTCTGTGTCTCGAGGGCACGCCTGTATGCATCTGCTGATTGGAATGTGGAATAGTGGCAGGAAGGCAGAGCTGGCGCCAGAATCATTTTGGCCAGCTGGGTTATGGCTCCCACCTGAACAGAGTTGTGCACAGCGTACAGGCATGGATGAAGTCGGGCTTTCTGCACACTCTGGTTTCCAACACTGTATGGCAGACGCTGGCTGCTGGTGCACTAACTGTACATTACAAGGCAGCGTTTCGAGAAAGGATTGCTTTCATTCGGCATGCTGCAGAGGCATGACTGCGCAGCGTGCTGTGTCAGCAAGAGGTGAACAGTAACAGCAGCATTCACTCTGGCATGCATATGTTTTATGCATGCTTGGGGGAACGATCACTGACCTGGGGGTTTCAGGAATGAATCGGATGAGCGTCGCTGCTGAGGGAAGGGGGGGGGGAGGGGCAAGCACATCACGTGTTGCTTCCTGTTGTTGTATGCCGACACCTCCTGTTCACAGCACAAGTTGGTGTGGTGGTGCTAGCACTGTATGTGGCACTGGTATCGTTTTGCGCGTTCAACAGCAGCACTTGGGGTGACGCCTGGTTGTAAAGCGCTGCTTTCTGTTGCCTAAGGGGTTCCATGGCGTGTTTGATTGGCGTTCATGGTGGAGCCTGATTGTGATGCACTGTTTCAACTAGCTGTCATGCACTGTTGTCTGCAACATTCAGTGGTGGAGCTGTGTTTTGCTTGCATGCAGCAGCAGTGCAGCCCGTGTGCTGCTGCTGCTGCCTCTGCTGCTGCTGCTGCTGCTGCTGCTGCTGCTGCTGCTGCTGCTGCTGCTGCTGCTCATGCTATGCAAGCGTTAAAGAAATTGGCGGCTTCCGAGGCGCTGGCATGGCCTCCAGTGCATTGTGGCCGCTAGCCTGCAAGATTTGAGTGTCGCCTGTTGAAAGCTGCTTGGCGCAGGGCACGGGTTTGCTGCACATGATTGCATTGCTGCGTGCTGCACCATCATTGCACCTATACAAAGCTGAGGGTTGAAGGCAACATACCTGCCAGCCAACAAACGGCTAGCTCTCACAAAAACTTCATGTCACTCACTATGTTTGGTATGAACTCAGCATGCGTGGATGACCTTGAACTTCACGCGTCATCTGGGTATCACTGTTACGGGGTCGCAGCGCTTGTGTGGCAGAACTTAAGGTGTGGTTTGCGGTCCTTGTAGCAGCAACAAATGCAGCGGAGCCAACCACGGAACAGCTATACACTTGCATCACGGTTGACAGTTTGATTTGGAACACATGGGGGTGCGATGGTCCAAACAAACAGGGATATGCTAGGATGCATGCGTAGCTGAAGCGCTTTGAGGCGGTCAGGGTGAGGGTGGGTGCTGCAGATGCATGGGCTTTGTGGTTTAGAGTCCACATTAGCTGTTAGCAAGACAAAGCTGGGCGGAAGGCTTCCGGCCTATCCAGCTGTACTGGAAGGTTACGGTCATTGAATTTTGACAGAAGTCATTGACAAAGCCGCACTTGTTTTAGCAGTGCATGCAAATGCCGTGTTTGCAACGCATGCCGTGCCTTCGCCTGCTTGCTTTCTCAGCTAAGTTCATTGCCACGCCATGGCGCTACCTGTGTTGCATGTTTTGACGATGTTGCTGCCCAGTCACTCTGAGCTTGCTTGCCTGTTCCAGTCACACACCGCTGTTGAGACACGCTAACGTTATGCGTCTTTGTCTTCAAGGGACGCGACATGCCAGTGACGTTGTTCCAGGGCAAGCACCAGACAGCGTGTGTTTGCATATGTAAGACATGTGTCACACATGTTGAACAGGCGTTTCAACCAAGACTCTTGTGGCAGGGCCGCTGCACGCTGAGCCGGCTTATGCACAGGCGGCAGCAGCTGCTGCAGCATGCGAAAGAAAGGGCCCTGCACAGCTGTGCATGTGTGCGCATGTGTGCGTACGTGAGCTGTGATCAGCCAGGTTGGTTTGGCTGCTTTTGTTGCTTTTGTTTTTGGGAACGGCTGACGCGCTGCAATGTCACAGCGGCTGTAGTTGCTTGGGTGTTCAGGCGTCAAGGCTGCTGTGATGCTGTTGAGGGTGCATGTTTCTGCGTAGAATGACAGCGGTGCGTAAGGATGATGATGCTGACGAGCGCCTTGGCCGTGTCTGCTGATTCCTGTGGTTCCTCTGACGATGACGAGCTGTTGTCCAATGTTTCCTTTCGCTGTGGGCCTCCCACAGCCTCCTGGCTGGGTTTCTCCCTCCTGTGCTGAGACAAGTGTGCAAAGTGTCAGTGTGAGAAGATCTGTTTGCCTGTGCCTGTGGCATGCGCTGCAACGCAGCGTTCACTTGCCGTTGTGTCAGCAATGTAGGAAGCTGGCTGTGCCATGTCACCTGCCTCTCTGTGATGCGGAATGGGCAGCACCTGCTTGCATGTGAAAGGTCGAGTATATACGCATTGGATGCATGCACAGCCTTGCATTGTGATGGCTGTTGCAACCAGCGGCGTTGTTATGTCACATTCAGGATGATATCTGATAGCACGCAATGCTCAAAATGTCAACAGTGCGGCCTGCATTTCATTCATGTGTGTTGGCTTGCCATGGAGGATGGCTGTGTGGGCAGCTGCAGCTGCAGCTGCAGCTACCTTGCTCAAGCCCATGAAAGCTAGCTGGTGCCACACTATGGCTCTGCGCACAAGCAAAAGCCGCTGCAGCAGCAGCCAGCAGCAGCGCTGTTTCCTGCTTGTAGCTGCCTCTCAGAGTGTTCTGTTGCGCAGCAGGTGATGCGTGCTGTCCTGACAAAGCGCTGATGTGTGTTGCTCGCACCAGTGAGCAGCAAACGGGACCAGCAATGGCTTGCCAGACAGCAATGCAAGTCGTGTCTATACAACTATGCAAAAGCCACAGCGCTGGCAGCTGATACTACTCATCCCATGCTCACGCGTGCCGTACGGCTCGTGGCGGTGAGGCCAAGTCATAGCAGAGGTGTACATGCAAGTAAACTGCTTACAGCACAGACAAAGCGCTGTGCATTTACTTCGGATATTTGCAATCAAGGAGCCAAACATTCATCTTTTTCAAAACACGGCCCAGAACCAGCGGCGCAGAATCACCCCCAGCGCTTGTAGTGCCTGTGCATGTCACAACCACACGACGGTCGTGTACCAGATAGATTGCAGCTGCACCGCCTGCCAGGCACAAGCGCATGTCACAGCAATCCGTCTCACTGAATTAGTCCGCAGTTTAATCATTGATGATCATTGCAGTCACTCTAGTCCGACCGCCGGCAGCGGCTGCAGCTGCAGCCAGCTGGCAGCCTGCCATGCAGGCACGCACTGTGCTATGCAGGCCTGCAAGCCATACGCATGTTTGTTTGTAAAGTATATTATTCTGCAGCAGTGCTGCTGCAACCCTGCCACGGATGCATTGTAATGCAGGGATTACGCTAGTGTGACACTCTGGACCAACGAGAGTGACGCGAGTGTTGGCGTCACTCGGATGTACTTGACAAAATCGTCGCCGGAAGTTGGTAAAAATATCCTAATATCTATTTGTCTGTTGTCAAAACAATCGGCTTCCCTCAACAGCGCCTCAAAGCAATCTCCGGAACGTCTGCAACTCCCTTCCACAACTTGGACGAAAGGCCAAACTGTTCTCTGGTCTGTGGCACAACATAGGTGAGCAAGTTCTGTTCAACAATCCACTCCAGACGCGTGTGCTGCCACGGTCGTTGCGTTGGCAGACGACGATCCAAACAGGCATACAACGCCCAAACACCGCTCAAAAGCATGGCAAACTCATAAAATAATATGTTAAAGCCGTTATGATTGACAAATATGCAGGGCCAGCAGGCAAACCACACTCGTCGTTCGCCCCGAAACACCATGAACGCACGAGGGCGCAAATTTTGCACAAAGATAGATTTATTATTATAATAAAGAACGCAAGCTGCTTTTCCGAGACCGCAGCAACAGTATTCGGCTGGCACACCGCCCAGTGCTCAGTGAGTCAGACTAGCCCACGCTGCGGGTACTGCCGGCGCGCACGCTTGCCCCTGGCGTTCCAACACATCTTTTGTGTTACTTGCAATGAACTTAGAGACGTTGCGCTCGCGGTATGGTCGTGTCACCCAGCCTGGTGTTTTGCTGAATGCTGAACTTCCTGAGCAGTGACTCCCTGACGACAGAGCCACAGGAACACGAAGTGTGATCTCTCAAAATGCTCCAAGATATTCACAACACATTTGATTTCCTGCTGTGCTGTTTGTGACTTGCAGGTACCTGAGGCCATGGTCTGTGCAAGGCAGGTCCTGCTGCTGGCAGCAGTGATGCTGCTGGCATGCCCTCTGATGATGAGTGTGCCTGTTGACTACGTGGACCCACAGGAGGCAGAGGAAGTATCAGATGGTAAGCTGACAGCAGCTGTGCGCAACATACTTAACGCAGACCATGCGGCGTCGCTGCTTTGAGCTTGCGCCTTTGAGTAGCTGTGGTAGTGGCCAGCTGGCACAGCTCATGGCATACTCTGCACAATCTGTGCAGTGCATGGAATGCAAGTGCCTTTAGGAAGCCTGCATGCAACACAAACAAGTGCTGCGCAATCCATGTTGGGCGGGCAGCTTGTATGTACATGCACAAACAGCAGCAGCAGCAACAGCAGCAGCAACAGCAGCAACAGCAGCAACATCACTACCACTCAACATAACTTCACCTCGTCGGCCTTATCGATGTTGCCATGAACTGCCACGAACTGCGCTAGTGCTGCATGGTATGGACAGCGTGCTATGTGCCGTGCGTGCTGTTGCCTGCCAGGCCTTACCAGCCCTTGCAAGCTGCATGTCAGGCACAGCTGTTGACCGCGCTGCCACCACCGCTGCTGCCACCGCCGCTGCTGCTGCCGCTGCTACTACTGTTTGCTGCCTGCCACAGCTGCTGTTAATGACTGCATAGTCACAAACTACACAGAGCTGAAAGCTGCTTTGGAGGATCCTCAAAATTTCAAAAACAAATGCAAGACCGGCACCGCGTCAGCAGCAATCTTCACCCAGTGTACCGGCAAGTTTGAGAGGGGGGCTGATGGCCCAATTGTGCTGAATAGCGGCATCACAGTCTGGACTATCAAGCCATGGTGCAAAACCAAGCCGCTGGGCCAGGATATCAAGATTGACCTCGGCAAAAATTCAAATGTGACAGTCATTGTAGCAAAGCCGACCACTGCAGACACAAGCAGTTCTTTCACCTTGGACAACATCAACTTTGTGTTCTCCGGCAGTGGCGGCTCGTGCACCAGTGTGCCATGTGCTGTCGTCCAAATTGACGCTTTCAGTACGGTCACCATCAGCAACACAAAAATCAATGCGGGCAACTCAGCAGTGGCCGCAGCCAGCATTCCGGCTAATGGCATCCGCATCAACTCCGCCGAAACGATCAAGCTTGAGAGGGTTGGCATCAACCAGGTGCAGCTCGACGGCATCTTGGTGGAGGGTGGCGGCAAGGTTGAAGGAAAGACTGTGAAGGTGAAAGGCTGCGGCGGAAACGGACTGCAGTACAAAACCTGCGCCTCTAACGATGTCAAGGAAAGCCTGAAGCTGGAAGGCCTGCCAGCATCCTCGTTCAACGGCTACGCGGGCCTTGTGATGGACTGCTCGGCTGCACCCGAAAGCAACACCAAGGCCGTGCCAGTGACTCTCAGCCAGGTCACGTTCAGCAAAAATGCCAAACGTGGCATGTGGCTGCGTGGCACCTTTGCTGTCAACATCAAGAAGGGCAGCGTGGACGGCAATGGAGACAAGGAGTCCAACATCTGCGGCGGCGGCGTGCGCGTCATCCTGCGCAACACGGTTACAGTGAAAACCGGCCTAACAGTGGACGGCACTACAGTGAAAGGCAACAAAGCAAAGGTGCGCTGCATGTGCGTCAACAGTGGTTGGTTTCAGCTGCCACAATGTCTGTTGGCCACAACAGTTCTCAACATGACACGATGATCATACCAGCGATTCATTAGTACCTTGCCGATGCATGCATGCAGCACAACAGCCTTGGGCAGTGCACAGGGTGACTGTGCTTGCAATTGCTGTTTGCTGCACTGCAGTACGGCGCTGGGATCTGCTTCCAGTCACGCAGTACAGCTACTTCTGGAAGTCCATCGCTGCCACAGTCGTTGCTCAGGCTCACCGGCAATCCTTTGGTGGACAAAAATGAGGCCAAGGTGAAGACACAGCAATGCATTTGGCAGCATCCACACTGTTCTGGTGGTGAAAGGCAGCAGCAGCAGCAGCAGCAACGCACCTTGATGTTGGCTTCCAGCTGCTGGCTGGCTGAAAAGTACTTGCTTGCTGAGCATGGGTGTTTGGAGATGGGGCTGTTTTTATATATGTGACCTGCAAGCCATAGCTCTGTGCATGTAAGTGGACTTGTCCACCTTGCCTGCAGCTCATGAGCGCTCGCCCACTGAGCATATACCTTATGAAAATACGCTGCTGCTGCTGCTGTTTGTGCTGCTGCTGTGCAGGTGTGTGGTGGTGGGCTGGCCACAATTGCCAACCTTGACACAGAGCGCATGGCAGTGGCCATCGACAGAGGAACCAAGTGGGGTAAGAACGAGGCAGAAAAGGGCAAGACTTGGTGCGATGCCCTTGAGGGTGAAGACGAAGACGACGCTGACTTTTCAAAGTTCAAGTCGATTTGGTTCACAGACCCTTCAGATATTGTTAACTGAAGTGCCTGGAACCAGACCATGCGGCACACTGTACTGCATGACAATGCAGCAGCAGTGGGGCTTGCGGTCAGTTGTGAAGAGAGTGGAACCTGGGCAGCTGTTTGGTGAGGCAGTTACTCTTGATGTCTCGGCTGGTGTTGTTGACTTCTGCGGGTGCTGGTGTCTTCTTTGGCGGGTGATGTTGTACCGCCTTGTGCTGCTGTTTGTTGTGGACTGGCATGGGCTGACTGCTTGTACTAGCTGGGCTGCTTGAATGCGCGCCTGCCGTGTCCAAAATATGGCTTGGAATGGAAACGCACTGATGTAATGCCTGCCAGGGGCGCTCTTACCTGCCATGCTGGTGCTTTGTTTGCCTGCAGCGCTGCGTGGTTCTGGCATACGCGCTGCTGTTGCTGTGACTGGAAAGTTAGGGTTGCGTTTGTTGGCTTGGGGCTGTGCTGTATCAACGATTACAGGCATGCATGCATATGTCTGGGTGGTGACAGGTGGCGGCGAAAACGCAATTGGCATGGCTGCGCTAGCACGTAACCTTTACGCCCCGGTAACCTTTACGCCCTGGTATGGCTGTGATTGAATCAGGAGTATGTGCACAGTGTGAATGATGTGTGCGCTTGCAGTTTGCTGCCCACTCTGGCCTGGGACGTTGATCGCATGATGGGTACAGGATGCTGCTGCTGTCACTGCACATCGAATGGCAGCGCATTCACAGGTGATGTCATTGTGCTCTGGTTCAGAAAGCTTTTTGGGTGTGACGGCTGCAGCATGTCAGCAGCATGCAGGAAGTGTCAGCAGCACGAGTCTTGCGATGTTTTGGTGCATGCTTGGGTGATAACAGTCACTTGCCTGGGTTGGCAAGACTGTTTGGGATGGATGGTTTTCTTGCAGGCATGCAGCCTACCCTCCTGCTGCTGTATGTTTGCACCTGTGTTTTCCATAGTACGGGTCAGTGGGACGGTGTTTGCAAACATGTGGCTCAGAACACTTTTCAAGTTTTGGTCAGCGGCAGTTGAGTCGTCCCGCTGTGCTGCACTGTCCTCTTTGGTTACACTGTGTTGCTGTCACTGCAACGCAACGCAACGTCACGATTTGGAAACTTGCCTGTGAAAGTTCAGTGGGAAAGTCAGTGGGAAGGCCGTACTGCGCTTCATTACAGCAGCACAGCAGCCCACCTGCCGCTCCTGCTGCTGCTACTAGTTGTTATCCTTGTGCTATGCAAGACTGTGCACGTTTGTGGCTCCTGTGGCGGTATGCTGGCTCCCAGCCGATTGCGTATTGTTAGACTGCAAGTTTTGGGCATATCGCATGAGGTTTTGGGACATACATCATTGCACTGCTGTAGCATTGTCCCACGGCATACTGCACTGCATCATCTGCATCCAAAGAAACCTGGCAGTGCAAGGTATGCGACCTGCCAGCCATCGAATGGCTGGCTTCCACACAAACCTCCGGCCACTCATTTGGAATGAACACAATGCATGCATCAGCACTGCATTTTCACGCATTTCAGCATCTTACCTTGTCACAAGGGCACATGTGAGTTGCTGCTGCTTGGTTTGGGGCGTTACTTTTGTGCAGACTCAGGAGGGCCAGTGAAGCAGCACTGCGCCTCTCTAGATGCTTTTGAATGAGGCGGATGCTTTGTTGGAGAACGCAGGTGGGATCTATGGAACGACCATACACGGGTGTGGGAGCATGCATATGGGTGTCAAGAGTTGTCATGGGGGTGGGGTGGGTGCTGCAGCTTCCTGGAGTTTGTGCTGATGTTCAGGGCAAACTTCACAGTTGATTGGAGGTTGTGCTGCTGTTCAGAGCAATCTTCACATTGAACAGTCAGGCAGCAGGCTAGGCAGCAGGCCTCAGGCCTAGCCAGCTGTCACTGCAAGTGTTGAACACATGTTGGATCTTGGCCGCTGTTACACACTACGTTATATCACATATTCGCATTTCAGTGCATGCGTGTTGTGCGCAACACATGCTTCATCTTGCAAGGGGGTGTTTGGTGTTTGGTTTGGCCACGCCTTTTCATTGTCACACAGTCCATGTTGCCCGGCTGGTTTGCACTGCACGGTTCCACATTGCTGCACTACGGTTTGCAGGGATGCTTTTCATTCGCACACAGTTGCTCCTCTGCTTGGGATGCACTGGCGTGCTGGTCTTGCGTTTGAATGGTGAGGTTGGTGAACGTCGCTGTAGGTGCAAGCTACAGTAAACCTGTGTTTGCATGTGTTTTGCGGGCAGTAGGCGTTCCATCCGCTGCTGCAGCTAGTAAACAAAAGGCTCTGTGCAGTTGCACGTGTGTGCGCAGAGCTAATGTGCAGCATGACCAACAAAAGCTATTATTCGCTGTTTGCCGCTGCATTTTGTGTTTTGGGAAGGGCCGGGGTTGCAGTTGTGGCACACTGTGCGAGTTGCTGGAGCTGCGGTGATGGTCACATGTCGCTGTTTCTGTGTGGCTGACCCTGCATGCAATAATGCCACCCAGGCATCCAATTCGAGGAGCAGGGGCATGCACTGTTGCATGCGATGTGGCGCCTTGCTGTGGTGGCCTCCAGTCAGTGTCAGACTGCTATCGAGCTGGCTGTGCCAGGCGCCACCTGACACACACCCAACGGAGTAGACTTCATTGCGACTCTTGCACACCGTAAAACTGTTTTTTCACACCTCATGTTGCATGCCCTATGCCCGATTTCACGGCTGTGTTTCCCTGTCCAGTACTGCGAGTGCACTGTTTGACTAGGCTGGTTGTGCTTTATGAAACTGTGGCAGACACCTCTGCAACCTCACATCACACTACATCACATGCATTACACACATGACGCATGATTGCATGACAAGTGGCTGGTCTTGTTAATAGCCTTGGCGGCTCTGCTGTGCTGCACATGTTGAGCACTGGCTCAGTGGTGCCTGCAGTGCAGCGTGAGATTGCTGCCCAGTATCGGCAGGGAATGCATGCCATGGTCATTGCTGCTACTAGAAGCATAGTATGCCCGAATGAGTCACATGCTGAGGTGAGGAGGTGTGCTGCGGGTTCATCACGGATTTGTGCTCCACGCTGCCCATGTGTGCTTTTATCGTGGATGCTTTGCAGTTGACTGCTTGACATGTGGTGATCATCATGATGGCTGGTGACACTCTGCATCCAGGCCAACAGCATACACAGAGCCTGTGATGTTGACAGCGGTTGGCGCGTGTGGGCCAACCATGCTATGCTGTGCAGCCAAGTACGCTGCTGTGCAGACAGGGCAGTAGGCACTGCATGCTGGCCAACAAATGCACTCCTCGCTGTCTGGGTGGTGTGGAGAGGCAGGAATGGCAGGCAATGCATGATCGCGCACCCTGTCTGAACCGTTGCAGGCGATCTCAAATGGGAGCTGTGAGATCTGTCACGGCGCTCCACGCCGCCGCTGTTGCGGCGAGTGGGGTGCTCTTTGAATGCATTGTGCCAGGTGTACTGCAGTATGGCGGGGGTGTCTGTAGCTTGTGCTGCAGAACATCACGCCAGCGGCGACTCGCCATGCTATTCGGAATAGCATGCGTATACGCGCGCCAGGTGTGCATAGTGTGCATGGCATGATGTGCATACCAGGCACCGCTGCTGAACACATGAACAGCAGCGTCCCAGTACAGAAGTGCTCTGGGCACCTTTTTGCGGTTCTCCCTGTTACAGAAGCTTTGGGCATTGGCATGATGCACAGCATGCCATACAATGGATGCTATGCTACCAGGCTCCATGTGTCGTCAAGTGGCACACAAGCTGCCGGTGAGCTTCGCTGCCATGCTACTGCAAGGCAGGGTTGTGCAGTCGCCGTCGGCTGCAGATCTGTTGTGATTGCCGCATGCTCTGCAGCAGACAGGCCACGCGTGTGATCAGAAGTGAGTGCTGCTGCTGTGTTTGGCGCCAGAAGTGAATGCCGTTGAGGCTGCGTACTGCGCAGCATGCGGCCTTTCAGTTCATGAGTTTTGATGGCCAGTTGTGACAGCGGATGCTGGGGGTGGTGTCTGCTGCTCAGCTGGCCATGGCGTGTGCCCTAAAGTGCTTGCTGATTTACAAGTGGCAAGCACAGCTTACGATGCAAATGACGGTTTTATGCGGTTCCTTGACTGTGGTGTGAAAGGAGCCAGCTGATGAGAAATGGCATGGTAAGCAATACTCAACACAGGTCCCAAGACAGTGTCCGTTGAAGTTGGTTGGAGACACACCGAACTAATTTTGGGTATGCACTGATGGCGGCATGGAGCGCAAAAATAGCATGTGCGTTTCAACTTCTGTGCATGCGCCCGACCCATGCTGCCAGCTACTGTTTTGCCTGCCCAAGCTTGCAGGATGCCGCCAGCCAAACTACCCACCATAACACAGCATTCGCCGCCCACTTTGCTGGCCTGCTTATATGTCAAGTATCAATCGCACTGTCGACAGCATGACAGCAAGCCCACGCCATGGTTGCAGGACATGCTCATGTGCGGCCGCAGTCAGTCAGTGCAGCAGCAGTGCAGCATGGCACCACACCGCAGAAGGTTTGACCAAGAGCTGAGTAAGCCCAAGGCCCTGATGAAACTTTTGCTGATGTGTGCGAGGCCCTGCAACCCTCACCAGCACAGTCGCTGCCTGGTTCATGCTTGCCCAGCAGAGCCTGCTGCCGTGAGCTGCTGCTTTGAGTGCTTGCGCCAGCACAGCTCCCTAGTAGGCCTAGAGTGCTTAGCAGATAACTGAATACACGCTGTATCGCAGCATGACTAGCGATGCTTCACTCTGCATGATCATAGTGATGTCCAGCAGATGGTTGCTCATGAGCAGTAGCTGTTCGTGACAGCCAGTGGGCTGGCTCACGTATCGTGTTGACGTCGCGAACAAAACCACAACTTCGTATGATGTGTTCATGTAAACGTGCTGAGGACAGCGGTTGCTTGCATTCGGTTGCCTGCTTTGCTGTACAGCAGTACCCAGGCAGCCAGCGACACCTGTTCTTCGTCCCTGAAAACCACATTCACCAGGAAACGTCACATGAGCCAACCAGTGCCCTGATTAAGCAAGTCAGAGAGACCAAGTTCAAGCACAAACACCTGCCAGTTCTGACATGTGAGGACTTGCTTTAAGTCTAACTGATCGCAAAGCTCTGTATAAGTGGGACTGTGTACTGCGTGCTTTTTCAAATACTTATGATCAGCACGCTGTTGCACACTCGCTGAAGCCGCCCACCAGCACCCGTGACAAACCACTGCGATACAGATCGTTTGGTGCAACTTGTAGTACCTTTGATTGCTGAAATAGTCGCCCATCATGGCTAAATCGAAGGGCTTGCGCGAGCAAGTAAGCAGACCGGCACCAGCAGTAGCACACCAGACAGCAGCACAAGCAGCTGTTTCCATGCGATCGACAGCTCATGGCTTCTGGCAGTGAGGGAAATTCACAGCCAAGGTATTTATGCACTGGACTTGCAGGACCTGAAGACATTAGTGGTAGAGAACCTCAACCCACTGTCCCCAGAAGTCATCAGCAGGCAGGCGACCATCAACATAGGTATGCAGGGCAGTCAGAAGCAAGCAGTGCACGATCTGCACATACCACCTACAAGGCAGCAACTGCAAGCGCAGGTGCCGTCTAAGCAGTGCTAGCAACTGCCACTGCAACTGAGTTGCATCAGCAGGCTAGCAGCCCAGTTGCATGTGTGCGGCAGCTGCCATGCACTGTCGTTTAGCTGCACGCATGTAACACTTGCTGCTCGTGATCCGGGGCCAGGGGTGTAGATTGGAAGCCGCAGGGCTGCAGCAGCTGCCACATCACGGCTGCTGTAGGCGTGTGTGCAAGCTCTTGGCAAGCTAGCACAGCTCTGCAGCTTGCAGAAAGCAGCAAGCATATGCGCAGCAGCAGTAGCAGTAGCAGCGCCAGCCAACTGCCGCGTCGCCTACAAAGCAGCTGCTGCAGCACCTGGCGCCCTGAAGCAGTGGCTTGTCACAGCAAGCAAGCAAGCAGGGACACAACCGCTGTCAAACAGTGTGTGTCAAACAGTGTGTGTCACACATCAAGCTGGGCTGTGCCAGCTGCTGGGTCCGTTGCAAAGCTACTCCCTTGCAGCTTGATCACCTCATAATCTGCCTCGTTGCATGGGTTTGTTCTTTACCGCTTGCATCGTGCAGGCACCATCGGTCACGTGGCGCACGGAAAGTCAACCGTGGTCAAAGCCATCTCAGGCGTGCAGACAGTGCGCTTCAAGAATGAGCTTGAGCGCAACATCACAATCAAGCTGGGATACGCAAACGCAAAGATCTACAAGTGCCCCTCCTGCGAGCGGCCAACATGCTACAGGGCGTTTGGCAGCAGCAAGGAGGATGCACCTCCTTGTGACCAGTGCAGCGGGCCGATGCAGCTCATCAGGTGAGGCCAGCAGCCGCAGGGTTTGAGGGTTTTATTGTTCTTGGGCTTGGGCTTTGGAGAATCCAATGTTCAGACAAGGGCTGGTGTCAGAGCGGCGTGGCGGTGCAGCTTGTCAGGTGCGCACGGCTGCCTTGCGGTTGAGGGTACGGGGGTTCAGGGATTAGGGATTATGGAATAACCCAGCAGCCGATTTGTATTTGCTTTGTGCGAGTGGCTGCAGCAGAGGGTGCCCTGCAAGTGCCTGTGCTCGACTTGCCCATGACAGCGGCCAGGGCTGAGAGCCGCGCGCGTGCGAATGCCTGTCTGCTGGTTGCGTGCACTTCATTTAGAGCAGGCAGCACCGCAGGTGTATCTATAGTGCTCTGTGCGTGCTGCGCAGGCCTTGCCAGGTTCAGCGCCACTCCTGCACACCAGCAGCATGTGTGTAATCTGTGCAAGTCTGTCTACTCCTGCGCTGCTGCGTGGTGCTTCCTTTGCAGGCACGTGTCGTTTGTGGACTGCCCAGGCCACGACATTCTGATGGCCACTATGCTTAACGGAGCAGCAGTCATGGACGGCGCGCTGCTGCTGATTGCTGCCAACGAGAGCTGCCCGCAGCCGCAGGTGCGGGGTCCTTTTTTGAAGCAGCATTGCAGAAGCGGCAGCTGGGGCTGAGCTGTGTGAAGAAAGCTGGGGTGCTGCATGTGTGCGAGCAGTTTCGGGGTGTACAGCAGCAGCAGCAGCAGCAGCAGCAGCAGTTTTGGCCTCAGTGTGCCTTGACGTCAGCCTTCATAGGTGGCCAGCCACAGCAGCGCCGTTGATGAATGACAGTATCTGCACTTGTAGAACAGCAGTGAAGTTCACGATCATTTCTGCGCAGCAGCAGGGACTCTTATCCAGGCCCAGCCCAGGTCAAGTGGGGGCACTTGGGTAGCGAACCTTGCTACACTGTCACATATGTGGTGGGCTGTCACAGCAGCGCAGTAGAGGGGTTGTCTGCATGTCACGTTAAATGCATTTTTGGAGTTACAGCAGCAGGGACTTTCATCCAGGATAAGCCCAGGTTGAGTGGGGGCACTGGGTTCCAAACCTTGCTACAGCACACAGGACCGCTGCAGGCGCAGCGCTTGCAGCGGGCTGTCTCATTGTAGGGGCTACAGCCACAGCGCTCAGCCCCCTAAGGTTGGCAGCAACATCTAGTCATCAACATTCTTGGCAACATCAACATTCTTGTGAACATTGCTGGTGTGCTGCTATCATGCTCACGCCGCAACAGGACAGTACGGCAATTAGATAGTTATGCGTGGACCTTGCATTATCATCACTGCTGGTGCTGTTCACAAGGCGCTCTTCACAGTAGAACAACCCTGCTGCTGCTGCTGCCGCTGCTGCTGCACAAATTTGTTGCTCCCCACAGACCAGCGAGCACCTTGCTGCCGTGGAGATCATGCGGCTGAAGGACATCATCATCCTGCAGAACAAGATCGACCTGGTCACGGAGAGCGTGGCACAGAACCAGCACGAGTCCATCCAGAAGTTCATCCAGGGCACCATCGCAGGTGCGCTGCTGTGGCTGGGGACCAAACTTGACATGTGCCTGACATAACAACCTAATTTTTATGTTGTTTAGGGTGTGGGGTTGATGGGTTCGACAATGAGGTCATCCAGAACTGGCTCCATCGCAGGTGTCACATCAAGCAGCTGCCAGCGATTGTGGCAAGCGCAGCTGCATGTACTGGGTGCATACCTTACACATCGCACGTGCTTTCAATGCATATGTTCTGCCAACACATACACAAGCGAGCAACCATTGCCGGCCAGGCGCTGGTGCTGCGGCCAGGCATGGCAACACGCTGCAACCTGCTTACTTGTTGTACAATGAAAACTCTTCCTTAGCAACTGCTGACGTGCTGGGTGTTGCCTTACGCTGCCTGTCGTGCTGCCGCTGTCCCATGCAGACGGCGCGCCAGTGGTGCCCATCTCCGCGCAGCTCAAGTACAACGTGGACGTGGTGTGCGAGTACATCGAGAAGCGCATCCCTGTGCCCGTGCGCGACTTTGTGTCGCCGCCGCAGATGATCGTCATCAGGTGGGCGCACGTAAACATACACGTGCTGCTGCTGCTGCTGCTGCTGCTGCCACTCTGCAATTTACTTTTCTTGTACTCCAGCGCAGCACATGTACATCCTGGTGGCAGCTTCAGTGTATGTTGCCATAGTGCTCATCCAGCTACTGCATGCCTGCTGGTCCCTGCGCTGGCCTGCTGTGGGCAACAAAGAAGTGGAGGTGCTTGCTTGGCGTGTCCTGCAATGGCCCTGCGCACGCCTGATTGCTGTTGCATATGTAGGTTATAACTGGTATTATAACTGATGCTGCTGCTGTCGGCCAGGTCGTTTGACGTGAACAAGCCGGGCCGTGAGGTGGAGGAGCTGCAGAACTGTCCCAACTGCATGCCTAACTGCTGCTGTTTTTTTGTGCTGCATGCCTGATCCCTGCTTGACGTGTGCAGGTCGTTTGACAAGAACAAGCCCGGCAGTGAGGTGGAGGAGCTGAAGGGCCTGCCCAACTGCATGCCTCAACTGCTGCTGTTTTTGTGCTGCATGCCTGATCCCTGCTTGACGTGTGCAGGTCGTTTGACGTGAACAAGCCTGGCAGTGAGGTGGAGGAGCTGAAGGGCGGCGTGGCTGGCGGCTCCATCCTGCAGGGCGTGCTCAAGATGGGCCAGGAGATCGAGGTGCGCGCGCTGCTGCTGCTGCTGCTGCTGCACTGCTGCACTGCTGCATGTCAGGATGCCAGCAGTGCATGTATGTGTTTGTGCTCATCAGTGATGAGCAAGGAAGGCGAGGTGCGTACAGTAGCAAGTCTGCATTTGGCCGCGTGGGTGCGTGCGCTGGTGTGCATGCGCGCATGCGCACACAGGAAGTGCGTATCTGCGCGTCTGTGCGCGGTTGCCTGTGCCTTTGTGTGCGTGCTTGCGGGAGAGCATGGCGCTAGCATGTGCGCGAGCGCGTGCATGCGTGTGCGCGATCTTTTCATGTGCCAGTGCTCGCGTAGTCTTGGGCGTGCCTACGACGGCGTGCATTCTTGTGTGCGTATGCGTGTGTGTTTGCTTGCGCGTGTTGGTGCTTGTTCATGTGCGTGTGTGTGCGCGCGTGCGTGGGTGGTGTGCGCATGTTCGTGTGCGCGCGGCGTATGCGTGTGCATGCGTGTATGCACGCGCGGGCATGTGTGCGTTGTTTGTGTGCGCATGAAAGTGCGTTTTGATTCAGATGCGCGTGTGCATGCGTGCGTGTGCGTGGGAGTGTGCATGCAATCACGCAGTGCGTGCCTCTGTGTGTGCATGTGCGCATGTGCGTGTGCTTGCGTGCACGTGCCGTTGCGTGTTCTTCTTGTGAATGAGTGAGCGTGGGTGTTCAAGTGCCTGCGCATGTGCACGCCGTGTGTGCGCGCACGCACACGCGCACGCACACGCGCACATGCACGTAAACACATGCCCACACACTGTGCATGTGCTTGTGTGTGCGCGCGTGGGCATGCGCGTGTGTTGGCGTAAGCGCGCCTTTACGTATGCTTGTGCATTCGCTTGCATGCGCGCGGGTGTGCATGTTATGCTAATGCATGTGCATGTGTGTGTGCATGCGTGCGCACGTGCTTTACTCGTGCGGTTGCATGCGTGTGCTTGGGCGTGGGTGCGTGAGTGCGTGTGCGTGTGATTGCGTGCATGCATGCACGTGCATGTGCTTGGGCGTGCATGCGCTCGCGCATGTGCGCATTGGTCTGCGTGCATGTGCTCGCGCATGTGCGTGTGTTTGCGTGCATGTGCTCATGCGTGCGCATGTGTTTGTGCGTGTGCTTGTGCATGTGCATGTGCGTGTGTTTGTGCAGGACTGCTTTACGCATGGGCGTGTGCATGCGTGTGTGCGTGATGTCAAAAGTCCATGCGCGTGCGCGTGTCATTGCGCACGCTCACATGTGGGACTTCATGTGCGGATGCGTGCGCGTGCGTGCATGCATGGTGCGTGCGCGTGCGCGCATGTGTGTGCGTTCATGTGCCTCGGCATCATTTGCCAAGGACAACGAGCGCCACTTTGCACGTCAATGGAGCATTACTGACTGCGCCGGTATCTGTTTCATGTACCTCGCAGGTGCGCCCCGGCATCATCACCAAGGACAACAAGGGCCGCGTGAAGTGCATCCATCTCTGTTTTTAACCAGCCCACATACACACGTACACAAACACATACCTACAACTATACACACCCGCCTACAACTAAAACCAACACACAAACAGACGTACACACAAACATGCATGCTTACAAGCCTTAATCTGTGCACATGCCGCAGGTGCACCCTGGCATCCTCACCAAGGACAATGAGGGCCGCGTGAAGTTCGTTGCTCTCTGTCTTACAACCAAACTAACATACAGACGTACACAAGGAAATGCATGCTTACAAGCTGCTTACATCTCTGCACATGCCGCAGGTGCGCCCGGGCATCATCACCAAGGACAACGAGGGCCGCGTGAAGTTCGTTGCTCTCTGTATTACAACCAAACTAACATACAGACGTACACAAGGAAATGCATGCTTACAAGCTGCTTACATCTCTGCACATGCCGCAGGTGCGCCCGGGCATCATCACCAAGGACAACGAGGGCCGCGTCAAGTGCATCCCCATCTACTCGCGCATCGTGTCGCTCTTCGCGGAGCAGAACGAGCTGCAGTTTGCCGTGCCGGGCGGCTTGATCGGTGTCGGCCTGACGGTGGACCCCACACTCACACGCGCAGACAGGCTGGTGGGACAGGTGCGCTAATGCACCGTCCTTCTGTTGGCTCCTTGTTTGTTGCTGCGACGACGATGTGTATGTGTTACTGTTTCTTTCTTGCATTGTAGTGGCGTTTCTAGGTGTTCTGCAGCATCTGGTATAATTCAGGTATGCCGGTGAAGGCAGGCGTCCTCATCGGTGTTGGCCTGACAGTGAACCAACGCTCACGCGCGCAGACAGGCTGGTGGGACAGGTGCGCTAATGCAGCGGCGTGGTGTTCGCTCCTTGTGTGTCGCTGTGACGGCAGTGTGTGTTCATGTTTCTGTATTGTAGCAGCAATTCTAGGTGCTTTGCAGCATCTGGTTTGGTGTTCACATGTGGGTGAAAGGCAGTGCGGGGCGGCCTCATTGGTGTGGGCGTGGGGCTGACGGTGGACCCCACGCTCACACGCGCAGACAGGCTCGTGGGACAGGTGCGTTACGGCAGCGGGGTGTATATTGTGAGCTGATTGCGTTAGAGGCTGCTGCTGCAACAGCGCATGTGCTGGTGCACGTTGTTGCGCAAGTGTGTTTGTACCTTGTATTGTTTGTCGCCGCTTCAGCAGCGTCTGGCATGCCGTGGGTCTGCCGGTGCATGACAGTGAGAGGCGGCGTGGTTTGCGTGCGAGGCTTGCCAAAATGTAGTACTACTACCTGCTGCTGCTGCACGTGCTGGACGAGGTTAGCGCGCTGCCAGACGTGTACAACTTGCCAAACTTTAACACTACCACCTGCCGCTGCTGCTGCCGCTGCAGGTGCTGGGCGAGGTGGGCGCGCTGCCAGACGTGTACAGCGAGCTGGAGGTGAACTTCTTCCTGCTGCGCAGGCTGCTGGGCGTGCGCAGCAAAGAGGGAGAGAAGGCCGGCAAGGTGAGGCATGTGGCAGGGGGCAGGGAGGGGCAGCACAGCCTGTGCTGCTGCATGTTCGTGTTTGGAGTCTGCTTGTGTCTGTGGCGGAGCTGTTGCAGCCAGCGCATATGTATGGCTCCAAATTGTTTTGCAGCCAACCGAAACCAGAGACAGAGCGCAGGCAAGCTATCCAAGGGAGTGGGAGCGCAAGCGTCATGCTTGAGCTGCCAGCATCATGCTCGCGCTGCCATACTGCACTAATCACTGGTGCAGCATTGCGCGTCGGATGCAGGCTAATAAGAAGTGGCAGGGCAACGGCAGCCCCCGCAGAACAGTAACTCGATCTTTCATGTTTCCTCCGTTACGCACTCTCTATGATTTATGGGCTGCCCGCAGGTGACCAAGCTCAGCAAGGACGCGGTGCTCATGCTCAACATCGGTTCCACTACCCACAGTCGATCAACCTGTCATCCATGATCCACTATCCACTGTATGTATGCTCTATTCAATGCCCGCAGGTGACCAAGCTCAGCAAGGGCGAGGTGCTCATGCTCAACATCGGCTCCATGTGCACCGGCGCGCGCGTGCTGGCAGTGAAGCACGATCTGGCCAAGCTGCAGCTGACCTCCCCGGTGTGCACCAAGGAGGGAGAGAAGGTGGCGCTGTCGAGGCGCGTAGAAAAGCACTGGCGGCTGATCGGGTGGGGGCAGATCCAGAAGGGCTTGAAGATGGACCTGCCGCCGCGCGGCGCGTAGGATTTGGAAGGCGTCTGTGAGGTTTTGGCTGGCGTGAGGTAGTGCTGGCGTCGCAGCGCAGCTGCGGTGCGTTGTTCGCGGCGGCGGCATTCCACTGGCAGCAGCGGCAGCAGCAGCTGCAGCAGCTGCAGCTCGTTTGTTCCTGGTGACAGCTGGCGGGCCACGAGCGGGGCGTGAGCGGGTGCCTTTTGGTGGCGTGGCGGTAGGCAGGCAAGCGTTTGCGGTACGTGGGCTTTGTTGAAGCCTCTGTGAGAGCTCCTATATTGAGTGATAGACAGCAGCGTGTGCTGCACATATTTTGTGCCCAAATTGCAGGGTCGAGACTGTCCTGCAGCTTTCAGCTGTTTGCGGACTTTTGGCGTGAAGTTGTTTTGTTGCATCTCCCGGCTGGTTTCTGTGCACTGCTGTGCATGCCTTGTACAGTCTGTATCGTTTGACATGCTGGGCAGGAACAATGCAAGTGCAGGCTTCTTGTTTGCAGCCTTGCCTGGTCCAGGGTGGTAACAATACAGCTTCCCAAGCATTGACGCAATGTGCTGTGTCTGGAGCAGCAAATCGATGCTGAATGCGTTGGCAATCGAATGCACGAGACAGCTTTTCCTGCAAATTTATATACAGCTTTGAATGTGACAAGCCAAGCGTGCCACGCCGTGTGACGAGCAGTCCATGCCGGGAGTGGGAGCCGACTCAGCTGACTGCCAGCAACGGCATCAGATGTCCTACAGTCGTTCAAGTTGATTAATTTTGTTAATAGGATGCTGTTTTTTATATTCGAAGGTCACGTATAGCACATGGGAGTATCCAGCATCCACGACGTCGTCTGCGTTGGCTGAGTCCCCACATGACGGATTGCTGTTGCTTGCTTGCCGATTGGTTAGGAGCTTACATAATACTGTAGAAAGTATTTTTCAGTGCTGCTGCGAGTGATCCGCAAGCGTGCCGCAAGGTGGCCATGAATTTGGCGCCAAGTTTGCGGGGGAGCCCCATGGACCGAACTTGAGCTGCTCTTGATGCCGCGAAGAGCCACAAAAACGTGAAACATGACGAAAACTAAAACAAGCAGATCGGTAGTGGTGATGAAGCCATGGAGCGGTAGATCTCAAGTGGCCCTGCTGCTGCTAGCCTTGCTGTTCAGCAACTTGTGCTGCTGCCTACTTGCACAGCCCCAGCTTGATGAACAGCAGAAACTGCAGCAGATGCTTTCAGAACCCACTAGAGCCCTAGAAACGATGCAGCAGGCTGGCCTGCTCCTTCCAGAGGAGTTTCTGATCCGAGGGTTCAAGGGGGCGAGCCCAGGTGCAGGCAGGATGTGGAGGACGCTGGCACAAAAGCTGTCCACTGCAGGTATGGTCTGTATTGCACAGCATTGTCTGTAGTGTAAAAGGGGTTGGTACATGCTGCCAGGGCATGCTGTTTTGTGTTGTGAGGCCTTGTTATATGCAGCATTGCATGTACACTTCAGCAGATGGTGGCGCAGCACGCCCAGCTCGTGTTTGCATTATCTTCTGCTACGCTTTATGTATGCACTGCAGCAGTTTGTTTTCAGACAAATGTACAGCAATTGCTGTGTATGCAACCTCCCAATCCCCTTCATTTCATGTCGCTGGTGGCTGTGCTGCTGGAACACCAGGGTCCAACATCACAATGGTCACATACGGTGGATCAGTGACAGCTGGCCACCTCTCCGGCTCACCGGACGGCTCCTGGGTGGAGCACCTGACAGCTTGGCTTCAAACCGCATTCCCAGATGTTACTTTTAATGTTTTGAACCTGGCCAGGAACTCAACAGACAATGTGGCAGCAGCAACCTGCTGGGCGCAGTATGCGCCTGCTGATGCTGACCTGGTGGTTGTGGAGTACAGCGTGAACAACTGCAACTACAACACATGCACCGGCATCACGCAGCAGCTGGTGAGAGTGTATACATTCACGGCCGGCAGCAGCAGTACAGCAGCGGAGAGTTGCTCCATACAGTGCTTTTGCGTATTCTCACACATGTTCATAGAGCCGTGCAACACGGAGGATTTCCAATGTGCGTTGCTCAGCGGTGCAGCCGCCTGGCACACAGCAACGCAGTAGTGATGACACTGCAGCCAAAACAAACAAAGCGACATCACCTCCTAAACTAAACAGAACCTGTGCCGCATGCAGGTGTACAGCTACGAGCTTCTGCTGCGCCGGCTGATGCTGCGCGCCCCCAATGCAGCGCTGATGGCCCTGGCTGCATTCAGGTTCAGCGACTTTGCTGGCGTCGACCCCAGCACTGGCAGCCAGGTCATAGTGCCCAACCCTTTCTTCAATGCAGGTGAGAGGCTGGGTTACCGGCTGCCACTCCCTGTACTATTGAAAGCAGATGCTTAAGTCCTTGCAGAGGCTGCTCTATCAAGGACAAACCAGCACAGGTCACACACGCAATGTCCTTGCCTCACACCGCTATTGTTCTGTGCTGCTTTGTGGTGCAGGAGAGGATGTGCACGCAAGTATTGCCAGGCGCTACGCAGTGCCGATGATGAGTGTGCGGGACACTCTGCACGACCTCATGTGGGATGATGCAGGTGAGAGCAGCATTGCAGCACTATGAGCGATGCACCAAGGCCTGTTAGCTTGCAGGAACCCTGTCAATACAACGATGTGAAAGAAGACGTCTGTCCATGCTGATCAGCCCACAGCAAAGCACCAACTTGTCCAACCCTCACAGACCTGATCAACAGCGCGACTGCTGCTCACCTGCTGCTGCCACTGCTGCTGCTGCTGCTGCTGCTGCTGCTGTTTGGGTCCAACAGCGCTGCAAGCTGCCACCGGCTTCACCCGACAGCAGCTGCTCATGGACGATGTGCACCCCGCAACATCCGGCAACAAAGTGTATGCTGCACACGTCGCATTCGGCATCACCCGCATGCTGCTGCCTGAGCTGGCAGCACTCGCTGCTGCGGGCCAGGCAAACAGCACGCAGCAGCAGCAGCAGCAGCAGCTGCCGCCGCCAATGAGTCCAATGGCAGCCAGACAAGGTGATGCGCTGCCTTTCTGCATTGAGGGTGAGCTGCTGCGTCAGTACTTGGTGGATAGCAGCAACCTGGTTGCTGCCAGCAGCCCATTTGATGCTTTGGTGGCAGGATTCTGGCAGGCACCACCGCTCACAGGAACATGGATCGCCAGCTTGCCAGCCGCAGGCAGCAGCAGCAGCAGCAGCAGCGGCGATGCCAACAGTGGCGGCAGTGATACAAGCAGTGGGGGCAGTGGAGAAGGGGCCAGCGGCAGCAGTGGCGAGGGCGTTGGTGTTGGCATTGGTGATGGTGCAACTGGTGGTATAGACGTTGGTGCGGGAGGCAGCACAGGTGGCAACAGCAGCAGCAATGCAGGGACAGAAGGCAGCAGCGGGGGCAACACAACAGACAGTGGCACTGCCAGCGACACTAACAGTGGGGTAGCAGATGGGGCCAGCAGCAGCAGCAGTGGCACTGGAGGCAACACGAATAGCAGTGGCAGCAGCAGCAGCGGCAACCGCAAGCTGCTGCAGGCCCGTGCAGCTGGTGATGGCAGCAGCTGGTGGTATGTTGATGGGTCACTCATGCCTGACAATGGATCAGCAGAGGGCAATGCAACATCACCAAACAACAGCAGCAGCAGCAGCAACAGCAACAGCAACAGCACTGTTGATTTTCCGAGCAGCCCTTCACCTGGCAGCAACGGTAGCAGCAGCACTGATGGTCCGCAGAGCAGCCCTGTTGCCGACAGCAGTGGTGGCAGCAGCAATAGCACTGATGGCCTGCCCAGCAGCCCTGCTCCTGGCAACAGCAGCAGCGATGGACCACCCACAAGCCCTGAACCTGGCAACAGTGGTGGCAGCAGCAACAGCACCGATGGCCCGCTAAGCAGCCCTGCTCTTGACAGCAACAGCAGCAGCAGCAGCAGCAGCAGCAGCAACAGCACCGACGACCTGTCAGCTAGCCCTGAGCCTGGCAACAGCAGCAGCAACAGCAACAGCACAGACAGCCCTCCAGCCGCCCCGCTGCCTATCACAGCCTGGGCTTGGAATGATGCACCATTCAGACGAATAGATGGAAACCCTAACAGCCACAACCTTGGACTGCAGGGCCGGGGTTTAGGTGCTTACATCGAACTAAAACTCAACACAGAGGCTCCCCCAGGCGTGGCTACAGCGCCTCCATTAGTCCAAGGCAGGGACAGTGACGCACAGCAGCAGCTGCTGCTGCAATTCCAGCAGCGGCAGCAGCAGCTGCAGCAGCAGCAGCCGCGGCGGCTGCTGGTGGCGTTATTTAACAAAGGAGTCAGCGAGGGAAGGAACCGCATGGGGATTGCGCAGCTGACGTGTGTGTCAGGGTGCCAGTGTGCGCCGATGTGGCTGGTTGGATACAAGCAGGGCGACACAGCTGCAGCGCTGAGGGTGAACTCTACGCAGGTGGGTGGGTTGAGTCATGCAAAGGAGCCGCTGCTGTTGCATTGATGCAGCTATGCATGACAGCTGCGCCTATGTTGTATTGGTGGGGTTGGCGTGATAGTAACAAGCTACCTATGAGCTGGAATGAGGAAACCTAGTGATGTGAATCAGCAGAGCTGTTCATACGCAACATTGCACCCACCAATTATCTTGGCATGTTGCTGCCGCGCAGGTCACCAGCACCCCACGTGGACTCAAACGGACACCTCACCCGCTGTATGTGTTGCTCTGCAATTCGCATGCTGCTGCTGCTGCTGCTGCTGCAGGTCTCGCAGCACGCCGAGTGCATCGTGCGCATCACCATCACCCACGCCACCACCCCAGGCGCCACCCCAACAGCAGCAGAGCTGGCAGAAGGCGGTTCTAACGTGTGGTTCAAGCTCAACGGCGTAGCTGTCGTCAGCTACAATGACGGCCTGCCGCGCACATCGTTGGACGACTCGCTGGCTCGCTCATGTGAGGCGGCCACGCGAGGAGGAGACTGGTGAACAGCAGCAGCAGCAGCAGCAGCAATGAAGAAGCGGCCCCCAGGAAGCTTGGTCGCTGGTGGAGTGGCTCCAACGTGTGATCAAAGCTCAGCGGTGTTGCTGTCGTCAGCTACAATGACGGCTTGCCGCGCACATCGCTGGATGACTCGCTGGCTCGCTCCTGTGAGGCGGCCACACGAGGAGGCGACTGGTAAACAGCGGCAGCAGCAGCAGCAGCAGCAAGCCACCGCGCTTGTGCAAGGCTGCCAGGAGGGGATGCGACCAGCGGCAGCAGCAACATCAGCAGTGAACTCAAGCAAAAGGCTTGGTGACCGGCTGTGTCACTGTGGGTGTTGCGGTCAGCCTAGTCACTATGCGGTTGGCTTGGGTGGTTTGTTGAATCGCAGCATGCCTGGGAGTGAGGTTGCAGTGCATGATGTGTTGCTGCACACGATGGAGGATGCGTAAATTCGTTCTTAAACACGATGCAAGTGCCGCGTCACTGATGCTCGTGGCTTGTCAAACTGGTGGCATCAATCCATGCTGCAGAATAGCAAACGATATTGGCTCCTGGAAACCTCTGTCGGCTGCACTAGGCACACCTGATGTGCACTGCTGCATGGAGCACATACTCCAGCAATGATACAGAATGTCATGTAAGTATTTACATGTACCTTGAAGGTGCCATCTTCAAGCAGCATCATGGCATCAACATGAGACATCAGCACACCGCTCGCCCACCTTACGTGTTGGGCCAGTACTTTTCTCTTTTTTCGATCTGTACTATCAGCAGCGCTGTACAGCGCCAGCACACGACACATCGGCTCAGCAATGCCAGCAGAGCCTGAGCACACCACACAGACCGTTACTGATACCAAGTATAGGTGCCCCAACATACACAGCAGAGCAGGACATCACCAGCTCACACAAGAACTGCTGGGTTGCAACCGCCAGCTGTGCTGATGTAGCTGCGATTAAGGCAGCGTGCACGGTTGACCAAATCCTGCCAAACCTATCGCTGACACAGCGGGTCTGCGCATGCGCAGCAGACACTGCTGCCACACCAGATTGCATGGCACCCAAGCGCAGCAACTAGCTTGGGGCATTGATGCAAAACAGTTGGGTGTCAGCTGCTAGTTGCAACACCACCCCAACAACACACACAGTCGACCAGGTGCCCAGAGTCGATTTGATGCCCAGAAGCTTGCAGCAGAAACCATGCAAAACAAATTGAGCTCTCTGGCACCACCTGAGAGTGCCAGCGGTGCTGGCGCAACAGCTCTGCTGGGCAACTGCCTGTTGAACATCAGCTACAGACCTCCTACCAAACCTGTGTCACATTTGAACCCCAGCTGGACTGTGTTGTGCCAGCAACGCTGGCTGACAGGCACCTTTCTGCTCGTGCCTGCAAGGTGTTGCTAAACCTTTGCCCACACAACATGATCGTCTCGATCAAACATGAGACAGCAAAGACGCGTAACCGGGTACTGGGGTATGCTGAACCTTATTCCATGAGGGTGGAGTGGGGGTGAATCACAGACGCTCATATCCAGCGAGGCCTGTGGATGCAAGGCACAGCGGGTGCTGGAAGGCCAAAGAAAACGACAACACGGTGAAACACAATGACACACTTGCAGCCGACTCGCGCAGCCAATTGCAAAACACAGCCAACCAGGATCTGCTGGCTATGGCTGCGGCATGCGAAAAAACTTGGCTGTCACTGTTCATGCCCTGCAACCACAGCAGCATGAACGACAGCCATGCAGACATGCTTCATCTCACACACCTGGCACCAGCCGGGACAACAGCAGCGGCCGAGCCACAGCTAGCTGCCTGTGCCGCCATGCATGCGCAACTAAGATCAATGAGTACGCTGATGAGGCATGCCGTGCGCACATGGCCTGGAGGCTGGTTACTGGCTGCCCA